>CAJGYO010000012.1:22436834-23668681 GCA_904845875.1 Miscanthus lutarioriparius | reverse complement strand
CGGTGCATCTTGTATCGCCTGTACGGCAATTGGATTCTTAACCTCAGCGGAATTTCTTTTTTTAGACCCTGGCACTACGTGCCTGCGTCACCTACTACCAGGCTCGGGGACTAAGTGGGCACACTTCACCTTGCGGTGAATGTGTTTGATTAAATTGACCCTTGTGTTTTGAATGGTTATGAGGATTATTAGTATGCTCGGGGACTGCCCCGACCACTGCTTGAATAATGGTTCTCCTTGGCTACATGTGATTTGTACTCACATACAGTTAAGAGACTTTTCTTTTAGACCTTGCTACAAGGCTCATACTTTGCCTTCCAGCAAGCTCGGGGACTAAGTGGGCACACTTCACCTTGCGGTGAATGTGTTTATTTTTTCACCCCTAAACCCGATGTTTAAGGATGCTATGCTTCAAGACCACTTACATTTCTTTTTTCGAAATACAAGTGGGCACACTTCTCGGGTAAATCTTTTTTCTTAAGAGCACCATACATTCTTGGACAACCAACTTCTCCGGTGATAGCGGTGGTCGGAGGCGTCAAGAATTCAAGCCTTGCTTGTCGGGAGAAGGTTAAAATGGCGTGTCGCATGACATAATACATGATGCTCGGGGACTAGGCGTGGGGGTATTAACCCCTATACCCTTTACGGCTAAGCTTGGGTTGGCCTGGATCGATAGGTTCATCCACCGAAAGATGACGTATGCCCGATTAACTGATCGAGTCCCGCACAAGGAATCAAGACGGATTTGGCGACCAAGCGAGGATCTGGTCGATTAGAATAGGAATCCTTATCCGCCACATATGGCAATTGTAACCGACTAGGATTAGTTTCAGATCGTAACCACGCCCCCGGACTATATAAGGCGAAGGCGGGGACCCCTCTAAAAATCATCTCTCATTGACATACTGACAATACAAATCGACGCAGGCGTAGGTATTACGCCTTCTTGGCGGCGAACACGGATAAAACCTCGTGTATCCATCTTTGCGTCACCGTCTTGTTTGGGACTTGCGCACCTGTCTGCCGATAATCTACTACCTTGGGCATACCCCTAGGTAGACTGCCGACCATATTTCGTCGACAGTAGGCTTTGGACAAACTTAAAGTCCCATCAAAGTACGTGATCCTCATCAAGGACATGTACAACAATGTTGTGACTAGTATTCGAACAAACGATGGTAACACAAATTACTTCCCGATTAAAATTGGACTTCATCAAAGGTCAGCCTTAAGCCCGTATCTCTTTGCCTTGGTAATGGATGAGGTTACCAGGAACATACAAGGGGATATCCCTTAGTGTATGTTGTTCGCTGATGATGTAGTGTTAGTGGACGAAAGCCAGGCGGGAGTAAATAGGAAACTAGAGTTATGACGACAGACCTAGGTTTTAGATTGAGCAGAACTAAAACCGAATACATGAAATGCGACTTTGGTGGAGCTACACAGAAGGAAGGAGATGTGAATTTGGAAGGTCAAGTAGTGCCTAAGAAGGATATATTTCGGTATCTAGGATCGATGCTATAGAGTGATGAAGATATTGATGTAGACGTTAGCCATAGAATCATAGCAGGGTGGATCAAGTGGCGACAAGCTTCTGGCATTCTCTGTGACAAGAGGGTACCACAAAAGCTTAAAAACAAGTTTTATAGAACAACGATTAGACCGGCTATATTGTATGGAGCAGAATATTAGCCTACAAAGATTTGACATGTTCAACAACTGAGTGTTGTTGAAATACGTATATTGCGATGAATTTGTGGTCACACAAGAATGGACCGAGTTCGGAACGATGATATACGTGATCGCCTAGGGGTACCATCAATTGAAGAAAAGCTTATCCAACATCGGTTGAGGTGGTTTGACCATATCCAAATGAGACTTCCTAACTTAACAACAAAGTTCTACCACACATTTATATGTTGCTCATTAGCATCTACTCGCTCCGTCCCAAAAAGAGTGTCACTTTTTATTTTCAGACATCTTGTTTGACTATCCGTCTTATTCAAATATTTTGTATAAATATCATCTATTTTGTTATGACTTATTTTATCATTAAAGATACTTTAATAATAATTTATTTATTTTATAATTTACACAAAATTTTTGAATAAGACAGAATGGTCAAACACGATATCTGAAAGTCAAAAACGTCACGGAGGGAGTATATTCTATTTGACTGAGTTACAGTTCTTAAAGCACAAAGGATAGTGTATGATTTCTTAACTAAAGTCATCAAGTAGTTCCTCGTGCATGTTGGGGGCGATGGACGCTTATTTAAATTTGAATACATAGCCATGGAATGAAAGCTCAGTGTAACTTCTAGAGTGGTTAGTTTCATTTAGTTCAACATTATCAGATCTAGTCTTTGGGAAGTCCAAACAGTTACTACAATACACAACGGCCGCCAACTGATGATTACAAGAGAGTGAAGAGAGTAAATACTCACATAATGTACAAATAGTGATTGGCCCATAAATAAGAGTACAAAATAATGCAAATAAGCAGGGTAGCAGGTATCAGTAAAATATCAATGCTAACTGTATACTTCTGCTTCTGGTTTTATTCTTTCCAATAGCTTTTCAGCCTCGATAAACCCCCCTAAAGGTCCCAGAGGGGTATATTTCACTTGCCTCCAACTGTCATATGAAGTGGCGCAAATGATTTTAGATGGCAATTAAAGCTCTGATTCAAAGTATCAGTCTTACTTTACCTGGGCATAAATGGCAGTGCCAGGCAATGAAGATGAAGGTGATCGACACTATTAAATGGGGGCTGATGGAACCCAAACCTACAATGCAGGCTACATATGTAAGAGAAATGACAGTAAGAATGTTGGAACAAGTATCTTGACTCTTGAGATATACTCCCCTGTTCCATATGGGCTTTTGAAATACCTGTGTTCCTCAGAATTGGGAGCATCTTGATTGAGCAAGTCTTTCCCCACCTTCACCATATGGCTGACTGAAAGACAACAATAGAAGAAATGCAACAGCTCACTCTTCAACTCTGGCTTCCACTACGATGCATAGTGAAATGCAACATCAAGCCAGGTTCATATGATGAAAGAAGCCAGAGAGTACCCACCTAACTGGTGATCATCTTTGGTTTTGTGGAGGCTATTTACAGTTGGTATATGATCAATGGGTATGACAAGATAGTGCCTACAAACCGCACAGCATAATACATCACAAAACAAATATTCAGGCAAATAAATTGGGCATTTACAACGGTAGAAGTACAAGCTCTCAGAAAAATAATATAACAACGAAGGCTTATAGTCCCAAGCAAGTTGAGGTAGGCTGGAGATGAAGCTGAACAAGAACAAAAAAAAAGAGGATGAACAAAGCAGAATGAGGTACTAAAAGTAGTAATAATGAATCAATAATTTCTTCTGGCTGTGAATAGGAGAACCGAGCTCATGTTTAGCCCTATGAGTAAATCATGTGAAAATTCGCTCTAGCATGTCTAACGCTTATCAAACACAAAGCCAGCAAGAACCACAAGAAGACTTCAATGTATCATGCTGTTTGCATCACCATCATGGCATCGTGTACTTCTCACAAATTATTATGTTTCAATTGTAAACCAACTATGTCATTGCTACATGAAACTAGAACACTCAATTATAAAGATATACAGTATGTTGTCCTAGATACGTACTACATGAAACTAGAACACCCAATGACCCAATCATAAGATATATAGTATGTTGTCCCAGATACATAGTAAAATTTATGATACTTTCTTGTGCAAATGTTCCTTTCCTGACAACTTATTGCAAGGAAGTGTGAATGTGTGATGCTTCTGCTCATATGAATGCAGAAGTTCATATAGATGAACATGAGCCTGCGTATAGCACCTCAACACTACTACTAAGTAACAATTAAGGTGAGACTGGTATAGATGGTCAGAAAAAATGCCAGCTGATGTGTCTGTGAAAGTGAACGAAAACAATGGAGACATAATGTATAACAAAGGTAAAGTTCTGAGGTTAACCATGAATAGCTTCACTGCTTCAGGATCACATAGATACTTAGACGTTAGAAGAAATGACAAGCTTGGAAGGGCTTAAGGCAATGAATTAAGTGAACGATTACAGACACACGGAGAACGTAGCAGCCTAGCACACAGAAAAATAAGGTCCAATCGAATACTTCCACCATTCCCTACAACAACAACAAAAAAAAAACGCATTGCTTGCAATGCTCGCCAGGTGTTCGACGAAATGAACCTACGCCTTACTTCATCCGACTGACTCGTAACACGACATCTAGACCTATCCAAGCAACAGAGAGCTATACAAACGAACAACAACTCCTAGCAAGTACCTGAACGCCGACGGGTTGATGTCGCGGAACGCCACGACCTTGTCATCCTGCGCACAGGGAGGGGAAAAAAAAGGGGGATTTACATTTTCTGCAGCGAAAGAAGCACTAGATCGGAGGTGGTACATGGGGACAGCGGTACGGAACGGAGTAGAGGAGAGCGGTAGTGGAGGTGGGGGCGCGGCGGGCGATGTCGCAGAACACGCACCCGTCGACCATCGGCGCCCGCTCCGACATCCTCCTGGCCAAGCGGCTGCCCCCGAAGCAGAAGGTCTTCCTCATGGTGCAGCCCCCCGCGGGTTGGTTCGGGATTAGGAGCAGGTGGGAGTGGGACTCCGCCCGACGCGGGGTGGACTTGACCGGTTCAACAGCGACGCTCCCGGACGCGGCGGCCGGCTCGGGGTCCGGGATGCCGCCGCCGTGTCGGTCGTCGGAGTCGAAGGCTAGTTTAGGGCTTTAGGCTTCGCCGCGTGTGTGATTCCGTGGCCCAGGACCTGCAGCCGGTTCGGCAGTTAGATATGGGCGTCCGTAGGCCCACTTAATGGTACTGGGCTGGGCTCAATGAGCAGCCTCTTGAGGCCCTCTGAGGCTCTGACAACAGTAAGTATGCGTTGATTTTCCTTCTCATTTTGTGGTACTAGTTTAATATAATGTATTGGTCAACCGCATAAACATAAACTGTATATAACTGTTGAATGTTGATGAATATATACGGAGTAAATGCTAAGGATGGAGTGAGGAATCTTCCCAGCATTACGTAGGATGTACTAGCAAATTTCATTTTCACTTGTATCTAAGGAGGATTGAACGGGACTGTACCACTTGACACGCAACGAAACTTAACAAGGTACGGTTCCATAGCGCGGGAGTTTCAGCAACCGTGAGCCCCCACGCGTTGTCAAGAACTTGACGAGACCGGCAGGTTTGAACGTCCGGCGTGGAATGTGAGGAGGTCTGTACTACACGGCTCCTTGTCGGCCCATACTTATGCATATTGGAAATGCCGACGTCATATATATATATATATATATATATATATATATATATATATATAACTACTATTCTGTAGCAGGCTACAAAATGTATACACACACACACCCCAAAGATGTGCACGCCAGAAACGGCGGATTAGTACCTCCTTACCTCGTTGCTTGGCTTCGGATCACCTTTCGTGTGATGGTTGCCCACGCAGGACGATCAAGGTTTTATCTCACTTTTCTATATATTGTCCAGTGCCTATCCTTGAACTTTTGGGAGTTGGGACATGTGACATGCATGTCCACGACCTTGTTGACTTTCCGCCTCGTGCAACTCGATCATAACCTGCAGACTTGACCAAGGTTGCAGACGTCCACGCGTCGCCATGGGCGGCGGTTGATTGGAGGTGGTATTCACAGAGACCACGGTTCCTTCTTGAGCTTAGCTTGTTCGTGCATGGCCACGTAGATTTCTTGCGCACGCCATGTTGCACATGTTTGGAGCACCAAAATGTTTGAATTCTTGGGATCATGTATAAAATAGAGTACATTTGTGCAGACAATTCAGATGACCATGGCGAGTACGTACAGTACCGTTTAATCTTAGAAGAAAGCTCCTCGTCGAGCACAAATACACAAGTTAAACTTGTTTACGTACTCCATAACATTTGTCATCGGCGCACGATCCTTCGTCGGTTGATCTAAAAATCCACCGGCCACATATATAATCACAGCGTTTTGTCAACACAATCGTCGTCGTCCCTTTCGCGGAACAGTGCCGCCTGGTTCGCACGGATCCATCGAGGCAAACAGCGTAATCGGCCGGGCGCGCGCGCGGCTTTCAGAAAGTTCGGTGGCCACCGCCCACCCGGCCGACGAGACTACCGCCCACCGGCAGGGTGGTCGCGTCGCCGAACGCGGATCGGAGGAGACCGCGGTGTTGAAAATGTTGGGTCGTTGCTGTACTCGACTGCACATCATCCTATCCATCCATCAGCCCGTCACCCCACCAGGGCCCGTTTGGATGGTACGATTCTGAAGGAATTTGGATGGTTTGGAGGAATTCTGAAGGAATTTATGAGAGAAAAACACTGTTTCGGATAAAAAAAAGAAACGGATTAAGATGGATTTAAGGACACGCGAACGGGACCCATGTCCCTGTCGACGTATTAAAGTTCCTGTTCGTTTCGAGCGCTTGGCCGGGAAGCTCTCCACGTAGCAAGAAATACACTTGGCCATACCAAATTAATTGGTTCTCCAGCTAGACTGATCCAGTCGTGGTCGCGGCTTGATCGATCGATCACGTACGCTAGCTCGATGATCCAGACTCTCGGTCGACCGGCCGGCTGATCTTTTTTTTAATGATCTGGTTAGCCTTCTAAGCTTCTTCATTTCAATCTCCAGCGCTGACGAAGAACTCTAACAAATGAACACTAGCAGAATTGTCGCTCCATCCCACGACACGACGACCGCACGGCTGAATGTCTGCAAGCTTCTACGCCAGCTCTTACGTACACAAGCAAGTGTCCGACGTTTAAATTATCAGCAAATTATATGCAGTAGCCATTAGCTAAGCACAACTGCACAAGCATGCACAATTGTATACGTACGTATATAGCCCGGCCTAAAAAGTCGTAAACGGGTCTAGAGCACGTTCTCGAGTTGCTTGATCTGCACCGATTAGCCAAACGGGCACATAAACGACGTCTCTTTTATTTTATTTTATTTTCTTTTCTTTTGCTTTGGAGTGGAGCACAAACTCGACGAGATGGTAGTATGTAGGAAGCACGATGTATGCGCGCTTGCCAGCTGAGGGACACAACTGGTAATACTGATTTTAAAAAAATATATATATCGGGCCTGGACACTCTCTAAGAAATATATTTATAATACAATATATATACTACGGAAAGAAACCTTCAGCAGAAGACACTCCAATTGTCTTCAGAAAATAATGGACCATTTTTTAGTCAAATAACGGAGCTAGCAATCGATCGTTTTCAATGGTTTGTCACGCGCAGCTTGCTATTTAATTGTGTAAATATAGTCATCGTGCGCAACATGTGGAGCTATACACAGATCAACAAATGAAATAGAGAGCACATGGTAAGCGGTAGCTATCAGAAAAGAGTTTTCCCCATATACGCTTAGCTAAAAATTCAGAGTTGCTAGTCGTCCATCTAATTAATTAGATTGATATACCTCATAGTTTCTCCTGCATGATAGCTATATCTTTGCCTTAGCTACCTGAGGGTACGGTGGTGCGCATGATTATTTGCGTGTGCAACGTTGTGACCATGAGCTAAATAGAAATTCTAATTTACCCATTGAAATTTTGTCCTACATGGTTAAGTTTTGTAAGATGAAAGTTAAATTCTCAAACTTGAATTTCTATGTGTCTATTGAAGTAAAGAACAACTTAGACCTCGTTTGGTGCGGCTCTGGCACCGGAGCGGGCATAGCCCCACCAAACGAGGACATACGGAGGAGCACTTCTTCGCTGGGATGTGCGGAGCTCGAGCCATTTTGGCGCCCGGACCGGAGCGCAAAAAATTGGCTCCACCCAAGTGCTGCCAAACGTGCCCATCGTTCAGCAATGGTGTACATTTTTGTTGGGCGCCGGGGGGGGGGGGTTGGGTACTAAATATTTTAAAACTAGTGTAGACCCCTGGTTGAAAGTTTACATATAAGTTGTGTGGGGAATTATGTGGCAGAACCGTCCAAAATAACACGTTTTCGGAGGCGCTCGTCTTCCACCAGACACTAAGCACCCCAAAAATTGGCTACATCGGATGGTTCCGTCGAGCACACCCCAAGAGAGAACTCAAACAATCCATGTTTTTCATTCAGGATCTAATAATGAAAACGAGTTTACAATACTTAGTCCATTTCATACAACAAGAGTTCTCAAAAATACATTATTATAATACCAAGTTAAGATTGCGGAATTTAAACAGCGGAATTGAAATAAACATCTAACGATAAGATACGAGGATCCGTCTGTGCCCACCAGAAGAATCCTCCACACAACAACCACTCCTCAAGATGCACCTACAACAGGGGTAAATAAACCCTGAGTACACAGTGTACTCGTAAGACTTACCCGATTAGTGAGAATAATTTCCCGACTCCAAAGGATATGATAAGCTTTAGGGTTTGCTGGGTTTCATTTTTGCGAAAGACATTACCAGTAGTGAATCATTATGTATATGTTTTATTAGCAGTCATGATTAGTTCATTAGCTAATCATTGTATGTAAGCACATGTTCTACTTTCAAGCAAGAGTTGAGCAATCAGATCCATTCATACTGTTTCATCTTTCAGTTCTTACTACGGTGCTAGACTATAGCCAAGTCGTACCGTATCACACGGTGATTCGCGAACCAATGTATCCCAGCTAGGTACCCCAAAACACACGCTCCACTTGTACCCCAGACACAAGCAAGACCAACCCACCACTCTCCTGTCAAGGGGTCCAGGTCTCTGTTCAAACTTGGACTCCAAGCCCCCACTCCTGAGTCCTGGACTCAGTGTGGTGCTCAGACCTCCACCATCCCCGTCTTCAATCAGTCGGTCCGAAAAGAGTCAGAACCCACGACAAGAGAGCAACGAGTCTTCCCGCTCCCATAAGTAAGTATGTGCTCAGGATAATAAGTATGTGACCTGACTACCATCCACAGCAACGGACGACCCTTAACCAAGACGGATAGGGGAAACGATGTAACCAAGCTATGCCCCGTTGGCCGCGGGACACAACCTATTACACCCAGCAATACCCGTACCATATCCCTGCCTGGTCTCCATTTTCTTTCATCATTTTATCTTGAGAGTAATAATAATAATCACCTATTGTGAGTAACGACAGGTTACTCACGCTACCGATAGCCTAAGCACAGCAACTTCTTAACCTATGCTAGTAGGACTCATAGGTAGATTTATCTATACATGTAGTTTCAATGTAAATTCTGTAACGTAAATGCACATCATATATATATATATATTCAGTGATTATTCAAAATAAGGGTTATACACCGGAGCTTGCCTTGGGCAGGCGGATTGTCAGCTATGTCAGTCGTCGGTGGCTGTGGGGCTTCCTCCTGTACGAGAACCTCCTCCTCGTACTCCTCGACCACCTCCTCGTACTCCTGCTCTCCAGCGGTCACGAACTCCACCAACTCGTTCTCTACATGCATGCAATGATGATGCAACATTTAATATTTTGGCAACAGTAACTCTTAAAATAAGAATACACATGCTAAGCTACTAAGCTAGCTCTAATGGCTAAGATACTAAGCTAATCATTATCTCTACCGAATAGATTTCAAGCTCACCCTACGAGTGCTTAACTTTTATAAATCAATATCATGCCATTATTTCTTTAGCCTTAATGGGCACCAGTAGAGAAACGACATTTGATCCCGTCTCGAAATTTGGCTTTAGTCCCGGTATTTTTCGCGCCCGAGACTAGAGAGACCTTTAGTCCCGATTTATAGATCCAATCGGGACTAAAGGTCCCTACCCAACGGCTACTACGACAAGCTTTTGCTGTAGGGGACCTTTAGTACCGGTTGGAGCTACCAACCAGGACTAAAGGTTAACTTTTACTCCCGATTGGTCCCTCCAACCAGGAGTAAAAGTCTATTTCTAGCTGGAGGCTCCATCCAAAACTAAAAAAGAACCTTTAATACTGGTTGGTGTGTCCAACCGGGACTAAACCTCTACCGGTCGATCGATCCCGCGTCACTTTCCCGGCAGCAACCTAAAAGCGAGACCAGATCATCACATACATGTCCTGTCGCCTGTCATCAACCAGAAATAACACTGACATAACAGTAGTACCACTGTAAACTAAAAGCGAGTGGACTGGGGACCCTTACATCAGTGTCTCATTAAACTACACTGACATAACAGTAGTACCACTGTATGCAAACTCTGGTGTGTGTGTTTTGTAGCTTCGTGAACAGTGGTCAGTGACCAGCTGTTTGCAGTGACATTCTAACCTTTTCCCGGCTCGTAATACCAGTCGGGACTAAAGATCTTTTAGTCCCGGACGTTTACAGGAGCCGGAACTAAAGGTCCCTCCCCTATATAAGGCGGCCGTTTCTTCTTCCTCCTCACTCTTCGTCTTCGTCGCCCATCGCCACTGCCGCCGCCGCCTGCCAAGACACCGCGCTCCGTGCGCCTCTTCGACGCCGCGTTGGTGCTCTTTGGCGGTCCGCCTCCTCCTCCCGAAACACCTCGCCAGCCTCCTCCACTTCGTCTTCCTCACGCGCGCGTGTCGCCCAGCCCCGTCCGACTGCCAAGAACCTCCGCCGCTGACCCCATCCGCCGCATCCGTCACCTCCGTCACCGACACCGACACCGTCGCCTCCCCGACCGGCCGCGCCTCAGACGACGCCGTTCCGGCTGGTAAACATGACGCTTTTAATCTTGCCTATTTCCAATTGGCGGTTGGAGATTTAGTTTTTCTCTCTTGTTTTTTTCCTGTGCTGCAGGTTGAACGAGTTTCTCACCAAGACACGTTACATAGTTTTATTGTCAAGTCTGAGAACCTTGAGAAGCAGTGCCTAGCAGAGGCTATCAAGTCATGCTGCGAGCTCCGTGTCCTACCATATGAACTGAAGAAGACTGTCGTGTTCTGAGCTCCCTTTATTTTCTGTCTTATACTATTGTGGATTGGTGTGTTTGTGTTTTTTTTCCTCACAGAACAAGTGATTGATGATTCACTTTTTAATATATCTCAACAATCGCTTCCTAGATTTGTATGATCGTTCATAACTTACTCTTGGTTGATATCACGAGCATACTTGAGCTGTGGCAGCAGTTATTCATCGAATACTTGCTTGTTCACGGTAGTTCACGGCAAGTACTTCTGCATCGTTTGAGATAAAATTAACTAACCATCAATTGAAAATAGAAAAAAAAATATTTAGTCCCGGTTGTTAATACCAACCCGGACTAAAGGGCCGGCCCATGTGGTCAGACCGGGAGGCCTTTTTAGTCCCGGTTGGTATTACCAACCGGGACTACGGGCGAGAAACCGAGACTAAAGGAGGGACCCTTTAGTCCCGGATTTGTGCTCCCGGTTGAAAAATCGGGACTGAAGGGGTTTCCCAACCGGGAGTACAGCTTGTTTCTATACTAGTGGGGTATTTAGCTACCACATTAAGTAGTCTATTCTAGGGCTACAAAAATTACAGTGAGCATCTAATAATACAATGAAGCTACTATAAAATTTTTAGCATTAAAGCTATCACGAATTTGCCACAACAATTCCTACAAATATTATCATAATAATTTTAAATTCTTTTAATTGATTTAATATATCTCAGCATCATCACAGATAGGCATAAACTAATCACACCAACAGATAGATCACATTTTTAGGAACCTAACAAAATTGGTTTCGCGATTTTTGGACATTCGTACGAATTTATGTTTAATATACAAATCTAACTTAGAATTGAAATAGAAAAGCTTTACTAATTCGGCTAGAAAAAGAAAAAGACCAAAACGGCCCAACGCGGCCCAACTCGGGCTTGGCCCGCACGTGAAGACGGCCCACGCGGGGAGCCCGTAGGCGTGCTGACGCTTTTGTAGAAAAGCCCTTGGCTTTTGGACAAACAACCCACGGTCCACGCTACTATTTCTAAAGACAGCATTTATGCACAAAGGTCCTTGCACTCTCTCCTCTTTTACAACGGCATGGTCCCTGGTCTTCCCCGCGCGCTCCAGCGCGGCGAGTGGTGGCGCTGGCGACAGCGCCGGCCACCCGGGACCCATGCTAACAAAGATAAGAGGCCGAATCTCACCAAGGGGTCGACACGAGGCGATGGGCGGCGGTTGCACGAGACGGGACACCGTAGAAGGACATCTCCACGACGGCAGGCACCCTGCGGCAATGGCGATGGCGTTCTGGTGAACCGCAGCAACAACAAGGCAGTAGGGATAGCAGGTGAGGAACAACAACTCACCAGTGACCTAACCGAGGTGCCAGCTTGACCGGAGACGACCCAAGCGAGGTTGGCCACGTGCGCGCTGTGAGGTGAACGGTGGACCGCAAAGGCACGGCCACGTCAGCGACGAGGAGGTGGTACTAGAGCTACGACTAGCGTACGCACGACAAAGAGGGGTTCTAGGCGGGGCTAGTGGTGCGGTCAATTCGACGCAAGATGGCGAGGTTGGAGCTGGTCACGGTGACGTGGGCTGGGCCTTAATGGCACGGCGGCGGGAGCAAAGCTCCAAAATTGGAGCTCGGTCTGGCCGTAATCAAGGCGGGGTGGGGGCGGTCGGTAAGAGGACGTAAAGGCGGAGACGCGGGCACGAGGAATTGATGAGAGGTGCTCGCTCTCTAGCTCACCGTGACCATGACTCGACGACGGCGGAAAGCAGAGGGAGAAAGAGAGAAACGGGGCACGATAGGTGGGCTCGGTTCGTCCTCGCCTTGGCGGGACACGAGCGGTTGTGGCCGAGGGACGAGCGCGAGCATCCACGACCGACCATGGCCCGCGCGCCGCAGCGCCATTAATAGCGTGACGACGGCGTGCACGGCCACGTGCGGACGGCACCCAACCGGGCCAGGGAGGGGGCAGCGCGATGCAGCGAGTAGACGCGAGTACGGGAGTGACACGATGGCAGCGGCAGCATGGTCGTGGCGGCACCAATGGCGGTAGCACGAGGCTGGGCAGCAGGGCGCGGGGCCAGCGGCTCGCTGCGGCCAACCTTGGCCAAGCCTAGGCGGCTCGACCGACCCAGCGTGGCAGCGTAGGGTGACCGCGCGAGACACGACCATGTGCGCGACGTGGGGAGGTTGCGCGATGACCGCGCACGGGGCACCAACCAACCCGAGACAGGTGACGCGCACGAAATTTAAAGCGCCCAACACGACTAAACGGTTGCTCCAGGAGCCAAACCATCTTCACCATGCTCAAGATGGCATATGAGACTACCAAATTGAGCTATAACACTACACCACCCCTTAATCCAACATCTCAAAATAATTTGCTAAACATAGCAATGTCTAGCTGTTGACTGACTTAGAAATTTTCTACGTTTTTTAGTTGGATTTGTTTTCAAGTTCTGTTTCTAGACTATTAGAAATACTAGCTAGTAATATTATTTTTCTACAGCAAGTATTTCATTGTCATCTACAAAGTTTGCACTTTAAACTTTATTTAAGTATCACACATGTTCTATAGCATTTTTGCTTAATAAAAATTGGTTTCAAATCCTTACTTGTTATGCATGAACTATCGAGTCAACTTTTGTTTAGCGTTTTTATTGATCATTTTGAGTTACAGAAATTGATCTACACACTTTATCATATGCATTAACACATAAATTTGATGCTCATGACATGTTTTAATAAATGATTTAAGGTGTAACACCGAGGGTGTTACCAATTAAATGACAGGTGAAGTTGTGGGATCCGCTCCGTGGTTGGATCTGCTTGTTGTTCACTAACGTGTTCTATTCCATCATAGTAATCTCCATGTGCTCCTTCTGTTAATAGCTCGCAGACATTTTAGTTGCTTGTAATGACAATTTACCACCTACGTCGTCGGTTAGTAGTACGTGGCACACTCATTGTGGTGCCTTCATAAAATATCCTTTCCATAACCATCCTAACAAAATATAAGCTAAGCCATTCTTTCTGAACTTCACATGTCTTGGGATGGATTAGGGTGAAAACTAATTAATTTTCTAGCCCGATACGTATTGACTAAGGTGGATTGAATTGTAGCCAAATAAACCCTTATATGGTTTCGTATCCGATACTTGGTTGCATAAAACTGTCCTGTCGCCCGTGTATCATGGAAATGCCTCTCTTTCTTGCCAGTTGTGGAACCTGAGGTTAAAGGGTAAATCTCAAATCATTATAAAAAATACTAATATCGTTGTGTGGTAATCGCTTATCACTTTGTGTCACAATTTATTTTTTTTCCTGACTAATCAATCGGCGTTCGCTTAGGTAGCATTTGTAAAAAATGTTGTGTGTGGGATATCAGTAAATGTATTTTTGTCCACGCCGATGAGTTTGCCTACACATTCACTTTATTTTATGTGTATACTATTGGTGAAAATGAATTTTTGTATTGTTCATGAGTAAATTATAAGATAATTGCTATATTTAAGATGCCTAAATTTTTAAAATTCTCAGGCAACAAATCTTACACAATTAAGTAGTATAATTAAAAGGACAACTCACATGAGATAATTTACAATTTATTTATGGCTAGACAATAATAAATTAAATGTCGGCTGAACAACAAAAAAAATAACGTATTTCTTATATACTGATTGGCTTGGTGAATGTCTCTCTTGAAATTTGAGTATATGATTGCTGAACTTGGGACGTCTCTTGTGCAAAACTGATTGGCTTGGTGAATGTCTATCTTGAAATTTGAAATAGACTTCGGGCACTAAGTTTTGAATTCTCACTACAAGGGCGCCAATTTTCTATGGGGGTTTCATTGATTCTACTATGACCCACATGAATCGGGGCGTGGTCTTGCTGACTCGGCCTCCTATCCACCTGGACGCCCAATGGCATTTCCCCCCCACACCACAAATCCGCTGTTGACTCGGCCTTGCCCGATTCGTCCGGTAGCCGCACTTGGCTTCCAAACAATAGGCGAAAGATGATTGCCAAACTGCTTCTGTTCTGTCCTTCCAAATAAAGCTGCTTGGCTATAAATACTGCTCGCTTGGCACCTCCAACGTTCACCTCTCTCCGTGTCTCTCTCGTTCATACTTCCTTTCACCTTTCCGCATAAGAGTGCTGTGCCACCGAGTGCATGTGCCTCGATCTCGTATACCATTACTCGAACCCTAGCTAGATAGCAAGAAAGCCTGGTGTTTACGGTGGCAGCCAGCCATGATCCCGGCCGTTGCTGATCCGGCGACGTTGGACGGGGGCGCGCGCACGCCGTTGCTGCCGGAGACCGACCCTCGGAGGCGTGCTGCCCACGCCGGCGCAGGGCAGAAGCGGCCGCCGCCGCCGGCGACGACGACCGTTCTCCCCGCCGTCGTCTCCGCCGTGCTCCTGCTCGTCCTCGTGGCGGTCACCGTTCTCGCGTCGCAGCACGTCGACGACGGGCAGGGTGGGGGCGTCGCCGTCGTTCCCGCGGGCGGCGGCGGCCATGCCGTCGTGGAGGTGGCCGCCTCCCGTGGCGTGGCCGATGGCGTGTCGGAGAAGTCCACGGCCCCGCTCCTAGGCGCGGTCGAGGAGTTCTCCTGGACCAACGTGATGCTGGCGTGGCAGCGCACGGCGTTCCATTTCCAGCCCCCCAAGAATTGGATGAACGGTTAGTTAGACCCGTCGCCATCTATCGCTGATCATGCGATCGTTTTTTCTCGATCTGGCTCTGACTTCGTTCCGCGTTCCTGTCACGGACGCCTCGTGCACATGGCGATGCCCGATCCGCCATCTTCCTCGACCGGCTTCTCCAGATCCGAACGGTAAGTTGTTGCCTCCAATCGATCGATCACGTGTGAACTCGGCATGCTTTTCTGCGTGGCTCCTAGCATTCCACGGGTCGCATTAATGCACGATATGATCGTATCGGTAGAGAGATTACATATCCCATCAGCTAGCTTTCGCGTATTGATGGCGTGATGAAGCGTGACATTTTTGCATGCACGCAGGTCCGCTGTATCACAAGGGCTGGTACCACCTCTTCTACCAGTGGAACCCGGACTCCGCGGTGTGGGGCAACATCACCTGGGGCCACGCCGTGTCGCGCGACCTCCTCCACTGGCTGCACCTACCGCTGGCCATGGTGCCGGATCACCCGTACGATGCCAACGGCGTGTGGTCCGGGTCCGCCACGCGCCTCCCGGACGGCCGGATCGTCATGCTCTACACGGGCTCCACGGCGGAGTCGGTGCAGGTGCAGAACCTCGCGGAGCCCGCCGACCCGTCCGACCCGCTGCTGCGGGAGTGGGTCAAGTCGGACGCCAACCCGGTGCTGGTGCCGCCGCCGGGCATCGGGGCGACGGACTTCCGCGACCCGACGACGGCGTGGCGGGCGCCCAACGACACGACGGCGTGGCGGGTCGCCATCGGGTCCAAGGACCGCGACCACGCGGGCCTGGCGCTGGTGTACCGGACGGAGGACTTCGTGCGGTACGACCCGGCGCCCGCGCTGATGCACGTCGTCCCGGGCACCGGCATGTGGGAGTGCGTCGACTTCTACCCGGTGGCCGCGGGCGGCAGCGCCGCGGCGGCCGACCGGGACGGGCTAGAGACGTCCGCGGCGCCCGGGCCCGGGGTGAAGCACGTGGTCAAGGCCAGCCTCGACGACGACAAGCACGACTACTACGCCATCGGCACCTACGACCCGGCGACGGACACGTGGACCCCCGACGACGCGGAGAACGACGTCGGGATCGGCCTGCGGTACGACTACGGCAAGTACTACGCGTCCAAGACCTTCTACGACCCCGTGCTTCGCCGGCGGGTGCTCTGGGGGTGGGTCGGCGAGACCGACAGCGAGCGCGCGGACATCCTCAAGGGCTGGGCATCCGTGCAGGTACGTTTCGTTCGTTCCTTTTGAGGCTGGGCTGGGCTGGCAACATTTGGATTTGGATTTGACATCCGGATCATTAATGGTCAGATTATATATCTGGGTTGGTTTTGTGATGGGCGATGGTGTCACGTAACGTAACTCGATAGTAATGTAGCTAGGCTGGTTTATGATGGGCAATGGGGGTTGCGTATAAACGATAGTTCTGCTACCATGAACTCTGACAGCCGATTGAAGGAGACAACGGTAGGGTTCGTCAACCTGTCTTTTTTCTTTGTTTTTTTTAAGAAGAAAATCACAACCAAACATAAGGAAATTAGGATCGTCATCCAACAAAGCTGGAAATCACATAGAGCACAAAGAACCATCTAGACGAGCGTGGCTTGATCCATGCAAGCACTAGCTAGGACTCTGCAAGCTGTGCTGTTCCTGTACGTACTGTACATATACCGTCCAAACGATTGTGATCTGAAAATTGTTCAAGCACAGAGGCTCCGCTCCTCACACCTGTACATGTCCCTGTACGGGCCGTCGTGGTCTCCCATGATCCCGTCCCGTCCCCTCCCCTCCACGCCCGCAGCACACTGTACAAATTATTTTGCACGGCCGTTTTATCCGAAAAACGAGTTGCACGAGCCGAACTGTTTTATCCTTCCAGCCATCTCGCAAGCAACCGCCCAGACAAATCAGGGCCCAACGAAGATTTCCTGGCTCACAATTGACACACGCGAGAGCACGAACGCGATGCCGTAAGCGGATCAACGAAATTATTTCCTGGTGTGCATGCGACCGTGACTTGTCTCCGACTGGCTGAGGGCGAGAGATGCATGGCGAATTGGCTTGCTGCCCCAGCGTCTTACTGCTATTGCATAAGGGGCGCAGTAGCTTTGCGTTTTACTTGACGCCAAAGGATGCTGTGATCGTGAAATATTCTATATATTATATATGGATTATCGAGTTCTATATTATATACATATCGATTATCGAGTTCGTTGCTCGTGGGGTTGGTTACTAATGTAATTGATCTAAAATAATAATCGATCGACACAGTGCACCATATATCTGTACGTACGTCTCGAAAAGGGGGGATTCGTTAGTATAATAAATCTACTGCTATTATTGCTTTCTTTAGTAATGCATGCTCTCTTCTTGGAGTTGGCCAGTTGTCACGTTTACAGATTCTGGTTAACGGTCTCTTTTCTGAGCGCTTAGTTTTCTGCGAGCCGTGAATTTTTGCCATGCCGTGCACGTGCAGTCAATCCCCAGGACGGTCCTCCTGGACACGAAGACGGGCAGCAACCTGCTCCAGTGGCCGGTGGTGGAGGTGGAGAACCTCCGGATGAGCGGCAAGAGCTTCGGCGGCATTGCGCTGGACCGCGGATCGGTCGTGCCCCTCGACGTCGGCAAGGCGACACAGGTAATGACGCCGCCACGGGCACCTGACGCAGCAGAACTCGCGCGCTGCACGCAGCCTGACTTGTTAATTTCTCTAGCTGATGATCGGTGCGTATCGTGTGCGTGCGTGCAGTTGGACATCGAGGCCGTGTTCGAGGTGGACGCGTCGGCCGTGGAGGGCGTGACGGAGGCCGACGTGACGTTCAACTGCAGCACCAGCGCCGGCGCGGCGGGCCGGGGCCTGCTCGGCCCGTTCGGCCTTCTCGTGCTGGCGGACGAGGACTTGTCCGAGCAGACCGCCGTGTACTTCTACCTGGTCAAGGGCACGGACGGCAGCCTCCAAACTTTCTTCTGCCAAGACGAGCTCAGGTATGTATCACTGTGTATCTTATGACCATGAATGCGCATTTTTGAGCTATAGGCTGTGAAAAGCTTCTTGGGCAAGGTAAGTTGCTTGACAGATGCTTACCGTACTTTGTTAATTTTCTGTTTCCACTAGGGCATCCAAGGCGAACGATCTGGTTAAGAGAGTATACGGAAGCTTGGTCCCTGTGCTCGATGGGGAGAATCTTTCAGTCAGAATACTGGTAAGTTTTTACAGAGTGCTAAATGTTAAGCCAATGTATATACCTCTGTGTTGGCCAGGTGAACTTTTAACTAGCTCGTTCTTCGCACTGCATGCTCATTGCTTCTGATGCGCACACACACAGGTTGACCACTCCATCGTGGAGAGCTTTGCTCAAGGCGGAAGGACGTGCATCACGTCGCGCGTGTACCCTACACGAGCCATCAACGACTCCGCCCGCGTGTTCCTCTTCAACAATGCCACAAATGTGCACGTCAAAGCAAAATCCGTCAAGATCTGGCAGCTGAACTCCGTTTACATCCGGCCGTATCCAGCGAGTTCTCTATGAGTGAAGTGACAGGCAAACAATTGCATGCTTGCATGACAAAGTCATTTGTAGAGTAGTGATTGTTTAATTTATTTGCTGCCTTTTCTTATCCTTTTTTCATGAAACTATATGGTACACAAAGTAGCAGAACGAAGCCCTATAGGGGAACACATTAACTTGTGTGTAGGAGTTCCGAGTCTCCTCGTACAGTCTCATCTGTGTTAGAACGCATGGTAGGCGCAAATATTCACTTGAATTCTTACATGATATGTCAGTGTTTTTGGCAGTTTTTTTTAAAGGATAAGAGGCAGAGTGTAATTTTTGGGACCACTGTTTATTGAATGAATGATGCGCAAAAATATATGTACTATTGTTTCTACTAGTGTACCGACTAATAATCTCTAAACTAAACAACAGTCATCTAGGAGTGGGGAGGAGGTTCTATAAAGAATATAAAGGGAGTTGTTATATTCAGGTGCCTAAAATATGGCATTTTTCGGACAACGATTATAATCATTAGATTAAGGCCTAACAGTCAGGTCTGTCGTCAGTAGTAGTTGCAATATGTAAACTGCGATAACATGTTGGTCAAATACTCGGTAAAATCGAGATTTCCACCCAACTTAATTGTTTTGAGGTGAAGACTATGTTGACTGCCTAGAGTGCTTTTTGTTCCCCTTCTGCCAGGAAGTGGTGGGCCTCGTAGTCGTGGTAACTTTTCTTGATGGGACCAGCCCTGGAGATCAAACTTTATATAAAAAAAAACTCGGTCTACGGTGGGCAGATAGCCCCCGCAACTTTGTGCTTAAGAAAGAAGATCTTCTCATGCAGGCGAAAACCCCGAACACCGTGTCCGCCTTACACGGGGCCCGTTACCCGTGAGTGGGCGGTCCGTTCTGTGCTTTGGGAAACTCGAAACAAGTGAGGGATTTTTTAACTCGGCGAGCAAAAGCAGCGCACCCGTGGGGGGCTCGAACCCCGCCCATGAGTACCAAATGGACGTCCCGACCATCCGGTGCGAGGAGCCAAAAGGGCCTAAGTTGCAAAAACTTTGACGGCCCATAAAGCGTGGCCCATCGATTGGCTAACGCCCGGTGTGATTTGAAAAGTCCATCTAAATGCGCTCTAAAAAATTCCTCCCATCTTTGGATGTTGTCATTTTAAAAATCTCTAGTATCAAGAAACTTTACAACATGTTCGGTTGGCCAACCATTGGCTGATCTAAACCTACTTACGGTCAATCGCTGATTTGAATCAGCCCACCACCAGCCAGCCAAGCATCAGCTGAAGCATCCATTTGAAAGTACTATGTTCAAATCAAATACTGGCGCCAATCAACCACACCAATTCAAAAGTTGGCGCCAAGTAACACGCCCATTCAAATACACGCCCCCAACAAGTATCCACATTAACACATACCAGTTACGAACTACCAGTTCTAATAGCACTTCATTACAACTAAGTGTGCTTCCAAGGCCATTGAAATAACAATTCATTACCACAGTTGTCTCATCAACCAATTTGCTGGCATTGCACCAAATAAATAGAATTCCAAACAACCCACTACAACAATTCATTACAACAGTACATACCACAGTTGTTCATAACACTACTAGTTGGGAGTAGTGGAGCATTTACAAAACTAGTAGCATTTGCATAAACCATGTGAAACAACTTGTCGGTGTTTCGAGTGAACACCAACTAGTAAATTTGTATTTGTTGCGCGTTAGGCCCGGATGGTGTACTAAAGGACATAAGGTTTATACTGGTTCGGGCAGAATGTCCATACGTCTAGTTTGCTACTGCTCATGTTATTAGCACCGAAAAAGGTTCATAGTAGGGGGTACAAACGGTCGAGAGAGGGACATGTCCCAAGTCTCTGATGGAAAGGTCGAAAGGATGCCAAGAGCTTGGTCGTTGCTCAGCTATGTGTTGTGTGTGTCGGATTGATCCGTTGAGTCCCTCTCTTAGTGGGGTGCCCTGCCCTCCCTTTTATAGACCCAAGGGGAGCAGGGATTACAGATGGGAGAAAGAGGAAAAACCAGAGGTAGATAAGGTCCTTCGAAGGTGTTGGGTCTTCCTTTTCCCTTGAGTCTGCCCTGCTGATATGGCAGGCGATGCCAGGGATGGCATGTTCGTTGATCCTGATAGGGCCATGCTCTGGCCTCGTTCAGCAAGTGGTCACGTCCCATCCTACTCCGGCGGACGGTGCGGCATGCCGGGGTGCTGAGCCGTGACCCTACGGGGAGCAGACGGGGAAGTGACCATACGTCCATCACTATAGATGATGTGAGTTCCCTTCTGGATTGTAGTGGTTGTTGTATGCTTATGTTAGGATCCGCGTCCGAGGGCTGATGTCGATGCCCACAACACTGTAAGACAAAAGTCGGCGCCTACAACACTGTTCGGGCTCTGTCATGCCTAGAAGGGCTTAAAGCGCCAATCCCATCATATCCTGATGGTACTTGCCCGTAGGTGCGCAGGATATGGTCCTCGGTACTGTAGTTGACTCGAATGTCCTGTCTTACCATGTGCTTGTCATTATAAAGGAGCAGGGTGTAGTCATTGGGCGAGACAGAGCCAGCCCTCGGACGTCGGGCGAGGTGGGGCCAGCCTAGAATATCGGGCGAGGTGGAGCCCTGCCCTCATACGTCGAGCGAGGCAGAGCCAGCCAGAAACGTTGGGCGAGGCGGAACCAGCCCGAAACATCGGGCACGGCGGAGCCCTACCCTCGGACGTCGGGTGAGGCGGAGCCAATCTTCAGTCGTTCGGGCAAGAAGTGTAGCTGTGTTCGTATCTGTCTGGAAGCATCAATGCTTGATGGTTATTAGCTCCACCGCATTGGGTACCCCAGTATTAGGTCCCCGA
The DNA here is from genome assembly GCA_904845875.1 of Miscanthus lutarioriparius. NCBI lineage: Eukaryota > Viridiplantae > Streptophyta > Magnoliopsida > Poales > Poaceae > Miscanthus > Miscanthus lutarioriparius. Next base: position 23,646,692 of record CAJGYO010000012.1, on the reverse strand, counting down.
CAGTAGCCCCCGGGTGATTCAGAGAGAATCGCCCAGGGGGTGATTTGACTTGCCAGAGGGTGCGCTCGCGCGCACCCGATGGGTGTAGCCCCCGAGCCCCTGGGTGATTCGGATAGAATCGCCCGGGGGTATTTTGATTTGCCAGAGGGTGCGCTCGAGCGCACCCGTCGGGTGTAGCCCCTGAGCCCATGGATGATTCAGATAGAATCGCCCGGGGGATATTTTAGACCCTTCGTGGGTATGGCTGTGAGATTTGGTGTTTGACAACTGGATAGTTTAAAAGGAACCCTAGTATCCCGTTCGCGGGGATTCATCCAGGGCCAGCCTAGTTGGGACTCGATTGCGGATCAAGACTCCCCTAAGGCTTGTGCACCTGAGTTTTGGCTGCTCGTGGGCCCATCCCTTGTTGGGACGATCGTTGAAGCTATTGGGCTAGCCCTCGAACTCCTGAGCCCAAGCGGGCCGGTGAAATGCTTTTTGACCCGTATCCCTTCTGCGGGAAAAGAGTCCTGGTCTGCCCGAGAAGGCGAAACGTCCGACGCGACTTTGGTGGGAAAGGATAGGGATCGCGGGAGCGTATCCCGCAACATGACGTGGTGGTGTATCATGGTAGGCACGGAGATATAGGCGGACGGTTGCCCTTCTTGCACCCGTCGCCCCTATAAAACCTAGGGGTTCGCCCCTAGGGTTTCGTACTTTGCCTCCTTGCTTTTGCATCTACAACCTCCACCGCCAATCGCCTGAGCCTCCCGCACCCGCATCGTAGCCGTCGTCAAGCTTGCATCCGACCACCCCTCCCAATCATTCAATGGAGCCGTGGTGCAGATCTGATATCACCCTTCAACGCCTAGAGGGCCGCGTTCGCCGTGGCCTCCTTTGCCCGTGGACCGCCACCGAGGAGTGGTGGCCACTCGGCAATGAGGACGCACCGTCGCCGCCTGAAGGGTATGTCGTGTCCTTCGCTCACTTCCATGAGCGAGGATTCGCCATACCTGCCCACAAGTTTCTTCGGGGATTGTTGCAATACTACACATTGCGGCGTTCGTTACCCTATGTGAGGGATTCCTAGGGATTAGTCCCCACTTTGACCTGTGGCGGTATTTCTTTGCCGTCTCCCTTTTGAAGAAGTGGGAGAAGAGGCAAGAGCTGAGCGTGCCGGTGGGATGTGCCAGCATTCATCTCCGCAACAACTGGGTAAACGAATACCCGTCGATGCGTCTGTCGACCTCCAACAAGGGGTGGCATTCGCTTTGGTTTTACATCAAGGACGACGTAGCCGCCCCCTTGCCGGCGTTCTCCGGGTGCATTGTTGAAGAGGTCCTGGAGCCGTGGAAGTGGGGTGTCCTGAATAAAGACAAGAAGAAAATCTAGGACCATCTCGCCGCCATCCGAATTCTGAAGGAGAGGTGCGTGAAGGGGTCGGGGATCATCGGCGCCTATCACACATGGAGGGTGGCGCCGCTGATGAGTCACGTGCCCCCCTGTATCTGATGGCGCCTGGAGCATTGCTCGAGGGGACAGCGCTCGTCGAGGAAGCACTTCCCCCCTCTAAAGTGGCACAACACATCAAGGAGGCAATGGAGCCCTTGAAGGACGGCGCTGACGTCGTTCTTGATTTTGTGTATCCGGTGCCGGGCCATCCCCTAATGCGCCCGGAACCAGGGTACATTGACTCCGTAAGCTCTCTTCCCCCGTGCCTCTTTTTTAATTGAACTTCCAACCCCTTGATGCTGACATTGGGATAGCGGGACCAGCCGAAGAGACTAGTCTTTATGGATAGCTCGGCTCTGCTTCCGAAGGACCCGCTCATGGTGATGTTGAATCACACCACGGTTGAGTGGGAGAGGAAGACGAAGGAGGTCATGAGGAAGAAGAAGTAGGAGAAATTGTGGTCACGAGAGCGAGGAGAGGAGATAGACAGTGACGATGATGATGACGTGGAATATGACGAGGTAGTCACCGACATTGAGTGGGGTGACCTAGAAAGCGAGGACGCGTTGACAGGCACCCACTCGTCAATGCAGGGACCCTTCCCATTCAACGTAGGGGAAGATGTGGCTGTGAGGCCAGAGGAGGCGAGTCTGACCGTCGACCCATCCTTAGCACCATCAGGGGCGGGCGGATCTGCCGCCGCGCCTAAGGTGCTAGCGAGAGCGGGCGGACCTATCGCCGTGCCCCAAGAGCCGGCAGGGGTGGGCGGGTCCGTCGTTGTGCCCATGGTGCCGAGAGAGGGGAGTGGCTCCGCTGCTGCGCCCCCAAACACGAGGGAGGTGAGCCCCTCAGCCTAGGAGCAGGGGATGGGCTCAAAACGGCCCTGCCCCGACAAGGTGGAGTGGGGAACTAGGGGTTCGCGCCCCAAACGTCTCCATCGCCCATCAGCGCCGATGTAAGTTGCTGATTCCTCTGTTTTTCTTTGTTTTTCATAGTGACTCAAGCCTTTCGTTTCTTCTACAGCATCGAGAGACTAGTCAGACGGGACTTCCATGGTGCTGGCGCCCAAGAAGACCCTCACCCTTCAGGTAAGGCAGGGGCCACCGCCTGACGTAGCTCCCGTTTTGGGTGGGAGCGGAGCCAGCGTCACAGCCTCGTCAGCCGGTTTGGCGTCGCCCACGGTGGTGCCCGTGCCCTCGGCGGGTCAAGCTATCGGCAAGGCTATGGAGGCATCCTCAGAGGTTGCCGCTTAACCAGCGATGGAAGTGTTGCCGACGCTAGGGCGGGCGGAGCTGTCGGCCGCACCCGTTGTGTCGACCACGGCAGGCGCGGCGTAGCCGAACGATGTCCTGCCAACGAAGGCGGAGGTGATGGTGGTTATGATGGATGGGTCTCAGCCAGAATCTATGGTGGCGGCGCCCGAGGTAGCGGCGCGTCCCGCGCTACTGGTGGCCCTAGGGACGATGCCCGTCGTGGGCCAGAACGAGGAGGTTGTGGCTTAGGGACCCTCGGACACCGTGGCGGTTGTCGAGGAGACCGACAGGGAGTTGTCCCTAGTCCAGCCATCGCAGGGCCGCCACCCGTCCACACGGGATGAGCCCCTACCCTGGTGTGTGAGTCTGTGGGACCCATCATCGGAATGCTTCACCCTCGATGACGTTGCCGAGGGCTTGGAGCGAGAGAAGCTCAGCGAGGGGTTTGTGGCCGCGCTTCATCTAGCCCTTCGAGAGGGTGGCCGCCAGTGGCGCCCTTCGAGATGTAATTGTTCCCACTAGCCGGGAATTCACTTGATCTTGCCTCTCGATCTCTTTTTTCTTCATCTATTTTTGTTTTCTGACCGCCGCCTTTTTTAGTCTCTTATTGCTCGCAGCCAGGAGAAATCTCGGTTCCTTCGTGAACACAAGGAGGATTGGGACCGCCTCGTTGATGAGACACGGTTGCACAGGGACATGACCACCCAGCTCTAACAGAGGGTGGCCGAATTGACTCCCCTTGCCATGGAGGTCGACGATCTTCGACGGTGGGAGGCCAAGGCCCGCCATGATGCGGAGCTCGCCGAGATGTCTTTTGACAAGCTATCGGAGAGGACGCGGCGAGATCAGGAGGAGGCCGCCAGAGTGCAAAAGGAGCGGGATGAGGTGCTCCAGCGGGATGCTGAGACCTGTTAGGGGATCAACGACCTCCTGTCCAAGGCCAACAAGGGGCAGGATCTTAGGCTGGTAGCCGAGGAGAGGTCTGCGGCCCTAGAGGAGAGGGCAAAACTAGACGCCGAGACGGTCGTCTATTGCTCACGGAGCGAGACGAGCTACGCCATACTGTGGAGAGGCTCCGCTCGAAGTGCGGTGCGGCCTACGGGGAGCATGACCAGGCCATCTGAGAGTGCGATGAGGCGCAACGGAGGATCAGCTCCCTCCAGGCCGAGCTGGAGACCGCGAAAACCCAGAAGTTGGAGGCCGAGGGTACCGCCGCCGGACGGGCCACGGATCTCCCCGAGGCGAGGAGTCTTCGTCAGGCAGAGAGCGATGAGCTATATCTCCTAAAGGTTGCCCTTGGCGCAGTCTGCGATGACCTACTGGTGGCGCAGGCAAAGGGGACCAGCTCGCTCATGGCCCGTGTCACAGATAGCACGGCGCGGGTGCGCCAGCTGAAGAAGGAAGCTCTTCGCTCCAGGATCACCCAAACCTTCGCCGTCGCCTGCTCGCACTACGATGACAACATCAATTTCGGGGCGATGAGCCTTGGCTTCGTGCCTGGTTATGAAAACTCCAAGCTGGATGCCATAGAAGTGATGGTGACTCCTTTTGCGGAAACCCTAGCGAGCAGATTTAAAGATATGGTTCTCCCGATAGGGGGTAGTTAGTCGAATGAGTCTGATGAACATTTATCTATAATCTGTTGGACAAGTGTTGGTTCTTTTGAAAGCAGATTCGCAACTTCGTTTCGTTAAGCAAATTCGCAATTTCGTTTCATTTTATTGAACTTGCTTTCTTCCCTTTTTGCATTCGAAAAATGGTGCTTATGCAATCTGACCCTTCCGTTCGTTAAGACCATAGGGCCTGAGGTGTATAAGAGGGAAATTTCGATTATGCTGGTGAGCAAAGTTACCATAGCTGTCGGGGCGTGGGTTTTTTGTAGTCTTACCAGACATGCTCCTTTATCTGTTCCCACAAACCTTGCCGCTAACCTTAACGTGAGGAAGAGGTCTGACGCAACGACTGTTTCAAAAAAGAAGGTATTTACCTTTATCAGCCCCCGAGTGAGATCCGACCCCTTGCGGTCGCTGGGGCTGGATGTTACTGGAGACCAAAGCAAGGGTAGCGAACTTACTCTTGTATTTGCACGTACCCCTTACTTAGGGTTTTAACGATCGTTCTATGACTGTGCGTTTGGTCTCATTGCAGGCCCGGCCTTCCCCAAGCCCATGCGTGTGGTGGGGATTCGGTCAAGGGTCGGCTCATTTTGTGACTGTTGCTCCGTTCATGGTTTTCGCAACTGTAGGGGTTGAGGCTACGTCGCCTGCCTTGACAGCTCGAGGGACGCGCTTGATGAGCTCGCTAACAGGGATGTTCGAATGAAATCCGGTCCCATCGCTTTGTGACGGGGTCGGCAAAGCCCTCGGGTAGCATTTCATCGCTCCTTAACCCGCCTTCCAATAGATTCCCCCTCAATGGGGATTCTATGGGCTCGACTAGTGGTTGGATTGAACTAGAAGGTTGAGAGGCATTCCGTCGCTTCTTAACCCGCCTTCCAACAGATTCCACCTCAATGGGGATTCTATGGGCTAAGCTAGAGGTTGGATTGAACTAGAAGGTTGAGATGACCCTATCCACCTCTATGCAGGTTGGGCGGAGGCCGCTGAGGCTCATCTGCATTTTCTCCCCTGGCTCTTGTTCGACACGAGGTGGCCTCGGGCCCTTCATGGGCTAGCCTTTGAACCTCGATCTCTCGATCTAGGATCGGGTGGCTCGAGCCCCCGAGCCCCTTGGGGTCTAATAGGGGGTGGCCATGTTTCGCGCGTCACCCCGTCCTCAGTTTCCACAACTAGAGGGGCTGAGTTAGCGACACTTGCCTCGATGGCTCGAGTGTCGCGCTCAATGAGCTCGCTAACGGGATGTTCGTGTGGAATCTGGGTCCATCATTCGCTGATGGGGTCGACAGAGCCCTCATGTGGCATTCCACTACTTCTTAACCCGCCTCCCAGTAGATGTTCGAGACGTTTGATAGGCTCAGGTGGCCCGTTGGCCTCTACTCGATGGAGATTCTATGGGTTTGGCTCGAGGTTAGAATCGAACGAGAAAGGTTGAGATGTCCCTGTCCGCTTCTGAGCAGGGTCGAGCAAGGCTGCTGGGGCTCATCTCGGTTTTTCTCCCCTGGCTCTGTTTGACACGAGGTGGCCTCGAGCCCTTTGTGGGCTGGCCTTTGAACCTTGATCAGTTGCCACTCATATTGAATGAGGTGGGTACCGCTTCGTGACGTGACATGAGGCGTTGAGATGCAGCAATTGCACATGCAACGTTTGGATATAAGGAATGAATGTACGATGTAATGGAAATGAAAGCGAGGGTCGGTGATGTTTACCTCTGTGGTGTGAGGGACGAGAAGCTCTTACCGGACATGTCTTTGCGGGGGTTTGGGTCCGACGTTTGCGATTGGGCTAGTGTGACTTGCACGAGGATCACAATTTTTTGTTTCTGTCTCTCGGCGGTGATCCAAGCTATTTGATTGACTTAGGCGACCTGACAGCTTCTCCTTGAATGAGATTCTACAGGCGGACCCCTCCGAACCCTTCTTAAGAAGGCGGATGCTAAAGCTTAGGGTGCGGGGAACTATGAATTCGATTATGCTAGTGAACAAAAACACCGTAGCTGCCGGGGCATAGGGTCTAGCGGTTTGGGCGAAGAGGATGTCTAAACAAGTAGACACTCTCGGTAGCCCCCGAGCGATGTCCGTGCCCCTGCCTTGCAGGGGTCGGAGGCTCGGTAGTAAAATTAACACACAAAGTAAGTAAACAAACGTGCTTATCTTTCGGCGGCCGTTCGTTCAGCGTTCACCTAGGCCGTCTGATTGACCTAGGAGGCCCATTAGGCTCCCGTTGATGGGGGTTTTGTTGTTGGGTCCTTCCAGGTCCTGCCTGGGAAAGCGGAGAGTCGCCTGCATGCGGGTACGCCTTGTTTCTCTCGCCCGGCGTGCGGTAGTGGCAGGCCATGCCCGGGCCACGTCTTGTTTGACCAGGTGACGTCTCATCGAGCAGTGCACGTCCCGTCGGTCATGGCGCGTCCCCTTGAATTCCCATCAGGATCGAATTCCCATCTGCATTGAATAGGGGAAGTGAGAGGGTTTTTCGTCCCAACCTTTCGCCTTTCTCCAACTACTGTGTCTCCTCCATAAATAGGGGGGAGAGGAGTTCTCATCCCATTCCTCTGTCTATTCTTAAGTTGTCGCTTCTCCTCCTTCTTCCTTTTCACCGAGCGCGTTCGCATGTCGCGGCGGTTCCTAAGTGAGAGAGGGTAATGCGAGGGAGAGGAGAACTCACAGATTCGTTCATGAATTCGGAGTGCAATGTCGAGCTAGAGGTCATCCAACATAGATGAGATGGTGCCGGCCACCTTTGTCGAGAAGGGTCTGCTTCCGCCGAAGGAGGAGGCGCACTGGAGGGCGCTGATCGTCGTCAGCTTTGTCGTCGTCCGCGAGGCCTTTGTCCGGATGGAGCCGTACAGGGACCTCCTCCGGCGAATCTTCTCCGAGCGAGCCTTGTCAGTGGGGAAGCCACCTAGGACAACGTCGATCGGGGGCTTTGCCCTTGCAGTCGCTCAGATTGGCCAGTTCATGAAGTTTGATGAGATGCCAGTTCTTCGGTGGGCAGCGCCCCATGTCTAGGTGCCGTTGTTAGAGTTGCGGCTGATCATGATGGCGTAGTCCCTAGACGCCCTAGTGAAGACACCATGGTCACCGACGTGGTGCTCGACGTTGCAGACGACGGCGCCCTCAAGGATCCCTTAGAGCAGTAGGACGTCGCCGATGGAGAGCGTGGTGCGGCGACTGTAGTAGTATTTAGAGTAGAACTGGTCAGAGAATGTAATCATTTAAGTTATGGGGGAGCCCCCGTGAAAATAGTCTTTTGTATTCATGAATACAACAGTCCCTTTTCATGATGAAATCACTTTGTAAGCGATGAATTTATGCAAAAATGAACAAGTTCTTAAATTTTGTTGTGGCAAATAGTTTTTCAGATTTTCTCCTTCTCTTTGTAAAAGAGGTTCAGTGCCTTTCGACCCTTCCCGTAGTTAAGGTCGTAAAAAGCTTAGAGTGCGGGCGAGCCAATTCTGATCACGCTGGTGAGCAAAGAGACCATAGCCGCTGGGGCGTGGGTTTCCCGCAGTCCTACTAGTTATACTCAGAGTTTGTTCCCAAAATCCTAGCCCTTACGACTTACCACGAGAAAAGAGGGAAAACATAGAGAATGTTTGCAAGTTGAATGTACTCATACCAGCCCCCGAGTGAGGTCCGACCTGTGGCAGAACCTCCTAAGAAATCAGGCCCACGTGCACCTATCGATGTCTTAACAGACCTCAGATAGCTTACACAAGTTCCCAACAACTTAACAGGTCTGTCGGGTGTCCTCGGGAAACCCAAATCATCCACGAATCTTTTTCAAACAGGATCCCAATCACAGTCATTACAGATTACAATAGTTTTCAATATACATACCAGAGATTATAAAGCGGAAGACTTAAGTTTTGATGTTACAAACCAGTTGTTTCAAACTTGCAAAACCATAATTGTCATACAACCATAGTAGCGGGCTAATATTACATGAACATTATTTATTTCACACAAACTAGTGCCTTGTCCAAAGGCCATTCATCATTCCTCATCGTCATCGACTTCAAACACTGACATGCAGCAGGGACCAAAACAAGCCTGCGCATGCGATTCACCTGCAACAAGGGTTAACAAACCCTGAGTACAAAAGTACTCAACAAGACTGACCCGACCAAAAAGGGCGAAGGTCTTAGGGATGCAGGTGTTGGGTCAAGGTAAGGATGTAGAAAGATTCAAAAGTTCTTTGCCAAAAGCTTACTATTCTTGATCCTAGTTTCAAGTTTTACCCCTAAGTACTTTAGTTCAATATCTCCAACTAAGTGTTCATATCCCATGCTCCAATCCTTCTCATTCCATTCATTTTCTCATGTTTTAGTAATTCACCAGTCCTGCATTGCTTCTGTAATGAACCGAGTCTCCATATCCACGGAGCACCGACAATTCGAATTGATTCAAGTCCCAGTTGGGGATTCCTTATCACACGACATATGTAGAACTTAATCTTACATATATCAACCTCGCTACCGGATCCTCCCGTACTAAGCCGTCTCCACGCCACCCGAGAGCACAACACACCTCAAATCCAGCCACATTCAAGCCACGAGGGTACACGCTACTCCCGCCATCTCACCACTCCTAGTGCGTGGGCATTTGTCTTAGTATCGGATTAGCCGAAGTAGGCTTACCAGAGTATGTGACTAGTACTACAAAGTGTCTCGTCCAAAAGATCCACAATGAGTGGCCTTTAAGTGACATAGTCGGCAACATTACCCAACATTCATGATAAGTCACCCGACTAGTCTCTAGTTCATTCTACCTTCTTTCTTTCTTTGGCCAGTATGCCATCTTTGATTGTACCGAAACTTTTACTTTGAAAACCTACCATAAGCATTCTAAGCATTCTACGCCTTTGTAAATGAAATCATCTTCAAGGATGGTAAACAATTAACAAGGTAGGCAATGCATCAAATAGGTAACATTTGAATTAATCAACTTAATGCAATAAGTAACATAGGTGACAAACTTTTCAAAGTAAACAAGGTAATGGTTTAATGCATAAACCGGGGCTTGCCTTCGTTGACGATCTCTGGTTCCGGATCAGTACCACAATTATCGAATCCCGTGACAACCGGGGATTCTTCTAGGACTTGCTCAACTAGAATTGTTTCACTCTCAGATTCTACATGAAATGATAACATATGCTTTAACATGATGATAATGTAAACATGATGCTTTCACGGTACATGAAATGTAACAACACCCCGAATATGATTTTCCTTCACGGTACAGTTGCAAGCCAACAAAACCAACTTGTAAATCTACCGTCAAGGATCACACATGTGACTTGACCAAACTAATCTTGAAACCCTACTAGTCACAAAACATGATCAAAACAAGATCAAACACCAGTCAAACACTTAAGGTTTGCTTTTATTTATTTTTGAATTAATTTGGAAATAAGCCCAAAAATAAACTTGTTCCAAATGACCTCAAAATTTTATGTAAGCTTCCTTATGTCAAATTAGTGTACCAAAACAAATTTCATAATTTTTGGAGCTATACAGTGACCTACAAAAATTATGGAAATTGCATTTATCAATTAATTGACTAAATTTTTGAACATTAAAAATTTATTCAAATTTCAAGTTTCAAAATTTTAAACCATAATAGAGCATGTATAGAATCTACACAAAAAATTTTAGAATTTTTGGAGCTATGATTATTTTCCTACAAATTTCCAAAGATTCAGCACTATTCAAAATCAGAAAATAAAAAAAAACACTATTCTCTCTCTTGCTCTCACTAACAGCCGGCCCCCACCTGTCATCCCCAACCTCGGGCATTGACCGTGGCTGCGACGGCGCTGACCGGCGCAAACTCGCCGACGATGAGCCCAACAGCAACGGCCAAAGCACTAACATGTTCACAAGAGCTAGGCGATCGATTAGTGGCACTTTGGAGGTCGACACGACATGGAACAAGGCTAACACCGGCCATGGCGGCGCGGTGGCACGCGTCAGCGTTACCCGCGAAACAAGACCAAGAACGGTGAAACAAAGAGTTCAGGAAGCATCAATGGCTCACCCCGATCGTGTTGAAGCAACAGCGAGACAGAGAAGCTACGGGACGCGCTTTCGACGGTGGACCGGATCACGACGGAGCGGACCTCGTCGACGATGGAGTTCCGTGATCGCAGTGGGCAAAATGAGCGGTGCAAGAGTGGAATAAGCACTACAAAGATCGAGCGAAGCCATAGAGTCAACAATCAAGGGCAGCGGCTCACCGGATGAAGCTGGCCACGGTGAATCGACGTTTCCGTTGAGGTCGCCGTCCGCGAGGAAGATGAACGTGGACAGCGAGCTCTCGGCGAACTCAGGCGGTAGCAACAGCTCGGTTGGATGAGCGAGGAGCAAAGCGGAACTAGAACACGGCTTTTACGGGGATTGCTTGCGAGGAGATGAGAGAAGCTCACCGGAGTTGAGGCGGCGTCAAAAAAGCGAGAGGAGGGAAGAAAAATGAACGGCTGACGTCTAGGCTTTATAAGCGTGGCGGGAGCTGGCAGCGGACTCGACACGCTGAGTGCTCCCGTGCAGTTGCTGAAGCCAAGGGCGGTCACAGACGCACTGGAAGGCCGGAGAAAGGACGCCGCGGTGGGGCGGTTGTCGGACTGTTCCGAGAAATTACAGGAATTGCCACCGAGTTCATTTTGCAAATTACTCTCAAATTTTCTAAAGAAGTTGAAAATCTCCAAAAATGAAAGTTGCTCAACTTTTCAAACTCTACAACTTTGCTTCAATGAACATTTTCAAATTCTACCTCCATTTTGAAATTTGAATTTGGGGTGCATTTGAGTATTTGAATCATTTCAAAATTACTCCAAATTTTATATGTAAACTTGAAAAACTTTGAATACCAAAGTTGATCCACATAAAATAATCTTCAACTTTGCTTTTTTCCTCAACCTCAAATTCCACATGGATTTTGAATTAGTCAAAAGGGGCAAAATGACTTTTATAATTTGAATTTGAATTCAAATTTGATTTGTCTTTCTTTTACTTTAACTTTGATTTTTGACCAGTAACATGGCCCATTAGGGTTATTTGAGTCAAATGACACATGGCCTCACATGATCACATGAAATTTGACCCTTGTGGTCATGATCTTTATTTAGGGTTTTGAAACACATCACATGAAATAACAACATTATGAAATAAACCTTATTTAGTGAATGCATTCAAAATTTTCTACTCTATGAATGCTTTGCAATGCATATGATGACATGTCAAATTTTAGTGCTAGGTCAAAACACCAGAGGTGTTACACGACCCCTAGCACTTGCTGGGGTCGGAGGTCACGAAAGATCGGGGATTTTGATGACAAAACTGATAAGAGAAAGTATGTGTTTATATAGGGGTAAAACGATATAGCTGCTCAATGTTCCAGGCGTTGGTGAAAACCTCACCGTCGATGGTTTTCAACTTGTAGGCGCCTGGCCAAAGTACTTCCGCGACGACGTATAGCCCCTTGCAGGGCGGGGAGAGCTTGTGGCGGTTCTTGTTGCTCTGCACAAGACAGAGAACTAGGTCCCGATGTTGAAATCTCAGTCCTGCACCCGTCGGCTCTGATACAGTCACAACGCCTGCTGGTACTTGGCTGAGCGGAGGAGGGCGACATTGCGGGCTTCATCTAGCTGGTCCATGGCATCTTCGTGGGATGCCTCGGCTCCCTGTTCGTCGTATGCTCTGATCCGTAGCGCTCCATAGTCAAGGTCGGTTGGGAGCACGGCCTCGGAACCGTAGAACATGAAGAAAGGCATGTAGTCGGTGGCTCGGTTGGGGTTGTCCTTAGGCTCTAGAGCACTGTGGGGAGCTCGGTGACCCAACGTGCGCCAAATTTATTCAACCGGTTGAAGATCCTAGGCTTCAGGCCCTGTAGGAGCATGTCGTTTGCGCGCTCGACCTGCCCGTTTGTTCGGGGGTGCGCGACGGTGGCCCAATCGACCCGGATGTGGTTTTCATCACAGAATCAGAACTTCTTGCTGGTGAACTGTGTGCCGTTCTCTGTAATTATGGAGTTCGGTACTCCAAAGCAATGGATGATGTCGAAGAAGAACAACATGGCTTGCTCGGATTTGATCACGAAGATTGGCTGACCTTTGATCCAATTTGTGAACTTGTCTAGGTGACAAGCAAGTGGGTGTATCCTCCAGGCGCCTTCTTAAGAGGCCCAACCAGATCAAGCCCCTAGACCACGAAGGGCCACGTGATGGGGATCATCTGGAGTGCCTGAGCTGGGAGGTGAGTTTGCCGAGCGTAGTATTGATCATCTGCTCGGCGTCGGCTACTGCAGTGGGCTAGTAGAAGCCCTGTCGGAATGCGTTTCCAACCAAGGTTCAAGGCTCGACGTGGTGACCGCTGACCCCACCATGGATATTGCTCTACAAAAGCTTCCCCTATTCGATGGGGATATAGAGCTGCAAGATCCCGGTGTGGCTTTGTTTGTAGAGTTCACCCTCTACAAGAACGAAGGACTTGGCGCGATGTGCGAGCCGTCGAGCTTCCGTCTTGTCCATCGGCAACATGTCACGGAGGAGGTAGTCAAGGTAGAGCGTTATCCAGTCGACCAGAGGGTTGGGCTCTGTCGCTGGACCCTCCTCAAGCTCCATGACCTTGGGGCCGGACAGAGCCATTGGTTGGTTAGCCCCCGAGGCTAGATCGGATGGACCATCATCGGCCCATTCCGACCCTTCATAGCGCACCAAGGGCTTGTGTTGGTCACTAGCGAAGACACATGTTGGCACTGGCTCTCAGCTAGATGCCACCTTCGCAACCGCGTCGGCCGCCTCATTGAGGCGTCTTGGGATGTGGTTAAGTTCGAGGCCGTCGAATTTGTCCGGTGAGAGGAGAGTTGGCACTGGCTCCCCCTACTGGAGTCAGAGCCAGAGGATGACCTCGGCTCCTCTGTGAGGAGGTTGTGGAGAGATTATGTGACATGTTCGATAACCCCCACGAACTCGTTGTTCATGGGAGGCAGAACCATACGTCGGGCCACAAGGTGGCTAACGGTCACTACAGCGTTGCGGAGACCGAATGGAAGCGCTATCGGGGTGCTCCGTATGTGGTGTTCCGGAGAAAGGGATGCTCGTCCAAAAAACCATACCATGTCATTGGCGTCAGAAAGGGTGCGGCGTCGTTGGTCCTCCCTGGATGGCTAGGGTCCAAGGGAGATGCCAGGCTGGCGCTCAAGCTCCCCATAGTTGGAGCCGATGGTGGGGAGAGATTGGATGGTAGCATGAGACAATGCCAACTCTCCTCCCACCGTGATGATGAAGTCAAGGTTCCCGAAGCGCACGTGTGTGCCTGGGATCTAGCTGATTCCGTGGCTAGCCATCCGTGGCCTGATGTTAATGTTGGAACACAAAAGGTCCCCTACCTGGCACGATAACTATCGGTGTTTCGAGTAAACACCAACTAGTAAATTTGTATTTGTTGTGCGTTAGGCCCGGATGGTGCACTAAAGGACACAAGGTTTATACTAGTTCGGACAGAATGTCCCTACGTCCAGTTTGCTGCTGCTCGTGTTATTAGCACCGAAAAAGGTTCGTAGTAGGGGGTACAAACGGTCGAGAAAGAGACAGGTCCCAAGTCTCTGATGGAAAGGTCGAAAGGATGCCAAGAGCTCGGTCGCTGCTCAGCTATGTGTTGTGTGTGTGTCGGATTGATCCGTTGAGTCCCTCTCTTAGTGGGGTGCCCTGCCCTCCCTTTTATAGTCCTAAGGGGAGTAGGGATTACAGATAGGAGAAAGAGGAAAAAACAGAGGTAGAGAAGGTCCTTCGAAGGTGCCGGGTCTTCCTTTTTCTTTGAGCCTGCCCTGCTGATATGGCAGGTGATGCCAGGGATGGCATGTTCATTGATCTTGATAGGGCCATGCTATGGCCTCATTCAGCAAGTGGTCATGTCCCATCCTACTCCGACGGATAGTGCGGCATGCCAGGGTGCCGAGCCATGACCCTACGGGGAGCAGACGGGGAAGTGACCATACGTCCATCACTGTAGATGATGTGAGTTCCCTTCTGGATTGTAGTGGTTGTCATATGCTTATGTTAGGATCCACGTCCGAGGGCTGATGGTGGCGCCCACAACACTATAAGACAGAAGTCGACGCCTACAACACTGTTTGGGCTCTGTCATGCCTAGAAGGGCTTAAAGCACCAGTCCCATCATATCCTGATGGTACTTGCCCATAGGCGCGCAGGGTATGGTCCTTGGTAGTGCGGTTGACTCAAATGTCTTGTCTTACCCTGTGCTTGTTATTATGATGGAGCAGGGTGCAGTCGTCGGGCGAGACGGGGCTAGCCCTCGGATGTCTGGTGAGGTGAAGCCTGCCCTCAGACATCGAGCGAGGCGGAGTTCAACCCTCGGGGGTCGAGCGAGGCGGAGCCAGCCCTAGACATCGAGTGAGGTGGAGACCTACCCTCGAATGTCGGGCGAGGCGAAGCCTGTCCTTAGACGTCAGGCGAGGCAAGGCCAGCCTAGAACGTCGGGCGAGGCGGAACTAGCCCAGAACGTTGGGCGTGGCGGAGCCCTGCCCTTAGACGTCGGGCGAGACAGAGCCAGCCCAGAACATCGGGCGAGGCAGAGCCCTGCCCTCGAACGTTGGGTGAGACGGAGCTAGCCCAGAATGTCGGGAGAGGCGGAGCCCTGCCCTCGGATGTCGGGCGAGGCGGAGCCAGCCCAGGCCATCGGGCGAGGCAGAGGCAATCTTCCGTCGTTCAGGCAAGAAGTGTAGCTGTGTTCTTGTCTGTCTGGAAGCATCAACGTTTAATGGTTATTAGCTCCACCTCATTGGGTACCCCAGCATTAGGTCCCCGACACAACTACAGAAACATGCACCTTCAAATCTGCATGTCTACTCCACGTACAACAACATGTACCTACATTATCATACAATCCTACTATTTCCATTTGCTACCGTTCCTCTATAGCTAACAAATGTCTTAAGTGGAATCTATACAAAATTTGTACCCTTTTCAAGGCACATAAGAATGAGCACGAAGCCGGTTTCCACGCAAAATTTTATTACCCAACCATCATTTACCATCATTTGGTCTTCATGCCATCCTCCAATCCACTTAGACATCTCCTCCACCCCACGGCCTCACCTACAAGTGCACAACATGTCAAAACCTACATGTCAACATACAAGGGAGAACTGTGTACATTACATACCAAAGCCTGCCCTACAACCATGCATTTTGCTTCCTGGGCACCATGTACTGAGAGCAAGGAAGGTGGCTTCTCCTAGGTGAGTAGGCCGTGCACCTCATCAGAGAATGTGCTATCCTCAATCCTACTGAATGGTATGTCAGTTCCCATTTCATGACCTGTGCCATCTCATGCTACCTATCTGCATTATTCTCTAAAGTACCTGGTTGGACTCCCCCTATATGCTAAAGCTAAAGGATCTCTACGATAAGCTGCTCTAGCAGCTAAAGTGTGATGAATAGGTAAATCTAGGGACACTGCAAACTCAAATTTACCAACTAGCTTTGGAACCTAAAGATGATGGAAGTATTGTTACCAAATTGTTTCAGTTGTCATACTATTACAATTGAACAAACAGTTAAACGTAAACGTATCAAAAATGCTTCTCCAATGCAACAGTCGCAGTGGACATACCTATGCACTACATAGCCCATAGTCCCCTAGCGATCCAATCTCGCACTAGTGCCATATCATCACTTTCAACTGAAGCCGCCCATGATGATAGGTTGTAATCTACAGGCCTATGAAGGTTCCTCGCAGCAGCCCTTCCTTTGTTTTCGCCCTCCACATAATTGTGCAGAACAAAACATGCAATTACCTCCTTCACTTGCTTATGTCTCAAATATTTTAGTACTCCGTCCAAAATGTGCCACCGAGCCTTAAGCTTCCCAAACGCATGTTCCACAACATTGCATAGCCTTGTTGGTAGTTGAATTTCTCCATATATCCTTCCGCCTCTCGACGTCTGAAGTCATCAAGAAGGTACATAATATTCCGACAGGGCCCCAAATATCTTGCACGCACGGCGTATCCAGCGTCCACCAGGTAGTACCTTCCTGCAATTCATCAATCATTCGAACCATTAATCACAAAGGTATTCGTCCAATCTGACAACGTAGTCCACGATGATACAAGCTTACCTGCTGGTGGATGCGGATAATCTGGTCGCTGCATACGCTCCGTCAGTACTGACATGTCATGAGAAGACCCGGACGTTCCCGCACCGACATATGTGAATAGCCCATCCATGTCCACTATCCCTAACACATTCATGGTCACATCTCCTTTTCTATTCATGAAGTACAACCGTGACTTGCGACTAACCTTGACTTTAACGTGTGTTTCGTCCAAAGCCCCAATGCACCCGTCAAAGTAGGGTCTGAATTCATCGAACCTAGGATGGATTTTTGTGTACATCGGATCCTTTACCGCAATAGCCGTCTGGGCAAAGGAGTACATGGCATCTGCAACCTCACCCATCTTCTTACTAACTATGCCCAGACCCCTCCGAAATCTTTGGATTACCTGTCTAGTTGGATGCTTTGTCGCACACACCCATAGGAACATAGCTAATAATGACTCATACGACTCAATCTCTTGTGAACTACCCAGCCCATGATACTGCACTAACTCATTGTGCAACTTCAAGAATCAGTGAGGATACATACGAAAGTTGTCTAACCACTTTCGTTCGTTCTGCAAATTTGCTTCCACCCATTGTCGCCCGGTCATGTCTTCAAATGGGCATGGAGGATTCACCACAGGACCTCACCTGGAAAATGCTAAAGCAGCAACAGCAGCTACAAGACCCGCCAACTTGAGAATTTTTGCCTTTAGTTTCTTCGTGGCGCCATCACTCAAAGTTTTGCTCACGCTGGACTGTTTCGCGGAATGTTCAGTGCTGCTCATTCTACAAAAAAAAATTAGGAACATGAGGCACCTACAACTCGTAGTCATGTTTTCCAAAAAAGACTCTGTGACAATAAATGCAACTGAACATAAATTAGCTAAACATGGCTCGATCGGTTATAGGCCCCTTTATCAAATGGACTTCAACTACAACATGGCTCACTTTCAGTTATAGGAGCATCGAGTAGCTCTAAACATCTGAGACTTGTTATTAAGATGGGCAAGTAATAACATGTACCATTGTCATACAACTCAAAACTACTTGATTCGAGATCATACTTTTAGAAATCATATTCCAGGATACAACTACATCGCCTAGCATTTAAAGCATATTCAAGATATTTAAGGCACTGGTCTCGCCAACATGGTCAAACAAAACACAACGAGATTCAGTTTGGCCAGTATAGCAGGTTGCTGGGTTGATACAAGAAAGAAAAGGCTTACTGATATGCACTAGTGTTTTTAGAAATAATAAGCACCATATCATATAAGCCTACTGAAGAATATCAAATGAGAAAATTACCAAATCGCATGACAGTTGTTCACTTTTCGACGTATTTAATAAAGATCAGCAACTTATGTGGATCAACATGCAAGAAGTGAAAAAAGAGACTTTAACAGCAACAGAAATTACAGAATTGGAATGCTTTACACTTGCCTTATTCTCAGGAGGTTTTATCCCAAAATGCTTCAATTTATGCAGCTTTGGCAAAAACTCTGCAAGGGTAAAAAACAAGCAAAACGGTGAAGCATGGAGCGAATATGGGAGTTAAGGAAAGGCACAGAAGGAACCCATAAAGCTACATACTGTTCCAACTAATTTTAACAATTTATTACTCCAGTCCAACCAATTCAAACAACACAGTATGAAGTCATTGATAATGCCCATAAATGAAATCACCGAAAAGGAGGTATGCATATACATTTACATAACATAAAAGATGTTTGCCACAGTAAATAGAACACCACACTAAAACATAGAACACCAGCCCTCCCCTCTGCGTTTACACTTGCTCCAAGCGTTTGTAGTGATGATCAGGCTTCCGTGCTCCTGGTGAGTCCGCGTTCCATCATTGTGGTGCAATGATTCCACTGCAAAATGTAAATTTAGATCCCATACATATCCAACAATAATAATCATAAGCTCAAATTATTAAATTTGTAGCGGAGGCAAATATTATTACAACATAGGGCACCAGATAGAAGTTTATTGTGATGCAGTACATGAAGAACACATAGTTCATGGCAAAGGCTCACCGTACATGA
This sequence comes from Miscanthus lutarioriparius, assembly GCA_904845875.1. NCBI lineage: Eukaryota > Viridiplantae > Streptophyta > Magnoliopsida > Poales > Poaceae > Miscanthus > Miscanthus lutarioriparius. The sequence goes on along the minus strand of CAJGYO010000012.1, from coordinate 23,628,219 downwards.
AACGAATTGAAACAAACAAACACACATCGATTCAAACAAACGAACACACATGTAATGAAATTAAACGAAGCATGACTAAACATCAACGCTGTTGTAGGTCCATTGGTCTACTTGTTTTCCCTATTAAAGTTGATCCAAGACAGTCGGCCATCGCTTGTTTTCATGGTTAGGAACGTCCTGCGGTTGAGTTTCTTCTTGCATAGGTACATGGCTTTGAGGAACTGCTCGGTCCCCTCTGGGTATCAATCTTCTTCTAAAATCTGACAAACTTGTCCATCTCCAGCCCCTCCAGGCTGAGATTGTGATCACCCAGTCTTTCACGGTGTCTGAGATGTCCCTCACGCAGTCCTCCAAGCTGGCACTCTTCTTTTTCTGTGGGTTGTCCACCACGTGGTCCCTGGTGCCCCTTTTGGAGGACTGACCAACACTGGATCCAGCTATGGGGTCCTATGACATAGCTGCTGGAGTGTCTTCGGTCAGCAGTGTCAGTGACCTCTCACGATGGTCACCGGCACTGAGCAGTGTGCCCCTATCTCTAGGGGTGTGGGCATACAGAGTGGTCAGTTCATTGAGGAATTCTGGTGATGCCTCGGGATCCTCACCTTCGTCAGTATTGTCCTGCAAGTGCTCAAGTTACTACTCGAACCGTACATGTCATTGAACGAGTAGAAGCAAAGAATAGATGAAAGCAATTACCTCTTCCTCTTCCTCCCAATGGCTGGGATCAGCTATGACACCTCCAGTTTGGGGTCACGGCCGAGTCCTGTATGGGCCTCTTCCTCCCAATGGCTGGGATCAGCTATGACACCTCCAGTTTGGGGTCACGGCTGAGTCCTGTATGGGTGCATGGCCGCTAGCTTGTCCTACAGCTTCTTATTGGCCAACTCAAGGCCTATTTCCTTCCTGAATTCTCGGTACACATTTTGCTATCCCAGATTAGTTAAGCCCTTCTGGTTGAAGTTCATTTTGTTCTTCTCGGCAATGCAAAGGTCCAGGAAAATTTTCGTCTCCTCAGGTTTCCAATGGGCACAATCGTTGGCCATCTGTACCGAAGTGTAGTTACTATGACTGTGTACTTACGCTAGTTGTATGTGAGGACACACTAAAGAAATGGTCATGATGCATGGAACAAACATGCAGTATTAGTAAGGAATAAACATCATTACACTTGCCTTCTCAAGCAACTTCGCGCGTTTCAAACGCAGGTTGTAATGCCTGGCTTCAGGTAGAGAGCACGACGAAGAGGACGACGGTGCCGGTGTGCAGGGCACCGTTATGCAAGACCTAGTGAAACTTGTTGAAACTGGCGAAAAACCCGCAACTAAAAAAGGACTAATGAACATGACATAGAACAGGAAAAAATTTGGTTCTCATGGGTGGAAGTAACTATATCGTTGTTTAAGTCATTTTCTTTCTACTTGTTTAAGTCATTTTCTTTCTACTTGTGTAAGTCCTTTTTTGTCTACAATAAGAAGAAGCGGTGACATATGCATTGCAAAATGTATCATATCATCCAAACGATGTCCGCGTAAGTGACTCGGCACGCAGCATTGTCATTATACATCCACGGAAAAGATGTCTAATACAAGAACTCATGAGCTGTTGGCAAACCTCAGAGAGGGAGTTTTTAACATTGTATACTAAAATGAATAACATGGCAAGTATAAGTTGTGTAGAACTGACAACGTATAACTCATCCAAACCCAAACAAGGCAAATGTACAAATAGATCTGTGTTCACCGATTTGTTGGCAGATGTGGAAGCCTACGACAATAAAAGGGGATTTGCATTCCCAAGTGACGAGTTGTAGGTTTAATACATGCAACAAAGCAAACGAACAAATCTAAGAACATGGATCCGTACCTCAAGAAGAGCGCAGACGGTCGTGAATGTATAGGGCATAGATCGACAAATCTTGGAAGACAAAAAGCGAGAGGGAGGGATTAGCAGGCCACGAATGGATTCACAAAAGCGGAGAAGAGGAGAACGAGGTGACGCACGTACCGGAGGGGGACACGGGGAGCGATGGCGGATGAACCACATGGGATGCGTCAGGCAGATCAATTAGGGGCCTTCGGCACAGGCAACGACGGCGTCAATTCGGCAGGGTGGGAGGAGTGGGTGGATGATGGCGTCGAGACGGGGGGAGGGGGGGCTTGAGGTTAGAGGGCCGGACGACGGTGAGAGGGATGTCGCCGCCCGCGTACGTATGGCCGCGGCGAGGTGGAGAGCGACTGCACGAGGGGAGGAACCCTAGCCATGGGGGCATCGTTTGAAAGAGAGAGAGCTAGCGGCCGGCGAAAGCCACCTTGTAGGTCAGCCAAACGGCTGCACATGGGATGTAGAACGGCTGGGCTGATCAGCCCATTCAGCAGCAGCCCAGCCGAACACGTAGTTAGTTTAGAAAGCAGGAGACATGTAAAACCATTATTTATAAAAAAGAAGTTTACATTAGAGGAGTTAGAAAACTCAAAAAAAAATACAGTGTCAGTAATACTATCGTTTTCAAAACTATAAAATTTGTTCCATCCAAACACTTCATGGGACTTTAAAACCAATGTATTTTACAAAACTATGATATATTACATGATTCTAAAAATACTTTGCATCCAAACAGGATCTAAATTGTGTGTATTACCAAAATAGTTTGACCGTCATGCAACCATGCAGTACCAAAAACCTCAAATTTGCCAAGTGTTTTTTATGTTTGTCGAGTGCATTTTCTGGGACACTTTCGGCAAACAAGGTATTTTGTCGAGTGTTGCGCTAAAAACACTCGGCAAAAAAGGAGGTTCACCGAGTGTAATAAAACACTCTAAAGCAAAGAAGCTCTTGTCGAGTGTTCTCTTTGCCGAGTGTGTTTTTATTACACTCGGTAAAGATGTAGAGCTGTGTAAAAAGAGGCAGGAAAAAATAAAAAAACAAGCTTTGCCGGAGTGCCTCCCACTCGGCACTCAATAAAGCAAAACTCCTACTATAACCCCGCCACACCCACGCCCCTCCGCCCCTACCCTTCTCCACGCCCTCCCCTTCTCCCCGCATGCCCCCCCTTCTCCTCGCGTCGCGTCGCCCGCCGCCCCCCTTCTTCTCCCCACCGCGGCCCTCCCTCCCGACCCGGATTCGGTGACCCGACAAATCCCCGTCCCGGCCGGCCCTCCCCTTCTCCCCGGCTGCCCCCTCGCTCCCCTCCCAGATCAGTGGCCACCCCTCTCGGATCCGGTGGCGATGGCGTGGGTGGCATGGTGGTGGGCAGCGGCTCCGGCGTGGGGCGGCGTGGGCGCGGCGACATCTTGCCCCTCCACTTCTCCCCGGCCGCCCTCCTCCCCTCCCGGATCCCGTGGCGTCGAGGCCGCCCCTCCCTCTCCCGGATCCGGCGGGTGGCGTGGTGGCCGGCGGCGTCCGGCGTGGAGCGGCAGTGGGCATGGTGGCCGTGGTGGGCGGCAACCGGTGGTGGCGTGGTGGGCGACGGCCGGTGGCAATTTGTTTTTTTTTTATTTCTTGCAAAAAATGTTTGCCGAGTGTTTTTTAGGCACTCGGCAACGTCTTTGCCGAATGCCCGACAAAAAAACACTCAGCAAAGTTAGTTTGCCGGTGGAATTCTTGCCGAGTGCCCTTTACCGAGTATTACACTCGGCAAAGGATTTGCCGAGTGTATTCGTGGCTTTGCCGTGTGCCTAGGGCACATGGCAAAGCTCCCGTTCCCGGTAGTGATGGCTATTGAATCTAAAACAAAGCGTGAAAATATCAGGGAGAAGAGAGGTTTTCATCTTGAATGGCTTTACCAAGAATTGTTGGGGAAATATTTATAATAGACTTTGGATATGATTTTTTTCCTACATTTTTCTGCTTATCTCCTTTTTTTATCAGCAAATTGTGAAACTTATGTGTGCGGCTATATAGAGGCGAGACTTTTTCAATTGTTCTAAAGAAAGGCTATTGAAATGCATATATGTCCATTTAGTGAGATAGACAGAACTGACAAGCCAATATATGCCATGCCGCCCCTATCCCTATCTAAGTTAAACTGTCAAATCGAATTCAGTTACATGACCTGATCAGGATGCTCTAGTCTATCTACAAAACCATTCTCACAGCAGCACACTTCTGTAACTTTCCCATAATGTTTTCCATCATCCATTATTTATCCACCGCGTGCACAGTAACGTCTTTGGACACGAGCGAGATAATTTGCTCGTCACGGGCGCGCGCTGGAGCGCCAAAAAGCCTGCCGGTCGACCGATCGAAACAGTGGCCGTTCCGGCGGCTCGCGCGTCGTGTCGTCCACACGGCGACGACGACATGACAGTTCCGATGATGCCGCAACTGTGCCTGTGCTTTGCTTGCAACATGGCAGCCGAAAAACAGCAATCATTGACCCATGAGAGGGAAACCACGATCAAATCGATCGTCGCGTCGATTCGTTCGATGCATGCATGTAACCGGCCCCGGCCGGACGGTGGGCGGAGAGGAGCCAGTCGTACTCCCGGGGAAGGGGACGGGGACGAGTACTGCCGGGCTGTGGCGAGTGGACAGATGAGAGGAGCAGCTCGCGACAGAGCGGGGAAAGGAAAAGAGAGCAGCAGGGCTGCAGGGCCTAGGGGAAACGGTTAGGTCGCAGCAGTGCTCTACGGCAGCCTAGCTCTAGACATATGGAAATGGTCGCACCGTTGTATCCCTGTAGACGATGGCGCATGGCCGGCCCCAACGAGCTTGCCAAGCCAAGCACCAGGGCTAGCTGTCGCCGCTGCAGCTCGTCGTGGCTCGTGGAGCAGATCAAGGACACGCTCGTCAGCACCCTGCTCGCCACCGCGCGCGGCAGTCGTCGTGGGGCACGTAATAAAGATACATTTCGCGCTTCTGCAAGCTCCAGATCGTGGAATCGTCGTCTGTGTGGAAGTCCGCCCAGGACGCCGGCCAGCGACTCTACCAGTCCATACAATCGTGGCACTTGCGGCAAAGGTTGAGCTCGTCGACGAGGTATATAGGGGAAGGATGACGCTCAAGGTCGGCGCCTTTTTCTTCGCGGCCAAGTTGACCTCGGCTCGCGATCCGGCGCTGCTCGTACGTCTGTACTGGCGGCAGCGGCGGCTGGATCGGCCGAGGGCACGCCCACGGCGCAGTAGTCGTACTCGTAAGTCATATGGTCGTCGTACTCGTGAGCGCCGGAGGGTGTGGGCGGAGCTCTTGGTAGTCGACTGCGGCGGAGCTCCAGTCGGGTGGTGGTCCTGGATCCAGGCTTTCGTCGAGCGAAAATGCGTGAAGCCAAATGCGAGCGACGAGCGACGAGAGGCCGCTACTCTTTCCACCTGTCCTCGGCTCGGCAGCTCCTCCCCCAGCCCCCAGTCCCCGCCCTTGTAATTGCGCCATACAGTAGGCAGCAGCAGCAGCACCCAGCCATGCCTGCTTGTGCTCGCGGCTCGGCTCCCCAAACTGTCACCTCACGCGGCCCGGCGGCCCGCGCCCTTGACTGAGGCCCTGTTTAGATACCACTTAAAATCTAAAAAAAATTCAAGATTCTTCGTCACATCAAATCTTGCAGCACATGCATGGAGCATTAAATATAGGTAAAAAGAATAACTAATTGCACAGTTTGCCCATAATTAACGAGACGAATCTTTTAAACCTAAATAGTCCATAATTGAACAATTTTTATCAAATACAAACGAAAGTGCTACATTAGCCAAAAACCAAAATTTTCCGCATCTAAATGGGGCCTGACTCCTTCTGTCTGGACCGCGCACAGGCTTTGGCAGCCGCAGCCTGCCAGTGCTCTGTCCCTGCGCCTGTTCCATTGCCTGCCGCGTCCGCGCCTGCGGCCTGAGCCTCAGTTCTTATCGTCAGCTAGCGCCGGACCCAGGGCATGTTTAGTTACCTTCAAATTTCTGAATTTGACACTATACAAAAAAAAGATTCTCATCACATCAAACTTGCGATACATGCATGGAGTACTAAATGTTGACGAAATCAAAAACTAATTGCACAGTTTGGTTGTACTTTGCGAGACGAACGGTTTGAGCCTAATTAGTCAATGATTAGACAATTATTACCAAATAAAAACAAAACGGCACTGTAGTTACAGTGTAGCTACAGTGAATCGGTCGGCGCCGATTCGGTCGATCTAAACATGTCCCTACTGTAAGCGGCATGCTGCCCCGGCCGCGCGCCTGCCATGCACGCGCAACGAGATGCTACCTTGCTACTACAACCGCATGGCGCCGTTGTATGCATGTGTAGAGCAACTGTCTTCTTGTCGTCGCGGGGTATGCGCGTGGTGCTTTTCTGTGGGGATAGGCACTCATCTGTCATCACGGCGATTCACCAGTAGACATAGGTTTTGGGGCCCTGGATATACAGGCTACTCCTTCGTCATCTAATTCTAAAGAGATTTACTACAAATTAAATATTAACTTTGGCTAAATTTATAGAAAATGATATCATAACTTCAAGTACATGGTTATTTTTATCCTATTTGAGAAACAATTTATTATTTTTACCTAACCTTTTACTCATGCCCCGTTCAAGTGGCATGACAAGATAAAGTTGGAGTGCCATATGCAATGGTGTGACAAATCTGCCATACTCCGTATTAGCGATGTGTGCCGACGAGACGTGCTTCTGCCATGTAATCAGTGTGACGCGACAGCGACTATCTCTAGCAATAGAGGGATTGGTGCGACAAGACCACTTCCACCTGACAAGTTCATGGCCCTCGATTATCCTCACCAAGGTCATAACTGCACCCCCAGGCGGGGCTAGGTCGGGCCAGTTTGTCTAATTAATGCAGGTCCAATCTAGGGTTCATCATCCATTTGGCATACACGTCTTAGATGGATCCCGCGCGTTCGGCTGGGGTTGGCTGGCTGGCCAGCCCTCTTACATAGACACTATTCACATAAATCGGTCAGTAGTATTTTTCTCTCACATAAACGAACCAGTCAACCGAACAGGCTGAGGCACGTAATCTAATTTGATTGTAACGGAATCGACAACTTAGTCGCTAGTTCTTAGGCGGGGCAGGAAGTATTTCCTAGTTATATTTCTCCTGTCTAAGGGCTTGTTTGGAACTGATCCACAAACTTCACCGAGGAGCAGCTCAAAAAAAAAACAGGGAGCTCCTTTTTAGGTGCTCTACCAACTTCGTATTTTTTGCTCCACCTTTTTTCTGTAGCAAAGTTTGAGGAGCTAGATCTGTTTGGCTGAAAAATGTAGAGCGAAGCTGAAAAACATGGAGGAAAGCATTCCCAAACAGGCCCTAAATCAATTAGCATTTGAACTTCAAATTCTAGATTCGACATGTATGCATGTTATATATAGTTTAAATGTTCCATTTTACCAACATGCACAATGCTGAGTCCTATATATTCGGAAGTGTTTGATTTCAAAGTAGGCCATATGTTATTACTACGATGAAGTCACTTTAGTTTTCAAGTGTTAGCATAAGAGAGAAAAAAGTGCTTCCTATTGTTATGGCAATCCTAAATTTTGACTTATCATGATTTTGGTTGGACAAAAACTGAAAGCCAACTAAGCAGGCCCTATAAACCACTAAATAAACAAGAAGTATTACTCGATCAATTTTGGTAAAAAAAACTGATAGATATGAATAATAAGGTGTTTTCCTTCCATTTTGGTACCATACAGAGTACGAAAATTTATATCTTCAAAATTATTTAATCCCCATAATATAGTAAAGATATACTCTATGCCAAAGCTAGGTCACCTCGAAAGTATAAGTTCACAGTGATGTTACTCGAATAGTAAAAAAACATGGCGTTGACAAGATCTCAAAATACATTTTTTACTGGAAATGTATTTAGTTGTTGGACTAATAAACTTATATATATTGTATATGATTTTTCATGTTTTCCATGCAAAACATTACAGATACTCCCTCCATCCCAAATTGTAAGACGTTTGACTTTTTTGGCCCCAAGTTTGACCACTCGTCTTATTCAAAAAATTTGTGCAAATATAGTCAAATTTAAGTCATTCTTGAAGAATTTTTATTAATAAACCAAACCACGACGAAAGAAGTGATATTTTACATAAATTTTTGAATAAGACGAGTGGTCAAACTTTGTGTAAAAAAAGTCAAACGTCTTACAATTTGGGATGGATTGAGTAGAATATAGGCAACGATATAGTTTAAAATTTTTCAAAGCACATGTAGCCTAAATTATATATCTTTAATTTGTTCACAAAAAATATGTAATTTTGCAACGAAAACTTTGGAAACAGTTGAAGTCGTAGATGCTCAGCCAAATATCCAGCTCGAATTATGTCCATACTCCATATAAGATATAAGAGGCAGCATCATACACATAACAACCTCTCTAGGTTACATCATAATAAATTAAGAAACTGGAACCTAAGTAAGGAGAACGAGAGGACACATATAGATATACGGTTACTGAGAGACATTTCGAGATTATCCGGATCGGATAGACATTATTAAAGCTATCTCTCAAGCAACCGCGATCCTGAGGGACCGAGACAGAACCCTAAGCGGCTAAGCACAAAGGCAAAACGATATGGATCATTCCACGGTGTGAAGTCAGAATGGAGAAATGCCCATGCTGGACGCAGCTGTGGCGGCGGCGGCGGCGGCTGCTGCTGCCGCTGCTGCGTAGAGACCGTCCTTGAAAAGCATGCATTCAGCTCCCTCCTACAAAGCACAGCAGGAAAAAAATAAGTGTTGCTCATGCAGCATATCTGTGTCGTTGGCTCTGAGCTCCGATTAGGGTTTATTCTCCGTAGGCTCTTACCTGATTCTGCATAGGGTTCTTCTTCAGGCCCTGATCGGGCATGAGACCGAAATGGATGTGTGGGAAATGGGCCCACTGATGCGTAGACAGAGGGGAAAATAAAAGTCAGTATATACAGATCTGATTTATGAGAGAGTAAGAAGCAGTATGAACAATATTTTTGATGAGAAAGAGAGAGGAGTTACATTCTTGGCAGCCGCGCTGAAAGCTTCCCTGTGAGTGATGTCCGGATTGCTGGCCTTGATGCGCTGGATCTCATCTCTATACACATGAGTAGACACATGAGCAGCAAGTTCGTCAATAGCTAGATGCCGCATGCCAGTTAAAGGGAAAATCTTATGCGTGAAACAAACGATGAACTCACTTGATGAAACGGTTGTATGCGGAAGGAACTCTCTGCCGCTTCTCTGAAGCTGCGGAAAACACAACCAAATCGAGATTGAGTTATTAGCAGAACTGATGAACAACGTAACGTACTAGCTAGTCGCTAACACTGATAAAAACTAGTATATCGATCAAATAGTGTCAGACATGTGCAAGGGCAACCTAGCTTGGCCATGATTCTGTGCGTGTGTTGTTCTCATTGGTCCCGTGGAGATCAGTGTTGGATCTCCTGCGCTTCGCACTAGCATCTTTAAACACTTTATTTATTTTCCACTTTAATTTAGTTCTCACTGCGCGTGTTTTAATGTCGGGATTTTGGAAGAGCCTACCGTGAACGTACTGAAAAGGATCATACACGGACACAAGGCACTATTGAGCTGACGTGCAAACGTACTAGTCACCGTCCTACTTTTGACCACTAATTAAAAGGAATCGTTTATGACGGAAAACTGGTATTTTTTTTTTTATAAGACTTCCAAAGTCTCATCAAGAGGATCGAGCTGTGTGTTGTCGTTTGTGCGCGCGCGCGCGTGCGCGATCGCAAGAACAGTGCGGCTAGCTTGCTAATGCAGCACCGAATGAAACGATGAAGATGGAAATAAGAAATAAGCTCACTTTTGATGCTCTTGGGCAGCTGCCGCTCCTGCAGTGCAGGTTTGGCCGGTGGCGACGGCACCATCGACGACATGGCCGACGCGTTGTTGCCACCGCAGCTGTTGTTGATGCTCGCGATGGTGCTCACGCAGGCGCTGGGCGGTTCAGCACTCGGCTGCAGGCTCGGCGCTTGGAACGACATCGTCTCAGCATCCTACGCATATATATAGTCCATGGCATGCATCAACAATTATATACGCCGAAAAAGAACGCAGACATGCGGCAGGAAACATCTGCAAATACTAGTAATAAATACAGAATGGTAGTATGCACCAATACGTACAAGTAGACCGTGCGGGGAGGTTGGGGAGAGGAGAGCCTGGGCGCCGAAGGGTGGTAGCTGGTTGGCGGCCGCCGGCAGCAGGAGGGCGCGGAGGTTGACGTAGAGCAGGTTGGAGCAGTGGCCGCACCGCACGGTGACCGTCTGGAACAAGCTGCTGTACGGCACGCCCACCTGTAGTGGTACATACAGAGATGAGTTTTCCTTCTCTTCGTGGAAGAAGCGGCCGGAGCCCGGAGGAACGTGATCAGGCGACGCGGCGCGTAAGGGCACGCACGCCGTATATGTATTATGCCCTATGCCGTATGTATGTACGCACCGCGAGGATGGTGTCGCAGTAGCTGCAGTGCACGTAGCAGATCTGCTCCTGCTCCGCTGGCGGAGGCTGCTGCTGCACGAGGTGCTGCTGGTCCAGGTTGAACGTCTCCGGCACCGACGACATCATGGCGCCAAAAGAAGCAAAGATCCTCCGCGGATGATGGTGCTTCTTCTAGCTTGTGCAGCTCACAGCAGCGGCAACAACCGGCCGCGCACGCGTTCTTGGGGAGTGGAGTGGATGATGCGGCTGGAGCGTGAAGCAGCTAGCGAGGTGCAGGAAGGAAGGACTTGTGCACGGGAGTGTGGGGAGGGGAGGACTGGAGGAGGGAGGTTTATATAGGGGCGTGGCGGGCGGGCGGCTCGGTTCCGTCCCAGCAGGTCCCCCTGGGAGGATCGATCATCCGATCGATGTGGTATCTCGATGTGATGGACGACGACGAGCCGACGGATCGATCGGCGTTGGATTTGACGTGTACGTGGGGTGGGGAGCGGCTGCCTCGTCCCCCTGACGGATTTGATTGATGGACCTGCCCGATTCGAGAAACCATCGGATCTGTTGTTGCCTCCGCCCGCCGATTTGAATGATGATGCTCTCTCGGGAGGAGAGAGGGCAGAGACAAACGGCGCGAGGCTGCCTTGCCTGCCCTGATCGCCGTTCGTTCACCTTGGGGGTGGGGTGGGGACGTGGGGTTGGGCGGGGGTGGGTGAATGGCCAGGCCACACCGCGGGGGCAAATTGGGAAAGGCATCAGGGGTAGGGCGAGGCCAGGCGCCAGGCACAGCCTGCCGCACAGACAGCACCAAAGCCGAGAGCGTCCACCATCCCTCTGGCCTCTCTGCCGAACGGTGCGAGCAGTGGCAGGGCAGCAGCAGTAGTCGCTAGCGACTGTTTGTCTGAAAAGCGGGCAGGGCCGGAATGAGTGGTGGGGGATCGTGGCGCAGGCGGTGGCTGGCCGGACAGAGCCACAGTGGGCCACTGCCCAGGCCCGGCCGCCTCTCCGATGCATGATCGATGCCGCCGTCTGGTCCTGTCCCGGTGTGGTCACGATTTCGACACGTTCGGTGCAGGGTTAGGCCTTGTTTAGATTGTAATTTTTTATAATTTGGACACTGTAGCATGTTTCGTTTGTATTTAACAAACTTTGTCCGATCATGGACTAACTAGGCTCAAAAGATTCGTCTCGTGATTTACAACCAAACTGTATAATTAATTATTTTTTTACCTACATTTAATGCTCCATATATGTGTCCCAAAATTGATGTGATGGAGAGAGAGTGAAAAAACTTGGAATTTTGATACGATCTAAACAAGGCCTTAGTTTAGTTTACACACAGTTCTACGTATTTTTCGGGCACCGTCGTCCTTGCCTTGCCTGGCCGCCTGGTGGTGGGCTGCAAGCTTCATCTGCATGCATGTACGCCTACGAGAGCTCGTAGCCCTGCGTCGATGCCACGGCGTGCCCTGCGGCCCATCAGCTATCAGCAGCTAGGCTACTTAGCTCTAATACTAGGCCATGTTTAGTTAATCTAAAATCTAAACTTTGTCACTATGTAAAAAGAAGATTCTCCGTCACATTAAATTTGCGGTACATGCATGGATTACTAAATGTTGACGAAATCAAAAACTAATTGCACAGTTTGGTTGTACTTTGCGAGACGAACGTTTTGAGCCTAATTAAACAATGATTAAACAAGTATTACCAAATAAAAACAAAATGTTACTGTACCTACATTGTAGCTACAGTATTTTCGACGGCACCTATTCGGGTGAACTAAACATGGCCCTGGTATCTTTGCAAATTGCAACCAAACGCGCATGCATGCATGGAGCATGGTCCCCTTGACTAGCTAGGAACTGTGTGCCGTAATTGGTGCCCGGGGAAAATGACTTAAATGGAGACAAAAGCAGGTTAGGCGCGCGCGGCAGAGGTAGCTACGACGATCACAGTCGCCACGCCATGCCGGAATATTCCGGGCTGCCTGTGTGCGCTGCGCTGGGCAGCCGACCGGGGCCGGCTAAGTGTACGTATATTGCAAGCGAAAGAGAGGAGGTCCGCATGCATTGCTGGTGGCCTGGCCTGGTGCCGTGGGGCTTACCCTGTGGCCTGCTCGACGTCCACAACCGAGGAGGTGGGCCGCGGTGGAATCGCGATCCGAGCTGCAAACAGCCGCGTCGTCGTCATGGCTTGGTCTTTGGTCGCGTCCGCGTTCACTCTTGCAGAAGTTGCAGTGGGCACACTTCAGAAATAACATTTTTTTTGTTCGAACAAAACTTCATTTATTATGGATGGATCTAACAGGTGACAGCGTACGTACGCCGAGCACAGCAATCAAAAAGACCTTCACACATGAGCTCAGCTACGCGTGTTCCTTTCCTCGTTTCGTTTGCTCGATCGTCACCACGTTTTGTTTGGCGAATCCTGCAGTCTGCCGGCCGATCGAGACGCTGCGGCGTTGCTAGTCGATGCATGCGCTACAGCGCTAGGAAGATAGCAGTAGTAGTCCAGCTAGGCTGCTGGATCCTGCAGGGAGCGTAGGTACGTAGGCAGGAATTCTCTGTCGCGTAAAAGCGTGTACACATTCTGCATGCTACTGTTCTTTTTTCACGTTTCGCGAAAAAGCGAACAAGCAAGCACGTCGTAGCCGCTCCCATCGAGGCCTGGACTACGGATCGACCTTGATGGATGAATGCAGGGCTGACTGCCCTGCCTGTTTGACAGTTTTGCACAGTGCCACCGTCGCAGCTAGGCTAATCGCAACTTTGACTTGTCTAGGCTCTGCTCATCCTCAGCACCAAGGTCAACTTAGCTTCCTCGTGCTCTTCATTCGAAAAAGGACTTAGTACATTTTTGCATGCAAAAATTTACATCCACAAAATTAAATACTCATCTGACATACTGTATATAGTGTATACCACATTAAAAGATGTCTGACAGACAAATTTTTTTAAACTTTGGACAGTGTGGGAGGAATTATTATAGATTATTAAATACTCAACATGAAATCATTTTCTTAATTTCTCTTGTTCCAATTTATAGTAAAGTGCACCAGCAGGTATTGAGGACAGTCCCGCTGGTGCTTGTTAACCAACTGTGGGCTGCTTAATCACTCCGAGGCTTGGTAATTTTGTCTAGGAGAAAAGATTTTTTTTAAAGACGTCACCGGGGGTGAGAGCCCCACCCGAATAATTTTCACTGATACCGGCGAGGCCGGGAATAGAGACTGCAAAGCACATATTATAGAGACGACCCTTGAAGGTCATAGAAATATACAAGATAGAGTGGGAGAGACGAGGACTATAACACCAACACCAATAAATTAAACAGCAACAATACAACAACCTGGTTCAACTATAGGCTCAGCCTACATCCAAAGCTATTGCGAGCACCACGTTCCTCACTTGTGCCATCACTAATGAAAGACTGAAGATCTCTAATCTAGAAGCAGCTGTAAGAGAGCCGGGTCCGACAGACAACATACATGAAGCTTCAAAACAATAGGCGACAACCGTGAGTTGCATCACCTATGAGAGCATCCGAGGTCCAACTGACGCTCACCTACGCCATTTGGGTGAAGGAAGCCTCAAAGGGGAAGGACCGTCAGGAGGAGAGCTGAAAGCATCTAGGTCCCTAGTTGGGTTTTGGTGATTAATGACAATACGAGATTACTGTGACTAACGTGTGTTTTGCAGATGCAATTAAGTTAGGTCATGGTAATGGCAATTGATTGGGTAATCATGGTTGTCATGCCCCTACGATGGAAATCGTTTCAGTTTTCAAATGATGGACGACAAGGTTAAGGATGGACTAGTTCTAAGTGTCGTTTGGTGTTGAAGAGACACTTAGAGTAGTTTAGGACTTTATTTTTTCCTTTGGCCGTACTATTAAGGGGGTATGAACGGGTAGCTTGACCTAGGTGAGTCTAGTGGGTTAGGTGTGGTGCACACTTGTCAAATCTAGCACTAGATAGCTCCTAAGTAGCCCTAAGATCAATTGGAGCAAACTTTATTCACATATGATTGCGAGTTGGAAGTGAATAGAGGGTCAAATGTAGACCGGACGCTGGTTCCGGTGTGATCGGACGCTGACGCAGAGGCTGGTCAGTTCATTTGATCAAGGTGAAGTCATCTGGTTGCGACCGAACGCATAGTGAAATATGACCGGACGCTGGGTGCCAGAGTCCGGTCAACTCTAGTAAGGTTTCAGAGAGGGAGAATCCTGATCGGACGCGTCCGGTCAGTGCTGACCGGACGTTGGTTAGGTTTCGGCTACTGACCGGACACTAAGCAGCAAAGTGACCGAACGCTGGGTGCCAGAGTCCGATCAACATCAGTAAGGTTCTAGAGAGCAGTTTTCATGACCGGACGCGTCTGGTCAGTGTCTGGTCACAACTTAACTGCTCAGTGGCGAGGAGAACTGACCGAAGCGTCCGGTCACCCCGCAGTGGTACATAGCGGTTCGTTTTGAATGAGGGGTTATAAATACTTCCTCTATTCACTCAAGGGATCACTTTTGCTCATTTCAACAGCTGAGAAACACCCTTGAGAGTGCCAAGGAGAGTAAGGTCCTAGTGAGGTGATTGAGATTTGAGAATCCAAGATTAAGGCCTCATTAGTGAAAGCAAGAGTAGCAAAGTGTGCATCCACCCTTCTTATTAGGCTTGTCGTGGTCAAGTGAGAGTTTGTGCTTGTTACTCTTGGTGATCGCCATCACCTAGACGGCTTGGTGGTGATTGGGAGTTTGATGATCATCCGGCGGAGCTTGTGGATGACCCAACTCAAGTTGTGAGCGATTGTGGGTGATTCCCCACGATGGAGTGTCGAAGAATCAACCTGTAGAGAGCACTTGATCCTTGCGTGGATCAAGGGGGAGCTACACCCTTGCGCGGGTGCTCCAACGAGGACTAGTGGGGAGTGGCGACTCTCCGATACCTCGACAAAACATCGCCGTGTTCCTCCTTCTCTCTTTACTTTAAGCATTTATATTTGAGCAATTCAATTCTTGTCTTTACATACTTAGAATTGCCATGCTAAAGTAGGATTGGAACTTAGGGTGCTAAACTTTTATGCGGTAGATCAATAGAATCACTTTCTAGGCACAAGGGGTGAAGTGGACTAAGTGTAGGGTTTAATTATTGCAAAGAATTTTAGAATTAGACCAATTCACCCTCTCTCTTGGGCATCTTGATCCTTTCAATTGGTATCAGAGCCTCGCGCTCACGTATTTAGGCTTAACCGCCTAGAGAAAGATGTCTCATGGGGATGGACCTCCTCCCATCTTTGAGGGAGATGATTTTTCTTATTGGAAAAATCTGCATGGTGGCGTATTTAGAAGCTCTAGATGTTGGAATACTTAGAGCCACCTGTCAAGGTTTCCCAAAACCTCGGGATCCCACGCACCTTCAAGGCGATGAGGTGAATTACGAAAAATGGAATGCAAAGGCTAGAAACACCATCTTTAGAGGCCTTTGCAAAGATGTGTTTAACTAGGTGAGGAACCACAAAGACGCCCATGCACTATGGTCGGATATTTGTGCGCTCCATGAGGGAATTAAGAGCGAGCATGAGAAACGCTATCATCTCGTAATGAAAAAGCTTAATTCTTTTGAGATGCTTCCTAAAGAGAGTGCTAATGAAATGTACTCACGCTTGAATGTTCTTGTAGAGGAAGTCAATGGGCTCAGACTTACACAAATGCAACCATCCGATATTGTAAGAAAGATCTTGAGTGTCCTCCCCATTGATAAATATGGGCACATTGTGACCGTGCTTCATCAAGGTGATCTTTCCACCGCTACACCAACTCAAATCTTGGGAAAGACCAATGCTCATGAGATGTACATGCACATCACATCACAAGATGGCTCATCATCTACCAAGAAGAAAGACAAAGACTTAGCATTCAAGGCTAGCCAAGAGAAGGGCAAAGCAAGAATTGAGTATGAGAGCTCAAGTGATGATGAAGTTGATGATGCAAGTCTTGCTCTCATGGTGAGAACAACCGCCAAGATGCTAAAGAAGCTCAACAAGAATGGCGTGAAGTTTGATGGGAAGAAAAAGAAGTTCTTCACTAGCACTAGAAGGAAGTCAATCTCGGAGATGGATTGCTACAATTGTGGAGAACTTGGTCATCTAGCACATCAATGCACAAAGCCCAAAAAAGACAAGTACAAGAAGAAAAACAAGGGCAAGAAAGATGACTCAAGTGATGAAGATAAAGATGAGAAGAAGAAAAACAAGCCATACAAGAAAAAAGATGGCAAGAAGAAGGACTTCCACAAGAAGAAGAAAAATGGCAAGGCATACATCGTCGGTGATTGGCTCACGGACATTGATTCATCAAGTTGCTCATTCGATGATGATAGTGAGAATGAGAAGGTGGCCGCAATTGTGATTGACTCTTCATCATCTTCACCGACACCACCGCTACCATCCTCTACACACCTATGTCTTATGGCCAAGGGTGAATGAAAGGTATCAAATGATGATGATAGTAGTGGTGATGATCATGCTAACAATGATGATAGTGATAGTGATAGTGATGATGATGAATTTGAATCACCTTCATATGATGATCTTGTTAAATTGCTAAATCAATATATTAAGATCATTAGAAAGTCAAGAGCTAAGAATGAAAAGCTTAAAATTAAGAATGACTCTCTTTTAGCTAAATGTGACATAGCGGAAAAGGCTAGCATTGAGCTTAGAGAAGCAAATGACGTTATGTCATCCAAACTCAAGGAGCTCAAATCTTCTAAGAAAGAGCTTAAAGAAAAACATGATAAACTTGAGAGGATACATAATGAGCTCATCACTAGCCACAATATGCTAAAAGAAGAATATACAACTCTCAAGATCAATCATGATAATCTTGTTATCGCTCAAGAATTTTTATCCAATGAGCCACATGATGCTACTAACGATGTTGTTAAGATTGATATAGCTGCATCATGTGATGATTTGATTATTGAGAGCATTGAGCAAGGATCTAGTGGCAAAGGCAAGCAAGTGGTTGAAACCGACAACTATAATGAGTATGTCAAGCTCAAGCATGATAATGAAAAGCTCAAGAAAGATCTTGAAGAGCTCAAAACCACCAACACTATAGTGTTAGAAACTCTCGATCATGATAGTGATTTGATTCTTGAGAATGAGAAGCTCAAAGAAGAGAACAAGAGACTCAAGGAAGGGAAAAATGATGATGCACTCAAAGAAGAGAACAAGAAGCTCAAGTTGGAAAAAGAACATGCACTCAAAGAAGAGAACAAGAAGATTGGATTGAGCAAGTTCACAAGAGGCAAACATCTTCAAAGTGAGTTACTAATGAACACCGTCATGAAGATAGATAGAAGTGGCATTGGGTACTTGGCAAACCAAGAGAAGAAGGCTCAAGCTCAACAACAACAACATAAGTCAAAGCTAAAAGGATCAAGATGCCCAAGAGGGGGTGAATTGGGCCAATTCTAAATTTTTTTGCAATAATTAAACTCTACGGTTAGCCCAATTAACCCCTTATGCTTAGAAAGTGTTTCTATTGATCTAACGCACAAAAGTTTAGCAACCTAAGTTCCAATCCTACTCTAGCATGGCAATTCTAGGAATGTAAATGACAAAAATTGAATTGCTCAAAGTAAATACTCAAAGTAAAGAGAGAAGGAGGAACGCGGAGATGTTTTGCCGAGGTATCGGAGAGTCACCACTCCCCACTAGTCCTCGTTGGAGCACCCGCGCAAGGGTGTGGCTCCCCTTTGATCCGTGTAAGGATCAAGTGCTCTCTACGGGTTGATTCTTCGACACTCCGTCGTGGTGAATCACTCACAACCGCTCACAACTTGAGTTGGGTCATCCACAAGCTCTCCGGATGATCACCAAGCTCCCAATCAACACCAAGCCATCTAGGTGATGGCGATCACCAAGAGTAACAAGCACAAACTCTCACTTGACCACGGCAAGCCTAATGAGAAGGGTGGATGCACACTTTGCTACTCTTGATCTCACTAATGAGGGCTCTCTTTGGGATTCTCACATCTCAATCACCTCACTAGGACCTTGCTCTTCTTAGCACTCTCAAAGGTGTTTCTCAGCTGTTGGAATGAGCAAAAGTACCCCTACACACTAGTGGAGGTGGTATTTATAACACCGGCTGAAAAACGAACCGTTATGTGCCTCTACAGGGTGACCGGACGCTCCGGTCATGTTGACCGGACGCACCGGTCAGTTTACCCTGAACTCCAGTGTTTAAAGTGTGACCGGACGCTGGACAGCGTCCGATCATGATTTTCCCTCTCTGGAACCTTACTGGAGTCGACCGGACGCTGGCCCTCAGCGTCTGGTCACTTCACCTCTCAACGTCCGGTCGCACCAGATGAAATCACCTTGGTCAAATGAACTGACCAGACTCTGAGCCAGCGTCTGGTCACACCAGAGCCAGCATCCGGTCAGTCTTTGACCCTCCATTCATTTCTAACTCTCGATCATATGTGAATGAAGTTTGCTCCATTGGATCTAAGGGCTATTTTGGAGCTACCTAGTGCTAGATTTAGCAAGTGTGCACCACACCTAACTCACTAGACTCACCTAGGTCAAGCTACTTGTCCATACCCCCCTTAATAGTACGGCCAAAGGAAAAACAAAGTCCTAAACTACTCTAAGTGTCTCTTCAACTCCAATCGACACTTAGAACTAGTCCATCCTTAACCTTGTCGTCCATCCTTTGAAAACTGAAACGATTTCCATCGTAGGGGCATGACCACCATGATTGCCCAATCGATCTCCATTACCGTGACCTAACTTAATTGCCTCTGCAAAACATACGTTAGTCACAGTAATTCCGTATTGTCATTAATCACCGAAACCCAACTAGGGGCCTAGATGCTTTCAATCTCCCCCTTTTTGGTGATTGATGACAATACCACCTCGAGTATGTGAAAGAGTTGAGGTTTTTAACATGCTTGGTTCATATAAGCTTTTGGCAATAAGAACAAAAGTGTTAGGCAAGCTTATATGACCCAAGCCAACATGATGTACTCAAAAGATATGAAATAAGCATGAGTACAAGTAATAAAGCTCATTTGCATCGGAGTAAAACGCGGAAGCAAAAACAAATGAGCATAGCACAAGTGATATGACATATAATTAATTCAAAGTAGAGAGCACACATGTCATATATCACGATCACGTAGATATCACTATCACATAAATATAGTTTGATGCATAAAAGTAAACACACGATGAATGCATAATAGTGTATCACACATAAAACTCTAAATATAATAGATAAACTAAGCTCCCCCTAGATATGTCGCTCCCCCTAAGACTAACATACTCGAACCCTCTTCCCCTTTGGCGTCAAACACCAAAACCTAAGGGTCGGTCGGTGGGGCTGCAGCGGACGAGCCGGGCGCTGAGGTACGAGGAGCAAGCTAGAACTGAGTGCCATCATCATCTGACCCTAAGCTCTGAGCAGTCTGACCTTCTATAGCTGGAAGCGATGATGAAGCAGTCTGGGTCGGATCAGGGACTGGAGCTGCTATAGACTGTGCTGGTATGACTGATGTAGGCGGCTCTGATGATGCCACTGAGGAAGGGAGCGTCTATGTAGTCCCGGTAACAGGTGCAACTGTAGAAGGACCTAGGACATGTAGATATGGAGGAGTAGGCTGCCCTGTCAACTCACTGAAGGAAGCTCCAAGGCTCCTGGACACTGTAGTCTCTAGCACTAGCAGCGAGAAAGTCTGAGCCGGTGTGAAGCCCGTCTGAAGAGGTGTGAACTACGGGGCTAGCACTGGCGAAGCAAACCACTAGGACACCTACTCTGTAGGTGAAGCAAACTATGCTGATGGTTGTCCCTGACTCTGAAGCCCACTAGGCTATAACGCTGGAGTCATAGAAGTGGTGGCAGTCTGACCAAGCTAGGGCGAAGGCTATGGCGGTGGAGCCCCAATAGCTGTCACAACATGCTGCATAAACCCAAGTAGCTACTGCTACATGAGGATCTGCTACTGATGCATGGCCTGCTGCTGCTGTTGTAGTGCCTGCGTTTGCTGCTGCATAGCCAGCTACTGTCGATGGGGCTCGTCCTGCCGAGTCTGAAACTGTGCAAAAGTGGCAGCGGTCTCCTGAGCCTGGCGAACCTGATCTTGCCTCATCCGCTCAAGTATGGCAAGTAGAGCGGGGTTTGTCTGCGGTGCAGGTGGAGCTGAACTGGAGCTACCAGCCTCATGGTCATGTCGATGTGTAGGCATCTGAGGAATGTCCCGATAGTCCTCATCTGAGCTGTCACTGGGGTCGCTCTCGACCATCCCCTCCTGCTGAGCATCTAACTGCTCCTCCTCAATAGCTGCTATGCCCCTGATAGTATCATCCTACTGGGCTGTAGTCTCTGGCACCTCTAGACAATGGTGCGGCTGGCTAGGTGCACTCGGTGTACTATGGCGGATCATCTAAGTCAGGTTGTATGCAGGGAACTCTGTCGTAGCACCACTGTACTTAGCTAGCATCTTAGGCGGCCTCAGTGTAACTGCCCTGTGAATAAGAAATGTGATCCAGTGAGCATAGGGCAACTAATGGTGACCTCTGAACCCCTCAGCAATAGTATCCTCCATCTCTGATAGAAGGAGATCCCAAATGTCAAACATAGTCTACTGCATCAGAGAGTTCAGAAGCCATAACTAAATATGAGTCAAGCCCTCGCGATACCCCATCCTCGGAATCAAGGTCCTCCTCATAATAGCATCCAGCACTCTAGCTGTAGGAGTAAGATCACTGGGAGTCCTGCTCGACCCCTCGCCAAAAGGCTCTTTGAAGCAATGGCGGACTAGATCTATAGGAGGTTCCATACCACCATGAGGGCGTCTGGGAGGCGCTGTCTGTCCATAGCAAACCTCATGTAGCCTGATAGGCTGCTCCTAAAGCCTGAGAATCTCCTTGACCCTAGTGCTCGTCAGCCTGTAATCTCTGCCTCTGAATGCAAAGTGAATATATCTGTGCTGCGGGTCAATCCAGAGAGTAGCATAGAACTGACGGACTCAAGATGGAACATATAAGCCTATCCGTCTAAGTAAATCTGTCAGCCCTGGTAGATATGCTAGGTAGGGGCGAATATGCTCTCCAGCTGCTGCTACTATGGACTCAATATTGCACACCCTCTGTGACCTGAATAGTGCCCCACTGTTAAGATATGCATTGTAGAAGTCTTCCTGCAGTGGTGTGTAGAAGCCCTCTGAAGCTCTGTCATCCCTCCTCGGCGGGAACCACTGCTCAAAGTCCACAAACCTGAGCTGCTGCACCTGCGTGGCCGTGGCGGCTCTCAAATCTAGATGAGTCACTGGCGGCGGACCCTGTGGTCTAGACGGTGGACGAGAACTCCTCCGCTGTGTCTCTGGCCTCGGTGTGACTGGAGCATGGGTATGACCAGAGCGGCGTAGCTATGGCTGAGGTGCCTGCTCTGTCTCCTCGGCCTGCTCTCCATCCTGTGTCTGCTCTGCTGGCTGTGGCTCCTGTTGTGACTCCCCCTGAGGCCGACTCTCATCCAAGACAACTCGTCATCCTACAACCATGATAGTCCTAGCTGGACCACCATGACGACGCTCAACCTGCTCAAGTGCATCTCTTGTCGCTGGTGGAAGCTGATCTGCAATAACAATACCACTGCGAGCACCTCCTCTTTCGGCACCCTCTACAGCCTCTACAACTGCAGCTGCTCTAGCTGTATCTGCATCTGGATACTTGCGCTTCCTTGTTGCTAGCTTCTTTGTCGCCTTGCCTTTTGGATCAGCAGGCAAGCGAGGCGGACGCCTCGGATCCTCATCACCTGGACCACCTCCGACATTCTTGACACAAGCCATCTGAAGTTTCTGAAAAGAACAATTGCCGCTGACAAGAAACAACTGTCAACTGTCACTTCTGAGGCTTGGTCTCGATCCGTACTCGCGAGCTTGGCCCCGAGTTGTCTGACAACTGCAAATAGGACCTCAACAGCACCGACTCGTTGCATGATAGAATAGATAGGTTATACAAATAATTTTAATTATTCATCTAGAGATACAAAACCCTAGGAAGCAAGCAATTAGGTACGAAATTGGAAACGAGGGCTTGCTACCTGACGAACCGGCGAAACGACGAGAAGAGGAATGGATCGGGAAACCACCGGGTCGGCAACTGGAGATTAGGGTTCGCAATGCACAGTGAATCGACGGCTAAGGTTTGTAGTGGAAGCACTGGTGCATGGAACATGGCGGTAGGAGAGGCGCTGACGTTAGGGCACGGGAGCAGAGAGCACAGCGGCTGCGCTACTGCTGTGGGAGCTCGGTGGCGTGAAGCAAGACGGCAGCGCAGCGTGGGCAAGCATGGCGGCTGTGCTGGCGAGCTCGGCGGCTAGGGCGCGAGAGTGCTGCGGCGTGGGCTCGGCTGCTCTGTGGAGGAGGCACTGGCGTGGGGAGGTGAGTGCGGGCGCGGTGGAGCAAGATGGCGGCACTGGAGGCGATGGCTCAGCCAATGCAGCGCGGGCAAGGAAGCACGGCAGCGCAGCGAAGTCGGCGGGTTTGGTCAAAAGCGTGCACGACGATTTGGGTTATATGAGGGTCCCCCGACGTGTCGGAAAAGGAAACGAGATAAGAGATTGAATCCCGCACATTTTCTACTGACCGGACGCTCTGATGGCAGCGACTGGACGCTGCCACCCAATGTCCGGTCGATTCCAGAGAGGTCCAAATCTCCTGGAATCACGACCAAACGCGTCCGATCCCAACTGACCGGACGCAGCCAGAGTTCGGTCGATCCTGACTTTGTCTTCTTCGCTTGACCGGACGCTGGATCGCCTTCTGACCGGACGCTAGGAGAACACTGTTTCAGCGTCCGATCACTCCTTCTCAACAGCAGGTTCACCTCCTGTGAACTAACCGGACGCTGGACTTCAGAGTCCGGTGCAGCGTTCGGTCACTCTTTTTCCAGCAAATCTTCAAAGTCCTTCGTGCTGCCTGTTCCCAATCAAGTCCCAACTCCAATAAGATCCAAATAAACACTAATTGGGACTGATGTGAGTGACCTCTCTCAAACCCTCATGTTTTTCAAAAATATTTTGCCTTAGGCTATAATTCTTTTTAAGAAAATAGGCAATAAGAGGGCAATTGAAGATAAACGACAAAGCAACATTCATGCATATGCAATGCAATACTTGAAAGTAAATCTAGTTGCTTGTCAAGTTTGATCCAAGGTTAAGCTTCTTTACACGCTTTTCGGCGGTTATCTTAACCATGTTAGACAAGCCCTATATGCATTACCAAACATTAAACATGTTGTATATTACAATGCAATGCAAGGGGCAACACAAGCTCATCTTTTAGTAAAGTTGCTAAAATCAAGAACATTGAGCTCATTCCGCAACCTACAAAATGTTGCCTCATCTAGCGGTTTAGTGAAGATATCCGCCAATTGATCCTCGGTCCTTACACCTTCTAATATTATATCATTCTTTGCAACATGATCTCTAAAAAAGTGATGACGGATATCTATGTGCTTGGTGCAAGAGTGTTGAACCGGATTATTTGCAAGTTTTACCGCACTTTCATTGTCGCACAAAAGAGGTATTTTTTCTAGAACTACACCATAGTCTAGCAAAGTTTGTTTCATGTAAAATATTTGTGCACAACAAGCACCCGTGGCAATGTATTCCGCTTCGGCGGTGGACAAGGCCACACTATTTTGTTTCTTGGAGGACCAAGACACAAGTGATCTACCAAGCAAATGGCACCCTCCGGATGTGCTTTTTCTATCAACTTTGCACCCAGCATAATCCGAATCGGAATAGCCAATTAATTCAAATCTAGCTCCTTTGGGATACCAAAGGCCAATGCTTGGTGTGTGTGCTTAAGATACCTAAGGATTCTTTTAACGGTAATCAAATGAGTTTCCTTAGGATTAGCTTGAAATCTAGCACACATACACACACTAAACATGATGTCAGGTCTAGATGCGGTCAAGTATAACAAGCTACCAATCATAGAACGGTAGAGAGTTTGATCAACCGTGTTACCTCCCTCATCTAGGTCGAGATGTCCATTAGTTGCCATTGGTGTCTTGATTGACTTACATTCATCCATCTTGAATCTCTTGAGAAGATCTTTTGTATATTTCTCTTGAGAGATGAAAATCCCTTCTCTCAATTGCTTGACTTGAAAACCAAGAAAGAATATAAACTCTCCAATCATTGATATCTCGAACTCCTTCAACATCAATTCACTAAACTCTTTGCAAGAATCTTCATTTGATGATTCAAAGATGATATCATCAACATACACTTGACAAATGAAGATATGCCCATCAAGCTTCTTGGTGAATAGTGTGGTGTCGACCTTCCCAATGGTGAAGCCCTTCTTAATGAGGAAGTCCCGAAGGTGCTCATACCAAGCTCTTGGGGCTTGCTTAAGCCCATATAATGCCTTGGACAACCTATAAATATAATTAGGATATCTAGGGTCTTCAAACCCAGGAGGTTGATCAACATAGACTAGTTCATTAATAAGCCATTTAAAATGCACTTTTCACATCCATTTGATATAATTTCATTTCATGATGTGATGCATATGCAAGGAGGATACGAATGGCTTCTAGTCTTACAACCGGTGCAAAGGTCTCTCCAAAGTCCAAACCTTCAACTTGAGAGAACCCCTTTGCAACTAGTCTTGCCTTGTTCCTCACAACAACGCCTTGATCATCTTGCTTGTTGCGGAACACCCACTTTGTTCCAATGACTCTTACACCTTTTGGCCGCTCTTCAAGAGTCCAAACTTCATTGTGGGTGAAGTTGGTCAACTCTTCATGCATGGCATTTATCTAATCCAGATCTTGAAGAGCTTCTTCTACCTTAGTAGGCTCAAAGCAAGAGACAAAAGAGTGATGAGCAATAAATGAAGCAGGTTTTTGTGAGCGAGTCATTACACCATTTGATGGACTCCCTATGATGAGATATTGTGGATGATCTTATAGTAGAGGTGTATTTCTTCTATTGACCACTTGAGGAGGAGGTTGTGGAGCATCAACATCTTGTTCTTGTACCACCATTTGATCATGGGAGACATGAGTATCTTCATTTTCTACTCCCCATCTTTATCACCATCTTGTGGCACACTTGATGAAGAAGGTGATTAATCACTTGTACATCATCTTTAGGCTTGATGTCTCTGACCGGAATGTTCTTCATAGCCTCCCTCAATGGTTCATCACCTATATCATCAAGATTCTCATGTGCTCCTTGGGAGCCGTTAGATTCATCAAATTCCACATCATATGTTTCTTCAACCAAGCCAGTGGCATAATTAAATATTTTATATGCTTTGGACTTTGATGAGTAACCAATAAGAAAACTAATATCACAATGTCTTTGAAACTTCCCTAGGTGTTGCCGCTTCTTGTAGATGTAGCATTTGCAACCAAACACCCTAAGGAATGAGACGTCCGGCTTCTTCCCATTGAGCAACTCATAAGGTGTCTTGCCAAGGAACTTTTGAAGGGATAGGTGGTTGGATGCATAGCATGCGGTGTTGATAGCTTCTGCCCATAGAGCTTCGGGGGTGTTGTACTCACCAAGCATTGTTCTTGCAAGAGTGATCAATGTCCGGTTCTTTCTCTCAACTACACCATTTTGTTGAGGAGTATATGTTGCGGAGACCTCATGTTTGATTTTAACTTCATCACAATAGGCTTCTATGTTTGTGTTGTCAAATTCCTTCCCATTGTCACTTCTTATCTTCTTGAGCTTCACTTCAAATTCATTTTGTGCTCTCTTGGCAAACTTCTTGAAGCAAGATGCAACCTTGGATTTGTCATGAAGGAAGAATACCCATGTAAACCTTGAATAGTCATTAACAATCATAAGACAATAAAGATTTCCTCCCAAACTCTTGTATGTTGTTGGTCCAAATAAATCCATGTGAAGGAGTTCTAGCACTCTTGTGGTTGACATGAAAGCTTTGGTTGGATGAGTATTTGCAACTTGCTTGCCGGCTTGACATGCACTACAAAGCTTGTCCTTCTCAAATTTCACATCCTTCAACCCTCTCACCAAATCATTCTTCATTAGCTTTTTGAGTGAGCTCATCCCAACATGAGCAAGTCCTCTATGCCATAGCCACCCAAGTGTTGTTTTGGTGAATAGGCATGTCTTCAAGTTAGCATCTTCGGAGGTAAAGTCCACTAGATATAGGTTGTTGTATCTAAATCTTTCGAATATCAATTGATCATCATCCTTCTTAGACACAACAACTTCCCTCTCGGTAAACAAGCATTGGAAGCTAAGATCACAAAATTGACCAACGGATAGCAAGTTGAAGCTCAATGAAGCAACATATAGCATATTTGAGATAGAATGATCATTTGATATTGCCACTTTGTCCAATCCTTTAACCTTGCCCTTTGAGTTATCTCCAAATGTGATTCTTTCTTGTCCATCTACTTCTTCATCGAGTGAGGTGAATATACGAGGATCACCAGTCATATGTTGTGTGCAATCACTATCAATAACCCAATGACTTCCACCGGTCTTGTGGTTCACCTACACACAAGAGATCAAGCTTTAGGAACCCAAACTTATTGAGGGCCCTTCACCTTCTCAACAAGTGACTTTGCAACCCAAATTTTCTTAGGCCTATTCTTGTTGGGAGGTCCTAAGAACATGACTTTCATTTTCCCACTAGAATCATTTCTAAGCATGTAGTGAGCATTGAAGGTAAAAGGTCTAGCATGCTTGGGCAGGGGTTGTGGTGGTGGAGTTTGGCACTCATGGGCAAAGTGACCTTCTTGTCCACACTCAAAGCATCTCTTTAGCTTCGGCTTTGATTTGTGTTGTAGTTGAGCTTGAGCCTTCTTCTCTTGGTTTGCCAAGTACCCAATGCCACTTCTATCCATCTTCATAACGGTGTTCATTAGTAGCTCACTTTGAAGATGCTTGCCTCTTGTGAACTTGCTCAATCCAGTCTTGAGATGCTCTTTCTCCAACTTGAGCTTCTTATTCTCTTCCTTAAGAGCATCATTGTTTTTCTTTTCCTTGAGCTTCTTGTTTTCTTCTTTGAGCTTCTCATTTTCAAGCATCAACTCACCATCATGATCAAGAGTTTCTAGCACAATAGTGTTGTGGTTTTTTATCTCTTCAAGGTCTTTCTTGAGCTTTTCATTGTCGTTCTTGAGCTTGACAAACTCATCATAATCATAGGCCTCAACCACTTGCTTGCTCTTGCTACTAGAACTTTGCTCAATGCTCTCAATGATCAAATTATCACATGATGTAGCTATATCAATCTTAACAACATCATTAGTAGCATCATGTGGCTCATTGGATAAGAATTCTTGAGCAATAACAAGATTATCATGATTGATCTTTAGAGTTGTCTTTTAGCTTAATATGGCTAGTGATGAGCTCATTGTGTATCCACTCAAGTTTATCATGTTTATCTTTAAGCTCTTTCTTAGAAGATTTGAGCTCCTTGAGTTTAGATGATATAGCATCATTTGCTTCTCTAAGCTCCACACTAGCCTTTTCCGCTATATCACATTTGGCTAAAAGAGAATCATTTTTAGCTTCTAGCTTTTCAATCTTAGCACTAGTCTTTATAATGATCTTAGTGTATTGTTTTAGCAATCTAGAAAGATCATCATAAGAAGATGACTCATATTTATCATCATCACTGTCGCTATCATCATTACTAGCATGTTCATCACCACTACTATCATCATCATTTGATACCTTGCGTTCACCCTTAGCCATAATGCATAGGTGTGTAGAGGATGATGGCGGTGGTGGCGGTGAAGATGATGAAGAGTCAATAACAATGGCGGTCACCTTCTCATTGTCACTATCATCATCGGATGAGCCACTAGATGAATCAATGTCCGTGAGCCAATCATCGACGATGTATGCCTTTCCACTCTTCTTTTTCTCGTGGAAATCCTTCTTCTTGCCATCTCTCTTCTTGTATGGCTTGTTTTCCTTCTTCTTATCTTCTTCTTCATTACTTGAGTCATCTTTCTTGCCCTTGTACTTGTTCTTGAACTTGTCTTTCTTGGGCTTGGTGCATTGGTGTGCTAGATGACCAAGTTCTCCATAATTATAGCAATCCATCTCCGAGATTGGCTTCCTTCTACAGCTAGTGAAGAACTTCTTCTTGCCATCAAACTTGATACCACTCTTGTTTAGCTTCTTTAGCATCTTGGTGGTTTTTCTCACCATGAGAGCAAGGCTTGCATCATCAACTTCATCATCACTTGAGCTCTCATACTCAAGTCTTGCTTTGCCCTTCTCTTGACTAGCTTTGAATGCTAAGTCCTTGTCTTTCTTCTTAGTAGAGGATGAGCCATCTTGTGGTGTGATGTGCATGTATATCTCATGAGCATTGATCTTTCTCAAGATTTGTATCGGTGTAGCGGTGGAAAGATCACCTTGATAAAGCACGGTCACAATATGCCCATATTTATCAATGGGGAGGACACTCAAGATCTTTCTTACAACATCAGATGGTTGCATTTGAGTGAGTCCAAGCCAATTGACTTTCTCTATAAGAATATTCAAGCGTGAGTACATTTCATTAACACATTCTTTAGGAAGCATCTCAAAAGAGTTTAGCTTTTTCATGACAAGATGATAGCGTTCCTCACACTCACTCTTTGTTCCCTCATGGAGCGCACAAACGTCCGACCATAGTGCATGGGCATCTTTATGGTTCCTCACCCGGCTGAACACATCTTTACAAAGGCCTCTAAATATGGTATTTCTTGCCTTTGCATTCCATTTTTCATAATTCAACTCATCGCCTTGTGGGTGTGCAGCATCTCGAGGTTTTGGGAAACCTTGTGAGGCGGCTCTAAGTATTCCAACATCTAGAGCTTCTAGATACGCCTCCATGCGGATTTTCCAATATGGAAAATCATCCCCCTCAAAGATAGGAGGAGGTCCATCCCCGTGAGACATCTTTCACTAGGCGGTTCAGCCTAAATAAGTAAGCACGAGGCTCCGATACCAATTAAAAGGATCAAGATGCCCAAGAGGGGGGTGAATTGGGCTAATTCTAAATTTCTTTGCAATAATTAAACTCTACGGTTAGCTCAATTAACCCCTTGTGCCTAGAAAGTGTTTCTATTGATCTAACGCACAAAAGTTTAGCAACCTAAGTTCCAATCCTACTCTAGCATGACAATTCTAGGAATGTAAATGATAAAAATTGAATTGCTCAAAGTAAATGCTCAAAGTAAAGAGAGAAGGAGAAACGCGGCAATATTTTGCCAAGGTATCGGAGAGTCACCACTCCCCACTAGTCCTCGTTGGAGCACCCGCGCAAGGGTGTAGCTCCCCTTTGATCCACGCAAGGATGAAGTGCTCTCTACGGGTTGATTCTTCAACACTCCGTCGTGGTAAATCACTCACAACCGCTCACAACTTGAGTTGGGTCATCCACAAGCTCTCCGGATGATCACCAAGCTCCCAATCACCACCAAGCCGTCTAGGTGATGGCGATCACCAAGAGTAACAAGCACAAACTCTCACTTGACCACGACAAGCCTAATGAGAAGGGTGCATGCACACTTTGCTACTCTTGATCTCACTAATGAGGGCTCTCTTTGGGATTCTCACATCTCAATCACCTCACTAGGACCTTGCTCTTCTTGGCACTCTCAAAGGTGTTTCTCAGCTGTTGGAATGAGCAAAAGTACCCCCACACACGAGTGGAGGTGGTATTTATAACACCGGCTGAAAAATGAACCGTTATGTGCCTCTGCGGGGTGACCGGATGCTCCGGTCATGTTGACAGGACGCACCGATCAGTTCACCCCGAACTCCAGTGTTTAAAGTGTGACCGGACGCCGGACAACGTTCGGTCAGCATTGATCGGATGCGTCCGGTCGTGATTTTCCCTCTCTGGAACCTTACTGGAGTCGACCGGACGCTGGCCCTCAGCGTCCGGTCACTTCACCTCTCAGCGTCCGGTCGCACCAGACGAAATCACCTTGGTCAAATGAACTGACCGGACTCTGAGCCAGCATCTGGTCACACCGGAGCCAGCGTCCGATCAGTATTTGACCCTCCATTCACTTCCAACTCTCGATCATATGTGAATGAAGTTTGCTCCATTGGATCTAAGGGCTATTTTGGAGCTACCTAGTGCTAGATTTAGCAAGTGTGCACCACACCTAACTGACTCACCTAGGTCAAGCTACCCGTCCATATCCCCCTTAATAGTACGTCCAAATGAAAAACAAAGTCCTAAACTACTCTAAGCGTCTCTTCAACTCCAATCGACACTTAGAACTAGTCCATCATTAACCTTGTCGTCCATCCTTTAAAAACCAAAATGATTTCCATCATAGGGGCATGACCACCATGATTGCCCAATCGATCTCCATTACCGTGACCTAACTTAATTGCCTCTGCAAAACAAACATTAGTCACAGTAATTCCGTATTGTCATTAATCATTGAAACCCAACTAGGGGCCTAGATGCTTTTAAAAGCCAAAGCCAAAGAGGTGTTTTGAGTGTGGACAAGAAGGCCACTTTGCCCATGAGTGTCAAACTCCACCACCACAACCCTTGCCCAAGCATGCTAGACCCTTTGCTTTCAATATTCATTACATGCTTAGAAAGGACTCTAGTGGAAAGATGAAAGTTATGTTCTTAGGACCACCCAACAAGAATAGGCCTAAGAAAATTTAGGTAGCAAAGTCACTTGTTGAGAAAGTGAAGGGCCCTCAACAAGTTTGGGTTCCTAAACAAGCTTGATCTCTTGTATGTAGGTGAACTACAAGACCGGTGGAAGTCATTGGGTAATTGATAGTGGTTGCACACAACATATGACTGGTGATCCTCGTATGTTCAACTCACTTGATGAAGAAGTAGATGGACAAGAAAGAATCATGTTTGGAGATAATTCAAATGGCAAAGTTAAAGGATTGGGTAAAGTGGCAATATCAAATGATCATTCAATCTCAAATGTGCTATATGTTGCTTCATTGAGCTTCAACTTGCTATCCGTTGGTCAATTATGTGATCTTGGCTTTCAATGCCTATTTATCGAGAAGGAAGTGGTTATATCCAAGAAAGATAATGATCAAGTGATATTCAAGGGATTTAGATACAACAACCTATATCTAGTGGATTTTACCTCCGAAGATGTTAACTTGAAGACTTGCCTATTCACCAAAACATCACTTGGGTGGCTATGGTATAGAAGACTTGCTCATGTTGGGATGAGCTCACTCAAGAAGCTAATGAAGAATGAGTTGGTGAGAGGGTTGAAGGACGTGAAATTTGAGGACAAGCTTTGTAGTGCATGTGAAGCCAGCAAGCAAGTTGCAAATACTCATCCTACAAAAGCTTTCATGCCAACAAGAGTGCTAGAGCTCCTTTACATGGACTTATTTCGACCAACAACATACAAGAGTTTGGGAGGAAATCTTTATTGTCTTGTGACTATTGATGACTACTCAAGATATACATGGGTGTTCTTCCTTCATGACAAATCCAAAGTGGCATCATGTTTCAAGAAGTTTGCCAAGAGAGCATAAAATGAGTTTGAGGTGAAGCTCAAGAAGATTAGAAGTGATAATAGGAAAGAATTTGCTAACACAAACACTGAAGCTTATTGTGATGAAGTTGGAATCAAGCATGAGGTCTCCACAACATATACTCCTCAATAAAATGGTGTAGTTGAGAGAAAGAACCATACACTAATCACACTTGCAAGAACAATGCTTGATGAGTACAACACACCCGAAGCTCTATGGGCGGAAGCTATCAACACCGCATGTTATGCATCCAACCGCCTATTCCTTCAAAAGTTTCTTAACGAGACACCTTATGAGTTGCTCAATGGGAAGAAGCCGGACGTCTCCTTCTTTAGGGTGTTTGGTTGCAAATGCTACATCTACAAGAAGCGGCAACACCTAGGGAAGTTTTAAAGACGTTGTGATATTGGTTTTCTTATTGGTTACTCATCAAAGTCCAAAGCATATAGAGTATTTAATCATGCCACCGGCTTGGTTGAAGAAACAAATGATGTGAAATTTGATGAATCTAACGGCTCTCAAGGAGCACATGAGAATCTTGATGATGTAGGTGATGAACCATTGAGGGAGGCCATGAAGAATATTCCGGTTGGATACATCAAGCGTAATGATGATGAAGGTGATGTACGAGTGATTGATCCACCTTCT
This sequence comes from Miscanthus lutarioriparius, assembly GCA_904845875.1. NCBI lineage: Eukaryota > Viridiplantae > Streptophyta > Magnoliopsida > Poales > Poaceae > Miscanthus > Miscanthus lutarioriparius. Next base: position 23,595,626 of record CAJGYO010000012.1, on the reverse strand, counting down.
TCATCATATGTGCCACAAGATGGTGATAAAGATGGGAGAGTAGAAAATGAAGATACTCATGTCTCCCATGATCAAATGGTGGTATAAGAACAAGATGTTGATGCTCCACAACCTCCTCCTCAAGTGGTCAATAGAAGAAATACACCTCTACTACAAGATCATCCACAAGATCTCATCATAGGGAGTCCATCAAAGGGTGTAATTACTCGCTCACAAAAACTTGCTTCATTTATTGCTCATCACTCTTTTGTCTCTTGCTTTGAGCCTACTAAGGTAGAAGAAGCTCTTCGAGATCCAGATTGGATAAATGCCATGCATGAAGAGTTGACCAACTTCACCCACAATGAAGTTTGGACTCATGAAGAGTGGCCAAAAGGCGCAAGAGTCATTGGAACAAAGTGGGTGTTCCGCAACAAGCAAGATGATCAGGGCGTTGTTGTGAGGAACAAGGCAAGACTAGTTGCAAAGGGGTTCTCTCAAGTTGAAGGGTTGGATTTTGGAGAGACCTTTGCACCGGTTGCAAGACTTGAAGCCATTCGTATCCTCCTTGCATATGCATCGCATCATAAAATGAAATTATATCAAATAGATGTTAAAAGTGTATTTTTAAATAGCTTTATTAATGAACTAATCTATGTTGATCAACCTCCCGGGTTTGAAGACCCTAGATATCCTAATCATGTTTATAGGTTGTCCAAGGCGCTATATGGGCTTAAGCAAGCCCCAAGAGCTTGGTATGAGCGCCTTTGGGATTTCCTTATTGAGAAGGGCTTCACCATAGAGAAGGTCGACACCACACTATTCGCTAAGAAGCTTGATGGAGAGATCTTCATTTATCAAGTATATGTTGATGATATCATCTTTGGATCATCAAATGAAGATTCTTGCAAACAGTTTGGTGAATTGATGTAGAAGGAGTTCGAGATGTCTATGATTGGAGAGCTTATATTCTTTCTTGGTTTTCAAGTCAAGCAAATAAGAGAAGGTATTTTCATCTCTCAAGAAAAATATACCAAGGATCTTCTCATGAGGTTCAATATGGATGAATGTAAGCCAATCAAGACACCAATACCATCTAATGGACATCTTGACCTAGATGAGTGAGGTAAAACGGTTGATCAAACTCTCCACCGCTCTATGATTGGTAGCTTGTTATATCTAACCGTATCTAGGCTCGACATCATGTTTAGTGTGTGTATGTGTGCTAGATTTCAAGCTAATCCTAAGGAAGCTCATTTGATTGTCGTTAAAAGAATCCTTTGGTATCTTAAGCACACACCAAGCATTGGCCTTTGGTATCCTAAAGGAGCTAGATTTGAATTAGTTGGCTATTCTGATTCGAATTATACCAGTTGCAAAGTTGATAGAAAAAGCACATCCGGAGGGTGTCATTTGCTTGGTAGATCACTTGTGTCTTGGTCCTCTAAGAAGCAAAATAGTGTGGCTTTGTCCACCGCCGAAGCAGAATACATTGCCGCGGGTGCTTGTTGTGCACAAATACTTTACATGAAGCAAACTTTGCTAGACTATGGTGTAGTTTTAGAAAAGGTACCACTTTTGTGTGACAATGAGAGTGTGGTAAAGCGTGCTAATAATCCGGTTCAACACTCTCGCACCAAGCACATAGATATCCGCCATCACTTTCTTAGAGATCATGTTGCTAAGAATGATATAATATTAGAAGGTGTAAGGACCGAGGATCAATTGGTGGATATCTTCACTAAACCGCTAGATGAGGCGACATTTTGTCGGTTGAGGAATGAGCTAAATGTGCTTGATTTTAGCAACTTCACTAGAAAATGAGCTTGTGTTGTCCCTTGCATTGCATTGTAAAATACAACATGTTTATTTTTTGGTAATGCATTTAGGGCTTGTCTAACATGGTTAAGATAACTGTCGAAAAGCGTGTGAAGAAGCTTAACCTTGGATCAAACTTGACAAGCAACTAGAATTACTTCCAAGTAATGCATTGCATATGCATGAATGTTGTTTTGTCGTTTCTCTTCAATCACCCTTTTATTGCCTATTTTCTTAAAAAGAATTATAGCCTAAGGTAAAATACTTTGAAAATTTTGAGGGTTTGAGAGAGGTCACTCACATCAGTCCCAATTGGTGTTTATTTGGGTCTTATTGAAGTTGGGATTTGATTGGGAACAGACAGCATGAAGGACTTTGAAGATTTACTGGAAAAGAGTGACCGGACGCTGCACCATACCCTGATGTACAGCATCCTGTCAGTTCACAAGTGGTGAACCGTTGCTGCGAAGGAGTGACCGAACGCTAAAACAGTTCTTTCCCTACGTCCGATCAGATGGCGTTCCTGCGTCCAGTCAAGCGAAGAAGAAGATCTAAGGATCGATTGGACTCTGGCTGCGTCCGGTCATGATTTGGGAGGTTTTGGACCTCTCTGTTGTCGACCGGACTCCGGGTGGCAGCATCCAGTCATTGCCACCGGAGCGTTCGATCAATAGTAGTCGTGCGGGTTCCGAACTCCTATTCCATTTCCTTTCTTAATCCGTTGGGGTCCACCATATAACCGTACCGTCGTGACCTAAGCCCGCATCGCAATCGCCCGCGCCGACATCGCCGTACTGCCCTATTTGCGCCCGCGACTAAACCGCCTTGCTTCACTGCGACCTCGCCCTGCGCTTGTCCCCGACATCCACGCCCGCACCTTCACGCTGCCACGCCGTTCGCACCCCACGCCGCCGTGCCTACACCAGAGCCGCGCCACAGCACCAGCCGCCGCAGCTCGCTTGTGCCGCCCGTAGCTCTCCAATGCTACCTCTTGCGCCTACCTCGCCACAACAGCGCCACCAGAGCCGCCTCAATCTCATCGTTCCCCAACAGTGCCATCGACCAGCGTCGCATTGCAACCCTAACCCTAGGCATTTTCCTGGTGGTGCCCTCTTGATTCATTCCTCTGCTTTTCGGATTGCCGGTTCGTCAGGTAGCAAGCCCTCATTTCCAATTTCATATCTAATGCTTGCTTCTTATGGTTTCGTATCTCTAGATGTATATTGAAATTATTCATATATCCGATCTATTCTAACGTGCAGCGAGTCGGTGTTTCTGAGGTCACTTTGGTAGTTCACAGTCAACTCGGGGCCAAGCTCGCGAGTACGGATCGAGGCCAAGCCTCAAAAGTGTCAGTGATAGTTGGTTCTTGTCTGTGATTGTAGTTTGTTTCAGCTTCAGCAATGGCTCGTGTCAAGAACGCCGGAGGTGGTCCAGGTGATGAGGATCTGAGGCCTCTGCCTCGCTTGCCTATTGATGTGAAAGGCAAGGTGATGAAGAAGATCACATCGAAGAAGCGGAAGTATGCAGATGTTGATACAACGAGAGCAGCCGCAGAGCGTGCAGAGAGAGGAGGTGCTAGGAGTGGAGTCCAGATCGCAGATCAGCTTTCACCAGCACATAGGACAGCTATTGAGCATGTTGAGCATCGTCGTGGTAGTCTAGCTGGGACTGTCATGCTTGAGGGACACCGTGTTGCTATAGAGGAGACTCAGCCTTAGGGGGAGCCACAGCAGCAGACAGAGCAGACACAGGAGGCAGAGCAGACCGAGGAGACAGAGCAGGCACCTCAGCCACAGTTATGCCGCTCTAGTCGTACTCGTACCCAGGTGACACTGAGGGCAGAGACACAACAGAGGGGTTCTCGTCCGCCTCCTAGACCACAGGGTCCACCTCTAGTGACTCATCTGGATTTGAGGGCTGGCCTATCATGGCATGGCAACGGGCCGGCACGGCCCGATGGGGGTTGGACTGACAAGGCATGACGTGCCCTGTGGGCTATGCCGCCATAGGCTTCGTGCCTGGCCGATGGCCTAGGCATGGCCTGCTGGGCCATTTTTCATGCAGAGCCGGCCCGAGAAGCACGGCTAATCCAGCGTGCCAGGCCGGCCCAAGGCCCACTACACTGAGTCACCGACAGAGAGAGAGAGAGCCAGAGAGGGGGAGGCAAGGTAGGCTGTCGTCGTTGCGAAGGCCGTTGACGATGTGACCTCACCTCTCCATCCCCGACCTCTCCACACCTCGACTTGGCTGGATCCGTGGAGGATGAGCGATGAGGAGGCTAGATCCATGGAGAACGAGGCTGGATCCGCACAGAGGAGGCATAGGGAGGAGCAGAAGCGCAAGGCGGTGAGGAGGAGGTGGCCACCATCAGTGGTAGTGCGGGGTGGTGAGGAGGTGGTAGCCACCGTTGGTGGCTCACCGTTGGGGGCCACGGAGGCGAGTGGGGAGAGTGCGGTGGCTAACAGGGAGGCAAGTCATGCGGGGGAGAGAGGGGCGGGGAGGCGACGTGGCGAGTGAGTCACAACGCTGACTCTTGACCGCGACCGCAAGTGGTAGGGAGTGCTGCGGTGGGTTGGAGTGGAGGTGGGAGACTGGGAGGTGGCGGCAGGAGGAGAGGAGCCCACGGCGACGCACCCCGCCGGCGAGTCACGAAGAAGAGAGGGAGCGAGCGAGAGCGGGGAGGAGGCGAGGCGAGGGACTAGGCGAGAGCCGAGAGAGAGCAGAGAGTGCGGCGGTGGGGGAGGGAGAGGGTAGAAGGTGGGGTTATGGTTGGCCTGCTGGGCTATTTTGGGCCTTTGGCCATTTTATGGGCGGGGAGGGGGCGCGGGGGGGGAGCGGTAGGCCGGGCCGCTAGCGGGCCGGCTGCTCTGTAGCAGGCCGTACCGTGTCGGCCCACGTGCCTGGGGTAAGGCCCAGGCATGGCCTGCTTCTCTGGGTCGGGCTAGCCCGGGTCCGCTAGCCTCCGTGCCGGGCCGTGCTTGGGCCGGGACAAAAAAACAGGCCTTGGCCTGGGCCGACGGGCTCGGGCTGCATGGCCAACTATACGACCAAGTAGGTGCAACAACTCAGATTTGTTCAGTTTGAGGACTGGTTCCCACCGAGGAGGGATGAGTGTGCTTCAGAGGGTTTCTATACACCACTGTAGGAGGACTTCTACAATGCATATCTTAACAGTGGGGTGGCCTTCATATCTCAGCGAGTTTGTTCCATTGAGGCCATTGTAGCATCAGCTAGAGAGCAGATCTGCCCTCATCTCTCGTACTTGCCGGGATTGACTGATTTACTTGGACGGACAGTCATATATGTTCCATCATGGGTCCATGAGTTCTATGCTACACTTTGGATTGACCCAGGCCACAGATTTATTCACTTTACATTCAGAGGCCGTGACTACAGGCTGATGAGCTTCAGGGTCAGAGAGATACTCAGGCTTTAGGAGTCACCCATCCACATTCATGAGGTTTGCTATAGACACACAGAGCCTCCTAGACGCCCTCACGGCGGTCTTGTGCTTCCCACATATCTCATCCAACCTTGCTTCATAGAGCCATTCGGCGAGGGGTCGAGCAGGACACCCAAAGATCTCACTCCTATAGCCATACTGCTTGATGCTATCATGAGGAGGACCCTACTACCGAGGATGGGATATCACGAGGGATTGACTCGAATTCAATTGTGGCTAATGAACGCTCTGATGCAACAGATAGTCTTTGATGTATGGGATGTCATTCTTTCTGAGATGGAGGATACACTTGCAGAGGGATTCAGAGGTCACAGGCAGCTGTCGTATGCTCACTGGATTACTTTTCTGATTCACAGGGCAGTCACAGTGAGGCCTCCTGAGATGTTGGCAGAGTATTCTAGTGCTACTATAGAGTTTCTAGCTTATAACATGACTCAGATGCTCCGCCACAGTGCAGTGAGGACACCTAGCCAGCCGAGTCATTGTCAGAGGTGCCAGAGTCTGTAGCCCAGCAGGATAAGACCATTAGGGGCATTGCAGCGACAGAGGAGGAGGAGCTAGATGCTCAGTAGGAGGGTATGGTCGAGAGCGACCCCAGTGATAGTACAGATGATGACTACCAGGATATCCTTCGGATGCCTCCTCGATGACATGATGGTGAGACCAGTGGCTCCAGCTCAGCTCCACCTGCACCGCAGACAGACCCCGCTCTCCTTGCTATTCTTGAGTGGATGAGGCAGGATTAGGCTTGCTAGGCCCAGGAGACAGCAGCTGCTCTAGCATAGGTTCAGGCCAGGCAGGACGAGTTCCAGCGACAGCAGTAGCAGCAGGCCATGCAGCAATAGCAGCTCCTCATGCAGCAGCAGTTACTTGGATTCATGCAGCATGTTGTTACTGCTATTGGGGCTCCATCGCCACAGCTTACACCTCAGCTCGGCCAGCCCGCTATCACTTCACAGACTCTAGTTGTACAGCCCAGTGGGCTTCAGAGTTAGGGACAAACTGCTACTCAGTTTGCTTCACCTACAGAGTAGGTGTCCTAGTGGTTTGCTTCGCTAGTGATAGCCCAGGGTCCGTAGTTCACACCGCTTCGCACAGGCTTCACACCAGCTCAGACTTCCTCGCTGCTTGTGCTAGATACCCTAGTTTCACGGAGCCTTGGTGCTACTTTCAGTGAGTTGATAGGGCAGCCTACACCGCCAGATCTACATGCCCCTGGTCCTTCCACAGTTGCTCCTATTACTGGGACTACAGAGATGCTCCCTTCATCAGTTGCATCATCAGAGCCGCCTGCTTCAGTGATACCTGCAGAGTCACAGGCCGCACTAGTCCTATATCCTACACAGACCGCTTCTGCTTCACTTCCAGCGACAGAGGGTCATACAGCTCAGAGCTCTAGATCAGATGATGATGCTGCACAGTTCCAGATCGCTCATCGCACCTCAGCGCCCGACTCGTCTGCTACAGCCCCACCGACCGACCCTTAGGTTTTGGTGTTTGACGCCAAAGGGGGGGAGGGATCGAGTATGATAGACTTAGGGGGAGCGATATATCTAGGGGGAGCTTATCTATTACTTTTGGCTTTTTATGTGTGATACTTATTATGCATTCATGTTTACTTTTATGCATTGAACTACATAAGTGTGATCATAATCGTAATATTTATGTGATATGTGACATGTGTGCTCTCTACTTTGATCTTTATATATGTCATGTCATGTCACTTGGTTATGCTCATTTGCTTTGCTTCCACGTTTTACTCTGATGCAAATGAGCTTTATTTCTTGTACTCATACTTATTTCATATCTATTGAGTACATCATGTTGGCTTGGGTCATATAAGCTTGCCTAACTCTTTTGTTCTTATTGTCAAAAGCTTATATGAACCAAGCATGTTGAAAACCTCATCTCTTTTACATACTCGAGGTTGTATTGTCATCAATCACCAAAAAGGGAGAGATTGAAAGCATCTAGGCCCCTAGTTGGATTTTGGTGATTAATGACAATATGAGATTACTGTGACTAACGTGTGTTTTGCAGATGCAATTAAGTTAGGTCATGGTAATGGCAATTGATTGGGCAATCATGGTTGTCATGCCCCTATGATGGAAATCATTTAGGTTTTCAAAGGATGGATGACAAGGTTAAGGATGGACTAGTTCTAAGTGTCGTTTGGTGTTGAAGAGACACTTAGAGTAGTTTAGGACTTTGTTTTTCCTTTGGCCATACTATTAAGGGGGGTATGAACGGGTAGCGTAACCTAGGTGAGTCTAGTGGGTTGGGTGTGGTGCACACTTGCCAAATCTAGCACTAGATAGCTCCTAAGTAGCCCTAAGATCAATTCGAGCAAACTTCATTCACATATGATTGCGAGTTCGAAGTGAATGGAGGGTCAAATGCTGACCGGACGCTGGTTCCGGTGTGACCGGACGCTGGCGCAGAGTCCGGTCAGTTCATTTGATCAAGGTGAAGTCATCTGGTTGCGATCGGGCGCTGAGTGAAATGTGACTGGACACTGGGTGCTAGAGTCCGGTCAACTCCAGTAAGGTTCCAGAGAGGGAGAATCCTGATCGTAAGTATCCGGTCACTGCTGACCGGACGCTAGTCAGGTTCCGGCTACTGATCGGACGCTGAGCAGCAAAGTGATCGGACGCTAGGTGCTAGAGTACGGTCAACATCAGTAAGGTTCCAGAGAGCAGTTTTCGTGACCGGACGCGTCTGGTCAGTGCTGATCGGACGCTGGTCAGTGTTCGGTCACAACTTAGCTGCTCGGCGGCGGGGAGAACTGACCGAAGCGTCCGGTCACCCCGCAGTGGCACATAATGGTTTGTTTTGAATGAGGGGTTATAAATACTTCCTCTATTCACTCAAAGGATCACTTTTGCTCATTTCAACAGCTGAGAAACATCCTTGAGAGTGCCAAGGAGAGTAAGGTCCTAGTAAGGTGATTGAGATTTGAGAATCCAAGATTAAGGCCTTATTAGTGAAAGCAAGAGTAGCAAAGTGTGCATTCACCCTTCTCATTAGGCTTGTCGTGGTCAAGTGAGAGTTTGTGCTTGTTACTCTTGGTGATCGCCATCATCTAGACGGCTTGGTGGTGATTGGGAGTTTGGTGATCATCCGGCGGAGCTTGTGGATGACCCAACTCAAGTTGTGAGCGGTTGTGGGTGATTCACCGCGATGGAGTGTCGAAGAATCAACCCATAGAGAGCACTTGATCCTTGCGCGGATCAAGGGGGAGCTACACCCTTGCGCGGGTGCTCCAACGAGGACTAGTGGGGAGTGGCGACTCTCCGATACCTTGACAAAACATCGCCGCGTTCCTCTTTCTCTCTTTACTTTAAGCATTTACATTTGAGTAATTCAATTCTTGTCTTTACATACTTAGAATTGCCATGCTAGAGTATGATTGGAACTTAGGGTGCTAAACTTTTGTGCGGTAGATCAATAGAATCATTTTCTAGGCACAAGGGGTGAAGTGGGCTAAGTGTAGGGTTTAATTCTTGCAAAGAATTTTATAATTAGCCCAATTCACCCCCCCCCCCTCTTGGGCATCTTGATCCTTTCAAGAACGATGAGATCCAGAGAAGGGGATCAAGGTCCTCGCAACCTAGCATATGATGAGGCGAAGCACTCAGCATATGATGAGGAGAAAAGAATTGATGCAATTTGATGCGGCTTTTATGAAAGACGAAGCTCGACTATTGCTTAAAGAAATGCCAGTCATCAAGGTGGTAAAATTAGTTTGTTTTGCAGTTTATGTGCAATTAGTTGATCTGTCAGCGGCCTATAGATGGGTTTTAGAGACATGTAAGATGTTTTAAATGCATTGTTCAGCACTTTTTTAGGAGAATGATGGAGCTTGTGGATTTTAGCCATCTTACTTTGTTGTATAGGGCTCTATATCAAGTATTTCGTTAGTGTGGATAGTAGAGTTAGGGATGCATATTTGATTGGGTCAACCACACAATCCATTAGACATTACTCGACATGTAAGTTTTAGTGTACAAACCCAATAGGGCTAACCCAACCGATTTATGGTCCCATATTGAATAACACTGTGGGTCATTGGGTTACGCACTATCACAACGCAACCTCCTATGGGTCATTGTCAACCTTTGTTCGTTGCTTTTCGTTACAATCAGGATTCTTTCCGTAATCCTCTTTGTTTTTTTATTTTCCTTTTTTCTTGTCTCCTAGTCACTTGTCCCTTCCCCACACTCTCCATCAAGTCCATGCTCCTACTTCACTCGTTTTCCAAATAGAATTAGTTCAACAAGTGTCTCCTTAATTCTTGGCTTACTGTCAACGGCCCTATCGAGCTCTACCGCCCCGGGTGACATGAATGGGGTCCTGATCTTCCATCAGATTGAGATAACTATTGATTTTGCGGAGAGTGATACACCGATCTGGCTTTAGATCACAAAGACCCAAACCCTGTAACCTTAGCACCACGTCTCCTCTAGTTATAAATAGTGTCACAATCCGGTTGACCTCGCCAAGAAGGCTAATCCCTACTACGAATTCTAAGAATACAAGCAAGAACAAGATAAAGCGCAACTCAATTGAATTGACAATTGCAGATGAATGATTAAACACTCAAAGTTGAGGTTTCACGACCGATAACGACGACTGTTCAATGGTAGATTTATCTAAAGCAAAACTCAAACCTAATGTGGGCTGCGGCTACTGATTATATTGTCTAAGGGGCATCCAATAACCCCTATTCGCGTCTTCTAATGGGCCTACATGTTACATGGCCCAACGACCCAAAAGACAGTGACGCAGCACCCTAATAGATTCTGGACGCTGACTTGTTTCGATAATTTCCGTTGACTCTGGCGGAATTTTGATGTCAAACTAAAGCCATCAGTTAGCTTATGAAATTATCTTTCCATCCATAGGTGGACCGTAAAAAACGGAGTCTGTATATGTCCGGGGTGTCTGTTTTACTGCAGGTGGTCATGGATTCTGAGATGGACCCAAACTTGATACAGATGGGCCTCCAACTAGATTTGGACGCCCTTGCTAGCCTTCTATGGAGGTGTCCAAGGGGAGGACATCCAAGGTCTTCCTTGATATGCTCTCCACATGGTTGGGACATGCTCCAACTTGGGCCAGGGTCCCAATTGTGAATAACAAGCCCATGACGACGTTGTAGCACCCGACAGAAACATGACAGTATGTCTTATCAAACAAGCTTTTCCATCGAAGTGCTCATTGACATCCATCGCACTCGGGATGTATGAGTTATGGCTATCCCAATGAAGCACTGTCGGGTTGCCGACGAACCGAATGTTGAACTTTGTTGAGCTTGCACTCCAAGATCGATCTTGTGCATTTGGTTTATGTCCACCAACAAGCTCTGCTGATTTTTTGTCCTTGGCTTCTGCAAGTAGATGACAACTTATGCTCTCAAGTTTGTGTGGGAGCAAGTGCAATCATTTGGTTTATTTGGTTGAGTCGAAATGATTTGGTTTTTGACAAAAAAAAGATATTATCTTCTAATTTACAGGTTGTTTTAAGGGCCAATCATTGGACACGCTTTTGGTCCATCTTAAAAAAGACCATGACCGACCGACGTTAAAGTGGGCAAGCCGTATTATAAAGACAGCAACAATGGAGATTCTCGCCAAACATGGGTGGCCATTTTGAATAGGCTTATGCATAGTTTATTATTACTTCTTGCGAGTTTTTAGCTTGTTTTTATGCTAAAGACTTGTTTTGTAGTAAACTTTGATTGAGTGCATAACTTATGCAAGATGGCATCTATCACCTACAAATGGTTGTGGCTACCTTAAACTCTTGTGATCATGATGTTGCTTAAACTCATGTCTCTCAATTAGTTGCACACACTGGACAAGCAATCATTATCCTTTGTCTTTGTTTCTATAGTGCTTTAGCCTATTCGACCCTATTCTGCGCAACAGGCGCTTGTAATCTCTCCATGGATGACTCTATTCCCATCATGGGACGTTCTTATGTTATCAATATATTTAGCTTTAAAAAAATAGAATGACAGTAGAGATGCACCTGTATACATGGACAAATTGACAATACAAATAGGCATTATTGCCTTTGACGCATAACCTATAAATCTTCACGACTTGCCAGGTCAGTTGCTAAAGCCCCTTAGCTTCAGCTGTTAGCTAACCTTATTAACATCAGACATTATGTCGACTTATGCATGGAAGTGTAGCCTACTACACATACCATTCTACCACGACACATGAATCGGTTGGCTACTTATGTACTACATCCAACACACCTCAATGTTATTAACTGTGTAATGATGCAATTATGCACTATTCCAGTGATTTAGTGTGTATGTGAATATGTATATCGTTGACGTTATAATTTCCACAAATCATTGTCCCCACCACAGGAAGTTGACGTTGACACGTAGTCCAATGCCTCTTCTTTCTCCTCAGACTGCTGAAACACCTGTGCTGGATTGGAGTAGCTAGCTGACTCCTTACGAGTGGTGTCGCCGTTGCTGAGCTGGGACGCCACGAACTTGTCGAGAGCTCGCCAATCTGTGCCTGACGCATCCCCAGCCGTCAGATAGAGAGGCTCGGCCTGGAGCTCCTGCACGGTGTAGCGAGGGGCGCCATGCTCCTGTGTAAGGCCGCATGGCTGGAGAGTAGTGTCTACATGGCCAATAAGGCCGTCAGGGAGCTTGGGGCTCTCCAGCTGAGGGAGCTGCTGCAGGAAGTGCTCCTGGGGAAGGAGGTGGTGGTACTCCAGCTCCACCTTGCAAGGGTAGTTGTAGCTGCTTTGTTGCCTGTGGTACATCATGGCGCTCTGCTGGTGGTGCGCCGCCTGCCTCGGCGAGCCGAGCTCCGGCGCCATGAACCCCGCGTGGTCGTTGAACCAGTAAGGCGAGTCCCCAACCATTCTTTGGACAGTCGCGAGTCGCTTCCTGAACACCCTGCAGACAACCCATCCTTCTTCCTGAATGAGAATGACATGTATGCATACAACCTTTTGTTAGACAGGTGAATAACTAATATAACGCACACGTAGGATGCTGACATGCATCATGCGTACATGACACTAGGTGAACAAGTAATGCTGGGAATCTGTATATCTTACGTGTGGAATTCCATTTTCGTTGGTCTCCAGGCGATACTCGTGCATGATCCAGTCTGACTTTTGTCCATTGGGCGCCCGGCCTTTGTAGAAAACTAGTGTCTTCCTCATCCCTACGAGGCAGTTCTTCACATAGATCGGCTTGTCCCTTCCTGTGGCCTTCCAGAAACCGGCCGTCGTCGCTCTGTTGGTGCGAGTGCCAGTTGGGTACTTCTTGTCTTTGTGGCTGAAGAAGTACCATTCGTTTTGCTCTTCGGTTCCAATCCTGCACTTTTCTGTTTCATCATCATATATAGAAGTGGGTTAAAGAAATAGAGACTCCGAACCATTGAGCTTCATGCATAATTACTTCACAAGAAGCATGTTATTGCACACATGCTATGAGTTTATCTTACTGTACCTTGCAGATCCCAAGGCTCAATTTTGTACAAATCCACATCTTTTATAACATCCAAGTCTATCTTCTTCAGTGCTACCTTTTTCCTAAGGTAGTAATCAACGAGTTCCTCATCGGTAGGGTGGAAACGAAAGCCGGGAGGAACATGTGTGAAAGCGTCCATCTTCTTCTTGTGAGTCAAATTATTATGCAGCTGGACCTGGTAGACGTCGAGCAAATCTAACTGCACCATGGTTAACAAAGCTATTATTTAATTTAGCTATAACTTTTGTTGTCAACTAGTCTTCTGATGTGTGGGCCTATCTATTTTGTACTAGCTCAAGCAAAATAAATGATAAGAATGTATGACTCCGTCCTGTTCAAGAATATATAAAGATTTGGACAAGCAACGAAAGTTTTCTTCTGATTAGAAAACTTGACCCTTAATTTCTACAGTGATAAATAATTTAAAAATATTTGAAAGCACTTGTGGTTTTGGACGAGATCCCATCAAAATCTTACAACTTTGGCTATTAATAATATTTTAAAGCATTTTGCTCCATTCAATGCAATACATCTCAGGTGGGTACTCTCTCCTAGATCTGTTGACCATAAAAGGATATGTAGTTTTAAAACATAAAAAATCATATGTATAGATTTATCTTGAATAGTACTTCCTCCGATGCACGATCTCTAATATGATATTTTGATAAATGATATAAATATATACAAATGTGATCATTATACATTATTCAATTATTTTTCATAATAAATCTATTAATACCGATCTTCTAATGCCAATCTATATAAAGTTTTAGACAGTGCTAGTGAAAAAGTAAATCACAACTGGCTTAGGATAAACCTAGAAACAGAAGATCATATGTCTAGATTATATTTATCTAGAATAGTACTCCCATAACCGTATAAATCTATTAGGTTTTATATAGATATATATTCTAGTAGAAAAATAGTGATCGAAATCACAGCTTCAGAGCCCACGAATGATAAAAAAACATCAAGTTTATGTGAATTGAGGGAGTACTTCTTTTATGTAACCATCTGAGTCATTTTATTTGCTCCAGCGGTTGAACTTGAAGAAATATCTTCCAAAACCCCTAAATGTCATATAATTTAGAATCGAGATAGTAGTTTTAGTTTTCCATGAACTCTAAATGTTTGTTAGAAAAGGTGAGAATCATTACGTGCACTATATATACGTAGGATAAAAGTGAGGGCGGGTCTGTATAGACAATAATACGGAGTGTGGGCGCACTCACGTAAAAACGAAGAAACAGTGATTCTAGTTATACTTTTTCACCAGTACATGCACCCTGATGGTAAAAGTTATGCACGCAAACACGCCCGGCCTCGAATGGTAAAAGTTTACGCACGCAAACACGCACGCCTTCGAATTTACTCTAGAGTATAATGCTTCCGTCATACGATTACCCGGACGAAATCCCATTATCCTGCTTTGTTTATTTCTTTTGTGTCAATGAAGCTAGATTTAATTTCTACCCTCGTGGAAACCTTTACGTTGAATTGGTTAAATTAATGTTCAAAGATGACAGCGTGGTAAAGAAAAAGACTTCAGAGTAGTTTACTATCTCGGAAACATTTTGCAAATATATCCTGAGGGAAATGCATTAGTAAAGCTCATAACCATATTAATGCATGCACGTTTGCTTTCCTCTAACACAGAAGTACAAAGATTGTAAATCCCGACAACAGCTTGCCTTAATTCTCAGAGTTTGGAAACACGGTCGAACATGTCCTTTGCAAATCCCGACTGTGGAGTAGTAGCTGGAACTATCGAAACCTACGCACAGACGTAATAAGGGGGATAGCTGATATTACCTGACTTAGCCTGTTAATCTATGCCACGTGCGGTCGTGCTCGTGCCAAAGCTGCGCCGGCTTTGCGTATAGCACGCCGACTGCAAGCAGGTACTGGAGCACCACCGGGGCAACACGCTTCGCCGCTCCCTTTCCTCGCCGGCCGGCCCGCTTCGCGCGAATCGATCTCGGCGAGACTTACGATGAAATTAAACGACGACTGTACGCACGCACAGACGATCATGCATCATCAATCAGACGCAGTTCAGCAAATGAGCGAGCGAGAGTGAGAGCTAGCTGGAGAGATCAGGGGGAGAAATGGAGGCTACCTTGGTGTGCTTGCTGGGATCGACTGGAAGCCCCTCGCTCGCTGTCGTCAGCCGGATCGATCGGTATATGGAGAGGCGGGATAAGGCCGGCCGTGCGCGGCGTGGGTATATATGGCGGTGGCCGGTGGTGGGTGGCGCCGGAAAGCGCGGATGGATTGCGGGCCAAGGCTGGGTGCAATCCAGGCGCAACGCGGGGCGGACAGCGACGCGGAGATCTCCCCCCGATCTCTCGCTCCCCCGTCCCCCGCGTTTTTCTATTGGCCTTCTTCGCCGTAACCGCGACCTCGCCTCACCCGCCGACGACAGCGACCGGCATCGGTCTGTGCCGCCCGGCCGGCCGTCCGGCCTCTCAGCGATCGATCGAGACCACCTCAGATCCGGTCCTCCAGCCAAAACGTGCGAGAGGTTTCACTCCAGTGCGCCAAGCTTATGTAGCGAGGGGCTGCGAGGCACGCCTGGCCTTCCAGACATGCAAGAGGGTGGCTGCAACCTAGCTGCAACTAGAAAAGAAGAAAAGATGGGCGGTGCCAGACGCGAGCGAGCTTCCACACAAAAGGCCGGATGCAACTGGCTCTGCATGCCACCACCTTTCTCCTGAAATTCAGAGACAGGCAGGGAAGGAGAGGGAGTGCAACGATGTGGTAAAAGGTGCTGCTACTCCTTTCACTTGTCGGTAATGGGCAATTGTCACATTCGATCGAGAGCCTTAACCGAAACGTGCATCGGTGTGTGTGGCCCTAAAAGCCAAGTTATTATGGCTATCAACGGCGATCGATGGGATGCGCTCTCATCATTGTATTGTAACCTAATCGATCGGTGAATCGATCGCAACCACGCCACCACTACCGGACTCATCTCTGAACCAGACGTTTAACAGGTGACATTACATGTTCATCTACAGTTTACTTTGTTTGTTAGTGACTGTGGCCCAAGGCTATCGATCGGTTTGTGCAATTATACGTGGAATGATAGCTTTTGTTACGCACTCTCGACAACATGCATGTATACATACATACAGGTAGAGTTAGTTTCTGATGTCTTAGTGAATTCATCATAGGTTAGGCTAGCTCTTGGTCAGTGTTAACGCTGCACCTGTCCACGGTTGGTCGTTGTGTCTGCTAGAGCTAGCTGTCACTACCACAGCAACTCATCCAGCTCTTCGCTTGAGCTTTTCTTGCTCTCCCTGAATCTGATGGTCGCTGTCAGGTCGGCTGGCCCGTTTCTCGACCGACCCAAGTATATTTTGGATGGCGTCCTTCCTCCAAATGGAAACCCATTGCCACACAAGGCAAACGCCTCGGACACTCACACTACTAGTGCTTGTATCCTTTCCTGAAAAAGAGGCCAAAAGGATCTTATTAAGCCTTTCAAGATACGTCACGTTTCAACAGTACAGGACCACCTAGCAGGGCTGCCTAACTATGTGTCATTAATAGCTGATTAATTTTACTATCATGGCCAGGCAGCCAGCAGCCCAGCAGAGATTGATGGGGCTTGTGTGTCCATCTTCACTGTAACCAAAGTTTACCATCTGATATGATGTGCCCATGCAACTGTTTATATTGGCACCCATCATGGACCAGATTAAGCTGTGTACAGCAGCAGCAGTAATAGTATAGGTTCCGATTGTAAGGATGGGCAGTACAAGAGAGTGCGTGTTAAACCTGAATAAAGATAAGTAGTTCCAGATAAGATGGGGGCATGAGGCAAGACAAACTGAATAGCTAGGGCTAGCCGTGTGGGGCGGCCGGCGTGGTGCAGAGTTGCGGTCAGGCAGAGGCGGCGGGCGGTCCGGCGTGGGCTCGACCTGATCATTACGCAGCCCTACTTTATATCCCAATCTCTTTTGCTCTGTCATTAAATTTGGACCGGCTGGACCATTTGGTCGACATGTAACTAGATACAGAGTTTTGAGCCAGAAGCAGAATATTGTTAGACACCAAATCTACATCTCACAGATGGATCGATTACAACAATACTAAAACTGTAGCAAGCTATAGGCAATATGCAAGCATCCCAAACCACTCTTTTGTAATTAAGCGCACAGCTTAGGAAAGCCCCCCTCCCTGGCTATATGAAGCAACTGGTGGTCACGGTGCCTAGGCGTGGTCCTCAGTGTGACATGCACGCCCTTCCCTCGCACGCAAGAATGAGAGCTGGCTTTTGTCAGTTCATACTGTTGTTGCAAGATCAATCAATCGGCACATGCACATTTCGTCGATCCCTCCCTCTCTGTCTCAGTCTCTGATAAACATCCACCGATCGACGATGCTTGCACATGTTTCACGTGCGTATGCAACAACTAAACGATCTGGCAGAGAAGAAGAACCCTAGCTAGCTAGGTCTATCGATCTGTCCCCAGCTACTATATAGCTGCTTTGCTCTCTTTGTTGCCTTGAGCTCAAGGTTAGGTTAGGAGCCTTATCTTTCCATCCGAAAAAAAAGGGTTAGGAGCTTTTATCTGGCAGTCGACACGTGCTACCTTGGCACCAACATAAACTAGCAGGGTTGTGGGCGTGGGACAGATGGCGATCGATGGCCGGAGCAAGCGGCATTGGCGCCGGGGAGCTAGCTAGCTCGAATGCTTTGGGTTGGGAATACACAAATGGATAGAATATAGGAGATGCTGATGCCTTTTCTTTGGCTCCGATGGCGATGCATTCTAGGATGTTTTTTGGGCTGACATCAGTTGTGCTTGTTGCTAGGGTGGTGCGCTGCATCTTCTTGGGGAGAACTGAAGCAAAAGGAATGTGCCACATGGCGCATCATCTTGGCCACCTGCATACGTCATACTGGGCCCTTTTCTTTCGACAATGGGGTCCTCTTGTATCAGTTTGCATTATTATATCGATAATGATGTGCTAAGTACGTCGGTCTGTCCATCCAGACGCTCATGTTGATGGGCCACGATACCAGCCCAATGGCCCAACTCTCCACATGCGCATCCGCTCGTCTAACCTTATCTGCTCATGAGCCCGTCGCCGTTCCTCTCCATTCACCGCACCACCGTCCCATCTGCACAGCCGCACGCGCTCCAACACGACCACGTCGCCACAACACTCTCCACTGCGCGTGTGCTCTAGCGCAACCACGCCGCCGCGGCGCTCTCCACCGCGCCTGACCGGCCGCCGTCCTCTCTTTCCACCACGCTCCAGCGCCGCCGCCCACCATCCGTCCTCTCCACCGGGCCATCTGCCCGCCGCGGCGTTCTCCACCGCACCGGCCGCCTTCTTCATCGGAGCAGCCTTCACTACTACACAAATCTTAATGGAGGCGGACGAAATAGGTTAATGGAGGCCGGCATTGCAACCGCTTCCAATCAATGGTCACAGTTAATCGTGACATAACGGAGGCGGGTGCCCTGCCCGCCTCAGTTAATCGTTTAATGGAGGCGCCTCCATTAATCAATAAAATAAAATAAAATAAATCAAGGTTCTAGAGCCAGCTTGAGCTTTGAAAACCAGCTCCAACTTCTGGAGTCGCCTAGATCCGTCCTTCATCCGCCCAAATCCGCCCGTCATCCGCCCAGATCCGTCGTAGTTGTCCGCCCAGATCCGCCACCGTCGTTCGAATCTGCAAAGGGGGGGGGAGAGAGAAGAGTAAGGGACATGAAGAGGGGAAGAGAGAGGAAGATGGGGAGAGGCATACCTGAACCGCTGTCGTCGGCCGGGTCCAGAGAGAGAGGGACTGGACCTGGCCCCGAGGGAGGAGCTGTGTCTGCACGCCGCCGCCTGGGAGGACCCGCGCCGCGCCGCCACCGGGGAGGGCGAGGACCCGCGCCGCGGCCGGGGAGAAGACCCGCTCCGTCGCCGTCCACGCCGAGGAGGGAGGAGGCAGACCAGCGCGCCACCGTCCGCGCCGAGGAGGGAGGAGAGACCCGCGCACCGCCATTCGCGCCGAGGAGGGAGAAGGAAGACCTACGTCGATAAGGGAGGAGGGAGACCCGCGCCGAGGAGGGAGGAGGGAGGAGAGCTCCCTGGCTACCGGCACTTCTGCTTGTGTGGTGAGAGAGAGGGGGATGCGTGGGGAGAGAGCAGAGAGGGATGAGTGCGGCTAAGGTGAGGAAAACTGAGTGATGATTGCGGTGGTTCCAAACCCTAACTCCCTATTATATATGTTGGGCTTGTTTCCGGTGGCGGGCCTCATAACATGTCCGCCTCCGAAAATGGATTCATTTTTGGAGCCTCGGTAAATTATAAGCCAACCGCCTCGGTTAATGGTTAATTAACCGAGGCGGTCACTTTAAGGCGACCGCCTCTGTTAAAGATTAACCGAGGTGGCCGCTCGGGAGCCTCGGCTAGCTGGTGATAATAGAAGCGATCAAAAGTGGTGCCCGCCTCCAATCAAAAAAGAGTGCCGCCACCTAAAAGGAACCCTGTAGTAGTGCTTCTCCACCGGAGCTGCGCACCACTCCGCGGCATCGAGCCCCGTGCCGACGTTGAGCTCCGCGTCGATGAGCCTCCAATCATCCAAGCAGGAAGTAGGTGTTGCGCTGAAAACACATGTTGCAAGCGTATGTTTTAAGTGTTTCAGATGTTTCAGAGGTATGTTGCAGGTGTTTCGTATGGATGTTGCAAAAGTAGATCGGAATGTTGCATACATTGTAATGGTTGTACACGTATGTTACAAACGTCTGTTCCCAATGTTTCATCTATTTTTTAGACATATGTTGCAAGTGTGTTTATCTGGATGTTGCATATGTTTCACAGATATGTTGCATGTGTTTTATCTAGATGTTGCGTACGTTTGCAATAGTTTTTAGGTGTTTTGCAAGTGTTTCAGACTCATGTTTCAAGTGTTTCATCTGTCTTCAGACGTATGTTGCAAGTGTTGCATCTGAAAGTTTCAAAAGTAGATCGGGGTATTGCACATGTTGCAATGCGATCTTGCCTGCTGCAGACGCTGGAGGGGGCGCGAGGGGCCGGGCGGGGCTCACAGATGCCGCGTGGGGTCGGGCGGCGGCGCAAACACCACGTGAGGTCGGGTGGGGGCACAGACGTCGCTTGGGTCGAGCGGTACGCAGGGTGAAACGTGCGGAAACGGGGTGCAGGCACGGGCGTCCGTCTGGACGCTAGCACTGTTGTTATTATATATGTGCATTATTTATTTGAACACAGTACTGCCTTACAGTGAGTCCTATATTGTTAAGGTTCATGTATCTAGGGCTTTTCCGTCATGATTGGGAGCTCTGATGACTAGCTTCTGATTAATTGTAGACATTTGCTGTTAAACAAAAGGAGTAAGGACTGGGTATGGTCTGGCTGCTTGCAACGACGACTGAGCAAGCATACAGTGAGCTTTAGTGTCAGTCTCTATTAAAATAGGCGGCGAACAAGCGTGAGGCATTGGTCAAAAAGTTTGAGGCGCGTGCTAATTTCTGTGCTTCATCTCCTGCACACTCGAGTATACTGCTACTCCTTTCGTAGCAACGCCTGCATGCCTGTTGGTACGTACGCTTCAGCTGTTATTTAGAAATCCCGTTTGCAGGCTGCCGCTAGATACAACAAGGTGCACGCAAAGAACATACTCGACAGGTCGACAGTTAGAATGCTGAGGCTCATCAAGACACGCGGCACTTTACTGGACCAGAAATAATGTGTCATGGGACAAACCATTTGAACGAACTCGATCGAGCTACGTACCCTGCTAGTCTTATCAGAATCGAACCCGGCCCCGACTCGATCGAGTGTGGACGACATCATCAGTGCCCCAGCACCAGCGAGATGCCGTGCCCGGCTGCCGGCACTCCTTATCCACTTGCATGCAGAATATCATGCGATGGAGCTCCTGCACCTTTTGCACCGATCAACCAACACTTCGATCGGAGCTCAATGCGAGAATACTAGCATCTAGCAGCATTGTACGGGTCGGCGTCGTAATGCAGGCGGTGGTGGTGCACGACCGGCCGCTCATCGCCGGCGAAATAAAGTTCCAAACGCCGGAATCCCTGACGATGAAGACTAGACTAGCCTACGTCATCTAGTGGCTCATGTTGGCCCGCCGCACAAATCATTCGCGCTGCAGCGGTTGCGTCCGTGCGCGCTAAAGATGGCAGTAGCGGATCCAGCTAAAATTTCACTGATGTCATAAGTACTACGTCATGGTTTAAGTTCACGTATAAGCATCAATTTGCAATGAAAATCTCAGGAAATCCTCCGCGCCCTGCCCGCATGCCCGCGGCCATGGAACCCGATGGGTAAGGATACAGGCACCACTTCTTGCCCACGGGCACGGGCGCGGGCACCATCCTGAACCCAGAGGATAGTTCTTCGCGGGTAAAGAAATTTGCTATCCTCGCCTACGTATCCGCCAGACCCGCTCCATAGATCTGACATGTGGGACCTACAAGCAAATATATGTATATATACACAATTCCTAGGGTTTATTCCTGATTCAATCCACACCCCATCCCACTTAGCCACCCCAATCCCCGCCGCCGCCCCTTCGTCTCGGTCTCTCGGAGACTTGGATTCTCACCTCGCGCTGCGCTCGGCCGGCAGCCGCCCTCGCCGCCTCGAGCCATCACGCGGGCGAGGCCACGACCACGAGGGGTTGCCCCTGCGTGACCACCGCCGCCCATCCAAGCCGCCCCCTCCCCCGTCCCTGGCCAGCCGCCTGCCCTAACGCCCAAGCCCGTCACCCGCGACCCTGCCTCCCCATTCCCCCACTCGCAGTCGCGCGCGGCTCCTCCACTCGCGGCGTCGGCATGGCTCCTTCACACGGGGCGTCGCGCCTCCCCCACTCGCGCCACCCCGACGCTAGCCTCTGGCCTCCCTACTACGACAGCTAGCGAACGTCGGCCTTCCCGCTCCAAGGCTCCCACTCGCGGTCGCGGCGCCTCCCCCCACTCGCGCGACTCCTCTGAGATCCAGCTTACTCCGACGGCCTCGCACGCCTCCTCTCCAGTCTCCACGCGCGACTTCTCTCCAGATCCAGTGCACTACGACGCCGGTCGCCATCCTCCGAGCCTCCGACGTTGGCCGCCGGCCGCCATCCTCCCCGCTCGGAGCCTCCGAGGCTCCGACCTAGGCCGTCGTCCCCGCCGTGTAGGTCACTGTCCCACCGCGCTGGCGGGCATGCGGGCATGCCCGCGGATAGCGGGTGCGGGCACAGAATGCTACCCGTGGCTGGTGGCGGGCGCGGGTGCGGGCGCACAATTTCTCTCGCGGGTGTAGGTTTGTGAGGCTTGTATCCACGGATAACATACCCGTTGCCATCTTTAGTGCGCGCGGTCCCTTGGCGGCGTCCGTCCGCCGTGGCGCAGCCTAACTGGCCGCGGTAGGGGAGGGCGGGGGCGGGGCAGCCAATGGGACGTTGCGGGCTCGGCAATACTCCCACAGGCCCCGCAGCGCACCCGCACCTGCCGACCCGTGTACACGAACACGAGCCCGAGCCCGAGCTAGCGTAGCGTCTGCCTCTGCCGCGACCACCAACCTGTCTCCATCGGCTGCCACGCCATACCCATACAGCGTGCAATGCGAAATGTACTAAAGGCCACACCCACAATAGCCAATAGGCAACCGTAGAACGCGCGGAGTGCACTGCAGCGATTACGAGAAATATTATCCGGCCGCCGGTCGTAACTTTTCCAGCTTGTTTCTTACTTCAGCTCCACCAATGCAATCGATCTGTGGCAGCACGTGGTAACTTTACGTCGATCAACAGGCCGGAGGTAACATCGATCAAAAGAACCTACTCACGTGCATTATTCATCTAAGTAACAAACGTACTCGTGCGTCACAGCTAACAAACGTGCATGTGCGTTGCAACGGAACCTAATACGTATAGGATCAGACTCCATATCATCACCGGATACAAGTTGTTTTAACTCATATGAACACGGGTGTTTATATATGAGAGAAGCGTAGGGCGTAACTCAATATGTATTAGAATTCGACTCTATATTCATCATCTGTAGACGTGAGCTTGTTCGCTTGAATTTATCAGCTGGCTTATCAGCTAGAATCTATAGTATGTTTCTCTTACAACCAAACAGCTTCAGCCGGCTTATCAGCCGACTTTAACACCAGTCGAACATGTCCAATAGGGAGTATACGTGACGCAGAGGCCATAAAATATAGTTTAGGAAAGTAAAAAAAATAGAGTGGAAGAAACTTTCCACCTACCGCCCAGTTAGTTAGGCAAAGATGGATAAAAAAATAGATGAAGAAAATGTTTACCTCTTTAATATTAGTATATATAGGTATAGATATAGATTTCTAATCAAAACTATATCAATAATTTAGTGGTGAAAATTTTATTTATTAAAAAAGAGTCAAGATTTTAATAATCCATAGTATTATATTTAGAACCTCTTTGGCACAGCGTCATGAGCTCTTGTGAGTTGTTTTTTTGTCAAACACCCTTTTTGCAAAAAACTTCGTGGATGAAGCTCCTTAAATCATGCTCTCACAAAAAAAATATGGTGGGGTGAAGCTGAAAATAGTAGCTTTTCACAGCTTAATCTCACACTTTGTGAGGCCGGTGTAGGATTATGTGAGAGCATGTTGAAAAATCTAAATGCTGAGCTTCACCTTACACTAATCAATTTGCTATGGTCTCGTGACCTTTGTATAATTTTTTATAGGCTATTCACTGTCTCTAGCTGTGTACACTACTACATAAAAGATTTTATGGGGCGTTTTAAAATTGGGCTCGGAGACAGGCGGGTTTTTAAACCACCTCGGTTAATGCTTGGTATTAACCGAGACGGTCATTTTTTTATTAATCGAGTCAGTCACAGTCAACCGCCTCGCAAAATCGATTTACCGAGGCAGGCAACCTAAGGCAACCTAACGCGACCGCCTCGATTAATGTATTAACCGAGGCGGTCACATTATAAAGCCTACCTCGGTAAATTAGGCCCACCCGGCTAGCCCAAAAGGCCTAGTTTCGAGCACACCTATATATACCAGACTTTAGGTTTTTCACCCTCAGCTCCCTCCTCCCTCCTCCCTCCTCCCTCCTCAGCCACATGTGCTGCGCTCCTCGCTCCCTTAGAACGCGCTCCTCTCTCCGGTCTCCCTCTCTCTTTCTCTCTCGCGCGCGCGGAGCAAGGGGCCCGGCGCCCAACGCACCCCCTCCCCTCTCGGCGCCCCCTTCCCCTCCTGGCGCCCCCTCCCCATACCGGCGCCCCTTCCGATGGTGCACACGGGGCGGAGGTGGCCTCGCGCGGTGGCGGCAGCCTCGCGCGGGCGGTGCACGATGGTGGCGGCCTCGCGCGGTGGCGGTGACCTCACGCGGTGGTGGTGGCCTCGCGTGGGCGGCGCGCGGTGGTGGTGGCTAGGTCACGGGCTCCCTCTCCCTCCGGTGAGCGGACAGCGGCGATGCAGATCGATGACGAGGTATGTCCCTCACTCTCTCCTCTCAGATCTAGGGTGGATCCGTCCTCACCCTCCCTCCCTCGCAGATCGACGACGAGGGCCCTGCACCAGCTCCCCCACGGTGGATCCGGCAGCGAGGGCCCTGCAGCAGCTCCCCCGAGGCAGATCCACGCTCCCGCTCCCTCTCCCGCGAGCGGGTGCCCGGATCCGGCGACGGCTGCGACGGCGCGTAGATCCGGTGAGCTGCGGCCGCGGCGGCGCGTGGATGGGCTCGGTGGGCCTATGGATGGGCTCGCCGGGCTTATCCATGGGCTTTCTTTTTTTGTTTTATTTATTCGATTAACCGAGGCGGGCAGGGCAACCGCCTCGGTTAAGACCACGATTATTTGTGACCTTTTGTCCGAGGCGGTTGCAAAAACCGCCTCGATTAAGCATTTTTGCCCGCCGTGGTAAAGTTTTGTGTAGTAGTGCTAGATCCTTTCAAGTGGTATCAGAGTCAAGTCGTCATTGATTATGACCTGTGGTGTTAAAGATGGCTACAAATCATGTTGTCAAGCCACCACACTTTGATGGCACAAACTATAACTGTTGAAAGAAGAGGATGTGCTTGACATGAAAGACCCGACTCCAAGAGAAGAAGAGAAGTTATAACTCAATGATCAAGTGCTCAATGTGATCTATGAAGCTCTTGATCCCAAGGTCTTTGAGTCCACCAAGGACTTGGAGATGGCACATCAAGTGAGGAAGAGGCTTGATGATGCGTACGTGGGAAGCAACCATTTAGGATATACAAATAGTTAGGGAGGGCAATCCCACATGTGTGGGTACTCATATATATTGTACTTGACGGGTGTGGAAGTGGGTAAAAATTTCACCTGCGAGTGCGGGTGTGGTTATAGGATTCTAGCCATAGTTATGTCTACGTCGCTTCACCCATTAGTGCTTAAAATATAAAGAATTCCAACGGTTCCATTCATAATAACTCGTGTGTGCGAAATTTTACCCGTTAGGCAATTCATCGCAAGCGAGAGTCTACTCCACCCATACCATACGTGACCCGCTGCCATCCTTAGAAAAAGTCATGCCAATAAATAGCTATCGACAAGTGAACACTGGCTGAGTAGCTAAGGCTCGACACCAATAGGACCTGGTATGGGCTTCCCATCGCTGATGAGCGCGCTGTAGTGGCCATTTTTCAGGGCGGCAATGGTGTTTGCTCTTGGGAACGGCGAATCCACCTACTTCTGGACTGACAACTGGCTGGACGGTTCCAGCATCCAGACCTTAGCGTCTGTTGTCTTCGCGGCAATTTCGTCTAGACGGAGAAAGGTGGTTGTGGCGGATGCGCTCCGCGGCAAAGTTTGGGTTCGCCACATCACTGACCCCCTAACCATGCAAGTTCTTACAGAGTTTGTCGCTCTTTGGGAGAGGTTGGAGCAGGTGCAGCTCGTGATGGATGCGCCGGACACATTCGCTTGGACGCTCACGCCTGACGGTCAGTACTCGGAGCGATGTTCTTTGGCTCTTCCAGGCCACCGGGGGCAAGAGAAATATGGAAAACATCGGCGCCGTCTAGTGAAGTTTTTCTTGTGGTTAGTTATGCACGATCGGTACTGGACTGCGGCGAGACGCTTCCGACATGGGCTGCAAAACTCTGATAGTTGTGTCCTCTGCGATCAAGGCGCCGAAACGATGGGCCACATACTGCTTGGATGTGTTTTCAACAGAGAGGTGTGGGCTTGGTGGCTACGACGACTGCATCTGGACGAGCTTGTGCTTGTTCACGAGGAGTCGAGGACGGTTCGATGCAATGGTGGCTACGTAACCGGAAACTGCTTCCGAAGCCAATTCGTCGCGGTTTCGATTCACTATTCTTCCTCATTGGCTGGATGCTTTGCAAGGAGAGGAACGCCAGAACCTTCAAGATGGCGACGACGACGGCGCAACTAGTCTAACGGATTGAGGAGGGATGCAGCGACTGGTGCTTGGCAGGTTACAGGCATCTTATGTTGCTAGATAATGTCGCTGCTGTGAGTACCACCGTTAGCTGGCGCCCAGTCGCAAATTGATCATTTTGTAATCACAACTACGTGCGAGACGTGTACCACCAGATTCGGTAATCGTGGGTTAATTACCGTATCCAGGTTACTTTGTAACAAACAATCTTCTTCGGCTTAATGAAAAACGTGCCACGACACGATCGCGAAAAAAAGAGTAGCTAAAGCTAGCCTAAGTTCAAAAGAGGGTTTCAGATGGCAAGAGCTCACTGAGTGAGTCCGTGTTCATGCCCCATTTAGGGATAAATTCATACATCATGGGAGAAACGGACTCTGCCTATGTTATTTTGCAAAAGTCAGGACCTTTTACATGGAAATGGAGACGACCTTTATACCCTCCACACTGACGCACACACTCATTGGCCCCTCCCTCGTATGTGTGTCTCAACAGGGTTGGCATAGTATGACACTTCCACCGGCCTGCTCAATCGACCCTATAGATTAGGTGCTGTGCCGAAGAACCTACGTCCGGGTGGTGCACCATAGATTGGCACACTCCCCTGACATGGCGAGGACAACCAATGACGATGTCATGTACCCTCAACCTGCGCGTGGCTTAGCAGTTCCATCTTTTAAACACGCACGACCTTGCACGTAGGAGCACAATTAGAGGAAACACCTTTCCAACATTTGGGAAAATCGTGCTTTCTGAACATCGAGACTGCGGGACTCGAAGGATATGAATTGGTTCTCATGGCCCACAGCATCGAGCTTCTCCTCTAGGTCGCCACGCGAAGGGCATCGATCTCATCCGCCATGTCGTGGAGCTTGGGCTCGTCTCCGGCGCCGTTGGTGAAAAACTCGAAGTCCGAGGTAGCGGCTGTGGGGGAGGGTCCTGCCCGCTCGTTTCCGATACAAATACGGAAACCGGATCATTATTCAACAATGTCTATCGCTTCCCCTGTATTTATTGAACTAGCAATGCATTGCCCAAAAAAACACTGATGTTACCATCTGTACTTGGAACCAAAGTGAATCCAGAGATATGTTTAATGATGTACCTCCTTAGATGATCTAGTTCAAATAAAACTGCTTATGACAATTAGTTTTAGATTTCAGGCATGTAATTTGTCAATGTACTGTTGTCATTAGATGTTTTTCCGTTGCAACGCACGGACATGATTGCGGTAGTAGAAAAAAATAAAAAGAAAAGAAACAATATTGTGAGAAAATAGGAACAGTCCATGAAAAACGGCCCAGAAGAAGCACCGTGCGGGTGCGCTACCCCTCGGACGAACAATTTGCTCAAAAAAAAAACTCCTCGGCCGAACAATCCCGGACTAGGCTACCGCCTATCACCGGTCCACCGCCGCCGTTCACGCCTCGTGCTCTCTCTCTCTGCAACGACTGGGTTACCGAGGTAGCCGTCCTCAACAGGTGCGCAGGTCTTGGTCAGGCCCTTCGCTAGCGACGAGCGCCTACTAGGTGTTCACACCCCTTCTCTCCCCTTCCTGCTATGCGAAACAGAGCACCCGAATCCTAACTTAAGCTATTTGCCTATTGATGACTACTAACTTCGATCTTTTTTTTTTGCAGAAAATTGTCGGGGCTCCGCCCCTCGTAGAAGGTTGTTATCGAGGCGTGGTGATGCTAGTTGGCTAGTTTTATTTGGTGCTAATTTGTGTGGGAGGCAGTGGCCGGCCCAAAGGTAGTCCAGGTAGGCCCAGAAAATCTGGCCCAAAAACTTTATAGCTCATAAAATATCTGGCCCAAGAAAGATCTGAAAGAAGCCCACATCCCCGTCGCGAGGCCCTGAGGCCGCGAGTCCCAGCGCGACTGCGCGAAACCTGCCGTGTCCCCGAGGCCGCGACACTCGACCGTGAGCCGGACGGCGCCCCGGCGGACTCCACCAGCGCGAGCACTGCCGCCCCCGAGCACCGAGGCCGATTTACGTTTGCGGAGGACTGGAAACGCCGCCGGCCGCCCGCCGCCGCCCCACCTGGCGGCCTGGCGCCAGTCGCCGTTGCCGAGCCTGTGCGCCGAGACGCTGAGCAGGCTGCGCGTCGCCGAAGCCGGCCGCCGGGTGCGCTAAGCTGCAGAGTAGCGCTCCAGTGCCCCTGGACCGGTGAGTCAGTGAGTGTGCTTTTGAAGTTCTGAGCTTTCGCAAATCCGAAACCTCGTACCCTAGGGTTTGAAAGCGAGCACTGGACTGTAAATTTGGGCTTAGGGATTGTTTATATGTGAAATTGATGTGTGATTCAATATTATTTGTTAGGGATTTGTTTCTGTGAATGAAATCGGAGCATAGAATTGAATAAAATTTCTTGTCATAGAATTGAATGAAATTTTTTGTCATAGAATTGAATGGAATCGGATCAATTTGGTTAGGTCCGCCACTGCTAGGAGGTGGAATCCCTTGACGTTGTTACCGGGCCCAAGTTTAACCCTAGCAATTTTATGCCGATTACGTGCTGATACTCTTTGTGTTTAAGTACTTCCACCTGGTTAATCTGTGTGGGAGTGGAATGTCTGAGCCTCTGAGGTGTGGCTTTCTGGCATCAAGTTTAACTGCAACGATATTTCTGTTTCTGCATGTATGCTGTTACTGTAGTTTCATCTCATCTGCAGCGGTGATCCGGTAGCCAGGAAAGTAGCAGAGAAATGGCTTTCCAATTCCGATGTTTCTTTTAACATTGTTACCTGTTTTGTCATTCTAGGGTTTCTGGTGCCTACTCTTTCTGAATGGCGGACCTTACGGACATCGGTTGCTGCAATTGCTTTAGCTTTTTAAGGAAGCCCAGTGTACCTGTACATCAACATCAGGATGCTGATGGCATGTTATCTGAAGATTTACTGAAGCGTCAATCAGCTGAAGATCCGGATGGAAGTTTCTACACTGGAGATGATCCTGATATAAGCTTTTATAACGGGGATGATCTTGATAGAAGCTTCTACAATGGAGATGATCCTGATAGAAGCTTCTACGGTAGAGATGATACTGACTATCTTGAGGGAAGTGATGATGGACCACCGAGGAAGAGTTCTGAAGATATTATACAGTCAAGAATTCAAAATGGCTTTGCATGTAGAGAGATCCCAGTTAAAGAGACTAAAAAAGTATTTCGCTCAGAGGTACCTCTTTTAAGGTTTCAATTTTTTGTACAGCTGTCTGTCTACTTGCATGTCCATATTTGAAACAATGCTATTGAGATCCCACCTATTCTTTCCCAATCTATGCATGGGTTGTCCAACTCATAAGAACCTGGCTTATTAATCATATCAAGCAATTGACATGTGACATCTCCCGTTAGTTTTCGATGTTTTTTTTACCATTTGGCCTTGCATAAATTTGTTTTTTGGAAAAAATAAATAAACTTCAGAAAAGTCGTGCCCCCTTAGTAGTTGCACACATTCTTGCTGGAAATGAGCTGTTATTCATGCCCATCAGTAGTTGCGAATGCAGACTGGCTAAACATTTTGCTACAAAACTCAGAACTGTACATTGTATCATTCCTACAATCTAACCCTCTTGAAGTGAACACTTGTGATGGATTGCGATAGGTGCATCTTCTTTACGTTTTTGGGTGCTGAATAAATTAACCATTTTTTTGGAACGATAAAGAAGTAATGCATCTTTTCCGGCATCCCAATCAACATGTGCATCCTTTATTGTGTGATAGGAAAAGCCTGTTTTTACTTTCTCAGCAAAATCTCACTTCATATGATCTATTTACATATACACACATAACATTTGATATTAATTGTTCACTGTTCTGATTAGCCATCAAAGAGCTTGGCCACGTTTATTGCCTGCTTAGTTCTAATAACTGACTTTTGCATGCCGAGTGAAGGCAGCAAGTTGTATGAGAGAATCTACCTTTTACATTGAACACTATAATAATGTTGTTACTTTTGGCATGTTAAGGATGAAAATTTTAATAAGATGGTCAATCAATTTGTCCACTTGGGAAAGATTGGTTCTGGAAGCTACGGCAAAGTGGTAAGATACCTTGGATATGTTGATATTAAATTTTCCAAATGTATGTCTAAATTCCTTTTACTTTGCTGCTGAACAGGTTATGTACAGAAACATTAAAGATGGGAAGTTGTATGCAGTGAAGGTAGTGCTTTCTGCTACTCTATTTTGTGATGTTATCATACATGTCTTTTTATGATACCTTTTCATTATATAAGCAGGCTTTCACGATTAAAAATTGTTGTTAAATATCATAATTAGCTATTTTCTACTGGTAGCTATTAGTTATATACTTTGTTTCTTTCTAATATGTTTTTCTCTATGTTTTGGCTGATAACTAATTTGCTTGCTTCAGGACTTCGTTCAGTCTCACCATTTCCTTTTCTTTGCTCTCAACACTGTTATTGTTAGCCCTTCTATATGTGCTGGGTGCATGTGCTGATGTCTCACTTATGGAATTTTAGCCTTTGCCCTTCTCTTTCAGGTTCTGAATAAGCCTTACATGATGAAAGTACGTGTTGTACGCACAGAAACCGCCATGACAGATGTTCTTCGGGAGGTGATGATTTTGTCAGCTTATTTGTCCATGCAATGCTCATATTTTCTTTTTGTCATGCATATGTGACTTAGTTTTCTTTTAAAGTTTTTGCGCATGCTTTCAAGACATCTCTCTAGGATCTATCATGCATAAGCTAGCCATTCCAAATGCTAATTGATGTTGTTCTGTCTGATACTTGAACATGTAACTGTAGGGAACTTTTTCTATTGTATCGGTACCGGGAAATCTTGTTTTAGTCTCCCAATTGTTTATGAACTTCCGTTTACTTAACAAAAAACCAACTATGAGGTACCTTGCTCATTAGCATATAAGAATGTTTACCTCACATATTGGGAATGGATTTATATGATACAAAGGCGACCAACAACATTTATTTTCAGTATGGTGCTCTTACAGTGATGAATTAATGTTCAGATATTGATAAGCAGTTAACTCGGCACTTTTTGTGCAATAGGACCCCATTTAGCCTCTGAAGAGAAAAAAGGACCTAGGGTAGAGTTCGTATATCTTCTGTTTACACAGAAACTATCTGCTTGCTGCCATTGTTAGTTCCTTTTCAGTTTCATTGGCCATATGATTTTTGTAGGACAAATCCTCAGCACAATAACTAAAACAGATTTGTAGCTTCATTTCCTTTCCTAATTGATGAAATTCATTCATAGTCTTGAGCTGCCATAAGAGGTTAAATAGATGGCCCATCGCCAATATGTAGGTGGATTAAGGGTTGAGATATTGTTAGAATCAATGGTAATTTTCTTGTCAAAATGTAGAAGCATAGTGTCTTGGTATTTGGTAACTGGCACTATGATAGCACACTGCATGTGTAGCATACGATCCTGATTTTACATGCTAATAGGCTGCATTTTCTGTTGTGTACAGTATTCAATTGCTTGCCCCCCCTTTCATTGTTTGTATTTTTTCTTTTGAGACAGGTATCCATAATGAAAATGCTGAATCACCCCAACATTGTAAATCTCGTTGAAGTGATTGATGACCCAAACATAGATAAATTCTACATGGGTATGTAATTATGCTACCACTATTAAACAATTGTTTTTATTGATGACCCATCACTCATTTACATTTTTTCTTCATTTGCATTGCCAGTTCTTGAGTATGTTGAAGGAAAAATGGTTTGTGATAATGGTTTAGAAGAAGCTACTGCAAGAAATTATTTGCGAGACATAATATCTGGTCTTATGTATCTTCACTCTCATGTAAGCTCTCAGTTTTCATTTTCAATAACTAGTTTGTCAAGATGAATACTCACGTCAAAGTTTCAAAGTTTAGTATTTAGAAACACGAATAGTATATCAGATGATCGATATTATGTTTAGAACAATTTCTAGAGTCCTGGGATTTTGAAAATTTTATTTGCAGCTCGTTGATTATGCAGCTCTCATATCCAAACGTATTTCTAGGAAGATAACTGTCACAATCCAAGTTCTGGAGAATTATTCAGATTTTGGAGTTTCTAGCTAGAGTGGAACTACAAGACGATGTGGAAGAAGCACATCTGGTCGGCTTCTGCATCAGGAACCACCAAGTTTCAATTTCGGCAAAGACTTTGGAAATCTTGGATATCACCCATAGTGAAATATTTCATTTGGTTAGCTTGTCATAACCGCTGCTGGACTTGTGCGCCAAGGCCTGCCTGAAACCACTGAGCTATTTGTGCCGTCTTTGTGATCAGGTGGACGAGACAATTAAACATTTACTAGTCGACTGTGCCTTCACTAAATACTCCCTTCGTCCCATAATACTTGACCTTCGAGCATTCTAGACTTGTCCCAAATTAGTTGTCATTCTCACTTCCCAATGCACCTCTATCTATCTCTCTCCTTCTCGTTTCCTGTGCACTACAACATTTCCACTCCTTAATTCCCGTGCCCAGAGCTAAAACGTCATCTATCATGGGACAGAGGGAGTAAGTTTGGAGATCTTA
This sequence comes from Miscanthus lutarioriparius, assembly GCA_904845875.1. Lineage (NCBI taxonomy): Eukaryota > Viridiplantae > Streptophyta > Magnoliopsida > Poales > Poaceae > Miscanthus > Miscanthus lutarioriparius. The sequence goes on along the minus strand of CAJGYO010000012.1, from coordinate 23,562,931 downwards.
CAATCGATTGGTCTGGTCCAGGTGGTTTGAGGTTACGCTATTAGTTGATAATCATCAGTGAAAAGTATTCCACTCCGGTCATGCTAATAGCTTTGTTCTTTTGGAAACACTGTAACGGATGCGTTTGCGAGGGCAAGAATCCTAGCGTCAGTCAGCTTCTCCTAGAGGTGTTCTGCGGGTGCCTCTGAGTTGGAGTCTCTTTGGGTGCTGATCTTTGTTCGGTCTGGTGGTCGGTTGTTTGATTTGTCCTGGTGCGCTTGTAATCTTTCAGGTGTTTTTTAGTTTGAGTGCCTGCGTGTCGGCGTATGTTCTGTTAGTGATAATTCAAGTAACGCCATCTGGCCGTTCCCCTGCATGGTAGCAATCGTGATGCAAACCATGTTTCCTGGCATCCTGGTCCGCATCAGGACAACAGCACTAAACTCCCAACCATGGTTCACATTTGTGCTTACCCTACAAGAGTGAATTCCACAGTTCCCAGATTTCGAGTTGATGATTCTCTACCACATTTTTGGACATATATTTCTTTATACATGTGTTTTTTATTGCCTCTTTTTTCTATGTTATGCAATTTTGTACTATGCTGTGTGTTTCCCTTGCTTGGAACACCGATTTTTTTTCTTTTGATACACAGAACATTATTCATGGTGATATCAAACCAGACAATCTCTTGGTTACCAGTGCCGGCAATGTGAAGATAGGGGATTTCAGTGTTAGCCAGGTTTTTGAGGTGGTTTCTGTACTCCTGTAACTTCTGTATTTTAGTTATTTTTTTCTTGTTATGGAAATATTGTTTTTTCCACTTAAATGGATCCACCGTTGAAAGGGATAAATTCCTAATTTCGTCTTTCTATCGTTAATTGCTCTTGCTCTGGTAAAAAATGGCTCTGTAGATTTAGAGTTCCTCAAACCAGGTTTATATTTATGTAAAAAAATTAAAATATGATCTTTGCTCCCTGTCCTCATGAGTAGTTTTAAGATAACTTGAGTTGGAAACAAACTAAGATGCTTTTCTTGTTCTTGTTTTGGATATGTTCATTGTTAAAGTAGGTGGCCCACAACTTTATCATTGGATGAAACTTGTTACATTCTTTTACTCAAGTAAATCTATTCAATCTTTTCAAAGTATGTGTGTTTTTTGTGGCAAATTCTTCTGGACTATAAAATTTTATATATTGGTATTTTACTGATATATTAGTACAGTGATACTTATGTGTTTGCAACGTAGGATGATGATGATATGCTTTGGAGATCTCCTGGCACTCCTGTTTTCACTGCCCCAGAGTGCTGTCAAGGTACAACTGACTACCTTTGATATTTAAGTTATATAAATGCTGCACGTAAAATTAGTCAATCATCAGGTTATCTATGAATATAATGGTGTTTTTTGGAAAGCAACATTTCCTGGATGTTCCATTGTTGTAGCTATATGATCGCAGAATCACAAATTAACTAAAATGGAACAGCCCAGAGTTTTACTGCCATTAACTTAAATTACTAAATATTCTTTAGCTGCTCGGTATAGTGGACTTGCTAAATATGATAGAAGTATCTCTCTTTATTTCACTGCAGGTTCAGCCTACCATGGTCGGGCATCTGATACATGGGCAGTTGGTGTAACTTTATATTGTATGGTTTCTGGGCATTATCCATTTCTTGGGGATACATTGCAGGAAACTTATGATAAGGTGTAAAAAATGCCTTCCTTCCTTTCCTTTTGCTTTTACTTACTCTGCATTAAACTCACTTGAGTGTCTGCTACAAATAGATTGCCAATGATCCTGTGCAAATACCTGGAGACATGAACCCCCAACTTGCTGATTTGCTCCTAAGGCTTCTTTGCAAAGGTGCCTTTTTTGGTCGCTTTCTCACCCTATGATTCTGATAACCTGGAGTTTGCTAAGTTTTTGTGCAAGATGTCCTCTGTTAACGCAATGTCCCTGCCCCCTCCTTCCATGTGCTTGATTTGCAGATCCAGGGGATCGCATCACGCTGCAGGCTGCTTGGCTGAGCATCCTTGGGTTGTTGGGAATGAAGGGCCAGTCCCTGAATTCATCTGTAGATGTGGGTTTGGCATGAGGAAGAGGAATGATGTCCGGGAAGAAGTACAATAACAAAGCATCCTCGGATGGTCTACAGGTCTAGTGTAGATAATTGATGAAGAATTGTCAAAGCGAAGCCCTAACAATGAGTTAGTTTGTTGTTTCGTGTTCCCAATTTCCAATATGAGTGTTGGGCGCTCGACTGAACATATTTCTTTTTGGTACATACGAAACACAGAGTGTAACCCTATGCCAGTAAAACCCACCGTCTGCTCTCAATTTTTGTTGCCCTATAGGACAGACATTGTCACAAACCAAGGTGCATTAAACCTGCCCTGCCATGCCATTGAGATAGTAGTGTCAGAAATTGCGTTTCTGAATGCTGTGTGCATTATCTGGATGTTGGAGTGCATACCATTTTCGATCTCTGACGTTCATTCTGTAAATTCTACTGTTCTAATATCGTGTACTGTGCACCGCTATACTTATCGAGTACGATGGATTCATGTTGTAGCTGAAGGGAGCTCGTTAAGTACACCTGCTGCACGCCCAGGCACTGAAAAATTTCCCGAGATGCCTGTTCAGTGCTCACGTTCCTGGATAATTGGAGTGCACCTGCAAAGCAAAAAGGTGCGGCAGGAACTAATGCGAAGTGCCCTGCCCACTAGGAGAGCATCTGTCCTGATCAACGAGACAACCAAGTCCCTAGATTTCCAGAGGATAATCCAAGGGTCCGAGACCCCCAATTTGCCCGGCACCACTGAATATATATGTGACTGAAGTCCGCGCCTGCAGATAAGCAGGGAGCGTTTTTGAGAGGCTCGGGACAAATGATGATGGACATTTCGTCGAGTTTCCATCGAAAATTCGCAACACGGCCTCATGTTTTTTTTTACCTCTCGTCTAAGTACAACGATAGTATCTGTTTGGATACAGACACACACCACCACACACACGATATACAAATAAACCTACAACTATACCTAGACAACGAACGCAGTTGAGAGATACTCGAAGATCACCAGACTCCGAGTGTGACGGGCACGTCACTTAATTATTATGGCACATCTATGCGAGAGGCAACTAAATGTCCGAGGTGAGGCTCCTGGTTGATTCCGAGGACCGGCCGCTCGAACCACAGCGAGAAGCCAACTGAGCTACGGCTCGTCCTCAAGACGGCCTCATGTTGGTTGCGCTATCCACGTTCTTGTCTCTGAAGTTTATTAAGCAACCGCCAACCGGGCGTCCGGCGTTCAGACCTCGACCAAGACAAGTTGATGTGGCACTGCCACCGACTCAACTTGATCATTCAAAGTCAGCTATCCGTACGGCCTCGATTGACGGGTGGGTACCCAATATATCTTTCCCAATCTCCATATAAAAGGTGGGTCCCATAAGAGTATAAGAGAAAATATAGTTGAAAAGTGGTAGTTGGGATAGTCCCCGTGGTATTGGAGGAGTTGTATCTCCCCCTTTCTTTAAGGAGAGAAGGAAAACATTGGTGACCATAAAAAAAAGAGAGAGATATTGGAAAACTGTTGGAGCAAGGAAAAAGCATAGCTGTTCCTGATATGATATTTTTATGGGGATAGAGGGAGGTATTGGGGAACTGCTGGAGATGCTCTGATACCCTTGCTGGTGATGCACGACAAAACACATTTCAGTACTCAACAGAAAAACGTTCTCTTGACTGTGAGCATGGACCTACGTGCATACGTTGCTCGCTATACCAGTACATGATGTAAGGCCCCGTTCGCTTCGCTGAAAAAACAAACCGAAACACTGTTCCGGCTGATTTATTGTGAGAGAAAAACACTGTTCCGGCTGAAAAATACGGATTATAAGACAAACGAACGGGGCCTAAGTGCTGTCATGGAGAACCGCCATGAGTTAGCATTGTTGTTGTTTCAATTCATTTGAATGTTGTAAGGGCTGTAATTGGATGCTGGCATGTGTTTGAATTGAAAAAATGTTGCCTTTGCCGCTATTTTTTTGAATTCAAACACCTGCTGTTATTTGATCGGCTGAAGCTGGGCAGAATCCACCGTGTCGGCTGATTCCGGTAACTGTAGCAGTACCCGCCAGCAGCCGGAAATCAAGCAGCCGAACGGGCCTTTACCATCGAGCTGGCTTTCTCACTGTGACGTTTTTTTGTGGTTGGTTACAGGAACTGACTTTTATCTAAGGAAAACGAAAATTAATTACAGAAGTTGACCTTGCAGAGAGAAGAAGGCGTGTGTATGGCTGTCCGGTTTTTGAGCGGGTGCAGCAGAAGCTCTGGGACGTCTGTTGACAAACAGTGGATTGATCCGGCCGCCAACCTTGGACGGTTAGACCTGGCGCCAGCGCCACGCCTGCATGATGGACAGGATGAGAGGACCGTACGGCCCGGGTACGGCCCCGTGCAACGGCTGCACGGAGAATAATCGGGGCCCTGTTGGCTGCTGCTGCGTCAATACAGTTTCCGTGTTCTCAAGCGCGGCTGAATATTCTGGAGCCCAATGCAAGTGGTGCTCGTGCACTTGACAAGTTGCGGTGTGTACTGGTGAGTGGCGACTAGTCCAAGCGTCGTCAGGCACAAGTAGTATGCATATCTGATCGTGGATATGTTTTGGATTCTTCCGCTTGCCTTTTGAATAATTGAATCGCCCAAAGCCTCTCGAGACTGAAAGGGTTGGCTTATCCTGCGGGCTGCTGTTGTACTATCTTTTGTACTGCGTGCAAATCTTCAGCTCCAAGTGGTCACGAAGTTGCTATACATTCTGGAGCTACTAGACATAGCAATTATCGAAACTGGGAGATGCTGTATGTGCAAGTAGTATCTAGAGAAGAAGACGACCCATATATGATCGCAACTGACTTGATTGCTACTCTACCTTCATGCATTCGAAGACACGGAACACACGTCCTGTTCGTTTGGCTTATAAGCCGTATTTTTTTTAGCTAACGAACAATATTTTTCTCTCACAATAAATCAGCCAACGGTAGACAGCAGACACATGCAGCCAGAGTACCTACTCCCGGGCAGCAGAAATGCTAAACTGACAACGCCGGTTCCAAACTAGTATCAGCCAGAGTACCTACTTCTACACTGATCTGAATCTGATACGCTCAACCTGAAGAGTCTGATCTGTACTTGCGCCCATCCTCGTCAGCTCAAAAATAAAAAACGACTGCGTGACCCCGCCGGAGAAGACAGGAAGTAGACTAGAGTGCTGCGTTGTCGTTTCTCTGCCCGGGTTGCACTTGGCACAGTGGCACTTTGCCGCCCTGCAGCGAACCTTCGCCATGCTTGGTGTGTTGCGCTCCAGGCCCCGGCAAACGTACATAAAAATAGTCTCTTCGTCCGTCACCACCACCTGATCTTGCCTCCAATGCCATGTACGTTTGGCGGGTGGACACGGCAGCTCTCGTTTTGTCTGCTGCTCCGTAGACCGTGCGTACCATCCACTTGGGCAGCATCCAGCCGCGCTCGCTCGCTTTGTCGGATTGCTAGCTCCGCGCCCCCCGGCGCTGCGGCCGCGGGTACTGCTGGCCGTCGACATCGAGTCGCCCACCACCCCGGCCCCGCCAGCTCTGCCTACCTCGGTTGTTACCTACCTCGCCGCTCTTCCCCGCCACCGCAGGAAACAGATGAGATGAGAGGAGCCCCTCCATTCCCCCTCGGCTGCCCGGATTCTGGGTGGATTCGCGGGTGGTCCGCCGTAAAATCTTGGCTCCGACCTCCCTCCGACCCGTAGCTGTAGAGCGCCGGCCCGCCGACCGCGACGCGTGCGCGCAAGGGGTGGCGGGGGCTCGAGGAAAATCGGTGTTTTCCTTCTGGCGGTGGAGCGGGAGTCGTGCGTTTCTCTACGGATATTCCTCGCGGCCGCAAACGTCCTCCGGCAAGCGTGCGGACCGGTGCGTAAACATCGCGATGGGTATATTGATGGGACTCTGGGGCGACCAGATAATCAGCATGTTCATTTGGTCGTATTTGGTTTATAAGCCATGGTTTATTAGCTAACAATAATATTTTTCTCTTATACCAAACCAGCCAAAGTATTTTCAGCCATGGTTTATAAAACGAGTCCAAACAAACCGGACGAATTTCCGTACGAGCGGAAGGGAAAAACGTACCAGCACCGATGATGAAACGAGCAGCGAGCACTGGCTAACTGAAAACGTACTAGTACTAGCTAGTACGCACTGGTACATGCCATGAAGTCATCTGCGTACGAGATGTTCGGCGGGTACGTAAGCAATAAGCTGACCCGGCTGAAAAGTAGTTAAAACGAACAGGACTGATCCGTTGCTTGATCTAGCTCAGCAGGAAGACCAGCAGTCTGTTCGGTTGGATGGTTCGTTTCGTTGCTGGTTCGTGAAGAAGTACTGTTGGCTGGTTTGTATGAGAGAAAAATACTGTTTCAACTGGAAATTTACGATCGTTTACGACGAGCCACAGCAAAACGAACAGGTTGCAGAATTTCCACCGGGATGTGGATGTGGCAGTCTGGCCCTTTCTATGTCCAGTTGCGTGACTGCGTCACCTGGACGCCGGCCTGATGGATCGATCATTCATTCAACGCAGGCATCAGATAGATCAAGGCGTTCCAGAACCCGGAACCCGGAGACAGTGGGGTTCCTTCTTCTCAGATCCCACAAAACTGTACTATGCTACGTCCGCGTCACCACGCACATCACATGTAGGAGAAAAATATATACTACTCGCTCCTAGTAGTTCTACAAATCAACGAGGCGTGTTTTTACTCGATCTGCCGACAAAGGCGATCGATCGTCTCCTCGCAATTTTTAACCGCGCGCGGGGGCAGGTGAATATGCCGCCGCCGCCCACCGCGCTCAAAACATTCAACGAGTCCGCCAGGTGGCTGGGATGACTCGCCAATCGCCATGCAGGCAGGCAACAGCTGATGCGTGCAAGTAAATTGGCACTAGCACGTGCCTAAACATGGGTGTCAGGTCAGGTGCCATCTCATTAACAAATCAAGAAATCGTCTACTCCGTACTAGTCCACAGTCCACTGAGCTCGTAGTACGGTCTTCCACGAAAGTTCCATTCCACTTCTACCGGGAGTAGGCGGAGCCGGCACAACCGGACAGGATCCACACGTGACGTGACACACCGGGTGTCTGGTTTTTCTGCCCCAGATGTGGACTACACGGCTCCCGTTTCCGTAAGTTGCAGGGCAGCAGCCCGCAGGCCGTGCTGGGGCAATCTGTGGCAACACTTCAGATCTGGGCAAGACTTTGCTCCCTGAACGTACTCCCTCAGTCCCACAATATTTGCACATCTAGGTTTAGGCACGCAAATCAAGACTGACGTAAAATGACGCTGCTATCCCTAGAAACATCCATCTGACGTGATTTTTTTTTCACAGTCGAGCTGATCCGAGGCACCGGTGTGATCGAGCTCACCGTCACTCAGCAGTAACTGTCGTAACAGATAGCTTTTCTTTTGCCAAAAAGTGTTTGTGTTTAGCCAATCGCCACCTCGATGAAAAAATGACAGTACAGTCTGGGGACAACCTTTTTTGGCGGGCGGTACGAAAACGAGGTGGATTTGGACTTGGGGCTGGGGTTAATATTCTGTGACATCAGGCCTCGGCTTGTGTACCGTGTCCGTACATACGTACTAGCAAAGACATATCACATTCCCGGTTACACCAAATTAAAGAAAATGCTATTAATACTAAGGCTGTGTTTAGTTGGAGGAAAAGTTGGAATTTGGGTACTGTAGCACTTTCGTTTTTATTTGGCAAATAGTGTTCAATCATGGACTAATTAGGCTCAAAACGTTCGTCTCACGATCTCCAACCAAACTGTGCAATTAGTTTTTTTTTCGTCTACATTTATTGCTCCATGCACGTATCGCAAGATTCGATGTGACGGATACTGTAGCACTTTTTTGGAAGTATTTTTGGAACTGAACACGCGCTAAACAATCGACAATCGACATGGCCGATAATAAAAGAACAAGTAACTTCGGTAGTAAACTAGCACTATCGATGGATGAGGCGCGTTCCTTCCGCGTTAACCATACCTTTGGAGTGCCCACGAAACAAAGTTGTTTGGAAGGAAACCGCACAAAGCAACCTAGGAGGGTTAACCATACCTTTGTTTGGCTTCTGATCTATAGGAGGGTGCAATGTCGAGTGAATCTTTGCCGTAAGACCGTTGTAGATAGCCCAGTCTGTGAAATTTGCAACCAAGAAGAGGAAACAGGTGAACACATTGTCTTTGACTGCTCGTTTGCTCAAGAATTCTGGCAGCGGCTTGTGTTCCAAACTAATCAACCGTCTTCTAATGGACGTATATGATCAGCGTCCAATGCCCTCCAAGCTTCCCAAAACATCATTTCAGTACTTTTATGGCCTATGTTATTGGCATATATGGAACGGCGTCGTGTTTAGAGACGAGGCGGCTACACTACGGCAGACATTTTATTGATAAAAGCTGATGCTAAGATACGGGGGATGCGGTTGCCAAAGAAAGACAGAGCTGTAGCAGATGCATAGTGTCTATACTTAGTACATCTATGTAATTGAGATCACGAACTCTGATGATGTATCTTTAACCTTGATGGGCACCCTTCAAGGGGCCTAGATCAATCGATGAAATAAAGAAATTCAGGTCGGGCAACATGTGTGCGGAGCCAAAGGAATCATGGACCACGCACCGTCCGAGGCACACCAGCCATTACGAACAAACGCCGCCTGGCCACGACGAGAGCCCGGCAAATCCAAGCCAACTGCGATATCAAGCCAGTCTGCCAGTGGGCAAGCAGAGCCAGGCCAAACCGAGCCCCCCCCCGGTCCAATTTTCCACTCGCGCGTGTGCCCCGGCGCTCTATAAAACAGCCCGGGTCCCCCTCCGGGTTCACACTCCTTCCTCTCAGGCGGCAGGCCCTCACCCTCACGACGTCTCGTCTCGTCTCCTGCGCGCTTCCGTTGCAGCTCCGCACCACACCATTAACGCCCTGCGTCTGCTCTGCTCAACGAAGGAGAGATCTTTCCGCGGTCTCTTCCAATCCTCCTCGCCATGCTAAGGAGGTCCCGCCACGGCGGGGTCCGTCTCGGCCGGAAGCTGCTCGGCCTGTGTCGGTGGGCGCTCTGCGGCCGGCGCCGGCGCCGGGGAGGCTACCGCCGTCTGCAGCAGCAGCCCAGCACGCCCGAGCCCGCCGCGAGGAAGCTCGCGCCGGTGCTGCGGTGGGGCCGGTCGCTGGCGCGGCGTCTGAGGCTCCTCGGGTGGAGGGCCGGCGGGCACCGGATGCTGGGCGACGGCCGCGAGCAGGTGGTGACCACGCCCAAGGGGCAGGTGGCCGTGTACGTCGGCGGCGGCGAGGAGGCGTCGCAGTCGCTGCGGTACGTGGTCCCCGTGGTGTACTTCAACCACCCCATGTTCGGCGAGCTGCTCAGGGAGGCCGAGGAGGAGTTCGGGTTCCAGCACCCCGGCGTCATCACCATCCCCTGCCCCGCCGCGCGGTTCGAGCAGGCCGCGGCCCTGGCCGCCGCGGGGAAGAAGGTCTTCAGCAGGTGGTAGGCGGGCACTAGTCGTTAGGGGGGGGGGGGACAGAGGGAAGGCCCCTGACCACCACCGCCGCCCGGCCGGCGGCGGAGGGAGGCGGATGGTGTACATATGGGTGTTTCCATCAGAACGGGGCTGCCTGAGCCTAGCTGATTTTGTTCTTTCCATTCTTGGTCCTGTTTAACTGATGCATCCCATCCGCTACTCTTCTTCGTTCGTCGATGCCTATATTCTTGTCCCGAATACGCCGATTCATCTTCAAACCGCTGGAATTTCCCCTGTATGCGATGCGCTTCCTCGCGGATCATCCAACTGTCGCTGACCGAGTGTGATGAATCCTCCACGTTTTGCCAATCCCAGTAGTACTGGAGTATTACGAGAGCAAATGCTGTGTCTTTTTGTGTGCCTCGTTTGACCGCAAACTTCTCATGAAGCCGATGTCTACTCTCTTCGATTTCGTCTCATGCCTACTGCCTCTGCTGCATAGTGAATACGCCAGAATCAGATGCCCGGAAAAGTGTGCCATCCAGATTTCAGCGTGCTCGGGCGGTGAAAACGGTGCGCCAACCACTGCACGAACCGTACCGTACCCCACGCCGGAATCAGGATGGATCGAGTCGGGCAGTTGGAGCACGCCGTTTCGGCCGCGCTCCGCTTTTGCACGCAGCACGCCAGCGGGGGGCTGGCTGGCCTCGCTAGGCGTCACTGTCCCTGTCCCTGTCCTGCTCGCGAGGAAGCGTGCGTGCGTGGTGACTGGTAATAAGCTCCGTCGTGTGCCCGGCGAGTACAGTGCACCGCCCTGGCCCCTGGCGCTGGCAGCAGGGAGCAGGACGAGATTTCCTGGCGCCTGGTCGACGGGGACGCGCGGCGGCTGCTGTGCACTACCAGAATTCTACAGCAACAATCACGGGATCGTACAAGGAGGCCGCTGTCCGTTCACGGGGCAAACGCGCCGCTGACGGCTCGGGCGCGCAGGCAAGGCAAGGCAGATACATCCCGGTCCCGGCAGGCGGCAGCAAAGAACGGGCGCGCTCACCGTTCCGGCGTGGGGGCTGCACGGACGCAATCATGCGGCCGCGCACCACCACGACACGCAAGCGCAGGCCAGCCTCCAGCCTCCAGCCTCCAGCCTCCAGAGTCCAACCGGAGAGAGAGATAGAGAAAAGAAGATAGAGCCGCGACATCTCCCCGGCTTTGCCAAAAAGTTGTGATCGCCGTTTCGCGCGGCGCGCGTGGTGCACTGGCGTGGCGTCCATCACGTCCCTTTTCGTCTTTCCCCGGCCGATCTCGCTCCTCCGCCTGGGGCCCAGGATTGGCGCTCCGCCGGGCCGGACCACGGGCATATCAGCGTTCACACACGCCCGGCCCGCCGGGTCTTTCATCAGAGGGGAAAAAAACGATATCCTGCTGCTATGCATTTTGTTAGGCGATCAAGAAAGCCGAACTATTCCTAGAAAATCTGCCGTCCATCTTTCGGAAAAAGGAAGATATACGTCGTCTTTGCAGGGCGTACGGCTCCATCGCGTCCCTTTTCAATTCCACCACCTCCGTTATTAAGCCAGAAGAGCGCAGCACGGTTGGACAAGTGAGCATACAAAGCAGCAGCTCATCACTGCTTAGATCCCGATGTCAGGGAAGGGTCACGGCAGGTACGAAAAAAATGGAGAGTTTCGTTACGGCCTATGCTATGCGTCATGGCAGATTGACATAGTTGAGCTGGATGATGATATATATGACTATATCTATATCTGGACTGGGTTAGCGTTGGTTATGTGGTGCTATCCAGATCGAGACTGTATCGTTTCTGCAACTCTAGGACGACAAGAACAGGACGACGCGGTGTCCGTACTCGTTGCGGATCGAGTCAAAACACTCCGTTTTCATGTGGTGGTAATGCAAGCTTGGAGTACTTTATTTTGACCTCGACATAGCTAGCTCCGGTAAATGTCAGAAAGAAATGGAAGACAAAGCATAGATAGACCCGGCACCCGGATGCGTGACGACCGGATAGTATCGTCCTGTTTCGTTTGGGCTTGTTTGGTTTATAAGCCATACTTTTTTAGCCAACAAATAGTATTTTTCTCTCACACCAAATCAACCAACAGTACTTTTAGACATGACTTATCAGCCAATCAAGCCCAAACTAGCTGCAGGGTACGGTTCAGTCTGATGCGACGTGCAGGGATGGCCCAGCCAAGAACTACTGTTTCAGATTGATGAGTAGTATATAAGCGCAAACTGTACTCTCTGGGGGTGCAAACCGAACTCAGAGGGAATATTTAGGCAGTATCACACGATATCGTTTATGGAAAAAGACGAGAGCAATCAACTAGGAGAAACAAGATGATGTTGTTTTGTCGTGGGTCCGCCTGATAATGGGCTGTGATCCGGCCCCAACCCCACTCCAATCCTATGTGATTAATTATTACACCCAGCCCGATCCTAGCACCTACTGATTTGTTTCAGCTCGGTTCAATTCAATCCTACACGTCGCACCATCCTAATCCAGCCCCAGCCCTTTTTGAATCCTCGGGCCGGATCCTAAATGCAATCTGAGGGCTCTCACAAGCAAGCACATGTACAGTAATGCAATGAGTACAAGGCCCTGATTAACCAAATCACGAGCACGGCCACTAGCACTGATATGTTAATTTAATTTAAAAAGATGAAAAATAATAAAAAATAACATGTAGCCGGATCCAAGTTTCTCCATCCATCTGCTACATATGTCCGTGCAAATTGATTTAATTCAAGAAAATAAGAAATAATGTCATGCAAATATGTATTGTCCTTCTCTGAATGACATTGTCCTTCTCTGAATGACATAAGTCACAATTTCTCACTAACAATGCCATTGTAAGGCTGCCAGCTGCATCTTGTAGAACTACCAGTTTTCTTCCAAAATAATTTGATCCTTGCACCTGAAACATAGCAACACTGAAAATCTTATTTCAAAATCTAAAATGCAAGAAACATGTAAAGCATGAACAGAAGTACTCATGCCTATCTTTGTACTAAGAAGACTATTGCCTATCTAAAGTAGCAGCAGCTATTGCCATATAGGAGAGTAGTAGAAGCAGCAGTTGTTGCAAATGACAGGAAATGAGTACAAGCACTTAAGCAATAGAAAACAGCAAGACATGATAACTTAACTGAAAAACAGCAACCACCACACCTCACCATAACCAGCCCCACACATTAAGACAACACACATTTGGACATTTTCAGCACACATTAGGCATTGTGTTGTCAAAGCGGCACAGAAGCAGAACGGCAAAGCATGAATTAATTAATCACTAATTAACCGGTTACACACAGCTGCCTCCCAAGAAATAAACCTAAGTGAGCAAGTACATATATGAGCTGAAACACATGCATATATTTTTAATCGGCAAGAGCAAATAAGGATCAGCACAGAGATTAACTCAAAACTTCCAAAAGTACCGCTGATATGCTAGTGACCAAATGAGATCAATACAGTACATATATGCATGCATACCGAGACATCACATGAGCTAGCTAAAAAGGCTAGACGTTGCTCAGTTCAGTAAATAAGCACTTAAGACAAAACATGCAATAATTATTTAACTAGTGATCATTGTGTCATGGAAATGACAATGCATACAAATGAGTTCATGCACTGCAGTTCCTCTCACTCGAACTGCACCAGGCAAACCTGAAACCAGAGCAAAGCTATGCACTGACGTGCTGCAAAATTCAGACAACACAATGCCTAACTGCTGAATGGAGCTACAAAAGAACAGAGCTTGCATGTACTGAATATATAGAGCAGGAAAATGACATGGAGCTGGTTTTGAAGTTAACATGGCTATAATCACAATTAATTGTGTAGATCATGAAAATATGTAATAACAGTTTTAGTAGCCTACAATCCAAATTAAGAATGAAAGCAAGCATTATGCTCTACCTTAAAAATTTCATATCACGGTACTAGTGTCGAACTTAAGAAAAATCATGTTCTTTACCAACTTGGACAGGACACACATGTTGCTAGTGGAGGACATTTAGCAGTAGCATTGTTGAAGTAACATATGTAGAAGAATAGCTAAAGTAAAATCAAAGCATTTCTGAATATAGGTACATTTTACTATTACAGTTCACAATCAAAGCATTGCTGACTACTCAAGCAATTAAACAATGATGGCAACTTTAGAATGCTGATGGTAAATAATAGGATAGGAAACAACGATATCGCTAGTAGTTGAAAACAACTCATTCAGAGCCACACGGCAATTCAACTATATCTAAGACCTCATCAGTAAGAAAATGCCAGCTAGATACAACTACTCTAGTACTCTCAACTCTGCATATTCCAGATGAGTAAACAACTCCATAGCGAAGAGTTGAAAACGACCGGAGCTTGCAATACTTGCACACAGCCTTCTCAATTCCATCAACGATTTCCGAGTCAACATAAGCCCAAACTTTAGCCCTCTTTTTCCCTGACCGCCCGACCGATCAAGTGGAGATAGCATCAAGACTATCCTCAACTTCTGCTATCTTTGTTGCTGATCAAACCCTCTCCATAATATCAAACACTCAGACTAATCAATTAGAGTCCCCTGAACCAATGAATGGCAATCAATTAGATAGGATACTAAAGTAAGACGCAAAGAAGCTGAATTTCACAAAAAATTATAAGCCTAATTTGTTTTCATGATAATAGTACAGCTGACTGCAAAATGTTTGTAAATTTGTTTTCATGATTTACAAACAAATTTACAATGGAGCCACTTCTCTTTGCATAACGTAGCATTGTTGCAACAGATTGGTCATCAAGAATATAATCAAGACCATTTTCAAGGTCAAAGAAGGGAATTCTATAAAAAAAATTCATCTCCATTTTGAAACCCTACTTCTTTGCCCATATCTACTATGTCAAAAAATGATGTTCTCTCAGTCAATTTTTCTAAAAATGCTCACTTGGCCACCATCATAAGAAAGTGGGCCTTCTTCTGAAAATGAACCCCCATCATGAATTTTAACCGTGATGAAATCACCGTCCATTCTCTGTGTATCAGCTATTAAAATTAAATAAACCCAGTACTTATTGAATAACACATGTGTAATTGATAAATTAAAAGATATAATAAATGAAAGGAATCATGTAATACTAAAATAAATTTTATACTGATATGAAGATGACTTTAACCGTGTGCATCATAGCAGATAAAAGCATTGACCAATATCACAGATGGAAGCAGACCAATACAAATAAACAATCCGTTCTTAAGGAGATCAGTCTAGAAAGGTGTAAATTAAATAAAATAATCCATTTAGATAAAAGAAACAAAAAGAACATGAGCAGATCTGCACCTATAGCTTTTGCTCTGGATTTCTCAAGACGTGTGCAGCGATGATCTGCTAACAAAAAGACAAGTGGTCAAGTTCTAATCTGAGGAAATAAACAGATAACGGAGAGGAGATAAGCTGCAGCATAAGAAAGAACCAGACCAAAGCTGCAACCCGCAAGACCCTGTTCCCCCACAATCATCATCTCGTCTGCTCCGCTCCCCGCGAAACGGAGATGACCTGCCGCCGCCTTCCGACCAGATGCCCCGCGCAAGACGAGAGAGGAGTCGAGTCGCTGGGCAAGACACACCGCCGCCTCGCTGCGCCGCCTGGATTTTGGTGCCGTGCCGCAACTTGGAGCCTCCGCCGAGGAGTGCACAACTGCACGAGGGAGAAATTACTGCTTTTGCGGAGCTTTATGAGGAGTTGTTGCTGGAGTGGGAGGGATTTTTGGCGCGAGCTGCTAATCTTTTGGCCCTAATTTGTTTTCATGATAATAGGGCCGAGGAATCGCGGGCTACCGCCGCCCGAGGAAGCGATGGCAATGGATGGAGAAGCGATGCCGCTGATTGAAGGATCTCGGACACCGAATCGCTGCTGCTGCTGCTGCCGCCGCCTCCTCCTCAACCTGCGCCGCCGCCGCCCCTCAGCTCCCAAGGACCCGCCCCGCTCGGCTGCCCCTCGACTGTGACTCTGCGAGGGAGACGCGTAAAGACGGAATCCGTTTCCAGGATCCTCGGGCCGACCTCGTTCACCGATCCGCAACGACTCGGGCCATATCTACAGTCCAGCTTTTTTTTTTCTTTTTACAAGTTAATCCAATCCAACTCGATCTTTTGTTTACATGGCTCATATGCAATCCGTAAAATTAGGCCCGTGAGTTTGGGGGTCCTTTCGGCCTTTGGATTTACACGATCCATTCTCAGATTTAGTTGTGGGAGAAAAACACGGTAACATGGCCGATAAGACGGACTGATAAATTCAAGCGAACAAAGCGAAAGATTTCCACATATATAATCCTGGAGTACATCTCAATCTTAAAGATACCAGCAGGGTAGCCTAGCACACAAGATGGAGTTAGGCAAAGAAACTCGATACTGCTGATTCCTCAGGAGTAAAGACGATCAGCTGCCTGACTCCATCAGGGCTCAAACGAGTTCGAGCCAGACCCAGACACACCAGACTGTGACATAATATGAGAACTCAACGGTGCCTCCGAAAGGGTGTGAAGATTTTAGCCTGCAGCCCTCCAGTCCTAACTCCGCCAAAATTTTCTATCCAAGCACTTCGAAACAGCTTGCTGCAGATGCTTTCGTTCGGAACTCTGAAGCATGGCTAAATGAGGACCGAAGACCTGGGCCAACCAGCACGGCAGTTTCAGGGCCACAATGTTTTCCCATCAAAAACAGATTTTGGGCCTTACTTCGGGAAATGTACTGGCCCTAATATGAAGTAAATACTGGGCCTCGTCAACAGAATTATTTCATGACCACAAGTCCACAAATCGTGTGGAGGGCCCCTAACGTGATTTCATGTCCGTGCAAAAATGAAGCCGAAGATTTCTAAGGCCCAGACTGAAGTATAAGCCAAGATGGGCTATATAGAGAGAGTAATCCATTTGACCCCAACGCACCCTGATTTTGAGTTTTTGGCAACCGTGTCCATTATCTTCGTGACACCCAAACCCCGAAGCTTCCACTCATCAAAAAAAACAAACCCCGAAGCTGTGTACAGAGTACCCGTGTGTGTTTGAGGGGTGAGAACACTCAAGAGCTTTTTTACCTTTAAAAAAAAGGAACTTTGTTTACCATCCAATGGCTACCACACAATCGAGAGAGGCCCTGTCACTTGGTCAAACTTGGTTAAACCCAATTTGAAAAAACACTTGTTCGGTTGAATTGTTATGAGGGAAAAACAACTGCTTAAATTTGAAAAAGAATCCGAACAAGCCATTTGTAAGACAATTAACGGGGCCTATATCCAGCCCCCGCTAGACTTTTTTTCTTAGAAGATCAAGTAAATTGGACGCATACGTAAATTAAGAAAATAAAAGAATATAGGTCAGAAAGCAGCAGAAGAAAACTATTAAAAATTTTTAGTTAGTTAGAAATAGTTGCGATTCCCAATGCAAAATCGTCTAGAAAGCTATTATAAAAACATGTTGAAAAAAAATAAAATTTAAAGTTATTATTTCTTCAGTTAATTTGCTAGATCTATTAGTTTAGCAAGTAAACGATACCAGATTTTTAGAGATGCTCTAACAACTATAGCAAACATGTGCCATCCAATCACACCTTAATAAAAGTACACACAGCAGCATAAGCCTGAAAAGTGGCTTAAACCCACAACGAACAGATGTCGCGGTTGCCCCTGGGCCCTCACTGGGGTCCTGTTCGTATGTCTTATAATCCGTCTTTTTAATTTATTTTTTCAAATTTCTAAGCAGTATTTTTATTTCACAACAAATCGGTTGGAACAATGTTTTGGCATTGTTTTTTCAATATGGCGAATGAAGCCTTCGTAGTACTACTTTCTCTTACCCTTTTTATTTGTTGCTATGAGAAATATGCTCGTTAATTTTTTTTAAATTTAACTAGATTTATAAAAAATATTAATAATATTTGTATCTATAAATAACTCTATTATGTTTTTTATATATTAAATTAAAATTGATTACATTTGAGTTTTCGGAAATCGACAACGAGGGGCGCAGGGGGTATGCTTCTCCATGGAATCGACGCGATAGAACGGCGACGCGGTCACGCGGCACGCGCCAAGACGGGCCCAGGATTTTGCGGCATGTTCGGCGTTCGCGGGTGCGTACTACGTAGTAGAGCGCTGAAAAGGCGGAGGGGGAGTGTTGCCGTTGTCTGCACGTCTGTCGCCGGTCCGAGTCCAGTCCGGTCTCGAGTCCGCCTAGCTGTTGCGCGACTGAATTTTGTTTCCGTGCTCGTTTTTGTTTTTATCTCGAGGAATCCAGTAAAGCCCGCGCTCGATCGTGTCATCCTGCAATGGAAGGAAACCATAGTGCTCTAGACGCTTCGAAAGTTCGATGTTGCCGATAATGCACGTAGTAGGTGCATCCATCATAATTTTTTTTTTGAGACGACTCCTTTCGACGCGTATTTCATTAAGGAGAAAGAGAGTTTTAAGCGAAACAACAAACTCGGTAATACTCTGATTACCAAGACCAACACACACGCACCCATCGGACAACACAGGGTACTACATGATTGAACCAAATTTAAGAACTCCACGGGACTGCGCTCAGCGTCGGCGTCCGATGAAGGATGATGTTGTTACTCAGATCCACCATTCGCCAGTCCTCCACGACGAGGCGAATGTCCACGGCGAGCTCCCTCGCTGTACGTGTACTGCCATCGAAGGTCCTCGCGCTCCTTTGTTTCCAGAGCATCCAACCGATCAAGAACACGACCGCGCCTGAAGTGCTTGTCGACGCGCTTCCTATTGGACAGCCACTACTCCATGAACGGTTGCGGGCGAACATCCACATTAGGCAAGTGAAGCCAGTCCATCCATGTCGCCCAAACCTCATGGTTGTACGCACAGCCCAGCAAGATGTGATCAATTGTCTCTGGCTCCTGGTTGCAGGTGATGCAAGCGTCCGTTGGTTGAAGGCCATGGCGGTGACGACGCTCGCCGGTCCAGCATCTATCCTGCAAAGCCAGCCAATAGAAGAAGCGGACACGGAGCGGTGCAGCCGTCTTCCACAACTGTGCAGCGCCTCTGACCGGCGAAGAGCCAAGGAACATGGCCCCATAAGCAGATGCGGCCGAGTAGTTCCCGGTGGATCCCTCCCATTGAACCATACCTACAGCCGGGGATCAATGCCGGCTTGCTGCTGAGGCCGACCCCAACGCTCCAACCTGTGGTGTGGCCTCAACCAACACATAAGCACTCGGCCTCCACGTCGGTTTGTATAGCAGCCTCGCAGTGCGTTAGAGTGATCTGCAGAGAAGGCTGAAGGCGATAGCCCCATCTGACAAAAAGTTCAGACCACTAGTGAAGAGGAGTATTGGCGCACATTTTAATAGGACCACACCAAGCCTCATCCAATCCCTGCACGTCATGCCACAAAAATAGCAGATACTTTTCAGTGCATGCAAAACAAAGAGGACAGACGAGCAGTACATTGAGTTGAAAAGTATATGTCCCAGATTTTTCTATCTACATGGCATTGCACTTTTATTTAAGGCTAACGCAGCTGTTAGCCTGCTTTGGGGCTGCCCTGAAGTAACCCCTGTATAATTGGCGTTAGTGTCATAGTACGTGCCACTGTTATGAGTCGTGGAAGCGATCACACCCGGACGAACAACGATGGGCCTACTAATCCTCTCCCCGGGTCGCCGATCCAGAATCGGTCAGGATACACGGACACACAAATCCTCGAATCACGCGAAAGCAAGTCGCGATCACCATAAACCGATGAACAAACAGGCCCGTTCGGCTTACCTTAAAAGCCGGTTTGTTCGGCTTCTATTTTCAGCTGAAACAGCGTTTTTCTCTCATAATAATTCAACTTTGGCTTATTTTTTCAGTCAATTTCAGCAAAGCGAACGGAGCCATAAGTCGGATGAAGCTGTATGGGCCTTGTACCGAGCGCTGGTGCAAGGCTTTCAAGAAGCAACGCGACCACGCCGAGATGGCTCACCGGTTCAAGATATTCGAATATTATGCACAGTATGTGCACGACTGGAACACTTATGTTCCTGAAGATCCAGAGGAAGCAGCCATTCACCTTGAGAAAAGAAGAGAGGCCACGTTACTTCTTTCAAAAGGCGAAGACCTCTCACACCTTGATGAGTGGCATGTGCCATATGCATTGGGTCGACTCTCCGACGGGGGAAATCCAGTTCTTCGTGAATGCGATTATGACTTGTTGAAGCTAATCGAAGAGAGGGAATCGAAGCATGCAGTGCTGTCAAAGATGTTATAGTAGCAGCTTGCTTAGGGAAACCCCAGACGGACCTTGAATGAGATGATGATCTGAACTCGCCAAATCTCTCTAATGCAATAAGTTCCGCTTTATTTGCTGTTCCATGTACTTGTGCTTCCATATGTGCTATGTTATACTACTACCATGTCAAGGCGTCACCGGTCTGCGACAACAGTCGGAGTCGCGCCACGCAACTGCCCATGCTGCACTCTTATCTCGCCAGCTGGGGAGACAGAGAAGGAGAAGCGACGGCCGTTCGTTCCCCTGTGCCTACGCCTCGTGTAGTCTCGCTCTCGCCTGACTGACGACGATGATCCCCGGATGGACCGGAGCCAGACCAGAGTCACCGCCCAGCCGTTCGAGCAGGAATCGTCGTGTGGACTCGACTCGATCGACGTACTATAAAATTTCTAGAGAGGCCGCGCGCGCACCACAAGCAGCCTGTTCGCTTGCTCGTAAACGATCGTAAATTTTCAGCCAGGAACAGTGTTTTTCTCTCACACCAAATCAGCCAGCAATAAATAATCTACGATACGATACGGCCTCCCGAACAGGCTGAAGTCCTCCGGCTTCCCCCAAGCGCAACGAAAGCGCGCATTTATTGTGTAATCTCCCCACCACCACCACCTCTCTCCTCACTGGCACTGCCTAGACAAGGACTCGGAAAAGCGTTGGGCGATCGCCACTGCTCGCCAGCCCCAGGGCCAGCCAGCCAGCGACGCACGGCAAGAACGCGCGCAGTTCCGTCAGTCATGCATCGCCCGCGTAGCCATCTTTGCCGCTCCCGCGTCGCTGCGGTTGTTTTCGCCGCCACCATCATCATCGGGCTCGGCGCGGCGGGCGTCGGCGAGGCGGCCACGGGCACGTTCATCTACGCCGGCTGCTCGCCGTCCAAGTACCAGCCGGGCACCCCCTTCGAGGGCAACCTGGACTCGCTCCTCGCCTCCATCGCCAGCGCGGCGCCCAACGCCGGGTACAACAGCTTCACGGCGGGTGCCAACGGCACGGCCGCGTACGGTCTGTACCAGTGCCGCGGCGACCTGGGCGGCGGCGCCGACTGCGCGGCGTGCGTGCGGGACGCGCTGGCGCAGCTGAGCCAGGTGTGCGCGGCGGCGTACGCGGCGTCGCTGCAGCTGGAAGGGTGCTACGTGCGGTACGACAGCACCAACTTCCTGGGCACGCCCGACGCCGCCATGGTGTACCGCAAGTGCAGCACCAGCAGCAGCAGCGACGGCGGGTTCCTCAGCAACCGGGACGCCGTGCTCGGGGACCTGCAGCAGGGCGTGGGCGGGGCCAGCGGCGGATACAAGGTGAGCAGCTCCGGCAGCGTGCAGGGCGTGGCGCAGTGCCTGGGCGACCTCGCGGCGGCCGACTGCACGGCGTGCCTGGCGCAGGCGGTCGGCCAGCTCAAGGGCACCTGCGGCACCGCGCTGGCCGCCGACGTGTACCTGGCGCAGTGCTACGTCAGGTACTGGGCCAACGGCTACTACTTCCGCCCGACACAAGGTACGTACAGACTAGTATTTTCCAACGCAAATTGTACGCGGTTTTGCCCTTGCGTTTGAGGCTTCGACACGGCAAAAATACTGATGCTGCAGTGCTAGACTGCTAGTGCTGCCTGCGCGGTTACTACGGATCGCAATTTCCGAGTGACCAGCTCGAGTTGCAGCAGGAATTGATTCCAGTAGGCGATAGGTAAACTTCCCAACGTTTGTAACAAAGAGATGGGGCAGAATATGTCCTCTGACACCCTTTTTCTCCCTATGGCTTGTCAATGGATGGCGATCAGGACGAGAATGTCCGAGGCCCTCGCACTCAAGGCGATTAAGCGAGTAATTACACGGGAAAGCTCGCTCCCAACGGCTTAGTTTTCAGTTGTCTAGGATCAATCGTGCCTGTTACTTGAAAATTTTAGCTACCAACAGGCAGCAGCTCGAACGCGCTGTCTAGATTAGCAAAGGAGAAAGAGACAAGATAGCAATCACTTGACTGCTGACAAGTGACCACCGCGCCGCGCGCGCCATAACGACCGGTGGCAACATTCTCTGTTCCACTTCCACCTCATCAGTCAAATCAGTAGCGGCTCCAGCACGATCCAGTCCAATATATTATGGGGGTTTGGTATGCAATCATCCTGGAGTTTCTAGTGGACCGCATGCGAGGCACAGTTACAACTGGACCCAGTATGCTTTGAAGTGACAGTAATGAAAGAAGCTGCATTACTTCTTGATCCAAAAGAAAATGACCAAAAGAGTACGTTTGGGTATGCTAGATTCGTATTTCCTGTATGGCTTCATCGAGCATCGTCACCTGCAGATGCAAAGGACTTTCAGCCGTAAGCTAGCCGTCGATTTCTCTTTCATTTGCCGTATATACCGATCCAAAACATTGTCCTGATCCACCAATAGCCACTAAAGACTAAACAAAAAATGCCTATCGCCAAGCATATCTATCAGGTTTAGGACTGCGCGGCCGCGATAGGCACGCACATTGTGGGATTGACGCTTGACGGCGGCGGCCAACCACCCCCTGTGCCGATGAATATATTCCCGATAAAACCAAGCGACTGTGTGCCATTAAAAAAATTTATAATTATGCATGAGTCATTAAAAAAGTTAAGTTTCCACGAGTGCCATCGTTCTGAATTTCTTTGCAATCCAAGCCAATCCGTCTGTGTTCTGTTTGTTTTTTACCGTTTGGCAGCCCTTACATACAGCTCCGGTCAGTGTAAACGTCCAAAATACCCTTCTCTTGTCCTATCCTCTTACTTCTCTCTCTCTCTAGTGGGGCTGGCCTGTCAAGAACCCGACTCCACCTTCCTCCTCGCTGGCGTGCTAGCCTCGCGCCCGCGCCGATGTTGGGTGGAGCTCGCTTGGCGCCTGCCCAGCGCCATGCTGCCAAGCGCCGCGCCAAGACTGGGCGGAGCTCGCTTCGCTTGCGTGCTCGCATGGGGCGGTCGGGCAGAGCTCTCCTCCGACTGCGCGCCCGTGGTGGCGGGCAGAGCTTCGCTTGCGCCCAGCGCCCGCCGCCAGCACCGCGTGGCGGTGGGAGAGCTCCCCTAAGCGTGCTCACGGCGGCCGATCTTGGCGAGTAGGTCGTCGATGGCGGAGAAGATGACGAGGCCTCGGCGAGGGAGGACTCGAGGTCACGCGACGGTGGGATGTATTGCTGCACGTACGGCAGTCACGTCTCCTCCCCGAGCCCGGACCGCTCCAGCAGCCACGTCATGAATCGGACACTGCGCTTGTCGAAGCCCGGCCACACGCGGGAGTGCTCCAAGAACGTCGCGAACGGGATGCTGCAGTTGGGTTTGGTGCGGAAGCACGCGAAGTCCACCAGGTACACCGCGCGCGACCGGAGCATCAGGTACAGGGGCTTCAGCCGCTTGAGCTGCGCCAAGGAGCCGCAGTGGAGGAGGGCGCGGGGAGGCGGCATCCTCGACGCGCGGGTGATCTCCACCGAGCGCGCGAGACGGTGGCTGCGGCGAGCTCTACTGGGACGCGTGCAAGACGATGCCGCCTTGAGCACAGCTGGCAGCTGTGCCTGTGGAGGGCCATCCAGGCCGATAGCAGCAGCATAGTCGGGGCACGATGCGATGCTCGGCAGCGGCCACGTCGGTGCAAGGCAGCGTGAAGCAGTTAACAACTTAACATGCGCTTCGGCAATGGCGTTGGCAGCGGCGCGATGTTGCGGGGGTCAGCAGTGTGGGCAGCAGCGCGATGCCTTCTTGTGTTCGTGCTCACCGTGTCGTGCGATCGCCAGTTGAGGGGACGCGAGCCGAGGCTCATCGCTCTAGGCGTTGGCGTCTCCGCGTCTCGGTTGGCCTCGGCCTTGGCCTCTTGCACCGCTGAGGCTCGCCGCCACGCCAAGCCGGGAGCCAACCCCACCGTCTGCGGCCTCGTCAAGCCGGTGTTCGAGCCTAGGCCGCACCACCTCGAGCACTCGGGACGGCAACGAGGGCGGAGAACCAGGCCATAGCGCAGAGCTCCCTCGGCCCTTCGTGTACACAGGAAAGAGAGAGAGAGAGAGAGAGAAAGTTTGGGTGGCTGACCAATGGACTCAATTGTAGGGTAAAATGGTCATTTTACCTGTCTGTTTGACAGCGTTAAATAGAAAAGCGGATGGAATGGTTTAGAGAGTAAAGAAGTTTAGAACGATGATACTCGTGGGAGCTCAACTTTTTTAATGGCTGGTACATAATTCTAAATTTTTTTAATGGCACACAGGTAAAAGCTTCTGGGAGCGGAGCACTCGGGAAGTGTGCAACTTTGCATATGCTATTCTAATCCTGCATCCGATGATCTGATGTTGTCTTGTGATCACAGATTATTCGCAGGATGATGTCGGGAGGACTGTGGCCATAATCGTCGGCATCTTGGCAGGACTGGCGCTCTTCGTGGTGTTCATCTCGTTCCTCAGAAAAACATGTAAGCCCCCCTGACCTGCTAAGCGTCGTGCAATCATGCACACGGGATCGAGGCCTTGCCTTAACTGACCTCATGCAACTGGTGTCTCAATGCAGGCTAGCTTGGCCACTGGAACGGGCTTCCACTCTCAGACGTTGGCATAGGGATGGGCTCGGAAAAGAGATTGGTCTACTAGCATGGGCTGCAAAATGCTTCGTAAAGCACATGTAATGTAATCTCATTTTGTTAGCAATAGATATGGGCTATCAGAGGAGCACTACCTTGATTTGGGTCATCATTTTTGGTCCACTGATTATGGCCTACTCGCGATCATCCATCGCAACAGCATTCACATCTGATCTTAATCATTTCGGTAGTTGGATGAAGATCAGACTTGGCATTACTTTACATAGGTACGAACATAAGTACATGATGATATATACAAGTGATCATGGGTTCACACGGTCCCCAGATGATACGAGCTCGCACCCAGGCACAGGGGTGCTATTGATCTTATCATCAAGCGCTGTGTCCCTGAGCCATTGCGCTCCAACTCGCCGAGCTGTAGCTGCTGCAAGCGCTGATGCTTGACTCCCTCATTTTCATCTCAGATATACCGCTGTTGCAAATGTTTGCAAACGCTCTCATGTGCTTCATGCCATACTGAGTAAGTGAGCCACACTGGGATTCGAAAATCCGCACCTAGCAAAAGAAATCAAGATGAGATAAGTCCAACAGGACACTGACTGAATGCGAATGTGCATTAGCAAGGAACTTCATGTGCATGCCTTATGTCAGAGTCGGATAAGAAAAATCAGTATACTCACCATCCTCTTCAAACAATCCCAGTCATCGACTAATGGTTGACCCGAGGTTCTAACAGCCTCAAGCATTGAAGGCCCTTTCTCAAATCCGAAGATAAGCCTCCCAATGAAATCAATACTGCTGTCAAGATGTTTCCTATGTTGAACAGTTTCTTTAATCTCTATAAGAGCCCTCAGCGTCTCTACAGACTCCCCATTTAACTGCTCATACTGAAAGGAAGAACTGAACATTAGCAAACAAGAATAAAAGGAGGCTACTGGCTACCACAAGTGATTGGTAAAACTTCAGCTTGGTATTAGAGGAGTGAGCTTGACATCAAGATGAGTGTACGAGCTCTAACCCTCTCAAACATGGTGGCTATCGCAACAGCCTCTCACCAAGACCACAATTGTATTAGAAAGCTAGTTCTTCCTCCTATCTTCTCTAAGAAGAAGCCCATCTACAAGACTTAGTTCAGCCATACCAAACAAGCCACATAGTTTCAACTTTTAATGGTGATAGTGTGAACTTGGAGGAAAAAGCACAACAGCTTTTAGCCAGTGATGGAACAAGCAAAACCCCTTTCTCGAACTGTCTTGTCAATTATTAACTAAATTTCACTAAAATATACGTATAAAATGTGCCAGCTTGTTTTTCAAATGAGCACTTCAAGGACTTAATTTGCGTGTTCCAACAAAAGAAATAAAGTGGTCATAAAAACTAAAGCATACCGATGTATCATTGCCAACAACACATACAATAAAAAAAAAGAGCCTGATCTTTTGTGTGAAGAATTTCTGGAAAATAACCAAGTAAACAGAAATAAACAACTCTACCAGCTAACCCATAGAAATAGGCATAAGGATGGTTATAAAAGCAAGAAATAAAATATATTATTGTAACAACACAATGTAATGATGCCATATATATGAAGCAACGTATCATACTTTTCAATAACAAATAAGTATCATTTACAGTGGTTTCATCTGAGAAATCGTTTATGCATGTTTTTACCTGGTGCAACAACGCTTCATGTTTGAATTCAACAAAGTAGAGGACAAGAATGCAAAACAACAAACAACCAATAGCCATACTTGGCATCATATACTCCATGAATGTTACTCAGAACGGCATCCATCTTTTTTCTATAATCCGCAAGTCTATATCATTGCAGTTCTTTTAGAGGAACAGTTCAGAGGTAGGGAGAATGCAAGAATAGTTAGGATTTACCCTCTTCCACATGAAGAGAAGATCAGCATCTCTTTGATTGACTGCACCCTTAGGGCCTGGCCAAAGCAGCATGTTCGCGATGTTGGCATTAGCAAGATCAAAACCTTGATAAAGGAAAAGCTTCTCATCCTTGAAGGTCTTATCACCATACTCCATAACATGAGAACCCTCTTTGTACTTATTCGAGTTTGAGGTTCTTGTTTTCACCTGCCAAACAAATTATTTATTTTTTTAAAGTTCTAGTTTCCACCCCCGAAGGGCAGGCCTGGTGCAGTGGTGAGAGCTGTCTCATTGAGTCACCAGGTCGCGGGTTCGAAGCAGCCTTTCCGCTGATTTTGCGGGGGGAAGGCTTGCCTCGGTTTTTCCCTTCCCCAGACCCCACTCATGTGGGAGCCTCCGGCACTGGGTCTGCCCTTTTCTCGTTTCCACCCCCCTAACAAAGCAGGTGACTAGCTGATATTAAACAACATGGAGGAAGTGTGCTTGAGACTCACCACTTCATACTGATCCTTGATGGTTTCCTTCTTTAGATTGTGGGTTTGACTGCCAATTAGAATCAGATCAGTTCAAAAGAGCAGGCTCAGTAAGCATAACAGTCATAAGTACTTGCTACCAAGCTTGTATATTCACACCATATTGACTGAAAGAAAAGTAAAGCATAAAAGCACTATGCATTTACTTGTTAACAGTCCTCTGGTTGCTTGACAATCAATACTTCCCCAACCTTTTCAATTATCTACTGTTTTTTACATGTATTTGCTATTACCACTTAGGACTGAACACTGTGGTCTGCCAATACCTTAAATACTAGTAAAGTGGATGATTATTTGTACTAAATAACAACCGCATATACCCCCTTATGTACTAAACATGTATGTACAAAACTAGAAAAGAATCCATGAATAGGTTCCAAATAACAGTGTTGATGCAAAGTTTAACTGAGTAGAATAAACCAAGTATGATAGATCAAATGGACCAATCATGACAAAAGGCAGTTTGATCATGAGCAATAACACAATAGTCCAAGCATAAAAACACCTAGTATAACTGGAATTGTATCACACTACATAACTAAAAATAGCAAAACAACATATCAAATATGTAGGCTCCATAAGATATACCTTCCACAAGTATAGAGAAGCTAGAATTTGTTTTGATCTAACATAATATAATGTCGCACAGCAATGGATCTCAAATGAGTTTTATGGTCTTACCTGTCTTCCATCCAAGAAACACTGTACAAATCACCTAAACAGGTAATGTACTCAGGAGGTGGTGATGGTTCCATCCCAGGGCAGTATGTTCCCCAACTATTTTCAACTGGATTTGAGGCTGTTGTGACATAAATATTTAGATCTTCAGGCATTAATCCCTCAAAGATACTGCCACTTTCACATGCTTCAACATATATAACCTGACATTCAATGTAAAAGCGTATGAATTCCAGAATGGACTTATCTGGAGGGAAAAATAAAATGAAGAACCTATACCATTTTTGAGTAGCTATTGGAAGCATGCTTCTTTTTCAAAACCTTGATGAAATCGCCAGCATACAGATATGGCAAGTTTGGCATACCTAAAATTTTGCTTAGTTAAGTAAGTGCCATACAGAAATCAATTGAGCAACATCCAGTATGCAGTAACTAGTAAGTCAAAAATACGCACCAAGAACTCCAGGACCCCCATGATCTGAGTAATATATGAAGATGTGGTCATTAGGTTTGCTGTCTATCACCTTCTTACTCCCTCCAGTGATAGCGCTTTTATTGCCCAAAAGGACAGCAAAGAAGTTTTCAGTAGTGACCTGATCACCAGTGTAATCCTGCAATGAATGTGAAGTTGATCAAACTGGTGCAAAACATGAGCAATTGGAGCTGCCAATCCATATATGATCACAAAGCACAATCATATTTTGATTTTGAGGGTAGACTACTCATGCACTTGTGCAAAACTGAGATTGAAGTGAAGAAACATCAAGTATTTACCTTTGGAACACCATTATAGACATTTTCACCTTTAGGATGGTTAATGATAACCCCAGGCCTCGGGTTCAGAATGTTATGGGCAATATCATCATACATGAACACCACAATGTTCTCCTCCTTCACTCCTCCCTTCCGCAGTATCTGGTACGCATGGCACACATCGGCCTGCCAAGCATCAAGTGTACCATTGTGCCCTAAGTAAGCAGTCATAATGATTTCATACAACAAATTCTGTAGCAAACACACAATAAACAAATACTGTAGTCGTACAGAAGAAAGCACGACGGAGCATTTTTCTGTGTGGCATGTTCAATCATCAGAATCCAAGCGTAATATATATATATATATATATATATATATATATATATATATATATATATATATATATATATATATATATATACATTCCTAACAGATATTCAGTCAAACAAAATTCCTGTCACCAATGAAGCATGTCTCGCACCTAAAATTATCCACCTACATAGCGACCACCCCAAACAGCTGAGACAAATCATATATATATATATATATATATATATATATATATATATATATAAAAATAGACCCCACATTCCTAACAGATATTCAGTCAAACAAAATTCCTGTCACCAATGAAGCATGTCTCGCACCTAAAATTATCCACCTACATAGCGACCACCCCAAACAGCTGAGACAAATCATGTATGGACCTTTCTAACAAAGCAAAGCAGCTAAGGATCGGACAGCCCGGTCCTTCATACCTAAATCTCACTGGCAAACCGTGTGTACACAGTCAGTTTCAAACTCAGATAGCGACCGGAAGTGCAGATCAGCTTTGAATCCCCACAAATTCGAAGCATCGAAACTCGAAACGCTTCGAATCGAATCGATCGGAAAGTCGCAACACTATCAAGCTAACAGGCATGCGCAGGAGGGAAAATCGATCCCGTGCTTCACATATAGTCCCCGCACTCCGGTCTCTGCGCCCTAGGCCCTCACAGCACTTTAAAGATGAGGCCGGCGCGGGCTCACCTGGTGCCGGTAATTCCCGTAGCCGGAGGAGCCGGCGACGAGCACGGCCCACCTCGTCCCCACTTCATCCTCCTCAACCGCCGGAGCAGCAGCAGCGTCACCCCCCTTCTCCGTCGGCATCCGTATCAGCGGCTCCCACCCACCCTCCGCCCCATCCTCCGCCGCCGCCGCGGCGGCGGCGAGGGCCAGGAGCGAGAGGAGTCCACACAGCCACGCCGCAGCAGCCATCACCGATCGCGAGGGGCGGCGCGTCAGACAGAGAGAGCAGGCGGGTAGTAGGTGCGAGAGAGTGGTGAGCGGTGACGGCGAGTCTGGGTCTGGGGGCGCCTTTTAAAAACGACCCGAAGTGACGTGTCGTGCGGCAGCAACGCAGCATGGCCCGCGCGGCGGCCGCGGCGCGATGCCGGCGCGGGCGGGGGCCGAGCTGCCGTTCACGCCTTCACAACGCACGCAGGCCGCAGGCCGCAGGCAGCAGAGCCGCCTGGAAGGCTGGAACGCGAGCCCGTCGCGTGAGTGAGCGGACACAGGATAAGATTCCGATGCTTCAGCGTAAGAAAATGCGCGCGTCGGGTCGCCGTCAACTGACTAATTTCGACGAGATTTCTGAGCTGATAAAGCGAAGAGTTGACAGAGACCCGCGTGATCTGTTTAGCCTTTTTGTCTATCGCCACGAAAGGGAGAGGGGGGAGACGCAAAGAAACCGACTGTTTCTGATCATAGTCTGGAATCGCTGCAGGAAATCATGGAACGTTTCCGTCTCTTCTCGAGCAATCCGGGGCGGGGCATGCTTTTGTGCTGCTTGTGCCAAAGGGTGTTAGACGTTGCCGGCAGGCAAGGTGGAGGGATAACGCGATTGTTTCACGCGTACTGAAATGAGATCGAGCACGGTTGCCATTCAAGTAGCATGTGCCACTCAGAACTCAAAATTGACGACGACGAGATTTCAATGTAGGATGTGCCACTCAGAAATCAAAGTTGACGCCAATCAGGAATAGGAAAAACGTATGATTGGCGTGCCTATCCACGAAATTTCTATAGAAAACAGAATGAGGAAGAATAACTAATGAGGCGTTTGGATGGTAAGTAAGCATCCTAAGACATAGTAAAAGAAGAAACGAGGTTGGACTTTATATGCTTATTTTCTTCAAAAGTCCTATTGAATAGCTCATTTCATAGAAATTTTGTTCCAAAAACTCTGACATGTTTGTATCCTTGAAATTGAATTCATCCTAATAATTATAATTGAGATATAGATTAATTAAGTTAATATAGTTGTATATATATTTGGAATATATTTGTATATTTATTGTTAGGTAGTTGAAAGGGACATACTTAGCTAATTTATGTTGTACTTATTTTATTGAAAAGTTAGAAGTGAGTTGAAGATTTTAATGCTATAAAAAAAGTTGAGAGATTCAAATCTAAAATTTTAGTTTTTCTCATAGTAATTTATAGAATCCATTTTTACTCTCGAGCAATTACCAAAATATTGTTTATATGTGAATTTGAAATAGATTTATTTTCAAGTTTGATGAGCTTATTCAAAAAAAGTTATGGAATGTCAAATTTAAATCTTGAAAATAAGCCACCTAATCCATTATGTAGATTTCAAATTCCTCCAAAATAAAGGGATCCAAAGTATTTGATTAGGTGTATCCTAATATAAAAAAAAAATCGAGATAGGAGATTGTGAGGTTTTGATCTACCAAATTTACCACTAGAAAAAAATTCAAACTTCTAAAAAGTTTTAGTTTTTCTCAGATTTCAAAGAAATTTATGGGTGTGATGTTGCAACTCCTGTTGACACCATTTGAGACTCACTCGAGCAATTACATATGCAAAATATTGTTTATATACTCCATCCATTCTAAATTATAATTTATTTGATTTTTTTATCTCAAGTTTGATCACTCGTCTTATTCAAAAAACAATTGAGCATGGCATGTCAAACATAATCAAATTTAAGGCATTCTTGAAGAATTTTCATTTGTTTTGTTAATAAAGAAATAAACCATAAAAGTTATTACTCAAACAATAAAATGAAAAATCTGTTTCCATTTTTGATATTTTTGTTATACAAAATAGCTAAATAAATTTTGAATAAGATGAGTGGTCAAAAACTACAATGACTAGGTGAATTCAAAAAAGTCAAATTGAAATTCTATAATTTGAAAAAAGAATGAATTTAGTATTTGATTAGGTGTATAGTCCAAAACTTTTTATGAAAAAGACAACTTTGGAGGGCCTATCAAAATGAAAGTCACGCAAATGTCCATTTTATCCCAAAAGGGCTACCTGAGACCTCTTTTGTGTCTCATCGCCGCCACTTTGTGGCCGCCCACCGCGCACCCGAGCCAAGAGAAGGAGAAGAGGAAGAAGAAGAAGAAGGCGCCCGCGAAGAGACGGCGCCCGACACCGTAATGGCCGATCCACTAGGGCTTGCTCATTTGCGCCGAGAGGGTGCTAGGATCGATTCGAGATAGGAGATTGTGAGGTTTTGATCTACCAAATTCACCGCTAGAAAAGTGAAATTTATGGGGATTTGGAGCTTTCCCCAATCTTGTTGGCTCCCATCTCTCATATCATTCATCTTCACAGTGGATTGCTTGCTCATTGCACATTCGTAGTTTTTTGTCGTAAGAAATTTTCACGTAAACCTTGGTGTCTGGCGTAGAGATTTATTGATTGGTTCTTATCTTGATTGCCATTGGTGCCATCCCGATTTCAAGTTCATGGTGTATGATTGAGTTGACATATGAGGCAAATATATAAGTTCTTTGATACGTTAATGATGGGGATTGATGTGTAAATGAGCTGATCGATTTGCTTTGTATTTTTTATTGTGAAGTTTGGACAACACCATGTTTGAAGAATTGATGTTATGGGATTGTTTTCTAGTATGCACATAAGTTAGTTTAGCCGGTTATTAGTGGTTGCGATCATTCATCCGCGCGTTGTTTTGAGTTTTTTTTGAAATTTGTAGCCGCGACTATAATGCGATCGCTTGCGCCATGCCATGCGCTATGGTTTATGACTAGAACTTGCCATAGTTTAAATAAAAAATGACTCATTTTATTGTCAAACTTTGCTATAGCCCATAAGTATCGCTACGCTTGCACTACATTTGATTTTATTGTCAAACTTTGCTGACTTGGGTGCGTGGAGGGTGACCATTAGTGGCAGAGTCTTGCCGTGGGGTGCCAGGCTTTTGGAATGAACCTTTGTTGTGGTAAAGTTAGAACTTCAAGTCATCATGGAAAAAAACAAATCCATATTTGCATTGGGAACGGTGGTCACCATTTTCTTCACTTTTGGTGAGATCCATAATTGTGAAGGAGGAAACGACTTCATGGAAATTTCAGATAACTTTTAAGATAGTCAACTAGGCTAGCAAGGTTGGAATGGATTCTTTTACCACTCCTATGTACCATAGTTCTTCGAAATTCAATTTTGTACCTAGTGGACATCAATTTCCGTGACTTGAGACAGTGCCAAGAGGGATAGCCGATCTAGCTATATCGGATCGAAACTGGCTCTCTAATGGGAATGGGGTGGAATGTGTGTGGGAATGGTGTTAAAACTTGACCAACTATTATTATGTACTTGATATGCTAAAACATAGGAAACCCCAGCCTTATAGGTTCCTTTTGATCATATCCAACTTGCACAATTTCCACAAAGCAATGCTCATAGGGTGGGAGTGGCCAAGTAAAATGATCTTGATAAATTTTGGTGATTGAAGCCCATGTCTTCCTCAACTTTATCGAAGGTCAAGTAAGGTTAGGGTAAACATTTATTTAGCATTCAACGTTGTTGAGGAATTACATAGTCTATTGCCTAGCGGTCTTATTACACTTCGACCTGTGGCATGGAAATCGGGTCGCTTCATTAATGATGGGGATTGATGTGTAAATGAGCTGCTTTGCTTGTATATTTCTTATTGTGAAGTTTGGAAAGGTTATGGGGACATGTATGATTTGTGATGGTTATATTCTGTTGTTTTTTTGGGTAAAGTCCATTGGTAGTTCTAGAAAACTTTTTAAAAAGACTCATTTTATGTGTTGTCCAATCACCCATTTAGGTCCTTAAACTTGTTCATACTTTCTTAGAACCTTTGTTGGTGAGATGCACAAATCCATATTTGCATTCGTGGTGGTCACCATTTTCTTCGACTTTGGTGAGATCTAAATAACTTTTAAGATAGGCTGGATTCGATTAGCATAGTTCTTGAAAGTTTTTGCGGACATCCAATTTCAACTTGCTCATCTAGAGGTCGAACGAGGCCACCTACACATTCGGGGTTTATCGAAGGTCAAGTAAGGTTAGGGTAAAAATTTATTTAGCATTCAACGTTGTTGAGGAATTACATAGTCTTTGCCCGCTCCACGCGTGGAAAGGTTAGGACATGTATGATTTGTGATGGTTATATTCTCGTTTGGGTAAAAGTCCATTGGTAGTTCTCAAACTTGTTCGCATGTGTTGTCCAATCACCCATTTAGGTTCTTAAACTTGTTCGGTCTTAGAGGTGGTGAGATGCAACAAGAGGTGAGTATCTAAATAGGCGATTAGCGAGTCGTTGCCCAACCTGCTCACTGAGAGGTAACGAGGCCACCTACACATGGGCATGTGGCCTTGCTCAAGAAAAAGGGAAGTTGTGGTTGAGACATGTCGTGGAAAAGGAAGAGGAAGACATGTAGAAGGAAATGAGATGGAATCAACGAGGGATGAGTGCATGCCTAACTTTTCAATCTATAAGATAGATGCCTAACAATTATATGTCCTTGTGTTATGTTAATACACATACTAATCATCAATTATACATGTTAGTGTTTTAACACACATGACATACAAGTGAATATTAGACCGTTCTTCATACATGTGTATTGTTGTGAGACTTTATACGTGCATACTTGATAATACTAGACCAATTGATCCTAATTTAATTTTCGGGCTCTCCATCTGTATTTGCTTATATCCTTATATCCCAATTTCATTTTTTATCACGACTTTCAAATTAAAATCCATTCATGTTTTTCCCAGGAGGCTGGTTTACATCCGTTTTCATTCTCATGTATTTTTTAGATCTAATAGAGTGTTTGGTTTTAAAAATTAACTTATTTTAGATGAGGTGATGCATCATGAGTCTATCTTTTTAATTTAGTGAAATAACTTAATTTCTCATGATAATACCAATTATTAGCTTGTAAGAAATATGTCGATAATAAATTATTTTATTTTATTTCACAAACCAAAAAAAAAGCTAAAGATGTAAGATGGACTACTTTGCTCCACGGACCAAACAGCAAGACGATCCTTTAGCTCGGGCGTCCGGCGACTTCTCGTTTTCTCCTGTCGTCGGGAACCTTCCAGAATCGTGGAGACCGGACGGAACTAGAACTCGCGCCTTCTCTCTCCTCTTTATAGTCTCCTCGACGATTTCACAGAAGACCCGAAACGCGCACCACCAGCCGATACGAATCCGACGATCTCGATCGATCCACCTCCCCGATCGCACGCCAATCAGCACCAGTCGCCGCCGCCATGGCGGACGAGGCGAAGGCGAAGGGCAACGCGGCGTTCGCGGCCGGCCGCTTCGAGGAGGCTGTCCAGCACTTCAGCGACGCCATCGCGCTCGCGCCCGACAACCACGTCCTCTACTCCAACCGCTCGGCGGCGTACGCGTCGCTCGGGCGCTACGCGGAGGCGCTAGGCGACGCCGAGCGGACCGTGGCGCTGAAGCCGGACTGGGCCAAGGGCTACTCCCGCCTCGGCGCCGCGCACCTGGGCCTCGGCGACGCGCCCAAGGCCGTCGAGGCGTACGAGAAAGGGCTCGCGCTCGAGCCGTCCAATGAGGCGCTCAAGTCCGGCCTCGCCCAGGCGCGCCAGGCCGCGTCGGCGCCGAGACGTCCGGTGGGCTCCGGGGCGGACGCCGTCGGCAAGATGTTCCAGGGCCCTGAGCTATGGAGCAAGGTCGCCGCCGATCCCACCACGCGTGGCTACCTCGACCAGCCGGACTTCGTGCAGATGCTGCGGGAGGTGCAGCGGAACCCCAGCAGCCTGAACAGCTACCTTTCTGACCAACGAATGGTTCAGGTGCTCACCCTCATGCTGGACATCAAGTTCCAGAACCAGAGCAATGGGGCGCCTGAGCCGGCTGCAGCGCAATCGAATCCGCCGCCACCAAAGCAGCAGCCAGAGGCAAAGGCAAGGGAGCCGGAGCCGGAGCCCGATCCTATGGAGGTGACAGAGGAGGAGAAGGAGCAT
The DNA here is from genome assembly GCA_904845875.1 of Miscanthus lutarioriparius. Taxonomy (NCBI): domain Eukaryota; kingdom Viridiplantae; phylum Streptophyta; class Magnoliopsida; order Poales; family Poaceae; genus Miscanthus; species Miscanthus lutarioriparius. Next base: position 23,527,396 of record CAJGYO010000012.1, on the reverse strand, counting down.
AAGGAGAGGAAAGCGTCGGCGCAGAAGGAGAAGGAAGCGGGCAACGCCGCTTACAAAAGGAAGGATTTTGATATCGCGATCCAGCACTACACAACGGCCATGGAGCTCGATGATGAGGACATCTCCTACATCACCAATCGTGCTGCTGTTTATCTTGAGATGGGAAAGGTAAGGCCTCCTAGGTCCTAGTTCTAAATCACAAGTTATTTACATGTAGATTGTAGTCTTCAGTTAGAGAATTTTGTCTATGTGATCAGCTACCGAGACCTTTTTACCACATACTGCAAACAAACAGCTTTTAGATATGAAATTGGCTAAGTATTGGTCTCTCCATGGATTAATTGAGGCAAATGATATCCAGACCTACTTGAATTGGTCGAGAACTCGAGTTGCATTATTAAAGGAAGTTTTGTGGTAGGAGTTGGTGATCGTGACAGTGAGCAAAAATGCAAAATACATTTAGTGTTCCACAGTCATGAAATTCTGATACAGGCCACTTGGGAGTTCCCTAGTTCTGAAATTCTGATAGGGACAACTTGGAGCTTGATGAGTAGGAGCCAGAACGACATTCAGCCTGTTCGGCTGGGGCTGAAACGATAGTATACGATCGTGGATTATTACTGCTGGCTGGTTTGGTGTGAGAGAAAAATACGATTGTTTACGACCAAGCGAACAGGGCGATTATTGTTGGTAGTTATTCCTTGTATTTTTTTTTACTTCAAGTCGTGAATGAATTCACTCCTATTGTTGGCTTATGCTTAGGCAATGCAAAAGGCTTAATTGTGACAACATTAAACTTGGTTGGGTAGCTCACAGAAAAAGGAGCAGAAGAATAGAAAAAGGGTAGAAATTGTCTCTGCTAGATGGAGCATAAGAATAAAAAAAGGGTAGAAATTGTCTCTGCTAGATGGTAATCTACTAATCTGAGGACTGCAGAAGTGCTTGTAGCTAGAAGAAATCAACATATATAATTAGGGCATGTCCTGCGATAATATCTTGGCAGTGATTTTCTCATTCCTGTACTGCATTATCTGGTGTCCTACAAGTAGGATTCAGGTGTCCTTCGAAACTAATACTTTTCCTTTGAATTCCAGTTTGATGAATGCATTAAGGACTGTGATAAGGCTGTTGAGAGAGGAAGGGAACTACATGCTGATTTCAAGATGATCTCGAGGGCACTCACCAGAAAAGGAACTGCTCTTGCTAAACTTGCTAAATCATCGCAAGACTATGATGCTGCCATTGAGACTTTCCAGAAGGCGTTAACTGAGCACCGGAACCCAGATACCCTCAAAAAACTAAATGATGCAGAACGAGCAAAGAAGGAGCTGGAGCAACAAGAGTACTATGACCCAGGAATTGCTGATGAGGAGCGAGAAAAAGGTATGCCACATCACTTATCACTTGATCATTATTCATGCAGTGAGTTCTGTTGCCCGCAGTATGTTTCTTGTCAAGAATTGCATGTGGTGTTGAACCATTTGTTATTTCTGTGCAGGTAATGAGTTCTTTAAGCAGCAGAAATATCCAGAAGCAGTGAAGCATTACACTGAAGCTCTCAGGAGAAACCCCAAGGACCCAAGGGTAATTTGTTGATGACATCCTTTGTCATTTGCATAAACTGTAGTCTGTACAGTATTACAATAGAATTTATAGGACCTCTAGATGTAGATCTAGCGGGTGAAACTTAACTTAGACAAAGAACTTGTCGATGTACCTCCCAAAGCGCAGTCGTGGCCATGGCGCCGTAGCGACGTGGCCTCGAGTGTCGGAGTAGAGGTAGCTGTGGAGTGGAGGCGTGATCCAGTGGCAGCACCGAAAGCGGTGGCGCTTCCCGTCGCTCACAGCGCGCCCTCTCGATCGGACTAGGGTTAGGACGTCGGTGGGGCGCTGGCGGCTACGGTGAACCTCATATCTCGAGCCCCAGCCCCCTCCTATTCATAGCGCTGCGCGACGGGGGCCCACTAGCCAGGAGAATGGCTGAGCGCCCATGATCAGGGCGCGAGTCAGGGTCCGACTCTATCGTTGGACCGAGCCGGGTGGAAATCAATCTAACATTCTCCCCCTTGATCTCACCTTATGACTTAAAACTTAGTTCACTTTGTCTTTTTTCCCATTCCATCACATATTAGTGCATAGAGCATGCCTCGTCATAACAGTTAGTACTATTAGACTAACAGCTACAATACACCTCTCTGTTTTGAAATATATTCTCAACTAGGCTCTTAGTATCCAGAAATCATATGCTTTCTCGTAAACCCATGTCGACTGTGTGCTCTTTGAACGCATTGGGCGGTAAGCCTTTAGTAAGCGGATCCGCAAGTACTTACTCGGTACTTATATGCTCAATGCTTTCAAAATGATTCTAAATTTTCTCCTTTACAACATTTAACTTAATGTCAATGTGTTTGGCAGTACACTTTACCTGTTGTCATAGGAGTGATTTGCTTTAAATGGTTATTGCTGTTGTTTACCATTGTTAATTCCGGATACAAAATTTCCTTAACCACTTTTGCCTGTCCCTGAAGCCTCATTACCAAGCTATACTATGGTATGCGTCATTTATGATACCACAACTGTTTTTTTGGAGCTTTTTCACAATAATACTCCAACTGCGAGTGTTAGCAACTACTGTGGATTTCACTACACATCTCGTCAAGGTTTAACATTTGTACCCACAACTATTTGAGAGTACTTGTTCTTTCTTACTCAGCATGAGGCCTATGATACTTTGAAAAAATTGCAAGACATTCTTAACTCCATTCTAGTGATCTATATCTCGACTGAACTTCTGTCAAAATATCCCGGATACGTAAGCTACGTCAAGGTAAGTTCTTGTACATTCATTAAGCTTCCAACAGCTGAAGCATATAGAACCATGTTTATTTGATCGATCTCATATCGGTTCCTGGAACACGGAAGGTTTCCAAATCTATTACTCTTGACTTTAGGAGCAGGCGTAGGTTTATTTGCATGCATACTGTATTTCTTTAGAATCTTTTCTAAGTATGCCTTTGCGATAGTCCTAATACCCCTTTTTCTTCTTTCTCGGTGAATTTCAATTCCTAGAACCAATGACGCTTCACCAAGATCATTCATATTCAAACTTGAGGACAAGAACTTTTTCTCCAATGGCAGATTAACATCACTACTAGTGAGTAGACTGTCATCTATACACAGGACGTGGAAAATGAATTTTTTATTCTTGAACTTCACATAAACGCTATTGTCCTTCTCATTTTCTTTAAACCCAAACTTTCTTATTGTTTCATCAACTTCAAATACTACTCTCTAGAGACTTGTTTTAACCCATAAATGGATTTCTACAAGCGGCATCTCATACATTCTTTTGCTTCCACGACAAAACCTTTGGGTTGTGCCATGTAAACGTTTTCATACAAATCCCCTTTGAGAAATGCCGTCTTCACATCCATCTGATGTAACTCTAAATCGTAATGTGCCACTAACGCCATTATGATTCTAAAAGAATCCTTGCATGAGATTGAAGAGAAAACTCTCATTGTAATCTATTCATTCTCTTTGTGTAAAGCCTTTTGCTACAAGTCGTGCTTTATATCTTTCTACATTACCTTTGGAGTTACGTTTTGTCTTGTAGACCCATTTACAGCCTACTGTTTTAGCTCCATTAGAAAATTATTCTAAGTCCCAAACATCGTTGGTATTCATCGAATTCATTTCAGCTTCCATAGCTTTTTGCCATTTAGACGAGTAAACGCTTCTCATGGCTTCTTCAAATAAGGTGGGATCACCCACCATTTGAATTTCTTCACTAACATAGACTTCATAGTCATCAGAAAATTGGTTTTCTAATTCTTTGAGATCTTCTGGGGCCTCAGCTACTAGCACTTTCATATGGGGCTGTTGTTGCTCTTCATTGCCAAGAGAATTGATTCTACAGGCTCCTATATTACAAAATCTTTGTTTACATTATTCATTTTTTCAAGAGCTAACAACATGTGTTGTGTAAGTCATACAATATCAACAGGTATTGTGAAATTCATTGTTTTTGAATCACTGAAGTGGGCACGCAGTCCCGCTTCTCTTCGAGTCATAGGTCTCTACATACCATGTTCTCTCCAGATCATCCCATCTTCTATAAAGATAGTGTATCTTTAAATTTCTTGTGTGGGTTTAATCATGTTAAAACCTCATATGGCGCTTTAAGCACCACATTAACATCTTTAAGGCTCATCCAGTATGAATTCTGGCTGACTACGCTATCTTCCTATCGAGACTGTAAAAGGTCTAGGAATTTAGCTATTTCTCTATTTAGGGGTATCGTTATTATGATCAACGGTCACATTCATCAAATTCTTTATCTCACTCTTAATGAAGAGTAGTCACATTCATCAACATCTTTATCTCATCTTTCTTAATTATATCTTTGCTCTTACTCTTAATTGATCTCACAATTCTCCCCCTCGAAATATGGCATGAGCTTTACTGCCATAATTTCGAGAATTATTTAGAAAACCTGCGAACGATGAGACACTTATAACTTACTTCATTCACATGATTATGTTATTCTAACAAAGTTATTTTTTGAACCGTATAGGAGTACACTTTCCTCATTCCACTTCAAGAACTCAACAAGGTCTTTTATTAGCAGTACTTTTGTAAGTCACGCTTGTATACTTTTTCTTATCTTTTGGTTAGTATTGACCATGACGGTGCATTTCTATTGTGCCATGGTCAATACTAGGATAGCATAAAAGCTACCCAAACTTCTCTCGCTATGCATGATATAAAAACATATGAGTCATTATAAAACTTCTCCCGCCATGCAGTATTGACTAGCATAAGTACTATGCCAAACTTCTCATGTGGGATAAATCTATATACAAACACGCATGCTTAATCCAACGTTGGTCAAATTAGACATGCATGTTACTTATTGCAACTCTTATCATAATGATGAAAAAAATATACTATTTACTGTAACGAAAACTTAGTCATGACGACTAAAACATTCACTTATACTTCATTTTCCAATTAAATCTTTCCGTTGGTTCCAATTTAATCAGAAAATTAGCAAACTAACAAAAAATAGTCCTGAAGTGACTTAACTCAAGCCTTTTCATTCACATAGCCTAATATTGCAGCCCGTTGACTTACAGCCGAGTGATCTCGTGGGTTAAAATTAAAACATATAAGGTGTTTCTGCATCAATTCTACATCACTGTTGGGCAGAAAATAGAATTAATGCATAAAATTCATAAATTAACTTGAAGGACATATAACTACTCTTCAAAATTAAATTTTACTGTTGGTTCGAATTTAATTAATCAACATCATTGCAGTGAAAACATGATAATAAAATAAATTCCATTAGTTCAGGAGCATTTCTTGGTACTTATCTACTCTCTGAAAAATTGACCACATTGATGTAAATTTACCAGAGATTTAAATTTCAAACTTAAACTCATTATAATATTGTTTATCAACGTTGCACAGGAAAATAATAATATCATAATTAAACTTAAACAAATCGGACTACTCGCCAATTTAATTTTTTCCGTTGGTCTCAATTTGATTAGAGGATAAACATAATCATAATTTACTGAATACATATAACTGCTTTTCAAATTAAATCCTCCCGTTGATTCGAATTTAATGAGAAGATAATAATCATTAACTTTACAGTGGAAACATGAAAAATATAATTTATCTACTTTTCAGAAGCATTTCAGTGTACTCATCTATCTCGAACAATTTATCCCGTTGGTTCAAAATTGAATAGAGATGAAAAACTAATCTAAATTCATCAAAATTTGCTTCTGAAAATAATAAACCTTGAAACAGGCTCTTCTGTTCATTTTGGCCCAATCGAGAAAAAGCCAGCCTGGAGCCCATCTCGCTCACGCATTATGCGGTTCAGCCGGTCCAAGTATTGTCCATATCGAAACCGCCCATGGCCTATTCAAGGCGCAGCTGCAAGGCCCCTGTCGAGCCACAACACGGGCTCGGGCCGAATTCTTCTCTCCCGCTTGGGCCATACGGTCCGAGCACTGCGAACCGTCGATCGTGATCCGACGGTCGTGCGCGAGACTCGGAGGAACAAAACCCCGGCGCCTGCCTCCTCCCCCAAACCCTAAACTCATTTTCACCCTCCCCTCCTCTCTCTTCGCCGTAGAGGCGACAACGGCGGCGGTCACATTGGCCGTCGGCATCGGTGAAGCGCCGCCGGAGCAGTTCCGACTACCCTTCCTCTTCTTGTTTCTCGCTCCCCTTCTCTTCTGTTTTAGCCCTGCAGCCATGGCGAGTAGATCTAGGGGAACAGATACGACTGCTCATGGCGACCGGACAGGCGTGGCGGCGCTGCCGCGGGGCCCCTCGTCGGCGCGCGCGCTCGCCCGAGGCTGAGCGCGCCTCCGTTGAGCAGCCTTGTGGCGACGCCCTTGACTCCCGAGCCCGATGCGGAGGCCGCGCGGTGGCGTGACCGACCGGCGCCGGCGATTCGGGTGCTCTTCCCGCACAACGCCGAGCGACGCCGGCGGTGACAACTGCGATAGGTAAGCCCCTGTCCTCTCCGTCCTGCTTCTAGGGTTAGGGTTAGGGTTTAACTCGACTGGATTTGTTCGTTCCGATTCATCTCCTTCTAAATGCTAAAACTTAGACTACCCCAAACTAGATCTGCACACCAACCTTGCTCCGATACCAATGATAGAATTTATAGGACCTCTAGGTGTAGATCTAGCCGGTGAAATTTAACTTAGACAAAGAACTTGTCGATGTACCTCCCAAAGCGTAGTCGCGGCCATGGCGCCACAGCGACGTGGCCTCGAGTATCTTAGTAGAGGTAGCTGTGCAGTGGAGGCGCGATCCAGTGGCGGTGGCGAAAGCGGTGGCGCTTCTCGTCGCTCACAGCGCGCCCTCTCTATCGGACTAGGGTTAGGACGTCGGTGGGGCGCTGGCGGCTGCGGTGAACCTTGTATCTCGAGCCCCAGCCCCCACCTCCTATTCATAGCGCTGCGCGACGGGGGCCCACTAGCCAGGAGAACGGCTGAGCGCCCCCGATCAGGGCGCGAGTCAGGGTCCGACTCGGTCGTTGGACCGAGCTGGGTGGAGATCAATCTAACATGTTACTGTGCATCCTCTAATCTGCAGGGTAATTTTTTTTGAGAATATGAATTGGTGTAACATTGTGAAACTTGAATATAGCATTTGAATCAATCTACAACTGTTTCTTTGACTTCTGTTGTTGCCAATTTGAAAACTTTAGATTTGCCTTTTTGACTTCCAGGTACGTCACATGTGATTGATGTGTGGACATTTTTAAGTTCTTTCCTTCATGGATGATTTCAGGTATACAGCAATAGGGCTGCCTGTTACACCAAGCTGGGGGCCCTTCCTGAAGGTCTGAAAGATGCTGAGAAGTGCATTGAGCTAGATCCCACATTCTCCAAGGGATACACAAGGAAAGGTGCTATCCAATTTTTCATGAAAGAATATGACAAAGCGCTGGAAACTTATCAAGCTGGCCTAAAGCATGACCCAAAAAATCAGGAGCTGCTTGATGGTGTAAGGAGGTAATGCTGCTGATGGAAGAGATCATACACGTCTTCTGATGTTGGTGTGTGCTAAGCAGCAGTTCTAATCGTTGCTCTGATCCTTTTCTTTTCAGGTGTGTTGAACAGATCAACAAGGCGAGCAGAGGCGAACTCAGCGAGGAGGAACTGAAAGAGAGACAGGTAAACTGATTTTGTCTAAATCTTTTGTTCGTTAATGATGGATGGAGTACTTTGCCTGTCGTTCCATCCACTAGTAATGCAAGAAGCCAAGAACACAATGACTAACAGGTCACCCTTTGTTACGCAGAACAAAGGCATGCAGGACCCTGAAATCCAGAACATCCTGACTGATCCGATCATGCGGCAGGTAACGATAGACGTCTGCATTTGATTTTAAATGCACTTAAGGTAGGTGAGACTGATGACGATCTGATAATTCCGAGCTTGCCCTGCAGGTTTTGACCGATTTACAGGAGAACCCTCGAGCTGCCCAGGTGCACCTCAAGAACCCCGGAGTGATGCAAAAGATCCAGAAGCTCGTCAGCGCCGGGATAGTTCAGATGAAGTAGAAGTAGACAGTGGCTGGAATGGCCGGGTTCAGAACTGGGACCTGTGCTGGAAATGCTGTGAACCTGATCATCATTGTTTCGCATTTTGGAAACTGAATCGGTTTGTGTGGTCATGGCTGTTAATTATCCATATGGTTTTTCCAATGCCTGTGAAGAGGAAGAGTGTTCAGTCTCCTCGCACTCGAGCAGTTTCTAGAGTTACGTGATGGTACCGTCCATTTGAAAAAGCCGCAGTGGTTCACCACCCGGGTTCATCGGATCAGCATCAGCTCCTTCGCCAACACCCCACATCGGTTCGGCTCCTTCGATCGTTCGATACGTCGGGCCTTGCCAGTGGAGTGGCAGGTGCCCATCGTGTAAGTTCAGATTGGCGATGGTCTGATAATTGCTTTTATGATTGGGTAAATAGGTAACAGGCACCAATCGAGTTCCTGAAGTCCAAAATTGTTCCTTCTTGGCTTTTCTTGCAGTAATCGAGTTCCTGAAGCCCAAAATTGTTCCTTCTTGGCTTTTCTTGCAGTAATTCCCGGGTGATCATAATGGTGTCGTGATAGCTCAGTACTTTTCTTTTTGATGAAACGAGATACCTCTGCTTATATTGAAATGAAAGCAATTAAATGTTCGCAAAGTAAGGCTGGGGTATCAGCTCACAAAAGAACACCACAAGAGGACACAACAACCTATTACAAGTCTAGGCAAAATCAGATTTCTTCAATATCCGAAACATCGCTCGTCAGGGTAACGAAATCATGCCACCACTTCACCAACTGCTCATCAGCTGATCCAGAATTCTTAGCTCGTTTGAGTTGAGAAGGGGCGCCATTTCTGTAGAAAAAAGGTCATAGCATTGGAAATGCTAGCTCGGTACTCTCTACGTTATTTTTTACATGTCGTAATAGTCTAATAGAACAAGAGGGAGAACGATCTGCAACTTCTCAGCTTCTCAACAGGAGCAAGGAACCAAAAACATATAATTTCACTGTCCTCTCATCGCGAAACCTCGACAAGGCCATTATCAGGTCCAAAATCAATGGCAAATAATGCCCCCTCACGGGGTTCAATACACTACATAGCTACATACACCTTGATGTCCTTCCTATCAACCTGCTCTGCTGTTGCTGTATGGATTTATCTACGGGAATGAAAATTAAGCAGTAGCTTCCTCTGTTTTGGTGGAGAGCTGGTTCTGGATGTGCTGTGGGACGACGTCAAACTTGGCGAGCTGCATCGTGTAGGACGCTCGCCCCTTGGTCATCCCCCGGAGGGTGCTGACGTATTGGAACATCTCAGCAAGTGGCACAAAAGCATCAACCACCTGTGAATTGTGATGAATAACATTGTAAGCAAAATGTTTAAGGTCATGTTGCAAGTAGCAGACTATGATAAACTAGTCTACAAAAGGGGAGATGTACTATTTCATACCTTGAGTCCACCAGGCTTATCCCCGAAGCTGTTAACCTGTCCTCTTCTAGAGTTCAAATCACCAATAACATCGCCCAGATGCTCTTCAGGAGTTATCACTTCAACTTTCATTATAGGCTCGAGAAGCCTTGGACCAGCTTTCCTCATTCCCTCACGGAAGGCTCCTCTGGCTGCAATTTGGAATGCTAAGACACTTGAATCGACATCATGATATGAGCCATCAACCAGCACAGCCCGGAAGTCCACAACTGGGTAACCAGCGAGGACACCATTGGGTAAGCTTTCTTCCAATCCTTTCATCACTCCTGGTACATATTCTTTGGGCACTGCCCCTCCCTTGATTTCACTCTTGAACTCATACCCACTTCCAGCTTCCAAAGGTTCAAAACGCACAATAATGTCTGCAAACTGCCCAGATCCACCAGATTGCTTTTTGTGGACATATTGTATTTCTGCAACTTTGGAAATACTTTCACGGTAGTTGACTTGTGGAGCTCCAACGTTTGCTTCAACCTGCACAGATCGTTTGCATAAAAGAAGGTAATGTGGCAGGTACAAAACTGAGTTAACAACAGCTAACGACCAAATAATAAATTTCCATATAGAATAGAAAAGAAACGTACGATGCATGCACTGCATAAATGTAGCTAGTCATAATACTAACCTTGAACTCCCTCTTTAGTCTGTCTACAATGATATCAAGATGCAGTTCTCCCATTCCTTCAATAACAGTCTGGTTGGTTTCCTCGTCTCTAGAGAAGTGGAATGACGGGTCTTCCTGAGCAAGCTTGAATAACCCATTAGCCATTTTGTCAGCATCAGCTTTGGTCTTGGGTTCAATAGCAACCTTAATGACAGGATCAGGAAATTCCATACGTTCAAGCACTACAGGCTTGTCTGGATCACAGAGTGTTTCACCAGTAATTGTGTCTTTCAGACCAGCAAGTGCCACTATGTCACCTGTCACAGCAACTGCTATATCTTCCTTACTGTTTGCGTGCATCTCAAGGAGTCTTCCAATTCTTTCTTTCTTATCTTTATTTGCATTGAGAACATATGAACCAGCTACCAGCTTCCCGGAGTATATGCGAACAAATGTTAGTGACCCCACAAATGGATCAGTCATGATCTTGAAAGCTAACCCAGAAAATGGTTCATCATCATTTGGTTGCCTTTCAAGTATTATTTCAGGGTCTTCTGGGTCAGTACCCTTCATTGAAGGTAGATCGAGTGGAGATGGCAAGTAATCGACAACAGCATCAAGCAATGATTGGACACCCTTGTTTTTGAATGCTGAACCACATAAAACTGGGACAAAGCTGGCAGAAATTGTTCCCTTTCTGATTAATTTCTTAACAGTTTCCTCGTTTGGTTCAGTTCCTTCAAGATAATTCTCCATAACTTCATCATCCAATTCAATAATAGTTTCCAGCATCTGAACACGATAATCTTGAGCCATCTCTTGGAGATCATCAGGTATGTCTTTGTATTCAAATTTTGCACCCAGCTCCTCCCCTGTCCATACAATAGCTTTCATTCTGACTAGATCAACAACTCCTTGGAAATTGTCCTCTGAACCAATCGGCAACTGAATTACCAATGGTTTGGCACCCAAGTTTGCAACTATCATGTCCCTAGTTCTAAAGAAGTTAGCTCCAAGGCGATCCATTTTGTTCACGAAACATATTCTTGGAACCCCATATTTATCTGCCTGGCGCCACACAGTTTCAGACTGTGGTTCTACCCCAGCAACACTGTCAAAGAGACATATAGCGCCGTCCAACACCCTAAGAGCACGTTCAACCTCAAGAGTGAAGTCGACGTGACCAGGAGTATCAATAATGTTGATTCTGTGTTTGTTCCAGAAGGCAGTCGTGGCTGCAGATGTAATGGTTATTCCTCTCTCTTGTTCTTGTTCCATCCAGTCCATTGTAGCTGTTCCCTCATGAACCTCGCCAATCTTGTAGTTCCTTCCAGTGTAATACAGAATGCGCTCAGTAGTTGTTGTCTTTCCTGCATCTATATGGGCCATAATCCCAATATTGCGGTAATCATGTAAAGGCACTTGGCGATCTGGATACAAAAAAAAAAAGCAAGTTAATATCTAACTCATTAAACCAACAAAATGATATATTATTCCCAACAAGAATGGTGGATTTAGCAATAAGAAAATGTAATTAAAAAAGCAAGTGACATGCAATTTCAGAGCTTCATTTGGTTTAGCATTGATATGACACATGCCGATATTTTAAGTTGCATACAACAAAATCTATAGTACCAAGTGGCATGAAAAGCACTGGACACTGACACCCTCTGCCCTCCGCATTTCATACTTGCTGAAAATTCGCATCAAGCAAACTCATGAAGAGGCACACTCATTTACAAGGCCTTGGAGGCTTGGAACCTATTTTTCTTAAATATTTGCAGAACTTCCATTATTGGGCCTCTTTAAAAAATATCCAAGAGACTCTCTTCATGGTTCTTTATCACAAAATTCAGAAAACAAACCAAAAAATCAGACTCCAAAGGACTCTCTACACCACTCTCCATCTTTTCCGCTCCCCAAAACCACCCTCCTCGCTCTCCGCTAATGGAGAGGCACATCACTCTCTAAATTCAATATATGGTAGTCCTCTTATGAATTTTTTCACACAAGGAAAATTATGATAAGCTATTGGAGTCCGTCCATTGGAGACACGAGAGATATATAAAGAGAATATTCATGGGATGGCTCTTTAAATAGATATATAGATATTGAATTTGTGATAAGCAAAATTTAATTAGAATAACATCTACAGAAACAAAGTCCAACAGCAAGTTATGAAGTTCATCATTGATTTAACTTCGATTCTGAGCACCATAATTCCACCAATCTTTTTTAAGAAACAACTTAAAATATTTGTCTGGTAAAGCACAGACGATTAAAAAGCGGTATAGGCACTGCAGAGACAAGCACGTCAACAAGCAAACTGGTCCCTTTGGGTAAGCAGGATGAAGCACAATCACTAACGATCAACCTTAATTTCACTCTCGTATACTGCAACCCACTGCTGCTCTACGGAGGTACGCTCTTGGTCATTTCGACAAACACACGGAACACTCACGCGCTGGCGCACTACAGAAACGCCTGCGCCCAATAAGAGAATGGAAACTTCACAAAAGGATTACAACGCTCGCTCACCGCTGCCGGCCATGGCGACGACCGAGAGGCGCGGCCTGCGCGGGCGCGGGCGGAGTCCGGCCACGGGGCCTGCCACCGCGGCGCGCCCGGAGGCCAAGCGCGGCGCGTGGAAGGGGCGGTGGCCGAGGAGGAGGCGCGAGGCGGACGAGGCGGAGACGACGGTGGTGGCGGCCGGCCGGCGCGCGGACCGCGCCGCGGCGGCGGCGGCTCGCAAGGGCGCCTCGGCGGCCATGGAGACTGCCTCTGTGGTTCTTCTTGGTGGCCTTTGCCGCGAGCTCTCTTGTTTCGCCCCTCGCCTGCTCGCCTACGCCGCGAGACTGTTGCGAGGAGGACGCCTCCCCGTCTTATGCGCGCGGCGAGCGGCGGCCAACGATGCCGGTGATGCCTCAGGATAATGTGAGCCGCGCGGCTGCGAGGAGGACGCCTCCCCGTCTTACGTTATGGATTGGCGCTTTTTTCAGTTTTTCGCTTGCCTAATCAGTGGATTCTCTCTCTCTTTATTTTGTATTTTTTAATCCTGGGCATTTGACCCGTGTTAGCGAAAAGTGATCAAACACATAAATATTTGTAGTTTTACCGTACGTTGTGATCGGATGTGGCGTAGCACTCAATGAACACAAGGTTTATACTGGTTCAGGCAACGTGCCCTACGTCCAGTTTGAGTCGGTCGATGACTTTATTATTGAGCCTAGGTGCTCGAAGTTTGTTGTAAGGTTATAAACGAGTGGGAGTAAGATGGAGGATATCAGAGGTCCGGTCGGACTCCGGACCGAAGGGCTAAGAGTGACGGGAGCCCCGACGTGCGGTAAGTGTTGCTCCATTCGGCTTTAGAGTTCTAGAGCCGAGCAGAGAGAATCGGAATGATCCGTATGTTGTTCGTTGGAATCATCTATGTGAATTGATCGTCCGAATCGTCCTCTTTTTAGAGAGAGCGCATCCCTTTTTATAGATGAAGGAGTTGGCTTTACAAGAGAGTGTGAGAGAAAGAGTGTATGTGCTATCTAGTCTTGTTGCCCACGCCGTCGGGTATAAGGCGGTTTGTCGACGTCCACAATATTGTTGATGTCTGGATGCATGTGGTAGGCTCCATTGTGATCTTCTGATATGGCCAATGTCGGCGCCTACCATACTGTAGGATAAATGTCGGTTCCCATAACACTGTTGGTGTTATGCACATGTCTGGAAGGTGATAAAGTACCCTTCTGACATGACCTGACAATACTGTCCTGCAGGTGTGTAGGGTACAGTCCTTGATATTGCGGTTGACTAGAGCGCCCTGCCTCACTTGCTCTGTTCATTTCCTGGGTCTTCACCGAGCGGGCGTCCCCGGTCGGCCATTCCCCAGCCGGCTCCGGCCTCTCGGTCGGAGAAGAGCTAGAAGCAGAGGTTTGATGTACTCCCGGTCGAAGAGATGAGTCGGAGTCGGAGGCGAGCGTTGTCCCTTCTTGGCCAGGCCTTCCGATCGGAGAGGCGGGTCGAGTCGGAGGCGAGCGCCGGTCCTCTTTGACCAGGCCTTCCGGTTGGAGAGGCGGGCCAGAGTCGGAAGCGAGCGTGGTTCCTCCTTGGGCAGGCCTTTTGGTCGGAGAGGCGGGCCGGAGTCGGAAGTGAGCGTGGTTCCTCCTTGGTCAGGCCTTCCGGTTGAAGAGGTGGGCTGAAGTCGGAGGCAAGCGCCGGTCCTCCTTGGCCAGGCCTTCCGGAGTGGCGGAGTCGGAGGCGAGCCGGAGTCGGAAGAGAGCGTGGTTTCCTCTTGGCCAGGCCTTCCGGTCGGATAGGCAGGCCAGGGTCGAAAAGCGAGCGCTGTTCTTCTAGCCTGTCGTTAGGTATTTGGGCCAACCTAGGAGTTACGCGTCGTCCGCAACGTCATCTGTTGGGCCGAGCTTTTGCTTGGAAGCAGGTCCATGAGGGACCCCGGGTTTATGAACCTAACAACCCGACTTTATTCAAAGCTTATTACAAGCCCATGATCCAATGCTAGGGATACTAGCTTACAATGAAGTTCGGACAACTGTTAAAGGATTACAAGTTCATCTAGCCAAAGACCTTGTCGGGGATCTAGTACTAGGGTACCCAATGAGTTGGAGCTAATCACCATCAAACATTGATGCTTCCAAACAGACAAGAATGCAACTGCACTACTTGCCCATACGACTGAAGGTTGGCCACGCCTCGCCCGACCCCTGAGGGTTGGCTCCGCCTCACCCGACCCCCGAGGGCTGGGCTCCGCCTCGCCCGACGACCAAGGATTGGATCCGCCTCACCTGATGACTGAGGGCTGGCTTCGCCTCGCCCAATGACCAGGGATTGGCTCCACATCGCCCGACGACTGAGGGCTAGCTCCACCTCGCCCGACATCCTGGGACAGACACCGCCTCGCCCAACGTCTGGGGGCGGGCCCCGCCTCGCCCGACTTCCGAGGGCTGGCTCCACCTCACCCGACGTCTGGGGGCAGACTTCGCCTCGTCCGACGACCAGGGACTGGCTCCGTCTCGCCCAACGACTGGGGACTAGCCTCGCCTCGCCCGACCCCCAAGGGCTGGGTTCCGTCTCGCCCGATGATTGAGGGCTGGCTCTGCCTCGCCCGACGACACACCTGCTCCTTCATAATGACCAGCACAGGGTAAGACAGGACATTCGAGTCAACCGCAGTACCGAGGACCATGCCCTGCACACATGTAGGAAAGTACTATCAGGATACGACGAGACGGGCACTTAAAGCCCTTCCAGGCATGACAGAACCCAAACAGTGTTGTAGGCACCGACTTTTGTCTTACAGTGTTGTGGGCGCCGCCATCATCCCTCGAGCGTGGATCCTAACATAAGCATACGACAACCACTACAATCTAGGAGGGAACTCACATCATCTACAGTACATAGACGTATGGTCACTTCTCCGTCTGCTCCCCGTAGGGTCATGGCTCGGTACCCTGGCACGCCGCATCGTCCGCCGGAGTAGGATGGGATGTGACCACTAGCTGACCGAAGCCAGAGCACGACCCTATTAGGATCAACAAACATGCTATCCCTGTCACCGTCTGCCATGTCAGCAGGGCAGGCTCAAGGGAAAGGGAAGACCCAACACCTTCGAAGGACCTTCTCTACCTCTGGTTTTTTCTCTTTCTCCCATCTATAATCCTTGCTCCCTCTTGGTCTATAAAAGGGAGGGCAGGGCACCCCACTAAGGGGAGGGATCAATTTTCACACACAACACATCACACAACACACAACCAAACAGCAACCGAGCTCTTGGCATCTTTTCGACTTTTCCATCAGAGACTTGGGACCTGTCCCTCTCTTGACCGTTTGTACCCCTTACTACGAACCTTTTTCAGTGTTAATAACACGAGCAGCAACAAACTGGACGTAGAGACATTCTGCTCAAACCAGTATAAACCTTGTGTCCTTTAGTACACCATCCGGGCCTAACGCGCAACAAATACAAATTTACTAGTTGGTGTTTATTCGAAACACCGATAGTTGGCACGCCAGGTAGGGGACCTTTGCGCATTCCGACGATAAAACATTAGGCCACGGATGGCTAGCCATGGCATCAGCTGGGTCCTAGGTGCACACGTGCATTTCGGGAGCCTAGACTTCATCATCATGGTGGGAGGAGAGTTGGCATTGGCTCACGCCGCCATCCAATCTCTCCCCTCCATCGGCCTCAACCACGAGAGGCTTGAGCGCTAGCTCGGTGTCTCCCCTTGGACCCTAGCAGTCTAGGGAGGACCAGCGCCGCCTCACCCTTTCCGACGCCAATGACACGACACGGTTTTCCGAAGGAGGGTCCCTCTCTCCGGAACACCACATACGGAGCGCCCCAACAGCGCTTCTGTTTGGTCTCCGCAACGCTGCGGCGACCGTTAGCCACCTTGTGGCACGACGCATGGTTCTACCACCCGCGAACAATGAGTTCGTGGGGGTAATCAAACACGTCATGAAATCTCTCCACATCCTCCTCACAGAGGAGCCGGGGTCGTCCTCTAGCTCTGATTCTAGCAGGGGGAGCCATCACCCCTCCCGAGAATGCTTCATGACGGGTACCCCCGAGGGACATGTCGAAAGCATCCCCGCAGAGAAGGCTACCCCGGTGGGAAACCTCGGTGACGAAACTAAAGGGGAGACAGCGGCCCCACCTTGCATGGGGGTGGAGCAGCTAAAAGCCCGAAAGCAAGAGATCAAGGAAGCCGGAATCCAGCTTGTGTAGGAGTGCGCGGAGCTCGATCGAGAGATCGAACGCCGCGGAGACAGTGGGCGCGCACGTGCCATGGCCCGCGATGTAAACCGAAGGATCATCGCCGATGATGAAGCCCTTCCTCGCTTCGCTCGGGTGAGCCAGAACATCGCCGCCACGATGGCCTTGCTCCATGGCCTTCCGGAGGCCACGACGCCCGAGGATCGTTAGGCCCACCGCGAGATTCGCACGCTACTCGAGTGTGCGGTGGCGCAGCAGGCAAAGAGCTCATTATCTCGACGACGCGAGCTCGACACCAGCCAGCTCACGCCCTCGGTGCACCCCGCCAAGGACGCGTCACTCCACCAGGCACCACAAGGCGGCATGCAGCGCGCCGCGGTCCCGGTGCATCAATGTCTCGGCCGCAACCACGACGCACGAAGCACTCTCGACGCCCACAGACGTACCTACGGTGATCCAAGAGAAGGAGCCCACCGCGGCTATCATCCTCATCGCGGTGGATGCCACGACAGCGGCGAGGACTGGAGCCCGAGCCCCGACCTGCTAGGCCCTCAGGCCTTTGGCCGGCACATCCTCAACGCTGCTTTCCCACCAAAGAACCGACCACCTACCAATATCCCAAAGTACTATGGGGATACAAACCCCAGACTTTGTCTTGAAGACTATCGGCTTGCCTGCTAAGCCGGTGGTGCAGATAATGATGACTTCATTATTCACAACCTTCCACTGTTCTTAGCCGATTCGACACGAACGTGGTTGGAACACCTGTCATCCAACGTGATCCAGAGTTAGGCGGATTTGAAGGAGATCTTTGTGGGGAACTTCCATGCACATACAAGTGCCCTGGGAACCCATGGGACCTCAAGAACTACCATCAGAAGGCTGGTGAGACCCTCCATGGGTACATTCGACGCTTCTCCCGGCAGTGCAACAAGCTCCCTAACGTCGCCGACGCCGACGTTATAGGAGCCTTCCTGTCCGGGACTACCTGTGAGTCTTTGGTTCATAAGCTGGGATGCAAGGGCCCGTGAACCACCAAGGAACTCCTGGACATCGCCACTAGCCATGCCTTAGGAGAAGAGGCGGTCGGAGCAATCTTCGATCGTCTCGAGGGCAAGGCAAGGCGGGATGAGGGCACCAACGAAGGCACCTCCAATCGTTCCACCAAAAGGAAGAACAAGAAGCAACGGCACGAGGACTCGCTTGTGGCCGCTGCTGACCGCAAGGGTGGTCGGAAGCCCATGGAGGGCACTGAACCACTTCAAAAATTTACTCGAGGGGCCATGCCCAAACCACGCCTTCCGGTTAAGCACCTGCTCAAAGATTGTAGCCTCATGTGGCGGTTCTTGTCCGGAGGCTCCAACAAAGGGGAGCATGGAAAGGACTTTGCCCCCACCACGGATGACGCCGAGGAGAAGTTTGACGGCTTTTCGATGCTAGATGGCTACCTTATGATCTTCATAGGATTAGTGGCCTATGACTCCAAACGTCGTCAGAAGGTCATGCACCATGAGGTCTACACGGCCAAACCGGCGACACCTCCCTTCCTCCGGTGGTCAGAGTCCGCCATAACCTTTGATTGGACCGACCATGCGGATAGTGTCCCGCACGGGGAGATATCCACTTGTGGTCGACCCGATCGTCGACCCAAAGTGACTCACCAAAGTACCGATGGATGGAGGCAGCGGCCTCAACATCATGTACGCCAAGACGCTCGATGAGATGGGTGTCGACCGGACGCGCCTCCGCCCAACCTGAGCATCTTTCCATGACATTGTGCCCGGGAAGCAGGCCATGTCGCTCGGACAGATCGATCTGCTCATTATCTTCGGGATCAGTTCAATTACAGGACTAAAACCCTCACCTTCGAGGTGGTTGGGTTCCTCAGAACTTTCCACGCCATCCTAGGACGTCCATGCTACGCAAAGTTCATGGCCGTCCTCAACTATACATACCTCAAGCTAAAGATGTTGGGCCACCATGGGGTCATCACCATCGGCACCTCCTTCCAGCGTGTCTATGAGTGCGAGGTCAAGTGCTGCGGTCATGCTGCAGCAATCATCGCCTCCGGGGAGCTCACCACCCTAAAGGAGGAGGTCACCGAAGAAGCGCCCGACACCAAGAAGTCGATTGGGTTGTTCGAGTCAATAGAGGCCTCTAAAGAAGTCCTCGTAGACCCCAAGAGCATTGAGGGCAAAACAGTACGCATTGGTACCACGCTTTCCTCCGAATAGGAAAGCGCACTCATCGACTTCCTCCACGACAACAAAGACATCTTTGCGTGGAAACCCTCGGATATGCCAGGCATTCCGAGGGAGGTCGCCGAGCATACCTTAAAGATCCACCTAGGCTCCAAGCCAGTGAAGCAACGCATGCGTCGCTTCGACGAGGAGAAATGCAGGGCCATCGGTGAAGAGATAGCAAAACTATCGGCTATCGGATTCATCAAGGAAGTATACCACCCAGAGTGGTTAGCCAATCCCATTCTTGTACGAAAGAAGAATGGGAAATAGTGGATGTGTGTAGAGTGTAGACTATACGAGTCTCAACAAGGCATGCCCAAAGGATCCATTTCCTTTGCCATGCATAGACCAAATAGTCGACTCTACCTCGGGGTGCGAAACCCTCTGCTTCCTTGATGCGGACTCGGGTACCATCAAATCGCGATGAAAGAGTCCGACCAGCTCGCGACATCTTTCATCACCCCCTTGGATCATTCTGCTATGTTTCAATGCCATTTGGTCTGAAGAACGCTGGGGCTACGTACCAACGCTGTATGCTCAAATGCTTCGGGGACCTCATCAGGCGGACCGTTGAGGCCTACATTGACGACATCGTAGTTAAGTCCAAACAGGCTGACCACCTCGTTGCTAATCTTGAGCAGACCTTTGCAAAACTCCAAGCGAATGGCATCAAACTCAATCCTGAGAAGTGTGTTTTCGAGGTCCCGAGGGGCATGACACTCGGCTTTATCGTCTCCAAGCGTGGCATCGAAGCCAACCCAGAGAAAATCTCAGCCATCACAAGGATGGGCCCGATTCAGAACATAAAGGGGGTTCAGCGAGTCACAGGGTGCCTCGCCGCACTCAGCCGATTCATCTTGCTCCTCAGCGAACGAGGTCTCCCCCTTTATCGCCTTCTAAAGAAAGCCGACCGCTTCGAGTGGACATCCAAGGCCCAGGAGGCACTTGACATGGTCAAACTGCTTCTGACAAGGGCCCCGATCTTGGTTCCTCCAAGCGACGGAGAATCCCTCCTGCTATACATAGCGGCCACCACGCAAGTGGTCAGCGCCGCCCTGGTAGTGGAGCGGGAGGAAGAAGGGCACGCCCTCAAGGTGCAGCGCCATGTGTACTTCATCAGCGAGGTACTATCCGACTCTAAAACCCGCTACTCCCAAATCCAGAAGCTCCTATACGCTATCCTCATCACCAAGAGGAAGCTACGTCACTACTTCGAGTCACACCCGGTGACGGATGTGACATCGTTCCCCCTCAGCATGGTCATCCAAAGCTAGGACGCCATGGGAAGAACCACAAAGTGGGCGCTCAAGTTGATGGATCAGTGCATTATGTATGCCTCTCGAATGGCGATCAAGTCCTAGGTGTTAGCTGACTTCATCGTGGAATGGACCGAGGTCCAAACACCATCGACGATCGTCGATCAAGAGTACTGGATGATATACTTCAGCGGATCACTGATAAAGAAGGGTACTAGTGCGGGACTGGTCTTCGTATCGCCCCTCGAGGTACGCATGAGGTACATGGTTCGTCTCCATTCCCCTCATCCAATAATGTGGCTAAGTATGAAGCACTCATCAACGTCCTACGCATCACCATCGAGTTGGGCATCCAACGCCTTGACATCCGGGGCGAATCCTAGCTGGTCGTCAACCAAGTCATGAAGGAGTCGAGCTATCACGACACCAAGATGGCTCCATACTGCCAAGAAGTCTAACGGCTGGAGGACAAATTTGACAACCTCGAACTCAATCACATCCCAAGGCGCCTCAACGAGGCGGCCGATGCGCTTGCGAAAGCGGCATCCGGTCGAGAGCCGGTGCCAACAGGTGTCTTTGCCAGTGACCAACATAAGCCCTCAGTGTGCTATGAAGGGTCAGAGCAGGCCAAGGATAGTCCGTCCGATCCAGCCTCGGGGGCTAACCAACTGATGGCTCCATCCGGCCCCGAGGTCATGGAGCTTGAAGAGGATCCAGCGATAGAGCTTGACCCTCTGGTCGACTAGAGAACACTCTACCTCGACTACCTCCTCTATGACACACTGCTGACGGACAAGATGGAAGCTTGATGTCTCGCACGTCACGCCAAGTTCTTCGTTCTTGTAGAGGGCGTACTCTACAAACGAAGCCACACGGGATCCAGCAGCTCTGCATCCCTGTTGAATAGGGGAAGCATTTGTTGAGCGATATCCATGGTGGGGTCTGTGGTCACCACGCCGCGCCTAGAACCTTGGTTGAAAATACATTCCAACAGGGCTTCTACTGGCCCACTGCAGTAGCCGGTGCCGAGCAAATCGTGCATACCTACGAATGCACTCTAGATGATCCCCATCACATGGCCCTTCATGGTTTGGGGCTTGATCTTGTTGGGCCTCTCAAGAAGGTGCCTGGAGGATACACCCACTTGCTTGTCACCATAGACAAGTTCACAAAATGGATCGAAGCTCGGCCGATCTTCGTGATCAAATCCGAGCAAGCCGTGCTGTTCTTCCTCGACATCATCCATCGCTTTAGAGTTCCAAACTCCATCATTATAGACAATGGCACATAGTTCACCGGCAAAAAGTTCCTTCGATTCTGCGATGAAAACCACATCCAAGTCGATTGGGCCACCGTCGCGCACCCTCGAACAAACGGGCAGGTCGAGCGCGCAAACGGCATGCTCCTATAGGGCCTCAAGCCCAGGATCTTCAACCGGTTGAACAAATTTGGTGCACCTAGGTCGCCAAGCTCCCCATAGTGCTCTGGAGCCTAAGGACAACTCCCAACCGAGCCACCGGCTACACGCCTTTCTTCATGGTCTATGGTTTTGAGGCCGTCCTCCCAACCAACCTCGACTATGGAGCGCCAAGGATCAGAGCATACGATGAATAGGGAGCCGAGGCATCTCACCAAGATGCCATGGACCAGCTAGATGAAGCTCACGATGTCGCCCTACTCCGCTCGGCCAAGTACCAGTAGGAGCTACGATGGTACCACATCCGACGGGTGCGGGACCGAGCCTTCAACATCGGGGACCTAGTCCTCCACCTCGTGCTGAGCAACAAGGACCGCCACAAGCTCTCCCCGCCCTAGGAGGGGCCATACGTCATCGTGGAAGTACTCTGGCCAGGCGCCTATAAGTTGAAAACCATCGACGGTGAGGTCTTCACCAACGCCTGGAACATTAAGTAGCTACGTCATTTTTACCCCTAAATAAACACATACTTTCTCTTATCAGTTTTGTCATCAAAATCCCCGATATTTTGTGACATCCGACCCCTGCAAGTGCGAGGGGTCGGACCTCACTCGGGGGTTGGTATGAGTATGTTTATTTTACAAACACTCTCTATGTTTTCCCTCTTTTCTCTTGGTAAGTCCTAAGGGCTAAGATTTCGAGAACAATTTCTGAGTATAACTGGTAGGACTGCGGGAAACCCACACCCGACGGCTATGGTCTCTTTGCTCACCAGCGTGATCAGAATTGGCTGCCCGCACTCTGAGCTTTTGTGACCTTAACTATGGGAAGGGTTAGAAGGCATTAAACCTCTTTTGCCAAAAAGAGGGAGAAGAGCTGAAAAACTGTTTGCCATAACAAAATTTGAGAACTTGTTCATTTTTGCACAAGTTCATCGCTTATAAAGTGATTTCATCACAAAAAGAGACTGATGTATTCATAAATACAAAAGACTGTTCACACAGGGGCTCCCCCACAACTTAAATGATTACATTTGCTGACCAGTTCTACTCTAAATACTACTATGGTCATGGCGCCGCGCTCTCCATCGACAACGTCCTACCGCTCCGTAGGATCCCTGAGGGTGCCACCATCTGCAACGTCGAGCACCACGTCGGTGACCATGGCACCTTCATCAGGGTGTCCAGGGACTACGCCATCATGATCAGCCGCAACCTTGACAACGGCACCTCGACAGGGACGCTGCCCGCCGAAGTATGGCCGCCATGATTGGTGGATGTCTCCGACATCTCATCAAATTTCATGAACTGGCCGATCTGAGCGGCTATAAGGGTGAAGCCCCCATCAACGTAGTCCTAGGTGGATTCCCCACCGACAAGGCTCGCCTGAAGAAGATTCACCGAAAGAGATTCCCGTATGGCTCCATCCCAATGAAGGCCTTGTGGACACGACGACAAAGCCGACGATGCTCAGCACCCTCCAGTGCGCCTCCTCCTTCGGCAGAAGCGGCCCCTTCTCGGTGAAGGCGGCGGCACCATCTCATCTATGTTGGATGACCTCCAGCTCGACATCGTGCTCCAGATTCATGAGCGGGTTTGTGAGTTTTCCTCTCCCTGGCATTACCCTCTCTCACTAAGGAACCGCTGCGATGCACGAACGCATTCGGTGAAAAGGAAGGAGGGGAGGTAGCAGCTCAGGAATAGGTGGAGGAATGGGACGAGAACCCTCTCCCTCCCCTATTTAAGGAGGAGGCACAATAGTTGGAGAAAGGCGAAAGGTTGGGACGAAAAACTTTCTCCCTTCCCCTATTCGATGCTGATGGGAATTCAAGGGGACACATCTGGACCGATGGGACGCACCCTGCTCAACGAGATGGCGCCTGGTCAAACGGGACGTGGCTTGGGCATGGCCCACCACTACCACACGTCGGGTGTGAGAAACAAGGCGCACCCGCATGCAGGAGACTCTTCGCTTCCCTAGGCAGGACCTGGAAGGACCCAACAATGGAACCTCCACCAAGGGGAGCCCAACGAGCCTCTTGGGTCGATTAGATGGCCTAGTTGAATGCCGAAAGATAAGCACCTTTGTTTACTTACTTTGCGTGTCAATTTTACTATCGAGCCTCTAACCCCTGCAACGGCAGGGGCGCGGACATCGCTCGGGGGCTGCCGAGAGTGTCCACTTGTTTAGACATTCTCTTTGCTCGACCCCTCCTTACATTTAAAAACTAGAGGCGCGGTGTGCGGGTGTAAAACTTTGAGTAAAACTGGATGAATCACTAGACCCTACGCCCTAGCGGCTATGGTGTTTTTATTCACTAGCATAATCGAATTCACAGTTCCCAGCACCCTAAGCTTTAGCATCCGCCTTCTCAAGAAGGGTTCAGAGGGTCTGCCTACGGAATCTCCTTCAAGGAGAAGCTATTAGGCCGCCTAAGTTAATCGAATGGCTCGGATCACCGCCGAGAGACAGAAATGAAAAATTGCGATACTCATGCAGGTTACACCGCCTCATCACAAACGTTGGACCTAAAACCCCGCAGGGACATGTCCGGTAAGAACTTCCAATCACTCATGCCACCAAGGTAACATCACTGACCCTCACTTTCATTTCCATTACATCGTACATATATTCAAGCGTTGCATATGTGATTGCCGCATCTCAAACACTTCACGTCGTCACGTCACGAAGCGGTAGTCGCCTCATTCGATATGAGCGGCAATTGACTGAGGTTCGAAGGCTAGCCCACGAAGGGCTCGAGGCCACCTCATGTCAAATAGAGCCAGGGGAGAAAAATTGAGATGAGCCCCAGCGGCCTTGCCCGACCCCGCTCAGAAGCGGACAAGGACATCTCGACCTTTCTCATTCGATTCTAACCTCAAGCCAAACCCATAGAATCTCCATCGAGGAGAGGCCAATGGGCCACCCGAGCCGATCGAATGGCTCAGGCATCTATCGAGAGGCAGGTTAAGAAGTAGTGGAATGCCACATGAGGGCTATGCCAACCTCGTCAGCGGATGACGGACCCAGATTCCACACGAACATGCCTGTTAGCGAGCTCATTGAGCACGACACTCGAGCCGTCGAGGCAAGTGTCATCAGCTCAGCCCCTCTAGTAGCGAAAACCAAGGACAGGGTGATGCGTGAAACGCGGCTGACCCCTATTAGACCCCAAGGGGGCCAGGGGCTCAAGCCGCCTGATTCTAGATCGAGAGACCGAGGTTTGAAGGCTGGCCCATGAAGGGCCCGAGGCCGCCTCGCGTCGAACAAGAGCCAGGGGAGAAAACGCAGATGAGCCTCAGCAGCCTTTGCCCAACCCACATAGAGGCAGATAGGGTCATCTCAACCTTCTAGTTCAATCCAGCCTCTAGCCGAGCCCATAGAATCCCCATTGAGGGGGAATCTATTGGAAGGCGGGTTAAGGAACAACGGAATGCCACCCGAGAGCTTTGCCGACTTTGTCACGAGCGACGGGACTGGATTCTATTTGAACATCCCCGTTAGCGAGCTCATCAAGCGCGTCACTTGAGCCATCGAGGCAAGTGACGTCGCCTCAACCCCTCCAGTTGCGAAAATAGCGGATGGGGCGACAGTCACAAAAACGAGCCGACCCTTGACCGAACCCCCTCCACACATGGAGGCTTGGGGAAGGTCGGACTTGCAATGAAACCGAACGCACGGTTGTAGAACGATAGCTAAAATCCTAAGGAAGGGGTATGTGCGAATACAAGAGTAGTTCCGCTATCATCTCTTCGGTCTCCAGTGACATCTGACCCCTGCAATCGCAAGGGGTCGGACCTCACTCGAGGCTGATAAAGATTTAAATACCTCCTTTTTTCAAAATAGTCGCTGCGTCGGACCTCTTCCTCATGTTAAGGTTAGCGGCAAGGTTTATGGGAACAAATAACCGAGCATGCCTAGTAAGACTGCAAAAAGCCCATGCCCCGATGACTATAGTAACTTTGCTCACCGGCACAATCGAAATTCCCCTCTTATACACCTCGGGCCCTATGGCCTTAACAAATGGAAGGGTCGGATTGCATGAGCACTTTTTTTTGAATGCAAAAAGGGAAGAAAGCAAGATCAATCAAATGAAATGAAATTGTGAATTTGTTTAATGAAACAAAGTTGCGAATCTGTTTTCAAAAAGCGAAAGTGCCGACACTTGTCCATAGATTATAGATAAATGTCCATCAGACTCATTCGACTAACTACCCCTCTCTCGGAGAGAACCATATCTTCAATTTTGCTCACCAGGGTTTCCGCAAAAGGAGTCACCGTCGCTTCTATGTCATCTAGCTCAGAGGGTTCATAACCAGGTAAAACCGAGGCTCATCGCCTCGAAATCAATGTTGTCATCATAATGCAAGCGGGTGATGGCAAAGGCTTGGGTGATCCCTGAGCGAAGAGCTTCCTTCTTTAGCTGGTGCACCCGGGCCGTGATATCTGCGGCATGGGCTGTGAGCGAGCTGGTCCCCCTCCGCTGCACCACCTGCAAGTCGTCGTAGACTATGCCAAGAGCAACCTTCAGGATATGGAGCTCGTCGCTCTTCGCCTGATGAAGACTCCTCGCCTCGGTGAGATCCATGGCTAGTCGGCAGTGGCGCCCTCGGCCTTTAGCTTCTGGGCTCTTGTGGTCTCTAGCTTGGCCTGGAGGGAGCTGATCCTCTGTTGCGCCTCGTCATGCTGTCGGACGGCCCGGTCGTGCTCCCCGCAGGCTACGCCGCGCTCCAAGCGGAGCCTCTCCATAGTATGGCATAGCTCATCTCGCTCCATGCGCAGCTGGGTGACCATCTCGGTGTCTAGTATCACCCTCTGCTCTAGGGCCATGGACCTCTCCCTGGCTACCAGCCTAAGATCCCGCTCCTTCTCGGCGTTGGCCAGGAGGTCGATGATCCGCTGGCGGGCCTCGGCATGCCACTGGAGCAGCTCATCCTGCTCCTTTTGCACTCTGGCGGCCTCCTCCTGATCCTACTGTGCCCTCTCTATTAGTTCATCAAAAGACTTCTCGGCGTCCTCCGCATCCCGATGGGCCTCGGCCAGCCCATCGCCAAAGATCATCCCCCTCCGTGGCAAGGGGAGTTAGCTCAGCCACCCTCTGGCAAAGCTGGGTGGTCATGTCCCTGTGCAACCATGCCTCATCAATGAGGTGGTCCCAATCCTCCTTGTGTTCATGAAGGAACCAGGATTTCTCCCGGCTGCGAGCAATAAGAGATTGAAAAAGCGGTGGTCAGAAAACAAAAATAGATGAAGAAAAAAGAGATCGAGAGGCAAGACCAAGTGAATACCCGGCTGGTAGGAACGATTACATCTCAAAGGGCACCACTGGCCTGGTTCAAAGCTTCCAGCGTGGCCGTGAACCCCTCGCTGAGCTTCTCCAGCTCCATGCCCTCGGCGGCATCGTCGAGGGTGAAAAGATCCGATGACGGGTCCCACGGACTCACCCGCCGGAGTGGGGGCTCATCCCACATGGGTGGGTGGTGGCCCTCCGATGGTAGGACCAGGGACAACTCCCTGCCGGTCTCCTCGGCAACCGCTGCGATGTCCAAGGGTCCCTGGGCCATGACCCCCTCGGTCCTACCCATGACGGGCATCGTCTTTGGGGTCGCCGGTGGCACGGGACGCGCTGCTGCCTCAGGCGCCTCCACCATAGCTTCTAGCTGTGACCCATCCATCATAGCCACCATCACCTCTACCTCCATCGGTGGGACCTCATCCGGCTGCGCCGCTCCTGCCGTGGTAGAAGCAACGGGTGCGGCCGACAGCTCCGCCTGGCCCAACATCGGCAGCGGCATCACTTCCATCATCGGTTGTGCGGCAACCTCTGAGGGTGCCTCCTCAGCCTTGCCGATAGCTTGACCCACTGAGGGCACGAGCACCACCATGGGCGGCGCCAGACCGGCCGACAAGGTTGTGACGTCGGCTCCGCTCTCGCCCGAAATGGGAGCGACGTCAGGCGGTGGCCCCCGCCTTGCCTGAAGGGCGACAGTCTTCTTGGGCGCCAGTGCTATGGAAGTGCCCCATCTGACCCATCTCCTGACACTGCAGAAGAAACAAAAGGCGTGAGTCACAATGAAAAGCAGAGAAAAATAGAGGAATCGGCAACTTACGTCGGCGTTGTTGGGCGGTGGAGACGTTTGGGGGACGAACCCCCAGTTCCCTACTCCACCTCATCAGGCGGGACCATTTTGAGCCCGTCTTCTACTCTCGGCCGAGGGGCTCGCCTCCCTCATATCTAGGGGCATGGCGGCGGAGCCACCCCCCTCTCTCGGCACCGCGGGAGCGGCGGCGGATCCGCCCGCTCCCGCCGGCTCTTTGGGGGCGGTGATGGGTTCGCCTGCTCCCGCTGGCACCTCCTCGGCGTGGCGGTAGATCCGCCCGCCCCTAATGGTGCTAAGGATGGGCCGGCGGTCCAACCCACCTCCTCCGGCCTCATGGCCTCACCTTCCCCTACGCGGAATGGGAAGGGTCCCTGCATTGATGAGTGGGTGCCTGTCAGCGCGTCCTTGCTTCCTAGGTCATCCCACACAATGTCGGTGACTACCTCATCATATTCCTCATCATCGTCGTCATCGTCGTCGTCACTGTCTATCTTCTCTCCTCGCTCCCATGCTTTGCTATTTTTGCTGCTTCTTTTTCCTCTCGACCTCCTTCGTCTTCTTCTACCACTCACCATGGTGTAATTCGCTGTCGCCATGAGCGGCTCCTTTGGTAGTGGAGCCGCACGGTCCGTAAGGACAAGCCTCTTTGGCTGGTCCCGCTATCTCAATGTCAGCATCAAGGAGTCGGGAGATCAATTAAAAAGGAGGCACGAGGAAAGAGAACTTATGAAGTCGATGTACCCTGGTTCCGGCAGCATTGGGGTGCCCCCGCACCGGATACACGAAATCAAGAACGATGCCGGCGTTGTCCTTGGAAGGCTCCATCGCCTCCTTGATGCGCTGCGCCACTTCGGAGGGAGAGAGCGCTTCATCGACAAGCGCCGTCCCCTCGAGTGATGCTCCGGGCGCCATCAGGTATAGGGGAAGTGCACGACTCATCAGTGGCGCCACCCTCCGCGTGTGGTAGGTACCAATGATCCCTGACCCCTTCACGCCCCTCTCCTTCAGAATTTTGAGGGCGGTGAGATGGTCTTGGATTTTCTTCTTGTCTTTATCTGGGACCCCCCACATCCTCCATGATTCCGAGACCTCTTTGATGAGGCGTCCGGTGAACGCTGGCAAGGGGGTGGCTACGTCGTTCTTGACGTAGAACCAATGCAAATGCCACCCCTTGTTGGAGGTCGACAGACGCATCGATGGGTACTCGTTGACCCGGTTGTTGTGGAGCGAGATGCCAGTGCATCCAATTGGCACACTCAGCTCTCGCTTCTTCTCCCGTTTTTTCAAGAGGGTGACGACGAAGAAATACCACCATAGGTCAAAGTGGGGACTAATCCCTAAGAACCCCTCACATAGGGTGACGAACGCCACAATGTGTTGGACCCCATTGGGAGTAAGGTGCTGCAGCTCCACCTTGTAGTAATTCAGCAGCCTCCGAAGGAACTTGTGGGTGGGGATGGTGAATCCCCGCTCATGAAAGTGAGCAAAGGACACAACGTAGCCATCGGGCGATGACGACGCGTCCTCATTGCCGGACAACCTCCACTCATCGGCGGCGGTCCATGCGAGCAAAGAAGGTCCGTGGTGAACAAGGACCTCTAGGCGCTGGAGGGTGACATTGGATCTGCACCACTACTCCATTAGACGATGGGGTGGTTGGATGCGAGCTTGACGGCAGCTGCGATGTGGGTGTGGGAGGCTCAGGCGATTGGCGGCGGAGGTTGTAGATGCAAAGGCGAGGAGGCAAAGTACGAAACCCTAGGGGCGAACCCCTTGGTTTTATTAGGGGCGATGGATGCGAGGAAGGCAACCATCTACCTAGATCTTCGCGCCCGCCATGATACAACACCACGTCATGTCGCAAGATATGCGCCCACTATCCTTATCCTTTCCCACCAAAGTCGCGCCGGACGTTTCGCCTTCCCGAGCAGACCAGGACTCTTTTCCCATAGAGGGGATATGGGTCAAAAAGCATTTTCACCAACCCACCTAGGCCTAGGAGTTCGAGGGTTGGCCCAATAGTTTCGACGGCCATCCCAATGAGGGATGGGCCTTCAAGCGGCCAAAACTCAGGCGCACGAGCCTCAAGGGAGTCTCGATCCTCAATTGAGTCTCAACCGGGCTGACCCTGGATGAATCCCCATGAATGGGATACCAGGGTTTCCTTTAACTATCTAGTTGTCAAACACCAAATCTCACAGCCATACCCACAAAGGGTCCGAATTACCCCCCAGGCGATTCTATCCGAATCACCCGAGGGCTCGGAGGCTACACCCGATGGGTGCGCTCGCGCGCACCCTCTGGCGAATCGAAATACCCCCGGATGATTCTATCTGAATCACCTAGGGGCTCGGGGGCTTCTGTCGGGGACCTAATACTGGGGTACCCAATGAGGTGGAGCTAATAACCATCAAACGTTGATGCTTCCAAACAGATAAGAACTCAACTGCACTACTTGTCCATACGACCGAAGGTTGGCCACGCGTCGCCCGACCCCTGAGGGTTGGCTCCGCCTCGCCCGACCCCCGAGGGTTGGGCTCCGCCTCGCCCGACGTCTGGGGGTAGACTCCACCTCACCCGACGACCAGGGACTGGCTCCGCCTCGCCCGACGACTGAGGGTAGGCTTTGCCTCGCTCGACTACTAGGGACTGGCTCTGCCTCACCCGATGACTGAGGGCTGGCTCCGCCTTGCCCAACGTCTCGGGATAGACACCACCTCGCTCGATGTCCGAGGGCTGGCTCTGCCTCGCCCGACGTCTGGGGGCAGACTCCGCCTTGCCCGATAACCAGGGACTGGCTCTGCCTCGCCCAACAACTGGGGACTGGCCTTGCCTCGCCTGATGACTGAGGGCTGGCTCCGCCTCGCCCGACATCCCGGGATAGGCTTCGGCTCGCCCGACGTCCCGGCGCTGGCTCCGCCTCGCCCGACGACTGCACCCTGCTCCTTCATAATGACGAGCACAGGGTAAGACAGGACATTCGAGTCAACCGTAGTACCGAGGACCATGCCCTGCACGCCTATAGGAAAGTATCGTCAGGATACGACGGGACGGGCGCTTTAAGCCCTTTCAGGCATGACAGAGCCTGAATAGTGTTGTAGGCGCCGACTTTTGTCTTACAGTGTTGTGGGCGCCACCATCAGCCCTCGGGCGTGGATCCTAACATAAACATATGACAACCACTACAATTTAGGAGGGAACTCACATCATCTACAATAATGGACGTATGGTCACTTCCCCATCTACTCCCCATAAGGTCACGGCTCGGTACCCTAGCACGCCGCATCGTTCGCCGGAGTAGGATGGGGCGTGACCACTAGCTGACCAAAGCCAGAGCATGGCCCTATCAGGATCAACAAACATTCTATCCCTGTCACCGTCTGCCATGTCAGCAGGGTAGGCTCAAGGGAAAGGGAAGACCCAGCACCTTCGAAGGACCTTCTCTACCTCTGGTTTTTCCTCTTTCTCCCGTCTGTAATCCCTGCTCCCCCTTGGTCTATAAAAGGAGGGCATGGCACCCCACTAAGGGGAGGGATCGATTTTCACACACAACACACAACCAAGCAGCAACCGAGCTCTTGGCATCCTTTCGACTTTTCCATTAGAGACTTGGGACATGTCCCTCTCTCGACCGTTTGTACCCCCTACTATGAACCTTTTTAGTGCTAATAACACGAGCAGTAGCAAACTGGACGTAGGGACATTCTACCCGAACCAGTATAAACCTTGTGTCCTTTAGTACACCATCTAGGCCTAACGCACAACAAATATAAATTTACTAGTTGGTGTTTATTCAAAACACCGACCAACCTCAAGCTAGCACGTAACTCTAGCCAACTCAAAAGGGGGGGAGTTCTAATGCAAACAACGACGATAAACAGTCGATGAACCTCCAATAGCAATTAGATTGATCATTTCATCCGCCATAGGTTACAGCTTTGGCTTCAGGAGAGGGCGTCATGACTTCACCAACATTAGCATTTTGAAGATGACCGCACTAGGAGAAGCTAGAACCTTCTTGTTGAACACGACATCGTTCCTAGTCTTTCAAATTGTCCACGGCGCACCTGCACAAATGATAAGAATTCATGTTTTTCCCTTGTGACCTTCCACGATGTCGGAGGAGAGTGATGGCATTGGCTCACGCCACCATCCAATCTCTCCCTCCAGGAAAGACCAAAGAAAGATAGAAAGGGGGCACTGGAACATGAGGTGGTCAGACGTTTCTACTTTGCCACAAACAAAACACTCCTTAGGCCCTGACCATTTCTTTCGTTTTAGTTGCATCCCAGATTGTATTCTATCATGAGTTGCCATCTAAAAGAAGATTTTCACTTTCAGTGGTATATTGCATTTCCAAATCAGTAACATTCTAGTATTAATAACACCTCCAGTAGTCAATTCTTTGTATAGAGACCTCGTTGAGTATATTCTAGATTTTTCTAGAGCCCATCTGACTTCATCATGACCTTTTGTCAGTGTTACCTCACTTAAAAGTTCTACCAATTGACCCCATTCCTCTCTTAACTCACCAAACATAGATCTTCTGAAGGATAGGTCCCACTACCCATCAACAAAATCCTTAGCAACTTATATTTTAGGGTGACAGACAATTTGAAATAGTTTATGAAAATAATCTTCAGAGGGGTAATCAAACAAAATCTTATTTGATTGAACTCTCATTTATCTCTACCTTTTTATACCCTCATCTAGCAGGTGGCCCTCCAGGAGCCTCCTTGAATTTGGAAGATACTTTTCTGACCCAAGTACTTCTTCTCAAAAGAGCACAAGTGCACAACACAAACTTTCATCACCTCTCTCTAACTTGTCAATCCACTTGCCCAACAAACAGTTATTCATAACTCTAACATCTAGGAAGCCTGAACCACCAAATTATTTGGGTCTATTTAGAACTTTCCATCTAATCATGTGGTACTTTCTCTTCTTACTGGTACCTTGCCAGAAAAATCTTGATCTAATTATGTCTAATGCTTGAAAGTTACCCTCATATAACTGGTACACACCCATAGTGTACATTGGCACACTAGATAAGCAGCTATCTATAAGGATTGATTTACCTCGGATGATGACAAAACTTTTATCACCAACATACCTCAAGTGAGCTTTTGAAATCTTACAATCACTGACAGGCATGCCCAAATATTTCATTGGAAAGGCTCCCAGTTTGCAACTAAGAGAAGCTGCCACTGTCTGTTGTTCTGCCTCTGTCAATCCCACAGTAAACACTTCACTCTTATCAAAGTTGATTTTGATGCCTGACATAGCCTCATAGCAAGAAGGATTAATCTAACATTTCTCAGGTTGTCAGTATTGAACTTTAGCAGGAGTACAGTATCATCAGCATACTGTAAATGGGTAAGACCTCTATCAACTAGATTTGGGACTAGTCCCTGAATAATACTAGCATTTTTAGCTCTAGACAGCATGGTAGATAGGGCATCAGCCACCAAATTAAACAACAAAGGAGACAATGGGTCTCCCTGTCTGAGCCCCTTAAAGCTTCTAAAAAATTCTCCTCTCCCACCATTTATGTCTATACAAACCATTCCTCTGCCGACATAAATGGTTTGTATAGACATAATCCACTGTTTCCAAATATCATCAAAACCTTTTCTTTGAAATACTTTCTCAAGAAAATCCCAGTTACTCTATCATAGGCCTTCTCAAAATCTAGTTTTAAAATGACTCCGGAGCTTTTAGAAACTCTCAATTCATGTAGAACTTCTTAAAGAATCACCACACCTTCTAAGATATTCCTGCCAGGAATAAATATAGTCTAAAAGGGACTAATGACTTTTCCTACCACAGTAGTCAACCTCATTGTTAGTGTTTTTGTGATAATCTTGTATATGACATTAAGTAGGCATATGGGTCTAAACTGCTTGATGTTCAAGGCTGGTTTGACTTTGGGCAGTAAGATCACCACTCCATAGTTAAGTCTCCATAGCTCCAGACTTCCTTCATAAAGCTTATCTAACATCTCTTTGATATCATCTCTGATTAGAGGCTAAAAAGCTTTAAAGAACTCAACATAGAATCCATCAGGACCAGGAGCTGTGTTATTTTTCATATCCTTCATGGTTAAGTCTAACTCCTGTGGGGAAAATGGTCTAGGAAGAAACTCATTGTTTCTAGACTGATCATCTGATCATCAGACCATAAATCTGGGTCTAAGTGCATATCTGCCACCTCTGTTGAACCAAAGAGCTGTTTTATAGTAGTTAGTGATATGTTCTCTCAGCTCATGAGGATCCACCACAGGTTGATCATCTACCTCAAGCATTGTAATATGCATTTTCTTCTTTCTGCCAGTTGCACACTTATGAAAATAACTTGTGTTTGAGTCACCAACAATAAGCCATTTCTCTCCATCTCTTCTTTGCCATTGTGGTTCCTCATCTGTGAGAATTTATTGAACAGTCCTTTCTAAAGAATATATCTCATCCCATTCCTCTTGGGATATATCTCTAAAGTCACTCTATTCATCTAGGATAGAAATTCTCTTCAGGGATTCCTAGGACAGAAATGAAGTCTTAATTATATCCTCTTTATCAACTTCGCTAGGAAACTTACAAGTTATGTTTGGGGGAGGCGGGTATTGAACCAACCTCATAGAATTCACATATTAGCAACATCATGCAAGGCATCTGTGGCCTCCCTAGCCTTTTTTTAAATTGATCCTCACCGCCCTATCAACTTTTTACTATAGCATGGTTACTAAAGCCAACGGTGATTTCAACTTATCACTTTTGGTTGCAAACCAACGGTTATAAACTCGATTATCTCCATCGAGGGTGAAAACCAATGACGTTGCGACCTTGCATCCCATTTGTGATGAAGGTTCCAGAGTAGTGCTAGTTGTTGACAGTAGGTATCATGTTGCTTTTGTGTTTACTAGTAGGCAAGGACTAGACTCGTATCAAACCTTATATTTCACTTACAATAGGTTCAAAAGATTTTATGCCAAAGCACTTAGTCGCTGATGGGATCCTAGGCACTTACATATTGCAAACCCTTACCCCATAGATCAAAACACAATTATTATATATATTGAACACCATTACATTAATTATTTTCTCTCCATTAACGATAGACCATAAGAAAGATTATAGATGACCCTCCATGGTCCCTGTTTGAGGCTGTGGCAATGGTGGGCACACAGGGTTGCATGCAGGGCACATAACCTTACAATCAGCCATTGAAAAGTAGCAACGAATTGGCGTTTTGTTCATACAACAATAGCAGTCAACCTCCCCACATATATATCTAATACATAATTTGACTGTAAATTTTGTCTCAGGTACCAATGTGTTCCTCAACACAAAAGCTTTAATGTTTTGTTGGTAGGACTATTTTGGTAGGTTTTTTTATCTCCAACCTTAGAGAGTGCTGGACTACCTATTGGACAAAAAATTATAAGTAAAGCCGGAGATAATATACACACATATAAAAGTTGACCAAAGACAAGATGGTGATGTAAACTTACAATGGAAAGGAAGGCACCTAAAAATAACAAAGGACAATATTATCCTCACATACAAAAGTTTGCCAGAATAGCTCTTCATGTTGTTTCTCAATGTTTTTCTCAATCGAGCTAACCTTATGTTGCAGGGTTATAGTTGTACTTTTGAAGAAAATAATGTGCTCTAAACCGCCGTGGTTTCCAAGAACTCTAATATATTTAAAGGCAAGTTCTCCATGTGAGACATTTTGAGACATTTTGAATATATAATGGATGTTTTATAGTTGTATTTCACAGTTTCAGTGAATTGAACAATTATGAATGTATCCCATGTTCTCCAATAACAACAAAAAGGGCAGACCCAGTGCCGGAGGCTCCCACATGAGTGGGGTCTGGGGAAGGGAATCGCAAGTAATAAGTAGCCTCAAATAGATTTCATAATTCTATATTTTAGTTTAAGGATTTCCAAAATTCTTAATACAATCCAAGTTTTCTATTAAGGATGTTTGGCGGTAACTAACCTTTGCCAAATTTATGCACCGGAATTCAGGATTCGTTACCTGACTGCTTTTAGTTATTGGCACATACAACAAGGTAGCAATCAATTGTTTTGGAGAAGACTTTTGGATGACTTCTCATATCTTCTACTCACTAGTAGAAATATGAACATACATGACGAACAACTTTCGTCAGGGTAGAAGCGCTACCGGTCATAAAGAACTTTTTAATGACAAAATTCGTGATGAAATTCCGTTTAAAAAAATGGAGCATCACATTGGTTGTGCTCTGACGAACCCGAGCTTTTGGCCTAAGAACTTCTAGGAGAGACTTCACACTACTGGAAACTCGAATACTCCTGTGGGTGATGAATTTTTCTGTGCGTTTTTCTCAGTACACACAGAAAAAGTAGTCATTAATGTGTCGGTTTCAAAAATCCCGACAGAAAAATACAAAAACTCACAGGAAAATTCAATTATTTTTCTGTGCGTGACAATACACACAGAAAAATTATAATTATTTTGTCGGTTTTGTTGGAACACACAGAGAAAATAGCAATTATCCTGTCGGTCATATATTACGCACAGAAAAATTTAATCGCACACACCAGATTTAGGGTTGGCGCCGCCTCAGCTACTTTTAGCCCGGTGAATAGCAAATGCATTATATAAAAAAAACAAAAAAATCCTAAACCTGAACCCACGCACAGAACCACCCGCCGCCTCTTTTCATTCTCACCAGCATGCCACCAGGCTATGGGCAGCCTCTCCCGTTGCCCCAGCCCTAGCCCCACCGCCCCTCCCGTGCGCCGCCCCAGATCTGCCTCTTCGTGGCCGACCCTCTCGGCACGGCCCCTCCCGTGGCGCCGCCCCAGGTTCACCTCTCTATGGCTGGCCCTCTCGGCGCGGCCCCTCCTGTGCGTCGCCGGCCGCCACCCCAGCCCACCGACGGACATCGCCCCTTCCAGCACGGCCCCTCCCGTGCGCTTCCCCAGGCCCGCTACCGGTCGAGGCCTATGCCAGATCTGCTGGCGATGCACCTGCACGTGACCTCCCTGCGCCAGATCCCGGTGGTCTACATGCGGTCTCTAGGGAGCGGCCCGTCCTGGCGCCGCCAGGTATGCTTGTTGCTTCTGTTCCCTTCCTTCGTGCAAAATTGAGCACGAACCCCAATTTAAGCTATTTGGTTATCTGTATTCGGAATGGATCTGATCTAACCCCAAGTGTAAGGTGATGTACTTTAATCCTCTACTCTAGTGTAAAAGATGATGTGTTATTCCTGATTTAGCTTACTAGTAAAGTAATATATTATAAAAATTGCTTTACTCAATCCGTTCAATTATGACTATCTATGCTTAATAGATGTCCTAGAATATGACTATTTATGATTAAATATGAGTTGCTGTCCCGCATGCCTTTCTGGATAATCTAGAATTGATGTGTAGCTTGACCAGAAAAAGATTAATGCCTTTCTGAATAATCTGGAGTTCTTGTGTTAAGTGAAACAAAATAGCTAAAATTAATGAACAAGTCAGCATTGATGGTTTGACTCTCTGGACATATTAGTATTTGAGATTATTTCTCCTTTTTGTTATGCTGTGTAACCCAAGACTTTTTGGGGCTTATTTCTGCTCATATTCTCAGTCTCCGTGCTATGCTCCGCCACTGCTACATGTTGTTTGAGGCTCCGTCTTTTCTCTATGAGTTGCTGGTAAGTGGTGCTTTCACAATAACATGTTTAACTTGCTCTCTTTGTTGCATGTGTGGCATTTGAGAATAGGTTGATGCCAACATTTTAAAGCATGGTTTGGTCAGCCTAGGAATCATGATCCAAGTTGATTTGGCTAACTGAATTGCAAAACTATGTTCAATTGTGGTTGTGAAAATGTAGAATTCACTAGTTTATCATGAATGGGGTTTTTGGAGCCTTGCTTTGCTGGGTGAGCTGGGATTTCTGATGCTTTTTGCAGTTGCCTGTGCGGGCTGGAGCAGGAGTCAGGCTTCTACTTCAACATGAAGCACTTCGAGGACCTCGTGCAGGGCGGCGAGTGGGACGAGGTGGAGAGGTACCTCAGTGGCTTTACCAAGGTGGAGGACAACCGCTACTCCATGAAGATCTTCTTTGAGATCCACAAGCAGAAGTACCTCAAGGCCCTTGCTAGGTGACCGACTCATCACTACGCTACTCTTGGTCCGTTGTCGTTGTCAAGGTTGTTTTTTTTGCTGAATTTGTTGTCGGTGTCACAGGCATGATAGGGCCAAGGCTGTGGAGATTCTTGTGAAGGATCTGAAGGTGTTCGCCTCCTTCAATGAGGAGCTGTTCAAGGAGATAACACGATTCTTGACCTTGGAGAATTTTAGGTACGGTTACTTTCCTTTCGAAGCAAAATGTTTAGTGCATTGGACCGATGCATCTAGATGTGATTGTGTATTGATGATCAACAGCAAAATGAGCAATTTGTCCAAGTATGGGGACACAAAGTCAGCCCGGAATATCATGCTTTTGGAGCTCAAAAAGCTCATTGAAGCAAACCCCTGTTTCGGGACAAGTTTGAATGTCCCACCATTCAAAGCTTCGAGCTTAGCACATTGATCAATCAAAGGTGTTGATTGTTTAGTTTTGATATGTTTAGTCACACATATTGATTTTGATGGTTTAATTTTGATATGTTTAATAACACATATTGACTTCCTTAAAATATCGGGAATGCAATTTGTGAGCAGAAATTCTATGGTGTTCTTTGGTATCAATTCAATTAGATTGTATGGTAGAATTTAATTTTTATGTGCACAAATCGATATAACTCAAATAGTTCAATCAATGTAATCGCTACTTGTGTAGGTTTACTATTTTTGTTCTTTATCTTCTTTTTGGTTATT
This sequence comes from Miscanthus lutarioriparius, assembly GCA_904845875.1. Taxonomy (NCBI): domain Eukaryota; kingdom Viridiplantae; phylum Streptophyta; class Magnoliopsida; order Poales; family Poaceae; genus Miscanthus; species Miscanthus lutarioriparius. The sequence goes on along the minus strand of CAJGYO010000012.1, from coordinate 23,488,623 downwards.
CGATGCCAAATGATGTGTTTCTTTGACTTCCTTAGTATTTATGGATGGATAAGGTGACAGTTAAATGTAGTCAATGCTTCCTTTGTTCATTTGACTTGTTGGAATTTTATTGCTCCTAGTTGTCCAAAGCACTACATAATCTTCTTGATATGGTTCTTTTGGGATTGTTTTCATGTGATTTGGACATCTCTACCTGTTTATCCCAAGTAACCAGACTTTTTATCGACAATGTGCAAAGAAATTTTATCACTTTATAGCGGCTCTAGCTTTAGATGCTTATGTTATAGCAGATACCATCCTTTTTTCCTTATTGTAAGGTCGTATCCATACATGCAAAGCAATTGGGATTTCTCTACTTGTTATGCCTACAAGTCTAAGTGCTCTGAAGCACATTTTGTGCATGTAAAAGGTGAGGCTAACTAGGCTTTATTTCTTTCTTTCTAATGCCTTTCGATCGAATCGGCAACATCAGCTCTGCAAGAACCCTAGACCAAACCCTGACATCAAGACTCTTTACTGATCACTCTTGTGCTGCTCCTACCAATGGAGCAAGAGCACCTCCACCTACCAATGGTCCGCTTGTTGGATCCATCCCTAAGTCAGCTGGATTTCCACCAATGGGTGCTCATGCTGTAAGTATTATCACAAGCAGGACATTTAACTTATTCTGACTATTGATTGCTTATACTGGTTCAATGTTGCATCCATTTCAACCTGTGGTGTTGAGTTGTATAGCACATTGCAGTGGTGAGGAAGTGTCCTCATGTTGATTGTTGTATAGCTACTGCAGTGAATTTTCATGGCTATTGCAGTGAGGAAGTGGCCTTATGGTTGGTTTGTAATATTTCACACCTTGAAAACCAGCAGTTTGAATACTTTAAACCTTGTCCAATTCCACTTCTACTGTTGTAACCTTGTCCAATTTAGAGGCTTTGCTAAAAGTGTTATATTGTTGGAAGACAATTCCACTTACTATAACTTTGTTCACATTTAGGCAATTGGGTCTTCTCATGCTGCCTCAGAAATTTGCCAACAATGGTAATGATGTTGGCCACACCAATGGGGATCTTCATGCTGCAAACGTTGACAACAATTAAGGTTCCGACAACAATGGCGATCATGAATCGATAATATGATGGTTGTGTTTAGTTGCAAAACATGGATGTGATGGTGGTTTCTTTTGTAGAGTTGTGCTTTTGCACATTAACTAGTATGTGGCTCTAATCTGTTAGCTTTAGTTTTAGCTATAATATGACTCAATGATGCATGTTGGTACTTTACTAATCTTGACTGAGACTAGAACTGCTGAGATGAGATGTTAATGCTTTTGAATGTATTGATGTCGGATCATTTGGACATCATTTATATGTAGCCCGGATGCCATTAATGAATGTGCTGAATATTTAGATTTTTATATGTATGCTATCTATTATGTTATGATGAAATTACAGTATGGACAGTCCATATTTAATATGTTGTTGTTACTATTCTGTTTCTATTTAATTATTGTATCCAATTTGCTGCATGGTTAAGGGTTTTTTCTGTCGGTGGTCTATTATTTTCTGTGCGTTAACCGAGACCGACAGGAAAATAAAAATTTTCATATGAGTGTACCTCTACGACTCTATCGGAACGACATCGACAGAAAAATTATTTTTCTATTTTTTTTTATGTGAGGATTAAACACACAACATTTAAATTTAATTTGGGTTAACACAATTTTTCTGTGCGTGTAACACCCACAGAAAAATTATTTCTGACGGCGAACACATAGAACAATTGAATTTTTCTGTCATTATATTTCCGTGTGTATTTTTCTGATGGTACACCGTCAGAAAAATATTTTTCGACGGTATTCACATTTTTCTGTGTGTTTTCGCACACACAGAAGAATGTGAGTTTCAGTACCCACCTCTTTTATTTTGCATTTGCAATGGTAATAGCAAGAAAACTGAAGCTTGTGTATTATGGGATTTATTTACTGACCTTGGTTTATGTTCCACCGCAGCACGCTGAAACGGTGTAAATTTGGTGGACAAAAAGAATAGCCATACAAAATCGAACCATCGCAGCTTCGCAGCCGAGAAATGCAGTAGGTACTAGGTAGGATGAAAATGGTGCCGGCGAAACGGCCACGTCTCCACACTTCCGAGTTCCGACCACGAGTGGCCGTGCGTGCCCGCCCCTAGCGCGGCCAGGCCCCGGTATAGTCATCCAAAATTTGGACGTTCGCGTGCTCAGCTCGGCGGCCACCACACAAAAAGCATGCCATAACGCCGGCAACTTGAAGGCCTGCGCTCTGCCCCACTCGCGTCCGCAGCAAATCCGCGAATTTTACCAAGTTTTGCACGCATTTTTCTTGGCAGAACGGCTGCCAATTCTTACTGCCAGCAACCAGATACTCTGTTTTCATCTTGTTTTGTTCTTGTGCTCGCACGCGCTGTCTCTGACTCGTGACTTGCGAGTTCAGTTCTCTCCCGTGCATGAATTTTTTTGATGGTCTGGTACGGGGCCACGCAGTCGGCACGTCTGCCTGAAGTTGCATGGCGGAACATGCGACAAAAGCCATGTTTCTGTCACACACGAGCCAGTAGCCGGATGCCGCTGTCGTTGGTGACGTGTTCACGAATATGCAGGTCCCTAGTGGTGGATAAGTTAATAGTCATTTTCGCTTTAAGCGAAAGAGGATGATTAGTCTACAATATATGGACCACGGTAATAGTAAAGGACATGCACAGAATTGAAGCTACTGCTTTGGGCAAGCACAAGTTAATGTCCTCTGCTATTTGGATGTAAATTCAGCTCATACCCATTTCGATACATGGGTGTTCCCTATGCACGTTAATTAGTAAATTAAATAACAGGGATTGAAAAATAATTGAAGAAATATTTGAAATAAGCGGCATGTTCGTTTCGGCTTATTCGCTCGTATCTGGCTTATAATCCACGGCTTGAACAATGTTTTTCTCTCACACCAAACCAGCCAGCAGCACTTTCAGCCATGGCTTATAAGTCAATTTAGCCAAAACAAACAGGTTGAAGATTTAAACATTGGAAGCGATGTCCCTTTCACAACAAGGTGGTAGGCTAGTGCTAATAAATTTGGTCCGTGGTGGAGCCATAAGGTTTTTTTGAGCCCAAGAGATCTTCATTATGTAAAAAGTTACCTACTCCGTAATAATTTATAGTGTTTTTTTAAGATAAAGAAAATTTTCTTTTCAAGTTCACGGACAAGCCCCCGCCGGCTGCCCAGGGTGGCCGTACTTGTTCTGTCAGTGAATTTGGTCTCGTTTGGATTACTAATGTTTATGATCTTTTTTTAGGGGCCAAAGAGGTTTTAATTCTGTTTAGTTGAGTGCACAACTTATGCAGAGACTAGAAAAAAAAATATTTTTCTTTTTAAAAAAGAGGTGCTCTTATAAGTTATAATGATGATTTTAGTATTAGTTTGTGCCATTTGGACAAGTTCGCTCCTTCGGTTTCTTTGTGCAGTCTTTCCTAGATGATTTATTGGGGCTCCGGCTCCGGCTCCGGTTCCGGTTCTAGCTCCTCTTGTGGAGTAGCTTCTCTTGAAGTCATTTTAAAAAATATTATAAAAATAGCTTCAAAGGCAATTTTGTAATAATTTTGTATCATGTTCTCGAGGAGAACAAAATGGCTCCGCCTTCTGCGAACTCTTTGCAAGGAGCAGCAATAAGTCGGAGTTGGAGGCCTGCTAAAGGAGGCCTAAGCTGACAAGCCCACGAGAGATTTTGGGCCCGGAACATAATCATCGCAACTGCATGCTCCATGCTGGGCTGTACATTCGCTCAAAGAGGGGGGCATACACTAAGGGGCTGATTGGTTGTCCGAATCAGGCTATCCTTGCACCCTTTGCCTGCTTCAACTCATTTATCTGTCGTGTTTGGTTCCCCGCCTCGCACGCTTTGCCTGCTTCATTTCATTCCGCTGCCCTCCACCATCCCGCACGGCTCCGTCTTCTCAATTTCCACTTCCCTTGCGATGCAGGGCGACACGATGCACCCATGATATAAGAGTCCATGTGTCACACACTCAAAACTCTTATCCATGCATGCAACCAAACAAGATCACATCTCGTACTGGACCAACAACAAAGATAACCAAACACGACTAGATGCACGATTTAAACATGCATCTCACAATCCTGGACTATCTCCATCACCAAAGCATCCGATCACGCCCTGAGACTGAGAGTCTAAGACATACTAGCAAGATGGACTCGTCCCTATCAAGTTGAGCCCAAGTAAATTTACAGCCCGTCTCTATCTGCTGAGGTGCCCAACTTGGGTTTAAACTAGGAGCTGCCGCGCCCCCGGCTTGGTTGGCAGTTGGCACGCCCATTGGCAATGGCACCTGACCTGTGTCTGTGTGATGTGGATTGTGATGCGAGAGCGTCAGGGGTTACGTCAGGCCTGACATAATCTTCAAACCGCCCACCGGATTAGGAACCCTAAACCGCTGTTGCTGAGATTTCATAATGCAGGCGCCTCCCCAAGTGGGTAATTAGTTGTAAACAAATGCGACGCAAGATTTCGTTGTCTTCCTGCGTGCTGCTGCCACAGATGACTAAACGCTAGCTCCTAGCGTACGCCAAGTGTGCTTTTGCTAATAAAATAGGGCCTGGCCGGGCCCATTCAGTTTTTGCTAAAATAAAAGAGAGAGACTTCCTCTCTTGCTTGTGGCTGCAGTTTTGGCGGTCAAGTCAATATACTGCTAGTCCTTCACTGCAATATTGCTTGTACGACGAGTACGTCCCATGTAGTACAGATAGGGCACACCGTACATCGACGATGCATCGTCGACGACGACTGCATCGTCGCACCCAAGGACCAAGGTACATCTCAGCACGTGCTCGATGCTGGAAGGCAAGACTGGCCCTATTAGGTTATCTCCAACAGAGCCGATCCAAATTTCACCGTTTGAGTCACGGCACAATAAATAAGTGAGCTATCCAAATTTTTCGTTTCCAACAGCGAACGCAAAATATCTTCGGTCCTCTCTCTCCCACGCGGCTGCCTTTGCTCTCTTCCTCTCTCTCCCACGCGGCCGTGCAGGGCATGGCGACGACGACGACGTGGGGCGATGGCACACTCTGGCGCTGGCGCGGCACCCGGATCCGGCCCCCCTCCCTCTCCTTCTTCTCCCGGCGGAGCGCGCCCCGGCGGAGCTCGCCCCCGCGGCCCGGCCGAGCTCGCGCCCGGATCCGGCCCCCCTCCTCTCCTTCTTCTTCCCCGAGCCCGGCGGAGCTCGCGCCCGCGCCCTGCCCCGACGGCTCCAACGGGCCCACCATTTGCGTCGTCTCTCTTCGAAACGCAGATTTGCCTTCCGAATCGCAGAGGACCCAGAATGGGTATCTGGTTTTGGTCCTCCGTTGGAGGATAGTTTTGGTACCAAAAACACTATGCAGAACGCATTTTTACGTTTAGGTCACGCCGTTGGAGACAGTCTTACGACGATATATGCTGCCATGGCTGTTCATCATCCTACAACATCAGGATTAGTATATATCAAATGCAGTAGCTGCGCATACATCTTGCAGCACTTGAAGGGTAAAGGGATGAGTATAACTAAGATGAGTCACTGGTTTTGCGCCTTAAATTTAGCGAGGCTATTAGAAGACTGAAGGTGAAACTCATAATAATCAAGCACTGAAATGGACTCGAAATAATATTTATATTAGCGAACTGAAGAATAACATATATAATACGTATAGCAGAAATGCAACTACATACGATGTACACATACGCCGGCCATACCGGCCTGGACATCTACTACAATACCAAATGGCAAAATGCCCCAAAGAGGAAGCTCTAGTAGCTAGCTAGCTAAACACACAAATATCAGGCAAAAAAAAAAAATGCACCTATCACCATGGCTAATTCACTTCTGCTGGGACGAGGACAGTATGTCTTGCATATACTTGTCCGTGCGGTCGAGCTCCTGCAGCATGGCGGCCACCTTCCGGTCGGCCTCCGTCACCGTCTCGCTGAGGTGCTCGCTCAGCAGCCTCGCGTACCCCATCTCCTCCTTCACCTTCATCCACTCCTTGCGCACCTTGGTCAGGTTCTTCTCCAGATTGCGCTGCTCCTTGTCCTGGCTCCGGCAGCCGTGTGATCTGCCGCCGCGGCTGCTCAATGCTCCCTGCCCGGCGTCGTAGAAGCCGTACGGGGATGACGCCGACGGCTGCGAGAAGTCCAGCATCCCGTTGCGAGTCCTCCGCTGCATGGTGTGCCGCTGCGGAAGACGACCTTATTAAGATTCGGTTATTGTCCTTGTGATATCTGCATTTGGTAATATCAGATGTTAATAAGAAGTTAAGAACTGCTGTTTTCTTCTGCAAGGCATCAGGACTTTCGACAGTGCATGTTTACAACCATGTAGTATAAAGGAAAGGAACTAATGTACGAATGAGGAAAGATGCATCCCTTGTGCTAAATACTGGGGGTCTGCAAATTTCATGTCTACAGGGTCATGACTCATGAGTTCATTGCTTCAGATAATCTGAAAGCTCGTTGAGATGATTAGTACACTTTCTGGTCTTATGTTGGCAGTATAAATACTACTGACACTATCTGATAATGGAAACTACATCTTTCAATCTCTCAAATTTGACCACGAGATGATAAATGCCACTGAATCAGACGGAAACAAAACCCTGGATAATCGACATTTTCGACAGCAAGGCTCAGAATTTGGCAGAAGATCAGATTTACTGAACCATTACTTGTCCCAAATCACAGTATATATAGTTTCAATGATTGTGGTATGAAAATAAAGTATGCTACAAGATCAAAGAAGAAAACAAAACTACAGACAGCTCAAATACAAATATGCCGTTTATATATGCTGGTTTTTGACACAACAAACACTTGTGATATGAAAAAAGGTCTACAAGGAAACCAAAACTTGAACACCTCAAAATATGTGTGCTTCTTATGCTACTTTAAGTGTTTACCTTGTATTCTCTGATACCAAGGTATGCGACTCTGACGCCAGCTCTCTTCTCTCTTTGTTCTGAAAGGTTTGCGTGTTATGAAATGGGTATGTGGTGGACACATCTAGGGGCTCAGCTATTTATAATTACAACACTTGGTGAAACCTCCTACCTAATCCATCTGGGCTGTCCAGCATTTGCCAATGAGGAGAGAAACTTTTCCCGGTCAAGGATGGACTAATTAGTGCCACTGGGTTAAAAGAGGAGTGACCAAGTTAGCTGTATCCAGCTCATGTGATGGCACCCTAGCTTAGTACTAAATTAATCCGAGGCGCGTGGCTAACACGGGAAGGCTTGAATAGTCTGATGCGTAGCAGGAATCTTAGGTGCTAAATTACTCGCGAGGCATGTGGCGAGTACGACGCGATCTAAAAAAAGCAGACGATGTAGGTTTGAGCAAGGAAGGCCGGCTAAGGGAATCAGATAGCCTGAACTGAAGTCCTTCTTAGTTAATCGGTGCTGTTGTGACCGGCCGTATTGTACTAACTGAATTAAGCAGACTCTAAGAGACAACAATGTAAAATTGGACCACAAACGAAGTAGAGTTACTGATCACTATGTCCCAATTTTTTACAATTTAGCTCTTTTTTTGAAAAAAAAATTACGTTTGGTTCCACGTAAACTCATTTTTGACCCTGGGGTTAGCGCTCTTTGATCCTAGGGGTTAGCGCCAGGACTCATGACGCCGAGATAACACGTCTCGGCGCTACAAATCTTGACTCCGAGATGCCTGGCCGTACACAGCAGGACATCTTAGATGACGTTAACGTGGCCGGTACATCGGTGCCATAAATCTGGACTCCAACCTTGGAGTCGTCAGATGATGTGCTACGATGGAGATGATAAGACGTGTAAGCGGTAGCAAGCCCACACACCACACACCGCTCTTCTCTCCTCCCCTCTGATACGGATGGCAGGTGCCTGTCAGTCAGCCACCATGCGCGTACTCGGTGCATGCTGCCAGTCTACCACCATGCGCGCGCTCCGCTGGCCAGGCGCGTGCGTGCATGCTCAAAAGAGAGAGAGGGCCGGCAGGAAATTAATGTGAGCCCTTGTTTAGTTCCACCTCAATTTTCAAAAATTTTTCCTGTTTCATGTCACATGAATGTAGGCAGCGCTCAGTGCATGGTGCATTAAATGTAGCCAAGAAAAAAATTCAGTTTGGAGGGGAAATTCCGAGAAGGACGTTTTGAGCCTAATTGTCCATGTTTAAACACTATTTGCCAAATAAAACGAACATGCTACGTTAGTATTTCCCAAAATCCAAATTCATAACAATTAAACACATTAGAATGAAGCCTGTAGCTTCCACATTGCAACCAGGGAGGAGTTAATGTATTTTCCTGATTTTCCTTGCTGCAGCAGGCAGCGCTGTAATTAGTGTTTGATTAATCTATATTTAAAAATTCAGGAGGGTCAAACATCAGATAAGTGGTGTTTAAAATACTAAGGAAAAAAATAAATTATAGAATCTAACAATTGGGCCCTTTCCTCTTTTGAGTCATCAAATTTATTAAGTCTAATTAATCCGTTATTAGCATATTTTTACTGTAGCACAACATTGTCAAATCATAATAGTTAGGTTTAAAAGATTCGTCTCACAAAATTAGTCGCAAACTGTAATTAGTTTTATAATTAATCTATATTTAATACTCTATGTATGTGTCAAACATCTAATGAGACAGCGACTAAAGTTTAGGAGGAGGAAGAAACATCCGTTAAAGCGTCCTGGAAGTCTAACAATTGGGCCCTTTCCCTCTTTTTGAGTCGTCAACTCAGGTGTGTAAGGGGTTGGCCTTTGGTCAAGAATCGTGGCTTGCTGAAACACGGAAGGCATCTGGTGAGTATTGGGTGCAGCAATTTGCTGTCTATTTGATGGGCCAGCGGATCGAGGCATGACCCACTATGGTCTAATTCGTGCGTACGCGTCTTGGCGGAGACGCTTAGTTATAGATAAATTCTAATTAATCAGACAAAATTAGATTTTGCAATTAATCTAAAGTTACAAAAAAATATGTACTAAAGCATACCGTATTATATACTTTGTGTAGATCAACTCATGTGAGTCCAATAAAATTAGATTTTTCATTTTATGATTTTTCTATGATTTCCATCTAAAAAAGGAAATTCAAAACCACCAGGCCCTGCAGCAAAACCACCGCTGAAAAACGCGCTGGGTAAAATAATAGCGGTTTTAGAAAGTTCAGTGTAAAACAGATGGTTTCTCGTCACCCCGAGGTGGGGTTAAGGTAGATTTTTTCCGCGCCAATTTGTGTCTATTTGATGGGCCGGTGGACCGAGGCATGACCCACGTCGTTAGCCACGTCGGCGGAGGAGAGACGCCAAACATCTTCCCTTGCCGAGGCACTCGACCGCGTCGGGCGTTCTCCATCTCGGCGGCCACTAGGGACGCTACCACTGCACGCCTAGTCACCCCGAGGTGGGCGCCAAGGCACCTCGGAGCCAAGATCTATGATACCAAGACCTAGGGATATCTCGGCGTCACCTCGAGCCAAAGTCCCGAGGCGTTATCTCCGCCATAATCCCCGATCCCCAGAGTTCAAAGATGAGTTTATGTCTCCTAGAAAGACAAACGTAAATTTTCTCCAGAACCAAATTATAAAAAATTAGGTCACTATGTATGGACAATAATGGTATTGTATCTCACTGAACAAAGAGTCCAGTATTTAGGCTGTGTTTAGTTCCCAAAATTTTTTCTAAAAAATACTACAGTAGTCATCATATCGAATCTTGTGATATGTGCATGGAGTATTAAATGTAGACGAAAAAAACTAATTGCACAGTTTGGTTGGAAATCACGAGACGAACGTTTTGAGCCTAATTAATCCATGATTAAACACTAATTATCAAATAAAAACGAAAATGCTACAATAGTCAAATTTTCAAATTTCGCGAACTAAAAACAGCCTTACTCCTTTTTTGTTCAGCCAGTGGCGCTGTGTCAGAATTCTGCAGAATTCTCTTTAGTCCATGTTTGCTGGTTGGGTGGGATTGGTTTCCTTAGATGTTTTCCTTTTAACTTAGAATGCTGATTCTTTTAAACTAGTGTATCAACCCATACTACTATGTGGACTAAAACCTATCCTTTGGAAGACAGGATCGCAAAAGTATAGATACAAGAAAAACAAAGGATTATGATAGGGGTGGACCAGGTCCAGTAGCACCTTATATCCCATATAATTTTATAGCCCATAAATGATGGCCCAATAAGAATATGATGACTAGGTGTGGCGGGTTCCTTGCCGTGGCAAGCATCGTTGTTTGTCGGGTGTCACTGAGTGTGGGCCTTTAGTGATTCGGGTGGACTCAAGAACATAAGAAAAGACACGGCAATGTATCATGGTTCAAACTATCGGAGCCCTACGTCTAATAGTGGTTGTTCTTTGTATTCGAGAGCACCCAAATGGGAGGGGGTTACAATGTGTCGGGTTCATGAATCCGGGGTCCCTCATGGACCGACTTCCCAGCAAAAGCTCGGCCTAGTAGACGACGTTGCGAACGACGCGCAAACTCCTGGGCTGGCCCAAACACCTAAACGACAGGCCAGAAGGGCAATCCAATCTCTGACCGGAAGGCCTCGCTAAGGAGGAACAACGCTCGCTTCCGACTCTGGCCCGCCTCTCCGATCAGAAGGCCTAGCCAAGGAGGAACAGCGCTCGCTTTCGACTCCGGCCCGCCTCTCCGACCGGAAGGCCTGGCCAAACACCGCTTTCGAACTCCGACCCACGTCTCCGACCGGGGACGCACCGAACCCCTGCTTACAGCTCTTCACCGACTGGCGAAGCCAACTGGGACCAACCGACCGAGGACGCACGCTCGGTGAGGACCAGGAAACAGACGGAGCAAGTAAGGCAGGGCACTCAAGTCAACCGCAATACCGAGGACCATACCTTGTACACCTACAGGATAGTACCGACAGGACATGTCAGAAGAGTGCCCTACAACCTTCCAGGCATGTCAGAACCCAAGCAGTGTTGTGGGTGTCGACATTTGCCCTACAGTGTTGTGGGCGTCCACAACTCCCATACCAGATGAGCATGGTAAAACCCCTTGCATGCCTCTGGGCATCAACAGTATGGCAGGCACCAACGTCTGCCATACAAGAAGAAGACGACGCAATCTCCCACATGCATCTGACATTAACAGTGTTATGGCGCCTACAATCATCTTGTACCCGACGGGCGTGGACAACGAGACTTAGCATACGTACACTATCTCTCTCTCACTTGTAAGGCCACCCCCCTTCATCTATAAAGGGGTGCGCTCTCTCCCAAAGGGGGAGATAAGTCCCCAACAACTCGAACAACACACACGATCCAAACGACCAAGGATCCCAACGAACAACAAACGTTCGAACACTTAGCACATAGAGGAGCTCCCGTCACTCTCGGCCCTTTAGACCAGAGTCCGACCGGACCTCTTGTACCCCCCATCTTTCTCCCTTCCGTTTGTAACCCCACAGCAAACTTCGAGCACCTAGGCTCAGGAATAAAGTCACCGACTGACTCAAACTGGACGTAGGCCACGTTGCCTAAACCAATATAAACCATGTGTCATTGAGTGTTAGGCCACATCCGATCACAACATGCGGCAAAACTACAAGTATTTACATGTTGGTCATTTTCTGCACCGACAGTTGGCGCCGTCCGTGGGGAAGACGCTGTACGTTCACACTTTTGGTCATCGGATGGCCCACTTTTTTGCCACCTTCACCATGGCGGGCTCAAGCGATACGACTCGCTTTGGCTCACTAGGGTTCCTCGTACTCCCACCGATTGGGATGAGGGGCCTCACGTCTTGAGCCATCCTAGGCCTTCCTCTTTGAAGCCTGGACTTCATCGCCGACCGGCTCGGCGTACTACACCTTCGTGAGGAGGCACTTGTTCCGGACGCCCGTCAGAGGGGCGCCCTCCATCGGCTCCGGGACACCCAATGACTTCAATGACGAGGCGCCTACGCTTCATTCCGAGCAAACGCTCTGCTCAAATCCTGCTATGAGTAATGTACATGCTGTTATTTACTCGCCATTTACTATCTTCTGCCGATTCTCTAGAGGACCCCGCTGTCCCTACCGTAACCGCCATTCGACCGGTCCCCCTATGGCCTCGCATCCCCCGCGGATGCGTATGCCTAGGGGCTCCAAAATATGCTGACGCCGCCTCCTCTCACATCCAAATTTGTGGGGATGGCGAGCTACGCTCCCACCTGTTTCTATGAACTCGTAGATGACGAGGTTGAAAGTGATGGCTCTAGCATCGGCGACGTGGCACCTAGCCACCGTCCGTCCTAGGAGTGCGCTATAGCGAACGCTTCGGGACAGCCGCCGGTGGTAGCGGAGTTCTTGCAGACTCACACCCCTCTGGACCCTCGTGTGGGGGCCATCGTGCTCGCATAAAAGCACGGCGAGGAGCTACGACGACGGCGGCAGAACCTGCCGCCACCTACGCCGGTGCGCTTGGCGCACCACGCTGCGCCCCGTGTGCGTAACCCAGTGAGTGGCGCCCGGGGTCACGCCCGCCAGGTCCAGCGCAACATCATGGATGGGGGAACGATCCCCCACAGTTTGCTCGGGCTAGCCAGAATATCGCCGCTACGGCAATGCTTCTGCGTGGCCTTCCTGAGCTGAACGACCCCCAGGAACAGGCGATCCACCAGAACCTCCAGGCACTGGTGGAAACCGCCACCGTTCAACAGGTGAAGAGCTCCGCATCGCGATAGACGAATCGCTCCATTCGCTCACCGCTACGGCCGCCGAACGTGGCGCAGGAGGCCATAGCCGCTCCACGGTCTGACCTGGCGCCCGCTCCACACCGACCCCCTGTGCGAGAGCAGCTCGGGCCAAACCAAGACGCTCGCAGCGTCATCAGCAATCGGCGTCGGGCCCGGCATGATGATGACATCCATCGAGCGGTAGTGAGGGCAGCGACATAGACCCCGGCTGAACCATCGCGGGGAGTGGTGAAACGCACCCCAGGCACGGTCACAGGCCGGACGACCGAGTCCCAGCCCGGATGGCCTAGGACCACGGGCCTTTGGCCGACGCATCCAGAGAGCGCCATTCCCACAGCGCTTCCGACTGCCTACCAACATCGCCAAATACACCGGAGAGACAAACCCCGGTATATGGCTTGAAGACTTCGGCTCGCTTGCTGAGCCAGTGGAGTGGATGATGACCACTTCATCATTCAGTACCTCCCTATCTACATAGGGGAACATGTTCGAGCTTGGCTCGAATTCCTCCCACATGACAGCATCCGCGACTAGGTGGACCTCTAGAGGGTCTTCGTCGAGAACTTCTAGGGAACGTATGTCCACCCTGGGAACACCTAGGACCTCAAGAGCTGCTAGCAGGAGCCCAATGAGTCCCTGTGGGATTACATCCGTAGGTTCTCTAAGCGGTGCAACTCCCTTCCTGATGTCGTCGACATGGACTGAAGGGGACCGTGACGCCTAAGAGGTGGGGGGTGAATTAGGCAACTTAAAATTCTAACTCTAAACTATGGCCTCTTTTTCTAACCTTAGTAAAACCTATGCAAAAGATAAACTATCTAAATATGCAACTATAGTTTTGCTAGTGTGTTGCTATCTCTACCACAAAAGGAGTAATACAATCAATGTAAATATGAAAGCTTAAAGAGCAAGGTAGAGATATGCAAACTCCCGTCGATGACTCCGGTATTTTTACCGAGGTATCGAGAAGCACTCAAGCTTCCCCCTAGTCCTCGTTGGAGCCCCTTGTAAGGAATCTCTCGCAAGGGCCAAGCTCCCGGTCGGGTAACTCCGTGGATAGCCTCGGGCCTTCCCCACGCGCAAGTGGGTCTCCGACGTGCCTTCCGGCAAGCCTCTCCCGGATGCTCCCCGCCGTCTTCACTATCAAGCTTTCGGCCAAAATGTCGCGGGCCTTGTTCCCTCTGGTACACGGTGGCGGCCACACCACAACCGCGGTTGGTGTGATCTCGCAAGACTATAAGCCCCTCCGATGTACAACAATCGTGCGCGCAAGCACCGAGTGGTAAGAGGTATGCAAACCTCACTAAACACTAGGCCTAAACCTAGAGTAAGCGCATAAACGGTGGTCTAATCAATCTAAGCACTTCGCAAAGTACCTATGCTAATCACCTAATAAATCACTAAGCACTATGCAAGTGGAGATCACTAAAATGGTGTATCAACACCCTTGATATGTTTCTCAACTCCCCACCTCTCATTTGGCCGGTTGGGGTTGTATTTATAAGCCCCACTGAGAAAGTAGCTATTGGGGATGAAATCCCACTTTTCACTGACCGGACACTGATCACGTCCTAACCGGACGCGTCCGGTTGTCCCGACCGTTGGAGCCACGAACAACTGATCGGGCGCTGCCAGCGTCCGGTCACATGGCACCGGACGCGTCCGGTCGCATTTTCGCCGCTCTGAAACCTCTTTGTACTCGACCGGACTCTGTTGTCCTACGTCCGGTCGATCTGCCACCAGCGTCCGGTCACGCCTGTTGCCGAGCCTCTTGATCGGAGCGTCCGATCACTTTCCTCCAACGTCCGGTCACCTTTGTGAGCTCGTTTCTTCATGATCTTGCGTACGGCTTGGTTCCTATCTTCATGCTTGGACTTTGCTTGATATCTTGGGTCTTCTCTTATGCTTCTAAGATCTTGCTTATGGTGTTGATCATCGGATCATCACGTTGCATTCGTCCAAGTCACGTCTTGCATCCTATTGAACTACAAAACAATCACTTGTAAATTCATTAGTCCAATTTGGTTGTGTTGGTCATCAAACACCAAAATCCAAAGTAAATGGGCCAAGGGTCCATTTTCCTTACATGGACGTCATCAGCGCATTCCTCTCTAGGACAACCTGCGAGTCCCTGATCCACAAGCTTAGCCGCCTAAAGCTCCGTACCACCCGCGACCTGCTCGACGTCACCACGAACCACGCCTCCGACGAGGAGGCGGTCGGAGCGGTCTTCAATGGAGGCCGGGACAAAGGCAAGGCCAAACGCGAGGATCAGGACGAGGGCCCCTCCACGCAGAGGGGCAAAAAGAACAAGAATGATCGGCGTCGACCAGCCAACCCATGTTGGTCACCGTGTCTGATCGCACGGGCAAGCAGCCCCAGCAGGGCCTGCCTGACCACTTCAACGAGCTCATGGAGAGCCCGTGCACCAACCATGCCTCCCACGTCAACCACCTCTACTAGGACTGCGAGCTCCTCAAGCGCTTTCTATGACAGGCTGGTGGGCCGAAGGAAGGAAAAGGCAAGGAGGCAGCAGCCAAGAAAGGGGGCGTGGCGGGCAAGGATCCGAACGACTGAAGGTCCCTATACGGCGACCGAGGTGATCCGACCAGGCGCCTACCGACTAAAGGACGACAATGGCAACGTTCTCACCAACACTTGGAACAACGAACAGCTACGTCATTTCTTCCCCTAAAATTCGGCCTTACCATTTTTTACTTAATGTTTGCTCCTATAAAGCGCCCCGACCCGAACGCTTTCAGCCCTGGTCGCTCAGGGGGCTCCACGGGGGTGCAATACCACCTCTCTTTTTTACTATCATATGGTAAATACCTTTTTGTCGGATACCACAAGAAGGGGTACCCTAAGCAAAGGCTGAAAAAAACTCATAAAACCCTCATGAGGCCTCCTTAGTCAGACTAAGGACACAGTTCACGGTGATGTCCGAGGCCAGCTCGGCCGAATCTGGTCTCGGGCCAAATCTCCGCCTCGCCCGAGGCCCCCGGTCAGGGTCTCGGACGTCCCGATCCCGCTCCGCCTCGCCCGAGGCCGGGCTCGTCCCGTGTCCTCGTCGCCTCCGCCTCGATCGTCCCTCTAGCAGGCTGTCCCATCCATTTAATGCCCCTGCGAGCACCCGCTACGTCAGCCACGACCGGCAGGGTACAGCAACAGGAGCGATGGGACAACGGTCAAATCTTCTTTTTACCATCCCTTACTGACGGTGCAGGGGTTACCGTGCCCTGTGGACACACGTCCCGCACTATTCCACCTAAATCGAGTACGACGCTGACCGCCGAGGCCCCCGTATCGCACGTGGGGCACGTCTAAGGCCTCGGATGGATAACTAACTCTCTGCCTCGCCAGTGGCCTCGCCCGAGAGGCCTCGGACAGGAAACCAATTCTCTGACTCGCCCGAGACCCCGCCCAAAAGGCCTCGGACGAGTTACCAACGCTCCACCTCGTTCAAGACGGGCTCGGCAAACCACCCCATTGCCTCCGCCTCGACCAACCACTCCCACGACATCATCCGGATGACAGCTCGATACAAGAGGAGTGGCCGACGAGACACAAATCACATCGACACCATGCCGCCCGAAACAATACAAGGCAGGAGTTACCGGCCACTGTGCGCAGCACTGTGCCCACGACTAAATGTCCATACCGCACTGTGCTGCTTACCTCTAACTACTCCGAGGACAACACGGCATGGGGAGTTAAGCTCGGATCCCTGTAGCCTCGAAATCAGTGTGCAGGGTCAGCCGCTCCACCCACGCCTCGACAATTTACCTCAGGGTCTCGACAACCTTGGGGTTCCCAGCTACCGAGCCCCCCACGATGGCTCGGCCTCGGCACCGGCTAAGCCTCGGCACTTCGTGCGGACAACGCACTACGACCGGCACGTCGCTCGTCAGGCCCTACATCAAGATATTACGTCGCACAGGATCAGATGTGACCGGTGCGCTGCTCCGGCCAGGGGCAGAACCACTCCATCAACTATTCCACCACAGCAACAGGCTATAGGTCTCGGACAGGCCGCCTCTGTTCACACGACGCCACGAAACTAGCGCATGTATCACCCCCATCCCCCCTTCTACTATAAAAGGGAGGGACCAGGGCTGTTTCTAAAGGAAAGGAGGGACACGGGCATGAACAGGAACACACTTAGGCACATACGAACTCACGAGGTAGACGAACATAGGCTGTAGCACCCACACTTAGATCAACGTCTCGAGCAATTCGTCCCGTTCATCATAGAGACTTTGGGCTAGCTCCCTCTCTTGCCCTGCTTGTAACCCCCTACTACGAGCACTTCGATGCAAGGAATACAAGATCGATCTCCTAGACTGGACGTAGGGCACTGATTGCCTGAACTAGTATAAACCTTATGTCTCTTTGCATCACCATCCGGGATTAGGGGCACGCAGTACAAATTTACTAGTTGGTTGAGGACCCCCCGGTCCGAAACACCGACACTTTTTTTACCCAAATAAAAGGGTAGTCCGTTCCTTAAATTACCTTACGTAACTTTGCTTTAAATATTCCGACCGATCGCACCCCGTCTCTACCTATGGTTATGAGCAGCTGAGCCTTGCGGGCCACGCTCAGGCTCTTAAGGTTGCAGCCTATGGGACGAATGGGCAGGTGCGAAAAGAAAGAATAAAAAATAAAGTTATGCTAAGGTAAAAATAAGGAACGAACAGGACGAGCTTCCCCGAACGAAGTAGTTCCATCACAAAAACAAAGTTGTTGTATTCATGAATACACAAAACACTTTACACAGGGGGCTCCCGCCACGACATTATCCTTTACATCTACTAAAATATTTCTACTCTAAAACTTCTACTGTGACTCCCCGGCGGCATCGGCTACCGGCTCGACTGGCGAGGGTAGGGGCTGCTCGTCCTCTGACTGGGCAACGTTCGGCTCGATCGAAGGTGGGGTGACGTCCGCTTCCAACCCAGGCTCCATGCCATCCATAGGCCGGGTGACGTCCTCCTGACGCATGCCTTTGGCCGTGTCCGCACGGCGAGCATCCATCACCCACTGCGCGTAGACTTGCTCGGCCACCAACTTTGCGTGTGGTAGCAAGCTCTCCCCAAGCGAGTGGATGTACTCTCGCGCTCCAGCCGTCGGCATACCCGCTGCAGATGGTGGCGAAGTCCAGGTCCGGGTGGTATGTCGCCACCAAAGTCAACACCCCCGATGTCCCATAGAATAGCCCATCGGTGATGAGGGCCCAAACCTCATCCGAAACCTCCACTAGCCGGATGGCGGGCGCGCTGGTACTTGGCGCCGACTTGAAGACCTCCGAGACGACGAGCTGGGCAACAATGCGTATCTGGTCAAGTTCCCCCTTGAGAGCACATCGCTCTTCGAGGGACTTGGCCAGTGCCTCCGCATTCCGGCCAATCGTCTCCTTGGCCATCTCCAGGTCCCGCTCCAACGACTCCACCTTTCCGCCCAGCTCTGGAAGAAGGACGACAAGCTCAGAAGCAGGCTAAAGAAAAAAAACAAGACACGAAAAGCAGAAAGGGTACGTACTGAGGCGGGTGTTCTCAAGGATGGAGAGTCCCTCCTCCTACCAAGTCACCTGCTCGCATAACCGGGAGTTCAACTCCTCAGTCCCAAGCACCCAGCCCCAGAGCGCAAGCACTTCCTGGTCGGCCTCCAACCGGCCTTCTGCTCTGACTCTAGGGCCTTTTGCTCTGACTCCAGGGTCTCTAGGGTACTCTGGAGCGCCACCTTGGTCTCTGCCAGGGACTTCTATAGCGCCACCTCGGTCTCCGCCTGGCAGACCTTCGTCGCCTCAAGCACCCTCTCGGCGGCGGTCACCCACGCCCTGGTCACCTCCGTCGCCCGGTCTTAGGACTCACAGTGGGCGGACTCTAGCTCGCGCTCAAGCTCGGCGACCTAGGCGTGCTCCATCGGGAGGAAACAGGACTTGTGGCTCGACATCTCCTCTAGACCCTGCAAAAACAAGAAGCAAGTATGCTGAGGCAACCGACGAAAGACCAAGGGGTCAAGGACGAATGTAGAAAACTCACCTCTGTGATACGGGGTAGGTCAACCATGACCACTCACTAGACGGACTTAACCCGCTCCTGGACCTCCTCAAGCTTCACCGACAGTTGGACGAGATCGGACTCCATGGCTAATCCTCTTCCTACAAGCACGTCCCAAAGCTAATCCTCCTGCTCGTCCCGAAGGATGAATCGAACCTTCCTTGGGTCTTTGAGGGAAGGCCACACCAGGTCAGTGGCTCCCAACCCACTGGAAGGCCCAGCTGACGATCCGACCATCGCTAGCTCCTGCAACGGCACCGGCGGCTCCACCTCGTCACCTGCTTCGCCGTCAGAAGGGATCTCCACCACCTCGATTTCATGGGCCACTGGTAGGCATTCCGGCTCTAGCCCAGCCGCATCTCCCCCCGGCACCTCTAGCTCCAATCGGGAGGGTGAGCCGTGTGGCCCTCCACCCAGCGAGATAGGGAGCTTGGTCTCCCTCTCCTCTTCTGCCGCAGCTAGTGGAGGAGGGGCCACAAGGGTTACCTCTGACGTGGCCTCCACCGTCACCACCGGGATCATCGCCAACACCATCGCCGCCATCATCAGCCAGATCTTGGCGGCGACCCGACCAGGCGCCACCCCGGAAGGGAAGGACCCCCACCACCACCACCTGCTCTCCCGCCCGCCACCATGGCGCTGACTGCAAAGTGGGCCTCAATCCTCCCCAAGATGGGAGTTGGGCGATGCTCATCCCGTCAAGATCCGCCACTATCGAAAAAATACAGGTTAGTCGCACTCCAGAAAACTCAAACAGCAAGATTGAAAAGAAACTCCAGGATGTAAGCGGAAGGGCTTTGAAGCCCCGACCCAACGTCAATGGGCCACGGGCGAGGACCACTCCCGAACCACGACCCACGCCCCTCACTTCAACCGGGGGGGGAGTCGACCCAACCGGCTCCTGCTCAGCCCACGAATCACCACGACCTTTGGCTTGGGGCACGCCGACCGAAGCAGCTGGCGAGCATCCTCCTATTGTGGGTCGTGCGTTGGCGCTGGCCCCGACGATGCGCGGGTGTGAGCCCGCTCTTCCGACCGCCTGACCTATCCCGCCGTGCCCACAGCAGGTGGGGACGAGGCCGGCGACGCCTCTGAAGGGCGCGGTGACTGCGTCCGCTTCGCGTCCCATTCACCAACGTTGTCTAAGCTCATGACACGCTTCCTCGGCATGGGAACATCATCGTGCCTCTCCATCTCCCGCTCACCAACAGGCAGATGCGGCTGCTAGGATCGCGACGCTCCGCCGAGGTCACAATGACCTCCCGGCCTTCCTCCTCCAGAGAAGATCACATCATCGCCCACCTCTGTGGGGTCCTCTGACTCGAGCTCTGACTCAACATTGCTCCTATTTTCCTCGGCCCACACATGCCGGGCCATCTCCTTCTCATGCTTTCACCGAGCCTCCTCGGCTTTCTTCTTCTTCGTCTCAACCGCCACCTCCTTTAGGGTGGCTTGCAGAGCTATGCCCTCCGACCCCTTCGGAAGGTGCGGCCGGGACTTATAAACTTCAAGTCCCTACGGAACGGATGACTCAAAGTTAGGATACGAGAGAGCAAAAGGGGAAAAGAACACGGAAATAAAGAGAGGGGAGCATACCAGATTGGACTGCTTCGTAGCGTTGAGAGCTCTGGGCTTTCCATCAAGGGTCTCTCTAGGCCTCAGTTGTAGCACCCGGTCAAGACGACTCCAGACCTCATCATTCGCCAACTCCTCCGGAGACGCACGGTCGGGGTCCATCGAGCGTCGTACATCCACATCGGCCGCATCCTTTCCGCCAGTGGAGCAACCCAATGGCGGAAGAAGGTGTGGAACACATACACCCCGTCAAGGCCGCATCGCACGAGCTTCTAGAGCTCCACCTTCTTCTTCTATCGGCTGGCGGGCCCCACGACCAGCTCTCCTACCTCTCCGTCCTCCTACCAGTAAAAGGCGAGAACGGCGCCTCCGTTGGGTTCCTGATGTAGAACCATTCCCCATGCCACCTCGATTGGAATCATAGGGGATGTATGTGGGGTATGAGCCCGATGCGCTCGGTGTCTTCTACAGCGCGAAGCCCTCCACCGGCAGCGATCATGAGAGGCTTCCCCTCCGACAAAGCTCACCTAGAGAACATCCGCGGAAGAAGTCCACGTGTGGCTCCATCCCAAGGAAGGCCTCACACATGGTAACAGAGCCGGTGATATGCAGCACCCTAGTCAGATTGAGGTGTTGCAGCTCCAGGCCCCACTCATTGAGGAGCCCGCGCAGGAACCACTACGTAGGGTATCCTAACCTGCGCTCATGAAAGGTGAGGAAGGAAACAACCTCGCTGGCCTGAGGTTGTGGGAAATCCTCCCCTGCAGGAGCCCTCCAGTGCGTCACCCCCTTCGGCGACAGAAACCCCTTGTCGGCGAAGGCAGCCAGCACCGACTCCCTCACGACGGATGACCTCAAGCTTGACATTGTGCTTTAGGTTCGCAAATGGATCTATGAGTTTTCTCCTCTCCCTCGCTCTCCCCTTTTCTCTCCTAGGAACCACCATGGCACTCAAACGCTCTTGGCGAGAAGGAAGAAGGAGAAGAGGCGACAGATGAGGAATAGGTGAAGGAACGAAACGGAAGCCCTCTCCCTTCCCCTACTTAAAGAAAGAGGCACAACAGTTGAGAAAGGCACAATGATTGGGGAAAGGCGAAACGACGGGGGCGAAAAACCCTCTCCCTTCCCCCATTCAATGCGGATGGGATACGATGGGATGCTCCTTGACCGATGGGACGCACCCTGCCCGATGGAACAGCGCCTGGTCAGACAGGACATGGCCTAGATATGGCCCACCACTACCACACGCTGAGCGCAAGAAACAAGGCACCACTATGCGTAGGCGGCCCTCCGCCTTCCTAGGCGGGACTTGGAAAGGCCCGACAACGGGATCTCTGCCAGGAGAGACCAACGGGCTTCATGAGTCAATCGGACGGCTCAGGCGAACGCCAAGAGACAGGTAAGGAGCAGAGGGACACCCCATGTGGGCCATGTCGACTTTGTCACGAACGACGAGCGAGGATCCCGGTCGGACATATCCGATAGGAACTCCTCAAACCCCGTCACTCGAGTCATCAAGGTAACATTACCAAACCCCACTGTTTCTTTATATGAACATTCATTCATCCATGCACACATTCATTCATTCCATACATCCAAAAGCATCACATATGTAGTTAAATGCATCACAACGCTCTGTGTTGCGTCACGAAGCGGTAGTTGCCTCATTCAAACATGAGCAACGACCGACCCGGGGTTCAAGGCCGGCCCATGAAGGGCTCGAGGCCACCTCATGTCAAACAGAGCTAGGAGAGAAAATGCAGATGAGCCCCGAGCGGCCCTCACCCAGTCTGCCCCGAAGCAGACAGGGTCATCTCAACCTTCTCATTCGATCCTAACCTCGAGCCAAACCCACAGAATCTCCATCTAGGGGAGGCCAGCGGGCCACTCTGGGTCGGTCTCCAGAACGACCTAGGCATCTGCCGGGTTGTAGATTAAGGAGCAGTGGAGTGCCACATGAGGGCTATGCCAACCTCGTCATGAACGACGGACCCGGACTTCACTCAAATGTGCCCGTTAGCGAGCTCACCGAGCGCGTCACTCAAGCCATCGAGGCAAGTGACGTTAGCTCGGCCCCTCTCGATTGTGAGAAACCGCGGATGGGGTAACGCACAAAACTCAACCGACCCCTACTAAGCCCAATGGGGCTCAGGGGCTCAAGACACCCAAATGCCTCAGCTGCACCTAGGTCCGTGACTCTAACTCACCCAATCCCACAGCGTGCCCGATGCCTGGATCCACGACTCTGACTCGCCCGATCCCCCGGCACGCCCGACACCAGGATCTGTGAGTCTGTCTCGTCCGATCCCTTGGCACGCCCGACACCTTGATTAGCGACTCCAACTCGCCTGATCCTCGGATCCGCGACTCTGATTCGCCCAAACCCTTGGTACGCCCGATGCCCTGGTAGATGAAACTCCGTCTCGCCCAGTCCCTTGGCCGTGACCAAACGACTAGGACCATGCTCCTAGAAACAATGGGCTAGAAACTGGAAAAGGGAGGCTACGCCCACCAAAGTGCACACACTCACGCCCACTGACAAAAACCCCTAGCGATTCTACCCGAATCACCCGAGGGCTCAGGGGCTACGCCCGCAGGTGCGCTCGCGCGCACCCGCTGATGAAACAAAACTTCCCACATGCATCTAACATTAACAGTGTTATGGGCACCTACAATCATCTTGTACCCGATGGCGTGGGCAACGAGACTTATCATACGTATACTCTCTCTCTCTTACTTGTAAGGCCATCCCCTTCATCTATAAAAGGGGGTGCGCTTTCTCCCAAAGGGGGAGATATGTCCCCAACAACTCGAACAACACACACGATCCGAACGACCAAGGATCCCAACGAACAACAAACGTTTGAACACTTAGCATATAGCGGAGCTCCCGTCACTCTCGGCCCTTCAGACCAGAGTCTGACCAGACCTCTTGTACCTCCCATCTTTCTCCCTTCGTTTGTAACCCCACAGCAAACTTCGAGCACCTGGACTCAGGACTAAAGTCACCGACCGACTCAAACTGGACGTAGGGCATGTTGCCTGAACTAGTATAAACCATGTGTCATTGAGTGCTAGGCCACATCCGATCACAACGTGCGGCAAAACTATAAGTATTTACGTGTTGGTCATTTTCTACACCGACACAATGAAAGAGAGAAAGATTTGGCAGGGGTTTCTCGGTACTATCCTAGTCTCATCGGTGGTGAGGTTGGTTTCCCTGACGAGGGTGAAGAACGCTCCTCTCTCTCATGGGATTGCCGTGGGAGGAATGCTCAGCCCTTCCTCTCACCGAATGGGTTCCTCTGTTCTGTGTTGCCTCTAACCCTTCTGGTCTCGTCCTCCCCCTCTCTATAGGATCCGACCTCCCCTTATAGACCAAGGAAGGTTGGGTACAAGGCGGTTCAGGGGTTTTGAGTCTATGGTCTACATGCGCCAGAGTGCAGGAGAGTGCTATTGCGGCATGGATGGACTTTGGCGTTGTCGTCGAGTCAGGGGAGCTTTGGGCACTGCCTGGCTCTTCTGGCCCTGATGCTCTGACCGTCAGGGGTTATCGGCTTGGACCGAGCTCCACCTGGTGAGCCTTCTTGAGGCTTCCTTGGAGGCGAAGGAGCCTGGCTCGGGGTGTTGACGAGTGGGTCAAGGAGCGCCCACGCCCCTAGAGCTAGCGCTGGGAGTTGTCTTCTTGTGTCACGCCACTTGCGTGACTTTGTTGAAGGAGTGGGCTAGCCACGCACCCGTTAGTCGGGGCAACGCTGAGGAGCCCCGAGCCTTGGATGCTCGGCGGGCTGAGTGGTGATGCTCGGGGCATTGGATTCCTATCCGGGCACTCGCTTTGGCTGAGGGTAAGCTCAGGGATTAGGCTCGGGCTGCCGTCGATCGGGAGCCTAGGGTCTTAGTCGAGCCCTCAAGCCCTGAGCAGAGGCAAAAGGCATGCTTGAGCTCGGCCTGATCCTTGGGTAGAGGGGGTACGCACGAGCGTACCCGATGGGTATAGCCCCTGAGCAATCCTAGCGGGATTGGTCGAGGGGTGTCTCAGTCGGGAGTCTATCTCCCAAGGACTTGACATACCCCTATTTTGACTCTTGTCACTAGGCCATGCTTCTAGGAAGCAAGAACTGACCTTCTATTTCTACTGACCGCCTGAAGTGCCGCAATAGTAAAGGGCCATTTGGAAGAGCTCCAATTTCAGCTCTCTCTGTAGAGAATCACTCCCAACCAGCCAAATGCTCAAAATGCCAACTGTAGATGGGATCAAGAGAGAATCACTTCTCCATACACTAGGATCACTTCTATTATATTCTGGTGGGATCAGCAGAGGATCACTTCTTAAGTCCCCACCCTGCTCTCTCATTGGAATCCAATGAAATCACTCCAATCGGAAAATCAAGGAGCGAAGCTGAAGAATCAGGCAGTGGAGCTCTCCTAGCCTAACATGAAGGTCCCAAATCCTGACTGCCCAAAGAACTAGGCCACGCAGCATCGCCACCACCATGTTGGCACAAGGTCGTTGCGCAGCCACACTGGCGACGGCCCGTGTGTGGAGGGGGGCACCGTGTCACGCCGGTCACCCGTGGTTGGGTTGTCGGCCTCTGATTTTTCCTGTTGCTGGTCGCTGAACTATGAACGGCTAACTAGACAACCACTGTTCAGTCTAGGTGCTTGTGGCC
Organism: Miscanthus lutarioriparius; assembly: GCA_904845875.1. Lineage (NCBI taxonomy): Eukaryota > Viridiplantae > Streptophyta > Magnoliopsida > Poales > Poaceae > Miscanthus > Miscanthus lutarioriparius. The sequence goes on along the minus strand of CAJGYO010000012.1, from coordinate 23,463,550 downwards.
TCACCCCCTCGATCTTGCTCATGCAGTCCTAGTATGAGTAGGATCACATATGATTTTCTTTCTCTAATCAATTTTTATTCAATTGGATTGGATTGAAAATTATGCAATGTTCTTAATGGTTTTAGTTCAACCATCATATCTATTAGAAATTTTACCTTCATTTTAGTCAATTCTACTTGTGATGCTAATGGGTAGTTTTCACCAAGGGACAATTGTCTGTTGGACATCCAAAGTGATGGTCCTTCGCTGGCGGACACCCACTTTGAAGCATTTTGCCACAAGCATATCTGGGCACAAAGCCCGAGCCCATGAGACACCATGGACGAGCCCGCTATTTAGGCTCGAGCCCTAGCCAGTGGTGAAAGGTCAATGGGCCTTGCCTGCACGCAGGGGTGCAAGCCGTGCTTGGGCCACACCCTAGGCCTTTCTCGGCATGGCACGCCCACAAAAATAATGGCAGGCCGTGGCAGCCCAGCAGCAAAGCAGGTGGTGGGCTGCTGCCCAAGAACTCCCCCTCCTCCCCATATATAAAGCTGACCCCTCGGCCCCCCCCCACCCTAACCCTAACCCCATTCCCCTCCCAACCTCGCCCAGACTCGACACCCGCTTCGGTGTGCTCGTCGCTCTCGCTCGTCGCCACTCGCCTCCTCTCGTCGATCCATCTTCACCGCCGGTGTGACCGTAAATCCTTGATCCGGTGATATCGCCGCTCCATCACCTCTCCCACAGTTCCCTGCTCCCTCGGTCCCTCTCCGTCTTCCTTTTTACTCCTTGTCCTCTGTTTGTCGATGAACATGTGAGTCCGCCTCCCCATCTCTCTTCCGCCGTCACTCGCCGTCCTTCTTAATCCCGTCTTGCCCTTGTGTGGCCCTCGTCCCTAGATCTATACGTTTCTCAGTGTTTTGATTCTGTTTTTGGGATCATTTTCTCATCCTTTTCTTCTTTTCGTGTTCTTTTTTTTTTGTAGGATGAAACGATGTGCCGCGTCGTCAACAACTAGCCTTGGCGTGAGCAGACTGACGGCACGGCACGATGCTTGTGCAAGCCCGAGTCGCATTGCACAAAACTGCTCTTTTGATATTTAAATCTGTTGTCTTCATCTTCTTTACATTCTTTCTTTGTTTATTGCCTAAGTGTCCTAAATGGCTAAGTGTGAAAAAATTGTGTTGGTCAAAATTCATACTTATGTGTTCATGGTTGAAAAAAATGGATTGAGATGTTTATTTGGAGGTGTTTTAGATTTAACGGGCTGTGGGCGGTGGAGAGGGTGCACCACGCAGCAGCGACCTCTCGTCCTTTTTCTGTGCGAGCCTACGGGCACGGGGGAGCCCGGCATGGCGGCGCTAGAGGAGCTCGAGCACACCAGCAGCAGCCTCCCCGACCATGGGCACGCGCGGTGACCTGCTTGCCGCGGAGTAGGAAACAGAAAAAAAAGAGAAAGGGAGAGAGGAAGAAGGAAGCGGCAGGTGTAAGAATGTCGGCGCCCGGTGGGGTGGGGCTGGGGGCGGGCCACGCCGGTGGGACGGGGATGGGACGCTAGTCTGACGGGAGCCGTGCGGTTGAGGCAGCGCGATGAGCAGGGAGCGACCGTGATGTGGCGCGCGAGCACGGCCATCGGGGCGTGGGCAGCCGCGGCCACCGTGGCTCCAAGCGGCGCCCTGTTTCATCCCAAGCACCCAGTCCAGCGGCATGTACGGGACGCCGACCTCTCGCGCCGCCACGGCCACGAACGGGATCGGGGTGTCGGCCACGACGCAGCTGACCGACGGCACGCCGGGCCTGCTGAGTAGGTCACGCAGCAGCGCCTTGAACGGCTCGAGGCTGTTGCGCTCCATCGCCTCATGGTGCGCCCGTAGCGTGCGTGGTGGGTCGTCGAGGGACAGCCCGTCCTTGGTGCCAGAGGCGCTCTGCATCGTGCGGGGTTGGCCGGGGTGCGGTCGGCAGGAATCCTAGCTTCACGTCCTCGGTTCAGCGCGGCCGCCAGCGCGTGGTGCGCTCGGCATTAAGCTCGGTGAGACACCAAAGCGAGAGGCACCGGTTGCGGTGCTTGCCGCGGAGTAGGAAACAGAAAAAAGAGAAAGGGAGAGAGGAAGAAGAAAGCGGCAGGGGCAAGAATGTCATTTCACCGCTGTTCTCTCTCTTCAACCGGCTGTAACCTGCGGTGTTCTGTGACCTAATTTCACCGAACCATAGTATCTTCTGGCAAAATGCTCCAAAGTAGGTGTCCGCCAGTAAAGGACCATCATTTTGGATGTCCAATAGACAATTGTCCCTTTCACCAATGGGTAGAGATAGAATGGATAATTTTCGTTGTTAGGTAGAGTCCCTAGTCACGAGCAAATACTGGATCCGCCACTCATGATAGGGATCCATATGCAAAACAAAAGATTTAAAAAATAGGATTTTTATTGGAGATGTTGTTTGGATGAGCCCAGGGAAACACATACGAATCTTCCTAGATTCAACACAAAGAGAAACAAAGAGCTTGGAGTGGATTATTTCTTCTTGCACTTTTCCTCTAAAATTGATTGCAAATGGAAGTTTCCGATGTCATGCTTTTCCCCTATACAAACCAAAGGGGTGATAAGTAACTGTTCCTATAGGAATACAATATCTATGACGACTTTGCTATGTTTGTTCTGCAATCCAAAGGAGGCCAAACAAGACATAAGTATGAATAGATGGGATTTAGTATATACAACTAATCAAAATTACTCATAGTTTCTCTTCTTATTATGTTCATTTTGAGTGAAAATAGGGCCAAAAAACTCTACAACTGAAGGAGAGTGCACCACTTAACCCATATACAACTTTAGTACATTGAGTGAACAACTATCATCTTCAGACAACTACTTTAGCTTCACACCACTACTTGCTCAAATGAACTAAACTGAGCAAATTTTATCGAAATAACCCAACTAGCAGCTCAACTCACAGAAAGCTAACAACTAAAGCGACTCAGAGCATCTCAACAAGAGGGGAATGTATATGCCACTTAGATATATTGTTGAGCAACACCATAGAGAAAAAATCAAAAACTTGACATGTTGCCGGTGAGCACCACCAACATAGAGCACAACTAACAAACTCGACATGTTGCCGAGCACCACCAACAAGACAGCTTGGAAGCACCGCCATGGCTTGACGAAACAACGGAGTTGGAAAAGCCTAGCGACGCCTTCAGGAAACAATGCCAAAAGCGCTGATGACGCTAGCCCATAATGGTAAAGAGTGATGGCCGATTGTGATCACCTAACAAATACGATTGCGATCACCTTCCAAATATAACAAAATAATCTATTTTTGTGTTGTTTTCTTTTATCTTTTTTTCAACTCTAATATAATCTTCATCTCTTGATCTAATAGCGATAGGATGCGGTGCTCTATACTTACCGGTCAACCTAGGGTAACCTTATGAAACACATGTTCTGAGGGGTTTTCTCTTTGACGAGAGCTTCAATGACTTCCCTTAGAAATTTGTCATTCATGTTCACAGAAACACGATAATCATCACTTGCTGCTATTTTTTTTTTGAGAAATTAGTCATTCGCCTCCGGGAAGGGCGACGATCATCTCCTTAGTATGCGCACTGTAGTGGCGCACATGAGGTACTCCATGTTTGGCGCGGCATGTTTGTTTTCAACCTTATTAACCGAGATGATGCTAACTTGCTAAGCACACAGGCTGACCAAAATCAAGGGCGGTAAACCTCCAGCAATCACCTAACGCGTTCGAGAACGGAGCTTATAATACTCGTTCGAAGTAAACTTTCACAGGTCACGGCGAATGGTTGACCAGTGGACGAGCAGTTGGCGTGTGAGGCGTCCAGGTTCGGCGTGCGATGTTGCAACATGGGAATAGCTTAATCGCCGGGCGCGTGGCTGCCACGCCTAAAGCCAGTTTTCTTGTCGGCTCAGTACGAATCTTGCGTGCAAGTCGAGACTAAACTAACCGGGGGCGCGTGGCAACCACGGGACTTGTGAGAATCCGATCCCCGCAAACGACGGCTACGATCACCACCAATGCCGCGTCTCGGGCGGTTCAGCTTCAGCCAGCGAGAAGATGCGGCGGCGTGTGCTGGCCACACGAATTCAGGAATCATCGTCCTGATTGTTTGACTTACTTAACAAATAGTATTTTTCTTTTATAATAAATCAGCCAACAGTTTATCAGCCAAGCGAACATGACACAAAGCGAACGGGTCAGTCGGGGTGTAGAGCCGTGTGGACTGTAGCAGGATGGCCGCAAAACTGAGCCGAGCAGCAAGCTTTGCCTTTCACGACTTGTACAGAGGATGAGATAGCTACGTGGGTCCGTCCTAAAAAGAATGTAACTAGTTACGTCAAAAAATGATTTACGTTTCATCAAATTTCTAGTAAATAGTATTTATATATTTAAATTAATTTATTATGAAAATACATTTCATAATTAATCTAATGGTATTTATTTGATATCATAAATATGGATACTTTTTTATAACTGGTCAAACTCAAGATACTAAAATATGACATTGTGTTAGAATTGTATTCTTTTGTATTCTTTTGATAGAGGTAGTACTGCACTGGACTTCCCGGTCCCAGGCCTGACCTAGTACTACGTGTTTCGATCTGAAACTGATTGTTCGGTTTTGCTGCTGAATCACGGAGCTGATTGTTCTGTTTAATCATGATTAGAACAAAAATATCAGTCACTCTAAAAAAACATCAATTGTTAGGTCAATCTCAATGGAGGGTTTTGTAGAGTTTCATGAGCATTAAATATCGCTGACAAGCACTGTATTGATAAAGGGAGAGATTATGAAAGTTTTATGGGAGTAGAGAGAGTTTTATGAGGATAAAACTCTTATGCATTATTTCTAAAATATAAGCATGTTGATAACTGGGTCATGAAACCCCCACTGAGACTGACCTTATAGATATTCTTGTCCGCTCGAGGCAAAATAGTAACACAATAACACCTACTAAATTGTCGCAACAATTGGACTACTTGATTTTTTTTAGTTACGTCATATCTACTTAGAGTTTTTTTTTGTTTGAAATAAGAAAGAACATTCTGCTCGATCGGAAAAAAAAAAGCTGAAGATATCCAAGATGATGCTCCAATAAGCAAAAGCTGACCAAAAATCAAGGGCGCTGAACGTCTACCAATCACTCTCACAGGTCATCACGGAGAGTACTTAACCAATGGAGCAGTTGGCGTAAAGCGTCCAGGTTCGGCGTGCCAACTGCCATGGTGCAACATGGCACTAGATTAATCTCCGACTCTCCGGGCGCGTCCGGGCGCGTGGCCTCCACGCCGGTAGCCAGTATTCTTGCTAAGGCCAAAACGAATCTTACGCTAGCCAGTGTATATATATATATTCTGCTCAGGCCACCAGTGTATATATATATATTCTGCTCAGGCCAGTACGAAAATTACGTGCAGTTCGAGTAAAACTAAAACAAAACTAGCAGCCTATTTGTTTCGGTTTAATTGGCTTATAAGTCATAGCTAAAAGTATTATTAACCGGTTTGGTGTAAAAGAAAAACACTGTTCAACCTATGAACTATAAAATAGATACGAACGAATAAGCCGAAACGAACATGCTGCCTAGTGTTATCAGGGTGGCGTGTGGCGACCACGGGAACACGGTGCGACTCCGAACGACGCTCGACGCCGGTCGCCGCCTCGTCGGCAGGCAGAACTGGTATCAGGGTATGGAAACTATACCGTGCATGGGCATGGCCATTGGCAGTTGGCCACAAAAACAAGATAGCCACGGTACTCGCTCGGACTTTACCAGTCCATGACAAAACACAACTATAGCCAGAAGTCAGGAACTCAGAATCCAACAGAAGCGTGCTGGCTATAGTTGTCGAGAAGCAAGAACATCTTTTTTTTTACTACGACTATAGCCTGAGAAGCTTGAAGTCTGGGTGTGCTTTTACTAGAAGCAGGTTTTTCTGGCCGCATAGCACCGTGTTCATGAGCATGTATGCAACTCCTTTTTACTACAAAGAATTCAGATATTTAAAGGCTTGTTTGGATCTATTAGTGCTAGTAGTTATAAGCTAAAATTAGCAAGTAGGGATTCAAATAGAAATCTGCTGACTATTAGCAAAGTGGAGGTGCTAACAATTTGTTCATTATGGCTTATTTGGATCCACTACTAATAGTTAGAGCATCGACAAGAGTCTTTCTAAAGCTCACTCTCTAAATCATTATTTAGAGAGTCATTTACATAAAAAATTATTTTCTATATCTATACACCCTCCAACAGTTTTTCTACATTTTTTTGACCGGAAACTGTGGAGCAATAGCTCCCAGTGCAGCGCCGAATATATTAAACAAGAGAGAGTACAAGCTAGAAAACTTACAAAGAAAGCCAAGAGCTAACTAAACGGAGGAAACTCTAGACAGGCCTAAAGAGAAAAGAAGACCAAAACTATAAAGAGTTGAGCCAATTCATTACAGACAGGTAAAAGGCAGGGTTGATTATGTGCAAGTGAAGCTTAACTTCATTAGCGAAGGACTGTTTCCATGTAGTCAAGGAGGACAGTTTTCCTAAATCTTGTGCGCACTCTGAAGAGTCATTGTCGTTTTCTATCTCTAGAACCAAATAAAGAAGCTGTTGGAGGATATTTTTTCATCAAAATCTCTATTCCTAACAATTAGGAATGATATAGGGAGTCTCTTGGAGTTGCTCTTAGCTAGCTAATTATTAGTAGAGATTGTTTCGATATCCACTTACTAATATTTTGCTAATATATGGTTAGCACCTACTAGTGGAACTAATAGTTAGTGGGTCTCTAGCTAATATAGTTGGTCTATTAGCAGATCTATTCGGATCCAACAGTACTAATCTTAGTTGCTAACTATTACGACTAATGGATCCAAACAGGTCCTTAGTAGGTGGAGGATGCTAATAGCTCATAAACCTCCGATCAACTATCCAACCACCTATTAGCAGGGGATCCAAACAGATCTCGCTAATAATTATCTAGCTACTAATAGTTAGTAGCTATTAAAGCAACTTCAAGGGCCTCCCTATATCCTTTCTTATTGCCAGGAATAAAGATTTTGGTGAATTTTTTTACTCTAACAACTTTTCAATTGGATCCCTAAATACTGCTATCCTCTATTCTGGATCTCTTGTTAGCCAAAGATGGAGATCGGATTAGCTCTCTATAGTGCGCACAAGTATATAGAAAAAATTGTTGGAAGGTGGAAAGATATAGAAAGCGATTTTGTGCAAATATCTCTCTAAATAATGATTTAGAGAGTAAATTTAAGAAAGACTTTTGGAGATACTCTTAGCTAGCTATCCATTAGCACTAGGTGGATCCAAATATGACCTTAGAAAAAAAATCAGATGTCAAGTAACAAAGAACAAAAGGTTCATCCTTTATGGCTTTTTAGCTAACATTCATTGTCTTGGAGAAACCAAGTGCTAAAAGGACAATGACAATAAGCACTTTGAGTAAAGATAATGCGGGTACTGCAAGGTCCAACTTTACCCGGATTGTCCACTACAAGTTCATTATTCAGGCACAGAAATATCTCTTACTACTACATTCTTGTTTGTTTTATTATCCCCAACGTAATAAATAGCGGCGGTAGTGGCCGCTACGAGGTAGCGCTCTGAACTTTACAGCCTAGAACTTTGCGGCCGCAATTCTGAATAGTGGGGCGATATTGTAGTCGCAATTGCATGCAGCAGGCTACAAATAGCGTGGAAACAAATAACCCTAATCAGCCCAGCCCACTACGACTCACACCCCCAACTCAAACACACTCACGCATCGGCTGTTGCCTCTGGGTCCAGATTTAGGCGTTCTTTGAGTATAATTAAATGTCTATTTATACTCATTATTCATGATATATGTACTTAAACTTAGGTGGGATTATCAGATGCCACTATTAGAACTTATCGTTCGCAATATCGCCCGCTATCCGTAATCCGCTACCTCGACGTCAATCCGCTACCAACCCGCTATACGTTATTTATTACCTTGATTATCCAGATCGGCCTACTTATTGCTCAAGCATGATAACTGAGAGGTGCGTGACAACTCATCATACTGATCCATCTTTAGCCAGGATGTTGGAAGAAATGTCATTCATCACTTCCAAAAGAGAATGGCTTGTATGATTACCTATGACTAGCAGCAGCGGCTAAAAGTCTCTGCTGATCAACCGGAACCGGAAGAAAAAGCACAAGTTTCAGATAGCCCCTGCTGTAGCGTATCGGTCGACTTTAACTTTATCGGACCAAATAAAAATATCTATTTGTTGTTGTTCTTGTACTGTTTGTGATATTCAGTTTCATGGGTATGTTGAGAAGATCAGTTCGTTTTGTAAAGTGCAGATCAAACTGAAAACGTGTATAGCTCGACTTTCACAAAGCACGGCATTGCGCATATGTACCCTGTGAGAATTAACTTAAACACAAACAATAGGCAAGCGTGTAGACGAGCAGCAGTAGAATACACTCTGTTTTCGATTTTCTCGTCAGATACCATTAGCACGAGATAACATTACAATCAAGCAGTACATCCACTACCCACACACTGACACACCCCTTAATTATTATTCCTCCTCATTTCGCTATCCAAGTGACCACTAGTTTGCTACTCAAGACATGCAGGTTTTCACATTCCGATGTCAAGAGCTAGGCCCCTGGCTCATTATTCCTTTGCCACTACAGCCCGAGGCCGAGGGCTATCACACGCTCACGCCGACGAGACTTGTATGTGGAACACCGTCCCGAACAGCCGGAGCACGCCGAACGTGACGAGCATGGCGAACCAGCCGCCCAGGAGCACCCTCAGGCCGGACCTCAGCATGTTGGCGCCGCCCAGGTACGCGCCCGCCACGCCGAACCCGGCCAGGCCGAAGCTGGTCGCGGCGCACACCGCGGCCACCCTGGCGGCCCATGACGGTACGAACACCCCCGCCAGCAGCGGCAGGAGCGCGCCGAACGCGAACGCTAGCGCCGACGCGACCGCGGCCTGCGTCGGGCTCGGCAGGCTCTCCCTCGCGCCTTCCTCCTCCTCGCCGTTGCGCTTGATCTCCGACACCTCGATGTCGTACTGCGCGTACACGGAGACAAACTCGCCGATGGCCATGCTGCAGGCGCCGGCCACGAGCCCCGCCATGCCGGACACCAGCATGGCCTTGCGCGTCGCGTTCACGGCGCCGACGCCGATCATGAGGGAGGCCACGGAGACGAGGCCGTCGTTCGCGCCGAGTACGGCCGCGCGGAGCCACTGCGCGCGGGCCATGTAGTCGACGCCGGCGGCGTCCCCGTCGACGTCGCGCGGATCGGGCACGGCCGCGTTCGTCGGCGCACCCGCCTCGACGTCTAGGATGACAGCCCCCGGTGGCAGCACGTCATTCATCTCCACCTTCTTACCATTCGGAAAGGCCGAGGCTGCGGCCGCCGCCGCCGCCGCCGCGTGGACGTGGGAGCTGAGGTGAGGGTCCATGGGAATGGATCACCAATGAAGCAAGCAAGCCGATAGATCGAGGACTGGAGGAGGCCAAGGGGGAGTGTGCAGGTGAGATCGATCGATGGATGGGGATGGGTGCGTGGCTGCCACACGCCCCGGGGCGGGGTATTTATAGCGGAATCCGCTAGGGTTCTCAGGAACGGACGGCTGCGATCGTGTCGCCTGTGGCGAGCACGCGCTCCATGCTGAGCTGTAGCGTGTACGCAAGGCGCATCGCGGATTCCACGCACGCCTCCAAACTGTTTCAGTTTCTGCTTTGCAGATATCTCACACTAAAGGAAAAGCTACAACGTGGCACGCGCCCCACAATCTCGTTATATTTCTTTGATTAATTCACTTAGGGCTCGTTTAGCACGGCGCGGCTCCTAGCGGCTCTTGTCCTGAAGCTGTACCAAACAGCGGGTATCAAAATGGCTCATTCCAAAATATGTAGACAAGCAGGAGCTGTTTTTTTTTTTACTCAGGAGCCAAAGTTGCGAAAACATGGTTTTCTTTGACTCCTATCACAAATCTTATATAAATTACAACAAAATTGTCACGGAAGTCGTTTTTGCTAAATGTGTTCCAAAACGGCTTCAGCTTCACCAGAAAAGCTAATTCACAAGAGTAACCGGAGCCCTCTGGGAGAGGCCGGAGCGTCGCTAAACTGACCCTTAAATCATTTACATAATCTTTTTAAATATGGAGTATGAATGCCTTAATTCATTTACATAATCTTTTTAAATGTGGAGTATGAATGCCTTAATTCATTTACATAATCTCTTAAATATGGAGTATGAATGCCTTAATTCATTTTCATAATCTTTTTAAATATGGAGTATCATTTACATAATCTTTTTAAATATGGAGTAGGAATGCATGACCAATACATGCATCGAGATATGTACCTATATGTAAATAAAAATCCAATAAAATCATCCATAAGATATGTTTTGCCAGACCTAATAATTAGCGTTGTCTAGTCATAATGCATTACTGCCCATTAGAGTAGCACTGATCCCGTGGGGATAGCATTAGCATTGATTTAAATTTTAATAGTGCTGGTGGTAGAAGTCCACGTCGAGCACACAGCACGGCAGTTTCGTTCATTCGGCCATTCGACCATGGCAATGGTTGAAAAACTATTTATTTAAAAAATGGCGGCCAAAGTGCTGAGTGGGAGACATAAAAATATTCGATGGAGACGAGAGCTGTTCGTCCCTTCGTATTAAAACTGCGGAAATGTGCGTGGCGCGGCCACTCGCGTCAAAAAAGATCAGATGGGCACGTGGCCACCACGGCTAGTGCGTCCCTTGCGAATTTTTAACACTTTTTATAAACTAATTTTAAATCTAACACTATTTAATTTTTTTTCTCCAAAACTAACACTTTTGGCCGCGCCTATTGCCACTGCGTCATGCATGATGGCGCGGCAAGAGGGATGGCGATGAGCGACGATCGGGCGGCCGCCGAAGGTCTGTCAGCCACCGTGCTGGTGGCAATCGACGCATACTCGATAGGTGACGCGGCAGAGCCGGCTAGATCATGTAACACCTCTGGTGTTTTGACCTAGCATTAAAACTTGACATGTCATTATATGCATTGCAAAGCATTTATAAAGTAGAAAATTTTGAATGCATTCACTAAATAAGCTTTATTTCATAAGTTGTTATTTTATGTGATGTAAGGTGATTCAAAACTCTGAATGAAAATCATTATCACAAGAGTCAAATTTCATGTGATCATGTGAGACTATGTGTCATTTGACCCAAATAACCCTAATGGGCCATGTTACTGGTCAAAAATCAAAGTTAAGTAAAAAGGTAAACAAATCAAATTTGAATTCAAATTCCAATTATAAAAGTCCTTTTTACCCCTTTTGTCTATTTCAAAATCCATTTGGAATTTGGGGGTGTGACAAAAAGCAAAGTTGAAGCTTATTTTATAAGGATCAACTTTGGTATTCAAAGTTTTTAAAGTTTACATATAAAATTTGGAGTAATTTTGAAATGATTCAAAAACTCAAATGCACCCAAATTCCAATTTTAAAATGGAGGCAGAATTTGAAAATATTCCTTGAAGCAAAGTTGTAGAGTTTGAAAAGTTGAGCAACTTTTATTTTTGGAGATTTTCAACTTCTTTAGAAAATTTGAGAGTAATTTGAAAAAATGGACTCAGTGGCAATTCTGTAAATAATTCAAAAATTCGATTTGAAGCCGCCGGCGCCACGCAGCTGCTTGCCGCCGACCTTCTTCGCCGCTTTCTCGCCTTGGTGACACATGCCGCACACCGTGGCGAGCTCGTTCGTCTTATTGTCGACGACGGACGCTCTCTTCCCGTCTATAAATAGCAGCAACCGTCGCCGTCGTCCTCCGTTTTTCCTCTCTGCTCTGCTCCGCCACTGATCAACTCTGCCGCTCGCCGTAGCCGCCGTCGACCCCTTTCCGTCGTGTCTAGCTAAACCAGCATGATCGTCGTGACCTAGCGCTCCTCGTTGGCTTGCTCGCGTCGCTTGGGTTGGCCGGAATCGACTGGCGCAACGTGTTCTTCCCCGTGACCGGCCGGAGCTTCGCCACCATCGACCTCACCATGGCCCCGTCGTTCCAGCCCGTCTCCGCCTTCACCAAGCACACCGTCGTAATCGCGGTGAGCTCCTAAACGTGTTGCTCGCTTCGTTTTAGTCTCTACCGTACCGTGGTCAGGGTTGTGCCGTGCGCCGTCGACTCCGAGCTGCCATGGCCGGCGTGGAGCTTTCTTCGGTGCGCCTGCTACGGTTCTGAGGGATGGGATAGTTTCGCGGGGTTGTGTAGATGGTTCTGGTGAAGTCCGCCTCGTCGGAGCATCACCGCCGGCGCGTTTTGGCCGACCGGTGATGGCAGCGCCGCCGTATGCTCGGTGTTGTGTCACTGACGAGCGGGACCGGTTGTCAGTGAGAGATAGAGAGAGAACAGTAAAGTTTTGTTATTTTCTGAGTTATGAATAGTGCAGCAACTTTGGAAATTTATAGGAAAATAATCATACCTCCAAAAATTTTAAAAATTTTTGTGTAGCTTCTGTACATGTTCTATTATGGTTTAAAATTTTGAAACTTGAAATTTGAATAAATTTTTAATGTTCAAAAATTCAGTCAATTAATTGATAAATGCAAATTCCATAATTTTTGTAGGTCACTGTATAGCTCCAAAAATTATGAAATTTATTTTGGTACACTAATTTGTTATGAGGAAGCTTACATAAAATTTTGAGGTCATTTGGAATAAGTTTATTTTTGGGCTTATTTCCAAATTAATTCAAAAATGAATAACAGCAAACCCTAAGTGTTAGGGTTAGCGTTTGATTTTGTTTGGGTCATGTTTTGTGATCAGTAGGGTTTCAAGATCAATTTGATCAAGTCACTTAGGTCATAAACCCTAGATGTTAGTGTCAATTAGTTTTGTTGACTTACAACTGTATCGCGAAGGAAAGTTGTATTCAAGGTGTTATTACATTTCATGTACCATGAAAGCATCATGTTTACATTATCATCATATTGAAGCATATGTTATTATTTTGTGTAAAATCTGAGAGTGAACCAATTCTAGTTGAGCAAGTTGTGGAAGAATCCCCGGTTGTCTCGAGATTTGATATTTGTGGTACTGATCTGGAACCCGAGATCGTCAACAAAGGCAAGTCCCGGTTTATGCATTAAACCATTACCTTGTTTACTTTGAAAAGTTTATCACCTATGTTACTTATTGCATTAAGTTGATTAATTCAAATGTTACCTACTTGATGCATTGCCTACCTTGTTAATTGTTTACCATCCTTGAAGATGATTTCATTTACAAAGTCGTAGAATTGCTTAGTATGCTTTGTGGTAGGCTTTCAAAGTAAAAATTTCGATAGAATCAAAGATGGCATACTGGCCAAAGAAAGAAAGAAGATAGAATGAACTAGAGACTAGTCGGATGACTTATCTTGAATGTTGAGTGATGTTGCCGACTATGTCGCTTAAAGGCCACTCATTGTGGATCTTCTGAACTAGACACTTTGTAGTGCTGGTCACATACTCTGGTAAGCCTACTTCGGCTAATCCGATACTAAGACGAATGCCCATGCACTGGGAGTGGAGAGATGGCGGGAGTAGCGTGTACCCTCGTGGCTAGAATGTGGCCGGATTTGAGGTGTGATGTGCTCTCGGGTGGCGTGGAGACAGCTTAGTATAGGAGAATCCGGTAGCGAGGTTGATATATGCAAGATTAAGCTCTACATATGTTGTGTGATAAGGAATCCCCAGCTGGGACTTGAATCAATTTGAATTGTCGGTGCTCCGCGGATATAGAGACTCGATTCATTATAGAAGCAATGCAGGACTGGTGAATTACTAAAACTTGAGAAAAGGAATGGAATGAGAAGGATTGGAAAATGGGACATAAACACTTAGTTGAGATAATGAACTAAAGTACTTAGGGGTAAAAACTTGAAAATAGGATCAAGAATAGTAAGCTTTTGGCAAAGAACTTTTGAATATTGCTACATCCTTACCTTGACCCAACATCTGCATCCCTAAGACCTTCGCCCCTTTTTCATCGGGTCAGTCTTGTTGGGTACTTTTGTACTCAGGATTTGTTAACCCTTGTTGTAGGTGAGTCGCATGCGCAGGCTTGTTTTGGTCCCTGCTGCATGTCAGTGTTTGAAGTCGATGACGATGAGGAATGATGAATGGCCTTTGGACAAGGCACTAGTTTGTGTGAAATAAATAATGTTAATGTAATATTATCCCGCTACTATGGTTGTATGACACTTATGGTTTTGTAAGTTTGAAACAACTGGTTTGTAATATTAAAAACTTAGGTCTTTCGCTTTATAATCTCTGGTATGTATATCGAAAACTATTGTAATATGCAATGTCTGTGATTGGGATCCTGTTTGAAAAAAGATTCGTGGATGATTTGGGTTTCCCGAGGACACCCGACAGACCTGTTAAGTTATTGGGAACTCGTGTACGCTATCAAAGGTCTGTTGAGACATCGATAGGTGCACGTGGGCCTAATTTCTTAGGAGGTTTAGATGATGTAAGGGAACAATGTTCTGCGTTAATCTTGCTGCCGCAGGCCACACCGGGTAAATTTGCTAAACATTTCGGAGACAAAATATAAGGAAGTATTACTCTTGAATCACTTGGCGGTTACACTTTTGATGTTCAAGTTGCAAAGAATATGGACAGAATAGCGCTTCAATCTGGGTGGAAGTCATTTGTTAGTGCCCGTGACTTGAAAAAGATGGACTTCTTGATATTCAAGTATGATGGGATGTTTAGGATGAAGGTTCTGATATTTGATCCTAGTGGTTGCGAGAAAGTACCACTATGTTTTGTCACGAAAAATGCTATTAGTGGTGGACGGAAGAGAGAAGAACCCATTGGCATTTCAAGCAGATATGCTAATCTTCCCATGAGAACACCAGAAACTAAAAAGAAAGCATTGAAGCAAAGGGACAAGAGTATGATCAGTATCAGTTCATCAAGATCCCTATCCAACTCATCAGGTTGAGTCACAATGTCATCAAACCTAGTAGCATCTATGTATATCTACAAGATCATGGCATCATTGTTTTGTTTGGTCATAGGAGGAATGACATCTTCAGAGGGCGATGAAGCACATTCTGTTCTGAGTTACATGCTCCCACAAGGCACCAGCCTTGATAGTATGCAAAAGAAGAAACTGAAAGAGAGACTCCTAGCTATTTGTTCTGAAATCCCCATCTATGTGTGTGTCGTGAAGAAGTCAAACATTTCTGGAAGATCTCAAGCTATGGTGAGTTAGGTTTTTCTCTTTTTTGGGTTCTAGATTGATATTAATATTGCATTTCAATTGCACGCTAGACCAGGCCGGGAGGCGCGGGCGCGGCAGTGAGGGCGGTGGCGGGCGCGGTGGGCGTGCCATGCGCGGCCTGTGGTGGGCAACCGCCGTGCATGGTCGTGAGGGCGCATGAGGCGGCGGAGGCCGGGGGGTGGCGGGCGCTTGGCAGCTGGGGCAGCGCTGCAGGCGCGGCTGCAGGTGGCGTGGCACGCACGGCCGCATGGCGTAGGCGACGCGGCGCGTGCGCATGCTAAGGCGCACGGCGGCAGGGCGTGGCGGGCGCGGCGCGGCAAAGCGTGGCAAAGGGCATGGCGGTGGGCGTGGGCGTGGCGCGGCGGATGGCGAGCGCGGCGCGCAGGCATGCGGGCGGTCGGGCGGCGGGTGCGGGCGCGGCGGGCGGCGCGGCGCGGCGGCGGGCGCGGCAAAGCGGCAGCGGCAGCAAGCGGGGCGCGGTGGGGCGCGCGGCAGGCGCGGCGGCAGGCGCGGGAAAGAGCGCGTGGCGGCAAAGGGAAGGGCGGCGGCGTTAGCGCGTGGCGCGACAAGCGGCGACCAAGCGTGCATGGGCGCGACGGTATTTACCTGGCTCGGCCGCGCCAGACCCTACCACGTCACCGGTCAGCGCCCCTATCGTCGTCACGTCAACCCTCTCGTCGCGCCACCATGCATGGCGCGGCACAGGCGTTTCGCCGCGCCAGGGAAATAGGCGCGGCCAAATGTGTTAATTTTGAAAAAAAAAATTAAACAGTGTTAGATTTAAAATTAGTTTAAAAAGTGTTAAAAATAATAAAAAATTTCTTCCTTGCGGGGTAAAGGTAAGACCACGGGAAAAGCGACCGGCATCGGCATCACGGGAAAAGCGATCGGACGCATAGGCGCGTGGTTCAGCGCGTGTTTAGTTGGGACCCCAAATTCCAAAAAAGTGCTACAGTATCCATCACATCGAATCTTGCGATACGTGCATGGAGCATTAAATATAGATGAAAAAAACTAATTGTACAGTTTGGTTGGAAATTACGAGACGAACGTTTTGAGCCTAATTAGTCCATGATTAAACACTAATTGCCAAATAAAAACAAAAGTGCTACAATAGCCCAAATTTCCAAATTCACCCAACTAAACACACCCTCAATACTTCAACCATCTGACGTGCTGCAGCCTATCAGAGTAATGTGAATTAATTCAAGGTGCTGATATACGGAGCGGTATATTATGTAACTAAACAGCGGTTTTGGTAAAAACACTCTCCGTTGAACGTATAAGCATTCGACACGTACGCTTAGAACGAATGTCCATTTGGCCTGAACATGATGAGGAATTTTGGAACGACTTTCTGCGGTAGTTTGTTGCGTGCCCGTTCGGTCCACCAAAAAAATACGTATGAGAAAATACTATGCGCGCAGCCATTTGAGGGCGAGCCACAATTTAGGCGTCAGTTTTAGAGACATCTAGTGAGGCTGTGACCTGTGAGGGATGGCCAAGCCTTGGAAGATTGGAGGATTTCAGTTCATAGTGCGTGGTGCTTCAGTTGCAAGGCAATTAGTGTTAGTTGCTAACTAGTGAGGTGACGTGAGGAGCATCCATATATGATGCTAGGACCCAATCCCCGATTCTTTCAAGGATTCTCCCATTAAAAGATGGGTACGAGACAATTTCATCCCAAAGGATTCTTTTTCCATTAAAAGATGGGTACGAGACAATTTCATCCCCACGAGAGTAAAAACGGGATAATCTTGTTCCCCGTTCTGGTGGGGAAGGGGCAGGACCATCATCTTCCATCCTCATCCCTGTGGGGATCCCGTCCGAAGACCTCACCAACCCTATCTCATCCTCTCCCACGATTCCACCGCGCCACCAATCCACATGTTCAAGGTCTCCTCTCCTCTCTCACTGATTCCTCTATGCCGCCACCTCGCCTGTTCGACAGCTTAGCGCACAACCACTTGCCATTCACAAGTCGCGACTCACGACCCCCTCGACCCTCATGTCATCTAGTGGAGGAGCAGCCAAGCAGCGCGGATCCGGTCAACTTCGTTGCTGGATCTAGCGAAGAGGTGGCCCCGTTCGCTTCGCTGAAAAAACAAGCCGAAACACTGTTCCGGTTGATTTGTTATGAGAGAAAAACACTGTTCATGCTGAAAAAACAAGCTGAAAAGTACAAATTATAAGACAAGCGAACGGAGCCGGTATGGCGCCGAAAAGATGGTGGGCCACCAGTGGCTGTTGCGGTTGAGGATAGGTTTCGGTGTCGGTGAGGAGGCACGTATGGGTGGCTATGCCGGCGAGGAGCGCAAGTCGAGGCTCTAGGAAGGCACATGTGTCCTCGCATTGCAGCCTATGGAGAGTGGATGGATAAGGAGGAGCTTTGATGAATTCACAGGGTCAGGGAGCCGACAGGTATAGGCTCCCAGCACGGGGCGAGCGTGGGAGCAAAATGCACCTCGACGATGTTCAGAGGATGGGGGCGGGGGCATTTTCTCTGTTCCGGGATGAGAATGTGAAGCCATCCCTGACAAGAAATTCCCCGTTTACATCTCTAGTTCTAAGTGACGTACTCTCGTATGATGAACCAGCGCATCTAATTACTTGGTCAAACATATAAACAGTTGACATCTGGCTAGTCCCTCATGAGGTGGTTTTGGAGGATGTCAACGATATATTGTTGCATGCTCAATCGGTCTGCTAACAGATGCGCACGAGCATTTAAAAAAAGGATAAAGTACATTTGTAAACCTCCGACTGTCAGCATAGTTCGATTTTCAAACTTAAACTATAAAACCATGTAAAACACACCTTTCAACTGTCAAAAAGAACAAATTTAGCCCTCTAGTGGATTTCAAACTAGTTCTCTGTTCTCTAATAATAACAAAAAGAGTAAAATACAACACAAGTCCATTTACTTTTCGTCCTTTGTCACTTAGGTCCAATACCTTTCGAAGTGCAAGTTTGAGTCCTTAAACTATTTATGATGTGCACTAGAGGTCCATACCCTTCGTTTATGTTTTTATTTTACACAAACCTTACTCTATTTCTTTTTCCCGTCCAGCTCTCCTCTGCGCGCACTCATTGGCTCACCGGCCATGCCCTAGCCCGTAGGCCCTAGCTCGCTGCCAGCTCGCCTCCACGCGCATGGGCCTTGTAGGTTGCTCTGCCCGGCCGCGCGCTCAAGCTCGCCGCCGCGTGCCCGCACGCCGCCTTGCCACACCGTGTGCGCCAGCGCTGGTGCCCTGCGTCTCACCTCCCCGCGTCGTCTCAACGTGTCGTGCGGCCCTGCGCATGTGTCCAGCGGATTGACTGAGAGTGGTAGGCCTGTAGCACAGTACCAAGAACTTGGTTCGGAGCGCCGACACATGTGGTTGCCATGCATGCACGCTGCTGGCTGTAGCAGGATTAGCCTGTGACGTGCCGGCCGTGGAGAGCGTCGTGTACGTGGACGTGGTGACAGAAAAGCTGCAGGTTTGTTGCAGCACCATGGTCGTGAGAACTCGGTGGCAAGGATCAGATCGGAGGTGTCGGAGCATCGGCGTCCATGGTCGTGATTGTCACCGGCACCGGACGATCGGAGAGGTCGAGTATTAGCATCTCGTTTGATCTTGAGACTCCAACTAGTTCATTCAGTTCACTTCGTACCTTGAAACCTTGCATGGCATCGCATTAACGAATTGACTGACTCGGTGTGCAGGCGATCGATGCAGTGCGTCAGCGGTAGTGCCGCGCAGCGAGGTAGCGTCGGGCACGGTCGCCGTGCATGGTCAAGGCCATCGACGGCGGCACAGCAGACCGCGCAACGCGAACATGAAGCGCGCGATGCGACAGGGAGGAGAAGCCGAGGCTACGCAACCCATACGTGCCTCTACTGCGAGCTGTGCGCGCGCAACGCCGGAGAGGGAGGGTCCGATGACGGTGAGGGTCGGTGCTGACGACGTGTCTGCTGCGAGGAACGCTGGTGACTATGCGCATCTTGTTTGTCACGGTTCACGCCGGCGGCGGCAAACAGGGAGCAGCAGGAGGCCCCGGTTGTCATGCGCGGTGAGGTCCAATGCCGCGGCGGCGAAGGCCTCGGGCACGGCCGCCATCCTGGCGGCGGTGCCGAGGCCCATGCCAGCGACCACGGCCTGGCTATGCATGCGGTTCAGCTGGTTCAGCGCCGGCTACAGGATCTCGTAGAGCACCCACCCGATGGCGAGCGCCACCACGAAGAGCAGCAGCTGGCCACGGTTGTCGCTCCCGGCGTCCGTCGCCACGTCCGCCACACGTTGCGCCCAGCGTCGCGTCCAACGACGCCAGCGACAAGAAGAAGGCGTCCGCGAGCACCGCGGCCGCCGCCAGTGTGGTAGACAACGATGACATGGCCACCGCGGTCTTGTTGGCCTATACCGGGACGTGCAGCGAGACGTTGCTGGCGGCGGTGCTGCCGCTGGTGGACGCCGCTGACTGCGCCTCGATCTTGGCGGGCTTCAGCAAGGCCATCATGGCTATGGTCCCCATGGCAGGCAGGTAGGTGAGCGTGCTTGAGACTTGCGAGAGCAGAGATGGCGGTGGCACCTGCTGGCGGCAGATGTGAGGTGTGGGTGCGCTGTGCAGTGGCGCTCGACACGTAGGGGCATGCATGTGAAAGAAAAAAATAGAGGGAGGTTTGTGCCTCCGATCTACACGGAAATCTTCCCGTCCGACGGGAGACGCGCGCCGATGGATTCCCGGGCCAAACGGTGCCGAGGCGCGCGCGCTTGCTTCATACTGTTTCTTCACTGGGCTTTCTATTGGGCCTGTTTCGGCTCGATTGTTTCTTCTCGCGGGCCTAGTAGAGAAACACTTTGCCGCACGGGCGCCTGTTTCCTCTTCGCATCTCTCCGACGGCGGCGGCGGTGGCTTTGCATTTCTCTCTAGCGGCGGCGGCGGCGACTTCCCATTCTTCTCTGGCGGCGGCGGCGGTGCAGAATGCTCCTTGCTGTTTTTCTTTGGTGGTTCCCCTTCTCTGGTTCATCCTCTCAGGCGCTTCTTCTTCTCTGAGCTGTAAGTCATTCTAGATCTGTGTTTTGCTTGCTGCTCTTGTTGTGATTCAATCCCCCTTTTGATTGAATTGCCACAACATCCCATGCGTACCAATGATCCGGAGATTGGTGGAGTTGTTGCAATTCCTTTCAACCGACAAGTAGCAACATGATCAGATGAAGTTAATGTTTACCATGTGTGATGTTCAAGTACCAGTTCACTGATGTTCTCATATTAGTTTTCAATGTTCAGTTGAGACAATTATGATGTTCTATAGTTCATCTTGTCGTAATAATATCCATGTAATGTTTTTTTAAATGTTTTACATTCACTGTTTCCATCTTCACCATCAATGAAAATGATATGTTGTTCTCATAAGCACATGTGATGTTCAACATGTCTACATATGATGTTTTGATAATCTGAATGTTCATTGTAAATGTTCTCAGTGAATGTATCGGTGTTCCAAGACATTGTCTCTGATGTTCTCAGTCAATTTTAATTTTATGTATAGTTCACTGTAAATGTTCCTAGCGACTGTATCGATGTTCCCTGTCCTTATTTCATATGTTCCCAGTGAATTTTGTATAGTTCATGATTATAACTCAGCAAACCAAAAATTTCATCAGAAATTTTGAATACTTCATAATGAAGATGTAATTCTCAAAAAATAGTGCATCATAACCAGATATTCTTGTCACTTAAATTTCAAGTAACCATCATAACCAGATCCAACAAAATAATTTAAAATTACAACTTCAAGCAGATATAGTATAAGTTTTATTCTTCTATGGGATTCATCGTGAATCCCATCCTAATCAGTTTATTCCTATTTCTTCAACTACTCATCACAATTTGCTGACGAGGCTTCTTTGTTGCAGTCTTCTTTTTCTTTGCTATTGCCTTCTTTTTCTCAGTTGCTCTTAACAATCTTTGCCCCTTTCGAACACTAGTTGCAGCTTGAATAATCGGATCTTTGAACACCGAAGTGCTCCCTACTGACTCCAACTGTTGTTTTGCAGCAAATTCATTCTCAATCTTTTCTACAACCTTCTCCATCTCTTCCATATATTTCTGACTTTTCCTCAAATCTTTACTCATACTTGCGCATACCGTTGCACTTCTTGTCATCATCATCGCAAATAAGATTGCTTCTTGGCCACTTTGATTTCCTTCTGAATCTAGTCTCACCATCTTCTGTTTCTTAATTGTGTCTTCGAAATACAAATTTGTCCATCTTTCTTTAATATAAGCTTCAGGAATTTGATGAATTCAAGTTGAGTAAGCAGTCTCAAAACATGGCAACATAGAATACCATCTCTCTGATATTTAGCACAGATGGAGTCAAACAAGTTCTGCTCACGTTGGACTTCAACTACAAATGTATCTCTGTCGAATTCCTGCCCTGGATATTCCATTAGCTTCACAACATTATAGTTTCTATCTTTCTCAATTTCCTCAACTGTATAAGCATCTGAAAATTGCAACTGTTGCAGGAACTTCAAATAGATGTTTCTGGTGTAAATGTCTGCAGCATGTTTTTCAATTGGCTTCATTGTTGTACACTTTGGTTTTTGAACAATAGATTCAAACCTATTCTTATCCTCGTGAACCTTTTGTTCCTCTTCGAACACCTCATACTGTTCTAGGAATTTTTCTATACTGTCCTTTCTGTGCACATAATCTTGAAATTGGAGTTTGTGCTCTCACTTCTTCCTGTAGACTTTGTGAAAGGACATAACATTCTTCTAAGGAATACCGGCACCCACATATGCCTTGACTCATACATAGATTTGAGATACTTGTTTCCACCTAAACTGTGTTTCTCTAGCATTTCCGACCACCATGTTTTGAATTCTTCTTCACTGAATGAATCATAGATTAGATATTCCAAGTCTTTGGCAAAACCTTCTCTTTTGTTTATAAGTGTATCAAGATGCTCTCGAGCATTTCTCGTTATGTGCCAAAAGCAGTTTCGATGGACAACCTCTGGAATCAGTTCTTGAATTGCTTTCTTCATCGCTGCATCCTGGTCTGTCATGATGACATCGGGCTTTTTCCCTCCCATTACCTCAAAGAATGTGCTCAACAACCATTTAAAAGTTTCTGCCTTTTGATCTTCGAGTAATGACCAGCCAAAAACTATTGTCCTCCCATGTCCATTTACTCCGACTATGGGTGCAAACGGCATGTTATACTTGTTGGTGCTATATGTCGTGTCAAACGACACATATTCACCATAGAGTGAGTAGTTCAGTCTAGCCTTCGCGTCTGTCCAGAATATACTCTTTACTACATTATTCTCATCCGTCCTCATCGTGTAGAAAAATCCAAGCTGCTTCATCTATGTTTTCTTCACATACTCTATTGTTTTGTCCATATCAGTGTTCTTCATGATGTTTCTTCTGTCAAGTTGCTTCAAGTTGTTGAGGTCCTCTTTTAAGAAATGCATAGACTTCAGGCTCCCACTCATTTTCCGAAATATAGCCATAATTTTCCTTGGCTTTATCCTGCTTTCTTGCAATATCTTTGACAACTCTTTCTTTATATCTGTCATATATCTGTGGTTGAGGAAAAACTTTGTGAGAGATGGGCTGCAGACCATTTCATGGTTGTGCGTGAGGTCGACACCAGTGATCTCCCATCTTCCTTGTTGCAGCTTTATCATAACTCTCATTGGACAGTCCGACGATCAACTACCAACCTTTTCCTCTTTTTCTGCACAAGATCTTGTTGTCTTGGCTTTCTGCATCTATTGCACTGCAGCAGGATCTTTTTATTCATATAATTGATGCCTTTGATAACAGAGAATCCAACAAGTTGCCCATAAACATTGACAAACTTTTGAGCTTCCTTTGCCAATCTAAATAACATGCCAACTTCTGGTGCCTTTGCTTGCTTTACTTCGTCAGGAGTAGGGAAAATGTATTCTTCCTCTTTGGAACTAGATCTTTCTCTGCACACACTTCTTCATCATCTGAAAGCATGTCTTCTTTTGTATCATCTTTATCAAGAAATGCTTCCTCGTCGAGCCTCTGAACAATTGCCTGAAATACATAACATAATGTCAATTCAAACACATTCTTTGTTGAAAGCAACAAAGTTTGGATGCTAGGAATTTCACAGGAATTTGAACAGAATATCAGATAACGTTACACTGAACATCACAGGAAACTAAACAGAACATCACAGCAAGTTAAACAGAACATCAAATAAGTTACAATGAACATCACAGTATGCTCATTAAATTAATTATTTAGCTATGGTGAACTTTTTCGGTAGCTGTATCTTAGTTTTAGATTAATGTTTCACTGATGTACTACATGAGGATTTCTTTTTTTTTAAATGGTCCATTTAAGTATCATTCACAGAAGTTTTTGTGGTTACTATTATGCATGTTGCATAATATAATTTCAATTCAAACACATTTTTTCAGAGAATACTTCTTCTGGAAACAACAGGTTTTGCATACCACAAATTCTTATGCATATGAAACAAACAACGGTGCAACTGAATTTGTATTTCAATTTTTGAGACATGACATTTTATAATTTTCATAGTACAGTAATGTAATTTTTTTGAGTCATGCCAACTCTATTGAGTTTGAATTTGATTCACACAAGATTTGAGAATTCAGTTCTCAGTTCACCATCCTAAAATATCACTGTGGAGATATAAAAATTTGTATTGAGTGCCAGTTACATTTTCAGATCAAGGTTTCAGGCTTATATGTATCACTAGGTAGCGTGCCCATGCGTTGCTTTGGGATAACTAATAATTTATACTAAAAACACACGGATCGCACGATAAGATAACAATACTGTTAAATTAAATACTAACGTTAAAGTGACATTTAATCCAAAAAGCAAAGTTTATGAATTTAACACAGTCACGTAGTGCTCGGCGTCGCAGGCTCACAAACTCTAGAGCTTCCAGAGATTGGGTCGAATCCAACCTAGAGCCTCGGAACCCTGCATCTTTTCCTAGACGGGCTTCACTTTGGATGCGCCGGTAGCAATATCAACGATCTCTAGTCGATGGACCCAAGTCGTATGGATCCCTATACAATGGCTCAGATATATAGATTTTGTTCTCCTTGTACTTAGATACACTTGTTCCACTGAAGCTTTCATTGAAATGTTTAGACATGAACAGTGTCTGATCACCGATGTCCCTCACCCTAAACCACTCTGGCGTACAGTCGTGGACGTTGCACTTGTAGATCGCGCTGCTGTAGGTGAAGCTCTATGTCTCGTGGAACGTGCTCACTATGGCACCCACAATGTGCAGCTCACCGTTTGATTCTAGGTAGCTGCGGTGGCAGAGCCCCGTAGGTGGCGATAGCGATGGCAGCAGCGTCGTGGTTGGAGTAGCGCCGGCGGCGTTGCTGCTGCAGACGGAGATTTCTCCAGTGCAGTCGATCACCAAGAACTTGTCTTACCAAGAACTTGTCTTGGCAGTGGACGATGGACCCCACGGAGAACTCCAGTTTGGTGTCGAGCAGCGTCCATGCGCTGTCGACTCCAACCCGACAGAACGCGACCTCCGTGGAGCACCCAAGCATGGCCATGGCCATGCACTCGCGGCCGACGGCGTCAGGCGGCGCCGAGAGCACGATCTCATGGAAGAACACGTCCCTCATGTCTTCTAGCTTGATGGCTCTGCCTGCGACATCCGCGTCCCTGTAGCCGTTGGTGGAATGGAGGACCCACCGGCCGTGGACCCTAGATACGCGTTCCGATGAGGACGCCGCCGCGACGTGTTCGCCTGCTGGCGGGAGCTCAACGCGGGGGGGCACGGGCACCGGTGAATGGATTCGGCAGCGTCACGGACGCCGCCTCATCCATGAGCGCCAGCCACCCACCGAGGAACCGCACGCCACCTTGCCACGCACGTCAGGCAGCGTCTTGGACAAGACTTTCTTCTTCGAGACGCAGTAGAAGCCGATGCGGTCTGAGTCGGGGTCGAACGGGAGCAGCAGGAGTGGCCCGAAGGTCGCGAACAGGATGGCGACGCGCCATGGGGAGCAAGCGGATTGGAAGGACGCCGCGTCGTGGCCTGACGCGAGACGCTGCGCGATAGACTCGAGGAGAACCTCTGGCAGGCCGGATCTCCATTCAGGAAGAGGTAGGGAGCTTCTCTTGGGATTAGGAGGCTGAGCCATGGAAGACAGATGACATCAACTATGGTTCACGCAAGAAACAGCAAGCGAGGGCGATGGAACACGTGAGCGTGAAACCAAATGAAAAGAAGAAAAAGCTGTCCCTTTTGCAAATACAAAGAGGGAAAGTAATTAAATATAGCCAGATTTGGCAAGGTTCTCAGAAATACAAAGAGGTTCCTTTTGTCTTAATTCTCTTTCCTTCTGTGTTAATTCTCTTTTCTTTTGCTCGTTGCCATGTATGCTGGTCCATGCAAACATGCAATGTGTATATGGATAGCACAATAATTTTCTACTTCCTATTTTGTCGTGATTCCTCTATCACATGACAGGCAATATTCAATCAAGGAGAATGGCACGATCAATCAATAATTAAGATGTCGTGGGATCGCAGGCGTGGGCAGACGGAGGAACCAAAATAAATATCGGACAAAAAATATCCACACTTTATTCTTTTTAGTTATAGGAGATAATAGTACATTAAAAATGAGAATAAGAACACCAACTATGTCCTAGGTGAACATCATATGGAAACCGTGAGAACAGTCAAAAATAAATAACAGGACAATGAAAGATATAAAACAGAATATATTAAGCACTAGTTTGCCATCAATAACTTCATCAAGTAATATATATTAGTGTGTACCTTTATCCTGTCAACCTGAGTCGAATTCTCTGGTCCTGTATATGACATACTTTGTATGGCCTGAAAATATTTTCATTTTTTTAATTAACACAGTGATCATAGTGCAAATATTTTATCAAACCATATAAATTATACTATACAGAAGAATGTTCCAAATTTACCTATTCGGATATCTTGTCATGTACATTAGAATAATGATTCAAAGTTTGATCTCTACTGTATTCCTGCAAGTGTTTTATTTGTTATAAAATTGTAGTCAATCCTTCAAGTTCAACTGAACCTTCAAATTTCCACAAACCTAAAACAGATTTGTTTGCGAGGGAAAATTGCCGGACGGTGATTTCGGTCTGAACGGCCGGACTCTAAGACGCCCCCGGTGTAGATCATAATAAGTTTAAGCACCCAAACCTGCACATTGAAAGATGTTGGACCTAAGTGACATGGCGAAAAGTTAATGGACTTGTGGTGCATTTTACTCGAATAAAAATCTAGTTTGATCTATAAAAATTCACAAAAGTAGTTTCTATTCTCTAATAATAATAAAAATTAGTTTTAATTACTAAAAAATCATAATTAGTTTATCTTAAATCATAAAAATATGATCAGTTTTATTTTCTTCTAAACAATGTCATCTATCTGTTGGTGCTATATTACTTCTTTCAAATAAATAATGAGCGCGACTACGAGCAATAAAGCAATAGGAATAGAAATAAAAAAATTCCAAATACCTATATGTAGATCATAAAACAAGTAGATAACATTTTTAGAATAAAATAGATAGTAGTTTCATATTTTCTAGATTTAAATAAATTATTTATATAATTTTTATAGAAAATAAGATTTTATTATTTTTATAAATAGAAAATTCACCTTTAAAACCAGCACGAGGACTAAGTTTGTCCGGTTTTGACAATTGGAGGTTGTCCATTAACTGGTTTTTGCAATTGGAGGTAGGCTGAAAATCAGACTACCGTAGAAGTTTGAGGGTGATAAATGTACTTTACCCTAAAAAATAGATTTTTTTTATTCTGGCATCACTTAACCAGTTAACCCTTCCTTATTATAGTCACCATAATGAAGATAAAGCAATTTTTTATTGATACCTTCTCTAGCGGCCGTTGCTGTTTTGTGTATGAACCAAAATTTATGCGGTAGTTTTATAGATGTCCAGTAAAGCAATGGGCGGCCCTTTCAGGATTGGGTTCATTTCTGATCATGAGTCATGGTGGTGCTTCACGCTTCAGTTGGATTGCAACTATCGCTAGTTGCCATCTGGTGAGGCGAAGATGCATCCTTGAAATTGGCGGTAAATAGACGTTTTGATTTTTCAAGATACAGGATACATATGTTTTACTACTAGATATTTAGATATATACTATATTTAATTCCAATATATCTGGAAAAACTAATAGTACGTTTTATATATCTGGCTTCGCTAATAAGGTGTGGCAGTGTGGCACGCCACCTGATCTTCCGAATGCGGAAGCAAAGCTGCCGGGCACGACTCAGATCAGGTCGACTGGTAGGACAAACTGATACTCCACTGTACCGATCGAACGGTGGAATCATTATCATGTTTGATCAGGTGTGACTTTTGTCTGCTTACCCCGATCAGAGGCATGCATGTTTTGTTAGTTTGGATAAAAGGCATCCTGTCACCTGACTCCCTCCATCTGCGGTTCGTACGTGACTCTTGAGGATTGATGAGGTTGGCGTCGCGGGGCTGGTTGGTTGCACTTGCACCCCACGCAGCTGCTCACTCCTATTACGTGTTCAACCGTTCAAGTTTAGGCGCTCGCTTAGGATGAGATGCATGGCTACCTAGGGCGACCCAGATGCGTTTGATTTTAGGTGCTTAGGCTAAGTTTGGCTAAGATGACTTGCTGTCTAGCTGCCCGCGTTGATTAGACTAGCCACAGTGTGTGCATCGATGTCCAAAACCAAATGCAGAAACTCGGCATCGATCGAGACAAGCTGCAATGGACAGACATCGCTTAGGACCCACTAAATAGGAAAGAGCAAGGACGTTACCTGGCTTTTCTCTCGCCAGACTCAACATCGAGGAACTAACATACATCGATGCCGAGAAATTTTGTTTCAGCATCGGCAGCTGCAACGTGCAAACCGATGCTCCGAGCTTCTCTCCCCTATCTCGAGCAATGATATTTTGCAACACTGTGGGTAGTCTTAGAAGGCCACGATCCAAATTGCAAAAGATCCTACATACAACCATACACAAAGAAAGTGGTGGGAGATCTCACTTGCACTAGCGCTGATCCATGTGGACATGGTAGGCACGTCCTCCCAGACAAGTGTGTTGGCCTACACGAGATCACCACAAATGTAACGAGCAAACAACTAGGCATTTGGCATAGCTTTGTCTCCAACTTCATGTAAGAGGCTCTGCCAAACTGCCATCTAAAAAATAGCTCCTTGAAAAGAGGTGGAGCCCCTTTTATACGAATAAGAAGCCGGAGCCAGAAAATATGGTTTCTGCTAAATCTTTCTCACAAATTTGATATAAATTATTATAAAATTGAATTGAAGTTGCTTTTGCCAAATATTTCTAAAATAGTTTCAGCTTCACTAGAAAAGCTACTCGATAGAAGGAGCCGAAGCCCTTTTAGAAGGAACCAGAGCCCTACCAAGCTGGCTAATTTTGCTTGGGTTGGCTCTCTGTTTTCTTCTCATTTGCCTCGTGTTTACACAAAACTACAAAAATAAGACGAGACTAAAGGTAAAAGCTCTTTTAGAGCATAGGAATTTCACTGAAAATATGATTCAAAATAGATTTTTTATTTATTTATGTTAAGGTCTTATTGAAATGCAGGATTTTTATCATGAGTTTTATGTTTTTTTCTATGAAAATAAATTGATTTCTAGAAATTTCTGTACACTCCTGTCAAATTCTTGCGCTATAAATATATGCTAAAATCTGGCCATGATATTTCAGTGAAAAAGAATCGCCGCTTCCTCCGTTCCAGACACTGCTGGCTCCCTTTTCTCAGTTTTTTTCAAAGAAACCCCTTTTCTCCGTTTTGTGATTTATATTTTCCTTATTTTTTTATAACAGAATTATATTTCCCTTTCAAGATTCCTCCGGGCCCAACTATAGATGGGCAGCAGGCGGCGGTGAGCAGTGGACGATGCCGCTGGTCTGCCTGGGGCGTGGGCAGAGAGGAGGATGATGGGAGTAAGCTACCCAATGAGCGTGCGCCCCGGTGAGAGGCACCCACGCCTTCCTTCCCCACCGAGGAGGGAGGAGGAGACACGGAGGAGGGAGGACTCGCGGTCTGGCGGAGGCAGAGGCGAGGGAGGAGGCGCGGAAGAGCGGAGGCGGATGCGAGAGAGGAGGCACAGAGGAGGGAGGACTCATGAGCCACTGTCTCGTGCCGCGACCATCCATGGGTGGTGGGGTGGGAAAATGGGAATAGAGTTATGATAAGGATAAGAAAGGAGGGCATTAGGAGGCCGCTTAGGTCTGCAGTGAGTCACCAAGCCACTCACCGGACTGTCACTAAAATGCGGCTAATGAGAACCGACCAATTACTGAAATTAAGTGCCGATTGAACAAACTTAAGCCCACGGTAGTCCGTGAAATCACAATGGATTTCAAACCAACTCGTGTTTTAGCGGAAGTCATTTGTTCAAACCACACACACACTCACGCTGGAGTTTAAATATAGTGCCGTGAATGATCATCTCCAACAAAAGCATTAGATGAGACGTAAGGAATGGCATCACCCATCGCAGAGATAAAGCGTAATACATACGCCCATCTCGCAACAAGTGGGAATTTTAGCAAGATGGGCCGAAAATAAATGACACCAAGGAGGCCCAAGCAATGCTACCTTTCTAAAGCATTATTGTGAGAGAGATGGTGGAGAAGCAGGCAGATTGATCGCGGGAGTAAAGTGGCAGTGGCGGCGGGCACATGTACCCGGGCCGACCACCGCACTTTGGTCTTATCATCCCGCGTGTCCTACCACACCAATGCGTTCGGGCTGGCGGCGGCGGCGGTACTTTATCCGGCCGGCTAAATGTAAAGAGCAGCGATGCAGCAGCTTGCTTGGCCTCGAGATCCGGGAGGTTTGCGATGAAGCCTGCTCTACCGAGGCATTGGGTGGAGGTTGCAAGAGAGGAGGATCACACCGATGGTGCAAACCGGGATGTGCTGGGGCTGGGGTGTGGAGCTGAGAGGGAGCACCTCGAATCGCTCCTCGGCTCCCTGCTGCCTTTCCTTCCCCACCGGAGGAGATGAATGCAATGGAAGGAGGGAGGAGGTTAAGTCAGACTTATTAAATGCTTCAAAGGAGGGAGGACTATTTCATTTGGCTATATTTCTGGTGCTTATAAAAATCTAAGAAAATTACAGTAGCATAGTACTACTCTAAGCAGACTACCATAAAATTTTCATGGCATTTGGATAAGTAAACTATCCTTTAATGGGAGGCATGAAATTACTTTGTACTATGAAAAGTGTCAAACAACAGAGAGAGCTGAGGCGGATGTGAGAGAGAGGAGCTCTAGAGAGGAGGAGGATTGATGCTAGGAAGGACATGACATAGCAAACTTGGAATCATATTTGAAAAGCCTAGTATAGTACATACATCTTCGCGGTATATTTTCTACATATTTTTCAAGTTAAATCGCGTGACCAAAATGACATTATTATTTTTCCCAAGTAGATCTGGTGCTAAGGCTGCAATTTAGTCAAATCGGGATCATCGCTCAAACCATTTTTGGGCCTGTCACTGAAAAATGGGGCTGTGTGCAACCATTAAAGGCGGCAGCCGTGCTAGGAAGGTGCGCCCAACAATCGACCCTATCAAGATGCATCGGCGTGCGGCTTGGGCCGAAACAACGAGGCGGGCTGCGAAGCGCGAGGATCGGAGAATGAGGCGAGGCTAGGCGTGCTTGGGCCGGGCCAAAATTCATGCTTAAGGCGGAGATGCGCTTTCGGACAGCGGGGTCTTGCAGTGGCGTGATGCATGCCCATATATATAGGCCAACGGGGGGTGAAAAAAGCAGCGATGCTTGTTCAAATAAAAATTCAAGATATTTTTAAATGCCAACTTTCAAACATGGTAAATGACCTCTTTGAAATGTACCAAAATGAAAGTTCTTAGAATTCAATTCCCTACAACTTTGCTTTTATGACCAAAGTCCAATTCTATCTAGATTTTTAAAGAATCAAAGTTAAATTTTAACTCAAAACCCTAATTTTGGGAATTTACTTTTGAAGCAAAGTTTTTAATTAATTTGAATACAAACCTTGCTCCAAAAATTTTGCTAAACAATTCTAGATGATTTACAAGCATAACCAACAGCTTTCTACTCAACTAGCAAGCAAGAATCGAGCAAAACAACTCTAATAAGTGTATGCATCATTTACGTTTCACAAATATGTTTCAGCCCCAATTGTTATATGCAAGATTACGCATGTATGAATAGGATGCTTGATGATGCATGATATATGGATTTGGTCAAGGTTTAAAAATGTAGGCATAACACCGGGTGTTACACTATAATCCTTATGCATTTTTTCAGAAAACCGGGCGGGCGTGCTTGGGCGGGCCAAAAATTCATGCTTTAATCTCTCTCTCTCGGGCTCTCTAATCCTTCGCTTTTTTTTTTAAATGCATTTCTAGCCCTCTCTCTTGAGAAAGGGGAGTACAGTAGTAGGAAGGAAGGCTTTGATCTCGTGAAGCCGTGAGTCTGACTGCGCTCGCCCGTTCGGTCGGGTAGTTGGGCTGCGTGTGCGACGCACTTGAGGACAGCTGGGCTTGCCACAGTATACGTAGGCCCATCTCCCAGACGAGCTCTGTATTTTTTTTTAAACAAACTCTGTAATTTTTATATAAATCATAATCTAGGTGGAGTGTGAGATTTCCCGTTTCCCTTGAGATACATTGTATGTAGCTCATTACTTTGTCATTTGAAGCCGTCTTAGTTACAAATCTGAACATTGTGTTGATTATTTTTGTATCAACATTGCTTTAAATGAAAACATAATAAGCTACAAATTTATAGACCTCATCGATCTATAATGTCTTTTTATTACATCTGAGCTTCTGAGGTCATATGAAAAAGTTATAATTTTTCACGTTCCCTAGCCCAGTATATATTAAAAAAACCATAATTTTATACATGAACTTGGATAGAGGAAAACTACATAAAAGTTATAGATTTCAGACTGGTCTACATGTTTGTATACATATATGAACATGGCTTTGGTCAAAAAAGTTGAGCTACAAAGTTGTAAACTCTCACGAGCCCTGCAATTTTTATATAAATCTTAATCTTCATTAAAGCTCATACGGAGAAGTTATTAATGTATTGCACTTGAAAGAGATATCTTTCCAATTTAAATGGTAAAATTAAATCCTTCCTTTTGAAATGGTGAAATCTTAATTTCTCCTTTTTCAGTTGTCAAAAGGTGTATATATTTCTATAACTTTTTTATTTGAGCATTTTTTTCCAAAACAATTTAAAAATGGAAATGATAGGAAAACACTACGTTGGGATTAGGCCTGTGCAAGGGATCGCGCTACTGTTTGAGGTCCACAAACTTTGCCTATCGTCTCGAGGCTCAAAGGACACGAGTGGATAAGTGTTAACAGCAGGGGAAGGGAATCGGAAGAACAGAGCTAGGCGGAGGAGAAGCAAGCAGAGGTGAGGAACATACGACGAATCTTAGTTCATAGGAGAGTTGTTACAGCAGTGTTTTCATACCCCTTCCGCAAGAAGGTACCCGATACATATAGGAAACTCACACACGCCTCTGCCTACTGCATACACTTCACTTGTTCTGCCAGGCCGGGCCATAGTAGCGTGGGTTCGGCACCCTGGGCCTTGGCTCCTGTAGCCCATCAGGCAACGATGCTGTTGTCGGTCCAGGAGCAGCCGGAGCATCAGCGGAGGCTGATGCAGATCCATCATCTCCAGTAGCCGGGCTGCTGACATTCGGCTCTTGCGTGCCTGGTTGTCTCCAGATACCGGCGCGAGGGAACTACTGCTTCAAGAACTCCAGGTCCTCCTAAGTTGCCAAAGAAGCCGGAAGATTAGACCACTGGATATGCCCTTGTTGAACAAAGCTCTTACCTTTGGCAATGCGACGCCGCTGCAGAATGCGAGCTGGAACACTCCAGAGCACCGACGATGGTGGTAAGGTAGGAGTAACTATGTGGCGAGCACTCACTGCCTTTTGGAGTTGCGAGACGTGAAACACCGGATGCACTAATGAGGAAGGAAGGAGCTCAAGCCTGTAAGCCACCGTGCCCACATGAGCCAAGACACAATATGGTCCGAAAAACTTGAATGCCAGTTTTTGACTACTGCGATCAGCAAGGGATGACTGAATGTATGGCTGTAACTTGAGGAACACCCAATCATCGACCTGGAACTGGCGTTCAGAGCGCTTACCATATTTCTTCATACGTTGCTTAGCACGGAGTAGATGCTGATGAATGACTGAGGACATCAACTCACGATCATTCAGCCAACTGGCAATGTCAGTGACAGGTTTGTCATCGGAAGTCTGCAGATCAAACTGAGCAGGAGCATACCCAAACAGAACCTCAAAGGGAGACTGGTATTGTACCAAAACTCCGCGAGATCGAGCCACTGGTGCCACTTACGCGGACAGGCATGGACGAAGCATCGCAAGAATGTTTCCAGACATTGATTTACACGTTCTGTCTGCCCATCGGACTGAGGGTGGTACGCCGTACTCAAGTGCAACTCCACCTTGGCCAGCTGAAACAATTCCCGCCACAGATGGCTTGTGAAAATTTTGTCACGATCCGACACCAGTGCTGAAGGCATCCCATGCAGCTTGTACACCGATGTGAAAAAGACCTTGGCAATGCTGGCAGCGGTGAATGGGTGTTGCAGCCCCACGAAGTGGGCATACTTGGAAAAGAGATCCACTACCACAAGTATACTGTTGAAGCCTTCAGATAATGGTAACCCCTCAATGAAGTCCATGGACACAACCTTCCAGGCACGATCTGGCACAGGTAATGTTTGCAACAAACCGGGCAACTTGGATTTATCCGGTTTCGCCTGCTGACAAGTCTGACAAGAAGTAACAAACTGATGGACGTCTGATTTCATACCTGTCCAAGCAAAGTGTTGTTTCATGCGACGATAAGTGACGGGAACTCCCGAGTGTCCACCAACTGCAGAGTCATGCATGGCGGCTATAAGCTTGGTACGTAGAGCTGGGGAAACTCCCACCCAGACACGGCCGTCATATCTGATCAAACCATCCTGAAGAGTGTAGTGAGGCACATCTTCAAATGGATTGGACAATTTAGCTAAAAGTTCTTGAGCCTGGGAATCTTCTTGATAAGAATGCAGCACCTCACTGAGCCATTGGGGCTGGCAGATAGAAACAGCCGCGCATAGCAGAGGGGGAACTCTAGAGAGCGCATCAGCGGCGCCGTTGTCGGCCCCTTTGCGGTAGATGATACGATATTGGAGACCAAGCAACCGAGTGAACATTTTCTGTTGCCAAGGGGTGTGAAGCCTTTGTTCTGTCAGCTGGATCAGGCTCTTATGGTCAGTAATGATGTGAAACTTTGCATGCTGAAGATAGCAGCGCCACTGATCAACTGCCATTAAGATTGCTAGATACTCTTTTTCGTATGTGTACAACCCTTGCAAACGTGGACCCAACGACTTGCTCATGAAGGCCAGTGGGTGACCATGTTGCATCAGAACAGCACCAACACCGGAACCGCTGGCATCGGTTTCCAGCACAAAGGGCTGTGAAAAGTCTGGTAAAACCAGCACCGGGGCAGAAGTGATAGCTTGTTTTAATGCGTCGAACGACTGTTCGTGCCTGTCAGTCCAAACAAACAACGCTCCTTTCTTCAAGAGGTCTGTCAGAGGCCGAGAGATCATGCGGAAGTGCTTAACAAAGCGGAGATAGTAGCCGGCAAGCCCTAAAAAGCTTCGCAACTCCTTCACCGAGACTGGAATAGGCCAAGTCAGCACTGCCTCTACCTTGGATGGATCCGTTGCTACACCATGCTCAGAAATGATATAGCCGAGATAACGCAACTGCCTCTGAGCAAACACACATTTGCTAAGCTTAACTTGCCACTGATCCCGTTGAAACAGATCCAACACAATCCGTACATGCCTCACATGCTCCTCAAAACTGCGGATGTATATGAGAATATCGTCGAAGAAGACTAGGACGAATTTGTGTAACACCAGGTGGAGAGTAGTATTCATAGCTTTGAGGAAAGTTGCTGGTGCACCAGATAGCCCGAATGCCATTACCCTGAATTCGTATTGCCTGAATGCGTTTGGAAAGCAATCTTGGGCTCTTTAAAAGCTCTAGTTTGGTTTTAATGAATTGATGAAACCCTAAGTGCTAACCTAGTTTATTAAAGTGACCATGATATAGGTAGCACATTCCAAGTGGTGAAGCAAATGGTGAAGATTATAATGATGGTGTGGACATGATGATCAAGTGCTTAAACTTGGAAAAGAAGAAAGAGAAAAACAAAAAACTCAAGGCAAATGTGAAACTTAATAGGAGTTTTTTGGTTTGTTGATCGGGACACTTAGCGAGTGTAATCACATTTAGGATAGATGGTCATACTATTAAGATGAGAGCTCTTATCGGACAACTCGATCATCTAGTGCCACTAGGTGTTCAAAAACTTGCATATGTATTTTAGGCCCAGTGCATATTCAGTGAGAAAGTGATTAACCTTTGAAAAATGATTGTGAAAATGCTAACACACTGCACGTGATGGTGAAACACTTGGAGTGTTAGCGTATTTGCAAAGGTGGCAAAAAAGGTGAAGAAAAAGAGACGTTGCCGGGCACGGGGTGCTGCCACGGGGGCAATGCCATGTCCTGTCCGGTGCACCGCCACCCCTGTGGCAGTGACCGCCAGAGGAGGCTGAGAGTGGGGTGCACTGGTGGGGCACCGCCACCATGTCCGGTGGCACCGCCTGTAACACCTCTGGTGTTATGAGCTTGCTTAGCACCGCGATTTAGGCCTATGAAAATTTTTGAAGTGAGTTTCTCGGATTTTTGATTTAAAGCATGAAAAACAACTTTTATAAATAAAATAAAATCCATTAATAAATAGAACGATACATATATATAAACTCATGGGTTTATTTTGTTAAGTACGAGCTGACGAGAAAAAGAGCGCAGCAGCTTCGTTTATTTTTCCGGCGTACAGCGTACTCGTTGCATGGCAATTATGCGCCGTCTCGTTTTCCGTCGTGATGCGGCAGTGCAAAGTCTCATCATCTATCCGCATCCTGGACAAATCCATCAAGCAGGGGCGTCTGAAAATAAGCACATGGTTCTGCTCCCTACCCACGCTGCGTCCTCTCATGTCCCTATGCCCGCGCTGGCGCGCCCCATTGCCGTGTTGTCCCTCCCTTCCCCGCTCTGGACCGCAGCAGTCACGTCACAGATCAATCCGAGTCAGTCCTGCCTCCCCCTCCCTTTTTCTTCTCTGCTGCTGAGGGGAGCCATCCCAGCTCTGCTCGTCCTCCTCGCTCTCGCTGTTTTCCTCCCACCGCAGCGCTCCCGCCATGGCTGCGGCCGTTGGTGCCGGCCTTCCCCCTACGCGAGCGTACGCGCCGCCCCTGCTTGTCCCCGCTCGCCTCCCGTTCACCAGAGTTGCGCGCAGCTCCGCCTGCCAAGCCGCAGCCGTGTCGGGCCCGCAGGGCCCTGCCATTGCTGTGCCTTTGGCCGTCGCCCGGCCACCACGCGCGAGTGCCGCCCTCCTGACGTTTCCCCTCGCGTGTGCGCACAAGAGCGCGGGTCCCCACGGTCACGCTGGAGCGCCATCCCTTCTGCATTCCTTCTCCGGCTACGCTATGCTCCTCGTGCGCTCGCCGTAGCCACGTCGCCGGGAGCTGCTGCGGCCTCTGCTCGGGCCGTCCGCCACACCGCACGCCTGCGGCAGGCCGCTGCGCCCTGCCCGGCATGAGCAGGGCCTAGCCAGTGGCGCGCCATGCCGCCGGTGCCGTGCAACCACCCTGCCAGTGCCGCTGCGCCATTGCCGTCGTCTAGCTGGCCGGTGCCGCCGCGGTCGGTGTACCGCTGCCACGGTTCGAGCGGGCAGGCTACCGGGGCCCGATTCGGGTCTCACCGCGGCTAGCCCGTGGACGCGCGGGCTTCCGTGCCCCTCACTGGCGAGTTCCCGCCGCCGCTGTGCCTTCCCTGGCCAGGATTGACCGCCGGCTGGTGCTCCCTGTCCGTGCTCTGCTTCGGTGGAGGAGGTGAGGTCATAAGTATGTGAATAGAGATAACAGTAAGGGCCTATGTGTGAAAACGTGACTCACATGAATAGTGTAGTCAAGATTGCGGATCAATTTA
Organism: Miscanthus lutarioriparius; assembly: GCA_904845875.1. Taxonomy (NCBI): domain Eukaryota; kingdom Viridiplantae; phylum Streptophyta; class Magnoliopsida; order Poales; family Poaceae; genus Miscanthus; species Miscanthus lutarioriparius. Next base: position 23,426,079 of record CAJGYO010000012.1, on the reverse strand, counting down.
GAAAAACTGCAAGGTCCTTTTTGCATAATTGTGCGCCCTCTCTGGACCCTGGCCGCGTGGGCCGGCCTGCTCGCATTGCCGGCTTGGTCCGCCTGCGCCTGGGCCGACCGTGTGTCACTCCCCCGCCTGGGCCGTTCGCACCACTTGGGACGTACTCGCCCGTTTGGGCCGGTCTAGTGCCGCCTGGCTGGGCCACCAGCCGTGCACCCTGCCTGGGCCTACTCTTGTGCCGCTGTCCATGCGCGCGTTGTGCACCTGCGGGCTGAACCAACTCGTCCCCCGTGGGCCTCGCTGGGCCGCGTCCACCGCTGGGCCGTTTGGTGGCCGCTGGCCCTTGTGTTTTCTAAAGCGATTACTAAAATTAGTTTCGGGAATAAATTTATAAAATCAATATAAATTTGGGTAGTTGTCCAAAAATTATGAACCAAATTTTGGTAGTCTCCTAAAATCATAATCCACCTATTAGTATATTTTGTTCACATAGTGTGGTAATATTCTTGGAAACTATATAAATAATTTAAGGTACTTAATATTGTAAAAATATAAACTTGTAGGAATTGTTGTGATAAATTGATAATAGTGTTGAATCTAAAATATTTACAGTAGACTCCTAGCAATATTAGATACTCACTACAATTTTTGTAGCTCCAGAATAATTAGTTTACTAGATTAATAATGACGCCCTATTTCGAATCATAATTAAATCGATAGAATGGGATAAAGAAACAACTTGGGTTTATATAACTAAAACATTCGTTGAAAAATAACTCCTTATTTGCCAACATGGATATGTAGCCTAAGTACGGATATCGTTAGAGCAAGCTCGTTAGCTTGTGAGGCGTGATCGGATTTCTAAGCGTTTCAGCTGTCGTTGGTTATTTACATCTATGCATTTGCATCAATGCATATCATATAGGTACGATGATGGATCAACGGATCAATTGAAGGATGATTGGGAATCCGAAGATGGTGTAATGGTATTCTTTCCAGAAGATGATGCAATGGTCTTCAATTCAGTTGATGTCGGATGATCTGAAGATGCAGATGCTAACTTTTTAATATATATCTTACCCAGGCAAGCCCTGGTGCATAACCTCTACTTTTCTGCAGTTTAAATTATATTTGTACATTAAGTTTTAAAGAAGTTGAATGAAACACACTTGCATATATATATATACCCTATGAGTCTTACTAGTATGACAGGATCGTGTAGATTGCTATACTACAGGACTTCGTTAGAAGTCGAGTGATGGCTGTCACTCATGAGAGATAGAAAATATATTATTGTATTATTATCACTTGGACAATATAAATGGTGGAAAGGAAAAATGGTGATCGGGTAGGGATACGGTTTGGGTATTGGTGGGTGTAAGAGGTTGTGTCGCCGTGGATGCGGGGCATGGCTTGGTTACACTGTTTTCCCTGTCTGTGTCGGTTAAGGACCGATCGTTGCATAAGGCATCGTGGGCAAGTCACATATTTATTATCCCGAGCATATACTTGTGTATGGGCGTTTGAAAGACTTGTTGCTCTCTTGTCGTGTATCCGGCTCTTTTCGAACCAACTGTTAGGGTGGTTTTTGGGTTAGGAGGTCCTTGCACCTCACTGAGTCCGAGACTCAGGGGCGGGAGCTTGGAGTCCCAGTTTGGACAGAGACCTGGACACCTAGGACAGGAGGGTGATGGGTTGGTCCTGTTTGTGCCCGGGGTACAAGCGGGGCGTGTGTTTTCGGGGTACCCAGCTGGGGGCATTGATTCGCAAATCGGCGTGCAATACGGTATGGCTTGTTTCGTGTCTAGCACCATAGTAAGAACCGAAAGATAAAAGATGGAAGATGAAAAAAGGAAATCTGATTGCTTACCACCTACTTGAAAGTAGCACAGGTGCTTACATAGAATGGTTAGTTAATGAATCAATGTGGTTATTAATAAAAATTGAATATAAGGACGCACGCTTAGTAATGCTTCATGCAAATATAATAAACTCACAAGCCAGAAAGCCTTGCATATCCTTGGAGTCTTTTCTTTCCTCCTATCGGGTAAGTCTTGTTGAGTACAATTGAGTACTCAGGGTTTTATTCCCCCTGTTGCAGGTGACAGGTGGAGGCTAGAGCTGACCTTTGTGTGTGGATTTCTTCTGGTGGGCTCAGAGAGAATTTTTTTACGCTACGATCATTGTCTTTATTTATAACTCTCACTAAATGTTTTTATAAATAAAAGTTTTATAATCTGTTGTTATAGTTTATATATCCATGATTCATCATGTCGTGCTTAGATAATTATTTGTGCTGTAATTCTGATCATATGTTCATATTCCGCTGTTCAATTAAATTGTTCATAACTCTGATAATATGATTACATTTCGATGTTATAATAATAAATATTATACTCTGATGTTGTATTAAAAGTGATGTAAGAAATAGTTAAGAATGATGTAAGCTTTATTATCTCATTTGTGATCCTGATGGAAAAATATGGATTTTCGGGTTCTCCCCTAGGGTGTGCCCGACAAAACTGAGTAATTTGGTGTTCTTCCTTAAGTGCTTAGTGTCTAATAGAAGACGAGCACTCCCGGGAGGCATTAGATTAGACGGTTCTGCCACAGGTGGTATCAGAGCATAAATGAGGAAATGAAGCTTCAAAAACCTTTTCTAAAATAAAATTTGACAACGAATTCTTTTCAAAAGAATAGGACGTCTTTATGCGAAGTTATCTAAGTAGCCCTATTACTATGGTTATGTATCCAGGATAGATGGCACTCTGCTAACTTAGGTAGGCTTAATCAGTTTTTTTGTCGGTACACTGACCCGAGCATAGTTCGATAGTATTGACTAGTTACAGGGAGAGAACGCTATGCCAAAAATCTAAGAACGGTTGCCCTATATGTTGGCAACAGTGGAAGGACGTATAGGACGTGCATCCATGCATATCCAGTTTGTGCATTGTAGTGCCATATTGCTTGAAGATACGCCATCCATAGGTGTTACGCGTGTCGTATTGTGCACGACTGACTCGTTTCTGTTCCTGAGTTAGGTCTGCATTGTGGCTTCGTGCTCTGCATTCGCCCATGGTTCACGCCTGTCATGACCCACGTCTCCCCGTACCCCTTTTCTGCGCTCTTATCAGACCCTTTCCCTACAGTCGTACTAGTCAGTAATGGCATCGCACGTCGCTCGCCTCGAACGCGCGAAATTTGGTCGATTCATTCATAGTGACCCCACGCAGGAAACCTGGTGGACTACGCTAGGACCACTGGCCGCTCCACCTTTATAAGCAGAGCCTAACTTAGCCATCGGTACCACCACTCGGCGCACTTAAGCTCACTTAGCTTTTCCTTTGAGCCAGCTTTTCGCTCGGCCTTCCTCACAACCACCGCCAGGGATGGCAGGAGCCTGGGTTAGTAGTTACTGCCTGAACGTTGAGGGCTTTCCCAGAATCCTGCATGCCACCCTACAAAAGCTCGGAGTCAAAGATTGTCCCGAGTATGAGGGCCATGAGTATGAGGAGCATGGCACCGAGCGGTGTGAGGTTACTATCTACATCGGGAAGAGTGAAGAGTTCCCCGACCTCACTGAAGCCTAGAGTGTGACTACAACTAGGTTTAGCTTCATCGACACCTACCAGGTTGTGGCCCGCAAAACCTTGCGGTACCTTTGACAGATCTATGAAGAGCCCATTGCCCATACCCCCATGAGGCTCTTTCCACCTTTGGACAGGAATCGGCGGGCATGGAGGGCTCGCATGGAGGCCTTGCAAGGGCAGGAGACGCAAGAGGATAGTCCTACCATGGTGCACTTGACCACGTACCTGCTTGCTCTGGATGAGCAGTATGACCAGCAAGCCTTGGAACTGAGGATCTGCCTTCGGCAAGCTGAGGAAGCCGAGATCTTCACCCGGATGCTCCAGGTGCAACTTGCTGAAGCGCATGCCGGTGCTATAGCTGCTGAGAGCCGGGAAACTGCCATGTCAGAAGCACTGAAGGAGGCTAAAGATCGGCATGTCCATCAGCTGTGTGAGGCCTATCTTGTCACTAGGGCCAAGTGGAGGACGCTGGCTGCTGAAAGGCAGGATGCCCCGATCTTGGAAGGGATCCCTATTCACCCGCCAAAAAGAAGAAGAACTGGTGTTGCAGCACCACCAGCACCTCCACCGTCAGAAGTGTCAGATGTAGAACCCTTGGTTCCTCTCACTCAGCCAGCGCCAAGAGAAGAGGTAGATCCCTAGCCAGGACGGTGGAAGAATCCACCGCGCCAAAAATGAAGATGCGTGGTACCGAGTAGATTAGTCATCTTGGGATGATGTACCTATAGTAGTAGTGCTTTTCGTCGCTGTCCTCCGTATTGTACTCTTGTCGTTGTTGAGATCGTCCGTTGTAGGGAAGGTGAATGTCGTGTCATGAATGGGAGCCTAATGCCTATACGTTGTACCCATATAAGACCGTTCGGAATATGCATTTTAATTATTTCGTCGTGTTTATTGAGTTCATTTACTTTAAATTTCGTTAGGCGTGCTTAAAGTTTTCAAGGGCGATATTAAGCGGGTTACCAGAGAAGTTGTCATTCAGATACCAGCAGATCAGCCGTGATTGGATAATTTTGGATACTGTATCAACTAATTGTGGATGTTCCAACAGAACACTTGCATCTCTTTAAATCAAATCCACCGTTGGATTTGAATTCCTTGTCCCTTGTTGTGAAGGGAACCCTTGTTGTTTGAATTTTCCCTTACAATACTCCCCTTACTCTGTGGTCTATGACCCCACCGCCTTCATGGCATGTAAATTGGTAGTAGTTGCCTGGTTAATAGCTTATGGTGCCGTAACGAAACTGAGGGCTCCCTGTGGAATAGCTGCCACATGGTGACGCTGCTCGGCATGCGCTGGTATTGAGGTTGTTGACCAAGTACCTTTACCAAGTTACACTGCCATACCACTTTTGCTACAAATAATTTCCTTGGAAATGTTCAGGTGTTCAAACAGAAAATCCACGACGGGTTGATGACATAGTGTTCTCTCTAAGTAAACAAAAAAGGAGTTGGTTTGGAGGAAGAAAGTATGGCATGGTTCTAGTCTACATGAAAGACGGATGTGGTCGAGTAAGGGAAAGAAAAAGAAGAGTAGTAATCAATGTTAGTCGTGGATAGTCGGGAGTAATTGTAAAAGCCTGAGTGGATGTCATGTCTCAAGCCTATGTTTAGTCGACCGCGCTACACATGCTGGGTTGTTTCGCTACGTTCCCTGCGAACGTTGTCTGTATCGGGCCCTTAGCTCCCCGTTCTCGTGTGGCCGTGGCATCGTGCCGCACTCTACCGCCCTTGTGCATTGTGCACTTTTCCTTTTCCCTAGCATCCAGTCAACTCTCGACTCTCGTGCCTTGTCCCTCGTACCGGACCCCCCCTCGCCTCTCCTTTATTTCCCCCTCTGTCGCTCGTGCAGGAAGTGCACCATGTCCGATCTTATGTTCACAACATGAACTGTCTATGTATCATATCCCTGCCGTCTCCACTTCTGGGGTGTTGCGCCCCACCTCCATTCGCCGCTATAAAATACGATTGGTCCTTGCTCTTCTTCTTCATCCACAGTCCTCTCGCACTCAGAGTAGAGCTACGAGATCCAGTCGTCACTCGTGGAATTAGGTTCTTCACTCTGAGGTGATGGTGTAATCTGAGAAGAAGAAATGATCTGGTTTCCAAAGAAGTTCAAGTTCCCTTGGTTAGTTTGGTCTTAGGGTTCACAATGTTTGAGTTCTGCGAGTCCTGTTTCTGGATCTGTTGGTGCTACGCCATGTTCTGGATAATCATTATCTTGTTGTTTCTTCATTGTCCTCGTCTATCTAGACTTCTGGATTAAATATCAGTTGTATTATGTTGCTCTTAATCATATACCCCTAAATCCCCATGTGGTTTAGTATTCGAAGTCGTGTAATCTTTCGTGTAATTCCTGATCTACGTAATGTAATCGCGTGTCCCCTCTTCTGGTTCTTGCTTCGAATCTCGGGATGAGATTCTTTTTAAGGGGGGTTGGTTGTAACACCTCTGGTGTTACGAGCTTGCTTAGCACCGTGATTTAGGCCTATGAAAATTTTTGAAGCGAGTTTCTCGGATTTTTGATTTAAAGCATGAAAAAACAACTTTTATAAATAAAATAAAATCCATTAATAAATAGAACGATACATATATATAAACTCACGGGTTTATTTTGTTAAGCACGAACTGACGAGAAAGAGAGCGCAACAGCTTCGTTTATTTTTCCGATGTACAGCGTACTCGTTGAATGGCAATTATGCATCATCTCGTTTTTCGTCGTGACGTGGCAGTGCAAAGTCTCATCATCCATCCGCATCCTGGACAAATCCATCACGCAGGGGCGTCTAAAAATAAGCACGTGGTTCTGCTCCCTACCCACACTGCGTCCTCTCATGTCCCTATGCGCGCGCTGGCGCGCCCCATTGTCGTGTTGTCCCTCCCTTCCCCACTCTGGACCGCAGCAGTCACATCACAGATCAATCTGAGTCAGTCCTGCCTCCCTCTCTCTTTTTCTTCTTTGCTACCGAGGGGAGCCAACCCAGCTCTGCTCTTTCTCCTCGCTCTCACTGTTTTCCTCCGACCGCAGCGCTCCCGCCATGGCTGCGCCTATCGGTGCCGGGCCTCCCCTTTGCGCGAGCGCACGCGCCACCCCTGCTCGTCCCCGCTCGCGCCCGTTCATCAGAGTCGCGCGAAGCTCCGCCTTGCCAAGTCATAGCCGCGTCGGGCCCATAGGGCCCCACCGTTACTGCGCCTTCAGCCGTCGCCCGGCCACCGCTCGTGAGCGCCGCCCGCCTGACGTTTCCCCTCGCATGCGTGCACGAGAGCGTGGGTCCCCACAGTCACACTGGAGCGCCGTCCCTTCCGCGTTCCTTCTCCGGCTACGTTGTGCTCCTCATGCGCTCGCTGTAGCCACGTCCCCGGGAGCCGCCGCGGCCTTTGCTCGGGCCGTCGCCACACCGCACGCCTGTGGTCAGGCTGCTGCGCCCTGCCCGGCATGAGCAGGGCCTAGCTGGTGGTGCGCCATGCCGCCGGTGCCGTGCAACCCCCTGCCAGCGCCGCTGCGCCGTTGCCGACATCCGCCTGGCCGGCGCCACCGCGGTCGATGTATCTCTACCACGGTTCGAGCGGGCAGGCTACCGGGGCCTGGTTCGGGTCTCGCCATGGCCAGCCCGTGGACGTGCAGGCTTCCGTGCCCCTCACCGGTGAGTTCCCGCCGCTGTGCCTTCCTCGGCCGGGATTGACCGCCGGCCGATGCTCCCTGTCCGTGCTCTGCTTCGGTGGAGGAGGTGAGGTCGTAAGTATGTGAATAGAGATAACAGTAAGGGCCTAAGTGTGAAAACGTGACTCACATGAATAGTGTAGTCGAGATTGTAGATCAATTTGGTAAAATTGCAGGGTCCTTTTTGCATAATTGCGTGCCCTCTCTGGACTCTGGCCAGCTTGGTCCGCCTGCACCTGGGCCACGCCGCGCCTGGGCCGGCCGTGTGTCACTCCCCCGCCTAGGTCGTTCACACCACTTGGGTCGTACTCGCCCGTCTGGGCCGGTCTAGTGCTGCCTGGCTGGGCCGCCGGCCGCGCGCCCTGCCTAGGCCTGCTCTTGCGCCGCTGGGCCGCGTGCGCTGTGCGCCTGCGGGTCGAACCACTCGTCCGCCGTGGGCCTCGCTGGGCCGCGTCCACCGCTGGGCCATTTGGTGGCCGCTGGCCCTTGTGTTTTCTAAAGCGATTACTAAAATTAGTTTCGGGAATAAATTTATAAAATCAATATAAATTTGTGTACTTGTCCAAAAATTATGAAACCAATTTTGTTTGTCTCCTAAAATCACGATCTACCTGTTAGTATATTTTGTTCATATAGTGTGGTAATATTCTTGGAAGCTATATAAATAATTTAAGGTACTTAATATTGTAAAAATATAAACTTGTAGGAATTGTTGTGATAAATTGGTAATAGTGTTGAATCTAGAATGTTTACAGTAGGCTCATAGCAATATTAGGTACTCACTGTAATTTTGGTAGCTCTAGAATAATTAGTTTACTAGATTAATAATGACGCCCTATTTCGAATAATGATTAAATCGATAGAATGGGATAAAGAAACAACTTGGGTTTATATAACTAAAACATTCGTTGGGAAATAATGCCTTATTTGCCAACATGGATATGTAGCCTAAGTACGGACGTCGTTAGAGCGAGCTTGTTAGCTTGTGAGGCATGATCGGATTTCTAAGCGTTTCGGCTGTCGTTGGTTATTTACATCTATGCATTTACATCAATGCATATCATATAGGTACGATAATGGATCAACGGATCAATTGAAGGATGATTGGGAATCCGAAGATGGTGTAATGGTATTCTTTCCAGGAGATGATGCAATGGTCTTCTATTCAGTTGATGTCGGATGATCTGAAGATGTAGATGCTAACTTTTCAATATATATCTTACCCAGGCAAGCCCCGGTGAATAACCCCTACTTTTCTGCAATTTAAATTATATTTGTGCATTAAGTTTTAAAGGAGTTGAATGAAACCCACTTGTATATATATATATCTTTACCCTATGAGTCTTACTAGTATGATAGGATCGTGTAGATTGCTTTGCTACAGGACTCCGTTAGAAGTCAAGTGATGGTTGTCACTCGCGAGAGATAGGAAATATATTACTGTATTATTATCACTTGGACAATATAAATGGTGGAAAGAAAAAATGGTGACCGGACAGGGATATGGTTTGGGTATTGGTGGGGGTAAGAGGTTGTGTCACCGTGGACACGGGGCATGGCTTGGTTACACTACTTTCCCTGTCTGTGTCGGTTAAGGACCGGTCATTGTATAAGGCATTGTGGGCAAGTCACATATTTATTATTCCGAGCACATACTTGTGTATGGGCGCTTGAAAGACTTGTTACTCTCTTGTCGTGGATCCGGCTCTTTCCGGACCGACTGTCAGGGTGGTTTTTGGGTTTGGAGGTCCTTGCACCGCATTGAGTCCAGAACTCAGGGGCGGGGGCTTGGAGTCCCAGTTTGGACGGGGACCTAGACACCCAGGATAGGAGGGTGATGGGTTGGTCCTGCTTGTACCCGGGGTACAAGCGGAGCGTGTGTTTTCAGGGTACCCAGCTGGGGGCATTGATTTGCGAATCGCCGGGCGATCTGGTACGGCTTGTTTCGTGTCTAGCACCGTAGTAAAAACTAAAAGATAAAAGATGAAAGATGGAAAAAGGAAATCTGATTGCTTACCACCTGCTTGAAAATAGCACAGGTGCTTACATAGAATGGTTAGTTAATGAACCGATGCGACTATTAATAAAAATCGAATATAAGGACACACGCTTAGTAATGCTTTCTGCAAATATAATAAACCCACAAACCAGAAAGCCTTGCATATCCTTGTAGTCTTTTCTTTTCTCCTATCGAGAAAGTCTTGCTGAGTACAATTGAGTACTCAAGGTTTTATTCCCCCGTTGCAGGTGATAAGTGGAGGCTAGAGCTGACCTTTGTGTGTGGATTCCTCCTGGTGGGCTCAGAGAGGATTCCTTTACGCTGCGATCATAGTCTTTATTTATAACTCTCACTAAATATTTATATAAATGAAAGTTTTATAATCTGTTGTCATAGTTTACATATCAATGATTCATCATGTCATGCTTAGATAATTATTTCTGATGTAATTCTGATCATATGTTTATATTCCGCTGTTCAATTAAATTGTTCATAACTCTAATAATATGATTATATTTCGCTATTATAATAATAAATATTATACTCTGATGTTGTATTAAAAGTGATGTAAGAAATGGTTAAGAATGATGTAAGCTTTATTCTCTCATTTATGATCCTGATGAAAAATGTGGATTTTCGGGTTCTCCCCTAGGCCCGACAGAACCGAGTAATTTGGTGTTCTCCCTTGAGTGCTTAGTGTCTAATGGAAGACGAGCACTCTCGGGAGGCATTAGATTAGGCGGTTCTGCCACACCACCACCCCTAGGACGGTGCCCACCTAGACCTGACAGAGAAGAGGAAGAGTGAGGCAGCCACTAGAGCGACCGGTGTGCACCGCCCTGTGTAGGACGGTGCACTGTCCCTGGCACCGCCATGGGTGTCCGGTGGCACCACCATAAAATCCAGAGAGTGGGGGAAAACAGGGAGGTCACCGTCGCGGGCACCGTCGCCCTAAGGGCGGAGCACCACCTCTTTTCTCCCGAGACTTAGTCTCTCGGGCAGATTGGTCGGGTGGTCACCGCCGCCCTAGGGGTGGTGCCACCGCCACCCTGTCCGGTGCCCCAACAGCTAGTTTTTAGCCTTTGAAAAGTGACCGTTGGGAGGGGCACCTCCATGTCCGGTGCTAGGCACCACCATGTCTGGTGCCCTCGCAAAAAACGGCTCCAAAGGGTAACTGCTCTATTTGCTTGTGGGCTTATAAATAGAGCTAGTGGCCGGCCTTGGCCACTCTCTTGGCACTTCTAACAGCTGTATACACCCTTTGAGAGCTGAGCACACCACTTCACTCACTTGCACACTTGATTTCATCATCTTGAGTGAGATTGGAGAGCCTCTAGTGCATTGCTTAGTGTTCTAGCATCTTGTGACAATAGTTGAGCGATTTGGGCTGGTGGAGTTCTTGTTACTCTTGGTGTTTGCCGACACCTAGATGGCCCGGTGATTGGTGGATCGTTGAATGGCTATTGGAAATTGTTGTCGGCTCCGATCATCGACATTGTGAGGGGTCCTTGTGCCTTCTCCGTGGGAGATTACGAAAGGCAACTCTAGTGGAATGCGCGTAGCTTGTGGATCATCATCTTGTGTTGGTTGTGCGGCACCCTATTGAGGGTTTGGTGTGTGATGCCAATGAGCGCGTGAACCTTTAAGTGAGTGAATCGCCACAACGAGGACTATCTTGCCGACAAGCAAGTGAACCTTGGAGAAAAAATCATTGTGGCTTGATTGTCTCCTTGGTATTCATTGATATTCATTGATTGATCACTTGCCACGGTGGTATACCTCTCTACCACTCTCTTGTATTACATTGTGCCTTTACTTGTGTAAAGCTTGTGGTAGTTGAAACTAGTTAGTGTAGCTCTTAGTTGTAATTCTCTTGCTAGCTTGCTCACCTAGGTGTAAATTAGTGACTTAGCCTTGTTGTGATATACTAGAGATCATAGATTTTAGAATTGGGTAGGTGGCTTGCAACACAAGTGTAGTGCTAGCGCAAAATTCATTTCGCCATCTTATTTACTAATCACTTGCCTTAGTGTTGTTGTAGAATTTTTAATAGGCTATTCACCCCCCTCTAGCCATTAGGACATTTCAAGTGGTATCAGAGCCATGGTCACCGTGATTTGAGGCTTAACAACTTTCGGTGTTAAAATGGCTCAAATCAACAACACCAAGAAGTCACCCAAATTTGATGGCACAAATTATCCATATTGGAAGTCAAAAATGACCACTCATATCAAGTCAATCAATAGAAGAGTGTGGAAGGTGGTGGAGACCAAAATTGAGATAGCCGATCTAGAGAATTCCACTGCGGTAGAAGAAGTGCTTCTCCAAAACAATGATATTGCGCTTAGTGCTATTCATGATGCTATTGATGAGAGAACATCTGAGCAAATCAAGAACATTGAGATGGCTCATGAAGCTTGGAAGAAGTTGGAAGAATCATTTGAGGGCACCAAGACAGTAAAGGGTGCTAAGGCATACATTCTCAAGAAGAAATTTGCTAGCTTCAAGATGATGGAAGATGAGAGTGTGTCGAACATGTTTCATCGGATGGAAGTGCTTGTTAATGATCTCAAAGCACTTGGTGAGAAGGTGAAGGACAATGACTTCTACCATAAGTTCTTGAGATGCTTACCCACAAGATTTTGCATGTTGGTCACCTTCCTAGAGAGGACCGATTTGGACACAATGACACCAAACCAAATCTTGAGAGATATCATGACCGATGATGCTTATAGAGATGATGATGAGAAGAAAGAAAAGAACAAAGAGAAGAAGGATGGGAAGAAGAAGAGTATGGCATTCAAAGCTGGTTCATCATCCAAGGGCAAGGCCAAGCAAGATACATCAAGTGAAGATGATGGTTCATGAGATGATAATGATGATGAGAAGATGGCTCTCTATCAAGAGATTTAGCAAGTTCATGGTGAAGAAGGGATACTGTGCTAGAAGGAAGAAGTCTTCATCCAAGAACAAGAAAGAATCAAGAAGGTGCTTCAAGTGTAGAAGCAAGGATCATCTTGTTGCTCAATACCCATACAATAGCGACAACGATGATGATGACAATAAAAGCAAGAAGGACAAGAAGAAAAAGAAAGAGAAGAAGGGCAAGATGACCATCAAGAAGAAGAAGGGTGGTTCATATGTGGTCACTTGGGATAGTGATGTTTCTTCAAGTGATGATGATAGTGATGATGACAAGACCACCAAGAAGAAGGCTCTTACAAGCATTGATATAAATGAGAAGCCTTCCCTCTTTGATACTCCATCATGCTTCATGGCTAAGGCCACTAAGGTACAAACTTGTGATGGTGAATGTGATGAGGAACATGATAACAAAAATAAAAATGAAAGTGATAGTGATAATGATGAACCTACTAAAGATGAACTACTTGACATGTTAGATGATGTTAAAGAACATTTTGACATTAAGAGAAGGGAATGCAAAAGCTTGCATAAGGAACTAAAAGCCCTTAAGCAAACCTTTAATGAGCTCAATACATCTTATGAGAGGCTAGAGGAAGCCCATGAGAAGTTTGGCAAGGCTCACAAGAAGCTTGAGAAAGCTCATTCCTCTCTACTTAATGAGCAAAATGAGAAGGAACATGTTATAACATGTGACGAAGGCTTAACTTGTGATATAATTGATGAATCATTCTATAAGCATATCATTGTTACTTCCACTAACACTTCTTGTAGCACATCCACTTCTAGCTCATCTAGTAGTGATTTTTTCACTTGTGATGTCTCACTAATGGTTGAAAATGAAACACTCAAGAATGAGGTAAAAGAGCTCAATCACACCTTGGCTAAGGCCTATGGTGGTGAGGACCGCTTGCTTATGTGTTTGGGTAGCCAAAGAGCTTCTCTCTATAAAGAGGGATTGGGCTATACCCCCAAGAAAGGCAAAGCGGCCTTTGCTCCTCACAAGACTAGTTTTATGAAGAACAATGGCTGGTTTTGCATAAATTGCAAGCAAGTTGGTCATGTAGAGCAAAAGTGCATGAAAAAGAAGTCTCAAGCCAATGTATCCCCAATTAAGACTGATTCTTTCTATATGCTTACCAAGGGTACTAATGGTGTGAAGGCTAAGTTTATTGATGCAGCATGGATGGGCTTAAAGAAGAAAATTATTTGGGTGCCAAAGAGCTTAGTAACTAACCTTCAAGGACCCAAGTAAGTTTGGGTACCTAAAAAGAATTGATCTTCTTTTGTAGGTCAATTACAAATCTGGAGGAAGGCATTAGGTTCTTAATAGTGGGTGCACTCAACACATGACTGGTGATGCAAGAATGTTCAACTCAATCAATACCAATGGCAATGATGGTTATGATAGTATGACATTTGGTGAAAATGGCAAAGGCAAGGTCAAAGAGATTGGTAAGATTGCAATATCCAATGACATGAGTATTTCAAATGTGTTGCTAGTTGAGAGCTTAAACTTCAATTTGCTATCCGTGGCTCAATTATGTGATCTTGGATTCAAATGCATATTTGGGGTAGATGATGTAGAGATCATAAGTGTAGATGGTTCTAATTTGATCTTCAAAGGCTTTAGATATGAGAATCTATACTTGGTTGATTTCAATGCTAGTGAAGCTCAATTGTCAATATGCTTGTTCAGTAAATCTAGTATGGGTTGGTTGTGGCATAGAAGACATGGTCATGTTGGAATAAAACAATTGAATAGATTGGTTAAGCATGACTTGGTTAGAGGCTTGAAAGATGTTGTGTTTGAGAAGGATAAGCTTTGTAGCTCTTGTCAAGCCGGCAAACAAGTTGAAAACACCCATCCTAAGAAAAGCATAATGAGCACTAGCAAGGCATTTGAGTTATTGCACATGGATTTGTTTGGACCAACACAATACACTAGCATCGGTTGAAACAAATATGACATTGTGATAGTGGATGACTATACAAGATACACTTGGGTATTCTTTCTAGTGGACAAGAGTGATGTGTTTGCAACATTCAAATCATTTGTCAAGGGCATACACAATGAGTTTGAAACAACCATTAAGAGAGTTAAAAGTGACAATGGTAGTGAGTTCAAGAACACAAGAATTGATGAGTTGTGTGATGATTTTGGAATTAGACATCAATTCTTAGCCAAGTACACTCCACAATCAAATGGTCTTGTTGAGAGAAAAAATAAAACCTTGATTGACATGGCAAGATCAATGTTGAGTGAGTACAATGTGAGTCAATCCTTCTAGGCCAAAGCTATCAACACGGCTTGCTACTGTAGCGACCGCTTATATTATCACCCATTGAAAGAGAAGACACCATATGAGCTCTTGAATGGTAGAAAACCCAACATTGCATATTTTTGGGTCTTTAGTTGCAAATGCTATATCTTGAAGAAAGGCACTAGATTGTGAAAGTTTGACAAGAAATGTGATGAAAGATTCTTACTTGAATACTCTACTACTAGCAAAGCATATAGAGTTTGGAATTTGTAAAGTGGTACTCTTGAAGAAATGCATGATGTTGAATTTGATGAAACCAAGGGTTCCCAAGATGAGAATGACAACTTGGATGATGTTAGAGGCATTCAACTTTCAAATGCCATGAAGAACATGGATGTTGGCGACTTGAGGCATAAGCATGTGACTGATGATAAAGATGATCAAGTGCAAGTGCTCTCTAACTCAAATGTGCAAGCTGACACTAATCAAGCAAGTACAAGTGGATCTCAAGACAACGTGTAAGATCAAGTGACTAGTACATCATCTCAACCCAATGATCAAGCAAGTGCAAATAATGTTCCAATACTCCAACCAATTCATATTGCAAGAGATCATCCATTGGACACTATAATTGTTGATATTTCTAGAGGTGTGCAAACTAGATTAAGATTGGTTTTTATTTTGTGAGCATTTCTCATTTGTGTCATCCATTGAACCAAAGAAGATAGAAGAAGCATTGAAGGATATTGATTGGATGAATGCTATGCATGAAGAATTGAACAACTTCGCAACAAATGAAGTATGGGAGTTAGTGGAAAGACTAAAGAACCACAATGTAATTGGAACCAAATGGATCTATAGAAACAAGCAAGATCAAGATGGGATAGTAGTAAGGAACAAAACAAAATTGGTAGCACAATGCTATACAAAAGTTGAAGGTCTTGACTTTGAAGAAACATATGCCTCGGTTGCTAGATTGGAAGTAATTAGAATCTTGTTAGCCTATGCTTGTGCCCACAACATCAAGCTCTATCAAATGGATGTCAAGAATGCATTTATCAATGGCTACATCAATGAAGAAGTTTATGTTGAGCAACCTCCCGGTTTTGAAGATGACAAGAAGCCCGACCATGTGTACAAGTTGAAGAAGGTTTTGTATGGATTGAAGTAAGCACCTAGAGCATGGTATGAGAGGTTGAGGGATTTCCTACTCTCAAAGGGATTCATGATGGGCAAGGTTGACACCACTCTTTTCACCAAAAAGATTGGCAAAGACTTGTTTGTGTTGCAAATCTATATTGATGACATCATATTTGGATCAACCAATCAAGACTTTTGTGAATAGTTTCGGGAAGATGATTACTAATGAGTTTGAGATGTCCATGATTGAAGAGTTGAGTTACTTCCTTGGTCTTCAAATCAAGCAATTGAAGAATGTTACATTTATGTGTAAAGGCAAGTACATTAAAGACATGCTCAAGAAGTTTGGCATGAATGAAGCAAAGGTCATAAGTACACCAATGGGAACAAATGGTAATTTAGATAGTGATGCAAGTGGCAACATGGTGGATCAAAAGTTGTATCGGTCTATGATTGAAAGTCTACTCTATGTGACCACATCAAGGTCAGATGTCATGTTTAGTGTATGCATGTGTGCAAGATTTCAAGCCTCACCAAGAGAAAGTCACTTGAAGGCTACAAAGAGAATATTGAGGTACTTGAAGCATACACAAAATGTTGGTTTGTGGTATCCCAAAGGAGCAAAGTTTGAGTTAGTTGGTTACTCCAACTCAGATTATATGGGATACAAGATTGAAAGGAATAACACCTCGAGCACATGTCAACTATTAGGAAGATCACTTGTTTCATGGTCATCAAAGAAGCAAAATAGTGTTGCATTATCAACTGCCAAAGCCGAATACATATCCGCCGGTAGTTGTTGTGCACAAATACTTTGGATGAAAGCCACCTTGAATGACTTTGGAATCAAGTTTAAGAAAGTGCCATTACTTTGTGACAATGAGTACAATCAAGCTCACCAACAATCCGGTTCAACATGCAAGAACAAAGCACATTGATGTCCGCCATCATTTCATTAGAGATCACCAACAAAAATGGGATATTTGCATTGAGAGTGTGGGCACCAAAGATCAACTTGCCAATATATTCATCAAGCCATTGGATGAGAAAATGTTTTGCAAGCTAAGAAATGAGTTGAACATATTGGATTTCTCAAATATATGTTGATGCACCCCCCACTTATATAACATGCCTCTCCTTCGAGCAACCAAGGTAAAAGTTGATTGGCATGTCATACATCCTTACTAAGGACATGTTTAGTGCATCTAGTCATTCCTCATGTCTTTTAGGGTCTTTCATAAAAATCAAATGAATTTGATGCTTGTATGGTACCACTATTGCTTCTATGCTTAACTTGATCTAGTGGTAGCATATGACATGTTTGTGGGCTTGTGAATCTAGTGTTTGATCTAGAAAATGAGCTACAAGTGTTTAACTCAAAATGGTACAAGATAACCCTTATTTGAAGGTGTGAAGAAGCTTGTCCTTGGATCAAACCAAGTTAAATATTTTTGGCAAGTGTTCTAGATTGGATCAATTTTGGAAAAATAATCATCACCCCATTGGTTGATATTGATAATCTTAACCTATCTAAAATTGAACATTTGTGATCATTGATGACAAAGGGGGAGAAATTGGCATAAAGATAAGGTTAAATGACAAAGGGAGAGAACTTTGACATAGGAGGAGAAATATGACAAAGTAAGGGGATAAATTAAAATTTTGAGCACACAAGTAGGGGGAGCAAGCTCATAAACTTGATTTATGTTTGCTTGCACAGCACAAGTTTTAAAATTAATATTCCATATTTGTGTAGTGTATGTTAGTTGTAGGTTTAAATGATGAAATAAAAAAATAGTATGCATAGGTTGAGTAACTAGACTTGTGTTTATATTGTGAAAACTAGACCCTTGCTTCTAATGTTGATCTCATGGGGTATTCTACTTTTTGTGTATGTCTAGTTACTAATGGTGGTAAGGATGGTATATTTGGTGCACTCCGATTTGTATCACGCTTCAAAGGTCCATCTCTTATACCTTAGCATCATTTGATAGACATTACTCTCCCACAACTCAAATCCATGCATATGTGCAAGCTTCAATCCAACTCTTAGCACATATGTAGGGAAGCTAATGCTACCAATTGGGGTTCATGAAACTTGTCCATATCCTTTTACACATAGTAAATATGCTTGGGCAAGCAACATGGATTCAATTGAATTTCAATTCATATCTTTGGAAAATGGTTGTCATCAATTACCAAAAAGAAGGAGATTGAAAGCTCTAGTTTGGTTTTGGTGAATTGATGAAATTCTAAGTGCTAACCTAGTTTATCAAAGTGATCATGAGATAGGTTATAGGTAGCACATTCCAAGTGGTGAAGCAAATGGTGAAGATCATAATGATGGTGTGGACATGATGATCAAGTGCTTAAACTTGGAAAAGAAGAAAGAGAAAAATAAAAAACTCAAGGCAAAGGTAAAACTTAATATAAGCTTTTTGGTTTGTTGATCGGGACACTTAGCGAGTGTGATCATATTTGGGATAGATAGTTGTACTATTAAGAGGGAAGCTTTTATCGGACAACTCGATCATCTAGTGCCACTAGGTATTGAAAAACTTGCATATGCATTTTAGGCCTAGTGCACATTTGGTGAGAAAGTGATTAACCTTTGAAAAATGATTGTGAAAATGCTAACACACTGCATGTGATGGTGAAACACTTGGAGTGTTAGCACATTTGCAAAGGTGGGGAAAAAGGTGAAGAAAAGGAGGCATTGCCAGGCTCGGGGTGCTGCCACGGGGGCATCGCCATGCCCTGTCCGGTGCACCGCCACCCTTGTGGCGATGACCGGCAGAGAAGGCCAAGAGTGGGGTGCACTGGTGGGGCACTGCCACCCTTGTCCGGTGGCACCACCACCTCTAGGGCGGTGCCCACCTGGACCCGGCAGAGAAGAGGAAGAGTGAGGCGGCCACCGGAGCGACCGGTGTGCACCGCCGTGCGTAGGGCGGTGCACCATCCCTGGCACCGCCATGGGTGTCCAGTGGCACCACCATAAAAATCCAGAGAGCGGGCGAAAATAGGGAGGTCACCATCGCGGGCACCGCCGCCCTGAGGGCGGTGCACCGTCTCTTTTCTCTAGACTTAGTCTCTCGGGCAGATTGACCGGGTGGTGACCGCCACCCTGTCTGGTGCCCCAACGGCTAGTTTTTAGCCATTGAAAAGTGACCGTTGGGAGGGGACCTCCATGTCCGGTGCCAGGCACCGCCGTGTCCGATGCCCTCGCATAAAGCTGCTCCAAAGGGGTAACGACTCTATTTGCTCGTGGGCTTATAAATAGAGCTAGTGGCCAGCCTTGTCCACTCTCTTGGCATTTCTAACAGCTGTATACACCCTTTGAGAGCTGAGCACACCACTCCACTCACTTGCACACTTGATTTCATCATCTTGAGTGAGATTGGAAAGCATCTAGTGCATTGATTAGTGTTCTAGCATCTTGTGGCACTAGTTGGGCGATTTGAGCTTGTGGAGTTCTTGTTACTCTCGGTGTTTCTCGACACCTAGACGGCTCGGTGATTGGTGGATCGTTGAATGGCTATTGGTAATTGTTGCCGGCTCCGATCATTGACATTGTGAGGGGTTCTTGTGCCTTCCCCGTGGGAGATCACGAAAGGCAACTCTAGTGGATTGTGCGTGGCTTGTGAATCCTCATCTTGTGTTGGTTGTGTGGCACCCTATTGAGGGTTTAGCGTGTGATGTCAATTAGTGCGTGAACCTCCAAGTGAGTGAATCGCCACAACAGGGACTAGCTTGCCGACAAGCAAGTGAACCTCGAAGGAAAAAATCATTGTGTCATGATTGTCTCCTTGGTATTCATTGATTGATCACTTGCCACGGCGGTATACCTCTCTACCACTCTCTTGTATTACATTGTGCCTTTACTTGTGTAAAACTTATGGTAGTTGAAACTAGTTAGTGTAGCTCTTAGTTGTAATTCTCTTGCTAGCTTGCTCACCTGGGTGTAAATTAGTGACTTAGCCTTGTTGTGACATACTAGAGATCATAAATTTTAGAATTGGGTAGGTGGCTTGCAACACAAGTGTAGTGCTAGCGCAAAATTTGCTTCGACATCTTATTTATTAATCACTTGCCTTAGTGTTGTTGTAGAATTTTTAATAGGTTATTCACCCCCCTATAGCCTTTAGAACCTTTCACTCTTCCCCGGAGGCCAACCAGATTTGATGATATCCAGCAGTGAGGTCTAAACAAGAAAACCAAGAGGCACCATGCAATTCATCAAGGAGCTCTTCTATGACAGGGACCGGATACTTGGTTTTTGCTGTGATAGCGTTGAGATGTCGGAAATCCACACAAAAGCGAAACAAGCCGTCTTTCTTTTTCACCAACAAGACTGATGAGGAGAAAGGACTGCTGCTGTGTTGAATGACTCCTAAATCCAGCATATCCCCAATCTGCCTCTCAATTTCATCCTTGATCGCCGGAGGATAACGATACGGCCGAACATGCACTGAAGCTGCTCCTGGAACCAAAGGAATGGTATGCTCACACTCACGTGGCGGTGGATAGCCGGCTGGAGGAGCAAAGACTGACTGAAACTCATCAATGAGAGCAGTAATTTCCGGTGGATAAGCTGAAGCAGTAGGAACTGAAACCTCAGGCACAACTGCATGTACTTGGATAACCGAGCCAAGAGGCAAAGATTCAAACTCCCCATGCAGCAGTTGGTAAGACCCATTATATGGAATCAACAGCCATTTTTGTTCCCAGTCAACTTGCATTGGGCAGAAGCGAGCTAGCCAATCCATCCCGACAATGATATCGAAGTGTGCCAATGATAACACCTTAGCATCGGACTGAAAAGTACACCCCTGAACTGTCCAGCTGAGCTGCAGAATCTCAGTCATACTGAATAAGTTGTCCATCTGCTATCTTCACCTTTAGGGGTTGAGTCAATGGCGACTGTCCAGAAAGCTTGGCCGTAAAAGAGTGACTGACAAAGGTATGGGAGCTACCTGAGTCGACCAAAATCTTAGCTGAATGACCCTGTACCTGGCCCTGAAACTGAATAGCGCTGACAGAAGATTTCCCACTGAGAGCTGCAACTGAAACTGCCAGAAAGACTTGAGCATCTTGGACTGAATCAGTAGGAGGTTCAGAAGCTTCAGACTCATCTGAGTGACAAATATCCCAGAATTCTTGTAAGACATGCAGCTGCACTGTCTCTGAGCATTTGTGGTCGCGTGACCACTTCTCGCCACACCGAATGCACAAGCCACGTGCACGTCGGTAGTCCCTCAGCGTCTTGAGTTTATCCTCGACGCCACGACCGCGGCGGTCCTCCATTGGCGCCGCTTCCTGGGGCCCGCGCTCGATGCGAAGCGGTGGCGGAGGGAGAGGCAAGGGCCCCTTGAGAGGAGGCTTGGTCGCCAGTACAACTCCGGGCGGCGCGCATCCTTGTGGCCCGCCGGATCCTGCAGCTCCTCCTGCAACAAAGCTAACACGCAGGCAGTATCGAATGTTTGTGGACGCTGCATATGCACTGGATTACGGATGTCACTCCTAAGCCCATCAACAAACCGCATAGCAAAGAACACTGGGTCAGTGGAGCGACCATAAGCAACCAACTGATCAATCAAGCTAGCGAAATGATTAATGTAATCCTGAACAGTCGAGGACTAACGGATGTTGAACATTTGCCTAACCAGAGCTTCATACTGAGCCTTCCCAAACCTATCTAGGACCAACTGACAAAAATCCTTCCAAGGCAACCTCTTAACCCGTGGATCCAGGGACTGTAACCAACGGGCTGCGGCAGATGAATTGACAAAATTCATTGTCGCGCACTTGATCCACACTTCAGGTTCTACTGAATACAAATCAAAGTAGTCCTCACACCAGGTGATCCACAACTTAGGATTTTCACCATCAAATTTTGGAAAATTCATTTTGGGGATTTTGTTGCCTGCGTGGTTAGTATCCTAGGGCGGACGTGGATCATGGTGACCGCGTCCCCCATGCCAGTCGCCGCAAACACCACTGGTGCCCCCCAAACCCGTCGTCACCAGAGCCGAACTAGAAAGCGAACGATGCATTTGGGCAGGAGAATGGGGGTGGGGATGCAACTGCGTACACTTGACCGGGGAATCGAGTTCCAAACTCTTTCCTCGGTGGCTTGATTCGACGTCGTGCCCTAACGGGCGGATGACGGAGCTGTCGGCCGTTGCTGGTGCAGGGAACACGAGCGGTGGCGGCAGAACTCCAGTTGGGGCCGCGGTAGTGGACTCGAGTGCGGCGCGGCTGACGGTCTTGCGAAGGGCAGTCATCTCTGAGCGGATCCGCTCCACCGTCTTGTCGGTCTTACGGAACGCGCGCATCTCCTCCAGCGACGCGTCCACCTTGGGCTTCCAAGTGTCGAGCACCTGGACGGCACCCTCCAACTTGTCGAAGCGACCCGCGATGGAGCGATGGTGTGCTCGACGGAGTCGATCCGGGAGGATAGCCTGGAGTCGATGTTGACGATCGAAGTCTGCACGACCTTGATCTCATCTAGGAGCAACTTGAAGTTGGGATCCATGGCGCCTAGCTCTTTGCGGAATCTGGTGAAGTGGTCGTGGGAGATTTCGTGGGGTTCCAGTGTGGCGATGCTCACTGCGCCACCGCCGATCACACCAACCTCGGCTCTGACCTACAGGATCTCGACGGCCGTCACCGGAGTGAAGCCGGAAATCAACCTGCCGACGGGGATCACGGTGCCGGATCAAGACGGTGGTGAGGAGGATAGAGGAAACCCGCGGAATCGGTGGCTCTAAATACCAATTTGTTAACAGCAGGGGAAGGGAATCGGAAGAACAGAGCTAGGCGGAGGAGAAGCAAGCAGGGGCGAGGAATAGACAACGAATCTTAGTTCATAGGAGAGTTGTTACAGCAATGTTTTCATACCCCTTCCGCAAGAAGGTACCCGATACATATAGGAAACTCACACACGCCTCTGCCTACTGCATACACTTCACTTGTTCTGCCAGGCCGGACCGTAGTAGCGTGGGTTTGGCACCCTGGGCCTTGGCTCCTGTAGCCCATCAGGCAACAATGCTGTTGTCGGTCCAGGAGCAGCCGGAGCGTCAGCGGAGGCTGATGCAGATCCATCATCTTCAGTTGTCGGTTCAGAAGCGCTGGAAACTCTGATGAGTCTCTGACCAGTGCCTCTCCCAGTCGGTCCCTTCAAGATAACAGTAACAGCAACAATCGTACGGGCGAGAGACTCTAATGCGTATTCCACAACAGATAGTTAAAAACAACACCAAAACAAAATACACGATATTTGTATACTCCAGTTCAAATTATAAGATGTTTTGACTTTCTTAAATACATAGCATTTGCTATGCACTTAGATATACACTATATAATATATCTAGAAAAGCCAAAACATCTTATAATTTGAAACCGTGAGTTATTTTTCTAACTGCAGTCTGCAGTTCGCCAATCCACAACTTCCTAGATCAAATAGCAAGAGCAAATAAAAGTAGTCTTGTGAAGTGCGAGCAATTCTTCAAAGGTTGACGTCTAATGAACATTTGATTTCCAGCAGTTACATAATTTACACACGCACACACACTGAGCGCTGCTTTCATCCATCACAGGCTCCCTCGCTCCCACCTGACCACCTACGTGTAACGGTTTCACTGCCCATATACACAAAAGAGTATCAACAGCGGCATCACTCTTAAGAACGACGAGTGATTCTTCCACTGAAATAAATGGAAACCGGTGCCTTCTCTTCAACCAAAAGCAACAACTTCAGCACTCATATATACATGAACAAAGCAACTATAGTTCCCTTAGCTCATCGTGCATCCCGTTTTGCGGTTGGAGGTCTATCAGCAATCACGTTAAGAGAAACAAAGCAAAGAATGGCCCTATGGCTTTCCCGGTGGCTCTTGATGTTTTGCGCTGCTCCGGGACAGCAGTCGCTCCCTTATCTCTTTGAAGGACTGGAGCTCCTCAAGCGCGTCAGATGTCCTGCGGGATGTGACCGAGCTTGCTGAGGCTACTTCGCTGGCCTCAGCCCTTGAAGTTTGTGATGAATTGCTAGGATTTCGCAGAGGGCGGGCGTTTCTCAGCAGGTTGACTAGAGAACCGACTTGTGCGTCTTGAGATTTATGGGATGATGAACCAACCTGATCACCTGTTTCCTTCCCATCAGCGCTCCTGTATAATCCACACAGATAAAATTAGATTCCTAATAAATTCAAGAGTGGAAATAATATCGATATGAGGTGGTCCGTGAACAAAGCAATTTTGTCAAAAGATTGTGTATTGCTGTTGTAGGGAGCTGTCAAAAGGCCAAAAGGGACTGCCTGATGCTATAAAATCCACTCAGTAACATCTTGCTAAGAATAAATATAAACCACAGGCTATTGAGCAACGAGTGTTGACTGCACACCAAATAGTACTCACTTGCAAAATTTGCCACTACATTGTCACAGATCAAGATCACTAGCAATAACATAAGTGAATTTTCTTTTTAAAAATATATAACTCAATTAATCGTTAAAGTGAACTTAATAGCAACATACATGGAATGTGGCATATGGATGAAGTTAAATGTTTTCTCACAGTTAGCCAAAAAAGATAAAAATACAAAACGATAAGGCCACTTCACTAGAACACAATGAACAACTTGCTCCCAGATGAAATTCACCAAACACAATGCCTTCCACTCTAGTATAGAATAACAAACTTGTAAAATGAAGACGGTTATAGCTTTTTCATCTTTGCCTATAATGTATAACTGCTTACATTTGTATTTCAGAGTTACTGCTGCATGCAGGCCCTAAGGGCTGTTCACCACAGACAGTTTACATGGATTACTACCCACAGTTCTGTAACGCTGGGTGATAAGCCTCCTTATCTATTCGTCAATTATAGGTTACTAGCCGAGAGAATCAGTTGCAAGTGCTAATATTAGATTGGATATCAATTAAAGATATGATTAGACATGTTTTTCACTTAAAGATAAGATTATATCTGGTTTCTTAGGGGGAGTGAAGCTCTATAAAAGGGTTGCTAGCATATCAACATTCATCAAGCAATAAGAAATCCAATCTGTCTGACGTCTCCCTTTTCCTACATGCCCTTGTGGTAAGACTGGTCACAACACTTGTGCTCAGGGCCATCTAGGATTGGGTCCTCACAAATACAGTAATGAAAGAAATGCTTCCAGCAGCAGACTCAAAGTCTCAAATTAATTGCCATCTGATTGTTCTAAACTAATTTCCCAACACACTATTTTGTACAATAAAATGAAAAAAAAAAAACTTCACTTAATCAAATACTGTAGGCAGTTTTCTCATGCCAAGGTTTTAAATCCTCAAAGTAACATCAATCTCATCATGTGCAGAATTTTGACAAGATCAATCATGTGTCTACATGAAAGAGTTGAAAGCTTACATATGCCAAGAATATAGCTCTAACATTCCTTAACAGCTAGATACACAAACAATTAGCTAATTGAAATTGAAATGTGCTCCACCTTTTAATTTCTACAGACAAAGAATAATCCATGAAATTCAGATCTCCAATGCACTCGTGCACTACCACATGACAGTAGTCGGTCAGATCTCCAATGCAATCGTGCACTACCACATGACAGTAGTTGGTCTATCTATATGAAGGGAAGTTATCGCTCTGCTGCCGGGCATTCAAAAGGTATCAAATTTAACTCTGAGATGTGCATTCTCTAGTCAGAACCAGATAAAGCCAATAGGGTTGAATTTGTGAAACTCACACACCAAAAATGACCTTAAAGGATATTATTTTAAACATACCGAGGCTGGGAGACTGGAGTGTCAACATCATCAACGTCAAAATGGTAATCCACATCATCCAGATCATCTTGCCGTGGTGAATCACATGAGGAGAGTGCAGAGAATCTGCCAGATTCATCTTTATTGTCCTTGCCCTGCTTATCCACCAAAGAGTGTCAATTGAGGGAAATAGATCAACTTAATCATTCTCAAACTGGTAGAGTGCCCTTTCAATTGATAATTAAGATTCAATATAGACTTTTTTTTTTGAAAGGGTGATTCAATATAAACTGCAAAGAGTAAAATCACCACGTCATTAAACATTTCTTCCTAGTTCAACTTATATATTACAATATGCATTTTTACAAGTATCAAGGATCACTGGACCTGTACAAAATCAAAAGCAGTTTGTCACAGCTTGTACAAAAAAAAAAGAGCTAAATTGAGCATCTTATAGATTATTGGTTCAACACGAGACTAGGTGTCTTTGTATGTGCCAAGAAAACCTCCATCAAACATGGTAATGAGTGAAGTTTGGTACAAATAACTTAGCAAGAAACTTGGAGCCAAAGTTTTAGGTTCAAAGTTCAACCGGTTCGCAGTTTAATCGGTTCTGTAAATACATGAAACCATGATACTTGGGACTCTGAATAATTATTTTTATTATTTTGTAAGTATCTGCTCCACCTTGCTCTAAAAATAAACTGGTGCGATGAGCCTGTCAAATATGATACTGTCAAACTAAATTGATCGAATAAAGATTAGTTATTCCATTACTAACTCAGAGCCAATACATATATACAGATCATTCTAGTTGATCAGGTATCGACTGTCCAAGCTCTCCTGGTCAAAAAGATCCAATCTTGCACAATGAAGAATTGAAGTTCACACACAAGAATGACAGCTGAACATATAAGTAGAGTCATGAATCACCTTATGTCTGGGTGACGAGGTCGCATATGGATCAGCTATCCGAAGTTCCTCCATCCTCCCAATCAACCGGCCACTCTCAGATGGAGACTCCAGAGCACCTGCTGCCCCCATGTCTCCTCTTCTCGGCAAAGGCGGTGGTAGCAGATTCTGGCGGTGTGCGGGGCTCCTCCTCTCGTTCACCTGTGGTATGGGCATTGGCGCAGACTCCCACCTCATGAGACGGGGTGGAAAGTGGGGAGGCGATGGCGTCGGTGACGCGTAAAACACTGTAGGCGGCGAGAACCTGGCCTGGTGTGCCGGCGTGTGCGGCCAGAACGCAGGCGAAGCCCAGCTGTGTGGGCGCTGCTGCTGATAGGACGGTGGGAAGCCGGAGCCCGTGGCTTCTGTAAGAGAGGCCGGGAAGGCTCGCATGGGCTCAGCGGCTGGGCTGCCGACGTAGTCTGGGATTATCACGGAGGGCGAAAGGGAGGTGATCTCGAGATTGAAGGCGGCGAGGCTGGGGAGGTACTGGACGGAAACGACGAGGCGACCGAGCTGGGTTTCGACGGGAACAAAGCGTTGGGAACGCATGGCGGCCTCCTGGGGGCGCGAGAAGGGCTCGGCGAAGGTGTCAAAGCGGTGGCCCATCTCGTAGTTGTAGGAGGGATTGGCGCAGAGGAGGCGGAAGATGCGGTACGCCGGGAGGACGCGGAGGGCGGCGTAGACGGACCTGAGCAGCGTGAAGCAGTGCTTGTACGCCCGGTTCACGGCAACCTCCTCGCCGCCCGCGGCGTCCGGCCAGGGCTCGCACGCCACAGTCCACCTCTCCACCACCTCCCCTCGGGCTCCCACACCACCGGCGGGGCACAGGAGGACGTCCACCACCAGCGGCTCCCCGGGGGCCAGCTCGTCCAGGCGGTCGGCCGCCTCGGGCGGCGGCGGCGGGTCGTGGAGCGGGAGATGGAACCACCTGTCCCTCCGCCTGAACGACGACGACGACGACGACGACGCCGCGGCGGCGAGCGGGCGCGGCGTGCGCACGGCGAGGACGGCGTGGAGCACCTTGAGGTGGAACTGCTCCACCATCAGCTCCGCGCCCGCGCGCACGCCCCCAGCGGAGTCGGACATCCCGGACATTGCCGGCGACGCCGAACCCAAACCGCCCCAGCGCCTGCCGACCCCTCCTCCTCGTCGCTCAAGCTCTGGTCCAAGCTGCTGCCGCGCGGCATGGCTGGCGCTCGCGGCAGTAAGACTGCATAAATCCGATCCGCTGGCGATCGGAATCGGAGGCCTAGTTGGGTGCGTGGGATCGTAGCGATCGATAGATCTGTGCGCTGATGGGGAGGGAGAGGAGAGGTTGGAAGAGTTGGGGATTTGGGTGTGGAGATGCAGAGGGAGAGGGGGTGTTTATCTGCAGGGAGGATTAAGGATCGCTGGCTGTGCTCTGGGTTTGGGTTAATACGTCGCTGTTGGTGTCGTCATGATGGATATATTATGGCGGTGAAGACGAACCTAAAGTGATTTTATCCGCTGGTAAACGTGACATTCAAAATTCTAAGCTGTCAATCATCCAAATTAAACTCTTTTTGATAGCAAATGGTTAGTGTTGAGGGTTTTTTTTTCTGGCTTATTAGTATGATGGGGTCTTTCGATTCCTGTGGTATAGATGACCGTGTGAACTAATTTCTCCTTTCGTTAGTTTTAATTTTTTTTCTCTCCCTTTCATGGACCACATAGGGAATCCTAAAGAGAAACATAAGCCGTTTAATTCCTCAATCCAAAAAAAGTGCAATTATGTGATGCGTACGAGTCAAACTAGTTTAACTTTGACTAAATTTATAGTGGATAGTATTAACATTTATGTCTCCAACTAGGTTTATTATAAAAATGTATTTAATAATCAAGTTAGTGATACTTATTTTGAATTATAATTGTTAGTAATTTTTATATAACTCTAGTCAAACTTTAAATCGTTTGACTTCTCCTTTGTTGCAACAAATTGTTTGAGTTCTCGAATAGCAAGAATTGTATCTTTTGTGGATGGATGGAGTATATATAACAACATGGTTCTTCTTACATGTGAATAAATATTACTTTTGCTTCTATAAAATATTTGTTATATACTCCCTCCATTCTAAATTGCAAGCTGTTCTAACTTTTTTTTGATACATTGCTTTATATATATATATATATATATATATATATATATATATATATATATATATATATATATATATATATATATATATATATATATATATATATCAAGACACGATGTATCTAGGTGCATAACAGAATCAATGCACATAGAAAAACTAAAACTGTCTTATAGTTTGAAATGTAAGGAGTACAAAGTTTGATTTTTTTTTTGGCTTTGACCATTAATAACTTAAAATTGTATAGGTCAACCATATTAGCATAATCGTATATCATGAAAAAATAATTTTGTGATACACTCTTTCTACATAAATAACTGATTTATAATATAGTTTTAAAAAAAGGATATTTTATATAGATGGAAGAGAGGAGAGAGTGAGAGGAAGAAAGACGAGCAAAAACAAGTTTAATAGACAAACACAACAACACGAACATAGCTGTCATGAGCAAAGAGCCTGGGTGGTGTCCTATGTAACTATGGTTTAGGTGCGCGATCATCACCATGAAGGGTGTAAGGGTCGAATGGCCAACAGGAGTGAATTGGGCTTTAAAAATTAATTGCAATAATCTTAGCCTGTGCAAAAACTAAACTCCCTTAGCACCTTAATTCCTAAGTTCTTCTAAAAAACAAGGTAATGAGTTCTTAGAGCCAACAAACTAGTCATATACTTATTAGCAGAGGATTACACTAAGAGTAAGGTACTTAATTTTTCAAGAATGAAACCTATGTTAAGCACACCAACAATTTAATCCTAGTTGTTAATAAAAAAAACTTGCAATCAACAAGTGTAGAGCAAGTAAAGAGTAAGACAAAGACACAATCAGACTTTTTATGCGGTCTCGAGTTGTTTCCACAGACCACAACCCCTAATCCATGTTAGAGCACCCAAGAGTCACCAAGACTCGGTTAAGCTCCTCTCCACTAGTGAATACATGTTTGCCACTTCAACATGGTGGGTTTCAAGACAATATACACCTTCTGGAGCTTCCTCATAATAGCTTCCCCCACCAAGGCGTCTAGGTGATGGCAGTAACCAAGAGTAACAAGTTTTCAAGCTTCAACTCAAGAAAAACAAGGCAAGAACACGATATAACTCAAGGCTAACACTCATTTGTCACTTCTTAGCTTGGGTGGCTATCCAAATGTTTCATTATTCTCTCAACAAGTGTTAGTAGGAATGGTGAGCAAGAGTGTCTCTAAATTAGCTAGGGGTACCACTTATATACATGATAAAGAGGTTGTAGTCGTTGAAATAAACTACAAGACATAGATATCACCAAATGATTTGTTGGCCTCCACTGGTCACACCAAATCATACAGTGGCATTGTGCTGGTTAATTCCTATAATGGCTAGTTGAGAATGTACTCGAATGTTCCTCACCATATGATATATCAGTGAGTAACATAGTCTCATTGGATCATATGGTGTACCATAGAGACTTAACCAATTTATATCACTCACTCAAGCTTGGCCCAGCGGATGATTCGCCACGAGGTCACACAAACAACACTAGATCACATGGCACACTAGTAAACCTGCCAACAAGTCACTAAGTCAAGTTGTACCTCGTAGGATGATCCATTGTGAGTCACATAGTCTTACCGAATCATACGGCTCAATGGGTTGGTCAACGAGTCACTAATAAGTCAAGTTGTGCCTCAATTGATGATCCACCGAGGTTATACAGTCCCCACCAAATCATATAGTGACCACTTGGTCACCGGCAAAGTCACTTTTGACTGGGAAACAGTACCACTGGACGATTCGCCAAGGATCAACCCTATCATCCGGTGCATATTGCGGCGCTGATTTTTTGCGTTTTCAAGTTCGATCTCGATCATTCCAACTTCTTTGAGATTCTTGACTTGAAACTACTTTGATGGGGCCACTTACTATCATCATCTTGACTGAGAATTAACTTCATGTGCATCCACATTACCTTGGTTTGACTCCCTCAAGATGAATGCCTTGTACCCCCTCCCCTCATAGCATGACCAAAGGAAAAACAAAGCCCTAATACACACTACAACAAATGTCTCCGTGCACACATCCTACATTCTCACTATAGTGTCCTAAGTCTTCACAAATATCCTTTGCACCATACACCAAACATCAAACCAGGTATTCAGGGCCAAGTCATTTGTGGCCATTTAAATTATGACTAACTCAAATATGATTACCACTACAAGAACACGCATTAGTCACAACACTTGTGTCCATCAATCATTGAAACCTCAAAATCAATCTTCGTTCTCGCATTTGGCACCAACGAGATAACTTAAGACCAAGATGGAATAGTTGGGTACTCACATTCTCATAGGATATTGTAAGAGGTTGGGGTGGCTGGATCCACCTCTGACCGGAGATGAGATAAAAGCGAGCGGATCCGAGCCGGTGGCAACTCGAGCCGAGGTGAGGCAAAACATATCTAGGTGGCGGTGGGCGTGGAGCTTTATTTTATTCAACCCCATGTAGCAAGACAACAACCACAATAGAGGATAAAGCAATGAAGCCTTCGATGATGACAAACATAGCGGCAACGATTATAATGACAATAGTGACCAAGCCTATTGGAATATGGATTCCCTTGGTTCATCTTCAATTTAATATAACACAAAATTATGATTTAAATAAATAAAAGGGCAAGACTATGAGCAATAAAACCCTAGGAACTCAAAATTGAGTGTAACTCAACTGGTTAGGGTTCTGTGTGGTGGTACCTAACCACCAAATAAGTCCTCGACTAGATGTAGGTGCTTATATTTTCATGAATTTATTTTATAATTTAATGGTACTATTCTTTCAATGGTAGACGATCTACCCGTTGACAGTGGGATGCTTGTGGTGACCTCGTCAATCTTAATCTCAAGATTTTCAGTTTAGTGTCTTTGGAGATGCTCATAGGGGAGGTGAATGTGCGTGCGTGCATGTGAGTTGTTGGTATTTGTACTATGATTCACCAAAAAACACTAGGGAGAACTATAAACAAATCCAGATTGCACTAAATCTAGTATCAACGACACACTATATTTCTATAAATTTTATTCTTGTTTCAATTTTTCATTTAAATTAAACTAGTTATGGAGTTTTTAGAAAACAAACCCAATTTTATTATTATCGGAACACAAAACTACCTTTGAAACCAATTAGATGGCCAAGTTTATGATTTCCTGGTTTTAGCCTTGCATGACCAAAAGTAATCTCGACACTCAAGCAATAATTAGATGGGCAAAAAAAGATTTTTTTTCTAGTAAATATAGTTACCTAAGTGTTTCATCATAGGTAGCGCCGGTATTTTATCTAAACAAAGTAACGTCGGTATCGCCAAAAGATATCATATTTGGGTTGGGAGTTTAAGTAGCCTAAACATATTATGTTCTTTGACAACGAAAGAAGGTAAGATGGGTCGACTTGCGATTAGAAAAATGATGCTGTTTCGTCAGAAGCGTGGGTGCCGTGCATTCTTTTTAGTAGTGCTCTATCATCATCTTACGTTGTCTTGGTTTTGTGCTTTTCCGCGAGAACAAAGAGTTGCTGTAGATGAAACTGGGATGCTTTTATGCCTTTTGTGGGATGCTCCGTAGATTATGTCAGCGCCTAATTTTCTACTTTAGCAAACTTTCGTCTTTTCTTTGAAACGAAGGATTGATCATCCTATTACTTTTAATCTATCATTTTCCTTTTCGCAGGGAGTTTCTCTCTCCTGCATGTGAGCTTTTTTCTTTGACAAAACAAAGTTTGTTGTTGTTGATTGCTGCTCAAATGATATATATCCATATAAACTACTAGCAGGGAAGCAAATGTGCCTGACTCACTGGTAGAGAAGACGCTTATCCGTAACCACCAGTTAGCAGGTCGTTAAACACACGATCGACCACACTGAAACTCCCCGTCGGCGCCTGAAACCGTTGCCTTGTTCAAATGACGACTTCAAGTCCTCTCTGTTGACTGCCGTGTGTACCTGCAAGAAACAACAACGACCTAGTAGAGCGAAGAAAATGCAGCGCACTTGCGCACATAATACCAGACGAGTATCAGATGTTTTCCTTCGTTCCACCGCCCTTTATGACACTCAACTACCCAGGATCATTAGTGCTGATCCCCTTCTTTGTCATCCAGCATTATACTAATTGTTTACCGAGTACTCTGAACATCTGGGACAGCATTCCGGTGAAGTCATGTTCTATGCTTTTTACATCGTCCTTATTTGATCCCGGAAGATCACATTATTACAAGTGGTTCAGAACAGCTCACTGTTCACGTGGGTGTATCAATGATGAGCACACGGTGTGACGTGTTAGAATTCTTGACAATCGTATAGTCGTATACTCGTATCCACTCGCTGCTTCCCCGTTTCGTGACTCGGTCCTACTGCACAGGAAATAGGCCGTATTTTATATGTTACTAAAACCCAAAGTTGGAAGCTCTTAATAGCTCTGGCAAACAGATTGTAGAATGTGCTCTCCGTTATATCAGTAAGTTGAATCTAAATTTTCTCTAAGAGTTGATTTGATAAAAAAAAATTATTGATTTTCATCTTCGCTGGTATTTGTGAAAAAACTATAATGGGGTCTTTCTAAGGTATCTATTTGGAAATAAAGGCTATGTTCGCTTGAACTTATCAGCCGTACCGTTTCAGCAAAATAACAGTGTTTTCTCTCACAACAAATCAACATCAGCATCAGCATCAGCCGTTTTTCTAGCCAGCCGAACGGAGCAAAAGGGAGGATGGAGCACAACCCATCATTTGCCAGACCTAACCAGTGGAATCGTGGAAGGCAGTTAGAACAAAAAGAAGTCTATTATCCATTCTTAGACTATTGTCGTAGTCGGATTTTTTTTCTCAAATCAAACTCTAAAATAAGACATCTCCATGACATGGTTCGAAGTGGTTTTAAAAGCGGAATTTGTCTTTCTTAGTTAAAAAAATCTAGAAAATACTTGATAAGGTTTTTCAACCACAAAAAATGTTTTTGACCTTCTAAAATTTTTCAAAAAAAACATAGAGATAGATTGGGATATGAAGAATCCAAGTAAAATATTTAGAGCTCATAAAAAATATATCTAGAAGCTTCAAAAAATAGATTTAGCTCTTGAAAATGATAAAAATATACCAAAAAACTAGAAAACTTCCAAAATTTTCTAATGACTGTCTGAACATATTTAGAAACTTTGCACTATAAAAATATGAGATGTAACCAACATGATTGCAACATATATTAATGTTGAATGGATTTATGCTGGCTGTGTATTATGTCTTTTTGTTGTGGCAAGTTTTAAGAACATGTTCAAACATCAACTGAAATGTTTTGGAATTTTCTAGATTTTGAGATTTTTTATTTTCCTAGAGCTAAAAATATTTTTAGGAACTTCTAAAAAATATTTTAATGAGTTTAAAATATTTTATTTGAATTCATTATATTCCAATCTATAGCTAGGATTTTTTTCAAAATTTCTAGAAGCTTAGAGACATTTTTTGTGGTTTAATAGCCTTGTCAAGTATTTATCAAATTTTTAACTAAAAGATGAGAAAACCACCTTCAAAAACCACTTTGAAACTAGGACAGGGAGGTAACTTGAACGGTTTGAAAAGTTCAGGGCTTAAGATTTCTGATTTTGAAGTTAAAAGAAAAGAATTAGACTAGAGATAATGTTCAGCGAGCTAAAATGAACTTTTGCCGTTACAACTCTTCAGAAGGCCTATGCTTCAGCGGCCCGTTTGGGATGCCTTTGTTTGTGGCCCATTTAGTCGCGCACGACGGCCATCCAAGGCCGGCTTGCCTGCAACGGACTCGGAAAACTACGATTGCTTTGCTCTGTTCGTTTTCCGATTTCTGCGCCCGTTTTGAGGGACACGTTCAAAGCACTATCCGTCCCATAATCAGTCAGATCAAGGCATTGCAGCGGACTCGGATTTTGGACAAGTGGAGATAAATAGTACTCTCCCAGGTCGTCACCGGCTTCTGCAGACGACTCCGCCGCGATGTTACTATTCAAGAAGAAGCAGGAGCAGGGGCGTCGCCGAGGGCCAGCAGTGTCGCCCGAGCGGCTCGTCACGGTGCGCGTCGAGGTCCCGGGCCACGTCGGCCGCGAGTACGTGCTCCCGGCGTCGCTGCTCGGGCACCAGCGCCTGGCGCCGCTGATGGCAGAGGCGGAGGCGGAGTACGGCGTGCAGCAAGGCGACGTGATCCGCGTCCCGTGCAGGCCCTGCCACTTCGTGGACGCCATGGTGTGGGCTGCGGTCGAGGAGGCCATGCAGGCGGGGACGGCCCACGGGGCCGCGGTCGATCCCGGCGTCGACTCCGCCAAAGACTGCGGGAACCGCCATGACCTTGGCTGGTATCTAGCTCCGCCACATTGATCGTCATCGTCGCGGCATTGGTTATTCGTCAGCAAGGAACAGTGCCACCATTGTTTTTTTTATTATCTTAGCCCGAGTCGATTTCTCGTTGACGGTTTGCAAATTGTAACTGTAAACAAGTGTAGATCTTGAAAATGCTACCAAATTTCATTGCGGACTAATCACAAAATGTTCAGGAATTTCTATTTCCAAGAAGGCAACACCAATCTATTACACAAAAACAAAAACAAAAAAAAGAGGGAGCAACCTTTTTTTTTTTTGTCAGATGCGTTTTTCGAGTGCAGTCAGTCTAGAGAAGAACGGCCATATCGCCAACTATAGTGCGATCTCCGGGTGAACTGCTGCGGCGCGAAGCTCAGACCAAACATCTCCCTCAGCGCCTTCCCAGGCTCCAGGAGCCCGATCAGTCTGGCCACGAGGGACGCGCTCTCCCTCACATGCTCCAGGTTCTTGGTCTCCGTCCAAAGGCGCCGAGCGACCTGCAGCCGCCTCCTCTTGGAGGACAGCGAGACTTCCCACTTGGTGTACAAGCTCTCCCGTTCCTGGATCGTCAGCAGCTTCTGCATTTGCCTGCAGAGCATCTCCCTCTCACGTTGCAGCTTCTTTGCACTGCACAGCAGATCATTGAGTTTGAGTGATGCGACACAGCAAAGTTGTGAAAGATATGGAGATGAGTTACCTTGAAACCAGAGAAGTGCTCACGGTGCCTGCTACCACGTTACGCCCCATGCTTCCGTTGGAGTATGTATTTTTGAGAAATGATAGCCTCCTAAGCTCCACTTCCATGTAAATGGCGTCGGCTGGGTCTCCTTTGAACAACAGGAAAAAGTAAGTCCTGTGGACCAAGGAAACGTTGCATCCATGCCACAGGTCAATGATCTCTTGCTGTTTCTTCTCAAATTCCAATGGCCAGTGCGAAGGTGATTGCAGGGCATCCATAATGGGATCCAGCCCCACGCTCCTTATGGTCCCTTCAGCCAATTCTCCATTATCACCCTGAAAATGGTAACATAAAAAAGGCAATTGTTCTAATGAGCTAATAAAAACTGTAGGACATAGCTGTGTGCTAAATTTTATCTCACTAGGATAATAATAAGATGAGCCATGCCAGCAGGAAAACCAGAACATTTCCAGTTTCGCACCTGATCACCATGTTGCTTCTGATACTGTACCTGAGCCATTTCTTTTAGCTCCGCGACAAATTCACCTATGCCAGCAACAAATTCTGTATCACCAGCAACAGAGCTGTTTTCCTTCAGTCCATCCCTCGCGGTGATAATTTCAGATAGCATTGATCCTGCTCTGGATAAAGTTTCACTCTCTGCATCATAGTTCAGTGCAGGTACCCTTCTTTGAAATGTTTCGGGTCTCCCTGGGTAGTCCATGAAACTTCTGCTTGGAGGGGTGCAAGCTTCTTTCTCCAAGTCTTCCAACAAAGTAGAACCCATCAGAGACCTACAGCTCCTGCTCCTGCCAATTACTCTTGAGCTTGATGAGTTGTAGAGGATCCCAGATCCATGCCAAGATTGGCAAACGGTTTTTTGACATTGTCCAAATGTTGTTCCAGGGTAATAGGAGATGCATCATGCTGTCTAGAATTCACAGATCGATTTAGATTATTATCCCCTTGCATGCTGGAAGCTACATTTGAATCTTGCAGACTATTGCTTCCCAAAGCTGACGACTCTAAACATTCATTTTCTTCTGTTTCATTGGTCTCTATGCACCGTACTTCTTTGCAAAGATCCTCTGAATCTTCATTAGATATTTGAGAGTTATCATCTCTGCCATTAGTTGGGGGCATCCCACTGAATGGGGGACTACTGACTGAATAGCTAAGAGGGGTAGCAAACTGCACATCATTTTCAGATTGCTGGGACCTATAATCTCTTTGTATTGTCTGGCGTCCTTGAAGCCTAAAATTTTGGCCACTGCTGACAACTTCTGATGTCGTCGACAGCTCATCCTCACATGGCTGAGGAACATCAAAAGTAAAGTTTCTTCCAGAAGAAGCCTACATTTGTACAGAGAGAAATGTCTTTTGTTATGAAGGAACAGTCAAGCTGATCAACTAGAAAGCAGTGAAGTGCGTCTACCAGGGGGTGCTTCGAACTGTGGTTATCTCCTACAACCTTGAGCAAATCTTGCAGTCTAGATTGAATGAGATCACGTTGTAACTTCAGTTCCTTAATTTCCTTCTCCATCTGCAAAGAACAAGTGAAATTTTACAAAACGTCATGGAAGTAGTCATATTTTTGCAGTGAAGACAACTGGCATGATAAATGACGAATGCAACATGCATAGTTAGTTCATTATGGTTACTATGTTTCTTCATGTACAAAGATGGTGAGATGAATACACATGAAAAAGTCATAAGTAGCAGTTACCTTCCGGATTTGATTATCTTTTTCTTTCACTAATGCTTCAAGACCGGAATATGAAGTTGGGCATCTCAATTCACTCTCCAACCTTGCAAGTTCTTTTTGTAATTGCTTAACTAGTGCTTTATCAGACATAACCACATTAACCTGGGCATTTGTCACCACTTCCTTTGCACAACTTGCAAACAACAAGGTATTTCTTGACTGTTCCATATGGCTTCGGGCTGGGCTCATTGTACAAATAATAGCTGTCCTTGCATTGCCTCCTAGAGAAGGCTGTAATATGCGTGTGAGCTTTGAATCTCGGTATGGTATGTGTCCATTTCTTACCTTGCTGCAGAAATGAAAATAGGTAAACAATTAAATGCTCTGATGCTCCAAAAAAATAAAGAGTATTTTTATCGTATGAGGAGCTGTACTTTTTATCGTAGCGCCCTGTTCTCTTGACTTATAAGCCGTACTTTTTCAGCCAACAAACAGTATTTTTCTCTCACAACAAATCAGCCAACAGTACTTTCAGCCATGGCTTATCAGCCAAGCGAACAGGGCATGGAACTGGAACACTGAGTTATGGTTGTACCTTAGTTTCCGAATCACAGTTCCGAGGGTAAGTAGACTTCTATTAATATGACAGCCTTCCTTCAGCCTAGCCCCAGCTGATAATGCCTGAGATGCACGTTCACTTCCAGCCAAATCAACAAAGTTCTGCATAGTACAGTCAAATGTGCTTACACTTGCTTACCCATTTTATGCCATGAAAGAAATACGAGTAAATAATTATTTCTCACCACACTAGCAACAAGTGTTGTTGACTTGTCCTTACCCAAGAACTCACGAGCAGAACTTTCGATAGTCTGAAAGAATCATTTATCAAATCATAAGTGATGGAATTAGGCAGCGGCTATTTTACATGAATCTACCAAGCCCTTTTCTTTTCTACATGCAACCGAGCAGTAGGCAAACCAGTTTAAGTATTTGGTGTGATCTGGAGCTGTTTTCATTTAAGTATGTCTCTCCGGTCCTCCTTTGAGCTGGTACAAGAACACAAAGTACACTGAGATGATAATAATCACCAATTAGGTATTAAAGAAAGGAGTTCCTTAAACAAACTACTAAAGTACACACCTTCACACACAGAAATAAGTTCTTTCAGGTGGTCCGAATCCCTCAAGATCACCTCTGTAAGGTTTTCTACATATGTTCCCTTCTGTAGAAATAAACAGCATCAAAACCATAATCAGTGCATGGGGACAGTAGGATACCTTTTCTTCTCTCTTTCTTTTCTCTAAAAAATTAAAAATATAGCTATTTGTTGCTCTGACCTCTGCATCATCCCAAAGTCTAAGTGATGTGCTTTCTGCACTAAGAAGATCCCTTACAACTTCGTTATATATTTCAATTGCTGAAAATTTCAATACAAATGCTCTCTCCTCATGCTGCAAGAAAGAAATGGCCACGTGTATCAGCTGGCAAGTAGAAATGGTGCCATTTTGAAGACTTGTTATGAATTTAATCTTAGGAATGATTATTTGGTTACCTTGGCAATGTAATCATAGATATCTGCTGCTGTATGTTCCGTTATTCCAGTCATGGTGTATGTTTTTCCACTACTTGTTTGACCATATGCAAAAACACTTGCTGTTACGAACAAATAAAGGAGGAAAGAAAACACATTTCAGTGACTTCATGGAGTACTTTGATTCAAAAAAACTGGAGTAAGATAGCAAGCAGATGTTGACTTACAGTTAATGCCACTAACTACAGAGAGGGCAACTGCTTTGGCCCCTTCCTCATATACTTCTTTGGTATTACAGTCAGAACGAAATACCCTATCTGCAAAAAAACAGAGTTGTGTCAAATAAGCTGCACACAACATAGCTGGAAAGTAAGGGACTTTGCAGTGCATACTTGTGAAAAGAGCAAAGTAAAGCATCACTGACTATCTATACTCTAGCCAGATAAATATCTGCCAACTACAATTGAAATCGTACGGCTAAATTTCAGGGGAGTTTCTTTATAATAAAATAGTCTCTTAGGGGACCATCTTGCTACACTGAAAGAGTCACTTCAGGTTGTTGATACCATTACTCCAAAATCAACTTAGCCGAGGTGTTTTCACTGCTAGTAACAAACGACTGATGATCTGGGAAATGTAGGTAAGACAAATATTCCGAATTCTGAGCAATATCAAAAGGATAGACTTGAAAGTTGAACGTTTCCCTCTCAAAATACAACTGAACATGAGTATTCAAATTGAATGTAGCGGTTGGACAGCCAATTTCTGAACAGAACCTGCAGAGATAATGAAATGCTGCATCCAGAAGACCAACTGAACAAAAGAAGCCTGATTTGCAAAGGACTAACCAAACGAATACGCAGTCGGAGCAGTGGGGCGGTCCGGGAAGGTGCTCCGGGAGATGATGGTAGTGTCGTTGATGCACTCCCACTCCGCCGGGTCCCCCCTTGCAATCTCCTTGTCGCTGAGCGGCCTCAGCCTCACCGAGACCAGTATCTTCTCCAGCCTTCCCGCAGCACCTCCACCGCCGCCATTGGCCACCTCGGCCCCATCCACCTTGTCCCACTTCACCGGCGCGTCGCCTCCAATCGCCCCCATCTCTCGCTCCTTGTCCTCTTCTGTCTCCTCTCTCCCTCCCCCTCCTCTCCGCAGTTCTCTTCCCCCGCTTACACCATCTGCCAAGATCACACAGTATTATAAGCAACAGAAAAAAGCGCACCAACATCGAAAACAAACAAAATCAACGAACGGGACTGGGAGAGGGATCGAAGCGCCCCGCCCGGCCTACTCGAGTGATCTGGATGCGGTTGCCACGCTGTCGAGCAAGTGAGTGGTTGCTCTAATTGGTGGCGGAGGAGGCAGGCGGGCGGGCGGGCGTTCGTTCGTCGCGGGTCCCGGCCCCGGCGCTGCTACAGCGCTGGTTAGGATGGTGGTTAGAGTGTCGTCTACTCCTACATCGGGATCACACTGATTAGGCCGGGGAAGACGAGGAGGAGCCCGAATCTACCAGCGTAGCCACTCATGCAATGTTGACCTTCCTGCTTCCCGAGGACGACGCCGCGAGAAAGCGAGCGACGGGAGCAGGATCACATGAGAGGACAGTCTCGCTACTGCTCGTAATTTTACCCGCGCCTCACCACCAGCCATCACTGTGCCACCAAGCTTTAAATCGCAATCCCCACGGCAAACCTGTAATGCTGAAGCGACAGCGACACGGAAGCTGCGAAACAAGCAGAGCAGGAGTGGAATTTACTAGCAGAATTGAGAAGAGGTTTGAGGCGGAGAGACCGAGAGGGAGTGGTCTAGCAAAGCACCTGGACCTGGCGGTTGGATGAGCGAGGTCGACCTCCACCTCCACCACCACCTCCCCCACGATCTGCACTGCAGGCCGTGTCCTCTTGGGAGGATCGCACAGGACGGTGGCGGCCCTTTTCGCCCCTCCCTGCCGTCCTTTTCCTCGCCTGCTTTTCAATTTTACCCCGCACCGCACGGAGAGGGGAAGAGGGGACCGTTAAAAAATTTGATTCCCCTGTTTTTTCTACCGTCTTCGCCGCACGTTTTGCGTGCAGGCCCTCGGCACTTGGCCGTATTGCTTGCGACTCGCGTCGTGTCTCCCAGGCCCTGCTTGGCGTAATGGCATAGCTAAATTATTTTTATTTCCGCGTTTATATAGACTGTTACAAAAATAGTAGGATCGAGAACTTGTGCGCAAGATATATGTGTTGTCCTTTGAAAACTACCACAATAGAGATCTTTGGCAATCATCATCAACGGTGGTTTAGCAATAGGACTAAGTTAAGGGCTATAGATTGTTTCTAATTCATTAAGAACTATGCATTTGCTTTTACAGCACACTAATATAATAAGGAATAGCTAAAGCATCTCTTGGTATAAAGGTTGAATCTTCCTAATTCATTATTTAAAAATGGTTTTCTGCTGCTTAACCGAACAAAGACAAGTGTAAGTTAAGCCCTCTTAGAGTAACTTAAGCAAGGACCCTATTCAAGCCACCAGGTGGCGGGTATGCCACTCGAATAGGTTTGTACTTAGATCCTCAAAGTAGGAGACCCTCAAATCTCCTCCCCCTCCACACTAAAACACTCATTCTTAGGGGAACTGAAGTGAGCCCCTATTCTACCGTTGGGCCCGTTGCTCCCTCGGTATCCCTTTGGATCAACACGAGCTGAGGCCTTCGCTCGCGCCCTCTCCTCCTTCATCGCCTACCGGCCCCTCCCCCGGTCATCTGGCATGCTTCCCTGGCTTGTCCCTGGTCGTCGCGCCTCCTCGTCTGCCCCTCTCCCGCTCGCCCACCACGGGTGCGCCCTCCCCGACGTCCCTTCCCTAGCTCGCTCCCGCCGATAGCTCCCTACTTCCCCACAGGTCAGATCGAGCCTCCTTTGTCCCAGGCACCTACATACTTTCCACTTCTACCACAAGGATCAATTGAGATAATAAGAACGACTTGATTTTTCCTGCTTTTGCTATAGTTAAATGATCCTCCTCCGATAATTCATTCAATCCAAGAATTGCGATAATGTCCTGAAGTTCTTTGTAATGTTGTAAAGTTCCCTTCACTCCTTGTATTGTTTCATAATGTTTGTTGCCAATGATCCGAGGTTGTAACATAGTTGAGTTTGAATCTAAAGGATTTACTGCGGAATAAATACCCTTAGAAGCTAATCCTTTGGAAAGTATGGCAACAACGTCCAAATGTGCACATATCGTGGCAGGAGCAGGATCAGTCAAATCGTCTGCAGGTACATAAAATTGCTTGGATCAAAGTTATAGATCTCTTTTTTTTGTAGAAGTAATTCTTTCTTGCAAAGGACTCATTTCTGTACTAAGGGGTAGGTTGATAACCTAGGCCCCCTCTAGACGCGATCTCTCCCCTCCCGTTTGGCTTCTCTCCCGGGTTCGGCGCCCTCCTCCCTACACGCGCTCACCATCCCGTTGTGCACCTTGTCGGCACGCACCCCTCTTCAGTGTTAAAGGAGATGGAGAAAAATATTATTTTTAATGACTAGTGGGTCTCACGAATTTGAGGCTAGAATATGGGGACTATGACAGCGTTGATGTAAAAATTTGAAGACTCAAAAAGTAGATGAGTCATCGAATCCTAATGTTGTGTTTGGTTATGGGGCGGGACAACGACGAAGTGGGATATCCCAGTGTTTAGTTCAGAGACAGGTGGGACAGAATCACCCCTAGGAGAGAATATTCCCTCAAAATGTTGTCTCCACGCGTTCCTCTAAATCTGAGGTACGAGCTCATCCCCTTCCGATGTCATTCTGCTCTGTCGTATGCTTCTTCCTCGATCCCGATGTGTGCTTAGCCTCAGGCCCCCGACCCTCGACGCAGGCACGGGCTCGGCCTTGTCCTCAGCCTTGCCGCGAGCTCTCAAACACATGGCACCAGCGCGAGCTCAGCCATGGCCCACGACCCCGACGCGGGCGCAGCCTAGCGAGCTCGGCCACGGCCACGACCACGTTGCGGGTGTGGCCTCGGGCCTGGCGTGGGTGCGGGCACGGCCATGGTGCAGGCGCAACCTCAGTCCCGGTTGCTAGTTGCAGATTGGGCATAAAACGGTGAAAAGGACGGTTGCTAGTTGCAGATGGCCATAAACGGTGAAAAGGACGGAAGAAGAAGGTGAGGGAGGATAACATGCGAGTTCCACGTAACGGATGTGTAACAAAGCAGGGACATGGTATTATCCTTTTTATTTTCAAACATAAAACAGGGATATCCCCATCCCCTCAATCAAACACATAGCAGAGATCATCCCATAAAAAAACTAAAATGGATCCATCCCATCTCTCATTCCATAACCAAACACACTCCAAATAAAAATCCTGGTTTAGGGGGCTCATTGTCGCCTGTCGGAGTTACCCCCCGTGGAGTCATGGGCCGATACAGAACTGCACCTCTCTGAGAGCTCTCCGATCCGATCCAATGCCGATTCAGAACAGAAAACGTTGAATGTCGTCTGTACAATATTTTAGACAATAAGGGACAATGACATCCAGCTTGCATTTGCATGCCTACGCAGGAAGGCGCGTGTTGATAGCTGCTTCAGAATGAGGTGACGTCCTTTAAATTCTGACTAGGGGTGTGTTTAGTTGCCCAAACTTTGGACAACCAAAAAGCCCACAGCACTGCAGCGGTATTGTAGCATTTCGTTTGTATTTGATAATAATTGTCCAACCGTTGACTAATTATGCTCAAAACGTTCGTCTCCCAAAGTACAACCAAACTGTGTAATTAGTTATTTTTTTATCTACATTTAATACTCCATGCATGTGTTTAAAGATTTGATGTGATGTGATATGATGGAGAATTTTGCACTGTGTAAAATTTGGAGGTGCAAAGTTGGTGGAACTAAACAAGGGCTACAAGTTCATATAAGACAAATTAAACAACTTGACATGTGATCTTGCCATTTTATGATTTGTTTATAAATATAGGACCTACGCAAACACATGTAGCAGAACTGAAAACAAATTAGTCCAATCCGCAGTCTAGCCATAATTCCATAATCAGAATATACCTGCATGTAAGGTTGTAAGAGAACCGGATGCTATATTTTATAGACCAGTGCTGATTATGCTTTTATTGGTTCCAAACCGCAGGTTATTTAGCCACTTCTTCTGTATCTATGCTTTATTTTCTGTTATTATTCAGACAACATGTAATTTTATCATTGTTTGGCTATAAAAAAAATCTCTTGTGAGTTTGTCTTTTTAGTTGTACTATTTGTCTGTATAAGATTGTTGCCTGAGATTTCTAAAGACTCAGGAACCTAAAATATAAAAACTCCCTATTTTAGCATTATCGAAGTTAGATTTTGACTAAGTTTATAGATAAATATTCAAATACCTACAATTTTATTATCAAAACATATTTTACCAAAAAAAAGTTAGTGAAACTAATATGGTATCGTAGATGTTTATGTCCTTTTCTAATTAATCACATTATTTTTTAATTTAGTATAAATCTAAAAGCGAACTATGAAGTGAGTTAGAAAAGAGATAGTACTATGTAGCTGAGCAAGTAGCTTACCGAGACTCAGCTCAACGTTGAAAATATGACATTGTCATGGCAAAGGCATACTGTAATGAACAAAAGCAGGTAGATTGTTGAGTAAAAGGGGGATTGATACCAGTCCTACGTGAAGGTCAAAGTCTTTCAGGATCAGTGAACTACGAGTAGTTCATTTGATTGGATTATACGTGGAACCTGTGTGCTTGAATTGATCTTAGACTGTGTTAAAGGAGGTGACTTTTAGCGGTAGGCGATGTATCCATCAATAACGAGACATGATGATTTTCTTAATCTTGAAATATGAAATCTTAGTCTCAGTCTTTCGATGGTGCTCATAAAGATAAGGTGTATGTGTGTTCACCATAATTCAAAAATAAATCTCTTAGAATCACGATTCCATAATTTCCTCATCGACTCTTGCAAGCCTAGCTTAGATCTCAAGCGTGGTTGCAACAAACCAAAACCAAAAGGTGATCGTGGTTGATTCAACAATCAAATTTTAGTGTGTCAAATCATCAATTGGCTATGATTCTAACATGAAACCATGGGTCTCCATACGGAGAAACATGAGCACTGCTTTATCTATCCGAGAGACCATTTGATAGAGCTTCTCGGTGCGGTTTCTCTCTAAGAATCACTCCT
Organism: Miscanthus lutarioriparius; assembly: GCA_904845875.1. NCBI lineage: Eukaryota > Viridiplantae > Streptophyta > Magnoliopsida > Poales > Poaceae > Miscanthus > Miscanthus lutarioriparius. The sequence goes on along the minus strand of CAJGYO010000012.1, from coordinate 23,381,239 downwards.
CATAGAAATAACAAAGCTACATGTAGATTCGGTGAAGAGCAGACAAGAATCACTGCTCTATTTATAATAGAAGCTAGAAAATAAAAAAAATATGTTTATCACAACTTCCTATTCAATCCTCACTAACATCACTTCAGAATCAATTCTTATTAGCTGCTCCCCACCCTACCCCCGACCCCCACCCCCACCAAAATCAATTAAAACCACTCTACAAAATAATCAAGGAGTTAAAGCTAAGAATCAGAGTTAAGCTCTGTCAAACAGCCCTAAGCATACATATACAAAAAAAATTAAGGTGAATCTATCTAGCCAACAACTGGTTATTTTATCCATCCCAACAACCAGATTTTTCCATGCACTTACACTGTCTTATCTTGTAGCTATATTTACACCGCATTATTACTATATTTACAATGATTTCATCAGTGTAATTTTTTCAACATAGTGATGTAATTTGGGAATAACATAAATATATGCCAAATTTTTAAAAAAAATTACAAAAAAAAATTATGGATTCTAGACATCAGAGAGAATATGTCAAATTATTTATAAATTCTTCAGAAATTTCAGAACAAATAGAATATTCAGAAAAGAGACGAATGGAGGAGGCCGAAGGAAAAAGCCGAAGAATCCCGTCCCATCCAGCGGTCCAGGGCATCATCATCGCCAATAACGCCACGGCCCACGACCCACCGGTCAAGATCCGCACTGGTTGCGGAGGTAGCAGCAGCCGCATCCGACGGCCACAAAAACCGATTGTTGGAGAAGGCCAAAACAATCGGACGTTGTTTAGCAAATCTGAAAATTAATCCGATGAGATATGTGCAAGTGAAATTTCCTCAACATAGAGTTGTAGCCTGCCTAACTGAAAACTGAACAGTACGGTATTTGAGATATTTGGGAGCATGACACATATATCTTGCGTATCCATGCATACGTAGAAATTGCTGTGCTGTAGGCTTACGTTATGTAGCTGTTTTTTCCAGAATGAGTCGACGTGCTCAGAACTCCTTGTTGGTTTCTCGAAAAAAACTCCTCGTTGCAAAAACGTGTATCAGATCTGAGACGAAATTAGTCCAGTCCGCATCCCAATCCGAAACCCGATCAGCCCCGTTCAGCTTGCTGAATTTTGGCTGAAAACACGGTTCTGGCTGAATTGTTGTGGGAGAAAAATATTATTCCAGGTTGAAAAAAGAAATCAAACAAGTCGGATATGAGATAAGCCGAATGGGGCCTACGTAGCAGTGTCTTCTTCTGATAAAAACATATATTGCTTCCCAGCAAATAAGAGCTGTTGTGGAAGCAGCAAGGCATTGACAAATTCAGATTTGTGGATCACGGATCAGGCAAACGAATGACAAAGCGATAAGCCAGCAATTTAGTTATTAAAAAAAGTCAGCAATATGCACGTCGGTGAACGAGTAAGGGGATTGGTATGAATCCTACGTCGTCTACGTGGACGTCAAAGTCATCCCTGAATACACGAGCTTTCTGTCTCTTGGCCTGAAGCCCAGAACGAGAGGTGTCTTGATTCACCGATCAAGCCTCTGATTTCCGACCAACAGCTGCGTTACCTGTGCGTAGCGTAGGCGACTCTCCCGTAAAACCTCTATGGATTTCCATGAGAAGGATGCGCACAGCTCTGATGAGCATGAGCCTGCTCCCCTCCCTCTCGTCCGCCTGAACAACGTCTCGTTCCAGTGCGAGTCCGTGGAAGCATCGGTCGGCTTCTACCAGCGTGTGCTTGGCTTCGAGCTCGTCAAACGCCCGGCGTCCCTCGACTTCAGAGGAGCACGGTGAGCAGCCATTTCGCACAACACAATATACCACTGCCTTGCCTGCTACTGCCTGTTACTCCATCGAAATTTGTTATGTTTATAACTCGTTGCTTTTAAGGGCCCGTTTGACACGGCTTTGGTTCGTGAAAAATCAGCTTTGGCTCGGCTCATATGGAAAAGCAGTTTTTTCTGGCTCTGGCTTATTTGTATGAAAACGTTTAGCAAAACGGGTTCTCCTAGTTGTAAAGAAGATGTCAAATGTCTAAAATACTATTATATTTTTTTCTCTTTTTTTCTTTTTTTCTTCATTTTTTTTCTTTTCTTTTTTTTTTCTTTTTTTTCTTTTCTTTCCTTCTCCCCTTCTTTTCTTCTCCTTGTCCGAACGGACACACTCCTCTCCTCCTTATCCTGTCACCCACTCCCTCCCTCCCCCCCCTCTCTCTCTCTCTCTCTCTCTCTCTCTCTGGGCGTAGCTCCTCGAGCCTGCCATGTGCACATGACCGCTTCCTCCGGGTCTTGTTCCTCTCCGCGGGCCTCCGCCCCTTCTCAAATCCACCCTCCCTTCGTCGGTGGCACCAGCACCGTGGTCCACCTCTGGCGCCCCCATCCCCGTCTGGCGGCCCGTGCTCCTCGTCCATGGCCCGGCTGGCGTGGCGGTGGGCCCGTGCCAGTAGCCTCCTCACGGCCGGCCTCGACCCCATCATCCGGACCTCCTCTTCTTGGGCCTCCTCGTCCACGGGCCCCCGATCGGTCCGACACCTCCAGGCGGGAGGGGCGGTGAAAGGGGGGAGCCGAGCTCGAGGCTCGCGGGCGGGAGGAGATCGGCGGGAAGGCGAGCTCGAGGCGGTCTTGGCCGCCGTCAGGCCATGTGGCGTCGGGGAGAAACAAGCCGGGACAGGATGGAAAGTGACGAGCTCGAGCCAGAATAAGCCAGTATTTTTGGCTTCTCGCGTGGGGAGGAACTGAGTCACCGGGTTTTGCGGGGCTTTTGCCGGCTTCTTGTCGCAAGCCGTTTTGCCTATGGCCGTTTAGCAGGGCTTCGCCCGAAGCCGCTCGAGAAGCCGCGGCAAAAGCCCTGCCAAAGGGGGGCTAAGGCTGCACAAGTACGGCATGGGGATACATCTACTGCAGCGCGGCTCGGATTCCAGCGCTCCGGCGGCGGCTGCAAGACCGCTGGCGATCAACCCCAAGGGCAACCACATTTCTTTTCAGGTGACCGCCAGTGCTCTCGCGCTCGTGCAGAACTGACGTGCTAATTAGGCCTTGATTTGTTGCTCTCCTAAAGTTTACTCCCTATATCGTCGAACGTTTGGATACATGGAGTATTAAATATAGACTTAAAAAATAATTAATTGCACAATTTACGACTAATTTGCGAGACGAATCTTTTAAGCCCTAATTAGTCCACGATTTGACAAGGTGGTGCTAGAGTAACACATATGTTAATGATGGCTTAATTAGGCTTAATAAATTCGTCTCACGACTGCTGTAATTTATTTTTTTATTAGTATCCGAACACTCTATACAACACCTCTATATAACCGTCGATATGACACCTCAAAACTTTATATTCTGAATTTAAATAAGGCCTTAGTTTTAGTTAGTAGTAGAAAGTACCCGCTGATCGGTTGTGCTCGTTTACGAATGGCATGCAGTGCACGGACATGGGGCTCATGGAGGCGAGGCTGGGCGACATGGGGCTGGAGTTCGTCGCGGCGCGGGTGCGGGACGGCGAGACGGTGGTGGAGCAGCTCTTGTTCCACGACCCGGACGGCAATGTGATCGTGGTCTGCGACTGCGAGAAGCTCCCCGTGATACCCCTCGACGATGCGGGCGGCGCCGGGCTTCCCAGTCTGCTGCTGCCGGTGGAAACGAACGTGCATGGCTAGTTCGTGGTGCTTGCTCATTGGTTGCTTAGCACGATTATTTGATTCGTTTGATTAGTTTCGTGAGTTGTAAATAATACTGTAATAACAGGCAGTTCTGCACGCTAATACTGTGGCTTGCACTGTACATCTGTTTGTCAAATGCCAAGTGTCCGTAGTGTATATATACAACTATACAAGTTTGGGAGATTTCCTGTTTACGGGTCTTCCAAGCTGAATCTACGGCCGACCTTTTGAACAGTCGGTTCCCTACCGGGAAAGTAACGGTTCGGTTCGGCTTATACGATCGTGGATTATAAGCTGCAACAGTATTTTTTTCTTACACCAAATTATCCAGTATACTTCTGACTTATAATCCACTATCGTTTCGCAGGCTGTAAAAAGCCCGTGTAGCAAGCACCTCCTTTCCCTTTGCCTTCCATGTGACGCGATGGTCAGAGCCAGCAGAGAGAGAGAGAAGCACATTTCCAGCTGTTGCGTATGTACTGCTTTTGCAGTGACGATGAAAGTGGCTTTACTACTAAAGTATGCGCCACATGCAAAGCTACAGCTAGCATCATCACTGAAAATGTCACGCAATGCAAAAAAAAATCACCTTTGAATGAAAGGATTAAAGAGGAATGTCACGCGACGCTATTCAGTAGGAGTGTATATCTGTTGTGTGACTGGCGACAAACCGCGTACCCGAAATCGCAAAGCAACCGCACCAGCGTTCACAGCCCAATGAGAAGCCTGCTTGGCCCAGTCGTGCGCTGTGCAAAGTGCAAACCGAAACCGAAGTCAGTGGCAGAAACAGCCCTTATCCAAAAAAAAAAAAAGTAGGTGACACAAGCCACGCTCTGCGCGGTAGGACGCTTGTGGCTGCAATGCACGGCAGCAGCAGCAGGCGCGGACCGAGCAAAAAACCAGCACCAGCCAAAGCAGAGTAGCAGGAGGCGCGAAGAAGCAGAGAGAGGCCACAGCCACAGCATGGCGACCACGGCGTTTCTATCCCCGGCCAAGCTGGCGCTGCAAGGGCGCCGGTTCGCGAGCGCCAAGACGGCGGGAGCGGGACGCGTCAGCGTCAGGGTCAGGGTCCCTCCGGCGCGGGCCCAGCAAGAGCAGCAGGTGAAGGAGGAGGAGGCCGAGGTGGCGACCTTGCCGCCGACGCAGGGCGCCGAGGAGCAGGCGCAGGCGAGGAAGGGGGACGCGCAGTCGCTGCCGCGGCAGCCGCTGGCGGAGAGCAAGAACATGAGCCGCGAGTACGGCGGGCAGTGGCTGAGCTGCACGACGCGGCACGTCCGCATCTACGCCGCGTACATCGACCCGGAGACCAACGCGTTCGACCAGACGCAGATGGACAAGCTGACGCTCATGCTCGACCCGCAGGACGAGTTCGCCTGGACAGACGAGGCCTGCCAGATGGTCTTCAACGAGTTCCAGGACCTCGTCGATCACTACGAGGTAACCTCTGTAGTTACTCCCCCCACTCCAACAGCTCCGATAGATAATTTAATGTCCGAAATTCATACGGTCATTTTTTTTATTTCCTCTACTTTAATGCAAGGCAGGACTCCTGCTATTTTTTTAAAAAAGAAAAGAAAAAATCATACAGTCATGGCAAAAGAAGTGCTCAGTATGAGGATAGCTAGCTGTGCACTACTGGATGTCTTCATGGCTCATTGCTGGACTCGTTTCTTCTTTGAAACAGGGGGCTGAGCTGTCGGAGTACACACTTCGGTTGATTGGGTCAGACCTTGAGCACTACATCCGCAAAATGCTGTACGACGGGGTGCTCAAGTACAACATGAGGTCCAGAGTCCTCAATTTCAGCATGGGCAAGCCTCGGATGAAGTTCAACAGCAACCAGATCCCAGAAGCAAAATAGAATGTACTTATCCAAAACCCTTAAGAGAATGGTTTCTCCATTCAATTGCTGAATAAGATGTATACTTTGCAGTTCCAGATACGAACCGCATTCCAGAATTCAGATTATACAGATGCAAAGTCATACCGATTCTAGCATTTTGTCACCCCTACGGGAGTCTGGGCAAGATAAGGGTTCGCTCCAGTTTAGACACCCCTTCTGTTTTTAGAGCACTCAAATTGGGTTACACAATACCATAGTTTCTGCTAATAGATATCACCGAAGACCCCATGAGTATCACTGGTCAAAGTTGCACAGAGGTGACCACGCTAACTTACCAAACGACTTTCTGAACTGGATGGAGTAATAGCTAGTATGGGTAACCCTCTCCCATCATTCCACGACAACTCGGTACTTTTTAAATTCATCGCTCCATGGCCTGAATTGGTCTTCTTGCCCAACGTTCTACAAAAGCATACAGATAGAGAGTAAATAATAAAAATTTGGGAACACCGCACCATGCTATGCTGTTGCTGAGTAGCATGTACTGGTTCAAATAAGAGAGTACACATTAATATTGCAAATAAACTGATTAATCATGAATTATGGTGGATATATTTCCCAGCCCGATCTGTACTATGCTGAGCTACATAGGCAAACTGACTGTCTCCACTGAAAAAATAAAGCTTTTGTTTTAATTCTACCAAGAGTACGCTTCTGCTACAGTCGTTACTTGTTTTAACAAGAGTTGGAGCTATGAGTTTCAGATGTGTGCTAACAGACACTTAGTTTGCCCACAATATTAACAACAAAGAAATGGTATTGTGGTTACCTGCAACCAGAAGAAAAGCCCACGCAAAAGAGCCAAGCCATTTTGATTGTTATTGCATTGGAGACTGAATTGCTCAGCGAGATCTGAAATTCAACAAACAAAGAGGTGTCAGTTAGTACTGTAATCACATGCGTGCGTCTCAGGCCACTTGGAGACAACATAGCATATCAGGTAAGTTAAAACAAACCGACTGAGAAGCCAACACAGCTCATCATCGATATAACTGGTACTGCACGAGAAACCATTTGAAACGTCATACATTAAAAAAAATTAAGAGCTCCATGAAAAGAGATTGACAGGATCCGCAAGTCCTTCATTTGGAAGGGGACAGATAAGTCTAATGATGCCCACTGCCTCGTCAACTAGGGAAGAGTGAAACATCCAAAAAGCTTGGGGGGGCTAGGCATCTCGAACTTATAGATGGAAGAGCGCTAAGGCTGCTAGCTTTGGCCTGAGTGGGTTAATGATTCGAAGCCATGGGTGGACATGGACACCCCTTGTGATGCCACAGACCGTCTGCTGTCCAGTGCGTGCACCACTGTGACAATGGGTAATGGCCACAAGGCCAAATTTTGACACAGTAGCTGGTTGCAAGGAGACGCCCCAAGAATGCTGGCACCTAACTTCTACAGTTTAGTTAAGTGCAAGAACAAATCAGTTAGCCAGGAGCTGAGGAATAATGCGTTGATTAGAAGCCAACTGAAAAGAATCACGGATGCTACTCAACTTGAGGAAATTATTCCCCTCTGGCTATGACTCAGGATGTTCATCTGCAACCGTCACTTGGAGATGGATGGCTAACAGGGAATACACCGCTAAGTCAGCATATCAAATCTAATTCGCCGGTTCATTTGAGCCAACACAATCTGCTTTGCCTTTAAAAAAAACGACCTATTTTGGAAATCAAAAGTGGAAAATAAATGCAACCTTTTTTTAAGGTCTAGGGGTGTTATACTGTGGCCCTAATCAGACCGCATGTTTGCTTATAGAAGGTTACATGGAGATTGATTGAGTCTAGCTAAGTAAGCTGTGCCGTTGCCTCTTCAAAGAGCAAACACCATTTATCCACTACTGGTCTTCTCCCTCTGGGCAATAGCCGCCATTGTTCTGCCTCACTCCGGCTGGATCCTAGCAGCTAATGACAGCATTGCACCTCTTCCAGAGTTGTCAGCAGAATAGTGCAACGAACGTCCCAAATTCTTCCCGCGGCAGATTGTTGGGGCGATCTAGCTTGTGCAGCTCACTCATATCCTGCCCAGGCACCATGGGCACCCCTATTGCTGCCCAGTACTGCCTAGAAATGTGGCAACCGTTTATGATATGCTCTGGGCCTCCGGGGTATCATCCGCTTCATTGCACACTTCACGGAGCGCATTTGGCACGATTCTAGTTCAACTTCATTGCCTGGGATTCTAATTCAAAACAAAGTTTTGACAGGGATTACCACACCAAGAATCTTGTGCACTCTGTCATGGGCAACAGAAAATCTGACTACATCTGTCCCTACCATACGCCCATTCACTAATGACATCTGGAGGAGGCAGGAGGGTACTGGATTGGGAAACTTTCTCTCTAGCTACCTCCAAACATCCAGGCAGCCAATGTCGCCTCCATTGCCAAGTGGTGAGAGATCGCAGCAAAGGCGCGTAGAAACGTTTTCAACTGGTTAATTAATCAGTTATGCCATGTGGAATTTGAGGAAAGAAAAGAAGCGAGTATTCGAAAACGAGAGTTCTACGGCGCTGGTGGTGGAGCTGCGGGTAAAAGAGGATATCACACAACGACATCATGCTTTCGGCAACCAGTAGCAGGAGGACCTTTGCCTTAGGCTGGCTGTGCTCTCTGCGCTATCTCTTCATATAGCCTGCAAGGGCAGAATTTTCTGTTGTTTGCTTCTGCAAGGCAGAGCTCCTGCAATCTTCGATAAAAAAAAAGTTCTCCAAGTTCCAAACATATCTTGCACTCAGATGAATACACTTTTTTTTGAAAGGACAACAAAAGCTTTGTCGCAATTTTATTAGAAGAGATTGGTCCAGTTTTTAAGGGAAAAACCGGACCCATAACCCTTACAAGTGCGAGATTAAAACTACTCAACAAACGACTTAACAAATTTGCTTCACCAATGACAACTTTTTTTTTTGAAAAGTCACCGATGACAATTAAACACATGCTATCAACCAACTAGACAACTCACTCAAAAGATCACAGTATAAACAAAAGATCACAGTCTAAACAAGACGAGCCAAACACAACAGCTGCAAAGGGAGAAAACAGAAAGGCTGACAACTAGGAGAACTTAAACGCAACAACAAGATCACTAAGTCACACACAAAAAAAAAACAAGATCACTGGAAACTACAAGGTTAGACGCAACTACAAGATCACTGGAAACTACAAGGCCCACCAGTCAACTACTAAAACAGAAAACGACAGACAACTGAAAAAACCTTGAGAAAACAATAACACCACTGGTAAAAAACCACCACAGGTTGGTCCAAACAAGCAGCTATGGAGAAACACTACTACCTCTGATCACAAACACCATCTGACAAATCTCCTGACTTAGAACTTAGAACAACTAAATCCAGAACCAAAAAGAAGGCTGACACACCACCAGGAGAAAGATACAGGTCAAAAGGCAAGTTAAACAAGCCTAATATGAGTATTAGAACTCCAAAATTCTACAAGAATGAAATGAACCAATGCAATTGTTAAAGTAACATTTTTTCCTCCCTAATACAGCCAATGCTAACTTTACAAATTATGGACCTCAGGTATGGTATGGAAAGAATGTCCACAACTACAATCAGAGATTCAAGCAAACCATCTATTTGGGGCATATGTAATTCAAAAACAGCCCAGCGATTGGATTTAAGGCTCAAAATGAAAACAATAATTAGAAACTGTGGCACATAGAAGGTTTCATGAAGTGCATCAACAGCAGTATTAACACAGTACACATCATAAAAATACCTTTACCAAGAAAATTTGCAATAAACAGTATAAAGATATTTACAAAAGGAAAACAACAATGAGACTGAAAAACAGCCAAAGCCCAAACAACAAGAGTTGATTGTGAAAAAATAATGTGTGCATGATACAAAAGCATACCTGGGTACCTATCAAAGTATGACTTGTTCATCTCATGTGTCCAGGCGTAGTATGCCACCTTATTACGGGTTCTTCGTTCTTTGAGCAGTGGACTGCGATCAGTAGCCAGGGCAAAATACTTATCATACTCTTCCTGTGTAAATGGTTTGTCGAGAAACTCAATCAACTTTTCTTTAAAAACTGAATTTGGCCTCTCATTGATATGTGGGGGCCATATAACGCCTTGTAATTCCTGTGAGTAAACATTTGCAGAAACAAGAATACAGCGTAAGACATAGCTTTTGCCTCATATTGAATAATTTAAACAAACCAAGATACAAATGACAGTACTGATCGCACTACGAGACATCCTCAAATAATTCCCACATGGATAAAAAATAATATTAGAACATTTACAAATAATAAAAAAAGGTACAATTATAGTGTTTGCAATTTATTCTTTTACAAAGAGTTTGCACAATAAGTATAATGTGTTAAGAATAACATGACCTGATGTTTAAAATGGTAATCTACATGAACTGTTAACATACATGATATACACTAGATTTCAATCATGGAGATAGAAAGAGCCAGCAAGCAATTATACCCTGAGAGACGTGATACACTAGATTGCATTCTATAAACTTGGTCAAAGTTAGAGAAATTGTACTTAGGACAAAACTAAAACGACTTACAATTGGGAATGTAATAAATCACTTTCAAGCCTTAAAATAACAGTATTATGCATGAATGCTACAGTACCACAATTATCTAAAAGGCTAAACCTATTGTGACAAATTACATACTGTAAACATGCCATAGGAGCAATCAAGGTATGGGGAAAGACAATAAGAGGCACATCATTAGTTCGAGCATGATAACAAATCAGGTCATGTGCAAGTATAAACCAGACAAATTTCTTGCAAGTTGAACTGCTATTTGTATTAAGAGGGGCTCCAGGAGTTAGTAAATCCAAGGGACTTGAATCCATATACCCCTATCTGAACAAGCAAAAATAACACATATGCTAGGGAGCAGGGTCGTTCTTCCATTTCACAAAACATGTGCAGTGTTAAAAAAATATAGCATGTAGGAGTGCAGAATTAAATAACAGTAATAATAATGACATGTATTGTAATTTCTCACCGAAGCATTGAGAGGCATGGACAGATGTTCCTTGCTTGAGCTTGCTTCCTTCTTGCCCAAAGGATCCAAATCTGTTGTTCCCCTGACTAGAGCATTCAACGGCTTCTCTCCTCCTTCTTCCACCTTCTTCGTCTATTAGGCAGGGCACCACATAGACATGACAGAAAATAATGGTATGGACTATGGAATCAGTGGTGACGGGCACAAGAAAACCTATGCCCCCTGCTTGAAACATGATAACATTTCACAACAAATGGGAATGGCATGGTGTTACCTCATAATACACCGGTTTGTTAACAATCTGAATATCTGATCCAGGCCCCACATCAACATCATCCTCTTTGCTCGCCTCTTCCTCCTTCACCTTTTTAAGCAAGAAGACGCGTTACAAAAATCACAAGGAAAATAAAGGGTTGGTATCAGGTGTTTAGAACAACATTTCGTAAGAGATGGAAATAGCACGATTTTACTAAAGTAACTCAAAGACCTTCAGAATCGGCGAATCCGAGTCAACCCCATCCTCTGTGACTGACGCAGGGATGGCCTCCTCCTCATCATCCTTTTCCTCCGTACCAATACCGTCCTCCCCCGACTGCCCAGACGCAGGATTGTCCACTTCATCATCCTCTTCCTCTTCCCCCTCCTCCTCCTCCTCCTCCTCCTCATCGGTGTCGTCGTCCTCCCCGATAGTTATTGAACAGTTCCCCGTCTTGAACACCAATTTGCCTTCCACCTCGCGAGCATGCCGGAGGAATAAGAGGTAGTCTTCGTCCATGTCGGGTTGCGTGTCCCACGCGCATTCCGCCACCGGCGTCGGCGTGTCCTCTTCCATGGGGACAGCACCGCTGCGGACCTCGCCGCCGGGGCTCGCCTCTGGAGCCTTGCGCTTCACGCCGCGCGGGGCCTCACTCGTGGCCCAAGGGCTCTCCTCCGACGAGGGAGGGACCCTTTGCCCCCCGCATTCAGAGCCCGCGACGGGGGTCCCGGCATTGTGATCAGGGACGGGTTGCTCGTACCTGATGATCTGGGGAGGGGAGGAGGCGCCGTCCTTGGACGGGATCACGACCGTGTAGGCGTCGCCGTCGAGGCGGACGTGGCGGAGGAAGTAGAGGTAGTCTTTGTCGGCATCGGCGGCCTCTTGCGCGGACAGGCCGGCGGCGACGGAGGGGATGTGAGGTTCGGCCGGCGGCGGCATGATCGGGGGTTTTCCGCCGTGGCCTGGTTTGGAGAGTGGGGTGGAGTCCGCCAGGAGCCCAGGAGACGCGGTGTGACTGTATCCGCGCCACCGCCTCTTATATCGTGGGACCGACCTGGAGCGATTATTCGGCACAGTGATAGTCCCCACTCTGCAGTGGCAGTGGGTAGTCTGGGCCAGGTTCCAGGAGGTGTTATCGTAACCAGTATAATGCCCGTGCTAACGTAACGGTTTTATCTAAAGAATGATCATAAAAACACCCAATTTATTATTTTATAGTTTAATCTTTACCCAATTATTATATTATAGCCTAAGTTATATTTGGCGTAAGTCCTTTATCATTTGTTGCACATCTTCAGGGATGTTGAAACATTCGTTTGCGGGACTCGTCAAAATGTCAGTCAAAAATTTCTTCCTCAGTGTAGGTGATAGCTGCGCATGGTATAGAATATAATATGTTAGTATTGTATGTAGTGTACGGAATATAGTTGGAGACTATATATGCTTACAGTGGTGATCCGTGGTAATCTTACGCTGTCCCACGGCTTCATGAAATTATAGACAAGAAAGCCTCTCAATTTCTTGACGGAGAAGATCAGTTGTTTATTTGATGTACATAAATCAAATTACTGTTTTTTAAAGAAAAGTTGAACCAAATTTGACGACACTTACCAGTATTTATGACCCGAAACATTTGTTACATATTTAGGGTATTTTCGCTCCCAATAATAAATATTTTCGCTCCACCTAGAATTTGATAGTGCCATAGCAAGATTGAACATTCTAGCATTAGTGTGGAATGTAGGTATATATGCCATTTCTTGATAATAACCCTTTAAACATGCATTATCTGGTAGCGGTTCAGCGGATCTATAATGTGCACAGTTTTATTTTGCATGTCTAGTATGAATAAAATGTATAGTCCATTCTGATAATATAGTAGTAGAATCTAAAAACAAACACACAGATTGTAAGTGGTTCATAAATAAAATAAATAAATTCTTATAAAGTAGTACACTGACCATAACGTATCTGGCTACAATCTTGAATTTTGTAGTGAATGTCTGGCCAACACTCAAGTACCTTTTTTTAATTTGTTGTAGTATACCTTATCAATGCCACCAGTACATCGTGGATCTCTTCCAAACCCAGTTATTTTCCTGATGATGATTGTAATTGTCAGTATATAATTTTTTAATCACATATATTACAAGTTTTTGATGAATTATAGAATTTCAGAACTTACAGCAAATTTAAGATCCATGAAGTGGTATTTTTGTTTATGCAGCATCATTTCTTTGTTGCACGCAACCATCCGAATAGCCATATTAAAGCTTTCATGTTCCATCTCTGTGTCTTCACGTAAAATATTTATAATTTTTCTAAGACTTAAAGTAATTGGATATGGTCGTGTACTTCGTACCCACTCTTTACCGCAAAAAAAAAAGAACAAGAAACTAATTACTTAATGTACAAACAATTATGTTCTGAACTATTCAGAAAGAAGAAAGACTTACTCTAAAGTTCCATCATCCGCGGTGCACCGAATGGTTGAGCAAATCCATGACAATAGTTCTTCCTTGCTTGTCCACTTTATTGTACTTATCAACTTGGCGCTACCCGACATTAAAATATCCATTTCATCTAGCTCTACAACATCATCAACCAGATGAACTGGGGTCTGATTCTGTTGCTCATTATCTGGTAATCCTCTTGCTTCATTTAACGGGGAGTTGTACAGGATGGCAGGTAGCTTAAACCTGAAGTTACTTATATCTTCGTGAAAACATAATGAAGTCATGATATATTAATCAATACATACAAAAAAACTTATTACAGCTAGAAATTAATTCGTAAGGAATTACCTGCGTGACATGGTCAAATAAATTAGTTCTAGTCCAATACTCCATATAATTGATCATCCATAATCCACAACTACATCTGTGCATAATACAAAAAAAAGTGAGGTATATAGATATTGTTCGTTATGAGAGAATGGCCTATACACAAGATGGAAAGTTAACTTACACATCTTTTTGCATTTGTTCAGTGATCATATGTCTAGGTTTCCAGGATGACACTTCGATATCGTGTACCCATTTACTTGTGTCGAGTTGAATCTTCTCTGCTACATGTTTTATTAGTCATTCCATTCCTATTAACTATTAAGAGCGAGACACCAAGGTTAATTATGAACTTCTTATTTAAAGAATTTTAAAGAAGTATGCGTACATCATATATATTATGTTGTACCGTATATCGGAGATCTTGCCAGTTTGTCATCTTTTCTCCAAAAGAATCCAATACTTGTATCTCACCTTTTGAAGCATACACAACTGCCAGGTACTAGTGGCACTTTGTAATATTGATAAGAAGGAAGATCTGCGGACATAGAGATTTATGTATATTATTTCTTCATATTTCGAAGGGACAAAATTTATCATATGGCAAATGTCATAGTAAAGCTTACCATATCAGCTTTTAAATAAGTGTTCACCCTTGATTCAGACACGTCATATTTATTATACGTCAATTTTTTAGGATCTTGCTCTCCGTTACCTCGCAGCATTTGAGAAAACCATGAATTTTCTAAATATACATTTCCACCTTCTCTATGATGGCCTTGTTCTTCGTGCCGCATTAACTGGATATACAGACTTATGACCTGCAAGTTTTTAATTTGTCATTAAATTATGGACATATATTTGTCATGGATATTAGTTAATGCAAAAGATGTGTTGACCATCCTTACAGAGCCATTGACATGCTCACTCCCATCAAAAAGACAATCCATGTCTTGTCGTTCTCCCCAACAATCATCGATTCTGACGAGTACATGTTTTTCACTTTTTCTTTGCATGTATTCAATTACCCCCTTGTCTTCTTTCGTAGACACATAATTTATAGAGGTTTTATTTATATAATATATATCAGTAATAAAAAATTAATTCACAAAATATGTACTATTAAGTCCCAATTGTTGAGGTCTCACCTTGAGGCATGATTTGTGCATTGTTTGTTTTCTTTGGTTTATTGTACTCCGGTAACACTATCACATCAGCATCAGCACGCATCAGATGTAAGTCCTTTTCTTGCCGTGGAGTCTGTACATCATCATATTTGATCTGTTCCTTTGTTGCATCTACCATAATGATCTGCATATGCAATATGTAATATTAGTTTAAGATGCAATCTCTAGACATTTTGTATGCAATGACCCACACGCAGCGGCGGAGCTTGCATGAATGTGTAGGGGGGGCCAATTCAAAGGTACACTGCTACAGTATTTACCAATAGTAGTATAGACAATTGGAATTCTGTGGAAAATCTTTGTTTTTTCAAGTTCTATCTATATAGACTGTAATGAATAATTGGAATTCTGTCAAAGAAGAATGAACAATATACGGATTTACATACTTGTAAGCTGTGATCCACTGATCAGCAACAGCAAGCATGGTACGAGAGATGCAGAAATTAATTACATGCATGCAGCGACATGCAAACCACTGTAGTGCAGCCGGAGCAAGGGGGGCCAGGACCCAGTTTGGCCCCCACATAGCTCCGTCCGTGCCCACACGGGCAATTTATGAAAGGAATATTTGAGAAGTATAAGATATAGTTATGTACGTCATCTTCCTCATGAGCACGTTTTCGCTTCTTGGCTACGTCTCTTTCTTCATGCCCTTTTATTTCGGCATCATCATTGTGTTGAACATCTACATCAATATTGCCCCGCACTGGTATGTGTACGTCTGCAAATATTTGTGAGATAAGTACCATAGCTTACATGTAAATGCCTTTCTTTAAAAAAATTGCATGAGGTGGTTGTGCTAACTTGACTCACCCGAAGTGTGCAGTGGATCAGTAAGCACCGTACGTGGGCCTCTACGCTCTGGAACATACTTATCATTTCTACGAAGCCAGTCCATAGGTTCTATGGGCTCATCAGTTTCCAGTTTAGACGATAATCCATCTTCTAAATTAGCTTTTTGACATATAAAAATGTTTCGAGGTTCATGAGATATTAGGCGATGGGTGAAAAGTTTTAAGTCTTGGTTCTTTCTCACCTGCGGCCGAGGATGCCGGAACTATTATTTTGTTATTGTCTTCATTCCGTATTTCTTGGCCAGAGGCTTCCATTTGTGCCTCACTCTCTATATTCATCTTACTTTCTTCTGTATCCAGATGAACAAATCATTATTAAATATAAAATTTTAACAAGTAGAGTGCAGTTACGTACCGGGATTTGGATCAGATCCTTCTGGTTCATGGGAATCCGGTTCTTTTGACATCATCGCCTGACTGTTGCCACTTGCGATTTGCTATAGGAAAGGTCGCATAGATACACAAATAGATTAGATTAAATCAGGGCACCGTTTTGCACAGGCGGAAGGCGAGAGAAGGGCGACCATACCTTTCATGGAGGACGTCCGTCGGGCTGACAACTCTTTGACCGCGGCGAGTGGCAAGGACTTGAAGTTCTCGGTGCGATGTACGACCTAGCGATGACTCGAGGTGGGGGTGGTCGTGGCTAGGGTGGGCGAGGGCTCAGCGTCCCCAGTGGCGGCGACTAGGGCCGACGAGGACTATGGGCGGGGCTCCCTTGATTCAAAGTCGCGCGTTGATCGCGAGTGTCGGTGGTCGTGCTGATCGTTGCACACATCTTATATATCTACGTCAGGCCTGGAACAAATGACAATGGCCCAATAGAGAAGAGCCCATCAGGCATTGAGCCTCCTCATTGCAACATCCCCCGTCCTTCGCTCTGGCGCTGCTCCACGCTGCGTGACGCAGAGCCGCCAGATGAAGTGCCGCGCGATGCTAGCGAGCAGCGATCCCATCTGCTCCTCGCTGGCAACGTGAAGGCTGGAGCCACTCGCCTCCTTGGTCAAAGCATGCAGGCATGCAGCGGCCAACAGACACTGGGTGCCATCTTGAAGCGTTTTGAGACAGGGTAGGAAATGCCACGACGCACACCCAAAAAGAGAAAACAGAGGACCATGGTCAAGGGACCTCACCTAGCGCAACGGTTCCATATATGTGACTCACATAAAAATAAACAAACAAGAAAATTTTTCCAATAGTCTCAGTCACAAACTTATATTTAATCATACATTCTGTAGCACACTCATAAGAAGGCACAATAAGGTCGTATATGGCATATTACAAAACTGACATGATATTATTTTTACATTATGAAAATAAACAAACAAGAAAATTTTTCCAATAGTCTCAGTCACAAACTTATATTTAATCATACATTCTATAGCACACTCGTAAGAAGGCACAATAAGGTCGTATATGGCATATTACAAAACTGACATGATATTATTTTTACATTATAAATTAACGATGATATAAGGTCGTATGTCCCATGGAGTAAGCAAAGGTTGAGAAGGCATCAATCCTGGAAAGAGTGCGACGTCACAAATTATTTGTGGTTTAAAAAAATTCAATACTAAATAAAAATAGAAAATGTTTGAGTACACCCACCATTAGTCAACAGTTTAGGACGTCTTTATAAACAATATTTTTGGTGAAGTTGCAATCTAATTCCTGATTTGGTTTCACCAAAACTCTTGTCGTTGATCTTGACACACCCCTCGACAATGCAACATAAAGTTGTCCATGTGAGAACATAGGTTCTGGAAGATATATTCCAACGTTTGGAATGGTTTGCCCTTGCGCTTTATTGATGGTCATTGCAAAACTCAACCGAATTGGGAATTGTTTCCTCTTCAACTTAAATGGGAGTGAAATATCATCGGATGGAGACATAGGGATCCTAGTTATGAACACTCTCTTTCCTTGATGTTGCCCAGCAACAATTTCTGTGTCAATTGCATTGTCTTGGAATGCTCTAACCATTAGTCTTGTTCATTGCACAAGCCATTATTAGGATCAAGATTGCAGAGTAGAATAACAGGGCAGTTGGTCTTTACTTTTAGCACATGTGGAGGGAGACCGTTTGGAGTAATAGAGTTCAGAAATTCAATTGGGTAGTTGTTAACTGAATCATCATCAACAGAGTCGAAGCTATGATAAACCTTCTCCTCACCTGGAAACATGGCAATCATCTTTGAGTTTAGTTGATCAACATGCTCATTTTTTGTTGAAAGGATGGCACGTGTGCTCATATATTGTGCTAATCTCGCATTTTACACAAGTGATGGGAAAACATTCTGAATGAGCATGTTTATAGAATCTTCATTATCATGTGTATAACCAATCACAATATCTTCTGGCAGGCGAACATAATCATCTCTGATGGTTTCTTCAGTTCCATTACCAATTCTAAGGAGGTAACTTGAAAACCATGGGTCAGTTTGAGCCCTCATGTTACGTGTCAATCTTATCTTGTGCATATTGTCCCACAAATAAGATCTTTGTAATGACGCATCAGTTACCTGTGCTCTATTTTCACATGGAACTACCGGAAGAACCTGCCTAAAATCTCCTCCAAACACCATAACCTTACCCCCAAATGGCAAGGTGTAGCCCATAATATCTTGGAGAGACCTATCAAGACACTCCACTGCTTGACGCCTTATCATAGCAGCTTCATCCCATATAATCAAGGATGCCATACGGAGTAACTTAGCGGTGCCATCTTGCTTTGAAAAGGTGCACATGCTATTCTCTTTAAGTGTAATGGGGACTTTGAATCTTGAGTGTGCTGTGCGTCCTCCAGGCAATATTGATGCTGCTATGCCAGATGTTGCAGTAGCAATTCCTATTAATCCCTCCGAGCGCACTCTGGCAAGAATCGCCTTGTATAGGAATGTTTTTCCTGTTCCTCCTGGACCATCAACGAAGAACACTCGGCTCTTGTTATTGAATACATGATGTATAATTTCATCAAATCCTGCTCGCTGGTCGATGTTAAGTGACTTATATAAATCCAGATCTTCTTGGTCCACTTGTATGGAAAGCTCCTCTCTGACCTCTCTCATGGTGTCATTGGAAAATTCAACTGTTGATTGATAGAATGTAATACAAGTCAGTTATGATGGAACGAGGAAAATGTAATCAGGCTAAAAAATGTCCAATTATTTATCAAAAGAAGAAAAAGAAGAAATAAAGAAAGGGATGGAATTAGTTTGTATGAAACTTACCGGCATCATTGAGCTCAGGAAAGGTCATAACTTCTAAACTCCTTCCCCATCGACTGAATCATCTCTCTAATGTCTCTCAGTGCCATTTGCTCGACCATAGTTGTGTTAGAATTGTCTCTTTTATAATCCTCGAACATTGATTCTTTGTATTTTTCCCATAGCTCGCGCACATTGGTGGCCTCACAAAATACAAGTGTAGTTGCAAGTAATCTGCGTAGTGCGGCTGGCATTTGAAAAGTTTCAGCATCACTCAAGGCGTCATCAAGGGACTTATCTGTCTCAATGAGCCCTCTCTTTTCACATGTTTCTCTGAATGTAGAGTATGTGATGCCAGACACTGTTCTTAAATCCTCAAATGAGGTTGCACCTCTTACATGGTTTAGGAGCACTCTTAAGAAATATCTCTCCCCCTCTGCTGGGTGTGCATACACAACCCTACCAATCTGTCCTAGCTGTTTCTTTCTTCTCTGCCACACCTTGCGACCACTGATCCACCAGTAGTGTTCTGGGAACTCCCTATATAATAATGTCCTTGTGAAACTATCAGCACGATTCATGTTGAAGTATTCCGTGAGTGTAGTCCTAGTGGCAGATGGCCTATGGATAACATCTTCTAGGTTTTCAGACTCTTCGATAATGACAGACTGCATGTTTGGTAGATGTAACTGGAGCTGCAAAACTGAGGGATATACACCAAAAAGATGAAAACCAAAAATCCTGTATACAGCTTCGGGGGGTGATATGTATCGTGCATCATGGTACCGATGGATTTCATTGATAACTCCAGTAGGTTCAACTGAGAATGAAGCACGGTCATGGCCTTTGTATACATATTTGAACAGGTACTTACAAGCTTTGATGCTTGAGCATGCTTCAACGTTCATGTGGCAATTATACCTCATAAGAAGTCCTGGATTGTATGGCACCACCCACCTATTGTCTAACTCAGCCCCTCTAATTTTCACTCGACGTCCATCATCTCTCCTCCTATACAAAGGATATGAATCTTTGCCCTGTTGTGTTGCATCACAAAATTGCCGTGGATACTGAAACCGACATGCTCCATCAATCATACAAGGACACTTTCTATTCAAGGCTCCACACGGACCATGCAGCATATGCTTAATCACAAGTCCATGCAACACTGGGTACTTGTCCTTGTCTGGTATCTCTGCACAAATAACCTTGTCATATGCATCAGGGTTTGTCAATTTACTTGCTGATTTCATAATTAACAGGATATGCTCGTGCGGCAAACCCCTTTTTTGGAACTCCGTGACATGCACATAGGCTGCAACATCTCCAAAGTACTTTTGCTTGGTCAACAAATCCATCAATGATCGTAACTTGGCCCTATATACTCTTGCCACCAAGTCAGGTCTATCTTGTGGTTCCTGGCGAGGCTCTAGATTTTCTGTGATCTCCTGCCATTGCGGATTGCATGTCATAGTGATGAAATAATCTGGTTTGCTAAAACGCTGCACAATGGCCATTGCATTAAGGTACCGTCGCATCATGTCACGATCACCGCCCGGGAAAGAACGTGGCAACACAATTCTCTTGCCAACTTCAGAAGCCCTGGTTTCTCCATTTGAAACAACATCAACCAGACCCTACATGAACACAATTATCAATGATCGACTTTTATAATTATAATAATAAAAAAGTCATTTTTAGTTGTAGTGTACGACATATTTTGCAAAGAAAACATTTGCCTCACCTGATATAGTTCCGTCCGTATGAGTTTCTGGTTTGCTGGGTTAGCATACCAATCAAGC
Source organism: Miscanthus lutarioriparius (assembly GCA_904845875.1). Taxonomy (NCBI): domain Eukaryota; kingdom Viridiplantae; phylum Streptophyta; class Magnoliopsida; order Poales; family Poaceae; genus Miscanthus; species Miscanthus lutarioriparius. The sequence continues at coordinate 23,360,573 of CAJGYO010000012.1, read as the reverse complement.
CTCATAGACTCAATCTTTATATACATGTCAATAGCCCACTGTTGGAATAGTCGTCCTCCAAACAACAGGATGTTAAAAAGACCCCGCCGAACTTGCATTAAGAAACAATAGTATTCTCGAGCAGTGACATATTTTCTAGATTGATTTTCCTCCATGAGGCTACCCAAGTTTTCACCTTGTTGTATGTCAGCGACATTTTCAGCATCATCTATGTAGCAAGAAAAAATATTAGGGAAACTCTGTAGCACATGAGTTAGTTAGATATAAATTTCAATTAATATAAGGATTTGTCTAAACCTGTGGGGTCATGTTCTAATGTTTGCACAGAAGTTGGTGTGTCCGCCATTGTGCCACGTGGAGTAGTAGTAGGGATGATAGGTGCATCAGTATAGGGCATAAATTTGTTCCAATCAGTCTGTCCTCCAGGATTATATAAAGGATATGACAATGGATCATAACAACCCTGGTATGGTTTAATATACAGTGTCCGATCTCCTGTTGCATACACAAGCACACTTCTATCAAAGCATCTCTGTGGGTCATTTCCTTCGGTCCAGATAGCAGCAACCTGTGATGTCATCGGTGCATTGTACCTTTGTAAACATAGCGAAACACAGGTGAACATATAATCTACAAAATTATATAAGCTTAGGTAGTAACTACAACAAAAACTCATGTAGTGTGGTAGAGAAGGTACCTCCTTTGGTCAGGCGTGACATTGGTGTTTAGTTCAATTACATAGTCATCAAGATTTGGTATGGCCCCAACCCTCTTGAATGTTTGAACATAAGGATTGTCCGCTAATATCCTTAGAATATTTCTTATGAGGTTGATATCCAGGTCAGGAGATCTCCGTGCCCTATGTGCTAAGGTATCATCTGTATCATAAAAATACAGTTGCATGTGGCGTGGCCCTTTGGAACTTGGCACCAAGTGGTCAAGTCAGTGGTACAAGGAACCTTGCACCCGGAATGTATAGATACCAGTGCCTGCTGCGGTGGCAACACGACGATCCACACTAACCCCAAGGGTCGTGAAAGAGAAATGAGAGTTGAAGTAACATATGTGTTTTCTAAAATACTTTGCATCAGCATCTACCTGGCTAGTAAATAACCTTTTTAAATCAGATGGCACTTTAGGAATATGCACTTTAACCTTTCCACTTCTACAGCAAAACCCTGGCGGTTCATATTCAAACCATATGGCCCCACAGTGTCTGCAATTAGGCACCTTTTTCAAAACATGGTGCTGGTCTGGTATATCATGGTAGACGTAGTCGTATGGATCATCAGCGTCAGTACCAGCAACACCATTGGCATATATACGGTATGACTCATATCGATCATCTGCATGAGAGTTATGAAGTGGTTACGAACGCACGTGGTAAAATTAATATTATTATTATATATATATATATTTAAAACACAATGATTTATGGTCGACATGAGGCGATACCTTCCCTGTGGAATTGCCTAGCTTCGTCATCATCGCTCTGATGTTCCATGTCTTCCCAGGGATCTGTTGCATGGGTAGCACGTGGTATGTTAAAAACTAACTCTTATGCAGTCATGTTTGTGTCATTAAAAAGCAACCCACCTCCTTCGTCATCAGATTCTTGTATCTCGATGTTTGCCGGCTGGAACAAGGTAGTGTCATATTCATCTACCCGATCGATGTTTGCATGTAACGTGCGAAGAGCTGGTGTCCCATCTGTATAGTAGTTATTATAGGCTAAAGTTATATAATTAACATCAGAAATTTACATATATGAAACTATGGATTGGAAGAAAATGAATCAAGCAAACTTGTGTAATTTGGGCATTGCTACTTGGAGTATCTTTGAATGGACTGATGTGCAATATTTCTCCTGTCCCTTGTATAGCCTCGCATTTTATCGAATAATTCTTGTTTTATCGATTCTTTAAGATTGTTGTACCTTTCTCTATTTCTCCGCAATTGATTGGCACTTGAACTGGATTCTGTTTAATTATTTGGTTGATATGGTGAGATATAAATAAATCATAAAAATGGAAAAAAGCATCATTAGTAGGTACTATAAAATTCCAGTTATTGTTTCACCTGGATCCTGAACCATCTGAGCAGACGGCTCCATTGCGATATCCCCACATACTTGTTGCCTTGGTCTGATGTAGTTATCATTTCGATGTAACCATTCCGAAGCATCGCATGGGGTTTGATTTTCTTTGTCCTAAACCGAGGTTGGGCCAGTAAAAATTCTAGAATTCCCCGTCTGAAATGGTGATTCCTGCACTCCTTGAATTGACGTACATGGGGTCATATTAACGTCAATAGAATTCATGTTTGGGGCGGAAAAATATCCTTCGTTAATTGGTTGCAGAACGGCTGATGTCATTGTCCCATAAGTTGGATATTGCGTTGCTGTTGAAGTAATAAGACAAGGTCAGTAAGTAATATTAATAATAAAAAGATAGCAATCAGATGACATGCAAAGAGCATTCTTTAGCACCTGGCTGATCTGGTGCATTAGGAGGTGCCGTTGTTTGTGCATTTCGCCGAGCACGGTAGTCCCGCTGGTACTCCCGCTGCCTTTTATTTCTCTCCTCCCTTTGCTCGCTTGTTTCTTGAGCCCTAATCCTAGTGCGGTACTCACGTTGTTTTCTATTCCTTTCCTCTCTCCTGCATTGTTCTTCGCTGCAAGCTGTTGACATGGCCTTGTTTATTTATATACTTTTATAGATGATGGCTTATATAAAAAATATGAGTGTATGAAAATACCTGGAGTAGGTATGTTCGTTACATCGCTGAGCGTAGTGCGGCCTTCTCTTTGCGTCCCCATTTTGCCATCAAGGGCTAGTAATAATAATATAATAGACATGTCCATTAGAACCATGATATATCTTGCCGCCAGTGGTTATTTGAATACTGACATCTGAACCGCCTAAATGCTAATCTGAACCTCTAAATGCTAATCTGAACCTCTGAATTTGAAGATGAAAATTTTTCCTACCGTACTTGCTACATGTAACACCCTAGGTGTTAGCCTTGCATAAATTGACTTGCATAGCATGAGCATGAGCATCAAGCATTCATATATAAGCATTTACACTTGAAACATTTGATTGAAACATATGCAACATTGCTTGTTATTTTATGTTTCTTGGTATATATGCATATGATCATGAGTGTAAACATGTACTTGGTGGATGTGAGTCACAAAAACATTTAACAACACATAGGTTAGCAAATAGGACATTGTTCATGAAGGTCATCTTTCATGACCAAACACTTAAGTGATGTTATATGTGTTGACCTGGATAGCCCTATGTGTGACCAATGCATGAAATGAGTGTGTGACTTTGCAAATAGCTTAAACATGTTTAGAGTATCATTATGAACAACTTTGGTATTCATGGCTAGGGCTAAATGAGTCACTAAGTCAGTTCTTGTAGAAGTGATCTTTTGAATGTACAAGGTTTGACCATGTTTGAATCATATGATAGAGGCTATGCATGTATGTGGTCACTAAAGCAAAGTTGTAGTCTGTAATATGGGGAACAACTTTTATGTTTAGGTCTTGAGCTAATTATGTGCATAGCTTAGTCTTTTAGAGCTCACAAAAATCATCAAATGACTGTTTTTCATCACATAGCGAAATCTTCTAAGTCCTTTTAACTGACAGACTGACAAGCCGACCTTGGGGATGATATTACTCAGTTTTGGTTGCGATTTAGCAATTGATCCTTTAAGAACAATTGAAGCTGGTACATAGGGCTACAAAAGTCGTGTAGATAATTTACGTTATGGAGCTACGGTTTAGCGGTTAAATCACTTTGAAAATGTGCTGTCAGGCTTGCATCGGGGTTTCTGAATGAACTGCATCGATCATCTCGATGGCCGACCGTCGCCAGGGCTCGCGCGCCATGTGGAGCCAGCGTCTAGCCGCGCGTCACCGGCGCACTGTCCCGTGCAGCCAAGCTAGGCCTAGGCCGGCTTTAACACTCCCAGCACCCGTCCGCACTGAGCGCACTCGCCATTTCCATTTCCTCGGCTTCCTTCCTCGCCCGCAGTAGCTCAGCGCAGCGGACAGCGCCGCCGTCGCCATTGCCGGCCACCTTGCTCGCCTTGCGCCACATCACTTCGCTCCTCCGCCACCGCAGCAGTGCCGTCGTGCTTCCACCGTCCCACCGCACCAGACTCGCTAGCTTAAAGCGCCCGGTAAGCCGCCTTGCCACGTGCGGCCCTCGCTGTTACTTCGCCGCCGTACTTCGACGTCGTGGTCGCACCGCCTCCGACCTCCATTCGCCGAAGTAGTTGGTGCGCTAGCTTCGTCATAGCTTGTAGACGCTTGGCCAAACCCTAGTTTGGGCTATCACGGCCAGCGCCGGTGTCTAGCCGTCGTTCCGCTCGGTCGCACCGCCATGGTCACCGCCGCCGTGCTTAGCTCCAGCAATAGGTCGCGCTAAGTAGCCCAATCGGTGCGGAAGGTCATGAGGATTCCTGTAGTACAGGTTCCATAGCCGGAGAGGCCACCGTCGGTGAGCTCCGTCGAACCCCGGTCGATTTCACGCCGCCTCCCCTATTTTTGGTCACTGACTGGTGGGGCCGACTGACCAGTGGGTCCCTATTGTCAGTGACAGCAGTACAGAAGATAGTCCATTTATTTCCTGTTTTATGTGCATCTTTGAAATTTGATAAGTTGAGCTCTGGAGATCCAAAATTTGTGAACCAAATTTTGTAGTGTTCCTTAGGAAGTGTAGTATTTAATAAAAATATGATCTTGACACTTACAGTAGAAATTTTGACAGATTTAAATAGAAATTTGAAATGTGTTTTTGAATACATGCAAACTTGTTTATTTTATATCTAGAGTTCCTGTTCTCCAAAACTTATGAAATTTTGATAGCAAGCTATTCTTGACATGTATGAGCTCTGGTAAAAATTTGAGGATCAGTGCATGTATAGATTTGTAGTTATAGATTCTCCTTTTATAATTAGGGGTCCTTGTATGATTTTTTATAAATTATTTATGAGTCCAATATTCATGAAATTTATTGGAGGTTGTCCTAGTACCATATGTATGCTAAGAAAAATATAAAATCTATTTCTTGACACATTTCACTAGGATTTTCTATTTTTGCTATTTCAAGCCTTGCTGCCTTGTCATTTTTGTATAGGATGTTTTACTTGGTAAAATGGCATGAAACTTTTACAGTACTCTATTGGTAGCCCTAGTAAGAGACTGTAAATTTCTGAGAATTTATGATGCACGTTTAGTATATGTTTATTATTTAACCTAAGTATCTAAATAAAATAATAAAGGCTTTTAAATAAATAGTTTGGGCTTCACCATTATGTTTTCTTGAGTGTATTTGGTATGTTTAAACTATTGGTAGACTTTGTGTTGTCAAACTTTGAATAATTACATGAAGTAGAAGTATTGTTACTTTATAATGCGAATTGGAATAATTTTCGGACAGATTCGGTAGTTTGATAAGTTGCATGATAAAAATAATGTTTGCTGTAAAAATGGTTAATAACAAAGTTGTAGATAACTTCATCATATGTCTTGTGTTAAAATTTCAGGACCGTAGGTCAAATGGTTTAGGAGTTACAACTGTTTAAAGTTAGCTTTTCCGAATTTGCTTGTTCTCTGGAATTTCTGGACAGCACTAATATGATTGTCTGTTTTGGTTAAGATAAGTTGTGAATTAGCTTTTGGTGATTAAATAAGAGTTATAGACAATTTTATAAGATTTTCAGAAAGTCTAAGATCACAGCATTTGGATAAGTAGAACTTCAGTTATAAGTAAAACAAGCAGCTACTGTTTTGTGTGTAGTGAATAAATTGTAAATGTGTTTGATTAAGTAATCAAGAAGAGATATGCACCTACTCGGTAAAATATGATGCATTTGTTAACACCATACTGTCAAGAATACTTATACAAATGCATTCATCATATGTCATCATTTTATACTTGTACGCATGTATGCATTCGCAATACCTTATGCCATATTCATGCATATAGGATCGACAGAGGAAATAACGTTGCTGGAATTTGACGAAGTAGAGGAAGGGGACCAGTAGAAGAATCCTCAAGCCGCAGCTCCCAAAGGCGAGGAGCAGACCCCAGAAGAGCTTCCGGAGTGCCCTGATCACCGCCCCACTTCCTTTCTGCGAGGCAAGCCCCGGAGCATTATAAGTCTCCTAATATTTTACAAATGATTACTTAAGTACTTATGATTGATGCATTAGGTTATAAGAGTTGAATGGAAACACTTGATGCATGGAACTACCTTGTCCAGATATATACACCTTTCACCCTGTATAGGTCCAGGATCGAATATATGCTTAGCCCTACTTAGACCGGTAGAAGTCGGGTGATTTCCTGTCACCTACGAGATATAGGTGGATACCAAAGCACGGTTGGCTATATTTGCTATCATGGAAAAGAACCATGGGGTAATGTAAATGGAGACCGGGTGAGATGTCGATAGAGAAGCAACAAGGCATGGAGGTCTTCGGTGTGGATCTATCCCCGTCTATGTCGATTAAGAATCGTACCGTTGTTGGCACTTTTGACAAGATTGAACGCATGCCTATCACTTAGCTGGCCGGATAACTCGTTTCGACCGTGAAGCCGAGTAGCTCAACTCAGGCCGGGACCCGTTCGGTTGTGCGCTCCTTGCGGGGGGCGATCAGACTGAGCCCAAGGGCAGGCTAGGCCTGAACGTCCTGGCATCTGGTGTCCTAGATTGTGCAGCGCGGTACGGACCCGCGAAATGTGTACCTAAGTTGTACCAAAGGTGACCCGACGCTACCCCGACGGGAGAAGTGTGGGTTTGTGTTAGGAATAAATTCTCAGCTGGTTGAAATCGATTCAAATCGCCGTCTCTCCCGGATAGTGAGAAACTTGGCTAGCCCCAACATCGTAGTAATTGTATTATGGAACATGATGGTTCGAACGAATATGGAATTACAATACCTGCTATGGTTACTATTGTATGCTTTTTAATGGATATACCACATGTTTGGCACAGGATAGTTGCTAATCTAGAGATGGATAGTTATAATTAACCTGATATTGGAACCATAATTGTATAACTAAGTTAATCACTTTTATTCAAAATGTTGTCAAGCTATCCCCACTTATACAGCTTGCATAATCCTTGGAGTCATTTTATTTCTGGTTTATGACGGGTAAGTCTAGCTGAGTACCTTCTCGTACTCAGGGTTTTATTTCCCATTATTGCAGATGGCACTGTGTATCATGATTATTGCAAGAGTTGCTTCTATCCTGCTGTGGATGAGGAGTAAGCCTTAGGCAGGCTTCTTATTAATCTTTCTACATGCTTTTGTGGACCGTGATCGTATTTCAGCACTGTACTAAACTATGTTGGAAACTTTACTTTCAAACTTAATTTGCTTCCGCTTTTATCTATCAAACTCGGTTTGTAATAACTGGTTTCATACTCTGATGATGAAAATGTATATGTGAACTTTATGTAATATGTGACATGTATGTTGAATCATGTATGATCTTGGTTGTTGTAAATCGTTTATCGAGACCCGTCGTGGTACTCGACGGACTATCGGGTTTATATGGGTTCAAGTATGACAGTGCGACCGCTTGCGGGCCGCCATTGTACTTGTACTCTTATAAATTGGTCGGTTCTGCGACACTACATCTCTGAACATCTGAACCGCCTCGGCAAGTGACCGATAGTACTTCGGAAAAAAATCTGTATTTTGTAGTTTCATATATACTATGATCAAAAGTAAAGCTAAAAAAATTCATGTACCCTATACGCATCTATACGTATATACGCAGTTAGGTGTATGCATGTGTTCAGATGCGATCTCAGAACAAAGACAGGAGCTGGGCATGGAACATATATACGGCGGCATGGATCTATCTCGGCGGCAACATGTGTGACGATCGAAGTATACAGGCGTACCTGATCTCCTCGCTCGCGACCACCTCGCCGACCATGCGTCCTCCTCGCGCGCGCGATCGTAGCGGCCGTGGGAGACGATGATCGCGGCAGGAGCGAGACGTATGTGATGGCGCTGGTGCACCCTGATCCTTGCTCATGACAACCTCGGTGGCCGCGCCCGCGATCACCGCCTACTCGCCTCCTCCGCCGACCGTGGCAGGAGTAGCAGCGCCTCCTCTGCCTCCGTGCGTGTCCGGGAAGTTCCATGATTTTTGGTGGCGTGGTGTTCATAATACTCGGTGGGGGCTGCATGACGTGGGTGTGGGGGAGAATGAGGAGATTTGATACACTCAATCCAGGCCCTCGATTGTGTAATGAGTAAGGAGAGAGAAGGCTTAGAGTGCATCTGGACGGTTCGTTTGAAATGTGTTGTTTTTCTGGGTACACTTTTTGGGGTGAACTTAGAGGGGACATATCAGCGAGGGGTCGTTTTCTTGTGTGGACGTAGAAAATAAAAGATGGTACATTAATAGGGTAGAACACTAAAGAGTATCGGTGTCCAATCATGTTATGACTTATGGCTAGTCTACTGTTCCTTCGTCCAATGATCATGGTTTGTTGAGATCGGATTTGTTAGCGGCTAATAGTTAGCTGGTTAATAGCTCTAAGATAAAATTAGCTAGCTAACTATAAGTTCACAAACTATTAGTTGTGGATTGTTTGGAGCTTACCAGCCAATAGGTGAATGAACTATACTTTTACCGAGAATGCCACCGTCGGCTAATAGTTGGACGAATTGTACTTTTACCGAGAATGCCACCACCTCAGCAGTCGTCTTCCCCATGAGAACCCACCGAAGGCCTCGTCCAAGGCTGCCCCAACATGAGGCCTTGTTGGGTTGTAGTCGCCCGAAGAGCTACCCTAGGCTACCATCACCCGAGGTCCCCACCTGAGGTCACCGCAGCACGAGGAGCTCACGACGGAGGCCCTATCCGAGGTCGCTGCCACACAAGAAGGCCCTATCCAAGGTCATCGCCGTGCGAGGAGATTCTGGCTAAGGCCTTGTCTGAGGCAGTCGTGCCCGAGGAGTGCAGCGTGTTGTCGGAGATTTGAGTTTCACAAGTGGTAGCACGGCCCTGTGTGGCAGAACCACCCGAAATAGCATGCTTCTGGAGACGCTCGTCTTCCACCAGACACTAAGCGCCCCGAGAGCTGGCTACATCGGACGGTTTCCGTCGAGCACACCACAAGGGAGAACTCAAATAATCCACATTTTTCCTCCAGATCCAATAATGAGAACGAGTTTACAATACTTAGTCCATTTCATACAACAAGAGTTCTTAGAAATACATTATTACAATACTAAATTCACAGTGCGGAATTTAAACAGCGGAATTATAATAAACATCTAACGGTAGACTACAAGAATCCGTCTGTGCCCACCAGAAGAATCCTCCACACAATAGCTACTCTACAAACTGCACCTACAACAGGGGTAAATAAACCCTTAGTACATAATGTACTCGCAAGACTTATCTGACTAGTGGAAATAATTTCCCGACTCCAAAGGATATGATAAACTTTATGGTTTGCTGGGTTTCCTTTTTTTGGAAAGCAATACTAGTAGTGAATTCTTATGTATGTTTCTTATTTGCAGACATGATTAGTTCATTATCTAACCATTCTATGTAAGCACATGTTCTACTTTCAAGCAAGAGTTGAGCAAACAGAGTAGGATTGGATTCTTGTTTACTTTGAGCATTTACTTTTGAGCAATTCAATTTTTGTTTTTATATTCTTAGAATTGCCATGCTAGAGTAGGATTGGAACTTAGGGTGCTAAACTTTTGTGCGATAGATCATTAGAATCATATTCTAGGCACAAAGGGTTTAGTGGGCTAAGTGTAGGGTTTAATTATTACAAAGAATTTTAGAATTAGCCCAATTCACCCCTCCTCTTAGACATCTTGATCCTTTCAAGTGTAACCAAGATATGCCTCGTTGGCCGAGGGACACAACATCTTACACCCACCAATACCCGTACCATATCCCTGCTCGATCTCTATTTCTTTTCACCATTTTATCATGAGAGTGATAATAATAATCACCTATTATGAGTAACGCCAGGTTACTCACGCTACCAAAAAAACCTAAGCATAGCAGCTACTTGACCTAAGCTAGTAGGACTCATAGGTAGGTATATCTATGCATGTAGTTTTCAATATAAATCCTATAACGTAAATGCACATCATATATATATTTCTAGTGATTATTCAAAATAAGGGTTATGCACCGGGGCTTACCTTGGGCAGGCATGGTATCAGCTCAGTCAGTCAGTGGTGGCTCTAGGATCTCCTCCTCGTACTCTTCAATCACATCCTTGAACTCGTGATCTCCGATGGTCACGATCTCCGCCAACTCGTTCTCTACATATATGCGATGATGATGCAACACTTAGCATTAAGGCAACAACAACTCTTAAAATAAGAATACACATGGTAAACTACTAAGCTAGCTCTAGTGACTAGGATACTAAGCTAACTATCATCTTCATCAAGTAAAGTGTTAGGTTCAACTAACAAACACCTAGCTTTACAAATGAAGAATATATCTTTATTTCTACTAATGATTTAATGTATAATTGAAACAAAGAGCATTTAACTACCCTTATGTTAAGTCTATTATATAGCTATAAAAATTATAGTGAGCACATAATAATACAATGAAGCTATTGTAAAATTTTCAAAGCTGAAGCTATCACCATTCTACCACAAAAATTTCTACAATTATTTAACCTAATCATATTAAGCACTCTCAAATGATTCAATAGCCACTGGTATCAACAAATATGTATATGAACTAACTACACTAACATAGAGCACAATTTTAGGAACCTAACAAAATTACTTTCATAATTTTTGGACATCTACAGAATTTGATATAATTTTTCAATGATCAGCTCAAAACTAAATTAGAAAAACATTTGCTAATTCGCTGGAAAAAGGAAAACCAATTCTCGCGTGGCCCATCCGCGCGGCCCACACGCTCGCACGCGTGGCCCGTAGGCGTGGCCCATGTGAAGCAGGCCCACGCGCGAGGCGGTCCGTGGCGGGAGAGTCCCGCCTGCGTCAGCGTTTTTTTTGCAAAAGAGACCTTGTATTTCCCCCAATTCGCAACTAAGGACCAACACTATTTTACTTACTCACAGACCCTCTCACTTAAGCCCCCGGCCTTTCTCTAATTTACCCACGCGCAAGTGGCGGCTCAGTGCGCACGGCGGCACGGCGAGCGGTGGCCTAGCACGGCTACGCCGACCACCTGCGGCCGCCACTGGCCCGACGGTCGAACCGGCCTCCATCCCCGATTAAACCAGCTACACCTAGTGGTAGCGCGGGGTGGCAGGACGTGCTGGAGCTGGCCACGACCATACATGGTCATCCGCGTCGGTGGCGCGACCACCCCGGTGAACTCAAGCATCAACGAACCCATCTAGCTAGCGAGTGAGCATTAACAGGCTACCGTGAGCCTAGCTGCGATGATCGTTGGCGAAGAGAGTGGCGGAGAGGAGATGGCCATGTGCAGCCGAGCCGTGCGGTGGTGCACCGCAGCGGCACAGTCGCGTCAGCGGTGGGTTGGAGCTGGCAGCGACTAAGCTGAGGCACGCATGATGAAGAGAAGGCAAGGCACACCTACTGGCGTGGGCAATTGGGTTTCGGTGGAGGGATGGGAGGTCTGCCCTCGGTCATGGCCGCGGCGCGGCCTTAACGGCGCACCGGCGGGGAGACGCCAAATTGGCGCCTGGCCGGGCCGTCATCAAGGCGATGCAGGGTCGGACGACGAGGAGGCATGAGGGCAGAGGTGCGGACGAGCCGAATTGAATAGAGGTGACCTATCTCTGGCGTACTCGTGGGCGCAAGGCGACGGCGATGGCAGAGAGATGGGAGACAAAGCGAGGATGGCGGAATGCGGCTAGGGATCTGTTGTGACACGCCTTGGCAGGACGCGGTTGACGTAACCGCAACGACCCAGTCTAGCCACTAGCGAACGAGCACGCGTGTGTTCACGCCAGGCTGGCCCGCGCGCCGTAGCGCCATCAATGGCATGACGACGGTGGGTGCAACCATGTGCACGAATCAAACCAGGCCAGGGCACAGAGCATTGCGGCGTAGACACGAGCGTAGGGGTGACGGCAACGGCAGCAGGCGTGTCGCAAGGCACGACAGACTTGGCATCACGACAGCACGCAGGGAGGGCGGCCGCGCAGCAGCAACGGCGGCCTCACACGACAGCGCCCATGACTATTCCCACGGCACACGGCTACCCCAGCGCGGCAACACGTGGGCGCACGCGAAGCCCATCGACACGACGACGTCAACCACTAACGCGCGATGACCGCGCCCACGCGGGGGAAGCAAACCAGAAACGTGATGTGCATGGATTTTAAAGCTTCTACCGTGACCAAACCGTTACTCCTAAACATAAACGGTCTTCACTGCACTCAAGATGGTATATGAGGCTACTTAATCAAGCTATAATACTACATTGTTCTTTAACCCAATTCCTCAAAATAGTTTGCTAAACATAGCAATGTCTAACTATCAACAGACTTGGAAATTTTTCTAAGTTTTGAGTTAAACTCTATTTCAAATTGTATTTCTAAGCTATTGGAAATATTAGCTAGCAAGGTTATTTTTCAACAGCAAGTATTTCATCATCTTCTACAAAGTTCACACTCTAAACTTTATTTAAGTATCACATACATGTTTCATAGCATTTTTGCTTAATAAAAATTGGTTTTCAACCTTAAGTGATATAACATGACTATTGAATTAACTTTCATTTCGCATTCGAGTTGATTGTTTCGAGTTATAGAAATTGATCTACACATTTTATTACATGCATTAACACATAACACATGATGCTCATGACATATTTTAGTAAATGATTTACAGCCGCGACCGCTGGCGCTCTACTCGCCGCTGGCGCCGTTGCCCAGGCGCTCACGGTGGCTGGGCTACAACCCGTGACGGAGCAGGGGCAGGCGCAACTGTCATCGTCGAAGGGTCCCCTGTGCTACTAGAGTGTGTAAGGTTGGGAAGACAAGGGTAGAACACTCTTTTGCTATTCTATTTGTGCTGTTAGTTGGGTTAGAACAGCTAGTAAAAAACCACTATTTTGGTACCTAGCTAATAATTACCTGCTCTATTTGCTGCACCTATTTGGATCGGCCTAGCTAATAGTTAGCTGTTCAAATTAGCTGAAGATGGATCTAAACAGGTGCAGCTAATAGAGCATATAATTATTATCTAGGTATCAAAATAGTGGCTTTAATTATTAGCTATTAGTCAGGAGGATCTAAACAGGGCCTTAATTATTTTGATCCTGTTTGACCTGGTCAGAAGTCCTTGCTGTTGTGGCTGTTGTTGGCTGTTGTAGCGAGGATTTATCACAATCTTTATTTAACTCTCATGCACTGTTTTATGTTACTTCCTCGGTCCACAAGAGAATAAAATTCTAGGGCAATAAAAATTAGAGTATCTTGAGTTTGAGTAATTATAAATAAAAATATTAATATTTAAAACATCAAATAAGTATTATCAGATTTTTCATACTATAATTATTTGATGTCATAAATATTAATATTTTTTTACGACGAAAGAAGAATTATATTAGATAATAACTGGGTACATGAACACATTACCAGCACTCTGGATTACACAAATATCCATAAACTGATTTTCATCTAAATTGTACCCACGCTGTGAAAAGCTTCAAATCTCAAAACCAAACCTGTAGGACGCTTTGCAGTATGAATGACCGCACAGGCAAATACTCGTTAAAAGGTCTGAGAACAGATGCCCAACGAACGACGGCCAATATTCATGTAGGCGGAGTTGAGAAACTTATTCTTTCTGGTGTCTTCCTTCTTCTTTCTGCCAACTAAGAATGAGGAAGACTGATCTGAAACTTATTCTCCCTAGTCCTTCATTGTGGTCAGATCTAACCATAATAAAACGGAGAAGAGACCGGAAAAAATTATTTTATGACAGCGACACCATCTCAGCCTTGATGTCGTCGTTCAGAAATAAAAGTCTCCATGTCGTCAAACCGGTGAGGATACTAACGTCGTAGTTGTTGCCCGCATCTTCAATAGAGCCGTCGTGAAGAAAACGACTCCACCCTACCCTCTCGCTGTTTGTCGAAGAGGAGGAAGTAAATCCCCAAACCCAAAAAACTTGGCATGGAGAGACCATAACCCTAAAGACTCGATATATTTGGTTAAATTTTAGAAATGTTAACCAAGAATACACCTAGAATTGCATTATTTTGTGGATAGATATAGTACTATCGTTAGTAGGGTCTTTTAAGAGCAACTCCAAGAGACTCTCTGTATCATTACTAATTGCTATGAATAGAGATTTTGGTGAAAAAAAATTCCTCCAACAACTTCTTTAATTGGTTACCTAATTCCGGATTTCTCGCTAGCCAAATATAAAAAATGAGAATGGCTCTCTAGAGTGCGCACAAGATATAAAAAAACTATTGAAAAGTGAAAATATATAGAAAGCTTATGCAAATGACTCTCTAAATGGTGATTTAGAGAGTGAGCTTTAGAAAGACTTCTGGAGATTCTCTAACTATGACTTGTATTTTTTTAGTTTTTTCATAGCTTATTGTACTTTTTTTCTCCAATGAATATGTCTCCTTTCCTTGCATATCAACTTCTTAATCTCTCTCTTTCGGCATAAATATCTCTAATTAGTTTATCCTCTTAATTAGTTTTCTTATAGCTAATGGACTTCATTCGTTACTAAGCTTAGCAACGAATTAGCGCAAAATGGCTTGGTTGCTTAACGTCCTGAAAATCTACGAGCCCTCGACAACTATAGTAGCTATAACAAACAAATTTAACAGCTAGCAACTACAACCATAGCAAGAAAAAACACGGCCAAGGAGAGCCTTTCATTGTAGGAATAGTGGAAGCTGGCTTCTAAAATCCACCTAAGGCTCTAACCATACTCTATGCATAGCTTATAGTCATCTTATAAAACCTAGAAAAACATAGATGAAATCTAGAATGCTAGGCAATCTAGCTTTTTTAGCTTCTAAACTTGAAAAGGCAATCCGGCCCTTCACTTTTACAATAGCATTGGAATCCTTCACTTTTACAATAGCATTGGAATAAAAAACCAAAGCATGAGGGTCTTTTGGTACTTTAAAAGCATCTTATTTTAGCTTTCACAATCTATGGATCTAAACAACCTCCCAACCCAGCTTCTATAATCATAAATGGTGTACCCAAAGAAGACCTTTATATTCCTATTAGCTTTGTTTGGTAGGGCTTCTTAAGGGGTATCAGCTTTGACTTCTTTGGCATCATGGGTGAAGCCCTGACAAATGCTAATTCAAGAAACAGCACCAAAAGAAGCTCTAGAGGAGAGAAGATTTTTTATACTACAAGGATGAAGCCACATAAATGTATCTTCTCCGGTGTCTTGGGTGAAACCGGTTACAAAGAAACCCTGTCTAACAGGTCAGATTTATCTAACTTTGATCGAATTTATAGAAAAATGCATTAAGATATACAATATCAAATTAGTCTCATTAATTTTTCTGTGAAATGTCATCGTGATGTATTTTGTTTGAATTTGTACATGTTAATTTTTAGAATTAGTTAAGGTTAAGGGAGAAGTATCTATTTGGCACTGAAAAAAACGGTCTTCCTTCTAAGGCACTCTTAAAATCGAAGTTCCTTATCTAACATCGAGTTGAAATTTTCTTCCCTATTTGGCACTATCACTAACAGTGTTAAGTGGCCACCAAAATGACCTATTTACCCTTGTTTATCGGAACTATATGGTGTCAAATAAGAAAGCATGAATGTTTGTGGTGTCAAATAAGGAAAAACATGAATGTCATGATTGTGTAATAAGGAAGAGATTAGTTCTGGTTTCAAAGGTTGTTTTATTATATATGTATTTTCTAAGAATAATAGAATAATAGGTAAATCACTATAATTCATAAATATTTCTTTTTAATTTAGAAAAATATGGAATTGGTACATTTAAAAATATATATATGTAATCTATCTCTTCAAGATCTACAACTTTAGTTTTGATAATTTCTTCATTCGTGTTTATTTGAAAATTTTGAATTTCAAAATATAAGAACTTCAAACATATTTTTGGGACCATAAATGATTTCAACTAAAACAAAATTATAGATTTGGTCGAGATCTACAATTTTCATATTGTTCATTTATCTATCCGAGTTCGTTTGAGCAATTCAAAAAATTTAAATTTCAAAATATAAGATCTTCAAATAGAATTTTAAGACCATAACTTCAATTTCAAATTTGACTTCAGATAGAACTAAAATAAACCATAATTTAGAACAAAAAAAGTACACCATTCGTGTTAGCATAATATTAGTCTAATGTGGTGGTAAAAGAAAAGGCTCATATATTAAAAATTCTTCTGTTGTTGTCAGGAGGTTAAAACTCACGGATCTTGCAGGTCTGGAGGTTCAATCAGTTTGTCTTTCTTGTTTTGATGAGATTCATGAGAGGATAGCAGAGCCCGGCACGGCAGCTCACGGTGGCGTCTGGCTATTGCGCGTGGCGGGACAGGCAGAACAAAGGGGGCGTTGGTGTAGCAAAAGAAGTGTGTGATAAACTGATAATGTTCGCTGATGTTGAAATTTGGCTTATGCTTATGCTGAAATGTTGTGAGTGGAAAATATTGTTCCATGGCTGAAAAATAGTTCGGAATAAGCTCGAGTGAACAGGGTTTTAAGCACCCCTGGACTGAGTTTTTGCAATTCTGCAGTCATACGAGGTCCTCCAGTTTTAACCATTTTGTTCTGCATCCTGTTTTCATCATCCTAAATGGCAGGGAGATCAAGTGCAACAACTCATCAGATTTACGGAGTCCTAACTCCAGTCTGGGGAAAACTCTAAAGGGATCGTAATCACATAATGACATAAGATAGAGTGTTTATATATTATTTCAATGAGGAACCATTTATTCATTCAACAGCTGAACTGTATTCCAGGACATGGTATTCCAGGATCGAGGTTTCCATCGCATATTGGAATCCATACATTCTCCGCTGAGGACAGTTCCTCACCTAAATCAAGCAAACGAAGGATATAGCCACCTAGTCAGTGTGAGCTCAGTCCACCAAACAAATAACCTCCTGTTCTTTAGAATCATCTACCCATGGCTTGAACTGATCTTCATGTACATTGTTCTGCAGAAGAATGAAGCTCAAAGTTAGCAGATTCACATTGCTGCTTAGGTATGCAACAGCCTGGCAATAAGAAGACAGTATGTACTGATGCTGCAAACAAAACTGGTTCCAGTGTGGTTGGCATCAGGTCTGCTTAACCAGACCTAATGGCACCTATATTGACTTGGAGCCTTGCAGGCAAAGAAAATGCCTATCTCAGCAAAACAAAATGAATAGCTCTACCCAAAAAATATGTAGTTCAATATAGAGAATGACAGCTTTAGGGTTCGACACTTGTGCTTGAACAAAAGATATGGAAACATACGGATTTGATATATGAAAACTTTTTTCAAACAAAATACAAAGATAAAGACAACAGGCACTGCCAAAATAATTACAAGATACTACAAGGATACCTGCAACCAGAAGAGAAACCCCCGCATCAGAGCTAGACCATAGAGACTACCACTTTTCATAATTTGGTCGGCCAGATCTGACGTAAATAAAATAAAGAAAATGCATTAATTACTACAGTTACAAGCAAATCTGGCCAGTTCAAGAATAAACAGCACTCTTTCTCAACAATATATTGCTCAGCACCAACTACAGAAGTGCTTTGTGGGTGCTTCTTGTGTTACAACGGTGGTCCCAAAAATAGTTTAGTCACCAAACAGAAGGTAAGAAAAACCTTCTGATGGGAAATAAATATATTATCCAAGAGAATGAATCTAGTTCGTGTGTTTATTTACCATTCCATTATGACTATGATCTCATCATATAAACTCAAAGTTCCAAAGAATCAATTGCTTAGCTAAAATGAGCCATTATTCGGTAATAGGGTTCATTTCAAAAACAAACAAGTCTGACATTTGTAGTGTTGTATAAGGCAAATCAAATTGATCCAACACCTATAGAAATATTGTGCATGAGCTACTATCGGCTTCAGTAATTGACACTGAAAATGAATACTCCAATGATAACGGCTAACTTCTGTAACTGAGTCTTTTTTCCGTTTAACTCCTGTTGACATTACAAGTTCTAGAGGAATAACCAGGGATATCAAGATGTGCCTCAGAAAGACTATGTACACAACCATATACCAGTGATTCAACGATGTCATACTATATATGATGCACCAAAAAAGAATAGGCAAACAAAATGCCTGAATATCATTGACAATAACAAAGTTGTCACAAGGAGAGGACAAAACTGGACATTAATTGCAGTGATACAGTCACACAGACAAGAACAATAAAGGACATCATACGAGAAATTTATTGGAATATTTTTCATCAACAAGAATGTAAATAGTGTGTGAGGGGAGCGTTAGATTGATCTCCACCCGGCTCGGTCCAACGACTGAGTCGGACCCTGACTCGCGCCCTGATCGGGGGCGCTCAGCCGTTCTCCTGGCTAGTGGGCCCCCGTCGCGCAGCGCTATGAATAGGAGGTGAGGGTTGGGGCTCGAGATACGAGGTTCATCGTAGCCGCCAGCGCCCCACCGAGGTTCCTAGCCCTAGTCTGATCTAGAAGGACGCGCTGTAAGCGACGGGAAGTCCACACCACCTTCACCGCCCCACATGAAAGTGCCAGTAGCTGAGGCCCCAGAAGGTCTCAAAGAATTAGTAAACCAATTTTCTGATGACTATGAAGTCTATGTTAGTGAAGAAATTCAAATGGAGGGTGATCCCACCTCATTTGAAGAAGCCATGAGAAGCGTTTACTCATTTGAATGGCAAGAAGCTATAGAAGTTGAAATGAATTCGATGAATACCAACGATATTTGGGACTTAGAAGAAATTCCTAATGGAGACAAAACAGTAGGATGTGAAAGGGTCTACAAGACAAAATGTGACTCCAAAGAAAATGTGGAAAGATATAAAGCATGACTTGTAGCAAAAGGCTTTACGCAAAGAGAACGAATAGATTACAATGAGAGTTTTCTCTTCAGTCTCATGCAAGGATTCTTTTAGAATCATAATGGTGTTATTGATACATTACGATTTAGAGTTACATCAGATGGATGTAAAGACGGTATTCCTCAACGGGGATTTGTATGAAAACGTTTACATGGCACAACCCAAAGGTTTTGTTGTGGAAGAAAAAGAACGTATGGGATGCCGCCTGTAGAAATCCATTTATGGGTTAAAACAAGTCTCTAGACAGTAGTATTTGAAGTTGATGAAACGATAAGAAAGTTTGGGTTTAAAGACATTTGAGAAGGACAATAGCATTTATGCGAAGTTCTAGAATGGAAAATTCTTTTTCCACATCCTGTGTATAGATGACTTCCTACTCACTAGTAGTAATGTTAATCTGCCATTGGAGAAGAAGAAGTCTTTGTCCTCAAGTTTCAATGTGAATGATCTTGGTGAAGCCTCATTGGTTTTAGAAATTGAAATTCACCGAGATAGATGAAAAGAGGTATTAGGACTATCGCAAAGGCATACTTAGAAAAGATTCTAAAGAAATAAAGTATGCATGCGAGTAAACCTACACCTGCTCCTATAGTCAAGGGTAATAGATTTGGAAACTTTCAGTGTTCCAGGAACCGATATGAGATCGATCAAATGAACATGGTTCCATATGCTTCAGTTGTTGGAAGCTTAATGAATGTACAAGTAAGAACTTACTCTGACATAGCTTAAATATCCGGGATATTTTGGCAGAAGTCCAGTCCAGATATAGATCACTGGAATGGAGTTAAGAATGTCTTGCAATTTTTGCAAAGTATCATAGGCCTCATGCTGAGTAAGAAAGAACAAGTACTCTCAAATAGTTGTAGGTACAAATGTTAAGTTTTGGCGAGATGTGTAGTAAAATCCACAGTAGTTGCTAACACTCGTAGTTGGAGTATTATTGTGGAAAAGCTCCAATAAAATAGTTGTGGTGTCATCAATGATGCATACCATAGTATAGCTTGTCATGATGCCTCAAGAAGAGACAAAAATGGTTAAGGGAATATGTACCCGGATTTAACAATGGTAGTCAACAAGAATAACCATTTGAAGTAGTTAACTCCTAAGACAACAAATCAAGTGTGCTGCCAAATATATTGACATTAAGTTATATGTTGTAAAGGAGAAAACCCAGAATCATTTTGAAAGCATTGAGCATATAAGTACCAAGCAAGTACTTGCGGATCTTCTTACCAAAGGCTAACCACCCAGTGCGTTCAGAGAACACACAGTCAATATGGGTTTACAGAAAAGGCTATGATTTCTGGATACTAAGGGCCTAGTTGAGAATCTGTTTTAAAACAGAGAGGTGCATTGTAGTTGTTTAATCTAATAGCAACTGACCGTGACGATGAGGCATACTCTATGCACTAATCTGTGATGGAATGAGGAAAAAGACAAAGTAAACTAGGTTTTAAGTCATAAAGAGATCAAGGGGGAGAATATTAGATTGATCTCCATCCGGCTCGGTCCAACGACCGAGTCGGACCCTGACTCGCGCCCTGATCGGGGGCGCTCAGCCATTCTCCTGGCTAGTGGGCCCCCGTCGCGCAGCGCTATGAATAGGAGATGGGGGCTAGGGCTCGAGATACGAGGTTCACAGTAGCCGCCAGCGCCCCACCGAGGTTCCTAGCCCTAATCCGATCTAGAAGGGCGCGCTATAAGCGACGGGAAGTCCACACCGCCTTCACCGTCGCCACTGGTCTGCGCCTCCACTGCGTCACCGTCGGGACTTCACCGCGTCACCACCGCACCTCCACCGCACATCAGCGATGGCCAGCTCGTCTTCTGCGACGGTGGACGATGGTTTGCCACCCCACATCTCTCTCCCTCTCTTTGTTTCTCGCACTAGATCACGTTCTAGGGTTTACTACTTCATTCAAATATCAGTTCTACATGCTAGATCTATGGCCAGTGATCCTGTCAAGTCTATCAGGGAGAAGAAACGTGGAGACAGTGTTCATAAACAAGAAGTAAGCAAGCGCTGCAAAACTGTACCAGGGTAATGCTCCAAATATGATTTGCCCATCTCTTCCGCAGGATATGATTTTGTTTCATTACGGACCTGCCGCAGCTTCATTAACGGAGTACGGATAGTAACTGTCTCAAACAATCTATAATACTCCTTCGGAGCAACTGGCTTTGCAAGAGCCTTGATCAACCTTCGCTTGAAATCTGAATCTGGCCTTCGTGTGATATGTGTAGGCCATATAATACCTTCCTTTTCTACTTTCCCCCTCTGTATCAGATGAATAGGAAGGAAGAACAAAATCAGATGCAACAATTATGTCAAACATCATCTCTTTTAGAAGAAATATATATATATATATATATATATATATATATATATATATATATATATATATATATATATATATATATATATATATATATATATATATATATATATATATATATTATATTTCTTCAAACAACTTGAATGAGACATTTCGATCCACGTTCTGAAAGTAAGTTGAGAAAGGCGCACGTTATGTTAAAAGAAACGTACTGGGCTACTGGCATATTTTTTTTTTTAAAAAAATCTGATACAGCTCCTGGCACAGTCCGCTGAGAACAAGCACGGATGTATAGCAATGGAAATTCTTTGCGCTAATAGATACTGAATGTAGTATTCCTTATTCTGGTAAGGACAGTATGCGCTAGTGACAAACTGACAACGACACGCAATTGTAAGTATCAGAGTTTCTCACCGAATTAGTAGGGTGTCCTGCACGACGGCCATCGCTTGAGCTCGCCTCCCGATACGCGCCCTTCAGCGTGTTTGCATCCGACAGCCCCTCATCTCCGCCATCGTTCACCTCACGCCGTGGCGATGGATCCGCACGCCAATCGGACGCGTTCTGTTCCGGAACAACTGTCGCCGGAGCACCGGAGGCAACCTCATCGCTCCCCGCTGCAACACCGACCCCTTCCCCCGGTGAAGCAAAGGCCGCCTCTTCCGCCCGCTGCGTACCCTTCTCCCCCCGAGACCCCGCCGCAACCGGCTCATCGTAGTTGACGACGACGCCCCCGATCTCGAGGACCAACTGGCCATCCACAAGGCTCGTGTGCCGCAGGAAGAGGCGGTAGTCCTCGTCGACGTCATCGAGGGAATCGTACCACGCGGGAGCCGTCTCCAATGACGCCGACTCGGACGATTCCCTCTCCTCCACTGCGCGGCGGTTGCTGCTGAGGCGGCCCGGGGAGGGATCGGAGACGCACTCGCCGTCGGAGGAGCTGACGAGCGGGGCCTCGTACTTGAGGAGCGAGGCCGGGGAGTCGCCGTTGGCCGGGAGCTCGAGGGTGTAGGAGTCGCCGTCGAGGCGGATGTGCTCGAGGAAATAGAGGTAGTCGGGGTCGGCGTCGCCGGAGGGGAGGTCGCCCCCGGCGAACGGGGAGCGGAGGACCGGCATGGTGAGGGGTCTTGGGGGCTAAGGGTTTTAGAGGGCTCGACGCATCTCGCCCTAGCTGCCCGCCTCTGACCCGGGCTCCGCTGGGTGCGCCGGCGGCCGGCCGCCGGCCCCTTCTGGGCGCGCACGCGCTGCAGCAGCGAGTGGTGGCGAGGGCGCGAGGCAGCAGGGAGTGGTGGCGAGGGCGCGAGGCCGCCTGCTAGGCGGCGGGCGGCGGCCAAGGCCAAGGCCAAGGCGCAGAGGCTGAGCCGCCGAGAGGTGGCCGTCGGGTGGGGATGCTGGAGCCTCCCGGAGGCCGGGCGCAGGTACTGAGGAGGGGGCGTCAGTCTGAGGGAGTTATATACCTGGGGGTTGTTAATGGGCTGCCAGTGGGCTGCTTTGTTTTTGAGCTCCAGCGGTGATCCGCGGGTAAGATTGAAAATCTGCCCCAAACCTGCTACCTTTCGGTATCCCAACCCGAAAATTTGTGGACGAAAAACTGTCCCCCAAAACTAGAACCGCTGGACTCGAAATCGTGGATATAAACCGCCGCATTGCCATCCTTAGATCTAGCCTCGTGGGAATTGGGAGCGGCTGGCTTTCGTAACTCCTGTGGGCTCTCCCGTTTCTAGGCCACGTAGGGTGTGTTTGGTTTCGTAGCCAATTTTTAGTCTAGCTAGAATCCTACCCTAGGTAGCTTTAGCCTGCTCCCACTAAGCTAATCCGGGGTTATTTGGTTCTATGACGTAGAGTGTGTTTGGTTTCGTAGCCAATTTTTAGTCTGACCAGAATCCTAGCCTGGGTAGCTAACTTAGGGTTGTTTGGTTGTATGTACTGTGTTAGTCTTACCAGCTCTAAAGTATGTCTGGTTGTCTAATTTGTTTTGATATAGTTACATCTTCTCTATATCGGTAAGTTTACCCCTTTTTGAGAAATTTAGTCGAACACCAAGTGGGCACCTCTTGAATGGGTGCACGTTGAGCATCCAACGAGCACGGGCAGCACCCAATGAGCACGGTGAGCAGCCCGGCGATGGATTGGGAAGAGGGAGGCAGTCAGCACCCAACGGGCTGTGGTCCAGGCTCCGCGTGTCCGTGCAGGCTGAGGAGCGGAGCCGGAAGGCGGCGGACGAGCTAACCGCGGCGCTGTCCGCGGTCACCATGGAGGCAAAGCAGGTCAAAGGTCAAAGCGTGGCTCTCGGACGCGCGGGACGAGCTGGAGGCGGCCCACGCCGAGCGCGACGACTCTAGGGCCTCCTCCAGTGCGCCGAGGCGGAGCTGTGGTCGACCACAGAGCGGGTTGGCGCTCTCACCTCTGACTGGAAGGACGCCGTGGCCGGGTGGCACGCCAGTGAGAAGGCGCGGCTGGCGCGCGCGCGCTAAGGAGGAGGCCACCGCCGTCGCATGGAAGGAGAGCGTTGCCACGTGCTGGAGTAGGCGGTCGAGGCGCAAGGCGCTCGAGGCCGCCACCGGCGACAATGCCGGACTGCAGGAGGCCGTCGCGGAGACTGCCGGGCGAGCGCGCAAGGGGCCTCCATGGCCGCGAGCACCGAGGGGGAGAGGAGCGAGCAAGGGGCCTCCATGGCGAGCACCGAGGGGGACCGGGCGGAAGAGCAGAGGACCGACGAGCGGAGGAGCGCGAAGGACCGGGCACGGGCGATGACGAAACTCGCGTCGGATGCTAGCTCGGGCCAGGCTCCACAAAAACGACCAGATCGGGCGTTCTTCGAGGGCCAGGCTACGATGGTACGGTTGGCCAGACTTAGCCAGGCTCCAGCCCACTTACAAGCAGCTGCGGCACAATCGAAACACTGTGGTTCCCAAGCCGGGCCGAACGACCATGATTCTTCGGCCCATTATACTTTCGTCTCTGCAAGTACGCCTATACCGGGTTGAAAGTAATTCACAGTTTGCTTCGGAAGGCAAACATGTTTCTTTTTTTAGTTCACTATATGAATGCTCAACACCTTAAGAATAGGTCCCCGTAGATACAAACACAAAACCAAGATCCTAGCCATGCTAAACCCACGCTGGGCAAAAACACAATACATCTTGCAAAAGATTTACTTGTTAAGACATTGTTACCCTGGCTTGAACTGATCCCTAGTTGCGTATTACCTTTGCATTAAACTAGGGCCAAAACTTCTAATTAAAGGCATCATCTCAAGTTCTAACACATATAGTACTGTCAATACATGGGTGTAAACAAACGCGAACTGAGAAATGTAATCCATTCGAGAGAGCACGGTAATAATTTGCTCAAACCGACAAGGTGACACACTTTACTTGATAGTGAACAGTTCATACATGAGTTATGACTTACAACATGCAAATTGAGAAATGTCATCCATCAACCAGGAACAGTAACATTTTGTTCTTCAGAATCCTCTTGTTATAATAGGTGAGTCAAAATAGAGCATAAGAATAAAAATCGGAATATGTCACGAGATTCTTTTGTGGTTATTTATGAACAACAAAAATAAAACAATTAGCTAAAATGACTAATTTTAACAATAGTACCTTTTCTAGAATCCTTGACTCGCAATGTTTGTGTATCAAAGGTAGCATCGTTACATTTGGGGTCATCAACGTCGGCAGTGTTCCTTCTTTCTTAAAGATTACTCTTTTCTATCTTCTTAGCAGGGTCGTACTGCTTCTTCCAAACAAAGAAAAAAACAGCTAAGGACCTTGGCATGTCGAGCATAGCTTCAGTCGGTAGTCAGGGGGGCTATATATTCAGTTATTCACAGTTATCCCGCTATTCACCAATTGGAAAAAGCTATCCCACTATTCACCAATTGGTAAAAACAAAAAAGGAAAGATGTTTTGATTCCTCAATGTATTCTTTCACAAACTTAGGGGCCCTTTGGTAGGGCTTTGGCTCCGGCTTATTTGCCGGTTTATGCCCAAGCCCTACCAAACGCTAAAAATAAAAATGGCTTCTTCCCAGAAGCCGGTAAAAGCCTCTAGCGTTTTTGCACTAGGATGAGAGAGCCGAAAAAAGTGGCTTCCCCGGCTTCTCTTCCTCCCTTGCGCCAAGACAAATGGAACTATCCCTCAACTTGGCTGGAATTGCAACGAAATTGCCACTCCTACCTCTCTCCGGTGGCGGGCTTGAAGCTCACCGGTGATGAGAGGTCATGACTGCCAGCGCAAATGGTAGCAGTGCACGTGCGCAGCAACTAGATGGATGGCGGACCGGCAATGGGTGGGAGCAGCGGCAAGTGTGGTCTTCAAGCGAGATCAATGACGGCGTGACCCCGCGGGGCGCACTAGCGGCAGAGCAGCTCAGTGGCAGGTCGAATCGGCGGCGTAGCCTAGCACGAGAGACGAGAGAGAGAAGACGAGAGAGCGAGATTGGGAGAGCGGACGGTGGACTCCGGATAAGAGGATAAGGATGTACAGAAAGAAAGGGAAATAGGAAAGGAGGAAAGGAAAAAAATAGAAAAGAAAAATAAAAGGATAAAAATAAATAGAAAGAAAAGAGGAAAAAAAGAAAGAAGGAAAAATCATAAGGGTATTATCTTTTTATTTCACACAAATCACATTATCAATAAAGCCACACATAAAACTCATATGTGCAAGCAACATACGTATGTAAGGGCAAAATGGATATTTGACATCTTCTATACATTCTAAAAAGCCAGAAGAAGCCGTTTTGCCAAACGTTTTCCTACAAAATAAGCCAGAGCCAGAAAAAACTGCTTTTCCAGATGAGCCAGAGCGAGAGCTGTTTTTTCACGAGCCAAAGCCGTGCCAAACGGGCCCTTAGCTGCGTAACTGCACTAAATTAAAAGAGGTTGGCAAATCAGCAAGTTACCACTCAAAGATATTAGGTTGGCTACTGATGTCTTTCTTACAGAAGGACATCTCCTAATCTATAGTGCGTGCAAAAAAAAAAATACCTTTCACCGTGAAGATAGAAGGTCGTAGTTCCTGGACATTGTCGAGATTGATCACTAAAAGATCCCTACGGCGAGATTGATCGCTGTAGTGGATGCCCTCTGTTGACGGTGGCGGACAGGCTGACGGATTGCCTATGAATCTATGATGCATCGGCAGGATGGATGGGAGCACCGATCCAAATAGAGGCAGCGGATGATGGGGCAGCCAAGACGGCGCTAGCGGGGACTTGGGTTTCGGCAGACTTCTTAATGCTTCCTATGCCCCTGAACAACATCCTTGTCACAGCATACTCACCCCATTCGCTATCTGTGTAACACATATATGTTTGGGCATACCTGTTTAGTGCTCGTTAGAGAAGCAAAACACCCTGCTGCCGCGTCTCATCCACTCCAGGTGATCGGCGATGTCCACCATGACGATGATGCTCAAGTCCCTAAATTCAAATGTGGAGTTTGGATAATTATCTCTGAGAATGTGGAGTTTGAACAATTATCGCCTAACCATCTGATCATTTCAGTAAAATTATAAATGATGTAGCAGGCAACTGATTGAATTGATAGACAATCTCATTTTGGCTAAATGAGGTATGGACAGTAAAGAAACTAACTATTCAGAGAGTGTATGTTGCAGCACCTGACATTATCTGAAAAGAAGGATATGTAAGGCTGAATTAGTATAGACTAATGGCAAACAACAATAAGTCTGAGATGCAGGGAAGCAAACAAGATCACACTGACATTCAGTTTGCACAGTGAAGTCATAGCTTGCACAGTGACATTTTCAGAGAAGTCATAGCTTGCACAGTGATAATCAATTTTCAGAAAAATATATAGAAGCTACATTATTCAGGTTCAGAAAGAATATTCAGGCTCCCAGCATGCTAACAGAAATATCATAGTCACAGAAAAATTAATGGAATAGAAAAATATAATACAGGTACAAACAAAAAAAAGCTAAAATATGATCAGAAACAATCTTTTTGTCAGGACTACTTACTAATCAACCCATCCTAACTCCAGCCGTTTCATCTGAGAATATACTTTAGTTTTCATTTGTCCTGGCTTGTGGCAAATGCTCAGGGAACCAAACACAAATCAGATTTATCAATTGAAAGTTAGTTGACGACAGCCTAAAGTTCAGCAAGGTAGCAGCCTAAGATCAGTACCAATTGCAAAAATGCAGGAAAAAAATATGCTATAAAACCAGATGCCTGTGCTTCCTGAGTCTCAGCCTAAAATTAGCTGTTGAATGAGCAATTGCCACCATCTCTACGTTTATATGTTTAATAGGTTCTTTTGAGCTCTATACAACACTCAGATTTTAGAGCCATCACACTACATTGGCCTACTAAAATCCGAAACTTATATGAGTCAGCCTGGCACTACATATGCACAATTGCATGTAGGCTAACTAAAATGGACGAACATTTAATCATGAAACTGAAGGATGTAATGTCTGTACAGTCTCACTATAAATAGAGTAGTGTTTTGAAGGCAGAGAAAATACTACAGGCTGGCCAAAGAGGAAATCTCATGAACTCAATTTCAAGGTACAAATCCTCTGCTGTATGGGTCCCGGACGAACAAGCAGTTGAGTTTGTCTTGGGTCTCGGCGACAGCGTACCCCAACTTTCATTTTTATCTGCCACAGCAAGGGAGAAGAGCGGCAACGGCAGTAAAGAGTACTCAACCAGGACAGTGGTGCACGTCGAAGAAATAAGAGTGTTTTAAATATCTACTATATATAACATGTGGCCAGACCCGAAAAGGAATTGGCCAGCAAAGGAACCGGACAGGAAAATACGAATATGAATGTTTAAGCAGGTAGATAGGAATATAGGAAGAACTGAAATTTCTGATTTTTTTGAAAGTTTGCTCCGATGAAAATAGTCTGTATATTTATACATTGATAACAAAAGTTATGAGATTTCTGAGCTATATAGTTTGGTTGACAAAGATATAAATTTTCATTATTCTTTGATCACTGCAACTCGACAAGGCTAATGCACCTGCATCTACTAACAGAAAATGACAGTTTTGAATTTCTTTTGTCTGAATCTCTTACCTACGCCATTGTGTCAAGCTTTTTATTTTTTATCTGTTCCTTCTGCTGCAATATAAGCGGGTTTGAGCAGAAATATTGTGGGTTGCACCAATGTTTCATATGAGTATTTTTATCAGTTCCTTATGCATGTTATGTTATATTAACCTTTTGGCTCTTAAGTGAAACTATAGTCAGGCTACATATTTTTCTCAGAAGACATTAGTGCTGCGTATTTACATGTGGATGACCCTTTTCTTTGTGTTGCTCCAGTATGAGTAAGACATAAGGCAGCTAATATGCTTTGTACAAAAGTTATTAGCCGCACTATATTGTCGAATTGATATGTAACTGATAAGGCTTGGTTCCCTACGGATATAGATAGATAGATAGATTGATTGAAGAGATTCACCTCCTAAACTGCCAGTACTAAGTGAATTCATCCTTATGTCAAAGTCCATTCTTATCTTGGCGAATCACATGGTTTTGTTTACTTTTCTTTTCTATAGGAAAATAGTAGTGCAGTGATACTCTTGGTCCTTGTCAATGGCGGAGGGAAGTGGGGCTGGCAGCCTGGCTCCCATAGTACGCCTCCTTAATTATATTTTCATTGAGATGCCGGTGTGCTAGCACCTTGGTGATGAGCGATTGACAACACGGTGTGTCGTGTGGCGATTCATGGGTTGTGGTTGTGGTCAGGTGGTTCAATCAGTTTGAAGAACGAGATTGTCAAGAACCGTGGGGGGCGGGAAGGCGGATCGAGGCTTGCGTTCGAGGAGCGATCGTGTGGTGTACGCTCACACATGCACTGGCTACAGTGGGTGGGAGGGAGGAGGTTTCAGATTATGCCACAAAATCCGGGGTTATTTGGTTGAGCCACAAAGCCATGCATCGTCATCGGGATGCTCGTGCGGCGTGCGTTGGCCGAAGATGGAAATTCTGGCGATCGCGATACGATTTCGGATGGTCGTGCGGCGACATCGCGAGGATCACATCGCGGAGATGGAGGGATCGCGGACATCGCGGAATTTGCCATGGAGGACATAATTGGAATTTACGCCCCTACGTTGGATTTATTTAGCATAGGGGGTTATGTGAAAATAGGTCGTGCCACCCTTTGGAGATATAAATATGTGGCACCTAGGGTTGAGAAGAGGGGACGTTTTTGACTCCCGGCGAGTTACTATTCACGTGTGAACAGTATCCCGTGAAGAAGCGTGCCAGGGGGGTTCCACGTGTTAAAGAAGCCTAGGGTTTGAATTCTATGAGAGGTTTTGTTGATCTCTCCGATTAGAGAGGGAGGATGTTCAGGCGGAGGCTAGATGCACTTTTTGTAAGTTCAATTACTCAATTTAATCTTTCATCTATAATGATTGATCTTGTGCATTTCGATTTGTTCTTTACAATTCTCGTTAGCACCTGACATAGTCTGCTTGTTTTATTTTTATCTCAAGATCCGTAAGTCAGATTGACGTGATTCCAGTTAGGTTAGTTTCGTAATTTCATCTAGTTTAATCTGACAAATTTTTAGGTCGATCGGAGTTACGGATTTTCGTCCACATCAGGTTTACTAGGTACATAGAGTTCTGTCCAGATTTAAAAAAACGTGATTTAGTCAGGTTTTGTATTTAGGGGAAGGGTTATAAATTTTTGGCTTCCGCGACCATTGACCCCCCCTCTGGTCGCCCGTTTCGATCCTTCATTCATAATGGCTCCTATATTTCTGATGAGATTCATGGATTTCAATCAGTTTCTAATGAGATTCATGAGAGGACAGGAGAGGCAGGCACGGCACCTCACGGTGGCGTCTGGCTATTGCGCGTGGCGGGGCAGGCAGAACAAAGGGGGCGTTGGTGCAGCTAAAGAAGCGTGTGATAAACTGATAATGTTGATGTTTTAAGGGCTTATTAGCGCCATTTGCATCGGAGCTGGAGGCCTTTGACAAATCTTCGACCGCAACCTGACTGCGTCCAACGCTGAAGCGCTGGACGTGCTCTTCCCGGACGGTGGATAGGGCTCGTCTAGGCAGCCACGAAGGCGCAAGGCCACCTCCTAGGTCGCACCGCTGCGTCGGTTTTGGTTGTTTTTCATTTATGTATATCGAAACTAGGGGTATATTGCTAGGATGGTCCATCTACGATTATTTTAGGTCGACCTCCTTCTGCGCTCGATAGAAGCGCGCTGTCTGTATGTTTAAACTCTTCTACTTAATAAAATGATACGTAAATCTTTTGCATATTCGAGAGAAAAAAAAACTAGCACCTGGACTGAGTTTTTGCAATTGTGCAGTCATACAAGGTCCTCCAGTTTTCAACCATTCTGTTCTGCATTCTGTTTTGATCATCCTAAATGATAGGGAGATCAAGTGCAACAACTCATCAGATTGACGGAGTCCTAACTCCAGTCTCGGGAAAACTCTACAGGGATCGCATCTCAGACATAATCACATAATGACATAATTTTTTTGCGACTGATCACATAATGACATAACATAGAGTGTTTTCATATTATTTCAATGAGGAACCGTTTATTCATTCAACAGCAGAACTGTATGTGCATTGCTATCCAAGAGATACTCCTGAACAGTGAACATGGTATTCCAGGATCGAGGTTTCCATCGCATACTGGAATCCATACATTCTCCGCTGAGGACAATTTGTCACAAGCGCAGAGTTATTATCACCATTGGGCGAAATCAAGCAAACGAAGGATATAGCCACCTAGTCAGTGTGAGCTCAGTCCACCAAACAAATAACCTCCTGTTCTTTAGAATCATCTACCCATGGTTTGAACTGATCTTCATGTACATTGTTCTGCAGAAGAATGAAGCTCAAAGTTAGCAGATTCACATTGCTGCTTAGGTATGCAACAGCCTGGCAATAAGAAGACAGTATGTACTGATACTGGAAACAAAACTGGTTCCAGTGTGGTTGACATCAGGTCTGCTTAACCAGACCTAATGGCACCTGACTTGGAGCCTTGCAGGCAAAGAAAATGCCAATCTCAGCAAAACAAAATGAATAGTTCTATCCAAAAAATGTGTAGTTCAATACGGAGAATGACAGCTTTAGGGTTGGACACTTGTGCTTGAACAAAAGATATGGAAACATATGGATCTGATATATGAAAACTTTTTTCAAACAAAATACAAAGATAAAGACAACAGGCACTGCCAAAATAATTACGAGACACTACAAGCATACCTGCAACCAGAAGAGAAACCCACGCATCAGAGCTAGACCATTGCGATGGCCACTTTTCATAATTTGGTCGGCCAGATCTGAAGTAAAAAAAAATAAAGAAAATGCATTAATTACTACAGTTACAAGCAAATCTGGCCTGTTCAAGAATAAACAGCACTCTTTCTCAACAACATATTGCTCGGCACCAACTACAGAAGTGCTTTGTGGGTGCTTCTTGTGTTACTACAGTGGTCCCAAAAATAGTTTAGTCACCAAACAGAAGGAAAAAAAACCTTCTGATGGGAAATAAATATATTATTGTCCAAGAGAATGAATCTAGTTCGTGTGTTTATTTACCATTCCATCATGACTATGATCTCATCATATATAAACTCAAAGTTCCAAAAGAATCGATTGTGAAATGAGCCATTAATCGGTTATAGGGTTCAGTTCAACAAAAACTAAGTCTGACATTTGTAGTGTTGTATAAGGCAAACCAAATTGATCCAACACCTATAGAAATATTGTGCATGGACTACTATTGGCTTCAGTAATTGACCCTGAAAATGAATACTCCAATGATAACAGCTACTGTAACTGAGTCTTTTTTCTGTTCAACTCCTGCCGACATTACAAGTTCTAAAGGAATAACCAAGGACATCAAGATGTGCCTCAGAAAGACTATATACACAACCATATACCAGTGATTCAACAATGTCATACTATATATGATGCACCAAAAAAGAATAGGCAAACAAAATGCTTGAATATCATTGACAATAACAAAGTTGTCACAAGGAGAGGACAAAACAGGACATTAATTGCAGTGATATAGTCATACAAACAAGACCCAATAAAGGACATCATACAAGAAATTTATTGCAATACTTTCATCAACAAGAATGTAAAATAGTGTGTGATGTGAGAAGAAATATGGAGAGAGTGTTCATAAACAAGAAGTACGCAAGCGCTGCAAAACTGTACCGGGGTAATAGTCCAAATATGAATTGTCCATCTCTTCCACAGGATATAATTTTGTTTCATTGTAGTCCTGCCGCAGCTTGATCAACGGAGTACGGATAGTAACTGTCTCAAACAATCTATAATACTCCTTCGGAGCAACTGGCTTTGTAAGAGCCTTGATCAACCTTCGCTTGAAATCTGAATCTAGCCTCCGTGTGATATGTGTAGGCCATATAATACCTAGTTCATTTTCTACTTTTTCCCCCTGTATCAGATGAATAGGAAGGAAGAACAAATAAAATGCAACAAGTATGTCAAACATCGTCTCTTTTAGAAGAATGCATAAATCAAAATATACATTTCTTCAAACAACTTGAATGAGACGTTTTGATCCACGTTCTGAAAGTAAGTTGAGAAAGGCGCACGTTATGTTAAAAGAAACATACTGGGCTACTGGCATATTTTACATTTTTTTTTTCTTATCGGATACAGCTCCTGGCACAGTCCGCTGAGAACAAGCCCGGATGTACAGAAATGGAAATTCTTTGCGCACTGAGAGCTAATAGGTACTGTATAATGTCGTATTCCTTATTCTGTTAAGGACAGCATGCGCTAGTGGGTAGTGACAAAATGACAATGACGTGCAATTGTAACTATCAGAATTTCTCACCGAATTAGCATGGTGTCCTGCACGACGGCCATCACTTGAGCTGGCCTGGTGCTTGCATCAGACAGCCCCTCATCTTCGCCATCGTTCACCTCACGCCGTGGTGATGGATTCGCACGCCAATCGCACGCGTACTGCTTCGGAACAACTGTCGCCGGAGCACCGGAGGCGACGTCATCGCTCCCCACTACAACACCGACTCCTTCCCCCGGCGAAGCTAAGGCCTTCTCTCCAACACCCCCCCCTGCGCATCTTTCTCCTCCCGAGACCCCGCCGCAACCGGCTCATCGTAGTTGACGATGATGCCCCCGATCTCGAGGACCAATTGGCCTTCCACAAGGCTCGTGTGCTGCAGGAAGAGGTGGTAGTCCTCGTCGACGTCATCGAGAGATCGTACCACGCGGGAGCCGTCTCCAATGACGCCGACTCTGAAGATTCCCTCTCCTCCACGGCTCCACCGCGCGGCGGGTCGGAGAGCTTTTGAGGCGGAGGAGTTGTGGCAGCGGGCTTGAGGAGCGAGGCCGAGGAGTCTCGTGGGCCGGGACGCACTCGCCGTCGGAGGATGTGCTCGAGTAAGGCGTGTTTGGGGGCCTCGTACGTTTTTTTGAGGAGCTCCAGGCCGAGAAAAAAGGGTCTGTGTGAGCCGGGAGCCACAAACTCGAGTTTTTTGTAGGAGTCACCGTCGAGGTGGATTTGCTCGACCCCTAAATAGAGGTAGTCGGGGTCGGCGTCGCTGGCGGGGAGGTCGCGAGGGAGCGAAGGACCGGCATGGGGGGGGGGGGTGCTGGGGCTAAGGGTTTTAGTGAGCTCGGACGACCGGCTCGTGGGAATCGGGAGCGGCTGGCTTTCCTAGACGTGTTTGGTATAGCTTACGAGCGCTTCCTGAATGAATAAACTGCATAAATAAAGTAAAAGCGATGATTAAAATAAACTGGTCTGATCCACCTTCTGCTTTTTAAAGTATAAATGAAAGCTATGGGAATAAGCGTGGCCAGAATAAGCTGCTGAAAAGCGTGACGTTTAACTATTGATTTCAGTTTATTTTGACTATAAAGACTTATAAGCTGTACCAAACAAGGCCATAATCAGTTGTGACAGAATCGAAACACCGTGGTTCCCAAGCCGGGCTGAATGACCATGATTCTTTGGCCCATGATACTTTCGTCTCTGCAAGTATGCCTATACCGGGCTGAAAGTAATTCACGGTTTTCCCCGGAAGGCAAATATGGTTTTTGGGCGTTGCTAGAGCGTGCGCGTGTAGGATTTCAAAGTCCGATATGCACACCTCCTCACACAGCACTTTGTAGTTGCAAAAAAAGCCCCTACCTCGCCTACGGCGTCACCTTCTCCCCCGCGCCGCCGCCGCCGCCATGGCCGGAGCTCCCCCACACCGACCTGGCCCAACCGCCAGATCCCCTAAACCATCCATCGACCATCCCCACCGCCTAGCCTACCTGCCTCCCCTTGGCCGGTAATTCTATAGCCCATCGGAGTTGGAAGGAGAAGATAGGGAGAGCTTTCCTTGCTCGTCGGAGTTGGAGGAGGAGAGAGAGGAGGAGCCCTACCTGGTGCGGATCCACCACCTCCGCGACGCCAAATCCAGTGGATCCGCCACCGTCGCCGCCGCCGCCGGATCCAGCAGATCCGCCATGGCCCACACTAGTCGCTGGTGTATGTGTGTGGGAGAGAGAGAGCGGTGCGGGAGGGAGGAGAGAGAGAGAGAGAGAGAGAGAGAGAGAGAGAGAAGCGAGAGAGTGCGCGAGCGAGAGAGTAGGGGTGGGGAGGGGATAAGGTGCGTAGGAGGCTCGAGGTGTGCGGGCGTTTTGGACTATGGGCGCACGCCCGAAAATTAGTATTCCCAATTATTTTTTAGTCCATTCACGCCTAAACTGCCAGTACTAAGTGAATTCATTCTTTGGTCAAAGTCCATTCTTATCTTGGCGAATCACATGGTTTTGATTACTTTGTGGCGAGGATCAATGATATTGATGACTTTTCTTTTCTGTAGGAAAATAGTAGTGCAGTGATACTCTTGGTCCTTGTCAACGGCGGAGGGAAGCGGGGCTGGCAGCCTGGCTCCCATAGTACACCTCCTTACATAATCTAATTAGTTAATTAATGATGTCCTTTGTATTTTGATTTCTTTCCTCCTTTTATATTAATCATGTGGTAGAACCGTCCGAAATAACACATATTCGGAGGTGCTCGTCTTTCACCAGACACTAAGGCCCCGTTCGCTTGGAAGAATCTTGGAGGAATGGAGGAATATGAGAGAGAATCAGCCGGGAACAATAAAAATCATCCGAGAACAGTGTGTTTTTTGGAACCAGCCGAACGCAGCCTAAGTACCAAAGCGAGATACTTCGAGCAGTTCCGTCGAGCACATCCCAAGGAAGAACTCGAATAATCCATGTTTTTCCTCCAGGATTCAATAATGAGAACGAGTTTATAATACTAATCCATTTCATACCATCAGAGTTCTTAGAAATACATTATTACAGTACCAAGTTCAAAGTGCGGAATTTAAACAACGGAATTAAAATAAACGTCTATCGGTAATATACAAGGATCCGTCTGTGCCCACCAGAAGAATCCTTTACACAACAGCTACTCCTCAAGCTGCACCAGCAACAGAGGTAAATAAATCCTGAGTACACAATGTACTTGCAAGACTAGTGAGAATAATTTTCTGACTCCAAATGATATGATAAGCTTTATGGTTTTCGCTGGGTTTCCTTTTTGCGGAAAGTAGTACTAATAGTAAATCCTTATGTTTGTTTCTTATTAGCATTTATGATTAGTTCATTATCTAACCATTCTAGATAAGCATGTATTCTACTTTCAATTAAGGTGAAAGCATCTAGGCTCTCTAGTTGTGTTTCGGTGATTAATGACAATACAAGATTATTATGACTAACGTGTGTTTTATAGAGGCAATTAAGTTAGGTCATGGTAATGGAGATCGATTGGGCATTCAAGGTGGTCATGCCCCTACGATGAAAATCGTTTCGGTTTTCAAAGGATGGACTAGTTCTAAGTGTCGTTTGAAGTTGGAGAGACACTTAGAGTAGTTTAGGACTTTATTTTTCCTTTGGTCGTACTATTAAGAGGGGTATGGACAGATAGCTTGACCTAGGTGAGTCTAGTGAGTTAGGTGTGGTGCACACTTGTTAAAACTAGCACTAGGTAGCTCCTAAATATGCCTAAGAACCATTGGAGCAAACTTCATTCACATATGATCGAGAGTTGAAAGTGAATGGAGGGTTAAATACTGACCGGACGCTGGCACAGAGTCCGGTCAGTTCATTTGACCAAAGTGAAAACGTTTGGTGTGACCGGACGCTAAGAGGTGAAGTGATCGGACACTAAGAGGCAACGTCCGATCGACTCCAATAAGGTTTCAGAGAGGGAAAAACACGACCGGACGTGTCTGGTCAGTGCTGACCGAACGCTGGCCAGCGTCCGATCACCCTGTAAACACTGGAGTTCGGGGTATATTGACCGAAGCGTCCGGTCAATATGACCGGAGCATCCGGTCACCCCACAGAGGCACATAACGGTTCATTTTTCAGCCCTTGGTATAAATACCACCTCCACTCGTGTGTGGGGGTACTTTTGCTCATTCCAACAGCTAAGAAACACCTTAGAGAGTGCCAAGAAGAGCAAGGTCCTAGTGAGGTGATTGAGATTTGAGAATCCCAAAGAGAGCCCTCAGTAGCAAGATCAAGGATAGCAAAGTGTGCATCCACCCTTCTCATTAGGCTTGTCGTGGTCAAGTGAGAGTTTGTGCTTGTTACTCTTGGTGATCGCCATCATCTAGACGGCTTGGTGGTGATTGAGAGCTTGGTGATCATCCGGAGAGCTTATGGATAACCCAACTCAAGTTATGAGCGGTTGTGGGTGATTCACCGCGACGGAGTGTCGAAGAATCAACCCGTAGAGAGCACTTGATCCTTACGCGGATCAAGGGGAGCTACACCCTTGTGCGGGTGCTCCAACGAGGACTAGTGGGGAGTGGCGACTCTCCGATACCTCGGCAAAACATCGCATGTTGTTTCTCTCTCTTTACTTTCATTTACTTTGAGCAATTCAATTCTTGTTTTTACATTCATAGAATTGCCATGCTAAGTAGGATTGGAACTTAGGTTGCAAGTCTTTTGTGCGGTAGAACAACTAGAAACACTTTCTAGGCACAAGGGATTAATTAGGCTAAACATAGGACTTAATTATTGCAAAGAAATTTAGAATTAGCCCAATTCACCCCCCTCTTGGGCATCTTGATCCTTTTAGTTGGTATCAGAGCCTCATGCTCACGTATTTAGGCTTAACCGCCTAGTGAAAGATGTCTCACGGGGTTGGACCTCCTCCTATCTTCTAGGGGGATGATTTTCCATATTGGAAAATCCACATGGAGGCGTATCTAGAAGCTCTAGACGTTGGAATTCTTAGAGCCGCCTCACAAGGTTTCTCAAAACCTAAGGATGTCGCACACCCACAAGGCAATGAGTTGAACTACGAAAAATGGAATGCAAAGGCTGAAAACACCATATTTAGAGGCCTTTGTAAAGATGTGTTCAACCGGATGAGGAACCACAAAGACGCCCATGCACTATGGTCGGACATTTGTGCGCTCCATGAGGGAACCAAGAGTGAGCGTGAGAAACGCTATCATCTTGTCATGAAAAAGCTCAACTCTTTGAAATGCTTTCTAAAGAATGTGCTAATGAGATGTATTCACGTTTGAATGTTCTTGTAGAGGAAGTTAATAGGCTTGGACTCACTCAAATGCAATCATCCGATGTTGTGAGAAAGATCTTGAGTGTCCTCCCCATTGACAAGTATGGACATATTGTGACCGTGCTACATTAAAGCGATCTTTCCACCGCTACATCGACACAAATCTTGAGAAAGATCAATGCTCATGAGATGTAAATGCACATCACACCTCAAGATGGCTCATCCTCTACAAAGAAGAAAGAAAAAGACTTAGCATTCAAAGCTAGCCAAGAGAAGGGCAAAGCAAGGCTTGAGTATGAGAGCTCAAGTGATGATGAAGTTGATGATGAAAGCTTGCTCTCATGATGAAGAAAACCGCCAAGATGCTAAATAAGCTCAACAAGAGTGGCATCAAGTTCGATAGCAAGAAGAAGAAGTTTTCACAAGCTCAAGAAGAAAGCCAATCTTTGAGATGGATTGCTATAATTGTGGCGAACTTGGTCATCTAGCTCACTAATGCACAAAGCCCAAGAAAGACAAGTTCAAGAACAAGAAGAAGGGCAAGAAAGATGACTCAAGCAATGAAGATGATGATGAGAAGAAAAAGAACAAGCCATATAAGAAGAGAGGTAGCAAGAAGAAGGACTTCTACAAGAAGAAGAAGAGTGAAAAGGCTTACATCGTCGGTGATTGGCTCACGAACATTGATTCATCTAGTGGATCATCCGATGATGATAATGACAACGAGAAGGTGGCCGCTATTGTTATTGATTCTTCATCATCTTCATCACCACCACCGCCATCATCCTCTACACACCTATGCCTTATGGCCAAAGGTGAACGAAAGGTATCACATGATGATGATAGTAGTGGTGATGATCATGCTCATAATGATGATAGTGATAGTGATAGTGATAGTGATAGCGATGATGATGAATATGAATCACCTACTTATGATGATCTTGCTAAATTGCTAAAGAAATACACTAAGATCATTATAAAGACTAGAACTAAAAATGAAAAGCTTGAGATTAAGAATGATTCTCTCTTAGCTAAATGTGACATAGCCAAAAAGTCTAGTGTTGAGCTTAGAGAAGCAAATGAAGCTATGTCATCCAAACTCAAGGAGCTCAAATCTTTTAAGAAAGTTTAAAGATAAACATGATAAACTTGAGTGGGTGCACAAAGAGCTCATCACTAGCCACAATAAGCTAAAAGAAGAATATACCACTCTTAAGATTAATCATGATAATCTTGTCATTGCTCAAGAATTTCTATCCAATGAGCCACATGATGCTACTAACCATGTTGTTAAGATTAATATAGCTACATCATGTGATGACTTGATCATTGAGAGCATTGAGTAAGATTCTAGTAGCAAGGACAAGCAAGTGGTTGAGGCCGATGATTATGATGAGTTTGTCAAGCTCAAAAATGACAATGCAAAGCTCAAGAAAGATCTTAAAGAAATCAAAAGCCACAACACCACTGTGCTAGAAACCCTAGATCATGATGATGACTTGATCTTTGAGAATGAGAAGCTCAAAGAAGAAAACAAGAAGCTCAAGGAAGAGAAGAACAATGATGCTCTTAAGGAAGAGAACAAGAAGCTCAAGTTGAAGAAAGAGCATCTCAAAATTGGATTGAGCAAGTTCACTAGAGGCAAGTATCTTCAAAGTGAGCTCCTAATGAACACCATCATGAAGATGGATAGAAGTGGCATTGGGTATATGGCAAATCAAGAGAAGAAGAAGGCTCAAGCTCAACAACAACAATCAAAGCCAAAGCCCAAGCCAAAGAGATGCTTTGAGTGTGGATAAGAAGGCAACTTTACTCATGAGTGTCAAACTCCACCACCACAACCCTTGCCCAAGCATGTTAGACTATTTGCCTTCAATGCTCACTACATGCTTAGAAAGGATTCTAGTGGAATGATGAAAGTGATATTCTTATGACCTCCCAATAAGAATAGACCTAAGAAAATTTGGGTTGCAAAATCACTTGTTGAGAAGGTGAAGGACCCTCAATAAGTTTGGGTTCCTAAAGCTTGATCTCTTATGTGTAGGTAAACTACAAGACCGGTGGAAGTCATTGGGTTATTGATATTGGTTGCACACAATATATGACTGGTGATCCTCGTCTGTTCACCTCACTAGATGAAGAAGTAGATGGACAAGAAAGAATCACATTTGGAGATAACTCAAAGGGCAAGGTTAAAGGATTGGGCAAAGTGGCAATATCAAATGATCATTTAATCTTCAATGTGTTATATGTTGCTTCATTGAGCTTCAACTTGCTATCCGTTGGGCAATTGTGTGACCTTGGCTTCAATGCTTGTTTACCGAGAAGGAAGTTGTTGTATCTAAGAAGAATGATGATCAAGTTATATTCAAAGGATTTACATATAACAACTTATATCTAGTGGACTTCATATCCGAAGATGCAAACTTGAAGACTTGCCTATTTACCAAAACAACACTTGGGTGGCTATGGCATAGAAGACTTGCTCATGTTGGGATGAGCTCACTCAAGAAGCTAATGAACAATGATTTGGTGAGAGGATTGAAGGATGTGAAGTTTGAGGAGGACAAGCTTTGTAGTGCATGTCAAGCCAGCAAGCAAATTGCAAATACTCATCCAACCAAAGCTTTCATGTCAACCACAAGAGTGCTAGAACTCCTTCACATGGATTTATTTGGACCAACAACATACAAGAGTTTGGGAGGAAATCTTTATTGTCTTGTGATTGTTGATGATTATTCAAGGTATACATGGGTATTCTTCCTTCATGACAAATATGAAGTTGCATCTTGTTTCAAGAAGTTTGCCAAGAGAGCCCAAAATAAATTTGAAGTGAAGCTCAAGAAGATAAGAAGTGACAACGGCAAAGAATTTGACAACACAAATATAGAAGCCTATTGTGATGAAGTTGGAATCAAACATGAGGTCTCCGCAACATATACTCCTCAACAAAATAGTGTAGTTGAGAGGAAGAACCGGACATTGATCACTCTTGCAAGAACAATGCTTGATGAGTACAACACCCCCAAAGCTCTATGGGCCGAAGCCATCAACACCGCATGCTATACATCCAACCACCTATTCCTTCAAAAATTCCTTGGCAAGACACCTTATCAGTTGCTCAATGGGAAGAAGCCGGACGTCTCCTTCTTTAGGGTGTTTGGTTGCAAATGCTACATCTACAAGAAGTGCCAACACCTAGGGAAGTTCCAAAGACGTTGTGATATTGGTTTCCTTGTTGGTTACTCATCAAAGTCCAAAGCATATAGAGTATTTAATCATAGCACCGGCTTGGTTTAAGAAACATATGATGTGAAATTTGATGAATCTAATAGCTTCCAAGGAGCACATGAGAATCTTGATGATGTAGGTGATGAACCATTGAGGAAGGCTATGAAGAACATTCTGGTGGGAGACATCAAGCCTAAAGATAATAAAGATAATATACAAGTGATTGATCCACCCTCTTCATCAAATGTGCCACAAGATGGCGAAAAAGATGGGAGAGTAGAAAATGAAGATACTCATGTCTCCCATGAGCAAATGGTGGTATAAGCACAAGATGTTGATGCTCCACAATCTCCTCCTCAAGTGGTCAATAGAAGAAATACATCTCTACAATAAAATCATCCACAAGATCTCATCATAGGGAGTCCATCAAAGGATGTAATGACTCGCTCATAAAAATTTGTTTCATTTATTGTTCATCACTCTTTTGTCTCTTATTTTGAGCCTACTAAGGTTGAAGAAGCTCTTCAAGATCCGGATTGGATAAATGCTATGCATGAAGAGTTGAACAACTTCACATACAATGAAGTTTGGACTCTTGAAGAGTGGTCAAAAGGTGCAAGAGTCATTGGAACAAAGTGGGTGTTCCGAAACAAGCAAGATGATCAAGGTGTTGTTGTGAGGAACAAAGCAAGACTAGTTGCAAAGGGGTTCTCTCAAGTTGAATGTTTGGATTTTAGAGAGACCTTTGCACCGGTGGCAAGACTAGAAGCCATTCGTATCCTTCTTGCATATGCATCACATCATGAAATGAAACTATATCAAATGGACGTGAAAAGTGCATTTTTAAATGGCTTTATTAATGAACTAGTCTATGTTGATCAACCTTCCGGGTTTGAAGACCCTAGATATCCTAATCATGTTTATAGGTTGTCCAAGGCGTTATATGGGCTTAAGCAAACCCCAAGAGCTTGGTATGAGCGCCTTCGGGACTTCCTCATTGGGAAGGTCAACACCACACTATTCACCAAAAAGCTTGATGGGCATATCTACATTTGTCAAGTGTATGTTGATGATATCATTTTTGATCATCAAATGAAGATTCTTACAAAGAGTTTGGTGAATTGATGTCGAAAGAGTTTGAGATGTCAATGATTGGAGAGCTTACATTCTTTCTTGGGTTTTAAGTCAATCAAATGAGAGAAGGATTTTCATCTCTCAAGAGAAATATACAAATGATCTTCTCAAAGATTCAAGATGGATGAATGTAAGCCAATCAAGACACCAATGCCTACCAATGGACATCTTGACCTAGATAAGGGAGATAACAAGGTTGATCAAACTCTCTACCATTCTATGATTGATAGCTTGTTGTATTTAACCGCATCTAGTCCCAACATCATGTTTAGTGTGTGTATGTGTGCTAGATTCTAAGCTAATCCTAAGAAAACTCATTTAATTACCGTAAAAAGAATCCTTAGGTATCTCAATCACACACCAAGCATTGGCCTTTGGTATCCCAAAGGAGCTAGATTTGGATTAATTGGCTATTCGATTCGGATTATGCCGGATGCAAAGTTGATAAAAAAAACACATCCGGAGGATGCCATTTGCTTGGTAGATCACTTGTGTCTTGGTCCTCCAAGAAACAAAATAGTGTGGCATTGTCCACCACCGAAGCGAAATACATTGCCGCGGGTGCTTGTTGTGTACAAATACTTTACATGAAACAAATTTTGCTAGACTATGGTGTAGTTCTAGAAAAAGTACCTCTTTTGTGCGACAATGAAAGTATGGTAAAACTTGAAAATAATCCGGTTCAACACTCTCGCACCAAGCACATAGATATCCACCATCACTTTCTTAGAGAATAGAGACTATGTTGCTAAAAATGATATATCATTAGAAGGTATAAGGACCGATGATCAATTGGCGGATATCTTCACTAAACCGCTAGATGAGGCTACCTTTTGTAGATTGCGTAATGAGCTCAATGTGCTTGATTTTAGTAACTTCACTAAAAGATGAGCTTGTGTTGTCTCTTGCATTACATTGTAATATACATCACGTTTAAATGGTTTTGTAATGCATATAGGGCTTGTCTAACATGGTTAAGATAACCGTCGAAAAGCGTGTGAAGAAGCTTAACCTTGGATCAAACCTGACAAGCAACTAGATTTACTTTCAAGTATTGCATATGCATGAATGTTGTTTTGTCATTTATCTTAATTCGCCCTCTTATTTGAATATTTTTTTAAAAAAGAATTATAGCCTAAGGCAAAATATTTTGAAAAACTTGAGGGTTTGAGAGAGGTCACTCACATCAGTTCTAATTGGTGTTTATTTGGATCTTATTTGAGTTGGGACTTGATTGGGAACAGGCAGCACAATCAATTTTGAAGATTCGCTGAAGGAGTGAACGGACGCTGCACCGGACTCTGATGTCCAGCGTCCGGTCAGTTCACAGGAGGTGAACAGCTGCCGAAGAGAGTGACCGGACGCTGAAACAGTGTTTTCCCAGTGTCCGGTCAAGAGGAGCTTCAGCGTCCGGTCGATCATGAAGACATCAAGGCTAGTTGACCGGACTCTGGCTGCGTCCGGTCGGTGTCCACCGGACGCGTCCGATCGCGATTCCAGAGGATTTGGACCTCTCTGGAATCGACCGGACGCTAGGTGGTAGCGTCCGGTCACTACCACCGGAGCGTCCGGTCAGTAGAAAGCGTGCGATTTCAGGACTCTTTTCTCGTTTCCTATTCTGACTCAGGGGGGGCACCTTATTTAATCTGAGAGCCGGCGTTTTGACCTAATCCACCGCTAACATCGCCGCATGCCCGTGCCCTAACCCGAGCACCGCCGATTTCGCCTCCACCGCCGTAGTCCCGCCGCCGTCTTTGCCAGTCCACCACCACCTCTCCCGCGCCTCCTCGCCAAGTTGTGTTTAGAGATCGCGCACCGCACCGCTCGTGCATCACCGAGCTTCACCGTCGCGCAGCTTCCGTGCCTCTACTACCCACGCCGCCGCGTGCTCGTGCCCTCGCTACATCAGCGCCACCATTCCCGCGACGTCACCGTAGCTCCCCACGCTTCAGCAATGCCGTCCACATCCAGCGCTGGTAAGGCCCTGCCCTAACACCATCGCCCTTAACCTAGCTCATCACCCGCATTGCAAGCACTGATTTGAATTGCATCTAGGGCCATCGATTCACTACTCACTACAAACCCTAG
Source organism: Miscanthus lutarioriparius (assembly GCA_904845875.1). Taxonomy (NCBI): domain Eukaryota; kingdom Viridiplantae; phylum Streptophyta; class Magnoliopsida; order Poales; family Poaceae; genus Miscanthus; species Miscanthus lutarioriparius. The sequence goes on along the minus strand of CAJGYO010000012.1, from coordinate 23,316,132 downwards.
TCGATTCGGTGGTTCCCCGCGTGTCGCTTCTCTTTTCTTCGGATCACCGGTTTGTCAGGTAGCAAGCTAGTCGTTTCAATTTCGTATCTAAATTGCTTGCTTCCTAGGGTTTCGCATCTATTAGATATATTGTATTTATCTATATATCCTATCTATTCCATCGTGCAGCGAGTCGGTGCCGTTGAGGTGTCTGTGACAGTTGTCTATTAACTCGAGGCCAAGCTCGCGAGTACGGATCGAGGCCAAGCCTCGAAAGTGTCAGAGGCAGTTGTTTCTTGTCAACGACAGTTGATTCTCTTCAGATTTATCAGATGGCTCGCACAAAGAATGTCGGAGGTGGTCCCGGTGATGAGGATCGGAGGCCCCTGTCTCACCAGCCTGTAGATCCTAAAGGCAACACAACAAAGAAGTTAGCAACTAGAAAGCGCAAATATCTAGATGCAGAGACAGCGAGAGCAGCTACAGTTGCTGAGGCTATAGACCGTGCCGAGAGAGGAGGTGCTCGCAGTGGAGTTGTTATTGCAGATCCGCTTCCACCAGGAGCGATGGAGGGAACTGAGCGTGTTGAGCGCCTTCATGGTGGTCCACCTGGGATTGTCATGGTTGCTGGACGGCGTCATGTTATTGATGAGGTTCTGCCTCAGGGGGAGTCATAGCAGCAGGCACCGCCAGTAGAGCTGGCTCAGCAGGCAGAGCTAACAGAGGAGACAGAGCAGGCACCACAGTCACAGTTACGTCGCTCTGGTCGTACCCGTGCTCCAGTTACACCTAGGCCAGACACTCAGCGGAGGGGTTCTCGTCCACCTCCTAGACTATAGGGTCCACCTCCAGTGACCCATCTTGACTTGAGGGCCGCCACTGCCAAGTAGGTACAGCAGCTGAGGTTCATGGACTTTGAGGTGTGGTTCCCACCGAGGAGAGATGAGAGAGCTTCAGAGGGTTTCTACACACCACTCTAGGAGGACTTCTACAATGCTTAACTCAACAGTGGTGTAGTTTTTAGATCTCAGAGTGTGTGCCATATTGACTCTATAGTTGCAGCAGCTGGAGAGCACATTCGCTCCTACCTTGCATATCTGCCTGGGCTGACAGATCTGATTGGACGGACCGGTTTATATGTTCCATCTTGGGTCCGTCAGTTCTATGCTTCTCTCTTTATTGACCCGCATCACAACTTCATTCACTTCGCATTCAGAGGGAGAGACTATCGGCTGACGAGTACTAGGGTCAGGGAGATACTGAGGCTCTAGGAGCAACCAGTCAGACTTCATGAGGTTTGCTATGGACAGACAGCGCCTCCTAGACGTCCACATGGTGGTAATGTGCCCCCTACTGACTTGGTTCGCCACTGCTTCACCGAGCCCTTTGGCGAAGGATCACGCAGGAACTCCAGTGACCTCAATCCCACTGCTCGTATGCTTGAGGCTATTATGAGGAGGACACTGCTTCCTAGGATGGGATATAGAGAGAGCTTGACTCGTATACATCTATGGCTTATCAAATCTCAGATGCAGCAGACAATTTTTTATTTTTGGGATCTTATTCTGTCAGAGATGGAGGACACTATAGCTAAGGGCTTCAGAGGTCGCAGGCAGCTGCCCTATGCTCACTAGATCACATTACTTATCCACAGAGCAGTCACAGTGAGGCCACCAGAGATGCTTGCTGAGTACAGTGGTGCCACCATAGAGTTCCCTGCCTATAACATGACAAAGATGATTTGGCATAGTACACCTACAGCACCTAGTCAGCCGTGTCGTCGTCCTGATGTGCTAGAGTCTGCAGCCCAGCAGGATAATATCATCAGGGGTATTGCAGCTACTAAGGAGGAGCAGCTTGAGCAGCAGGAGGGAATGGTCGTGAGCGACCACAGTGATAGTTCCAATGATGACTACTAGCCTACCCCTCAGATGCCTCCTCAGTGACATGACCATGAGGCCGATAGCTCCAGTTCAGCGCCACCTGCCTCGTAGATAGACCCCGCTCTCCTTGCTATACTTGAGCGGATGAGGCAGGATCAGGCTCGCCAGGCACAGGAGACAGTTGCTACATTTGCTTAGTTCCAGACTCGGCAGGATGAGTTCCAGCGCCAGCAGCAGGCGATCCAGCAGCAGCAGCTAGCTATACATCAGCAGACATAGGCTCTACAGCAGCAGCAGGCCACGCATCAGCAGCAAATCCTTATGCAGCAGCAGCTTCTTGGATTTATGCAGCATGTAGTGACAGCTATTGGGGCTCCACCGCCACAGCCTTCGCCCTAGCTTGGTCAGCCTGCCACCACTTCCACGACTCCAGCATTACAGCCTAGTGGGCTTCAGAGTTAGAGGCAGCCACCAGCATAGTTTGCTTCTCCTTCAGAGCAGGTGTCCTAGTGGTTTGCTACGTCACTGCTAGCCCCGTAGTTCACATCGTTTCATACAGGCTTCACACCAGCACAGATGTCCTCGCTGCTAGTGCTAGAGACTTCAGTGTCCAAGAGCCTTGGTGCATCCTTCAGTGAGTTGATAGGGCACCCTACACCGCCAGATCTACATATCCCCGTCCCGACCACCATTGCTCCAGTGACAGGCACGATAGAGACGCTCCCTTCCTCAGTGGCATCATCAGAGCCAGCTGCTTCAGTCGTACCAGCACAGCCTTCAGCAGCTCCAGTCCCTGATCCGACCCAGACTACTTTAGCATCACTTCCAGCTTCAGAGGGTCAGACAGCTCAGAGCTTAGGGTCAGATGATGATGGCACTCAGTTCCAGCTCGCTCCTCGTACCTCAGCGCCCGGCTCGTCCGCTGCAGCCCCGCCGACCGACCCTTAGGTTTTGGTGTTTGACGCCAAAGGGGGAGAGGGATCGAGTATGTTAGTCTTAGGGGGGGCAACATTTTTAGGGGGAGCTTAGTTATTATATTAGCTTATCTATTACATTTGGAGTTTTTATGTGTGATACACTATTATGCATTCGTCATGTGTTTACTCTTATGTATTAAAACTCTATTTATGTGATAGTGATATCTACGTGATCATGATATATGACATGTGTGCTCTCTACTTTGAATTATTTATATGTCATATCACTTGTGTTATGCTCATTTGCCTTTGCTTCCACGTTTTACTCCGATGCAAATGAGCTTTATTACTTGTACTCATGCTTATTTCATATCTTTTGAGTACCTCATGTTGGCTTGGGTCATATAAGCTTGCCTAACATATTTGTTCCTATTGACAAAAGCTTATATGATCCAAGCATGTTAAAAAAAACCTCAACTCATTCACATACTCGACGTGGTATTATCATCAATCACCAAAAAGGAGGAGATTGAAAGCATCTAGGCCCCTAGTTGGGTTTCGGTGATTAATGACAATATAAGATTACTATGACTAATGTGTGTTTTGTAGAGGTAATTAAGTTAGGTCATGGTAATAGAGATCGATTGGGCATTCAAGGTGGTCATGCCCCTACGATGGAAATCGTTTCGGTTTTCAAAAGATGGACGACAAGGTTAAGGATGGACTAGTTCTAAGTGTCGTTTGGAGTTAGAGAGACACTTAAAGTAGTTTATGACTTTGTTTTTCCTTTGGCCGTACTATTAAGGGGGGTATAGACGGGTAGCTTGATATATGTGAGTCTAGTGAGTTAGGTGTGGTGCACACTTGTTAAAACTAGCACTAGGTAGCTCCTAAATATGCCTAAGATCCATTGGAGCAAACTTCATTCACATATGATCGAGAATTGGAAGTGAATAGAGGATCAAATACTAACCGGACGCTGGTTCTGGTTTGACCGGACGCTGGCACAGAGTCCTGTCAGTTCATTTGACCAAGGTGAAAACATTCGGTGTGACCGGACGCTGAGAGGTGAAGTGACCGGACGCTGAGAGGCAGCGTCTGGTCGACTCCAATAAGGTTCCAGAGAGGGAAAATCATGACTGGACGCGTTCGGTCAGTGTGGACCAGACGATGGCCAGCGTCTGGTCACACTGTAAACACTGGAGGTTGGGGTATACTGACCGGAGCGTCTGATCACCCCGTAGAGGCACATAACGGTTCGTTCTTTAGCCCTTGTTATAAATACCACCTCCACTCGTGTGTGGGGATACTTTTGCTCATTCCAACAGCTAAGAAACACCTTAGAGAGTGCCAAGAAGAGAAAGGTCCTAGTGAGGTGATTGAGATTTGAGAATCTCAAAGAGAGCCCTCATTAGCAAGATCAAGGGTAGCAAAGTGTGCATCCACCCTTCTCATTAGGCTTGTCATGGTCAAGTGAGAGTTTGTACTTGTTACTCTTGGTGATCGCCATCACCTAGATGGCTTGGTGGTGGTTGAGAGCTTGTGGATAACCCAACTCAAGTTATGAGCGGTTGTGGGTGATTCACCACGACGGAGTGTCGAAGAATCAACCCGTAGAGAGCACTTGATCCTTGCGTGGATCAAGGGGGAGCTACACCCTTGCGCGGGTGCTCCAACGAGGACTAGTGGGGAGTGACGACTCTCGGATACCTCGACAAAACATCACAATGTTTTCTCTCCTCTCTTTACTTTGAGCATTTACTTTGAGTAATTCAATTCTTGTTTTTACATTCATAGAATTGTTATGCTAGAGTAGGATTGAAACTTAGGTTGCAAGTCTTTTGTGCGGTAGAACAACTAGAAACACTTTCTAGGCACAAGGGATTAATTAGGCTAAACATAGGACTTAATTATTTATAAAGAAATTTAGAATTAGCCCAATTCACCCCCCCTCTTGGGCATCTTGATCCTTTCAATTGGTATCAAAGCCTCATGCTCACGTATTTAGGCTTAACCGCCTAGTGAAAGATGTCTCACGGGGATGGACCTCCTCCTATCTTCGAGGGGGATGATTTTCCATATTGAAAAATCCGCATGGAGGCGTATCTAGAAGCACTCGAGACATTGGAATTCTTAGAGCCGCCTCACAAGGTTTCCCAAAACCTAAGGATGATGCACACCCACAAGGCGATGAGTTGAACTACGAAAAATGGAATGCAAAGGCTGGAAACACCATATTTAGAGGCCTTTGTAAAGATGTGTTCAACCGGGTGAGGAACCACAAAGACACCCATGCACTATGGTCGGACATTTGTGCGCTCCATGATGGAACCAAGAGTGAGCGTGAGAAACGCTATCATCTTGTCATGAAAAAGCTCAACTCCTTTGAAATGCTTTCTAAAGAATGTGCTAATGAGATGTATTCACGTTTGAATGTTCTTATAGAGGAAGTTAATGGGCTTGGACTCACTCAAATGCAATCATCCGGTGTTGTGAGAAAGATCTTGAGTGCCTCCCCATTGACAAGTATGGGCATATTGTGACCGTGCTACATCAAGGTGATCTTTCCACCGCTACACCGACACAAATCTTGAAAAGATCAATGCTCATGAGATGTACATGCACATCACACCTCAAGATGGCTCATCCTCTATAAAGAAGAAAGAAAAAGACTTAGCATTCAAAGCTAGCTAAGAGAAGGGCAAAGCAAGGCTTGAGTATGAGAGCTCAAGTTGATGATGAAAGCTTGCTCTCATGGTGAAGAAAACCGCCAAGATGCTAAATAAGCTCAACAAGAGTGGCATCAAGTTCGATAGCAAGAAAAAGTTTTTCACAAGCTCAATAAGAGCTTAGGTTGCAAGTCTTTTGTGCGGTAGAACAACTAGAAACACTTTCTAGACAGAAGGGTTAATTGGGCTAACCATAGGACTTAATTATTGTAAAAAAAATTAGAATTAGTTCAATTCCCCCCCCTCTTGGGCATCTTGAACCTTTCACAAGGGTTGAGTAAATAAATCCATTTCACCATCTTTCATCTTCCAGTTCTTACTACGATGCTAGATTGTAGATAAGTCGTACCGGATTACCGGCGATTCGTGAATCAATGTACCCAGCTGGGTACCCCGAAACACACGCCCGGCTTGTACCCCAGTGTACAAGCAGGACCAACCCATCACTCTCCTATCTAAGGGGTCCAGGTCCCCATCCAAATTTGGACTCCAAGCCCCTCACTCCTGAGTCCCGGACTCAGTGTGGTGCTTAGACCTCCACCATCCCCGCCTCTAATCAGTCGGTCCGGAAAGAGCCGGAACCCACGACAAAAGAGCAACGAGCCTTCCCTGCTCCCATAAACAAGTATGTGCTTAGGATAATAAGTCTATAACCTAACTAGAATCCAATGCAACAGCGTCAGTCCTTAACCGACACGGACAGGGAAAACAGTGTAACCAAGTTATGCCCCATTGGCCACGGGACACAACCTCTTACACCTACCAATACCCATACCATATCCCTGCCTCGGTCTTCATTTTTCCTTTCACCATTTTATCATAAGAGTGATAATAATAATCACCTATTATGAGTAACGGTAGGTTACTCACGCTATCGAAAATCCTAAGCATAGCAGCTACTCGATCTATATTAGTAGGACTCATAGGTAGGTATATCTATGCATGTAGTTTTCATAAAATGCCTGTAACGTAAATAAACATCACATATATATATCTAGTGATCATTCAAAATAAGAGTTATGCACCGAGGCTTGCCTTGGGCAGGCGTGGTGTCAGCAAGGTCAGCAGCTGACGGCTCCGGGGCTCCCTCCTGGAGGATCTCCTCCTCGAGGAGGATCTCCTCCTCGTACTTCTCGATTATCTCCTCGTACTCTGGCTCGTCCGCGGTCACAAACTCTACTAACTCGTTATATACATGATAAAATGATGATGCAACACTTAGTAATACGGCAACAACAACTCTTAAAATAAGAATGCATCTATCAAGCTACTAAGCTAGCTCTAAAGACAAAGATGCTAAGTTACCTATTATTCCCACTAAATAGGTATGAAACATTTCACGTATTATCTTAGCAACTAAAGGCATCCTTATTCTTATTACCGATTTAATATATATATACTAAAACAAGGAGTACTTAGCTACCCCATTTCTTAACCTATTCTAAGGCTACAAAAATTACAGTGAGCACCTAATAATCTAATGAACCTATTGTAAAAATTTCATGGCCAAGGCTATTACTAAATTACCACAAAAATTCCTACCATTATTAATCTAAATAGCATTAAACACTTCAAATGATTTAATAGACCTTAGCATCAACATAGACATGTATAAACTAACCATACTATCAGATAGACAATATTTTTAGAAACTCAACAGAATTTATTTCACAATTTTTGGACACCTACACAATTTTACATAATTTACTAAAGATCAGCTCAAAACTAAATTAGAAAAGCATTTACTAATTCCTTGAAAAAAAAGAAAACCAAACCCTCCGTGCAGCCCGCAACCCGCGGCCCACGCGGCACAGCGCACGCGTGAGCGCGGCCCGAGCGGACGTGGCCCACAACGGGGAGGCCCGCGTGCGCTGCCAACTTCCCAAAAACGCCCCCATGCTAAGACCGAATCAACTCGCAGTCCATGTCACTATTCCTAGAGAGAGCAACTATGCAATAAAACCCTCGAAAATACCCTCCTTTACCATGGCGTGGTCCTCAGCCACCCGCGCGCACACCGGCGTGGCGGCGATGGCATTGGACGGCCACGCCGGCCAGCTGAGACCCGCGCTAGCTCCACTAATAGGCCGATCCCCGTCTACAACCCTAGCGCCTACACTAGCCTAGGTTATAGGAGCGGCGGAGCTCACGGAAGTGGTGACCACGGTGTGCGACTACGCACGACAGTGGCGTGGCCATGCCGGCCACCCTAAGCCACCGAGGGGTGAACTAGCTAGCGCTACATCATTACTATCTTACCCCAGTCGTGGCTACGGTGGTGGTTAGGCCGGAGGTTCCCCCAACAAGGTTGGCCACGTGCGGGTGGTGGTCTGCGATGGCGCTCCGAGACGGCGCGGCCACGTCAGTGGCTACGGCAAGGCTGTACATGGTGTGTTCCATGTTTCTCAATTGAAGAAGTGTCTCCGAGTGCCTGAGCAGAATGTTGAGGTTGAAGGAGTGGAACTTGAACCAGATGTGACTTATTCCGAATATCCTATCCGAGTTTTGGATCAGAAAGATCGTGTTACTCGAAGGAGGACAATCAAGTTCTACAAGGTACAGTGGAATCAACATTCAGAAGAAGAAGCTACTTGGGAATCCGAAGAATATTTGTTAGAAAAATTTCCAGAGTTTCTTGCGTTGATATAACATAATGTTAGTTTGCTCTGTTGTGGCGGACCCTGTTTGTAAAGGAACCTCAGCTGTTTTATGAACAAGTTGTGAATGGTTTTGGATTGACACATTTCCTTTTCCATTACTTACCCTATGACTTTGAATCTCGGGACGAGATTTCTTTTAGGGGGAAGGATTGTAACACCTCGGGTGTTTTAAATACTAAAACAAGACATGTCATCATATGCATTGCAAAGCATGTGGTCATATTGAGAACTTTGATATGCATTCACTAAAACAAGTTTATATTTGTGTTATAAGTGTTGCCTTGTAGTGTTTGAATCATGTTCCAAGTTTTCAAAAACCCTAATTTCGGCCTTTAAGTTTGGACCTGGAAAACTCATTTCAAAATCTAAGCATATTTTGGGGTTGAGCCTAAAAGCAAAAGTGTAGAGCTTGTTGAGTTGTACAAAGTTTGTTTTTGAGTTTTCAAAGTTGTTTAGAAAAATTTGGAGTTATTTGAAAAGGCGTAATTCTTTAAATGTCCCCTTTTTTAATTCAAATTTGCATTTCAAAATGTAGACCGAATTTGGGTATGGTTATAAAATAAAAGTTGTAGAACTTTTGATTTTGAACAACTTTTATTTTTGGAGATTTTTGAGTTGTTATACAAATTTGAGAGTAATTTGGAATTTTAAATGAATGGCAATTCTGTAATTCTAGTGAACAGTGTTCACCGCCTAAGCTACATGGCCGGCGACCTTCTTCGGCGTTCCTGGCGCGTCGTGGCTGTCTGTGGCGTCATGCTGGCACAGGAAAAGGCTCCGTCGTGGCTTCCTCTGGCTTCCTTGTCCGCTCTATAAAGCTCAGACGCCGTCGCCGACCTTCCTTTCGTTGCTCTGCTTTTCCCATCACCCTTGCTCATCTCTGGCGAGCTCGTACCGTCGCTGTAGTGCTCCACCATCGTAGCTAAGCCAGTTCCATTCCGTCTCCTTCTTGCGCATCCATCCAGCCAGCTTTGGTAGCCTGATTTTGCCGGCAATCCGCGGTGCGAACCCTTCTTCTTCGCGGCCGGCAACCTCACCGTCGCAAGCGTATCTCCGTGGCCAGCGCCCTCCGGTGAGCCGTTGCCCTTGATCGGTGAACCTTTGGCTTCGTCTCGATGCCATGGTGCTTAATCCCTTGTTGCTTAGTCGTTTTGCCCACTGCAATCGCTGGAACACCGTCACCGACGATCTTTGCTCCGCCGTGATCACCGTGGACGTCGTCACGCGTCATCGTTGCTTCTCCGGTCTCACTCTTTGCTCCAACGTGTTTGTGGTGAGCTGCTGAACCTTTCCGTGCCTTTTGTTTACACTCTACCGATCTCCTACAGCCGTCGTAGCGCTGTCGTGCTGTCGCATCCGCCATGGTCGGCGTCAGCCTTGTTTCGTGCCATAATTAGTCTTCGTAGTGCAACAAATCGACGCCTAGTGATGGTGAATGTTTTGGTACCTTGGCCGTCGCCGTTGGACTCACCGTCGGTGAGTTTTCGTCGGTCAGCGTGCGTGTCACCGGAGTCAAAGCCGAAGGTTGAAGATGACATGTGGGGTCACCCTGTCAGTGACTCAGCGTTCAAAATAAATTTTCTATTTTTCAGATTTGAATGAATAGTGATAGTTTTTGTTATTTTTGTGTAGAGTTATTTAGGGTTCCAAAAATTATAAAAATTTTTTGTGTAACCTCTCTATGATGTATATTATTTAAGAAAAATATGAAATATTATTTTTCAGTACTTTTTGAATGTGATAAAAATGACTCAATTAATTAATAAATGAGTTTTCATGATTTTTCTAGGCTTATTTATGTATTCAAAAATTATGAAAATTGTTTTGCCACTTAGTTATCATGTGATGAACATTTACAAAAATTTTGAGGTCAATTGGAACAAGTTGATTTATTTCATAATTCTTAATTAATTAATTAATTCATAAAAGCAAATAGTAACCTTTAGTGATTTAGGTTTTGTTTGAATTTTTGATTGAGTGATGTCCTTGGGTCATTAGTTGATAATGATCCTTGGCAATTGAATTAGGTGTTACAAAAAGGTTTAGTTTGTTTGACTTGTAACTGTACCACGAAGGAAAGTTGTATTCAAATTGTTAACTTTTGCATCCATCAACGAGCATCATATTTTGTATCTCACATCATGTTAAACATGGCATTGTTACTACGTGTAGTGAACGAAGATGAGCACGTGGTAGTTAATCAAGTAGTTGAGGAGGTTGATCCGTCTGTAGAGGTTGGTGTTGATATCGGTGGAACGACTCCGGACCCAGATTTTTCCGTCAACGAAGGCAAGCCCCGGATGCATTTAACCCTACCTTGTGTTTTACCAATTAATTTCGCTTTTGCTTTTTTGTACTACATTAAGTGATTAGGAGTTAAGTGAAAACCTAATTGGTGCATTACCAACCTTGTTCTTCCATATCTACCCTGTTATTAGTTTTAATACATATATGTCTAGTTTTGCTTAGCTATGCTTAGAACGATGAAAGTCGGGTGATTACCTGTCATCTGCAAGTGTTAAATGGAACTTTGGTTACTTATGTTATCATGTGATATGATCACGTGGAGTAATAAATCTAGACTGAGCGGACTCGGTGTGTGTGAGCCACAAGACATGGAGGTCTTATGAGCGGGTTCTTTCCGCCTGTGTCGGTTAAGGTCCGTACCGTTGTTGAACTGTGTGCGGTGAGACTTTGTAGTACTAATCACATACTCCGGTAAGCCTTAACTTGGTTATTCTATTACGAGAATGGCTACTCGCGCACTGGGAGTGAAGAGATAGCGGGAATAGCGTGTACCCACGTGGCAATGGGCTGGATTGGTGGAGTACTGTATTCTCGGGTGGCACGGACCCGTTCTTGTTTTAGAGGATCCGAGGGTAGGTTGATATATGTAAGTCGGGGACCTACATATGTCGTATGGTCTGGAATTCCCAGCTGGGTTTTTAATCGGTTTGAATCGTCGTTGCTCCTCGGTTATGGAGACTCAGTTCTCTATTCATCATCGTAGTTTAATAACTAGAACTTGAGGTTGGTTTGAGAAAGTGTTGGATATGAAGTTTCATGATCTCAATGCGGGTCATGTCAGCTTTGTATATGATCTTTATGAAGTTTTAAATGTTGATATAAAGAATTTTGTTAAAGAGCTTTTACGTAAAAGAACCTTGATTATTGCTAAAGCCATACCTTGAATCCCTGAGCTTGCATTCCTGCGTTCTATTAATTCTTATTTCGGTTAAGTCTTGTTGAGTACTTTTATACTCAGGGTTCGTTGACCCTTGTTGCAGGTGAGGCTCATGAGCAGATCTGTTTTGGATCTTGCTGCATGACTGTTGTTCAGTGCGATGACGATAACTAAATGTGTGATCCTTGGGCAGGATGCGTATTTTGTGTGTTACGTTTATGTTATAATGCCACTCCACTCCTTTGGTTTGTAATAAGTATCGAACTTAGTTGTATGGTTTGAAACAAATGGTTTGTAAACTATGTTATTGTAAGCCTTCCGTTGTTTTACTCTGATGTAGATATTTGAATAAATGTTGTAATACTGCAATGACTATGTAATGTGATCCTGCTCGGAAATCGTGGATGATTCGGGGTTCCCGAGGACACCCGACAGTCTTCTTAAGTTATCGAGAACATATGCATAGATGTCAAAGGTCGTTGGATAGTGACAGGTGCATGTGGGCCCTATAATTTAGGAGGTTCTGCCACAAAAACGACCGAGGCCGTGCCATGCACGCTTTTTAAAGCTGCTAAATCAACTAATCGGTTGGCCAAACACCCAAACCATCTTGGCTATACCTAAGAGGGTATATTAGGCTACTAAAACAATCCATAATACAACACCACTCCTTAACCCAATTCTTCTACAAAAAATACCAAACATAAATTTGCCAATCTGTTTTCAGGCTTAAGAAATCGAATGTCTTGTGTTGCATTTGCTTCAAATTCGATTTCCAAGCTATTAGAAATATTAGCTAGTGATATCATTTTTCGACCGCAGGTATTTCATCATCATCTACAAAGTTTGTACTTCAAACTTTATTCAAGTATCACATACATGTTCTATAGCATTTTTACTTAATAAAAATTGGTTTTAAACCCTAAGTGATATAACATGACTATATAATTAACTTTCGTTTCACACTTCCGTTGATCGTTTTGAGTTATGGAAATTGATCTACACTCTTTATTACATGCATTAACACATAAACATGATGCTCATGACATGTTTTAGCAAATGATTTACAGTGTAACACCGAGGGTGTTACAAATCCCTAAGATTATCTTATATAAATAAGTCTTCCTATTATTTTCTCTCTCTCTCTTGTATTTTTATTGTTGTCCACCAAACATCTGGTTCATCCTCATAGTACACCCTATAACTAGCTAGTTATTATAATTATTGGTTTCCTTGTTAGCTCCCTTCGAATTAATCTTTACTGGCATATACTTGTTTGAGCTTTTGTCTTGCTTTTGCCAGCTAAAAGCCAAAAACAAAAAAACTGCCTTCTGATGAAAGGAACTAAAAGCTTGATGCACTGAAAAGTTAAGCATTTATTAAAAAATCAATAGTAGAAAGCCAACAAGCATAAGCCAAAAGCCAGAAAACCATCTTTTGAGCCAAAAGCTCAAATGTTGCATCTCAAACAAACATACCATTTTTCCAAAAAAAAACTCCATTAGTCTTCCAATTATCTTCATTGTCTCTTTTCTTATTGTTATTACCGTGATTCTTTTTCTGACCTAAGAATTAGATTGATCCCGTGAAGGTTAGAGACCCAATGCTAAATTAATTTTGTTCTCTTTTCCTCAATTATACTTAGTGTTCTTTTTAAAAATTTCAATTTTCTTTTATATCGTAACACAAATGTTTATTTTGTTGTTATATATACTCTTGCTATGCATGTATTTTATCATGCATGATTATTGCTGGTTTGAACGGCCCCCTTATGTCCAAATCCTACCTTGGGTCCTGTTCCTCGTACCATGTCCTTCACCTATTTTCGAGTTCCCTACCATTCTTAGGCTGTGTTTAGTTCGTGAAATGAAAATTTTTGGATGTCACATCGGATGTTTCGGGGATGTTGGAAGGGGTTTTCGGATACTACGAATTTATTAAGTCTAATTAATCCATCATTAGCGCATGTTAGTTACTGTAGCACTTATGGCTAATCATGGACTAATTAGTCTTAAAACATTCGTCTCGCGATTTCCAACCAAACTGTGTAATTAATTTTTTCGTCTATATTTAATACTCCATATATGTGCCGTAAGATTCGATGCGATAGTTTGGGGTGAAAATTTTTGAAACTAAACTAGGCCTTAGCCAGTAACCCTCGTACAGTCGTACGCCTTATAAAACATCAACACGTACACTGACAACACTCGCAGCTGAGATCCGAGGACCCGCTTGTGTTGTGTGAACGTAAGGTCAGATTATAGTCGGTGGAACCAATCGCCCCCGTCAATGCCCTCCGTGCAAGTGCTGCACACCTCCGTTGAGGACACAGCGACAGGGCCGCACCATGAACTGTCACTACTCGATGCTAGCTATTACCCCCTTCCTCCACTAGGAAGAAGCAACCTGTTCGGCAGGGCTGAAACGATCGTATATGATCGTGGATTATTACTGTTTGTCGATTTGGTGTGAGAGAAAAATACTGTTTCGGTTGAAAATTTACGATCGTTTACGACCAAACGAACATGCCAAAGATAAATAGCGTGCCTTGCGAGCAACAAAGCGTCGGAAACCTACACGCCCGAGTGGGCAGAGACGGGTTCCGGGTTCCGGCAGCGGTGGGGAGGGGGGGAAAATGCTGGGTGGCCCTTCGGGCGTCCTCTTTTTGGCTTTGTTGCTGCATTTGAGCATTTCGGATCTCGCGGGTTGAGTGGATAATCACGCCCTCCCACCACCATCACATGCGCACAATCAGGTCGTCACGATCGTTTCGGCCGGTTAGCTTTGGTCCAAAGCCAGCTGATAATGCAGCAGCTGCCGAGCTAGTGCGCGACACATCACAAGAACGGCGAAAATTGCGCACGGTCTTGTCGATTTCGACCGCAAAATGACCTTCGTGCGGTGACCCGGTGAAGCGGTGACTATTCTTTACTGCGCTTGCCTCGTCATGGATCTTTCACATTACAGTACCTCTGTTAGAAAATTGCGGCTTCTCGGACTGCAGTGATTTCCTTGCTTCACGTCTGTCAGAGTCAGGTAATCCGTCATATCGAGAGCAGTTTCGTCCTGTTGGCGTGATCAGGCCTTCTACGGGCCGTTCGGGAGGCCGAATCGTATCGTGGATTATTTATCGTTGGCTGGTTTAGTGTGAGAGAAAAATACTGTTTTCGGCTGGAAATTTACGATCGTTTACGAGTAAGTGAACAGGCTAGGACAGAAATATCCTGTCCTGTTGTCTTGACACTCTTTAGTTTTAGGAGATTGGACAAGTAATTAATCGAACTAAGTGTCTGTTTAGTTCCTAAAATTTTGCAAAATTTTTTAAGATTCTCCGTCACATCAAATCTTTGGACGCATGCATGAAGTATTAAATATAAATAAAAAATAAAACTAATTACACAGTTTAGAGGAAATTCACATCGAATCTTTTAGTCTTTGATTTGGTTTGGTGTGAGAGAAAACACCGATTCTCATTGGAATTAAATATAAAACGAAAAAATAAATACTAATTGACACTCTTTAGTTTTAGGAGATTGGACAAGTAATTAATCGAACTAAGTGTCTGTTTAGTTCTCAAAATTTTGCAAAATTTTTCAAGATTCTCCGTCACATCGAATCTTTGGACGCATGCATGAAGCATTAAATATAAATAAAAAATAAAACTAATTACATAGTTTAGAGGAAATTCACGAGACGAATCTTTTAAGTCTAATTAGACTATGATTATACACTAATTGTTAAATAACAACGAAAGTGCTACAGTTCCATTTCCCAAAAAATCGTCCACTAAACGAGAGGCCTAAAAGTCGTTCAACAGGAACCCAGCTAGACAGAGCTATAGCAGTCGTACATCTATGAGAGGCAGAGGCGTTGTTACCTGCGCGATGAACTGGAACTGTCGATTAGTGGCAACTCCCAGGCTCGAGACGTCGTCACATATTGCTGAAAACACAGCTCAACTCAAGGCTTACGTTAGCGAGTACTATTATCTTGTAAAATTACCAATTTATCTCCAGGTCTTTCCTCCTATGTAACCAACATCTCATACCTGCACGGGTCTACGGTCGTCAGCTCAGACTTCAGAGCACGCCATCTCGTTGACGCTGTAACCAGATACAGTTGGTCTTTCGGGTGACCGGATCAGATCAGAACCAGAATCAAAGCTGTTGCGTGGATACTTGGATGGAGACAGCACCAAAGTTGCAACAAAAACGAGTGTCCACAACTTGACAACCTCGGGAGAGTACCGATCCGACGACCAGTCGACCACAACCTAGAGGCCTATTTGTTTAATTTGAATTGGCTTTATAAATCGTAAAATTGAAAATATTCTTGGTTGGTTTGGGTGAGAGAAAAATATTGAGATTGGCCGAAAATAAGCGCTTATAAGCCAAATACAGACTGCCGAAAACATAGATAGATGATCCAAACAAAGCATCGATCCTGCAGCCATCCGGTTCCGGTGCCGAACAGGGTTTGGTGTGAGAGAAAACGACGGGGCCCAAGCAAAGCATGGATGATCCATTCGGCAGCACCTCACAGTCACAGGGATCGACAGCTGAGACGAGATATGCGCTTGTTTTGCTGACGAGGAGCATCGATCCTGCAGCCATCCGGTTCCGAGAGGGCGTCTCTAGCTTGCAGTCTCCAAATACAAATAGCAGGACGGCTGAAAGAGAGAGACGAAATGCCTGACAAACCACCGTTGTCAAGCTAGCCGGCTCTTTGTTTTTCGTTTCGGTGTCATGGTCGTGGCATGGCTGGCAGTGCCCCGCGACGGTGTGGGAGCGGGCTCCGCTCTGCCGTGCCACTACGTACGCGCAGGCGCATGTGACGCTGACGGCGGTTGCGTGCATGCGGCGCGCGGGCGTTGCAGCCGGCCATGTCCCGCCGCCGCGCCACCGACCACCACCGCCTCCACCACGCGTCCACGCCTCAGTCGCCGAAGGCCTCGCTGATCGCGGAATGAACGTGAACCCATTGGCTCGAGGCCCATGCCATGCATATCACGGGCAAATGGGCCCTTCGTCCATTATAGTGGAGCTTGGGACACCCACCCGCCGGCCACCGCCATCACGTGGTGTGCGGGAGCCGGGCAGCCGATGGACCATTCGGTCCGCAAAAATATTGGCATATCCACTGCGTCCTCTCTTTTATCTCTGGGCCCGTCGATTAATTTACGCCCAGCGATCACATTAAATCCGATGCTGTGACTGGGAAAAAACTGCGCGGCTGCCTGCTTCAGTTCAGTCTGTCATTCCTTGTCTCTGCCTGTGTTCCCTAATCCCTACAGTTGATTTGTTGAATTTTCCATGAAAATGTTTCTCCGAACGTTTCCAAGACGAAAATATCCCTAAATGTTTATCGCCACGATTTACGTGCCAATAACTTTGACTCGATTTATAAAAAATTCGAGTAATATTTTTATCTCCAAATAAATTTATTAAAAACTAGATTCAAATTTCTATCAATCATACTAATTATGTATCATAAATATTAATATTTTTAAATATATATTTAGTCCTAGTTGTTTCCCAGGAAATGAAAACAACAAACATTTAAGGACAGAGGGAGTAGATAGGTAGGCAAACAGGCACAGGAATAGCTGCTATAAGAGCCTGTTTGGTACATGAGCTAATTGGTAGATAGTTAAAAAAATAGTTAAAATGAGGTCTAATGCATCCAAATAGAAAGGCTAATAGGTGGACTAATCTTTTACTTAAGTTATTAACTAGTTGTTAGAAAATTATACCTAATTTAGGCTAATTTTTAGCCTCAATTAGTAACTAGTTATTGTATACAAACAGACCCTAAAAATACTTTTTCACTTGTGAGAATTTGTGCCCTTTTCTTGTTCTTTGACACCCCACTATCAAAAAATGATGCAATTATATATCAGTGTTAAACTCAAGTGACCAAATTTTTATAAAAAATACTAATATTTATCATACTACATAAGCATTATTAGATTCGTTATGAAATATATTTTATAGTATATCAATTTAGAGTCAGACACGATTCCATATATACTCCAACGTGCAACACCCGCATGGACTACTGTTGGAAGTTATGGTCTTTCATGTCTTGAAAAGATAAGAGGAAATGTCACTCAAGGTTTGCTAAATTTGTCCTAAAATCTTGTTTAGGTCAGTAAGCTCTCAAATGGCATATTAGAGATCTTAGACTTGTCACAAGTGTCTAGGTAGGTTGAAATATGTATAGACAAACCAAGCGGCATACGTATTGTGTCAGCGTGGATTGATGATTGGTTCAGTGTTTCTTGAATTTTAGATGTACTAGTTTTTTATGGAATAATTTGAGCATGGTCCTTACGCCGCCACTTTGGCGTACTCAAGATGTAGCTGCAAAAACATGTCGCACATTTGGTGAGCTTTGGCCGAGAAAAGCATTGAGGTAGCGACACGGATCTCTCGACACGCTTGAACAATATGGCAACCAAACATACCTGAGGTGTGGCAACCTGCACAGACAACCAAATGGACCCTAAGACTCTTGCATAGACCACATGAGCACTATGATGGAATGAAACATAATCAACCAAGGGTATTTTTTACCTTCTTGTACCTAAATCCATAACGGGTTTAAGGCCTTAAATATAGGGTTTGAAAGATTGATTTTATACCCTGAGAACTCAAACTAATTTATAGATTGGTGAAATTTGCTGAAAAGGCACCAATTGCATATAAAAGAAAAGGGAGTATAGTATGATGGCACCTTGACTTATTGAAAAAAGAATACCAAACAATAATTCTAACCCTACATTGTATAATTATACTATCCTCTTTAGCCAAGGCGGATGAAAAGACCTCTTTTAATACACTGCTTTGGAATAGCTTTTGACAGCTTCACCTCACATTTGTGAGCCCTGTGATGGGATTTTGTGAGAGTACTCCCTCTGTCCCGTAAATACGGTCGTTTGGGAGGGAAGCTCTTTGTAACAAGGAGAGTGGTGAAGTAACTGCGTACCCCTACTAAGTAGTACAAGCAACATAGGAAAAGCTACATTAAATGTCCGGTGTATGAGAGGAGGGAAGGAATAAAGCTGTGACGTTGGATGACTGAACATGCATAGCTATTGGTACGGTGCCTACCTGTAGGTCTGGTAACATATGTAAGCGACATTTTTTATGGGGCAAAATTTAAATCCTAGAATGACTTTTTTTATGGGACGGGGGAGTATGTTTTTAGAAAATCTACATGTAGAGAGGTGTTTTGGTAAACGGGTCTCCAAATAACTTAGCTTCACCAAAAAAAAAATGGTCGTAAAGTAAAAAAAAACAGTTGTGCCAAACTGGGCCTTTATACGACTTTATGGGTAGCAGAATCCCATCATAGGAACAAAACTTTGAGTTGAACAACTGGTAGTTCGTTGGCTTCTGCTTAGTAGAAAATGCACATCACATTGATGCTTTGTCATTTGCGGTTTAAGGTTTAGAAACCATAACAACACTTGTTTTTTGAACTTAAACCGTAACAACACTTTCTCTTGACGGTGTTTGGTTCGCATGATTACCACAACTTTACTTTGGAGGATAGCACTGCCAATGTGCACAGTGTGTAACACTCTTTAGTCATAAATGTTTTGATCATAACCAGGTAATTTTTTTGAAACTTTGATCACTAATGGTTTTGAGACATTTAGTCTAGAAATACAGTTACATTGTTTTGTCCTAAAATTAGTTTCATGATATCATACTTACTACATACTATAATTACAATATAATAGGAACGCATAGTGGTCAAACAGCATGTTCGCTTGCTGGTTTCAGCCAGAGCTTATCAGCCAGCCAACAGTATTTTCCTCTCACAACAAACCAGCACCAGCCGGGCTTATCAGCCTAGAAACCAACCAGCGAACATGCCGAAAGTAAATACTTATTAAATACAATAGTTACGATCTAAAAGAGTAAGAATTTGAATACACATTTTACGTTTTTGTTGTGCACTTACTCCAAAATAGTGCACTCGGTCAACGTCAGGGTTATGGTTAGGCGACTTCCATTAATACGTTTAAGTTTTGTGTAATTCGGCATATTACTTTCGTCCTAAAATAGATTAATGTCAAGAATCACAATAAGTTAAACTACAATAAGTTTGACTAATATTATAAAAAATGGTAACATGCATGACACCAAAATAAGTACATTATGGAAATGTATGATGTATTTAGTTATACTAACTTTTTTGCACGAGATTTAGTTATACTAACTTGACGATGTCATAAATATTGTTGTTTTTTTATATATAAATCTAGTCAATTTAAAATAGTTTAGCTTAGGACAACCCTAAAAGTTGATTTAATTAGGAATTGAGGGAGTATTTATCAATATCGAGACCTTTACAGTGACCTTTTATATTAAAGCTAAAGATATTTCGGTCTAGTATCGTTTATGTGTGTATATTCGCCATGTTTGCTTGGCTTATAAGCAGTATTTTTTCAGCTAACGATCAGTATTTTTCTCTCACAACAAATCAGCCAACAGTACTTTCAACCATGGCTTATCAGTCAAACGAACATGGCAATTGGTTTGTATGATCGTGTACACCATCGTAAAAAAAAAAATTCAGCAGCAACATAAACCACCTGGGTAATAACACATTTGTTTTGTTTTACCGATGTGATTTACATGTAGTATGTCTAAATCCAGTTAAGGGTCTGTTTGGAACGCGGCAATTTCACAGGAATCACACAGCAATTTCACAGGAATCAGTTCAATTTCACAAAAAAAACGTAGGAATAGAAAAAAAATCAGCATTCCAAACAGGCTCTAAATCTATGAAGAAACGAATAACCAGCTCCATGGGAGCATCGGTTTGAGATAGGCAGATAGGACTAGGCGCGGAGTGTACCAAGGGATCGAACCGTTCGCTGATGTACGGCACAGCCAGAGCCCTGCTGCGGCGTTTATGGCCGCTTTACTGTTGCCGTGCACCTTTACTGTTGCCGTGCACCGATGGCAACCCGCCGAAGAGCTTTGCGTGGTGTACGAACGGTCCGTGGACCAGCCGCGCGTCGAAACTCGAAACTGAAGCGGGGCACGCGCGCGCGCGATCGTCTCGTCCGTTTTTGCTGCAGCTTGCTTTTGAAACTGCCCTACTCATACGTCGGGTATGGGGCCCAGCCCAGGACCAGAGCCCGGCCCGTCATTTTATACATTTTACGTTTTGGTTGCAGCCTGATCGGCTGAGTTTATTATCGATAAACGATCGTAAATTTTTTATCAAAATAATATTTTTTTCTGGCACCAACTTCACACTCCAGAAACGATCCAGCCATACAAACAAACAGGCTGGAACCCACATCCTGGACTCTGGCGTGGTGCTCTGCACCGCGCAACCACGCCGTCCAATCCAGTCGGCGAGGGCCACGTCGCGAGCGTGACGCGTCTGCCTACCTGCCAGGTCGGACGACGACTCGGCGTCAGTGACCTCGCAAACCGCGCCCGAAGATATTATAGCAAACGCATGCAATCATTCACTAGCATGTGGTCCCAGGGGCACGGGTCCCGCGAGCCAGCCTCACGAGGCTTGGAGAAGCCGGGGCCAAGGGACGTGCAAGCTATCGCGCGCCCGGGCCACTTCAACGGCGAGGCGTGGCCTTGCCGGCTTTGCCAGGAAGGAACCTGCACAGTACCTATACCGAAACTGCCCACGCGCGCCGCGTTGCAACTGCGTTCCGCCACTCGTCCTCGCGGGCGAGCCTGCGCGCGTGGCCCACGGCGCGGTGCCGGCCCCGGCGTGCCGAGCAGATTTTTCGTCTCGGGGCATTTTGGTACTCGTCGGAACAAAAATAACGCTAGTCAATTCCCGCGATTCCACGTTTACGCTCGTCAGTCGTCACTCGTCAGTGTGGAGCCACGCGAGTGCTGCCACGGCCGCGGCATCGCGAGGTTTAGTTGCGCCGATTCGGCGCCGACGAAAACAAAAACACGGTAGCTACATTTTATTTTTATTTGATAATAATTGTCCAATCATTGAATAATTAGGCTTAAAACGTTCGTCTCGCAAAGTACAATCAAATTGTGCAATTAGTTTTTGATTTCGTCACCATTTCGTACTCCATGCATGTACCGTAAGTTTGATATAACGAGAAATCTTCTTTTTTATAGTGCCAAAGTTTATAATTGGGGAGAACTAAAGACCCCCCAGCCAAAGTTTTGAGATGTCATGTTGGACCTGTTCAGATTCAAAAAAATTTGTGCAGTAACCATCACATTGAATCTTGCGCCACATGCATGGAGTACTAAATGTAGATGAAAAAAAATAATTGCACAATTGGGTAAGAAATCGCGAGACGAAACTTTCAAACCTAATTAGTCCATAATTAGACACTAATTGTCAAATACAAACAAACGGGCTACAGTACCTAAAATCAAAAAATTTTGGCATCTAAACGCGGCTTACACAAAGGTAGTGCGTGGGGTGTTCAGATACTTAATAAAAAAATAAATTATAGAATCCATCAATAATCTACGAGACGAATTTATTAAGCTTAATTAATTTGTCACTAGCATATGTGTTACGGTAGCACCGCATTATCAAATCATGGACTAATTAGGCTTAAAAATTTCGTCTCGCAAATTAGTCGTAAACTGTGCAATTAGTTATTTTTTTAGTCTATATTTATTACTCCATATATGTGTACAAATATTCGATGAGATAGGAAGTAAATTTTAAGGGAGGAACTAAACCAGACCTGAGTTCTTTTCTGGCTCCCTTTACATAATTTGTTATATATACAAACGTTTACACCTACTACTACTATGGTATTCATGTTTTGGCATTTGGCAAGGATGAATAGCTGAACACGTTCTAACATTACGAAGCTTGATAAGGTCACTTTCGTGCGAGTTGAAACATGGCATATTCTCGATATTTCCCAGCACCAGTGACTGGCAGGTGGAAGGCGGGGAGAGTCCTCAGTCTCGGAGCACCAGAGTTGCTTGTTTCTATCGGTTTCTAGCTCAAGTTTGCTTCACGAGTGAGGAAATAATATATTCCAGCCTTACGTGCTCTGAGCCTATCACTATGCATGCTATTCCCGTGCTCGCGTGCATGAAAGTGTTCTGGCCTGGCAGATATCCATATCCGCGACGCGCTCCCAAAATTCCAAATCAGAAATCAATGGATAGGAATAATCACCCTGTTCGTTTATGCTGGAATTTAGCTTATGCTAATATTTATACTGAAATGTTATGAGAGAAAAAAACACGGGCCCTGTTCACTGATGCTAAAATTTGGCTTATGTTGATGATTATGTTAAAATATTATGACATAAAAATACTGTTCCATTGCTTAAAAGTGGTTCTGAATAAACTCAAATAAACAGGGTAACTGTTCCCTGACTGAGAAGTAGTTCTGAATAAACTCGAGCGAACGAAGCCAATTTTGAAATCCAGCAGCACACGTCCATCGCCGATACAGTACGCTCCGTATCCACAAGGATCAGTGCACGCGCTAGAATCCTTTGCTATACATGAATACCGTATCCAAGTACCACGCTGTATACCCCCATACAGATACCACCACACGCAACAACCATACAAAAAAACAAAATCATTTTTTCTTCCAAAATATTTTCGAGACTATTTTATTTATACATATATATAAGAAAATAATGAAAAGGCGCCACCCCCAGCCAACCTCCGAAAACCCGTAGCGGGGCGCCGGGCCGGCCACGGGCCCACCACGTGCCCTCGGCCCTGCCGCACTACCCTAGTCTCATCGCTTATCTCTAATCCACGCCACGTCATCCGGGCCGTCCGCTGGGTCAGCGCGCATCACGACGCGCCGTTTCCGCCTTTCCTCTCTTTGGTTTGCCTCCATTTCTTTTCAAAAGTGGAGGTGCTTATATACAAAAAAGAGCATAGCGAAGTGGCGGAAATAAAATAAATCAGAATATCGCGGTGGGCAAAAAATAAAGGAAAGGGGGGCGAAAGCGCCAAAGTGCCGAGGAAGCACGCGAGGAAGGGTGTGATATCGGAGAAGGCGGAGGGGTCGAGGGTGAAACGGTGCGTCATTTGTTGAGCAGCCCACGGACTTCGGCAGCCATTCAATGCTCCACCAAACGCTCATCCCTTCATCCTTTCCCCCCTCCGTCTCCGCCTCCTCCTCGCCTTTCCTCCAGCACGCCTCCAACGCCGCCACCACAGCCCCGACCCCGGGTGGTTCCTGCACCCCAGCCTTCCCGCGAGGCTCCTCCGCCATGCCGTCGTACGCGCACCACCATAGCTGCCCTCTGGTAAGGAACGGTGCCGGCCGGTGATGCCGATAGATGATCGAGGGGGACGGAAAGAGATTCTTTGGATGGTTTTCTTTTTGGTTTCTTTTATTTATTCGGAGAGAGAAACAAAAAATAAACAGAGACGAAAAACTTTTTCTTGAACCGCCCTGCTTTTGCCTTCTGGTATTGGGAATTTGTGATTTTGACATACGACGTGTATGCCTGTTTTCCCGGCCGGCCGGTGAAGGATGATGGCAGGATGGACGCGCTGAAGTGTAGCAACAGCGTAGCGCCGGAGGAGGACGCCGCCGCCGCCGGGGCGCTGGTTGAGAAAGACGGGTTCTCGGTCGAGGACCTGCTGGACCTCGAGGAGTTCGGCGAGCCTGACAAGGACGGCGCAGAACACGAGCAAGACGCCCCGCCGGTGGCCGCCGCGGTCCAGGAGAAGTCGAAAGCGGACTCGCAGCCGTTGTCGGTCGTGACGTACGAGCACCCGCCGCCGCCGGAGATGGTTGACCTGCCGGTGAGTTTTCTCGGCGGGCCTCTGACCGTTTCTATTCGTGGAAAGACGTCGTTCGCGAGTCTTTTCCCTCGGGTTATTCTCAGAAAGTGATTAATTTAATTGTGCTGGTCCTGCGTTCCCGCAGTCGCACGACGTCGAGGAGTTGGAGTGGGTCTCTCGTATCATGGACGACTCGCTCTCCGAGCTGCCGCCGCCCGCTGCTGTGGTTGCGTCGTTGGCAGGGCGGCCCCCGCTGGCGCAGCAGCGGCGGCCGCGGCTCGCGCACGACAGTGCGTACCGCGCGATGGCGCCGCCGCCGCCGCCGTCCGGCCCGCTGCGGACACCGACCATCTGTGCGCTGTCAACGGAGGCGATGATACCGGTGAAGGCGAAGCGCAGCAAGCGGTCGCGGGGCCCGGGGTGGGCGCTCTCGGGCGCCTCGTTCTTGTCCGACTCGACCTCGTCCTCGTCGACCACAACCACTTCCTCGTGCTCCTCGTCAGGTTCGTTCTCGCCGTTCCTTCGTCTGGACTCGCCCCCGTTCGGCGGGCTGGAGCACCTCGGCGAGGGCTTCTACAGCCACCTCCTGCCGCGGCTGCCGCCGTCGAAGAAGTCCAAGCACGGTGCCAAGGGCAGCAAGCACAAGCCCAAGAAGCGCGGGCGCAAGCCGAAGCATCTCCCTCCGCACCACCCGTCGGCGGCCGGTGCGGCCGCGTCGCAGCAGCCCGGGCCCAGCGACCGCCGCTGCAGCCACTGCGGCGTGCAGAAGACCCCGCAGTGGCGCGCGGGGCCCGAGGGCGCCAAGACGCTGTGCAATGCGTGCGGCGTCCGCTACAAGTCGGGCCGGCTCCTCCCCGAGTACCGCCCGGCGTGCAGCCCCACCTTCGTGAGCAGCATCCACTCCAACTCCCACCGCAAGGTGCTCGAGATGCGCCGCAAGAAGGAAGGCGGCATGGTCGCCACCGCCGCGCCGGCCGTGGCGTCGTTCTAAGCTGCCCCCTCCCTGTCAGCAAGCAAGGAGGCTGGCAACCCAGCGGTGACTGTACATTTTTTTTCCTCCCGGCCGTAATAGCCTTGTACCGTACCTGAACTCCCCTCCCTTTCTCTTCCTAGTATCATCGTCGTAGTCCCGGTTGGGTTAATTAGAGTTTAGGAGTCTCAATTAGGTCAGGTTAGGTTTAGCTTTGGTTCCGGTTAGGGTTCGCAGCGGCGCAGCAACTAGCGCAGAACTTTTAATTGCTAGCATTTCTGAAGGCAGTTTCTATTTCTTCTTCCTTTCTCCGAGCTAGCTGTAGGAGGACTGGAGGAGTGGTAGCTTTGTTTGGTCCATCCATCAATGGCCGAGCCGGACTGCTGGGTACTGACCACAGTACTGATGGCTGGTGCTGGTGCTGGAAAGGTTGAAGATGAGATGAGACTGATCGATCGATCGCCCAAGGAAGTAGAGTGCACCTTGCACTTGGACTGTACAGTAAGTATTGGGACAGGTGCGTGTTGCGTGCGCCCTTGGTTACATCACATGGTGTTGTCACCCGTAACGACATGATATGCTTAGTTAGGAGAGCAGAGTGGTGATAGCGAGGTGTTGAAGCAAGCATTAGGCTCATGTTGCAACTTGCAACCTTTGCAAAGTGTATGTGAGTTGTGTGTGAGGTAGTACCGTAGGAGTAGAGTTGAATGGACCAATGGAACAGTAAGCTGTAAGCTCCTCCCTTGGTCGTGCGATACACTGCAGCTTTTGTGTAATGGTATCTCTGACTCTACCTGAAGCAGAGGCAGAGCTATAGGAGAAATGAACATCTAGCTCTTGGAGCTCTCCTAGCCCTGGCGGCTGACGCCATAGGCATAGGCTTCCGCGAGCTGCTCCTCGCTCCGTCACAGTGCTGACAATCTGCGAGCTGCTCCTCGCTCCGTCGCTCGCTCCTGCGTGCTGCCCCGGCCATGTTGTACTACTCGACCAGTCGCCCTGTCAACTGTCTTGCGGCAACAGCGGGCCAACCAGGCGTAGCGCAACTGCACGAGCCCTCGAAATTTCCACGGACATTTGATTTTCTCGCCCTTCGCTCTCTCACTCTCAGCGACCCTGCTGAGAGTCTGAGTAGTAGAGTAGTGGTGGCACAGTCATTTGGCGGACCCAGCTCGCAACTAACCGAACCAGGACGGTAATGGCGATTGGATTGGTGGGGCACCGGGGTGGTGGCGTGGTGACCGCGACCCGGGCCTTTTCTTCTATTCTATCTACTGCTGGCCCTGGCCTCGCTGGTTTGCAATTGCACCGGTGGCGATGACTGATGAGCTCCACCAGAACCAGCCAGCCGCCCCTCATGCGCCGGCGCTGCGCTCCTCCACTTGGCCGGCTGTCGCAGCCCTGCCCCTGCTGCCGTTCCACGCCACACGATAATCTCATGTCTTATTATCGTAAACAATCACGCTATTTGCTTTGCTTTGTTCCTTCCGTTCATCCTGCTCCTGTCAGATTCTAATTGGTTCTTTTTCCCCCTCTCTCCCTCCTCGAGCTTTCGTGCCCGCTTAGTCTAGTTTGAGCTGAGTCGCGTCTCCTTTGCTTATGCATACGCACACAATTGGGGCCCTTGCAGTGTGTTAAGTGCGTGCACAAGGGATCGGAAATGGAAGTTAGCCCTGCTGTGCGATCCTCTGGATTTTATATGTTATTCGGCTGGAAGCTGGAGCCTGAATGTTTTGCAATGGAGCGTGGAGAAACGTAGCCGGCCGACTCGACTGTGTGTGTTTGGGGGTGGATTGTTTATGCCCGGGAATTTCGCTACGAGGATCCGGAGATGGGGTTTGGACGGATCGTGAGAAGTCAGTCATCGAGCCCGGATAAGGCGATGGATGGAATCATGCACGCGGGACGCGCTGCAGCAAACACACCGAATCCATCACACACCTCCAGCCTACTGCTCCTCGGGCAGTCGTTTTTGTTTATGCTTTCTTTCGTACCCACAGTTGTCCACGTGAGTCCCCCGGGCCCGCGGCGTTAAGGATGGCAACGGATCGGGTTTGGGGCGGATATCCGCGGGTTCGGGTTTGGGGATAGTTTTTCACCCACGGTTTTCGGGTTCGGGCCCCGAAACTAATTGGGTTTGGTTTTCCACCCGTGGATATCCAATGGATATCCGAAATAAATCATTTGAAATTAAAACTCATGTTTTATAATATACTAATAATAATTTGTTTACTTAGATTATTAAATTTATTTAAAGTTGACTCATGAAAATATTTATTATTTGTTGCCTCTTGTTTATACATGTGAATATGTGTATATATATATCCGCGGGTTTCGGGTATCCATTCGGGTTTCGGGTATCTGTTCGGTTTTCGGGTATCCACGGGTTTGGTTTTGGTGATGGATTTCCATCCGAATCGGTTTTCGGGGCGAATTCGGGTTTTTATTTCGGGTTTCGGTTTTAGGTGCACGGAGACTCCACCCGATCCGAACCCGACCCGTTGCCATCCTTACGCGGCGTCGGCGCGGCCGGCTCCCGGCATTCAAATCCTCAAGTCGTTCCCAACTCCAGCGCGGTAGCCGGCAGGAGCAGTAGCATGATACGGATGGTACATTTGATACGGATGGTTCCCAAATCCTCAAGTCGTTCCCAACTCCAGCGCGGTAGCGCGGTACCCGTTGAAAAATGAAGACGCCTGCAGAACTCTGGCCTTGTTTAGATACCGTTAAAATTTAAGTTTTTTCACTCTCTCTCCATCACATCAATTTTTAGCCATTTGCATAGAGCATTAAATGTAGGTAAAAAAAATAACTAATTACACAGTTTAGTTGGAAATCACGAGATGAATCTTTTGAGCTTAGTTGGTCCACAATTGGACAATATTTACCAAATAAGACGAAAGTGCTACTATTCATCGGGTTGAATTTTTTTCAATCTAAACAAGGCCTTAGATTCCAAGTTTTTTCACTCTCTTTCCATCACATCAAATCTTTGGACACATGCATAGAGTATTAAATGTAGATAAAAAAATAACTAATTACATAGTTTAATTGTAAATTACGAGACGAATCTTTTAAGCCTAGTTAGACCATGATTGGACAATAATTGTCAAACACAAATAAAAATAATACAATGTCAAATACTGATTCCTAACCGCGAACTAAACAAGGCCTCTCTCTCTTCCCACCGTGCCGTAGGACGTGCTCCCTCCGTTGGCAAAATAATGCACTACTCATGTTTGGAAGGAGTCTAAATTTTGACTAAAATTATATGAAGAAATATTAACAAGACAATAAATATCACTAGATTAGTTATAGAAATTTAATTTTAAATTTTTTTATTTAGAGACATAAATGCTAATACTACCGTCTACTATAAGCTTGATCAAACTTGAGCCAGTTTGATCAACACGATTCTCATAATTACATTCTTTACTAGACGGAGGTAGTATTTCATTAGGCAGAAGAGCTCCCCTCACCTCAATACTCCTTCCATTCACAAAATAGTACCCACTTCGTTCTAAAAATACAAGAATTTTTTACTTTTCTACGTACGTTGCTTCCTAGAAAAATCAAAATATCTTATAGTTAGAATGAAATAACATGGTGCCGAGTCAAATCCATATTAAGTCTGACCAATTTTATATAAAAAGTATAAATTAATATTTATACTAACATACAAGCATCATTAAATTCTTTATTAAATATGGTTTCATATTATACCTATTTGCGGTAAAAAACTTTATATAGTTTGAATGAAGGTAGATCTAGAATTGCATCCTTTTTCACGACTGAGAAAGTAACATTTTCGCAGTTTAGCCATTCTTATTATCGGGCAAAACAAATTTACATTTAAACCCAATGTAAAAAGTTTTGTATAAATTGATCCTGTTATGATGCCATTTCAATCAACACTGTGCGTAGATGGTAGATGAACCATATTTGGCGTAGGCCAGTTGATGAATAGTTGCAACATGGATTGGCGTAGGGGTATGAGGCCATATGAGTTGATGATTTGGTGTCATGGCACCTAAGCATGGCACCACCATGTGATTTGGCACCGTGGTCTAGGATTAGGCTCACCACGCCTGCTCCCTTTCATCCGGTCTCTTCATTTCACCCAGAAAGAGAGAAATGGCTTATGTGAACAATGCTGCTACAATTGCTGGTGTAGGAGTCAATGGCGCAAGAAGCTGTGCCAAACATGTCCTTAGTGTAGGAGTAGAGCTTAACGTGTACTACTTGGAATAGTAACCAATACATGTGGTCACGTAAAGAATCTATGGCCACCATTGATTCCTCCATTGAGCATCTGGGCCGCACAGTTGTCACCGTGAGAACACTTCGGCCACTTGAAAGGACCCAATGGCAAGAGGTCAGCGTGAATTGGGCTTAAAGAGCATGTTCGCTGGTTGGTTTCTGGGCTGATAAGCCCGGCTGGTGCTGGTTTGTTGTGAGAGGAAAACACTGTTGGCTGGCTGATAAACCCTGGCTGAAACCAACAAACGAACGGGTCGAAAGCAACGTCAACTGTAGCTTATATGCTCCTATGCGAAAATAGTGTCACCACCTTACACTGAGGCACCTAAGCTAAAAAGGTCACACTAAGAAGTCCTTCCCCCATTTTGTTGAAAAAAGTGCTTTTGTAATTCCTCGTTGAGGACTCTGAAAATACATGTCCTACAGAAGCAAATTGTTGATAAAACTCCGAAATAGCCTTTTTTTTAATTCAATCCTCTTATTCACCTTAGCATGTGACAATGACTGAAAAAGTATGGGATAGTAAGCATATAACATTGTTTTTCTTCTTTAATCATTTCTAGTTTGAATAGGTGCCGATACGGTGAAAATTGATTCCTTCGGACATGTCAATTAGACCAATGTCTTGGTTTTCAACTCCTCCAACTTTTCCTCAAAGAACTTCACCTCTCTATGTCAGCAAAACTCCTCGAAAGTATGAAGTTTTCTTTGACTCCGTCCTTCATGTACAAATTCTCTACAAGATAATTCCACATGCATAAGGCCCTCCGCAATGGTGCAGTAGTGCCAAGAAAAAACGGGCCCCATGTCCCAGTTCTGGCATCACTCTTCACAGGCCACAGTGGGTGCACATAGGAGGCATCACTTCATGGGACGCACAAGTAAGGGAAAAGAGAAATAAAAAACAGACGAAATATTATTTTATTTACTAGCGCCACTGAAAGTTAGCTTCTCTTGCTGCAACTTGAAGAGAGTGGTGCCAGAATCGACCTTTTACTCTCCTGGCATCACTCAAAGCGCGCGCTGTGGCCGTGCCCGGGCATAAAGGCTTTCCCCACGAGCTAAACCTCATCGGAGGACATGTGGTAGGCTTTGTGCCTGTTTGATAAAGCTCTGCTCATCGATCCTTAGCTTTGGCTCCTGATTCTCTGATGGAGTGATTTCGATGGGGTGCAGATGGTAAGTGATTGTGCTGGGGATTGAACAATGAACGGTCTTGAGCGTTTTTTTTACTCTCAGCTCCCAGTATAAATGAGCAATTGATTTTTAACTGATCCTCATCGGAACCTAGTTGTGTTTTCAATAAAAACTAGGAGCTGGGAGTGGCGAAGTGCTTCCAAACGGTCCCTTACCAGTGTTGTTTCATTATTCATCCAAGCATAGGATCCTTCGGTGAACGGTAAAAGCTCGGATATCTGCTGGTTTCTATAGTTTGATTTTCATTTCACTTTCAGTCATAAAACTGCAAGATACATTTGGATAACATAGTTGTACCGACTTTTGTTGTTTGTATTTTGGATGGACTTATATGAAGGTGCCCATTTCCTATTTTTGTGCTGAAGAGTCTGCAACCTGCAAATGTCTAGTTCCCATGGGTAGCAGACACCTGGATTGCTATTCCATAGTGATGATTGATGAAACCTGACAGCAACTCGTCCGTCCGAGAGAAACTAAAAATAGGCAGCCACGGGCCCATGGGCGACGAGAGCCCCCTCTGGTGGAAGAACGGCGCAAACACTTATCATTTCACATGCTTTTAGAAATGACAAACTGCATTGCGATGTACAGTTATACTATTAATCTGGCCAGAGCGAGCATCCGGGAAAGATTCGAACGACGAGAGTAGTTCTTGAATTTTGTCTTTTGTACCGGTCAACTTGTGGGGGAAAGGGAGGAAATGACGCTAAGTGGAGGTTGCTGCTGACTAGTTCGTCTCGGCTCACTTATGTAGAGCATTAACCCCCACAATTCGAGGCAATTCAGAGCTCGTACTCAAACACTGATCTGTTCATCATTGAAAGTTTGAAACGATTGCTTGAAGGCAGCTTCAGTTATTTATTTTTTCTTTTCAAACATAGATTTCGTTGTTTTTTTTCTTCTCGTGAACGCGTTTCAACACATAGTATTTCATTAAGAGGAGCAGCAAGGCGACCAGAGTTAAGCCAAGAAGGAGCTTAGCCGGCACAGTTTATACGAATCACCTACTACTGAGCAACCATGAAGTACGACAGCGTACTGTTTGAACCTAAGACGAGCGACGAAGACTATGAAAACCTGCCCGAATTTCAGGCCTCTGATTCCTCATTGATCCCATATCTTTCTTTTCTTTGTTAAACATCCCAAAGTTAGTTTTGACAGTGAAAACAGCGACGCGGCTCTCGTTGCTAAACATCTGTCGGACTGCCTTTCACCACGACCACCCACCGAGCAAGTGGATTTGGACGGTGCATGGAAAAAGAAGCGGCGCAACACGATCCACACCGCTGAAATGCTGAATTATTGAGCCTCCTCTCCTCCTGCATGCGCTGGCCGCTGAGCTGCGACGACTCGTAATGGCTCGCCTCGCCTACCCGCAGGCCTTAGTGTCCGCTACATGGTCACATGGAGGACACTCTCAATTATACACCCAGCAGGCCAGCACGAGCAGCTCCTCGCCTCCTTCTGAGACGGGACGACATCGTACGCTTCCAGATCCTCCAACCATTGAACCAGCCAAACAATTTCCGGATTATTCCCTGCTACCAAACCATATTTCTGGGCTCGTATAGTTCCACATGACATGACATTTGCAGAAATATATGCTGGAGAACACACAACACAGCTCCATGTGCTGCAAGCAACACCGATGCATGCACTCCGACAAGTCAAAACTTCAAAAGGGTGTGGTGACGTCCGGCGCTCGGCTCATTTGCATCGCCCATCCAGCCGTCGAAGCCGTTGAACGAGTAGAAGCTAGCGCTGCCTGCTCTCCTGTGTTTCTTGTGTTCGTCTGTTCCTCGCTGCAGTTCATTCCGGTTGGCACTCACCCACCCTGCAGGCTGCAAGCACAGCATGGTAGCTGAGGCCACCAAGCAGGTACAGAGAGCAGCTAGCAACCACCAACGCAACGAGTCGAGGAAGGTGAGGAGTAACAGAACGCGAAAGCGAGCCGCGTGCACCACCAGTGCGGGCAGCTCTCCTTCTCACCACCGTCCATGTGGGCGTTGGAATGATGGGTGCCATCCGAAAGCGCGGCAGGCGCTTATTACCTCGCGGGAGGTGCAGCAGGCCTCGCAATGATTAGCACTCACTCACTCCTCACTCGGTGTCTCGGTAAACACGATAATGATGGAAGAAGAAGAAGAGGACCGCGGCGAGGTAGGTAGGTTTGGTATTTTTGGAACGGCGTGCTGCGCCTCTCCCGTTCGCGCTTTCCGCCTCAAAACTGCGTACTGCGCCGGCGCAGTGCACAGGCGTGGCGGATTCATGGCGGAAAGACGGGTACGGGCTGCTTCATCTTTTTTCGTCACGAATCACGACTCACCTCACCCTCGCCGGCGGCCTCGCCACTTTTCCTGTCCTGAAACAAAATTCCCACCTCACCAGCGGCGGTTCGCTCTGATTGACGAGATGAGACGCCCTGGCGCCGCTTTCCTTTTGGTCCCGTGCGGCTTGTCCTAGGCACCACGCCATCGGCTTTTGACCCCTTTTTTACCCACAGACGCAAAGCCTTTCACTGCTAGCTGGGCCCCGACGTAGATAATCATCTTTCAGTAGTACACCTCACCGGGTTACCCTTAACCAAAGCCTCTCAAATCTTCGGAATCTGTCGATTCATGACCGACTGATTGGAACCTCACTCGCCTTATCGCGACTTTGTGGGCCCCCTCAGCTGTGCCTTCCAGTGCCAGCCACTAGCACGTGGGGCCGACGCGGCGCCCACATGCTCAGATGTCTACTGTTCGTCCTTTTGGAGTTGTCCTGTCAGCCGGGGAACTCCACCAGGATGAGCGCCGTGACGGGCCGTGGGCCGGCCGGCGTTGCTGCCTGCGACGTCCGGCCAGGGCTATAGCTTGCACCGACGCGCGGCGGCTAGCTCGTCGCCGCGAATCCGATCAACGTCGTTGAGGGAGCCAGGGCGCGTTTAGTTCGCTCCAAAGTTAAAAAAAAACTAATGGAGTTTAGATGAAAAATCCACGAGAACGAATCTTTTAAGATAATTTATAATTGAACATTTGCTAATAATAACAACGAAAAATTACTGATTAATTTAGCTTAAAATTTTAAGATCTCAAGGCCAGGAACCAAACGGCTATGTAATTAGTTTTTAATTTCATCAACGACGGGTGGGCCGGCCGGCGTTGCTGCCAGCGACGTCCGGCCAGGGCTAAGTTGCACCGACGCGCGGCGGAATCTTCGTCGCCGTATAGTCCAAAATTTAAATTTCAACGTCGTTGAAACAAGGGCTCAATTGATTTTGTCCGGATCGCTGCTGGGCCTGCTGTTCTGCGCTGCGTACGACAATCGAACCGATTTCGGTTTACCCACCACCAGACAATTGGCCATTTCGCTGGTTGGTTTCTAGACTAGTTTAGATTAGCTGGTGCTGATTTGATATTAGAGAAAAAACTATTAGTAGACTAATTTAGACTGGCCGGAACAAACAAACGAAGAGGCAGAAGGTACCGGATATCGGTAGCTCACCTACACTGAGTCACTGAGTGAGGTCACGGCGGCCTGGTCGCCGTGCGTACGTATGCCTGCTGCGGACGGCACGGCAGGGCCACCGGGGCACGGAGTGGTTGCCGCCCTGATGTAATTCCCGTTGCCCAAACTTAAAGCGAGGGTCTGACCGTGATTTCTCTCCTCTCCTATTTTGCGGATGGGGGTGTTGATGAAATAGAGCCCACAGCGCCTCTGTCCTCTGGCTCTGGAGACTTTTGCTTCGATTATTAGCCATTTAGCCATCAGGTTAGTACAGGACTCGAGCCCTCAAGTCTGCTGTTTGCTCATCAACAGTTGCACATGTTAAAACAAAAGGTTCCTGGAGTTTTGTAATGTAATGTATAAAATATAGATAAATTTGTTTATACCCAACAGAACAAGTTGGGTGTTTGGTCTAGTGGTATGATTCTCGCTTCGGGTGCGAGAGGTCGCTAGTTCGATTCGCGCAACACCCACATTTTTGATGAAATTTTCCTTTTTGTTTTATATAACCACTAATTCAAAAAGCACCAATGTGGAGGCCTTTAACCACTAATAAAGCCCAGCTGAGAGACCCATGTGGAGACCAACTGAGAGGCCCGTTACGGTTAGAAGCGGTAACATGATTGGATTGCAACTCTGCAGCATGCTAACAGCCGCGAAGCAGCCTGTTGTACATTTTAGCCAAAAGCCGCCAATCAGCCTTTTGTACATTTTACAGCTCAGTTTTTTTTTTCTTTTTTTTTTTTAACGAAGCCGGCAAGAGAGTTGGCTGTTATATTAACAACAAGGAAGTCTAAAAGGCACTGCACAAGACTGTGCAAACCAAAAGATAAGGTCAAGGACCTCACAAAAAAATTGAAATAAAAACTGCAAGAGTCTAGATAAATGTTTAGCTCATGCAGTGATGCAAACGGTTGCCTTATATCTTTTAATCTTGCGGAAGGACTTGGTGGTTCAGAGTTTCTTTGTGGGCTCGAAGATTCTTGCATTTATTTCTTTCCACACCTCAGAACATACCAGGAGGATGATAGAGCGCAATCCACGTCTAGCAATTGAAGGGGTGGAGTCCATATTTTCTCACTAATTTGGCACTGAATTACTTGGTGCCCAAGCATTTGGTCATAGATGCAACGTTGTGTAACCATAAAGCAATGACCTCCCAAATACGCGGAGTAAAGCGATAATCTTGAAAAGGGTGCATGCTGGATTCTTGGATACACCTGTAAAGGAGGCAAACGCAAATGTTTGGTCAACCGCGTGCTTATAGTCTGAGGTACAAATGCGATTTTGGATGACAAGTCATTCGAAGAATTTGTATTTTGGTGGTGCCCAAACCTTCCAAAATGAGGAGATTCGGTTCGCTTCCAAAATTTACCATACAAAAAATTGGCAAGCCATGATTTTGGCTAGTATTTGGTTCGTTACCAAAACTTGCCAAACTCTCACATTTGGTTTGCTAAATCTATGGCATTTTTTTCTCAACTTTTGGCTTGTCAAATCTTTGGCATGACAAATTTTGGAACTCAACCAAACAGGCCCTCAAGTCAGTCATGGATTCCACAAACTACGAATGATAGGCAACCAGTTGCCTATTGCTTTTGCAACAAGAACAAGAATATATGTAAAGCATATATATTTAACCTTTAACACATTCGTTGAAGTTAAACAGGTGGTCCTCTAAGGGCGTGTTTGGTAGGCAGCCTGAAGACAGCCAGGCCGACAAGCCAGGCCCAGACTAGCCACAGCCTGGCTGACCCGGTGTAAGGCCCCTTGTTTGGTGGCCTGTACCAAACTGACCAGACCTAAAGAAGATTGTGTTTGATTCTACAGCTGGGAGCCAGGCCCATGGTCAACTACCACCAACTACCATTCCCAGATCTTGTTTGATCCCCAGCTAGGCCAGCAACGATGCAGAGCAGCCAACATAAATCAACAGATAGGAGATAGATAAGAGTAATACAACATCACATAACCAACAGGCCTCAGACTAATTAGGTAAATAAGCATGTAGTCATAACTGCTCTAACTTTACAAAAGTACCAATAAAAGCAAGGCAAAATAACAACATCAGCAACCTAATCAGTAATCAGCAGTCTTTAAACAACACAAAGGAGATAGGTAACAGAAATAGAAGACAGAAATCAGTAAGACACAACAACAGCTCATCCATCATGTAGTTGTAGTCATCACAGGCCTAAGTGGGGCAGTCGTAGCTGCCAGTTTTGCCCCCCTTCATCCATAGTCCAACCACCAAGAAAACAAATGAGGTGATTAACACCTTCTTCCACCAACCAGCCTTACCATTACCATCAGAAAGAGGAATGATTAGAGCAAAAGCATCATGAGGGACATGATCACAGGGGAGGGGAGGTGCTGCTCCATGAGATGGATGGACACCTCTCATGGCTGCCTGATAATCTCTAACGGCCTGGGCATAGTTGCTATACTTCTTGTATATAGCATTTCTCACCCCAAGAACATGCTTACTGTAGTCCTACCAATTCAGGTAAATCCTAGGAGCATTCCCATTGAAAACAACATAGTACACTGCCATTTTTGTGAAATGAAACAGTGTTGTAGCCTCAGTCAAATATAAATCATGAAACTAGCCATGAGTGTGGAACTTGAAGATCTACGATTTGTGGTGAAACAAATCATTGATCTTAAGTCCTCCACTGATGACCAGTATCATCAAGTTCATATATAAGAGAATTGATATCACAGGCATTGTAATAAAAGGTTGGCCTCAGCTTTAGAATGTGGTGGTGTTCTTTCAGTTCAAATCATTGGTGGCTGCCATAGAAAATAAAACCAGTAGTGCAGTAAATCCAAGCTCATGGCTGTCATGGAATCCATGTGCACATCCATACACTGCCATCAACATAAGAAAGAAGGGGCTATTGCTAGGGTATGGATGTGTCACATGGATGTGATGACATACATGACAAATCAGAATAATCAAGCAAACAGGGCAGGCATCAAACAAGTGCAAATCTAGGGTCATGACTGTCGTCAAACCCTATTGTGCACATCCATTCACTGTCATTAGCATAAGTGAATGGATGGGCACACATAGGGTTCCATGGCAATGATGAAAAACATGAAGAACCAATTAAACAAGGCAGACACCTCTTGAATATGTTGTTTGCATCATATGCCATATAGATTTCCTACAATTACCACCAATCAAAAGAAACAAAACCAACAGATCATAAGTAACACACATAAGTGATAGATGATGTAGTAAATAGAGCCAAAAGAACAGAATCCAATAGAAATAAAAGAAACCATGAACAATACCAAATACAACAGCCAACAGAGGCCACTAATAGTGCATTATAGATACCAGTACAGCCTCACACATGTAGGCTCAAATAAGGTCTATCTTGCTTAATGTTACCTATAGTCAGCCATCCTCCAACTACACTAACCCAAAAGGACAAGTTTGAATCAGCCAACTAAGCTGCATAAAAGCTACACCTAAGTGTGTACAAAAGGTAAGAGAGTGGGTGAGGGAGGTGGAGGAACTATATATCTCAATAGTCAACCCCCTCTTTGCCTTGCTATCCTAATTGGACACAACTACATATAGTAGTTCTTGACGAGGTAGTTCCTCAGCCAAATGTCCCTATGGTTGATTGCCATCTTCACAAAGCCTGTGGCAATAGCCTTGTTTTTCAGCAGGTAGGTGTAGGCAACAATATGGGCTTCAGTGGTGAAGCCCTGCATCTCCATGACTGCAAGATAGAGGTCAGGATCCACATGTGTAGCACCTGTCTCCCTAAGTGCATTGGCAACATTGTTGACAGCATCAGACATGTTGGTCAGCAAGAGCATCTCATCCTTAGTGAAGTTCTCTCTCTCTCTTCCCACCCCCAGTAGAATGTAGCTACTCTATGGCCTTGCTGCCCTCCCGAACCTCAGTATTGGTCTTCTCCTCGGGGACATGGTGGAAGGCAGAGCCCTCAACCTTAGCAGCTGCACTATTAGCCTGGTTCACCCCAAGGGCCTCAACAGAAGTACACAAACCACATGTTCCATACTAGGGTCAACAAACTAAGTTATACAAGAATAAACATGTATGAATTAGGTCCTAGAGGTACCCCTACCCTCCCACATTGTAGTACATATGTCATCCCTCCTAGTGGACATGACATTAGAGTCTTGAGACAGTAGCTCATGGACAAGCTGAGAATTAGGCTGGTTTGGTGGCAACTAGTCCTCTGGTGGCACTACTTGGTCCATGCCAAAACCTAGAATCCAGCTGTGAAGAATGCAACAGGCTAGCACAAACTTGACCTAAGTCTTGTAAGGATGGAATGGCTTGTCCAAAATACGAAACATGTTCTTCAAAGCTCCAAAAGCCCCTCTCAACTATGACCCTAAGTGAGGAGTGTCTCAAGTTAAACAATTCCCTTGCATTGGTTGGGTGGTTTCTGCTGCCATACTCAGACAAATGGTACCTCACCCCCTGTAGGGAGGGAGGAAGTGTAACACCCCTAGTGTTACGAGCTCGTTTAGAACCGTGATTTAGGTCTAAGAAAAATTTCTGAATCGAGCTTCTCGGGTTTTTAATTTAAAACATACTTAAGGAGATAAGCGAATCCTGTGTGACTTAATTTTGTGGACTCAAATCAACGTCCAAGTTAAATTACTCAGTGTGTAAAGATAATTTGTTCTATTAGATTAAGCATGAAAAGCAACTTTTATAGATAAAATAAAATCCATTAATAAATAGAACGATATACATATATATAGCTTTTGAATCAAATTTAAATTCGAGCTTTATTGAAATTTTCCTGTGCCTAAACGTTGCAAATTGTCTAAATTAGTAAACCGTTATATATATATATACACACACACGTTGCGACGATAAATCAAAATTAAAGGATAAAAAAAGGACAAACGTACTCCTACGTGTAACAGTGGCAGTGTGGTCATCACCAAAGCTGACCATTAAAAAAATCAAAAATCATTAGCATGATAACTCTGACTATCACCGTTCACTTTCACTAGCAAGGGGTGAAACCGACGGTGACGAGAGTTTCCCATTTGGCGGTGTAAATATGTCCTCTCTGTACAAGTTGACCGACATTGCTTCCTCGCTCTCTCTCACGCGTCTGTCTTCCGTGTCTCTTGGCTTGGCTTGGCCTGTTTTTGACTGTCTTGTCCGGCTTGCCATTGAGTCTTGTGTTGGGCGCGCGCGCGCCCCCTTGGCGTTGGGCTGGCTTTGGGCAGGTGGTGCGCCGCGCCTGATCCGTCGCTCCTAGGTCGCAAGACCTTTGTTTGGCCCCTACGGGCCGCTCGGCGCGTGCGCCGCCGCCAGCTATCTAGGCTACTGTGTGTCACTGGTCTGGCCGTCTTTGGGCCATGGAGCCAGTTAGTTGCCGCCAGCCTTGCCTTTATCTAAATGCTTTTCGAATATAGGTTTCTAGTTTAACTTGTAAAATTGGTAGTAATTTATGTAGTGGTCTAAAAATTGTGAAACCAGTTTTGTTGAGTTCCTAAAATCATGATCTACCTATTAGTATAGTTTGTTCACATAGTTTGATAATATTCGTGGAAGCTATATAATTAATTTAAGGTACTTAATATTATAAAATATAAACTTGTAGGAGTTTCTATGATAAATTGATAATATTATTGAATCTAAAATTTATACAGTAGGATCCTAGCAATATTAGGTACTCACTATAATTTTTGTAGCTCCAGATTAATTAGTTTGCTAAATAGATAATGATGTCTTATTTCGAATAATGATTAAATCGATAGAATAAAATAAAGAAACATCTTGGTTTATATAACTAAAATTATTGTTGGGAAATAGCGCCTTATCCGACAACGTGTATATGTAGCCTAACTATGGTCGTCGTTAGAACTAGCCCGTTAACTTGAGAGGCGTACATCGTATTTTATGAGTCACGATTGCAGTTGATTAATTACATATTTGAATTGCATCGCATGCATATCATATATGTACGATGATGGATCAAAGGATCGATCAAAGGATGATTGTGAATCGAAGATGGTGTAATGGTATTCTCTCTAGGAGATGATGCAATGGACTTTCTATTCAGATGATGTGGATGATCTAAAGATGTTGATACTAACTTTTTAATATCTCTTATCCAGGCAAGCCTCGGTGCATAACTCCTACTTTCTACAGTTTAAATTATATTTGTGCATTAAGTTTTAAGGAGTTGAATGAAACCCACTTACATATACCTATTTTTATCATATGAGTCTTACTAGTATGACATGATCGTGTAGATTGCTATGCTACAGGACTCCGGTAGAAGTCGAGTGATTGCCTGTCACTCGCGAGAGATAAGAAATATATTACTGTATTATTATCACTTGAAAATATAAATGGTGGAAAGGTAAACTGATGATCGGGCTGGGATATGGTTTGGGTATTGGCGGGTGTAAGAGGTTGTGTCGCCATGGACGCGGTGCATGGCTTGGTTACACTACTTTCTCTGTCTGTGTCGATTAAGGACCGATCATTGCATAAGGCTCTAGGCAAGTCACAGATTTATTATCTCGAGCACATACTTGGGTATGTGCGCTTGGAAGACTTATTACTCTCTTGTCGTAGATCCGGCTATTTTTGGATCGACTATCAGGGTTTTATTTTGGTGGAGGAGGTCCTTGCACCGCACTGAGTCCGGGACTTAGGGACGGGGGCTTAGAGTCCTAGTTTGGATGGGGACCTGGACACCGGGATAGGAGAGTGATGGGTTGGTCTTGCTTATGCCTGGGGTACAAGCGGGGCGTGTGTTTTTGGGGTACCCAGCTGGGGGCATTGATTCGTGAATCGCCGGGCGATCCGGTACGACTTGTATCTACGGTTTAGCATCGTAGTAAGAATTGAAAGATGAAAGATGGAGGATGGAAAAAGGAACTCTGATTGCTTACCAGCTGCTTGAAAGTAGTACAGGTGCTTACATAGAGTGGTTAGTTAATGAACCAATGTGGCTATTCATAAAAATCGAATATAAGGACGCACGCTTAGTAATGCTTCCTGCAAATGCAATAAACCCACAAGCTAGATAGCCTTGCATATCCTTAGAGTCTTTTTTTTTCTCCTATCGGGTAAGTCTTGCTGAGTACAATTGAGCACTTAGGGTTTTATTCCCCCTGTTGAAGGTGATAGGTGGATGCTAGAGCTGACCTTTGTGTGTGGATACCTCCTGGTGGGCTCAGCGAGGATTCCTTTACGCTGCGATCATAGTTTTTTATTTACAACTCTCACCAAATATTTTTATAAATAAAAGTTTATAATCTGTTGTCATAGTTGTTATATATCAATACTTCAACATGTCATGAATAAATATTTATTTCTGCTGTAATCTTGATCACATGTTTACATTCCGCTGTTAACTTAAATTGTCGTAACTCTGTTAACATATTTATATTTCCGCTGTTACATTAAGTTATTCATAACTCTGATAATATAATTACATTCCAGCTGTTATAGTAAATAAATATTATACTCTGATGTTGTACTAAAAGTGATGTAAGAAATGGTTAAGAATGTTGTAAGCTTTATTCTCTCATTTGTGATCCTGATGGAAAAATATGGATTTTCGGGTTCTCTGTGCCCGACGGAACCGAGTAATTTAATATTCTCCCTTGAGTGCTTAGTGTCTAATGGAAGCCAAGCACTCCTGTGAGGCATTAGATTAGGCGGTTCTGCCATAGGAAGCCATTGCGGCAGGCATACCCTGCATCTACAAGGTAGAATGTACCTACAAGTGCATCAAAGATGCTCTTGGTGAATGTTTATGACATGGTAAGGACATAAGTTCAGTAGATAGTTGGTTTTAGTTACCTTCAGGCACAATGAACCCATCATTTCTCTCAATGGCATCAGCAAGGATGAGGGCATCATGTGCTGAGCCCTCCCAGCCAGCCAATACATAAGTCAACTTTAGGTCAAAGTCCACAGCAACCATCACATTTTGTGTGTGGTTTGATTTCCTACCCCTAAAAGCCTGTTGCATGTGTCTAGACACTCTAGCCAATACATGGGTGCCATCAATGGCACCAATACAATCCTAAAAAGGTGTAAGTGGGATAAGTGCATTGGTTCACACCAACAGTGAGTTATGGCTTAACAGTTAAATTTACAGTTACCTGCATGTAAGGGTTCCATCTATAGCTCCCAAGGATTTTTGGATGTATGCCATGTGTAGGAGGTGAAAGGTCCTAATATGGCTAGAGGGGGGGGTGAATAGCCTATTTAAAAATCTATAAATCAACTAGAGCAATTTGATTAGTATGACAAATAGCGAAATACAAATTTGCTCTAGCTCTACATGGGTTGTAAGCCACCTATCCAACAATTCTAGTTACTATGATCACTAGACACACAATTTACTAAGTCACTACTCACTAAGAGCTCTCACACTTGTTACACTAAAGAGCTCCACTAGATGAACTTAAGCTACAAAGCAAGCTCTCAATTCTAGCTACACTAAAGAGTTTACTACAACTAGTTTACGGGTATGTAAATGAGTAAGTAAGGTGATTATACCGTCGCATAGAGGAGTGAACCCATCACAAGATGAATACTAACTTGATCACTAGGAGAATACCAAAGGGCAAGAGACAACCAATTTTCTCCCGAGGTTCACGTGCTTGCCAACACGCTATGTCCCCGTTGTGTCGACCAACACTTGGTGGTTCGGTGGCTAAGAGGTGTTGCACAAACCTCATCCACATAATTAGATATCACAAGAACCTACCCACAAGTGAGGTAACTCAATGACATGATCAATCCACTAGGGTTATCTTTTGGCGCTCCGCCGGGGAAGGCACAAGTCCCCTCACAATCACCGGAGATAGCCATGAACAATCACCAACTCGTGCCAATCCTTCTCCGCTGCTCCAAGCCGTCTAGGTGGTGGCAACCACCAAGAGCA
This sequence comes from Miscanthus lutarioriparius, assembly GCA_904845875.1. Classification (NCBI taxonomy): domain Eukaryota; kingdom Viridiplantae; phylum Streptophyta; class Magnoliopsida; order Poales; family Poaceae; genus Miscanthus; species Miscanthus lutarioriparius. The sequence continues at coordinate 23,273,194 of CAJGYO010000012.1, read as the reverse complement.
ACAAGCGAATCCCGCAGTGAAACATGAATACCAAGTGCCTCTAGATGCAATCACTCAAACAATGCACTTGGATTCTCTCCCAATCTCACAAAGATGATGAATCAATGATGGAGATGAGTGGGAGGGTTTTGACTAAGCTCACAAGATTGTTATGTTAATGCAAATAGCCAAGAGAGTGAGCTTGAGCTGGCCATGGGGCTTAAATACAGAAACCCCATGAATAGAGCTATTGGCTCTCTATTCTCTGAAAAGTCAGAGCAACCGGACATGCTGGTCAAATCGACCGGACATAGGACCCCAGTGTCCGATCGCGCGATGCACGCGCACGTGTTCCCTGCTTCAAACGTTGATCGCCCGATTTCAACGGTCATCGGTACATTTAAGTTGTGACCGGACGTACTACGGTGTATGACTGGACGCAGGATCCTCAGCATCCGGTCACTTCTAGTATGGTACCACTCGTGAATCGGACGTGTCCGGTCATGCCCGACCAGACTCAACCAGCATCCGGTCACTCACCGTCTCCTCTGTGCGCTGCCACATCATCATGACCAGACGCCGAACAGTGTTCATTACTCCACGCGGTGTTCATTCAAGAGACCGAGGGTGGCCTTCATCAGTCTGCGCCATCGACCGGACTTGAGACCCAGCGTTGTCCATTGATCTGTGCACTCTGTGAAACCCTGTCTTTTCTGTACTTAGCTGTCATTACTCCACCGGTGAAGTTTCGAACCCTTGCTCCCAAGTGCTAAACACAATGTGTATCACCTTTGTGCATGTGTTAGCATATTTTCACAAACATTTTTGAGGATGTTAGCTTTCCATTAGATCCTAAATGCATATGCAATGAGTTAGAGCATCTAGTGGTACTTTGATAACCACATTTTGATACGAGTTTCACCCCTCTTAATAGTACGGCTATCGATCCTAAATGTGATCACACTCTCTAAGTATTTCGATCACTAAACCAAAAAGCTCCTAACAATTTCATCTTTGCCTTGAGTTTTTTGTTTTTCTTTCTTCTTTTTCAAGTCCAAGCATTTGATCATCACCATGCCATCATCATCATCATGTCATGATCTTTATTTTTTTATCACTTGGAGTAGTGCTACCTATCTCATAATCACTTTAATAAACTAGGTTAGCACTTAGGGTTTCATCAATTCACTAAAATCAAACTAGAGCTTTCAGGAGGCTTAATCATTTCACTTCTAAGCTCACCAACATCATACAAAACCTGGTGGAAGTGCCTATGGACAGTCTTAATTGACCTCCTAAAGGATTGGTGAACCACCCTAAACCTTTGGTTGTGTCCAACTATATGGAGGAACATAGTAACCTGCTCCTCAACTGTGCATCCAGCCTTTTCTAGTACAAGGCCTCTATTTCTAAACAGGTTACTGAAAGGTCCTAATGGCTAGAGGGTGGGGTGAATAGCCTATTAAAAATTTCTACAACAACACTTAACAAACCGGTTAGACAATTGTGAGGCGAAGCAAATGTTGCACTAGCCTACTAAAAATGCAAGCCACCTACTACAATTCTAGTTTTTATAGTTTCTATCCACACAATAGCTATGACACTACACTAAGTTAGTGTGCTCTCAAAAGCTAACTAAAGAGCCACACTAACCAAACTAACAATCTCTCACAACTAGTTACACTAAAGAGTTTGACAACTAGTTTGCGGTAATGTAAAGAGAGAGAGAGAGAGCAAGATAGTTATACCGCCGTGTCGAGGAGTGAACCAATCAATCACAAGGATGAATACCAATGAATACCAACCACCTCGGAATTAAATGATAACACAATGATTTTTTTTACCGATGTTCACTTGCTTGCCAGCAAGCTAGTCCTCGTTGTGGCGATTCACTCACTTGGAGGTTCACGCGCTAATTGGCATCACATGCCAAACCCTCAATAGGGTGCCGCACAACCAACACAAGATGAGGATCACACAAGCCACGAGCAATTCACTAGAGTACCTTTTGGCTCTCCGCCGGGGAAAGGTCAAGAACCCCTCACAATCACCACGATCGGAGCCAGAGACAATCACCAACCTCCGCTCGATGATCCTCGCTACTCCAAGCCGTCTAGGTGGCGGCAACCACCAAGAGTAACAAGCGAATCTCACAGCGAAACACGAACACCAAGTGCCTCTAGATGCAAACACTCAAGCAATGCACTTGGATTCACTCCTAATCTCACAAAGATGATGAATCTATGATGGAGATGAGTGGGAGGGCTTTGGCTAAGCTCACAAGGTTGCTATGTCAATTCAAAATGGCCAAGAGGGTGAGCTTGAGCCGGCCATGGGGCTTAAATAGAAGCCCCCACGAAATAGAGCCGTTGTACCCCTTCACTGGGCACAACACGGGGTGACCGGACGCTCCGGTCATATTGACCGAACGTAGGACCCCAGCGTCCGGTCGTGCGATGCACGCCACGTGTCCCCTCTCTTCAAATACTAAGCGCCCGATCCCAACGGTCAAGAGATGACCGAACACGCTGCTGCGAAGTGACCGGACGCTAGACCTCAGCGTCCAGTCGTTTCCAGTAAGCATCCAGAAGCGAGAAATCACGACCGGATGCGTCCGGTCATGCTCGATCGGACTCACCCAGCGTTCGGTCACTCTGCGTCTCCCCTGTGCACTACCACGTCAGCAGGACCGGATGCACCCCTTCAGCGTCCGGTCACCAAGTGACCCAGTGTCCGGTCATGGACCGACGCCAGCGTCTTCGCTGCTTTTATAGACCGGACGCGCCGGTCCTTCCGAGACTATCGTCTGGTCACTCACAGTGACCTTCGTCTTTTCTGTATCACCGGTGAAGTTCCTAACCCTTGCTCAAATATGCCAACCACCAAGTGTATCACCTTGTGCACATGTGTTAGCATATTTTCACAAATATTTTCAAGGGTGTTAGCACTCCACTAGATCCTAAATGCATATGCAATGAGTTAGAGCATCTAGTGGCACTTTGATAACCGCATTTTGATACGAGTTTCACCCCTCTTAATAGTACGGCTATCGAATCTAAATGTGATCACACTCTCTAAGTGTCTTGATCACCAAAACAAAATAGCTCCTACCATTTATACATTTGCCTTGAGCCTTTTATTTTTCTCTTTCTTCTTTTCAAGTCCAAGCGCTTGATCATCACCATGGCATCACCATCATCATGATCTTCATAATTTCTTCATCACTTGGAATAGTGCCACCTATCTCATAATCACTTTGATAAACTAGGTTAGCACTTAGGGTTTTATCAATTCACCAAAACAAAACTAGAGCTTTCAGTTACACAAAGCATAAAAAGGAGCTCTAGATGGACAGACACTCTGCATCTGTAGAGTTGTAAATGGCTTGTAGGGTTTGCTTCCTATGCTGCTTAGCATCACTCCTAAGATGATATAATAGTGGGTCTGGTTCTGGCCTAAACCTCCTAAGCCTAGTGACAACATAAGACACCATAACAACTACCAAGGCAGCAACTTGATTGGCCATCAGTTCACGGTTTTGGGCCTGATCCATCTACATGCATGAACATTCAAGACAAACACAGTTCAATTGACCCTGGCTGGCCTCAACATGGATGTATAATCATTCAACAATAAAAGTAGGCACGGTTGCATGATAGAACATGCCTCCTAGTGCAATGGACATCATCATCGACCATAATAACAGGTAAACAAACAGCATGAAACCATAATGAAGTAAGAACAGTAATAACAGTTGAAGGCAAACCCTAAATCCAACATCGCATAACAAAGCAACCGGCACCAAAAGTTTAGATAAGCCGCAAAGACAGCACCTTGTACAAGTACAACGAACCCCTAGCATCATCCAAATCAAAGAGTACGTCCATTGGGGTGGATTTCACCTTGGGGTGGTGGACGGAGCAAACGCGAAGCGAACAACGGAGAAGAAGAAGACGAGGTGATGAAGAAGAAGCAGATCCCGACGGAGAGGAAGCAGATCCGGTACACAACACCACCACGCGCACCACCGGAACCGAGGAAGACGAAGGAAGAAGACGACCGCCTCCCGGAGTCCCAGCTAGGAACAAGGTGCGGCGCCGCGTCCGACCAGATCCGGGCCGGGGGAACGGAGAGGAAGCCCGCCGGGGAAGAACGCTGCCTCACCGGACACCACACCTCAACACACCGTCGGTCTCTCACGAGATTTGGTGGACAAGCAATGGAGACGAAAGAGGGGAGCTCGCCGAGGAGGGCCGCTTATAAAGGCGGCGTATTTCACCGGTAGCGGAAGCGCGCGCGGAGGTTTCACAGTTTCCGCGCGAGCCAGCCGCCGCCGCCACGAATCGCCCGAGAGGAGCCGCACGCGCCCATGCCCTAGAAAAACGAAGGGGAGAGCGTTTCCCTGGAGCCAGGTCGAGGGGACCGAAATGCATCTGGGGAGCCGGACTAGGAGACGGCCCATGGACATCAAACACACGCACTGCAGCTGGGGGGCGCAGCCAGGCCAACGGCCCAACGCTCCAAACACACCCTAAAAGCCCTCTGCAATCCGGTATGTTTTTTTTCTTCAAGCCCAATCGCCCTTACGTCACATTGGCACTTCTACCGAAGATATCTTTTTGTTCCAGGTTCCAGTCCAACCTTCTGCCACTGGCCCTCTACAACTGCTTCAATTTCTTCTTTTTTTTATTTTTATTTTTTTGGCGAGCAAACCGGCACGCTTTGACCTACCCCTTCGCATACAATTTATTTATACGGGTGGTCCTAACAGCCCTGCAAGCCGGGACGCTTTGACCTACCCTTCGCATACGTTGCCCATTACTGCTGACAGAGGGAGGAGCAGAGCCCCAATTGATCAGTATCAGTACAGTGGGCAACCAACTTTAGGTTTAATCGCTCCAGTACAAAAGCCGTTAGCTTCCAATGTCAGAGACAGTGGACCCAAAAATTGGTAACAAGAGTAGCTCCGTGCCTCCATCTACGGCAACGCTGATTTCCCATAGTCTTCCGGTTCCCAGAATCAGATGGATCTCCAGAAGTAGCTTCCTTTTTTTTTTTAAAAAAAAGAAAGCATCCAGCAGTAACTTCAGATTCCATGCAACTTGATCATTTCACCTTGAGACTCCAGCAGTGAAATAGTCTCATCCAGAAAAAAAAATAATGTGCATGTTTTTTCTATAAGAAACATAAGATGAAGTTCACTTATCATTGACAAAGCAAAATCTATAAAACAGGTACTTCACCTATTTCACAATATCAAGGCAACCAATGTCCAATTGGCCTCTCAAAAATATGTTACATCCAAAATCTTCTCCAGACTAAAAAAAAAGAGAGTAAAATTTAATATATGCACATGAGAGCCGAAAGTACATCGCGGAAACTAAGAGGAAATGAAAACATGGATACTATTCCAGCTCCCAACAATAGAAATGAAAACCGTGTAATGTGACAGCCCAAAACTCCTAAAAGATATGTGGAACTTTGCTTGCTAGAACACGTTCTCGCCTTTCGATATAAGCATGAGGAAACCATCCTGCTTTGCCCTTGCATTCACCTTCTGCCCAACCATTGCTTGAGATCTGTGTTTCAGAGAAAAGAGAGGACAAATGCAGGCCAAATGATTATACATATATGCTTAGTGCAGCTGCTGGCAAAAATGATTAAACATTTTACATAACCCATAACGTTGATGAACAGAAAAAAAAAACCTTGGTTTAGAAAAAGTTAATGACAGCTAAGTGGTGGTGTGTTTATCTGCTACAGGTATGCATTTAAAAAGCACTAAAATTGTATTAACAACATGGAAGAAGATTAAAAAAACTATTTTGTGAAAAAGTACATTACCTTTCGGACAATTACAATGTCACCAGCTGACAAGGTAAGCTCAAACTCACTTTCAGCTTTGAAGGAATCAAGCGCCTGCAACACAGAGAACAAAAAAGTCATATTCGACAAGCATCCCAGACATCAACAGCAGCTTGTACATTTGCTGAAGATTTTAATAAAAAGGACAGTAGGTGCAATAATTCTTCATTAAAAATATGTCACACCTCTCCAAGGAAGAAATCGACAGATTGGACTGACTCATTAACAGAAGTGGATGCAAACGCTCCATTAACTTCATCATAAGATGGTGGTGGTGGTGGTGGCATATCATTTTCAGCTGCTGGAGTCGGGGGTGCTTCGATTTTTTGGCGCTCAGACACCATCTATCAATCAGAACATAATCGTCAAATGGATATACAAAAGATTCTGTATGCTTCAGAAGTTCAGAGTGCAGAAAAATCATTCCAACAGAGCAGTCCAATATATAAATATGCTCAAATAATAAAGCTGGTAGCATACATACTTCTTGTTCCAACTGGTCAAGTATCTCCAGAACTCTCTGATGGTAAGCTCTCTCAGCCTCAACCTTAAAGCCAAAATAAGAACAATTAGTAAACATGAAATACAGGAACTCGAAGGATAAGAAAATGTTCTGTCAAGGTGCCATTGATGATTACCAGTGCAATAAGACGCTGTAAGGTCAACCGTTGCTGCTGAGCCTCAACAGCCGACATTGCTGCGATAGCTTCCCTCCCTAATCCCACCATGTTTGACTTCAGTTCTTCAAGCTTGTACTCAGCGGCTTCCAACTTAGATATCATATCTCCATTCCCAGCTGATTCCCTCACCCTGTTCTGCCGTCTTGATACTTCGACAACCTAAAAAGAGACAAAAAAAGGGAGGGGGAAAGGTAAGAGAAACATTACAGGTTCATGTTGAATAGAAACAGAGACATAATCCAATGATGAGCTTTCCTGCTTTTCGAGAAAAAATAGTGATACTGCCATGCTGATTACATTGCTTCACTGATGATTCTTACAGCTCGCAACCAATGAGGCTATAGTGATAGTAAGAAGCAGTATAGTTCACATAGCTCCTGAGTCCTGACTGACTGTTGCTATCAACTCTGAGAATAACTCTTTAATAAAGGTAGCAATTCCAGCCTTAAAGGTGTCTTCTGGATGAGTTCTAATCGTGATGAATAAAGTTTCATCTTTGCAAGGAACTTAGCTTAAGCTAGCAAAGATGTTCACCTGTGCTTCAGCTTCTTGCCTCATTCTGTCATATCTCTGGGCCAGATGTCTGGCATCCTCTAAAGGTGCACCCATTACCATTGCCCGCAGTGGCTCTGCCACCTAGAATTTGAATAGAACTATTAGTCAGTTTGCCAGAAATCTATTTACCCTGGCTACAAATTTCTGTGTAAAGATTAAAAAATAATATAAAAAAACTGTTCGATTTCGTTTCAAATATAGTACTAATTATGAGAAACAAAATTACGCTTCAATTAGTATCAATAGATATTTACAAAATTTCTATATTTATGTACAAGACAATTATGGCTTAATAGTCAAGATATTAACAACTGCAAACAACACAGAAAATCAGCAGACTAAGGAAAATCTATTTTGAAGAGTCAAACGAAATAATTTCAATCTTGCAATTTCATTATGATTTAGTGTGCAGGGTAAAGCAAATCCAGCATTACGAACACAGACCTGTGTGCCAAACGCTTTCAACAAGTTGCCACGCTCCTTTTCCATCTGTGAGCGTGCCTTTCCGAAGTATGTAGCAGCTTTGGATAAAGTATCACCACTTGTACATGTGTTTTCAACACCATATTTCTGGCTGTCATCAGACAATTTATTCCCTAATACAGATTGCACAGCTTATCAGTTAGATAACAATATAACTGACAAGTACTGTTAAAAAACCTCCATAACTGATAGATAGTATGAATGAACTACCTATTTCGACTTGTTTGGATCCTGTGACTATATACCCCTCCACGCCCCGAACAATGTCCCTTTGAAAATGCTAGCAAGGATGCCAATGTTTAATCAGATTAAAAGGAAGCTAAGAGAAAAGGAGACAAGAAAAATGCCTTCTTCATACTTTAGCAGCACGAGTCGATAAGTAAAGCTTTTCCAATCTCTGATACATTTTAACCTCTGACTCATCTGTAAACGCGTTATCAGAATTCCCATAGCCAAACTGCTTGAACACACCCTGAAGTGGTGTCAATAAATATAAAGTTATATCACTTGTAACGAGTTAAAAAAGGTAAAACTCTTGATACACTTAAAATGGATAAATTTCCTATGCTCATTTGGTGTAATCAAATCAGTAAGAATGTAAGATAAATAATGAAGCAAATGTTATATGTGGTAGAAATAGGTGATCAATAAGAGTATGGAGAACCATAAATGGGAAAAAAAGCAGACATGTTCAAGGCATGAATATCTATTTCGAGCTCTGCATATGTAATTTAAAGCAGGTATGTTTGATGCACGCGAATGTGCAGCAAGTTCTGCAAAATGCAAAAATAGGCATTGCAGTTCAGTATCACATTCAGGTATCCAGCTGAGAATCCCAAAATCAGTTTACCCAGCTGATCCTATATCACACTAAAGTCTAAAATCTACATGTCCAAACAACATAGATATCTCAAAGAAAACATGATGAACTAGATCTGCTGATTGTTCCCAATTACCTGCCATTATCCTATTGTCGGGTTCATAAACCCGGGGTCCCTAATGGGCCTGCTTCCCAGCAAAAAGCTTAGCCCAGCAGACGACGTTGCGGACGACGCGGAACTCCTGGGCCGGCCCAGATACCTAACAACAGGTCGGAAGAGCAATCCAGTCTCCGACCGGAAGGCCTGGCCAAGGAGGGAACAACGCTCACTTCCGACTCCGACCAGCCTCTCCGACCGGAAGGTCTGGCCAAGGAAGGAACGACGCTCACTTCCGACTCCGACCCGCATCTCCGACTGGAAGGCCTGGCCAAGGAGGAGACGACGCTCGCTTCCGACTCCGACCCGCCTCTCCGACCGGAAGGTCTGGCCAAGGAGGGGACGACGCTCGCTTCCGACTCCGACCGGGAACACACCAAACCTTTGCTGCTGGTTCTTTTCCGACCTGTGCGGTTGGAGCCGACTGGGAACGACCGAACGGGGACGCCTGCTCGGTGAGGACCCGAGAAATCAGGCGGAGCAGGTAAGGTAAGGCGCACAAGTCAACCGTAATACCGAGGATCGTACCCTGCACACCTGCAGAGCACAGTACTGTCAGGCCATGTCAGAAGGGTACTTTGCAACCTTCCAGACATGTCAGGACATGAACAATGTTGTGGGCACCGACATTTGTCCTACAGTATGGTAGCGCCGACATTTGTCATAACAGAAGAACACGATGGAACCAACCATATGCATCAGGGCGTCAACAGTATTGTAGGCGCCGACAAAACCGTCTCGTACCCGACAGCGTGGGTAACAAGACTAGGTAGCACACACTCTCTCTCACTTGTAAAGGCCGTCCCCTTCATCTATAAAAGGGGATGAGCTCTCTCCTAAAGGAGGAGGATCAATTCCGACAATTCGGACAACACGAGATGAACAACAGACGGATCATTCCGAATCACTCTCTGCTAGCTTTAGACATCCTAAAGCTACACAGAGCATACGTTCCAATACATAGCGCACGTAGGAGTTCCCGTCACTCTCGGCCCTTCGGTTCAGAGTCCGACCGGACCTCTGACACCCCCCACCATACTCCTACTCGTTTGTAACCCCACAACAAACTTCGAGCACCTAGGCTCAGGAATAAAGTCATCGACCGACTCAAACTGAACGTAAGAGCACGTTGCCTGTGTTATTGAGTGCTAGGCCACATCCGATCACAACGTACGGCAAAACGACAAATATTTACTTGTTGGTCTTTTTTCGCACCGACACCTATACTCTTATAAAGCTAAACCCCACTAAAGATTTCTCTCAACATACAACCTATCCACATCAACAATTCACCAGAACTTGCAATTATATCCAACTAGCACATATAATTATGATAGTTATCTCTTCATCCACTAACATGCATTTAGCTGTCCACATCGATGTGTCAAACCATTCACCAAAATTAATTTAAGATAGTTTCATTCATATAACTATAAATATAAATAGTCTAATTTCTTTTAAATTATCTGGAATCCCCGCAGCAAAGCGCGGGGTATTCTCCTAGTATACTTTAATTTTGTAACCCTCTAATACGTTTACCTTGGGCGTTCCTAAGCCAATGCAACTCCCTGATTCGATCTAACATTTCGAGTTTGTTAAAGGCAAATTCAAAGGAACAGCTGAACAGAAAAGTGCAGCCGATCAGTCCGAGCATATCAAACACTACAACAATGTACAGGAATTGGCAGATAAAAGTTCAGGCTGCTCTTTATTTCGACAAGGAAATCATGAACGGTACTTCCAATGAAAAAAAACTATAAGTCAACCAATTCGATCACAGCCTTTTGTCTCTCGAAACTGCAACTCGGCAACCGCTTCCCAGGATCAACATAAGTTATATAACCTGAAAAAAACTGAAGGGCCTATAGCTAGATCCTACGCAGGCAACTTCGCACGCGGAAATCAGAAACCGAAATAGCATTAAGCTAAGCGTACTAGGCTACTAGCATAGACTCCCCTTCAGGCCACACAACTCATCAGAGATTCAGAGCCCACGGCAACTACTATCCACCCTTACGGTTACGGGTGCTTAGATGGATCGCGATTTGCGAGAGGCGGATAAGCGCGCGACTGACCTGCCGAGCGACCTGGTCCTTGAGCCTGGAGGCCTGCTTCCACAGCGCCTCCATGGGGTAAGGGGGGCGGGCGGCGAGGTCAGGACGAGACGGCGAACCGGTCCCGCGGAGGGGACGAACCGACGAGGACCTGGGTCCGGCGGTCTCCGGCCCTCTCTCTTTTTCCGGCTGTTTTCTTCCTCGGTTCGTTCGCTTGGATTGCTTCGCTCGCCCGACTCCCCGGCGCTTTCGCGGTGGTTGGCGGCTTCCCGCACGGCCCTTTCAGCCAGGCAGCCAGCCAGGCCGCTGTGATGGAACCGCGTGCTCGCTCGCTCGGTCGGAAATAATAAAAAAACGGCTCTGGCTGCCAGGCCGGACCCGCAGGACGGTTTGTCCGTGCCAGCAGGCTGCAGGACTCGGCGACCGGAGCGGCCGGCCCGTGTGCCGTGCGTGCGGCTGGCAGTGTGGGACTGGGAGAGGACGCGCACCTCATCCAAATAACCTAGCGTCGTCGCTCCAGCCGCTGCTCCCGCCTCCACCATGTCCCCCTCCCTCCCTCTCTGGCCTACAGATACGACGGAACAGGATTACAGGACCCTTTCGTGCCCTCGCGTCTAGCGACTCCGAGCGCCGCCGGTCCCGCCTCCACCAGAGGGAGCAGGAATTCACCGTTTTTAATAAGTTTTTCTTTTTAAGTCGGTCGAGTTTTTGGGGTTAAGTCTCTTCCGGTCAAGTTTCTTTGTTTTGGGATTTATCTCCTCTTTTTTCTCTCCGGCAATAGCGAAAGGGTAGAGTGAAATCGTTTTCTCCGTAGCGGTTCCGTTGAAGATGAGTGCGACAACTACGGCATCAGCATCCTCACCGGTACGATAACATGGAGACTTTTATTTTAGCACGACGACATCAAAGCGGAGATGGTGTCGCTGTCATAGAATAATTTTCTCCGGTCTCTTCTCCGTTTTATTGTGGTTAGATCTGCCCACGATGACGAACTAGAGAGAATAAGTTTCAGATCAGTTTTCCTCATTTTTTGGTGGCAGAAAGAAAAGAAAGACACCAGAAAAGAAGAAGTTTCTCAACTCCGCCTATATGAATGTTGGCCATCGTTCGTTGGGTATCTGTTCTCAGGCCTTTTGTCGAGTGTTTACCTGTGTGGTCATCCATACTGTAAAACATCGTAGTTTCTGTATATTTGTGCAATCCAGAGTGTTTATTATATGTTAATGTACCAAACTATTGTTTAATATAATTCTTCTTTCATCTAAAAATAATGTGTTGAGATACCCAACTATTATATAATATAATTCTTGTTTCATCGATCAAACAGTGGGAGAGGTCCCTAATCGACGACGTACGAGAAATAAGCGAGAATGTTGCTGGCTCGTAAACGATCATAGATCATTTAATTTGATTTGGTGGCCTAAAATATTATTCCAATTTATAATCCAATCGGCGCGCGTACGCCGAGAAATAAGAAGTCTATTTGGTTTGCTACACCTAAGAGCATCTCGAAGAGATTACCAAAATCATTTTTAAGGTAAATTTGGTTATTATTAAAATAAAAACGTCTCCAACAGACTTTGTAAATGACTCAATAAATTTAGTAATTGTCCACCTCATCTTATTCGCTTTTCTGTTTTTTTATAGCTTACCTCACTACCTATTCAACCTCTTGGTTTTACAATCTGTTGGAGTATTTGAGTATATTTTTCTCAAATATATTTTTAGAGAGTAGCTAAATTAATAAATTTGGTTAGTTTTTTTGGGCTAATCACTTGGAGATGATCGTGCCACAGCTTTTGCGCCTAACTTACGACGATTGTTTGGCTAGCTGCCGCACTTGCGGCTCGCCGCACTATGAGCACGTTCTGGTAGTTCAATTTCTATGCTAGTTGCAAAAAGCTTGGCGAGCAAAAGTAACGCCGTAGTTTTGGCGTTGCCACTGTTGCGGCTGAGCAAACCTAGGAACAAACCAAACAGGCCTTAAGACTTGTTTTGCGATGCTACTTATGGACTCATGAACATTTTAGATTTCATTGCAGTACTAAGAAATATTTCCCATGCTCATAGGATCTTTTGTGATGCCTTTCTTGACTCCCAAAATCCTGTAGCAAAAAACTAAACTAGAATTGCGTTCTCATTCTCACTTCACCTGCTAGAAGTATTCCCATGCTTCCTTTTTCAGGTACTGATTTCTCACATCTTGAAACCTTAATTTGAAGCTCATGCCCTCCTTTTTTATGCCAAGTTGGCTGCTACACTCGATCTGCAGGATGCAACTCTGTGAACTAACAATTAGGTATTGACCTCCGCTATGCTGGCTGGATCGTCACACACTAATCATGGACATTGGTCAATGCATCTTACAATTGCTAAGTGCAAGACATCGATCAAGAAAGAAACTACCCTCTAGTCGAGATTCGTTGAAACAAATAAAATAAGATAGTTGATGCTATTTCTAAAAGGGCCAGATGAATAATCATCTTGAATTCATGCCTTTTCTCTTGCCAGCACTTGCTCATTCCTCTAACTTGTAATGTAGCGTGTGATTGGAAACGATTGATGCATGTGGGCTTGTGGCTCCAACCAAATGATTGATGCTTGTGGGCTTGTGGCTCCAACCAAATGAAAAAAGGAGTTCTTGTGTTCTTGCCTCTACTTTGATGTGCAATTGTGATTTTACCCTTATTTTTCTAACTTTGTGATTTTGCCCTTAACTGTTCACATGTCAACGCGATTTTGCCCCTGGTCAACGGTAAAAATGGGCAAAAAATTTTGGGCAAAAGAAAGAACTTGTAATAGTTAAGGGCAAAATCACAAAGTTAGAAAAACGAGGGCAAAATCACAATTGCACATCTGTGTAAGGGGCAAGAACACCATTTTCCCAAAAAAAAAAATACTCGGAACGTGGTAGTTGTTTTTGTTAGCGGATACTCCTCTATCCAAAAAAATAGTGCAATTCTCGTTTTATTAGAAGAAAGAGAATTTTAAGTTTGTCAAGTCTAATAAAAAGTATTAAAATTTATGATACCAAATAAACATCATTATATCATTAATCATAGAATGTATTTTTAGAGTTACATATTTAGAGTCATAAATGTTAATTTAGTAAAACTTAATTGGTTGCACCCTTTTTGGACAAAGGTAAGAAAGAACAGTCAGTAGTCGCCATGCCCTACCAGCTCTATAGAAAGCCTTTTCTTTTTAATAAAAGGAGAAGACAACTGGTGACACGTTGGGCCGTACTAGCCAACTGGCCATCTGGGCCGGGCTAGCTTGATTTTAAGCTCAACAAAACAGCCCACAACCATAGTCCTAGCCGTTGTGTATATAGAGTTATTATAACATGGCTTATTGAGAAGAAGTGGCAATAAAAAAAAACCTAGCTTATTTTTTCCCCAACTATTGCTGGCTGTACGAGTGAGGGAGTAATAACGAGGGCATAACACAGACATAACCCAAGAAAAGAAATGAGGAAAACCAAGAAAGGATTTTTTTTACAGATTTTTAGTTTCAACTAGAAACACTGGCGCGGCACGCCCTCCTTGATGGACCTGTCGATTGTATACAAGTTTGGTACAATAGTATACTGTGCCTGTTATTCAATTTGCTTGATGCAGCAACGGTTTGATCTATGAAGCACTATGAACGTGCACTGCTGTTCAGAACCCTACAGTAATAGTAACAAGCCCTTGTTTTTTATTTTTTTGCAGCAATTAAGTATGCAACAATACACCTAGTAGGGTAAAGTATAATTTACACCCTCCAATTTTCATCAAAGTATGGATTTTAACCTCGAACTTCCGGACAACTTTGGCCTCCAACTCTCAAAAAGTTCAACTTCCAACTTGCTATTGCAAAAGGTTTGCTCTGGATTGTAAGATATTTTAAGTGAGGCCTTCGAAATTTTATATTATTTTTCGAGCATCACGTCCTCAAAGTATACTACAAAGTTGTAGATCTCATCAAGTCTAGAAGGATACCAGTATCTTCATCGACATCGATTTTTGAAGGGTTTTTATTTTTTAAATTTGAGTCTCATCACGCGATAAAATATGGTAAAATATGATGAGACTGAAATTTTATATTATTTTTCGAGTATAATACGTAAATCCTCAAATGAAGATAATTAAAACTATAAAGTTTGTAGATCTCAGAGGAATCTACAATTTTATATTTTAAAAAGTCATTTGATATCCTATTGAAGGGATACCAAAAAATAATTTAAAAATTTCAGTCACATCAGCAGCATTTTATCAATTTGATGAGACTGAGTCGATTTAAAAAAATAGAAAACCCTTCAATTATGTCGTGCTGAAGATCATTGCAGATGATAAACAAGACTTATGAGACTACAACTTTATAGTTTTAATTTTTCACTGTGAACTCAAAGATCATTTCAAAAAACGAAATATAAAATTTCAAGCACCACCATATTTTACCATATTTTATCGCGTGATGAGACTCAAATTTAAAAAAATAGAAAACCCTTCAATACGATGTCGGATGAAGATAATTTTTGTATGTAAATTGTAGACCTCGATGAGATCTACAACTTTGTAGTTTTGAGTTTTTTCATTTGAGGACGTTAAGATGCTCGAAAAAATAATATAAAATTTCGGCGCTCCTAAAAATATCAGAAGCTACTGTTCATCCGCAAAACCGTCCACAAGTTTTTCGAGAGTTGGAGGGCCAAAGTTGTCCGATTTTGAAGTTCGAGGTTGAAATCCATACTTTGATGAAAGTTGGAGGGTGTAAATTATACTTTACCCCACCTGGTAGTAATACACCTGGTAGTGAAGTTTTAGAATGTCGACAACTCAATAGATTGATATATTGTCTCATTGTAGATATAAGTGTCTAGATTGGTACAGGGCATCAGTTAGTATACTCCAACAGAAGGAACCAGTAGTTTTTGAGAGTTCTGGATCTCGGAGGAGTTTGTACTTTAAGTGTGGGTCACCTCAGTGGTAACAATGTCTCCACCACAGTAAGTGAGGAATCCTCTGATTACATGTCATAGGAGTGCTATCAGCAGTAACAAACTGAGACTCTGAAAACATGACTGGATTTTGCTTTGCAACTGCGCAGCCACCTGAGTACTAATGAAAGACCCCACACTTCCTGAATCCACCAAAATTATTGCTTTGAGTATATATAATTATATACACATTTGTATCAATGATATGCTAAAAAAACACTGATTTCAAATAAATAGAGTATGTGTATATCAGAGAAATGTCAAAAATAAATTTCTAAATTGCTGAGGTGCAAAAGGTCTAGCTCTGGGAAAAAAGAAACAAGTCATCGGAGCTATATATGCCGAAGGCCCTTCACAACGTTATCATATAGAGTTGGGACGGTTTGCATTCTGATCAATTTTCTTCCCTCCCTGCAGTCCTTGCAAATTGGAAGGTACTGATTTACTTCAGTTCAAATAGCACACTCTTCTTTTTCAGAATCCATGAGTTACTTTTCTGATGGTTCCAGTACCATGAAAAATAAGGGCTATAAGCAAAGAAATTTTGCACTTTCTAGTGTAGTCTAGCATTAGAAACATATTCTCTAACATCGAAAGCAGGCACATCTAGCTACTGGTGTACTTTCACTTTTCTAGCCCCTAATAATTTTTTCGATTAACTAAATAGGTAAATTCTTCACCTAGTGAATGATGGAGTTGATACTTGGTAGGGCACGGGAAGGGTGTTTAATAGTAAATCTAAAAAATGCAAATCAGTATACCTACCTGTCAAAGAACACACGTACAGGACGTTCCCTACTAAATAACCTAAAAGAATGCCTAAACACCCTTAAAGGAACAGAGCAGCATCAGTAATACGAAGTACATAAAGAGAGCTCTGAGTCGACAGCGGTGAGAGCGCCGTCCAGGTAAAGCTTGATGACAGTGATCAAGTGTCGTGGCTGCAATTGTCCATTGGTAGGTGATGAGCAGAATAAGAAATAATATTGAAGTTATCCACTTGCATAGATGTTTCAGGTTCAAACTGAATAATCATCTCACATTTTTTTTCCTTTTTCCACAACGGTGAACTCAAATTTCATTACCAGGACAACGAAACTACAAAGCTCGCAAATTCTATGTTGTACCAGGTTATCAGGAACAATCATCTCACATAGGCAAAGCATCGAGCACTTGGTGTGCTCTAAACATACAGAGGTGGGCAACAGGGAACAGACCTCGTAGCGGGGCACAAGCACAATGTTCCTTGCCTTCCTGTGGGGAGAAGGCTACAACAGTAGGGACATGCGCTGGAGAAGGGAGGTGGCGCCAGGAACATCGGAGAGGCGAGGGGCGATCACCTCCGGTATCTCGTCGCGGATGTCGCGGTAGAACTGTGCTTCTCCAAGAGATCCGCTGGCTGGATCAAGCGGAGGGAAGTGTGAATCGGTCGCGGCACCGCCACTGCGGCGTACGAAGCGGCGACCGCCGCGGCTGCAAGGAGAAGCGAGCGACGTCTTTGGGGCTGCTACGAATGGGACGAGTTGCTGTGCGCCTGGCGCCGAGAAGGTCCCGTAGGGGGAAGAGGCAGTCGTGGAGGGTAGCGGCTTGGGTGCGACAGCGGCGGCGGCGGTGGCGGTCGGGCTGTTGCTCGTGGCGAGTGCTAGTTGTTTCGCGGAGGTTGTAGAGCGAGAGGAAATAATCGGTCGAGATTTTTTCTGTTGACGCGGCGAGATGAGGTGCGAGTGTCTACGGTGCATGTTTTGTCGACACGTGGCAATATAATACGGTAGATTGGATGGTGCGGATTTCGTCTTTCAAGAGAGAGGCCGCCTTGAAGATTACAAAATTTGGTGAACTCACTCTACACAATACTACAGTCTACAATTCAGTTAGTTGGCCTGATGATTAGCAAGGTGGATATTAGATTAGGAAGGGGTTTTATCAGCTTGGTTATTGCAGTTTCAACACATAACGTTCTTAAAATTTTGATAGATGCTCAGTTTGAATGGTGAAATGGTGTCTGCTTACAGCTTACGCTGAAATCTCGTCGGTCGGTAGGGGACTAGTGGAACTACATCCTAACCAAATTTCGTGCATTGTTGACCCCTGGTTCAGGGGGACATAGTCTAAGATTTCTCTGAATGTCTATTGCCATGGCCTTTTGTTCGGTGATTATGATTGCTATCGTTGATGCCTAAGTTTGCAACTTGGTGAATATTTTTGCTGTTGTAATTCTATAGAGGTTCTATTATACCTGGTTTTTTTTCTGAATACACAAAAGACTTGTGCATCATTGCAGTAAGGTTCTATTATACCCGTGTTGTTGATTACGAAAGAAGCTTAGAGTGGACCGGTTAGTCCCATCATTTTTTACACCTCACTAGTATTTTTTTCCACATAAACTGTTGTCTCAATTGTTTATGTGATTATGATTCCCATTGCTTATTTTATTTGTTGGTTGAAACTCTCCATATCATTGCCTGACCCGGACCGCTCAATGACACCAATCCTCAAGAGCAAAGATCCTCTTGAAAGGAAATCGTGATTTGAGAATAAGAAATAGTCGCCAGTAAGCACGAGGAAAAGAAACTCATTTTTTTTTTTCTCGAATACGCAAAAGATTTGCGTATCGTTGTATTAAGAAGAATAGTTTGAACTTACAAACAACGCGCATATGTCGAGAGCCGAAGAAGGTCGACCAAACAGCCGTAGCTGGACCATCCTAGCAAAATGACTCACGTTTTGATATTACATAAATTAAAACAACCAATACCGACTTAGCGGTGCAACCTAGGAGGTGGCCTTGCGTCTTCGCGGCTGCCTGTACGAACCCTTTCGGCCGTCCGCGAAGAGCACGTCCAGTGCTTCGGCGTTTGATGCAGTCAGGTTTTCGTCGAAGATCCTGTCAAAGGCCTCCAGTTCCGATACGGATGGCGCTGATGGACCCTTAGTGTAGCCCATACGCTGCATGATTATGACCTCGCCTCGCTTGGAAGCAGGTATTCGAGAGAAGCTTTGGGCCGCCAATCGCCAACTCACACGGCATCACCACCGCTTTTCGCGGCGGGCGCCATGGCTCCCCGAATCGTGGGAGTCCTCTTGCGCACCACTTTCTTGGTGAAGTTGTCGGGCGGCGCTTGAAGAGTCGTCGTTGCCCACGATCTGATGACCATCCACCGGCGGTGTACTGTCAAGATCAGCATCCGCCGGGAGGTCAACGGGACTGAAGCCTGGTGGGTAGCCCTCTCCGTCCATTGTGGGCGCATCAATGGCCGAGGTGGCGTCAAACACCAGCCGCCTTGGCGTGACCTATGTCACCAGGGGTGTGGTCGCTGGTGGTGGTGCCTGCTGGGACGGCATCTGCTGCGCCCCACAGGTGATCACCGCCGGGGCCTCGTCCTCCAGCTGGCTGACCACCTGAGTTGGGTGCCTAGGAGGAGGGCACGTGACAAGCCGACTGCTAGCGAGTGAGGCCGTGAGCTCCACCAGCATTGGGTCCTCCGTGATGTCGCGATCCAGCGAGGCGCCCGAGTACGGCGTCAGCGTCAGCGGGTTGAGCTTGACAAGGCATGTCTCACTAGTTCGCTCACCATGCCCGGCTGATGCTCCAGTAGCGTCAGAGGTGTCGCCGGAAATGTGTTTTAAATGTATGTAAGTCGTCCCCCCGCCGACCAACAAAGGGCGTCTTCGCTGCGCTCGTGATCTTGTATGAATTAGGCTAGGCTTCAATGAATGTAATGGTGTCGAGGTTGTCTAGTTCGGGGTGGCCTCTGCCGACCGACCTATGGCGCGCCGTCACGTCGTCCGGCCGACGGCCACACCTTTTTGCAAGATCGACAGTCATTGTGGTACTTGCCATCCGTGGCGCGCTTCGCATTGCCCGAGCATCTCGAGCCCATGAGCCGCTGGCTGCCGCTAAGAATCGCGTACAATTTGTCGAAGACCCTTTAAGCGCAAACAATAAAGGGGCAGCTGCGCAGTTGCCACCGATGCGTGGTGGAGAGGCAATTGAAGCACTTGCCGTGGAGATCTGCCGGGATGTGTTTCGGAGGTCGACATTCTGCAGACCGCCCAGGTGTTGTCCCATCAACGCCGCTTGTTGGCCCTCGCGGAAGGACCTCCGCCGACCATCCAAATTATGGGGGGAGATGGGCGGAGATGACATCGAAGGCAACCTTTAGGCCGAGCCTTTGATGGACCAAAGAAGCGCGTGCGCCATCTCACGGCGATGTAGGTTGCGGTTGCCGCTGCTCCCGTCGAACCGCGTCAAGGTACGGGGATGAGGTGACGGTCGGTGGGGTCTCCTCATCGCAGTCATCAGAGAAGCTGTCCTCCACCCAGCGACGGGCCTTGGGACGCCTACCGGATGCGCCAATCGACGGAAGGGATGGCGAAGGGGAGAGAGAGAGCCACGGCATGCATCTAGTGATGAGAGATAACTTTCGTGGTCGTCGTCGCCGGGGAGGCGCCGTAAGTAAGCCTTGCAGCTCTCAAGAAGAAGACAGATCCACGAAGAGCGTGTCTCGCCTTGCCCATTGCTTGGTAAGTAAGACAAATACATTATTCGAGGCACCTTTATGATTGATGCAGTTGGTTGGAACCACTTGATGGATATAAATTATCTTGCGAGATATATATACCTTTAACCCTATAAGATCGACCGAATATATGTGACCCGATGGTGGCGGGATCCGGCCCTGGCGGCGTTGGGGAGGAAGCGCTATCAAGGCGTCTGCGTTGATGCGGATAGTGTGGGTCTATGTAGGATGGCGGTGATTACATCGTGCATCTTACTGCGTTGTTGGAAGGCGAGGCATCGGCGTCCGCACCTATGCTCAGCAGGGGATGGCCGTTGGACTTGTCAGCATGGGAGGATGGGGCCGCCTGGGCCGGGGCGCCGGCCGGTGGCGGCGGCGTTGGAGTGGAGCCGCATCCTCCAGATGCGGATTCGTGGCCTGAGGGAGCGGTAGAGGTTGGGCTTGCGGTGGCCGGGGAGGGAGCAGGGAGGAAGAGGGGCACGGAGGGGGGCTCGCCGGGAGGGGGCGGCAGGCTGGCAGGTAAACATGGGAGTTTACTATTGGGTAAAATGGCACATGTCTAGGGAGCGCGAGATGGAAGGGAGTACTTGATACTGAATTAAATAATATTAGCGTGATTGGTTGTTGAGGGGTAGGCGAGCCGGGATGGAGGGGCGGCCTAGGCTAATGGGAGTACAGGACGGGAGTGTGCACTTTGGTTTGTTTGGTTGTAACTTTATCGGTGATACTAGATGGGAGCCAGTTTGTTTGGTTTGCTGGATGTATACGAGATTGATGCGTTAGCTCACGTTTGCTTTGCTGGTGAGGTGGAGTTGCTGCTACCTCCTGCACGAAATGGTGAAGTTACCTCATGAGGGGGAGACAACAGAGAAGAGAGGGAAGCAGAATGGAAGAGGCGAGAACGAAGGTAAACGCCCACACACATGGAAGAGGCGCCGCGGCGGCCACGACTTCCGACCCAAGACCTAGCCCTAGAGCACGCCCAAGACTCCTTCTTCCTTCAAATCCCCCACTCTAACCCCCCTTGAAAAATTTAGCAACGTAAAGCAGGGGTTGAGCTTGTGGGTCATTATCTTTGGCTTATAAATTGATGGATGCCATGGCGGCCCAGTCTCCTCAGATCCAACATTGTAGTCCATGGGGAAGGGAATGGGTTGGTCGAGGGGGTAGCTGCGGTGGTGGGCGAGGTTCTGGTGTGACGAATCGAAGCGGGGTGGGCGGCTACTGGAGATCGAGCACGCAGCGGCGCTGCTCTGCTCGGTTTGCTTTGAAGAACAGAGCAGGGGGTAACCTTATCCTCGTGCCTCATCTGGGAGGATGGCGCCATCTCCCGCGCGGGCCATGCGTCGCAACACACCATCCCGGCTCACATGGGAAGCCCGATTTCTGCGTACGCTGTGAGCGTGCACCAGGGGCCTCAAATGCATGGTCCGGTGCATCGATTTCGTTCGGTAGGAAACCAAACACAAAAATAGTACATGACATGGTGCCAAATGACCCTTTGGATGGCTCCATCAGTCTACCAATCACGCCTTATGTGTACAAAAGAAACTCACGTGGATGGATAGAGGAGACGACCAATGGATCCAGACGTTCCAACCACTTTTGCTGCCAGCAGGTACAAGGTGTACAGCACTAATACCACCGATCAAGATCATCCAGAAAATTAAGTACACATAAATATGAGCAAACCCTCATTATTACAAGATAATATATATATACTTCTGGAGTAACAATATGCGCCGATGGATAATGCAGAGGAAGATAACAAAAGCAAGCTTTTCCCGGCAGCTAGGATAAGGAAATGACTGGAGAACCTGCGAGGCCACGCAACAGTGCTGCGATATCCACCACGCACGAATCACCAATAATGGACGCCTTTTCAAAAAAATTAAAATCTTGGTTGAGAAAGTGCTGCTGCGCGCCTGCGACTCCTTCCTTGGCCTCAGAGATCATGGTTTCAGGCTCCCAGAGAGGCTTTCCCCTGCCGTCGCATCAGTCCCACGCTTACGCCGTCTTATCGCCATCGGCCTGCCGCCTGCCCATACCTCCGCGGCTCCGCCGATGGCGACGCCGCGCGATAAAGCGACGCCCTGCAGAACGGCATGTCCCGCTTCCTCAGTCGGATGAGTTGTGCCTTTCGTCTCATCTCATGCGTCGGCTCTCCATGGCGTTTCGTTTTCCTCCTGCCGCTGCATGGTCCTGTGGCGGGGATCGCTGCTCCGGTTGCCATCCCCGGCCGGAGGTCCACGCCGGCCTGTGATTACTGGGCGATTAATTGGGTGTCACGTCCGAAAAAGCTTGGCTTCCCTGTGAGTGATCCTCCCCCTGATCAAGCTGCGTTATGAGAGTTCAATGTGATGGCGTTCACGCTGAAAAGGCACCGATCGTCCTTCTGACTGGATCATCTGATTGACCAGGATGCCTTCTTGAACTTGAACCAATCAGGCAAGAAAACGCATCGATCCGGTTGTGCGGATCCCTGGCGGCCGTGGTGTGAACGGATCCCTGGCGTATCTCCAGACTACGGCGGCGCTCTAGTTGGTCGTTCAGGGGTGCACCTTGCACAGCACTTGCGGATTGTGACGACAGGCTGAGGCTGCTGCATTGTAGGTCAGGTTCTAATTGCTCTAGGTTTCGGTCGACTTCTCGTCCAGGCTGGCTCCGCGATCTGCAACGCCGACCTGCCATCTCACAAAGCAAGCCCGGCCAAAAATGCCCTTTTCTTTTTTCTCGGCAAAAGCTTTGCTTATCATTATATTAAGTAGAAAAGTTTACACAAACATACAACGCGCTTGTACCGAACGCCGAAAGAAGTCAACCTAACACAGCCGTAGCTGAACCATTCTAGTAAGAGACATCTAGAATCGATATTACATTAAAGAAAACAACCAATACCGACACAACGGTGCGACCTAGGAGGTGGCCTTGCGTCTTCGCGGCTGCCTGGACCAAACAACCAAGAAGAGCTCGTCTAGCGCTTCGGCTTCGGACGCAGTCAAGTCGCCGCCGAAGAGCTTGTCATAGGCCTCTAGCTCCGACGCGGATAGCGCTGATGGACCCTTGGTGAAGCTCATACGTTGCATGATCAGCACCTCACCCCACTTGCAAGCAGGTACTCGAGAGAGGGCTGCGCCGCTAACCGCTTACTCCGCCACGGCATCACTGGCTTAGCAGGAGGCTGCTTTTGAGACTCACGAATCAGTGGAGAGTCCCACTTACGTGTCACTTCGTTGATGAAGCTATCGAGGCGGCATTTGGCGGAGTCGTCGTTGTCCTCGGTCGGGTGGGTATCCACCGGCGGTGAGTCCATTGCCCAGTGAATGAGGCGCGGAGGTGGTGTCCGCAACGCACAGGAGACCACTGCCGTCGGGTCCTCATTCTCTAGGCTGGGGGCCGTCCTTGCCGGGCCTCACCTTCTTGGGGGGCCACCGGAGGTGACAACAGGCGCTCAGGAGAAGGCCGCACGACGATCAACCGCTGGCGAGCGAGGCCGTGAACTCCTCCAACATCGGGTCCTCCGTGATGTCGTGACCATGCGTGGCTTCCGAGTACAGCGTCAGCGTCAACGGGTCTGGCTGGACAATGCCCGTCTCGTTGGACCACTTACCGTGCCAGGCTGAGCTTCAGCAGCAACCAAGGTGAAGGCCGGTGCTGTCTGTGCAGCCACTACCGACCGCATGTGACGTCTCCGCCTTCGGCGCCGGTGACCACCGGTGGTAGGAACGGCGTCGCCCAACTCGACCCCATCAGAGTCATGCGAGCCACCATGGTCCGCCGGCTCAGCGGAGCATGCGTGACGGGTGCCACGGAGAGGGTGTTGTGCCTGGCAGCCCATGGCACTTGCATCGCCCAAGCTCCGAGAGCCCAAGCGCCTTGGTTGCTTGCAGTCACACGCAATGTGTCGAAATTCCCTGCACCGCAGACATCGTTGGGGCAGCTTGCAAGTTGCCACCCAATGCGCGGAGAAGAGGCAATTGAGGCACTTGCCGTAAAGATCTGCCGGGATGCGCCTCGGTGGTTGACGACTCGCCGGCTGGCCTCCGCTTGTTGTCCCTCGTGGCTCAGCCAAGGCGGGCGCAGGTCGCGTCTCCTGCCGGTGGAGGATCTCCCGCCGCCCATCGGCGTTGGGGGCGGAGACCCGTCCGCGGCGTCCGAGGTGCTGGCGTGCTGGGATGCGGCCCTCCACTGGCTGAACTGGCATGCCGTATAGCAGCTGCGGGCGCGGCCGATTACGTTTCTCCCCCACCTTCGGCTGTGTTTCCCCCGCCTTCGCCCATGACCCTGTCGGTCCGCCTCCGCTTCGCCACAGCCCAGAATCACGATTGGACGAATCTGGGTGCGCGGCGGGACGCAGCGTCCGTCTTCACCGTACGACCAAGCACGTCCCACAAACGATTTGTCATGTACCAATAAGCTGATCGAGCCTCCATGCGATTGATGGATTCAGGTCCCAAACCCTGGCGTATCCGAGCTTGGGGGCAACATGGATTATTAAAGGAGAATCGGTAATGAGGTCACGCATGACCTCAATTCAAAGGTATTTTGGTGAAGCAGTTGCATTTGATTATACCCAATATGTAAGCTAACCATGGGGGACCATGGTATGGTTCTAGAACCGTATGCGTACTTTATCAGTAAACTGACCATGATCTAGCAGTGGTCCTGTATGCTGGGCGAATGAACTGCAGGATCTGGGGAACACTGGCAAGGCGGTTCTGTTTGTCCTTGGGGAAAAAAAAGATTTGCAATTTGTGCTGTGCTGTTTTTTTCCCTTCTTCTTCTTGAACGTAGCACCCACCAGCAGGGCGCAAGATTTTCCAGCACTGCTTGCGATTTAGAAATCCGCAATTTGTTCTTTTTGTTTAGGGCATAATTGTACTGCTTCTGAACCTTTACTGAAAGCTGGCATGCAGCCATATTTTTATCCATTATTACTCTGCGACCAACCTTACAAAAATAGGCCCGTTTCAAATGTACGTTAATACTGAATCTAGATATCAGAAATTTGATGAACTGAATGTAAGTACGTACCCAGCAGAAAATATTGCAGTGTCAACAGTTCAACACACATGATACGACATCCGACCTCTGAATTCTGATGCCGACCTCTTGTCGTTGGTGTACCTCTGAGGTTTTGATGATAGAAAGGAGAGGTAAAGTTTGTAGTTGCTGATAGACAGATGATAAAAAGCAATGCTACCGCGATAAGGAAGGTGCAGGAACGAAGCACTCGGAAAAGGAGGCGGCATCAAGCAAGTTGTAGGACAGTGTCTGTCCTTATTGTGACTTGTGAACCTGAGCTGAGCGCTCCTATGCGGCCATGTCTGAACTACGGCCCTTACAGCCATTCGCGCCCATCAGCAACCCACGAATGGCCAATCATTGGGCAGCAGCGGGTTTGAAAATTTCCTTCAGTATTCGTCTCCCAAAAGGTCGGATAATGTGGAGCGATAGCGTAGTACTCCGTATCCGTATCATCTTCAGAACACCTTTACAGGTACAAGCACATGGAGACGCAGGCAAGTAGACCATGTTTGTGTGCACCGGCATGTAGCCTGCCAGGCCTTGCATTTTCCTTGACTAACATTTACCTAGAGACGTCTACCATGTTTATTTGGGACAGTATCACTGCACTGTCCCTGAAGAAAATGGATAGATATCACACTGCATCGTTACCTTCAGTGGCAGACTCTCTTGCATGTGGAGACTAATAGCCGTGCCAGCTTCATGCTGGCAGAGCTTGATCGCGTCTAGACAGCAACAACAGGTGGTCCCGAAAGCGAGTTGCCTTATCATTTTCTGCATTTTTCTCTGAGATAAGGAAGCATGAAAGCAATAACAATGATAAAGAAAAGTTGTGACGTTTGTCCTTCTTGTTCTCCGACCTCCCGGACCGTCTATGGCATTTTCACCTCCCGCTTCGTACCGTCACGGCTTATCAATTTTATCTGAATCGGCGGAAACCTAGCCAGACTGCCAGAGTGGCTTCCATATAATCCGTTGAAATTTGCATCAGTAGCTACAAAAGTCAAAATGTCTTATAATTTGGAATGGAGAGCGGTAGATAGATTACAAATTCTCTAGGACACACAGAGATTTGTTTTTTTTAAGAATATATATTTTGACTTTCAAAGAACAAATTATAAGACATTTTGACTTTTCTAGATATATAATTTTTAGATATATGTTATGCCTAAATACATAGTAAAAATAATGTATCTAAAAAAATCAATACATCTTATAATTTTGAACGGGTATTTTAGTATTTTACAACAAAAGAAACCTCCACAATAATTCTCAAAGACAAGAAATTATCATGTTAACCGGAGAATAGCAAAATTAAAGTACTCCCCTACATGTTGATAAATTACCCGCCACTTTATTATTAAGCAAAAGTTAACCTAGAAATATCTTTACATCTGTATCTCTATTACCATCACGCATGCCATTATTTATTTAAAAACACACATAATTAAAAAAGTACCTTATTTATATTAGCTAAGTGATTGAATCTATGTTTTGGAATAAAAAGGAGATCCAAAGGTGCAATTACAACTATCTTTTGATATGAAGTATGATAAAAAGGGACATAGTTCAATATAGTTCAATACAAGAGTTCAAAAAAAATAAACATAAACAAAGTTAAAAAAAAGATAATACCTAATAGCATGAACTATGCAACTAATAAAGGTGTTATCTGTAGAGTTCATGGTGAAATCTTTGATAATTGGCGATGAAAATGAAGGATGACACATTGTTTTTCTTATTCTTCATCTTCTAGTAGGCTCGGAGACTAAGTGTGTATACTTCACCTTGCGGTCAATGTACTGATTTTTTATGACCTGATTCCTCAACAACGTTGGGACTGGCTGTTTCTTTGGCAACGCTGTGGACTGGTTGCATTCTCAGGTATCGCTGGGGATTGCATCTTTTTCTGCAAGACCCTGGCACTAGGTGCATTCTACACCTAATCTTAGGCTCGGGGACTACAGTGTGTATACACTGCACCTTGCGGTGCATGTACTGGTTCTTCATGATGTTTTGGCTACACCAAGTTTTTCACTTAATGCCTCTGCTTTGCTCCGGTGACCACGTCATTGGCGCAATCGCAATGGGCACTTAAGTGTGTACACTTCACTGACCAAGAATTCTCAAATTTTTGTCTTGAGCTCCTTACATCCTATTGGTGAGCCTCACTTGGGCAAGTCCGAGATTTGCTGGCCAATCAAACTCGTTGGCACCCATCCTCACATGTCGGCGTGTCAATTAAGCTGGTCGGCAAGTATTTTCACCACCTAGGCCACCAGTCAAGCTGGTCGGCTATTATCTTCACCGCACGGATCATCAATTAAGCTAATCGGCTTCATGACAAACTGCTCGGACTTGACTAATACGGCGTCACCAAGCGAATACAAGGCGCTCGGAGGCTAACTGTGGGGGGTCTGACTCCGGGTACCCACGGCAATGCACATGGGCCATACCAACAGGGACGATCCAGCCCACAAGATGGAGGCTTGAGGCGCACGGTACTGCTCGGCACACGTCGCAAGGCATCTCGGCGTCATTCTGAAGATTGCATAGAATCTGTTAGGATATGCCGAATGTATGATTTCATGTAAAGATCGTATCTTATCCGATTAGACTTAGATCTGATCGGCATATAACCCTATCCCCGAGCTATATAAGGTGGTAAGGGACCCCCTCAAAACACATCCAATCATATACGGTAGCCAATACAAACCGATGGGACACATGATTAGGGTATTACGTCAAGATGACGACCTGAACCTGTATAAATCTTGTGTCTTGTAACCATCTTGCTCCTGTTTACGCGCACCTCTCCGATCAATCTACCATCGCGGGTAGCCCCTCGGTGGACTGCCGAGCATCTTTAGTCGACGCCAACCTAAAAATTATGCACTTTAGAATATTTTTAGTATTTTTTTATAAAGATAATTTTTATGCTTGTCAAATCATGTAGATAATACACATAGAAACTATATTCTCATTAGACAATTTCTACAAAATATATTTTTTGTCAAATCACATGTTTTCCTCTCCATCATTTACCTATCACATCTCTTTGTATCTTGGTTTACGTGTAGACATGGTTTCTTATCTACGATATCATTTCTTCCTCCCTTTGCATGCCACATCAATTTTTTCTTAGTTGGCACCTTAATTAATGAGTTTTCTTTGGTTGGGAATGCCCTAATATATAGCAGAACGTAGAAGTGAATTGTACAATAAGTACATGAGCTATTGTATTAAGTTTGGGTCCATATATAGTTCACGGTCATGGCAATAATCAACCAGTAAAGATAGATAAAATACACACATGGCGAAACAATTATCTGCTAGCTAGATAAAACTTAGCACAAATTAACTCTAGTGCATCAAAAAGAGGCTTTATAGGTGGGCTATTTTTTTTAAATAAGTTTGCAATTAGTTGTTAGTCAACTAGTTAGCCAAACTATATCTAATTTGGACTAATTTTTAGTCCAGCCAGTAACTAACCATGTGCATGTAAACGTGGCCTAGGTGTATAACTTCAATAGAAATGCACTACTGTTACATTTATTTATTTTTTGAATGGCGCTGCCTTGGGATGGCCTTCTCTAGAGGCCTAGTGCAGGACGGGGGTTCGAACCCCCACCGACCACCGTCCGGCTTCTCTCTTTTAAAGCCATAATAATAGGTAAATTTGTCATAAACACTCTTCAATGTTCTGCTGATGGACATGGACACTGAGACTCCACTATTATATATTTGTAGATGCAGTCCGTGTTTATAAGAGATGCTTATCGATGGACCCCAGATTTTATCATTTGCAAGATTTTAGACTATGTAACAATCATTTCATGAAGTCGCCATGGTGTTTTCTCTCCACACAAGAAAAAAACAATCCCGATCGAGCCGGATGCATTGCACAAGTATGGCAACGCTATTGAAAGAAATATAATAATAATATAAGTACATAAAAGAAGAAAGATGGGCACAACGCCTTTTTCCCCCCTTTGGCGCACTCGAGTGCGTGAAGGTGGGCAACGGGTGATATTTATCGATCGCCAGTGCCTACTTTTCCCGCTATAAACCTGTGATTATAGTACATGACTCCATTCCACGTTTTGTCATCTCCTTTGCCACTGTTCTATTTCTATCTGTTGTTCCTTCGGTTGCTACCAACGTCTCTGGCCGAGACATTGACTTGAACAATCTGCTTATCTACTACTTCTCCCACGCCGCCCCGCCACCTTTTTGGTGATTAATCAGCGAGAGTCCTTTTGGGCCGCGCGGATCGCATCGAGAGCGTTGAGTGGAGTAGGCGGCGCCCGGCCAGCATCAGCGATGAAGGTGCAGTGCGACGTGTGCGCGGCCGAGGCGGCCTCCGTCTTCTGCTGCGCCGACGAGGCCGCGCTGTGCGACGCGTGCGACCGCCGCGTCCACCGCGCCAACAAGCTTGCGGGGAAGCACCGCCGCTTCTCCCTCCTCCACCCCTGCTCCTCTTCCTCAGCCGGCGCACAGAAGCCGCCGCTCTGCGACATCTGCCAGGTACTAGCTGAGTAGCTGTTACTAGTGTTTCTCTCCAATCAAGCCCGATCGAGCTTGGACTAGCTCGGATGATGCTGTGGTGCTTGCTAACCGAGTAGCGGCGCTACCCGTCGGCGTCGGCGTGCAGGAGCGGAGGGGCTTCCTGTTCTGCAAGGAGGACAGGGCGATCCTGTGCCGGGAGTGCGACGCGCCGGTGCACAGCGCGAGCGACATGACGAGGCGGCACAGCCGGTTCCTGCTCACCGGCGTGCGCCTCTCGTCGGCGCCGGTGGAATCTGCCGGCCCATCAGAGGAGGAGGAGGAGCAGGAGAACAGCACCAGCCCCTGCAACGACGACTCCTGCAGCGCCGGCGCCGCGACCACGGCGAGCGCCATCGATGGGAGCAGCATCTCCGAGTACCTCACCAAGACCCTGCCCGGGTGGCACGTCGAGGACTTCCTCATCATTGACGACGCGTCCGCCGGCGACGTCGTCGGCGCCTGCTCGGACGGCCTCTATCAGGTCAGTTCAGTTCCATCATCCCAGCCGCCGATTCGGTGCCATGCAAATACTACTGCAACAAGCTTCTAGAGCCTGCACGAAGAAACCTTTTCACTGAGGCGTTCCTGAGAGCGCCATGAACATTAACTTGTGCATAGAAGTAGTCTGGTCCTGCCTTGCGCCACCATTTTGCACAGAGCCATAGAGGCCAATGCGACATACGCGTCGCCGCCGGCGATCTACCCTAACCACTATACAATCTTTGGCAATATATGCGAGCTGATAATCATGGAGCAGTTCGTTGTCGTGCTCACAATTGCATTAATTAATAAACAAAAAGAAAAGCCCGAGCGAGTTGCTGGACCAGTCTGTCAGGATAATGTCTCGTGGAGACCACCTAGATACGATAAGATCTGATACGAGCGAACAGCTCACGGATCTTTTTCTCGGTTGTCTCCGTGCTAATTTTTGCGTTTGAAATGTACCAACTTTAACCATGTGCTGCACATATATACTGAAATAAAACAATGAAAAACAAGGCAGAAATTCATTTCATGCTTGGACTCACTTGGCGTGTTGCCCGTTTAACTTGCATTTTCAGTAGGGACAACATGGACAGATCAGTGGGGTGCCGCAAGAAGCTTACATGCCGTGGACGGGGCGGGAGCAGGTGCTCGCTGACGTCGCAGACGAGCAGGCCAGCTGGGAGCGGTGGGTGCCGCAGATGCACGCGGAGTTCGCCGGCGACAGCAAGCGACCCAGAGCGTCGCCTTCGCCTCCCTGTTCGTACTGGTGAAAAGCTTCGCCGTCTTCAGTAAGATTGATTTGTACTGGGCTAACTAGAAGGTACTGTAGGAACGAAGAGAAAAATGAGCCAAAAAGCGAACGGACCGGTGCTTCCCTAAGTTCCCTTGTTCGATTAATTGGGTCGATTTCGATCGAGCTCGTTCCCCAATTGTTTGCTGCCTATAAAGCCAGACTTTCTGAATGTTTAGCTGAGTGTATGGGAGTGAGGGCCTGTATGTTGTATGAGCGTCTCAATGCCGGCAGGTCTCGCTGCCGCGCGCTTCCGACGGCCTCATGCGGCTTGGATTTTGCCGAGCGGATAGCCGTCTGAACGTGGGCCTTATATAGGCGTGGGAATGCTTTGGGCCTTTTTGTATTTGGTCACTTGTTGGGCCTGCTTTCTTCTCAAAGCACCGTACACTTTGAGGCGGAATTTGGCTCATAAAATAAAGGAAAAAGTCTCATTAACTCCCTAAATTTTCGTGAAAGTCCGTTTTTTCTCCCTAAACTCTAAAACCAGGCAAAACACTTCCCTCAACTTTTAAAATTGTTCATCTTACCCAAGGCCGTCCCACAAATTTCATGGGCCCTTGGGCCAGTAAGACACTAAGACAGTATACACATGGGTATAACGCACTGTTAGCAGATCATGGGCCCCTGGGCCAGTAAGACACTAAGACAGTATACACACTAAGATAGATAGCAGATCGGTTAGCAGATCGTGTTACTATAACGCATTGTTGTCTTGCCGGCGTATGGGCTGATAGCATCTACTATACAGTATACACATGGGTACCCTCATGGGCCCCAGCCTCATGGGCCTATGGGCATCGCACAGGCTGCCCCCCCCTATAGGACGGACCTGATCTTACCTCCCTGACCCTGTTATAAGCAGTTTTGAATGTGGTTTTGTTTTTTTCTTTTTTATTTATTTTGGCTAAATCTTTGAAAAATCATAGTAAATCATAAAAAAATCATAAAATGAAAAATCTAATTTTATTGGACTCCATATGAGTAGATCTACACAATGAACATATAATATGGTATGTTTTAGTATAAAATTTTTGCTGTGGCTTTAGATCTATGTTTTTCTGTAATTAATTGGAATAATTCATAGCTGCAGTTTCTATAGTCCAATTGTGATGGAATTTTTATGGTAGTCTAATTATTGTATGATTGAACTGTAGCAAAAATTTATACTCATTGGATCATGTATAGCTTAGTTATAGATTTATTTATATTTAACAAGCATAAACCTAATTAAAATCTAGTTGGAACTAAATTTGTGGCACAATGAAGCACCAAGCCTTTGCAAAATGTCCACTGGCATTTGGCACCAAGTGAAAAAAAATCATTAATCGCGTCATGTATCAAGATATCCCTCGGGTCCTCTTCACCTGCCAGCCATCTATACACACTAGCAGAGCCTGACCTTTCATGATGAACCATTTCCCGGGAGCAGTCGCCAGTGAACGTGACACCACCTCCAATTTCAAAACTTCCCTCCAAATGTGGCAACTCCGTGACGACGGTGCTCGCAGGGGAAAGCCTGATCCTGCATGGCCAATCTCGGGTGGCTTTCCGGTTCCAATCCAAGCACGCCGCCAGTCTACCACCACGCGGTGAGCCGGTGAGCGGACGCCAACTGGAGCGCCACCAGCAGTAGACAGCCAGTAGTTAGAAGGAGTAATCAATGTTTTGCCGTGGCAGCGGTGGCGTATCTGCGCGCAAACCCCCCGTCTCTGGCGTTTAATTCGAGGCAGATGCTGCGGCTGATGACGCGAACGTCACATCGGCGATTGGATCATCTACGGACTCCACCGGTGTCCTCTTCCTCGTACCCGGTACCCCCTCTTGTCTACTAGTCGTCTTCCCCTCGTCTCCTGCGAAACCGAGCGCTGAGCGCGTTCATACGGAGGCGGGGCGGCTCGTCGTCGGAGGATCTTTCGGCGTGTGGGGAATTCTAGAGGAGACGGACCGATCGGGATGGAGCGCTTCGTCTTCGTCCTGCTCGTCTTCTTGTGCTATTCTTCCTCCCGATTCACATCAGGTGATCTTTCTTCTTCGTGTTCGTGCGTGCGCGTTTCCATCGTTGGCTATTGTTCTTGAGAAATGGCAGCGCAATCCGCGATTATTGCTGATCGTTTTGACCGCGTTGAATCAGATGCCTACGACCCCATAGATCCGAACGGGAACATCACGATCAACTGGGATTTTCAGGTCTTCAACGTCGAGGACATGTCCCCGTACACGGTGCGCATACGTGCTTGTGAGTTTTAGCATCGCCATCTTACTACTGAATATTCCGGCTGATGCAGACCAAGAAAGATTCCGACTTTTCTTCCTATCCTTACTGGTTAATGCTACCGATATATTTCTTTCATGTTCCAAGTAGCCATTTTCTCCCTTTCGTAACATGATTAATTTTTTCGGTACATCCGGAGATTAAGCAATAAGCAATATGCCTACTCATCGAAGGAGAGAAGATCAATCGATTTGCTTGCTCCGTGCGTAGGTCATGGTGAGCATCCACAACTACCAGATGTACCGGCACATCGAGCATCCGGGGTGGCGGCTGAGCTGGAACTGGACCGGCAAGGAGGTCATCTGGAACACGGTGGGCGCGGAGGCGACGGAGCAGGGGGACTGCTCCGGCGTCGGGGCCGCGAACGCCCGCCCGCATTGCTGCCAGAGGCGGCCCGTCATGGTGGACCTGCCGCCCGGCACCCCGTACAACAGGCAGGTCGCCAACTGCTGCCGCGACGGCGTGCTGTCGTCCCTCGTCCAGAACAATTTGACGTCCACCGCCGCGTTCCAGATGGTCGTCGGCGAGTTCGCCCTCGCCACAGACATCGACGGTAATAAGGAGCCCGAGAAGCCGTGGCATTTCGACATCGGCGTGCCAGGGTACACCTGCAGCAACGCGACCACGGTGGCCCCGACCCGGAACAAGGTCGACAAGAACCGCTACGAACAAGTGCTCCGTAAGGCTTTTCCTTTTGCACTGCATTTTCTCCGCGTTCTCCTGCATCTGCACCACCATACTGGGCTGCACCACCCGAGGATCGAGCTGAACTCCGCGTGATTTTGTTGCTCCCGTCTGCCGTGCAGTGACATGGCAGGTGACCTGCTCGTACTCGCAGTACCGGGCGTCGGGGGTGCCGTCGTGCTGCGTCTCCATGTCGACGTTCTACAGCGACACGATCGTGGATTGCCCGCGCTGCAGCTGCGCCTGCCAAGGGTCCCCAACGTCGCCACAATGCATCAGGCAAAGCCAGTCCCGCACCAATTCTTGTCCTGCTCGCTCACCCGTATAGTAGATCGTAGCGCCATGTGTACATCTTCCTGATCCGTGTAACTTGTGTTTCTCTTTTCCAGCGTCGACCAACCACGGACGCCGGCGTTACCGGCGAGCAGCGACGACGAGCCGGCGGCGCCGATCGTCTGGTGTTCCGAGCACATGTGCCCGGTCCGGGTGCACTGGCACGTGAAGGTGAACTACCGGCAGTACTGGCGGGTGAAGGTGACGGTGTCCAACTACAACCTGGTGAAGAACTACAGCGACTGGAACCTGGTGCTGCAGCATCCGAACCTGCGGAGCCTGACGCAGCTGTTCAGCTTCAACTACAAGCCTCTCGTCGAGTACGGCAGCTTCAGTAAGTGACCGACCACGCAGCACAATTTGCAGCATGATCGCGAGTATGCATGAGAGGAAATGATGCAAGGCTTGTGGGGAGTTCTTAAAATTGCAGACGACACGGGGATGTTCTGGGGGTTACGTTTCTACAACGACATGCTGCTGCAGGACGGGAACGTGCAGACGGAGATGATTCTGGAGAAGCAGAGCGACTTCACGTATTCCGGGGGCTGGGCGTTCCCGAGGAGGGTCTACTTCAACGGGCACCAGTGCGTTATGCCGCCGGCAGACCAGTACCCCAGACTGCCCAACGGAGCCTCGGCTCTGCGGGGGTCGCTGATCGCCGGCCATTGCTTGCTGCTGCTATTCTTCTTCGCTCTCGTGTAGACTTGTTTGTTTCAGAAACAACTAGCAAGGTTGCCCGCGCAAATAGCGTGGGTAGCTGGCTTTCTTCGTTTTAACATTTGGATTTTTCTTACTTGAAATTAATTTCTGTAAATAGTACTGTTTTTTTGTTCCATGTATTTTCATCGGCACGAATTCCATAGGTACCCATTGGATTGAAGCTATAGTCTATTTCTCCTTTTCTTTTCTTTTTGTTGCATATGGTCATGCATGCAGCTAGATACAACTGTTGCTCGTGGAAGATTGTGATCAAGCATGCAACTCGATACAAGCGCAAACCTATGCATTTTTATTTTGCTTTCTTTCTTTTAAAAATACGATAGCTTAGTCTATGTAGTCCGTTTTTAGGTTTTTTTGCACCATTGTGTTTTTTATGATGAGAGCTATAAAGCTAGAGCCATAATGTTTATATTTTGAAATTTATTTTATATAGTGATAACGTATGTTGTATGTATAGTAGCTACTTATGTATTATATATATATAGTGGTAATGAAAATAACTTGTCACTTGATCAAAATATAACTTGCAACATACTTTAAAATTAAACTTGCCACACAAAAGGTTATGCAGCTTGTAGTGACTAGCATTGTGTAGGTGGCTTGCTAATGTTAAAAGCAGAGCTAAAGCAAATTGTTATTTCGCCGTCTTATTGTTTAACAAGTTGCTCTAGTCAATTTGTAGGATTTTTATTTGACTATCCACCCCTTCAAGCCATTTAGGATCTTTCACAATCCCCTTTAGCAACTTTTCAGGGAAAGAGAAATGGAGATCGGATTGAGAAAAACAATCCGCTTTCACTAGAAACAGTCATACTGGGAATGTATTATCTTTTCCTTTTTTTCTCGATCCTCCTAAAACCTCTCCTCAATCTCTCAAACAGAGCGGAGCAAATAGCCTTTTTCTCACTGATAATGCTCAGGGTCGCGCGTCCGTCCGATGGGACTCCCCTTCCTGGGCCTAGCGTGCGCGCTACCGGCCCAACAAGCCTGCCTCCTCTTCTGCACGTCTCCTCTATCTTTCTCAAAAATATCTTCCTACTCGCTTGCCCATCGCACGCTTCACAGCGTTGTGCGGCCGTCAGCTCGCTCCACTCTGCATTCACTGCAGCGGCCATCTCCCCCCGACCTCATCCTGCGCTGCTCTATGCGGGTCCCGCCGACCCTGTAGACGAGAGGAAGAAGCCCTTCAGGATCGCCAGGTCCTTCTCCTCTATGCGGGTCCCGCCGACCCTGTAGACGTCAACAGGGACAGCTTCTCTTCGCGGCCCTGTCCGTCACTGGCGCCATGTGCAGGCGTCGTCTGCCGGTCATGGCGCTCCACTCCGTCCTGGCGGACGTCGTGGTGAACTGACGCGCTCGTCAGTGTTCATACGTGGGTTAGACAGAACAGCACTAGTATGTCCGACGCTGTTCCTGACGTGACCCCCCAGATATGACCCGTCGTGGGTCGCGGGCTACATCGAGGCGTGTCAGTCTCTTCCCTAGAGCTTTGACCCAGGCCCATACCCTTAGACCTGGAGTGGTTGGCGACGGCATGGATCTCCGTCGGGCCAGACCGAGCCTCCAGCCTCGGGGTCGAGCGAGGCGGAGTGCAAACCCAAGGCTCGGGCAAGACGAAGCCCAAACCCAAGGGTCAGGCGAGGCAGCCCCAGGGGTCGGGTGAGGCGGAGCCCGCGATCTCGGTGTCGGGCGAGGCGGAGCCACCCTCAGGGGTCGGGTGAGGCGGAGCCCGCGGCCTCGGTGTCGGGTGAGGCGGAGCCCTGCGGCCTTAGGGGTCGGGAGGCGGAGCCTGCGGCCTCGGTGTCGAGCGAGGCGGAGCCAACCCCCAGAGGTCGGGCGAGGCGGAGCCTGCGGCCTCGGTGTCGGGCGAGGCGGAGCTCACGGCCTCGGTGTCGGGCGAGGCGGAGCCAACCCCCAGAGGTCGGGCAAGGCGGAGTCCGCCGTCGGACGGGGCGGAGTCAACCCCCAGAGGTCGGGCGAGACGGAGTCCGCCCTCAGGGGTCGGGCGAGGCGACCCCGCGATCTCGGTGTTTGGCGAGGCAGAGCCAACCCGCAGGGGTCGGGCAAGGTGGAGTTTGCGCACCTAGGGGTCAGTTGGAGCTGTAGTCACGCTCTTGACTGGTCGGACGAATCAATGTTGATGGTTATTAGCCCTCTTCGGATACCCTAGTATTGGTCCCCGACAAGCATCTTTGACAGCACCGTGTGCTTCCCTCTCTTCGATTTGCTTCAACAAGTCCTTATCGTATTCACTAGGAAATGGATCGCTCCCATCAGCATTATGATATAACTCCAATGGCACATGCTGGTCATCGATGTGTGAGATATCTTCGTCTTTTGAAAGAAGTAATTCGACCTGCCTTCTTTTGCGACAGTAAATGGCTGCTTCCTCTGGATCTTCAGGAACATAAGTGTTGTGTGCGTGCACATGCTGTGCATGACGTTTGAATATTTTGAACCGGCGAGCCATCTCGGCATGGTCGCGTTGCTTGTTGAAAGCCTTGCACCAACGCTCATATAAGGCCCATACAGCTTCATCCGACTCCAGGTCCTTGTCCATCGGAATGATAGCATCATCTATGACAATGTCCATATAAGTTTATTATATGCCCATATAAGACAAATGTAGTCATTTAAAGCAGTTGTATATTAAGGGCGCGTTTAGTTCCGGCCGAAGTTGGCGCCGTCTGAAAACCGGATACGCTGTAGCGCAATGTAGCATTTTGTTTGTATTTGATAATAATTGTCCAATCATTGACTAATTAGACTCAAAACGTTCGTCTCGCAAAGTACAACCAAACTGTGCAATTAATTTTTTATTTCGTCAATATTTAGTACTTCATGCATGTATCGCAAGTTTGATGTGACGGAGAATCTTCTTTTTGCATAGTGCCAAATTCAGGAAATTGGGGAACTAAACATGGCCTAAAACAAGGATGGATATTTTAAAATTCAGCATGATGAGAAGTAAAAGATGCAATTTTTATCTATATACTAAATCAATATTAACTTCAAAATTCAAGAAGTAGAATAGGATGACGTATGGCACTAAATTATTTTTAGGTACTGTCATACCGTGGCCTTTCATCTTTTTAAAACATTTTATTTTTTATTGCTAATGCTTCTGCATATCTGTTTCAACCCCCTGCATATTTCCAAGGCATCTCAAAAAACAGATAACATGGCCTTGATTAGGTACCATCTTACATACACATGTAAGTTAAAAAGTTTTGGAATACTTATATACACTCAAACTGAAGCATGCTTATACAGATGCTGCAGTCAAACCTATGTTAGACAGAATAAGAGTGAGGGACCTAGATGAGCCCAAACATCCATGATATTCAGGAAAATTAAACCAGGCACCACACATTGGACACTCGGACTCAAATTTAGATTCAGTCATTCAGAGAAGAAACAAAGCTTTTAGAAAGTTTCAAGCAACCACGACCTAGACCCACGATTCACAAGTCATTTATATCAAATCTGCAGGTGAGGCATGAGGCATCAAGATATTATTAACCAATGATAACAGAGACAGATAGGTAGCCAAACGTGATAACATGAGAATCACGTTCAAGCACTCTGAGAACATGATGAGAAAAGGCCACTGTACTACTTAAAACTCAAAAGGGATTGGTTTACCTGACAACTGCTCGTCATCGGCGCAGGAAGAGGTGCGGCAGCGACCATCGTCACGAGGCTTCGTGGAGCCATCGTCGTGAGTTGGGCAGCTCTTGACGGGAAAGCCTGAGTATAAGCGGGCGTCGCGAGGGGCTGCTGCGGCTACGCCGGACGCACGCGGTGATCGGGATGCCATCCCAGCGGCGCGAGTTGCGGCTGCCGCAGCGGCGCGAGGTGCGAGTGATGCGTTACGGGCAGCCCGCAGGAGAGTCGATGCCATTGTTGCCAATGGCCGCGAGAGCCCACCCCCTGCAGCCTTCAGAGATAGAAGATTAGAAAACCCTAAACGGCCGAGAGCTTTGGCCCTGTTCACTTGTTCCAGGACCCGTACTATTTTAGCGAATGAATAGTATTTTTCTCTCCCGACAAATCAGCGAACAGTACTTTTAGACATAGCTTTTCAGCAAAACGAACAGAGCCTTTGTATTTGTAACTGTAGTATAAAATGCACTAGAGTCCAATAACTTTTGAGGAAATATCATTAACTTTTGGGTACCTAAACTTTTTTAATCGATTCGCTATAGGTCTGTACCCTTTTTGTTTATATTTGTATTTTACATTAACCTTTCTATATTTCTTCTTCGTCTTCTGATCGAGAGCACGACGGCTTGCAGTGCGAGCAAACAGGATGGAGGCTGGAGCAGCAGGTACGTGGGCGGTGGGCGCAGATCCCCGCTGCTAGCGGTATGTGCGGGTGCGCAGCTAAGTTGTACGGATATGGATACGCGTATCGATATCGGAAGGATACGGATACATGGATACGGTAATTTCCTAAGAAACTCGATACGCGGATATGTTTTACTATTTTTTTAATAAATAGATAACAATGCATATTAAATTACAAAATAGATGTTCAAGTTCAACATAGAGACATTTAAGGTCTATTACACTTAGAATAACATGATAGCAGGTTCTAATATAGAAAATTAATAAAATGTCTATTACACCCGTAGCAAACTAGCAATATAGTACTATAGTAGGATATGATAGCAACATCAACATCAAGCTTCTTCCTCGGTTTCCTCATTCTCCTCCACACTTTGAACCTCAAGATCACCCAATCCAAATGATACAGCCTGCAACTCCGGCTCATCAATGGAGAGGTCAGCAACTTCCAGAAGACCTACACCACTAAGGGAATCAAAAGAATCTCCTCCAACATTCCACATCCTTGTCTCTCATATCTTGTATACATCAGTTCTTCTTGACAAATGTCTCAGATTTGAGTGCACAAGGACCAAATCTTCAGCCCGCTCAGGAGTTAAGGCATTTCTCTTGACACTATGGATGAAGCTATATGTGCTCCAATTTCTTTCACAGCAAGAAGAGGAGGCGGTTGGCTCAGCAATTTTATGGCCAAACTCATCAATAGAGGGACAGATTGTCCATGATTGTCCACCAAGTCATTTGAGAAATAGTCCATCTATCATGTATAAAATCAGGATCATTGAATTCTTCTGAACAACTAGAAAACCTTGAGTATTCTTCCTTTACTTGAGCCAACTCTTGCGGTATGCCAAATAACTTCTTGAAGCAAGACATCCTCATTTGTGATACCTCCTTATCCTTGGGGGTAGTCGGCCAGCACCTTCTTTAAGCCACTTGTTGCTGTAAAATCTGCATTTGACAATTTAGCATTACAATTTAGAACATGAGCAACTGAAAAATAAAGAGCAAAGAATCTGAATTCTGAACTATATAGTGTATAGTGTTACCTTGGATTGAGTGAATGAGCCAAACAATGCAGTGGATTATTACCTTTTGTCCACATAGCAATCAATATATCATGAATAACAGAGTAGAGGTCTAACTCCTCATTTGGTTCCTTCCTTCATACAGATATATCTCTTTCTTCACTTTCTCAATCATTGAATCCCACATCTCATAGATTAAGTGAAGACACAGGGTGTCGGTGTCCGCAAAGCGTATCATATCATAGATAGGAGTAGTGATCCTAAGAATGTAATCTACATTGCCCCACCAGACATCACTTAGTATTTTTTCCTTTACATGTTGGGCAGTTGAAGCATCCTCTTTGTAGATGCTCCATTTGTCACTAATCACCATGTGTTGGAGAGCTGCTTTTACCTCAACAAACCGTTTTAGCATACACACAACCGATGCAAATCCTGTTTCAGCAATAGAAAGCAACTTCAAATGGCTGAACTCATTGAACATGGAAAGACGCATGCCATAATTCATTATGAAATTCTTGATCATAGTAGCCTCAACTTTAACATTGTGTATAAATTCTAGTTGTCCCCAAACATGCATATCCTCATCAGTAGGTGTCCTTGGCAGTTTGGGTTCACATATATTTTTCATAGCAAGGTTGAGAGTATGCACTACACAAGGTGTCCAAAATATGTGATCATATTCAGCTTCAATTAAAAGACCCGCACCTTTGCAGTTTGCAGCATTATCTGTGATGATTTGTACCACATTTTGTCGCCCTACTTCATCAATAATAGCCCTCAACTTCTTAGTAATATATTCTTTTGACTTGTATTCTCCTTCACAATTGTCAGCCCTCAAAAACATTGGAGCTTTCTCAGAAACATCAATGAAGTTAATGATTGGCCTCCTCTGAGGATCTGACCAACCATCACTGCAGATTGTGACCCATTTCTCTAGCCATGTGCTCTTTGTACTCTCCAATAGATGCTCTATGTGCCTTCTTTCTTGCTTCAGGAGTGATTCCCTAGCCCTGTTATACCCAGGGATTGTGTAACCTTGCAAATTGCGGCTGCAAGCAAATGCAAAAGCTTCTCTAAAATATGGGTTTCTCAAAAAGTTGAAAGATACCCCTCCAGAATATATTGCTCTAACAATTAAAGCATCCAAGTGCTTGCGGTCTTGCAATGCCCAAGATTTTTCCAATATAGAAGCAGGTCCCCTCTTGTTCTTCTTGTTGTAATTGCCTGAAGAAGGAGCTACAGGCAAAGCAACGGTGCGTGTCTTTGCTCTTTCCACCAGCTCCTTGCACCTTTCCACTTCCCTCCTCATCTCACTCAGCATTTCATATGAAACCTTTGGACATTTGATAATCCCCTTCCCTGATTTCTGCAGCAAATGAGCTTCAACTCTAGTGTAGCTGTTGTTTTTTTCCAATGGACAATAGTTGCATCTCCAAAGAGCATTTCCTCCACCAACTTTAGGCCTCTCTAGAATGGTGACATGATCCCACAACGGAGCCTTGATATTAGTTGTTTCTCTGGACCCAGATCCCACACTACCACTAGCAGTAACACTAGCACTAGCACTAACTACACTACTCAAATTTGGAGATGCCATACTGGACAATGAACATTGGACAAAATCAAAAAGGCTCTAATCAGTAATCAGGAAGGGGTAATGGCATTTGGCCTAATGGGGCAAGGCGCACTGGCTCAGCTCTAAATTGGATTGGGGAGGGAGAGGAACTCACCTAAGCAGGGGGCTCCTTGTTGTCGCTGGCAAGGGCGAGGGCGGAGGCTGGTCGCCCGCCCGGACCGTCTTCTCCTGGAACGCGCTCGTCGAGGCATACTCGTCCTGGAGCGCCGGCGAGGCCTTGCGGGTCTATGGTGACATGCGGGAGTCAGCGGCCCCAAGATCGGCGCCCGACGGCCTCTGCCATGCGTGGCGAAAGGGGGCGGCCTCTGCGGGGGCGAGCTGCACGGGCTGGCGGTGAGGGCGGAGGCTGGTCGCCGGCGAGGTCGGAGGCGGACTGGCGGCCAGCAGGAGGCGGACCTGCGCGAGGCGGAGGCAGAGGCGGCTGCGCGTGGGAGAGACTGGGAGACGGGGTATTAACCTATTGGCCCGGCTGGGCGAAACATTTCCGATCGTCAGTTTTCGGCCCAACTAAGCTGGGATACGCGGATACGCCGTGGATACGTATCCGGGCCGTATCCCAGGCGTATCCGTATCGGATACGTATCCTGTACGGGATACGCCCCTTCCCTGCCGTGTCCGTGCTTCTGAGGTGCGCAGGTCGTCTTCACGCCGTGGGTTTGGAGAGCTGAGCATACGGGTGTTGGCGGGTCGATTTCCATCCAGAATATCCGG
Source organism: Miscanthus lutarioriparius (assembly GCA_904845875.1). Classification (NCBI taxonomy): domain Eukaryota; kingdom Viridiplantae; phylum Streptophyta; class Magnoliopsida; order Poales; family Poaceae; genus Miscanthus; species Miscanthus lutarioriparius. The sequence continues at coordinate 23,230,508 of CAJGYO010000012.1, read as the reverse complement.
CGGCGAAACTGAGCCACATCAACGAAAGTATTTGTTCATGTCAGCTCCAATGAATATCAGCTGCACGCAGAGTTCAGTCTTGAGCCTGATGCCACACAGTTCTAACCTTAGGGCTTCGTTGTATTAGGCCGTACTAAATGTGAAGGTTTCGTGCTTTGTTAAAAGAGGTTTAGTGACTAAACTTTAGTCGTTTAGAGTTCATCAGCTGATCAAAAATCGCAACGAGTTTCTGTTCTCGCTTGTGCACAGATATCGATTTCATAACATACAACCAGGAACAATTACCACACGTGATTCGAAAATATGGAAAGAAATAGCTGCTAAATGAATCATATTTTGTGATTGTTACAAATAAGCCTGTGCATAATCCCTGGTGTATCGAAAGGTAACCAGTGAATCACAAGGTTATTGTGAAAATGGGATTAATCATGACCGGGGATGAAACGCCGGCGACCATGGACGGGAAAATGATACATTTTTGTGTGATGCGACGACGGGGGCTGCGACCGTGCGGCGTGACAGCAGAGGAGAAAAGGATACGAAATGCGGCATGGTGGAAGCAGAGGCAGGCTCGTGCTGGGTGCGCCACCGCCATCCGTCGTCCGTGCAATGTAGCACGATGCAGGAGGAGGCTCGGTGTTTCGCAGGCCATACAGGTAATTTTCTCATGAAACAAACCAAACCAGAGTCGTGGCCTAGATCCACACATCTCGGTTTGGGGCTTTGGGCTAGGGCTGGATTTGGTTTGGCACAGTTAGGGTCGGGCCCATACATTACCCATTACAAAATTAATTAAAACAATAACAGCTTGCTTCAGGATTCGTGCAAACTTCATGGAAAGGTCCATTGAACCAAGGAATGAGACATCTTTGTCCAAATCATTTGCTCCTTTGCACTTCATACTTTTATGCAGAGGATAGATCGTCTCCGACAAATGTACTACTGCTAAAGATTGAAAGGCATTTTACTGTTTGTCTCGCTAGGCAATCATAGATAGGGTGCAGGTTAGCACAATTTTTTTGAAGTGCGGCATGCATGATACTTGCTCCTCACAAGCAACACATCTACTGCATATTGTCTTATATTCCTGCATCCACTGTCAGTTTATTGGGTCCAATCCCTGTGCAATCCTTGCGTTGATGCTGGAGTAGAGTTCATCTCCTGAGCCCGAGGAAGGAGAGAACGAACGCGAAGTAGTTGAAGCGGTAGAGGTAGCGCATCAGGGTGACCTTGCTCTCGTCCCACGGAGGGTACCTGAGTGTCAGCTCCACGAGGTAGCCCCGCTTCATGACCGCCTTCTTGTGGCTGAACATCTCGAACGAGTACTTCCCATGGTACTGCCCGAACCCGCTCTGCCCGACGCCGCCGAACGGGAGCCCGTCGATCGCGTACTGCGAAGAACACCAAGTCAACCACCAGAAGAACAACCATAGCTACGTGATAAATTTCTGCCTACCCTACTGCTACGCCTAGTAGGAGGGAGTACCTGTACTACCGCGTCGTTAAAGGTGACGCACCCGGACGACGTCTCGTCCACGATCCGTCGCCGCAGCGCGGCGTCCCGGGTGAACGCGTAGATGGCGAGCGGCTTCGGCATGGCCTTCACGAAGGCGATGCTGTCCTCGATCTTCTTGACCTGTGTGTACTCAGCGCCTCAGTTCACCGGCCGGTCACCGGAGCAAAATTAAAGGCGCCACCTGCCACAGGCTTCACGAATTTACCGTGATGATCGGGAGCAGGGGGCCGAATATCTCCTCGGTCATGATCGCGGAGTCCAGCGGTGGGTTCAGCAGTATCGTGGGCTCAATGTACCTGGGACAGTTTCGTCAGAGAACAATGACCCTGTCTTCACACAGGAAGCCAGTTGGCAAATCACTGGATGTTCAGAAACTCACAAGTTCTTGGCGTCCATGGAGCCGCCGTGCAGGACGGACGGTGCCACGGATCTGTCTTCCAGAAGGTTACTCAGCCTCTCGAAGTGGCGCTTGTTCACGATCCGTGCCATGTGATCCGTTTCCTGGAAGAACCTCTTCAGCGTCGACTTGAGCACCTTGATCTTCAGAGCGGGCGAAAACACAACGCATGCACGACGAGAAACCCACGTCAGTTGCAAACATTCTCGGAGCATGATCAGCGACAAGCCGGGGGTTAATTAATACATAGTTAATCAAACAGTAGGCAGCAGCAGTGCACCAGGATGGGCGCGAAGCGCTCCTCGACGAGCACGTAGTCGATGGCGATGCAGGCCTGTCCGGCGCAGGACGACCACTTGCCCGCGATGATGCGGTTCACCGAGATCTGCAGGTCCCGGGCGCTGCCCATGGCGTCGAAGATGCACGGGCACTTGCCGCCCAGCTCCAGCGCGACGGGCGTCAGGTGCCTGGACGCCGCGGCCATCACGGCGCGCGCGATGCGCGGGCTCCCTGTACGTGGGGGCAATGGACAGTGTGCTGAAGTGACCGCCCTGAACTTGTGCTTCCGCAAACGCTTTGGTTGCCACCATCAGGGCATCGGGTAAAACACTTGGGTAGCTTACCGGTGAAGAGGACCTTGTCCCAGCGGTGTTCCATGAGCTGCTCCCCGACCTCCGGGCCGCCCTGGACGACCTTCACCGCGGAGGAGTCCATGTACCTCCCGATGTTGTCGGCCAGGAACCTGGAGGTGCACGGCGAGAGCTCCGACGGCTTCAGGGCCACGGCGTTCCCGGCCGCTATCGCCCCGATCAGCGGCTCCAGCGATAGGCCTGCGTGTGGAACGTAACCAACGCACGTGACATGACTGAGTACGTATCTATGTCCCGTACTTGCAACACTGTGCGCCTATGGCTATCATAATGTGATATTGCTGGTAGTAGGCAGTACTACTAGCACTTACTACCACAGATGACAATCAGTACTCGAACAATTTACGACCGAGTACGCCTGCGGAGTGGTAAAATGATGAACGTACAAACTCCTACTAATCTTGGAGTGGTTACTGCAAGGACGATATTTTGGACAATTTTAGCTGGCCGGAGCTGGAGTGCTGGACAGGACAGCTGGTAAATTGGCTAGTCGCCTGTACAGAAGGAACCAACCTCACCAGGCCACCATGCTAAATTGCTAAGTTTATACTAATCTTGCTAGCTAGCATAAGATTAGCAGACACGGTAATGTTATGCAAGGCTCTGTCAGTTGCCACACCAGTTCAAGCTCTGCGCATTGAAACCACTCTCTGGCGCTCTCGCTCAGCATGTGGCCGCTGAACGCCTGATTGCCTGAATCGATGCCTTATGCCACCGCATTCAGGGTGTGCTGCCAGCGGCGAAGCCAGTGCATATGTGTCGGGGTCATGCGACCCCGATAACTTTGTACGAATCAGTGGAACCCCGCGTATTCCGGACAGCTACGACCCCATCAAATTAAGTTCATGAATCTGTGCGACCCCGACAGCAGTTTAGTCTAGATTCGCCGCTGGCTGCTGAAAGCCTGAAACCTTCAAAGTAGACAGCCGATTGGAAGGACGGGACGGGTATTGCCCCCACAAGTCAGAAAGGCACATGGAGCCTCTGAAAGAACGTATGAAAGGCTGTTCACTGTGTTGCCCCTGCCCTGATCGGTTTAGTTTGCTTCAGAATTATCAGAGTGTATCGATCTATCGGGCTCTTGGTGATGCTTGCAACCATTTTCCCATCGGAGTGTTCTTCTCGGTTTAGTTTGCTTCAGAATTATCAGAGGTCAATAGGTCATGTCATGTGGTTTTGAGTCGTTTGACCTGTATGCAAAACCATTTGCTAGAAACATCGTTAAATCTCTTGGTGCAGTTTCATCGAACGATCAGATTGCATCATTAATTCTGATAGCTTTAGGGAAAGAGAAGGAAAACATGAAGTGAGGACTTCCAATCACTATACTATATCCTCACAGAGTGTGCCTGTGATAGGCTAATTTGTGTCCCATGGACAACTCGAGTGTTTGTGTTTTCTCAACTGTTGGACTTAGGTCCGTCCAGCGGGATGTTGCATACGCAACTCAAAGTTATCTTATAGCATACTCATTGTGGCATTCAGACTTTTTTTTTCCTGATGGGTTTTGTGAAACAAATTTTCTCCTCAAGTAAAACATTTTTTTTTCTTTTTGTTAGCTGCACACTATGATTTGAAATTCTTTCTTTTTGTGAAATTTGTTCTTTTTGTACTAGCAACATTTTGTTCTTTCTTTTTGTACTCAAGCAAAACATTGCTTTCCTAAACGACTAGCAATACTTAGTCAAGTGTTGTATTCCCTTCGTCGACAAATGAAAGGACTTCTTGAATCTATAAGACAATTTAAGTCAAATGAGAAAATACTCCCTGTGTCTTGGAATACAAGGTATCAAGAAATTTCAGGGCATATTATGTGGTAAGACAAATGACATATATAACCCTCCCTAATTATCATATTAGGGTTGATGATAGCCATTAATGGTAGGTATGCATGTGAATGTTGTCTTTTGTAGTGTTTGTTCACCTAGAGCTAGAATTCCTTATAATTTGGTACAAATTTTGAACTCTTGACCTTTATATTTCAGGACGGAGGGAGTAGGCTATTGTCCGTCATTAATTCTAAAGGAATAGCTTCTGATTGTTGCAATTAAAGAGCGACTACCTCCTGATTGGCACAATTAAAGGGTGTTCTGCTCCTGAATTATGCAATTAAAAAGTTAGATCTAGTCAGTACTCATAACTCAAGGTTGGTGTGTCCTACTCAAGGTTGCTGATGGTCGGAGGGTTTGAGGAACAAATGGATCGAGTCAAAACATGGCTGGAAGATTTCAAAGGGCCCCGACAAAGGGTTACTAGGAAGATCTAATGTAATGGATTTTGTTGGTAGATGTGTTACGTCTATAGCCAGTAGGCACTGGTTTAGTTTTTTCTACTCCCTCCAATCTTCGTTCCAAAAACAATGCAAACTAATTCAAACCATCTCAATAAAAATCTTAACAATTCTAATATCAAATAAGTATAATTAGATCATTATGAAGTATATTTTTATACTGTGCCTATCTGATATCATAAATATTGGTAAATTTTTTCAACAGATATAGTCAAACTTAAAATATTTGGATTTAGAACAATTCTAGAATTATATTGTTTTTTAGGACGGTGGGAATAGTCATTAGGTGATGATGAAAATAATGGTTTGGGCCAATGTTTTCAAGTCGTCCGATTAATCACGATTAATCGTCCTAATCGGTCCCTGCTGACTTATTAGGGGTACCGTCGACTTGTACAAGTCGTCCGATTAATCACGATTTCCTAGTCGGTTCCATAGCGACTAGGTTCGATTGGATGACTTGAAAACATTGGTTTGGGCCCATTTGCCATAGACGTGCCACAACATGATGGAATGAGAAAGGAGAAGCGGCCCTACGACAGCGCCAGGTACTGTCAACATACGCGATCCATCGGAGGACAGAAATTAAAGCATCAAGCTAATGCGGTCTTTGTTCCAGATCAGTAGTTGTCAGTAGGGCGAGTGATTAGCACCAGGGCACCACTCTCGGAGGTATCTTAACTCCTTAGGAACGTGATGATTGCCCGAGCAGAGTGCTTGATTATCGGTCAGAATTAGCCCTACTTTTCAGCCAGAATCAAATCAGTGATACTTTTCAGCTATGAAAACAGTGTTTTTCTCAAATAACAGATCAGCCTGCCTAGCATCAGTCGCTGTCAGTAGGCTCCGTTATTAGCACCAGTTGCATTGCCCCACTCTCGGAGGTATCTTAACTCGCAAGTAGGAACTAGGAACGAGTGGAGTGCTTGATCGCCACCTAACACCAAACCAATTAATAACGTAGCTGAAGCAAAACAAAACCGGACAGGTAGATGCAGGCATGCAGCAGCAGCGGCTAGCATCACTACAGTGGAGAGAAGTAATTGGAGCCCTACGTGCCTAGGACACGTACAGACTGGCGCTGTGCTAAATAAACGTAGTCCTGGTTTACTGTCTGTTCGCTAGGCTGAAAAGCCAAAATACTGTTCGTTAATTAGTGGACTAGCGAACAGGGCCATATATCTGCAACGTGTCGGGGCCTGAATCTTCTAGGTGCGCCGAACGCCGGAACTAGGTGAAATTAAACCGTGACATCTCGAGTGCAAGGGAGCAGTTTAACTAACATGAATGCAAGATTGCGATTTTTCCTCTGAAGAGTCTGAAGAGAGGAGGCCGATAGATACGATTAATAGTTACCCAAGGGGACGTTCCAGCAGGAGAAGACGAGGACGACCCCGAGCGGCTCCGGCACCACCTGCGCGGTCGCCGGAAAAGCGATCAGCGGAACCCACACCTGCGTTCGCAGACACAGCACAGAGGCGTCAGCAGCAGAGAACTGGACGGCCAGAGCAACCGCTGCTCGAGCTCGACCGATCGATCGTCTATTCTGATTTCTGAAGCATTTTGCCGTGGCTTGCCTTCTCCGGCGTCATCCATTTGCCGAGCTGCCGCAGCGCGCCGTTGGTGGACTTGATGAGCAGCCCGACCTGACAAAACCGAGAGAACCCCCAAGACAATGTCGATACACAAATCAAACAGAGCGAAGGCACGCACGCACGAACGCACTCAGAAAAAAAGAAGAAGCGATGGTTGAATGGCGACGGGGGGCGCGACCTCGTCCCTGTAGGCCTCGGCGTGGTGCTTGCCGAGATCCGTGCGGAGCGCCTGGAACGCCTCCGCCTCCTTCTCCTGGAGGAGCCGGAGGAGGCCCCGGAGCTGCGCCTGCCGCCACGCCACGCTCCGGGTCCTCCCGCCCTCGTACGCCTCCCGCAGCTCGCGCACCGTCTCCCCAAAGCCCAGCAGCGCGCCGGCGCCATCCGCCGCCTTGGTGGTGCCCATCCTCTCAAACTGGCGAGCTCACTCTTCTACAAAGCGAAACTGGCACGGTGAGAGAGGCTGAGACTGAGAGCTCGTCCCGGGGTTTGGGTGGCCCATTTATTGCACCTGGCGCGCCGCGCAGCTGCGTGCTGACACGACGCTTCAATGTTTCTTGCCGCAGTAGCCGTAGCATGCAGTAGCTTTTCCAAAATTTACTTGGAAGGGGGTGTTTGGTTATCTAAACTAATTTTTATCCTTATCACATCGGATGTTTGACACTAATTTAAAGTATTAAATATATTTTAATTATAAAATGTAGAAGAAAAATATTATTGATTGGTAAATATAAATAATATTTATATATAAGCAGATTAATTGGCCAGCCGATCTTCTCGCCTATCTATATAAGTTTTATAATTAAAATATATTTAATATTTAAAGTAGCTTTTCTGACAAAAATTAATAGCCGGAAACAAACACCCCCGAATCGTATCCAAGAGGTTGGGATGGATGAACGAGTCTTCAATGCATGTACAGGGGTAGTTTGCCGGAATTATCATTCTTCAATGCGGCAACTGCAGCAAGATTATTGATTCCTCCGGACGCTCTAAAATCTCTGTCGCTTCAAATAATATTTTCAAATATTTTTATATATATAAAATTAAATATAGATTAATTATAAAATTAATAACACAACTTATGACTAATTTGTGAAACTATCTTTTAAGTCTAATTAGTCCATTAGCCAAATAAACACTATATGGAACGGGATTAATTAGACTTAAAAATCATTTCACAAATTAGACAGGAGTGGCGCGTGTACTTTACAACTCCATCGTCCATTGAACCAAACCGGCTAAAGGCCTACGCCTTTTTTTTCTGCGGTTGCCATTATTGTGGCATTTTCGTTTGCACAATTATTGCATGGTTTCCAAAAGATCGGCTCATGCGGTCAATCAATGCTGTGTAATTAGTTATTTTTTATCTACATTTAATACTTGATATGTATCTAGAAATTTGATAAAGAGGGTTGAAAAATTGGAATCTAAACAAGGCCTGAAGGTGAAAAGGAGTGGCTGTACTTACAACTCTGAAATTCACTTTCTGCTGCCATTGTTGGGGCCATGCACTCGCGCGTCCACCGATCGGCTCATGCGCTCATGTGCCGTGTTCGTTGGGCTGATACGATTACTGCTGACTAATTTGTTGTTTTAAAAAATTAATATTTATCGGCTGAAAAATTATGAATTATAAGTCGAGCGAACAAAACGATCACTCAGGCAGTCCGGCAGCAGGATCAGCGACTAGAGAGGCACCACTGCACCAGGCATAGGCACGTGTACAAGGCTGGCCTAGCCCTAGCAGCCTAGGTAAAGGAACGTGGATGGTACCGTACGTCACATTCATTTCCTCCGCTGACGCTAGCTGCAAGCCTGCAACTGGAAACAGCAATGCCAGCGCGGAAGGCACAAAACAACCACACTGTATGGACCGTGAGCTCTTGCAATCTATACGGAGCACATGTTAAATTCAGGCCGGTCAGGGAAGATCAAGACTGCCTGACATGTGTGTGAGGATCCATGAAAAAAGACTGTACATATGCTGCTCGCAGAAGTGGTTGAACTGAGCGCCCGCGCCCGTGCGCTCTCGCAGTGCGCTCTCGCAGATGTTCATTTCTAATTGAGTACTGTAGATGGGGAGAGGTGCGTAGCTTTTTTTCTGATCTGACATGGGCTTAAGCAATAGGCCGTGCTGCTGCGTGTGACCAATACGCTACGTATCACATAATGGGCCTTATGCGGAGCGAAAGCCTACTGTCCACGGATTTTCCTACTTTTTCTTTGAGCAAATTTCGCTCTGCAAGTCGAAACATTGTTCCAGCTGATTTGTTGTGAGAGAAAAATACTGTTTCGGCTAAAAAAATAAGCTGAAAAAGACGGATTATAAGAGAAGCGAACAGGGCCAATAATGGGTTTATGTCGTGTTCGCTTTGCTGAAAAATCATGGCTAAAAGTATTATTCGCTGATTCATTGTAAGAGAAAAACATTGTTCGTTTGCTGAAATAGTATGACTTCGAACAAGACCACGCCAGTATGTTACAGAAAAAAAGAATCTATGCATACGTGCTGCAGATATTGGCCTGTCCACATCCCCGCCGTCCAAGTGAGATGCAGATCAACCCTCACGCGTGATGAAGTTGCCATCCACTAATGCTCTGTTCGTTGAGCTGATAAATCATGACTGAAAGTACTTTTGACTGATTTGTTGGGAGAGCAAATACTATTTATTAACCGAAAAAGTACGCCATACCAGCCAAGCGAACGTGGCGTAAAATTTCGCACGGGTCATGGGGAGTGTTCGGCTGAGCAAGTTCGGTTTATTTTTTCCGGCCGGGCAGTGTTTTTCTCTCATAAAATTTCAACATGAACAGTGTTTCCAGCATGAACAGTGCTTTATTTCATCCCAGCCGAACACTCCCAACCTCCATGGGATCGTGGCCTCGTGGGCTGTGCCGCTGAGCGGGATCATCCAGCCGAACTTCCATCAAGTCACATCAACGGCAACAAGCGGTGCAGCACAGGCCATCATCTGTTCGGTTGGGTGGTTCATATCGTTGCTGGTTCGTGAAGAAGTACTGCTGACTGGTTTGTGTGAGAGAAAAATACTGTTCTGGCTAGAAATTTACGATCGTTTACGACAAGCCACAACCAAACAAACAGGCTGCATAACCTTTAGGCACGCAATAAATGTTAGGGCATGGAAGTATCGTACGGTAAATCTTTCCTTCTGCTAAGAATTATTATTAGTGATCAATTTATTGTTAATCACGGTTCAAGAATAGACATAGAGAGACATCTTTTAGCATAGAGAGACACCTTTTAAAAAAAGAAGATTGCCCATTGGGCTTGTATATAGGTAGACAACATTGTTTATCATAAAATAGATATCCGTCACTTTCATTCACTATTTTCATTCAATACATTATCGACACGCTCACCATTGACGCGAATAGGAGAAGGGAAAGGAGAAGAGTTCGCCGTAGAAGGAATCATCGGCGTCGCTGCATCCTATGGTAGAAGATGTCGACTCCTGTACCTTCCATGAATGCGATGGTCGATTCCATCACCGACGCCGTGGAGACCGCCATCGCCCGCGGCAACCATGCCGGAGGCCTTCGCCGCTTCATGCTGCAGGGCGTCGTCCGCCGTGCCCTCCGGGATATATCCGACCACCGCATCCCTCCTCACCGCTTCCACGGAGTCCGCACTGGAGGGAGCAGTGGCCACCGTTCGTCGCCGCACCCGTTGTCCCCGCTGCAGTTCGCCCCCGCCGTCTGCCCAACGCATAGCCTAGCCATGTTCGTCAGGCACGTGGGGGCGTCGCCGAGGACGCCACCGACGCCGCTGGCCCCGCTCGTGCTGACTTGGAACAGCGGCGGTGGCTCCATGCCGCGCGCCGTGGGGCCCCTTCGCTCCCCAACCGCGGCACCGGATCAAAGATTTGGCCACCCAGCTTCGCCTACGACATCGACGTTGCGCTTCCACCACCACCTCCACCGTCCGGGCAGCGCTTCTATGCCGACGTGACGGCCAACCGCCGCCAAGGCCTGTGTCGGAACGTCCTCCCGCCCGGACACGCCGTCGGAGCCGGATTCGTCTCCTCCTTGAATGAGGAGGCGGCGGTCCCCCACCTTGAAAGGATCTAACAATGCCTAGAGGGGGTGAATAGGCATATCTAAAAATTAACTGCAAATGCTAAGTTCAAATTTATCAGTCAATGTCGGAAGTCCCGACGTTTGGGTCGGAACTCCCGACGTCGTCAGAAGTTCCGGCACAAACGTCAGCAGTTCCGACGCCTACGTGAACTACAAAAGCAGTACCAAATTTAACTTTGCGGATAAATAATCTTACAACCCCACTTCCTAGTGGTTTGGTGAAGATGTTGGGTCACTCCCTTGATGCCGTAATGCCTCCAAACCATAGATCGAGTTCAAACCCTAAAATAAAGTTTGAGAGAGAAAGAGACAAACAAATACAAGTAATCTCTAGCAATCACAACAACAAGCATACGGGACACAAGGATTTATTCCGAGGTTTGACAACCCCTCAAAGGAGCTCCTACGTCCTCGTTGTTGAGGTGATCACCAAGGTCGGAGTCTCTTCTACCTCCTTGCCTCTCTCAAAGCGACCACAAAGGTCACTTGAACTTTCCACTAAGAAATCGAAGGGTAATACAAACTTTCCAAGACTCTTCCACAAGATGGAAGCACTTGGGCAACGCCTAGCCGGCTAGGGGCAAAACCCCAAGAGTAATAGACACAAAACCAACCTGCTTGACGAAGAAATCAAGTGCTCAAGCTTGCCAAAGTGATTCTCTCACTTAATCCACCCACCTTTCACTCAAAACCCTAGTGGATTGAAGATTGGAGCAAAGGAGGAGGAGAGGGGTGCTTTTCTTGCTTGGGAGCTATTGGGACGAAGTTAGATCAACTGTGAATGAGTCCGTAACGGTTAGAAGTGAAGAGAGGGGTATTTATACTCTTAGTAGAAATCTAACCGTTCAGATCTACGTCGGAAGTTCCGACGTAGATCTCGGGACTTCGATGTTAATAGAAAGCACTGTTCACACAGGGTTAGAAGTTCACACGTGCAAGTCAATGTCGGAACTCCCGACAAACGTCGGGACTTTCGACGGTCGGAACTTCCGACATACGTCGGGACTTCCAACGTGCGCAGTTAAACAACCAGCCAGCACCGCTTCAGGTGTCGAGACTCCCGACATGGGTCGGGACTTCCGACGGTCGGAACTTTCGACGTACGTTGGGAGTTCTGACGTGCAGCAGCCGGCCAACAAAACCCCTAAAGCCGGGACTCCCGGTTTGGGTCGGGACTTCTGACTGTCGGGAGTTCCGACTAACGTCGGGACTTTTGACGTCCATAGTCACCATCGCAGGTTAAGTGACAGGGAGTCAGAACTTCCGACATGAGTCGTGACTTCCGACGGTCGGGAGTTTCGGCTTACGTCAGGACTTCTGACACCAACAGTCATAGAAAAATAATCTACGTGCTCATGGAGTGATAGAGTGTCTCTCTTTTAATTTTATTTTTATGCTTGTGCACTCTATCTTTCTCAGACCAACTAAGTTTGCATCCCTCTTTATAGTGCGGCGGATCGTAAACTCAAACAAAAATAAAACCTTTGGAGAGCATTTTGAGTTTGTTCGCCTTTACAACTTCAAGAATTGAGGGATGCCATTTTATCTTTATCAACTCTTTGAATCTTTCATGGGATTAATAGCTGCGACATATCTCATTAAGATCACATTAGTCCCTAATTTGGATGTCATCAATACACCAAAACCCACATAGGAGGCAAATGCACTTTCACACCTCTAAGTGGTCTGGGATGGGCCGGTGGGGGTGGATCCACCGTTCCTGGCTCGCAGTGACGGTCCTTGTGGCCGGAGCTCAGCGGGGATGAGCGAGATCCGCCCTGCCGGACGGCCTCCATGGCCGGAATAAGGGCCTCGACCTGAGCCCGCCATGAGAGGAGTGGGAGGAGAAAGAGGAGGCACACGACGACAAGAGGCATCAGCAGGAGCAGCAGAGGTGTCAGCAGCGGCGACGGCAGACGACGACGATGGCTGGAGGTTGGGTGGTTAGGGTTTGGAAAACCCTAACCGCCACCCTTTATAGCCCACGGCGGTGGCCGCGCTCACGGGCTAGATCGGTGTCCCAGGCCCAGGCCCAGGCCTGGCCGCCCGATCCCGCGCCCACGCCGACTGGTGGGCATGTCACTTGCGGCTGGGCCACGCGCCCGCCCCTTGGTCGGCTGGGCCACGCACCTGCGCCCCCTGCTGGGCTGGCTGCTGCTCTAGGCTGATTTCCGCCTCTGTTGGCCTAAAAATATAGTTTCTTTGTTATTTTCTTTTTCAGCAGTAGTACATCTAATTAACCTATGCTTTAGCTAATTTAATTCCCTGCAGAACATTAGTTTATTTGTATTGTTTGATGTTGATCTGTACCAACTGTATATGTTGTCATTGTATATAAATGTGGTTTGATCTTATTATATTATAATGCAATATGTGATTCTATTATATTTTGGCGTATGTTGGTGCACCCGTAAACCCCATTTTGCACCACATACGTATTACACTTGTGACTTTGATTATTAAATTGACGTATGTTGGTGCACCTAAACCCCCTGTTTCGCACCAACATATATGTTGCATTTGTAATTTTATAATAGAATTGGGTATGTTGATGGCCCCAAACCCCTTTTGTACCACATACATGTTAAATTAGCAAGTGACTTAGATGCAATTTAACAAAGTTATCAACAAAATTAGAAAAATTTAATTATTGTAGGTTTAAAATTGTAATATATATCTTGATTATTTAGGTTAATTAACACAAGATAATGGAGTCTATGGCATTGGCTGCGTTTAATTCCTCATGAATTATTCTGCCTAGAGACCATGACATAGCAGTGTTTAAATCACCCGTTACTGAGAAGTCTACATCATGTTTTCTCTGAGACTTGATGATTAACTACGTTGTGTTTTTACCCAAAATAATTGTTTTAGTTTGTTATAAATGGTCTGCATCCACGCGATGATTATTATTTTCATCATATTATTTTACTATTACGCAAGATGGTATAGACCTAAGCAATGGCTGCATTTAATTCACTTGTGAATTATCCTGCCCAGAGACCGTGCTTAGGCAGTAATATATTTGCCTACCATAAAGATCTACTCTTTGTCTTTGACTTAGAGACTATCTGTCTTGTGTATATCAAAAATTTATGATGATTTGTTGTATGATCTACATAATTTTGTGATTACCTACAACACTCCAAAACTATGATAAGATATAAACTTTAAAAATATTCCATTTAGTATTATAACATTACCATATTGATTTTAATTTACCATACGGTAAATTAATTAATCTATGAAAGTCCACGTAGGATCATGGCCACTAAGGAGTTTGAGGAACTCACGTTAAATGGCAACAATTACCCTACATGGGATTATGATATCAAGATAGCGCTTGCATCTCATAGTCTTTTGGCTACAATTCAGGAACCCCAAACTAGGGTTGTCCTGCAAGATAAGGTTACCTATACTACTTTGGCTTTGCTATGGTTTTATATTCATAAGGACCTTAAATCTGAATACCTTATGATTGAAAATCCTCGCAAATTATGGGTCGCTCTTAAAGAGCGATATGAACATAAAAGGACTTTATTTGGCCTGAGGCCAATCATGAATGGAATCATTTACATCTCCAAGATTTCAAATATGTGGTAGACTATAATCACATTGTTCATAAGATTTGTTCTAAGTTGAAATTTTATGAGAAAGAGCCAATTGATGCAAATAAGGTAAAGAAAACACTCTCCACTATGCTTCCGTATGATAGAGTATTGCAACAACAATACAGGGCTCATAATTACCAGTTTTATTCCTAGCTTATTCATACATTGATTCAGGCAAAAAAACATGATGAACTTCTTCTGAAGAATCATCATAAGCACCCTATTGGTTCAGCGCCTTTGCCTGAGGTTCACAACGTACCAAAAAAAAACTAGGAATAAGTTCAATGGATCTTTTTCAAAGAACAAAACTGGTAAACACAAACACAATAGGAGACAAAGACCTAATTCAAACAAGAGAAATAGGGACAATGTGAAATCCAAAAATAACAATAAGTATCATAGATGTGGAGATTTTTCGCATTGTGCCAAGATTTGCAGTGCACCTAAGCATCTGGTTGCTTTGTACCAAAAGTCTTTAAAAGAGGTCAAGCCAGCAGGAGACACAAGATATGAGGCACACTTCAATCTTGCATCTGAGGTTGTCTCGAAAGAGGGTTATTCCAATCAGGTCCCTAAAGAACAAGTGAACAACAATTCTCTTAACATTGAAGAGAACATTCCATCGACGGACAACATGCTCCTAGACTTTGGTTCTGAGACATGTTTAGAGATTTAGAGTAATCTCAGTCCAACATTTGATATCTCACTTGATAAATGTTGTAATAATTTAAGTCATATAAACATATAGTTGTTTTTGGGTTGTATTATTTATTGTGCTTGAGAGTTGTATAAACTTCTTTATATTGTTGCTAAGTTGTACCAACTCATAGATATTGTAATATCATACTATTGTACTTGATATTTAATATATTATATGTATAATTCTATATGTTACATTTGAGTATTTTAATTACATTTGTTTTACATATAGATGTATGTTGATCTCAATCCAAAGGAGGAAGAATTATGCCTTGTGGACTCATGTACCACAAACTCTATACTTAGAGATGAAATATTTATAGACTCTTAAGAAAAGAGAAGGAAATATTATGACTATCGCTGGTCATGATGCGTTAATAGTTGGTTCAGGAAGAGCCACTATTACTCTTCCTATGGGTACACAAATTACGATGGAGGATGCATTGTTGTATCTTGACTTGACTCGTACCCTTCTAAGTTTTAGAGACGTCCGTAAGAATGGTTTCCATATGGAAATGCATATGGATAATAAAGAAGAATTCCTTCTCTTTACCAAACTTACTGGATATGGCAAACAAATATGTGAAAATATTTTTTCACTCCAAATTGGATTGTACTTATACATACATAAAGCCCATAGAACATGTTGCTTATAAGATAATTTTTCAAGATGTCGATACATTTCAAAACTGGCATGGTTGACTTGGGCACCATGGAATAGGGACGATGAAGAAAATTATCGACAATTCTATTGGTCATGATATGGAAAATGCAAAATTTCCCCAAAATAAAGATTTTTGTTGTACTGCTTGTGCAACTAGGAAATTAATTGTAAGACCATCATATCTTAAAATTCAAGCCGAACCACTCAAATTCGTTGAAAGAATTCAAGGAGATATTTGTGGTCCGATCCAACCATTGTCGGGGCTGTTCAGGTACTTCATGGTATTGATAGATGCATCTACTAGATGGTCTCACGTGTCTCTTTTATCGACACGCAACCATGCTTTTACCAAAATAATAGCCCAACTTATTAAGTTGAAGGTACATTATCCTGAACATCAGATTCAATCTATCCGAATCGACAATGCTGCTGAATTCTCGTCTCGTGGTTTTAATGATTATTTCATGGCATTGGGAATTCAGGTTCAGCATTCTGTTCCATATGTACATACTCAAAATGGTTTGGCTGAATCATTGATTAAAAGAATCAAGCTTATTGCAAGACTTTTGTTAATGAATTGCAAATTGCCTACGTCGTGTTGGGGTCATGCAGTT
Source organism: Miscanthus lutarioriparius (assembly GCA_904845875.1). NCBI lineage: Eukaryota > Viridiplantae > Streptophyta > Magnoliopsida > Poales > Poaceae > Miscanthus > Miscanthus lutarioriparius. The sequence goes on along the minus strand of CAJGYO010000012.1, from coordinate 23,214,374 downwards.
CTGCACGCTACCGACCTGATCCAACTACGATCAACTACATATCACGAAACATCCCCTTTGCAGCTAGTACGTGGGAATCCTCTGAGTATTTCCCATTTGCATAAGTTTGGGTGCGCAGTATACGTACCCATCTCACCACCTCAGTGGACATCAATGGGTCGTCACAGGAAACTGGGGATCTATATGGAATATTCATCTCCGTCAATCATTAAGTACTTAAAACCTCTAACAGGGGATCTATTTACAGCCCGGTTCCCTGATAGTATTTTTAATGAAGATCATTTCCCGGCATTAGAGAGAAAATTGTACCAAAAGGAATGCCAGAAAATTAATTGGGATGCAGAAGGCATTCAATTTTCTGATCCACGTACTACAGAAACTGAATTACAAGTTCAAAGAATTATTGATTTGCAAAATATTATAAGCAATCTGCCAGACGCTTTCTCATATTATAAAGGTGTTACAAAGTCTCTCCATCCAGCAAGGAATGTGCCTGAAAGAGTGGATGTACCTAATAAAACCACTCACCCCAAATTGGCAAAAAGAGGGCAAGAAGCACTTTCAAGAGGCAAGATGTGATTGCTGGCAATCAAAAGAAGACTGGAAATTCAACTCAACCTTTGGTTGAAAGACACATAGAGGGCATACAATGTCCTGTGGATAGAAGTGGTCCACAATCTAGCTCAGTTATGCGCATGAACACTGAGGCTGGAACATCGGAAGATCCTAGATCCATTGTTTCAGGAAGTCATGATGAATCTTTAAGGATAGATAAAATCGCTATAAATTTCATAGAAACTGAAGAGTCTTATAATCGTAAGTCCATAATAGTCGACATTTATTTCTCTAAACAAATTGCAAATATCCTTCAAACTGATTCAAATCCTAAGTCTATGACGGAGTGCAAGAAGCGCTCGGACTGGGATAAGTGGAAGGTAGCAATTAAAACAGAGATTGCCTCACTTTATAAAAGGGAAGTGTTTTTCGGCTATAATGCTAAAACCCCCTGGTATTTTCCTTGTGGGATACAAATGGGTTTTCGTCCGTAAAAGAAACAAAAACAACGAAGTGGTGAGATATAAAGCAAGGCTTGTGGCACAAGGTTTTACGTAAAGACCCGGCGTTGATTTCAATGAAACTTACTCTCCGATATGAGCGGAATAATGTTTCGATACTTAATATCGCTGGCAGTATAAAATTGTCATTCTATGTGGTTAATGGACGTAGTGACCGCATATTTGTATGGGTCATTGAATTCTAATATTTACGTGAAAGTTCCTGATGAAATCAGTATACCGAATCCTAAGGCAAATTGCAACATGTATTGCGTCAAGTTGCAGGAGTCATTATATGGCTTGAAACAGTCGGGTACAATCGATTAAGTGAATTCCTTAAGTTGAAGGGATACACAAATAATGATGACTGTCCGTGTGTCTTCATTAAAAAAATCATCAACAAAATTTTGTATCATATCGATGTACATTGATGATTTCAATATCAATGGCAACGAACCAGATATTAATGAAGCATGTCATCATTTAAAGATGGAGTTTGAAATGAAAGATTTGTGTGAAACCAAATTATATTTGGGTTTACAACTTGAGCATTTACGTTTTGGTATATTTTTATACCAAGCTGCCTATGTACAGAAAGTATTGGAGAAATTCAATATGGACAAGTCATATCCAACAAAAAAAACCCCAATGGTAGTGAGATCCTTAGATGTTAAAAAGGATCCTTTTAGACCACAGAAAAGAAGAAGAAGAGATATTGGTACCACATGTCCCATATCTTAGTGCCATTGGAGCACTAATATATCTTGCTAATAGCACCCAGTCGGATATTGCATTCGTAGTAAATTTGCTGGCAAGACATAGTGCTAAACCTACCAAACGTTATTGGGTAGGAGTTAAAATTGTTTTAAGATATCTGAATGGCACTAGAGATCTTGGATTATTCTATAGTAAAAATCAAGATCTAATTTTGTTAGGATATACATATGCTAGTTATTTATTAGATCTCCACAATGGCAGATCACAAACAAGCTTTATATTCTTGTAAGGTGGAACAATAATATCTTGAAAGTCTTCAAAGCAGACTTTGGTGTCTACTTCCACCAATCATTCTGAAATAATTGCTTTATATGAAGCATCACGCGAATACATATGGCTTCGCAGAATGATAAATCACATAATACAATCATGTGGTATTGGTGCACTTGAGACACCGACGATTATCTGTGAGAATAATTCGGCATGTGTTACACAAATAGAATAAGGTTATATTAAGAGTAATATGACTAAGCATATTATTCCTAAGTTATTCTATCCCAATGAGCTCCAAAAGAATGGAGAAATTGAAATCTTTCAAACTAAGTCATGTGATAATCTAGCAGATTTATTCACAAAATCTCTACCATACTCCACATTTTGCAAATGTGTTGAGGGCATTGGTATAAGAAGACTTAGAGATTTGCAAGAATCAGGGGAAGAATCCCTCTAAATATAACATGTTTCAAACATCACATTACACTCTTTTTCCTTTATATGAGTTTTACTCTTCTAGAGTTTTTTCGCATAAAGTTTTTAATGAGGTAATGTTAACACATAGTAAATGTCATATTATCTATTTTTTCTCACAAAGTTTTTTCGAAGATAATATTTATGACATATTGATCTTTTGATCAAATTGTTTTTAGACTATGTCTTTCGAGACACCTAAAGGGTCTATTAACATTGAAAATAACATTTATATCATGGTGTTTCTCCTTATTTTTCCACTAGGTTTTAAGGTGTTTTGCCTGGTATATCAGTATACTTTGGTTTTTCCCACAAGATTTTCCAAAGCTTCAACACGATGACTGATGAACAAACAACGATGGCTACATGGAACTAATTGATCAAGGGGGAGTGTTAAGAATTATCATTAGTGATCAATTTATTGTTAATCACGTCATTAGCAGTTACTAATGACGGTTCAAGAATTTGCATAGAGAGACACCTTTTAGGCATAGAGAGGCATCTTTTCACTAACAGACAACTGCCCATTGGGCTTGTATATATGTATGACACTGTTCATAAAAAAATAGACATCCGTCACTTTCATTCACTATTTTCATTCAATAACTTGGGCACATGACATGTTGACACGCTTTTTATGTTAGGTTAGCCTAAACACAACCCTCAAAATATTTTTATTTGTTTTCTTTATCTGCTCATGACATAAAAATATATTTTATATATACCATTTTAGTGACAAATTTTAATGATCTTCATAATCTATTAGAAAATTAAAGAAGTTGATAGTATAGTAAATACTAGAAAGTTGTATTGTAGCATTGTAGATGTACTTAGTGCTATTTCTGTGTCATGTGTCCCAAGCATTGCCCAAAATGCGGGTTGGGGCATCTAACCCATCATGCCAAAATTCTAAGCATGACACAACTCTCACGTTTATGAGATGCCGGCACCAAGGCGGCAAGGCGTCCCGGGGAAATCTGAGACTTTGTACGAAACTAAAAAAATGAGGCCCTATTAGCCTAGAAAAAATAGAACTAAAATAAGATGTACATTGTAATAAGATATGTCAAGAATGATACCTATATTGCATAATCTTTACTTGAATAGCATCATTCTTTTAGTGTATTTGAAATGAAAAGATCAAACAAATACTGTTGTGCTTAGCTATATGGGTAATGGTACTGCATACTTGGGGAGCCATGAGAATGGGAGGCCCTGCGCCGTCGCTCAGGCTGCACGACCCCAGGGACGGCCCTAGCCAGCACAACTCAAAATATTTTATATTGTGTCGTGCTTTGGACCATGCAAAAAAAAAAACCATGCCACGGTCTACTCTCAAGTGGGATGATCCAAGTCCCTGCTCAATATTGGTTGAACGAGAGCTTGTTTGTGCCTTGTCTCGCCGGTGCATACGCAGACCAATGTCCATATCATGAAACCGCACAAGCGCTTCACGATCTCCAGTGGATGATGCCATCGTGCCAATGCGTAGCACAGTGTGGTGTTATCTGGTCATCCTATCCTACCCGCCCAACAGATACAGATAACACGCCGTGGTTTATTCAGTTGGTTTGGCATACGGACGTGGATGGGCCGTGGCCTTGGACCTAGGCCCTATGGTCTTAAGGTCAATTTTAGTAGCAATGGGTCAACACATTTCAATTAAAGGCTATAATTTTGCTAATCTAATGCCATAGGCCAACTAAAATATTTTCTGCTACAATAGAGCATGATTTATGATTATATATCAATATTATTTGCTAGAAAGATAAAGAAATTGAAAATATCAATGATAACACATTAAAATCACTATGGATTATATCAACTAAAATAAGTTAAATTTAATCTATTTCCACCTTAAAATATGATACTCCTCGGTTTGTGAAACATGAATACTATCAATATTTTGGCCCAAAGTAAATCACATTCGTGTCCTTGGCCCTGATAATCTCGGATCTCAGAGAAATGTGACGAAATGCGGAAATACTCCGTTGGACGGAGGGGAGCCAGGTGAGACGGGGACGATTTCAGTGAACATCAAAAGTTGTGAACTAGCTAGGAGTAGGAGTAGGAGATACCCCCGGGGCGGACCGTCCGGAGAGCCAACACCAACGATCGGATCGGATCGGAAAGGAATTTGTGTGTAATCTACTTTTCATGGATGGACGATCCGTGTTAAAAGAACAACAACAGTGTTAGGGGAAAAAAGAAGTGCCTTTGATCTGTCCGTGTTGAATCTCGGTCTGTGTCGATGGAAGAACTTCTCCTTCAACGAGCCAGCCCATCATGGACCACCAAATTTTCACACATGCGATGCGTGTTCTTCATTTGTATTCTGTGCTTGCAGTTCACGATGGTCGTCACCACGCGCATACGCATAGCAGGTAGCAGCAGCTACCTTTCTTTTTTTATACAAAAGAAAGAAAAAAGTAGGAGCGAGCAGTACCGCAAGCATAGTACCTTTGCCCATCAGCGAAGTTCGCCGGAAACTAATCTGCCGCCCCGCACGTGATTTCAACAGAGAGAGCCCTTTGCATAAACAAATGGAGGTGGAGCCGCGAGTCGTCCGCGACACGGCCACATGGGTACGTATATATGAGCAAGAATGCGTCTTTGATAATAGGCCAATCACCAATCAACGGTACTGGGTGCTACCATTACAGAAGTACTTAAACCCACTAATGACTAATTCGGAATTACTACTGGTAGTAGTATATTCCTGGAACATGAGGCTGCAATCATTCCACTGGATGGCAATTCACCGAGGTTTCGCTGGCCACGCACGACACAGCTCAGGTCATCACTGACTACTGACGCAGGAGTTTGTTGGCATCAGTGACTGACAACCCATCTCCGCCGCGCCTGTGGCTCATCAGTCATCACGCACCTACCACTCGCACCGTACCGCCGCAGGTCTGTAGCGGCAGTGCGTGCTCTTTTCTTAAGAGTCGTCGAAAATCGCAGTGGTCTTCTAACTTGTTATCAATATCAACATGTTGTTTATCACTCCCTCCGTCTTTAAACAGCAATAGAAGTCACGCTTTCTAAAGAGTTAAACAATCTTAAGATTGACTACGCACATAAAAAATACTATCTATTTTTAGATCTTCAATTAGTTTTATTATAAAATATATTTTATGATTAATTTAGTGATACTTATCATATATCGTCAATAGTAATACTTTATTTTATATATTTGGTCAAAATTCATATAGACTTCCATTTTCTTTGGGACAAATAGAGGATTGAAAAAAATATCAGTACTAACCTTTGGAATAAATTTAGGAAACAAGGAGCACCCATGTTAAGTTAATTCCACCCTATCTATCTAGCTCATCTAGTGCAATACCGAGGGCTGTTAATGATTGGCTCCTTTGCACCAAACATGTCCATCTAATAGCCTAGCTAATTATTATCTCAATACCCAACTAACAACTATCTCACTAGTTGAGTCAAACCAGCTAAGAAAAGCTAATAAAGCTAATAGTTAGCTAGCTAATGTTAGCTTTGTGCTATTAGCTAGCTAAGTATTAGTAGCTAATAGATCCAAACATTGTCTAAAAACATGTTTGAATCCACTAGTGAAATAGTTAAGGTGCTAAAATTGGTACTAGTGAATCTAGACGGACATGCTAATGCACCGGCGTACCCGGTGCAGAGAGCTCTCGCTCTGTGCGGGGTCTAGGGAAGGGTGTCAGCGGCAAGCCTTAGCCTCGCCTGTGCAATGCGGAGAGACCACGACTCGAACCCGGTGTAAGGTCGAGATGGCGGACTAGAGGGGGGGTGAATAGTCTTTTCTAAAATTAATCGCGTCGGCTAACCGATATAAATGCGGAATTAAAACAATCGGTTTAGCCAAGACTACACCCCTCTATGTATGTTCACTAGCACCTTGCAAAGATACTAATAAAGCAACTAAGGTGCCGAGCTAGCTAGAGCTCTCCTAAACAATTCTAGGAGCAAGGTCACACAAACCTATGCCACTAGTACTTTAAGTAACAAAGGAGCTCCTACACATGCTAGTAAGCAAAAGCACAAAGCTAACTAAGCTCACTAGCAATGCTCAATAACAAGGCAACCAACGCCTAATTAGAGAGCGCAAATACTTAGCTACACAAACTAAGCAATGTGACTAACAAGGTTACTAAAACCAAATTAGCCATACAAGGGAGCTACTTCTATGCTACACAAGCAAGAAGGTAATTAGCTAGCTACACAAGCTATCTAATTACAAGAGCAACTACACAAGCTTAAGATATATATATAAGTAATTGCAAGCTTGTGTAATGGGGATGCAAACCAACGGGAAGAACAAGGTTGACACGATGATTTTTCTCCCGAGGTTCACGTGTTTGCCAACACGTTAGTCCCCGTTGTGTCGACCGCTCACTTGGTGGTTCGGCGGCTAATTAGCATCACCCGCTAAGCCCGCACGTCGGGCGCCGCAAGAATCTACCCCTTGAGTGAGGGTAGCTCAATGACACGCTTTACTAGAGTTGCTCTTCGCGGCTCCCGCGGGGCGAGCACAATGCCCCTCACAAGCACTTCTCCGAGAGCCGCACAACCTTCTTAAGGCTCCGGACGGAGACCACCACCAAGCCGTCTAGGAGGTGGCAACCTCCAAGAGTAGTAACAAGCACCACCGGCTCGCAACTCGATCACCTAGTGCCACTCGATGCAACCTCACCATGCAATCGCACTAGAATCGCTCACTCACACAATCGGATGATCGCTATCAAGTATGTATGTGATGGAGGGCTCCCAAGCACTCACAAGCATGGACACTAAGTCCCTTGAGGTGCTCAAGACACCATGGCCGAGGGCCACTTCTATTTATAGTCCCAAGGGTTAAACTAGCCGTTACCCCTTCACTGGGCAACGGTCGGGCCGACCGGACGCTCCGGTCGTGTTGACCGGACGCTAGACCTCAGTGTCCGGTCGCCCGTAGACGGCCATGTGTCCCGGTTCCAACGGTCACTTGACTTGATCGGACGCAGCAGCTTTCAACTGACCGGACGCTGAACCCCCAGCGTCCGGTTGTTTCCGATAGAAGTACCGACCTCGGCCGGACGCGTCCGGTCACATTTGATCGGACGCGCGGCCGTCGTCCCGGTCACACTCTAGCTTCTACGTCATCGACGTCGGCTGACCGACCGGACACACACTGCCGGCGTCCGGTGCATTTCAGATCCGGCGTCCGGTCGGTTGATCGACGCCAAAGATCTTCGCGACTAACTCGTTTTCACTTCTAACTTCATCACCCTTGCTCCAATGTGCTAACCACAAGAACTTGCATCCGCGCGCAATAGAAAATAGGCATTCTATTTTCCGAGGCGCCGAATCGAAAGCTTCGGCGGGAATCCACCAAACCCATCTAAACCGCAAACATCACCTCCTTTGTAAATGTGCCAACACCACCAAATGTACACCACCATGTGTATGTGTGTTAGCATTTTCACAATCATTTCCCAAAGGATGTTAGCCACTCAACTTGCCATGTCACTCGATCCTAGCAACAATGCAAAGTTAGATCACTCGAGTGGCACTAGATGACCGATATGCAAACAAGTTTGCCCCTCTTGATAGTACGGCCATCTATCCTAAACCCGGTCATAAACTTGTCTACACACCTATGACCGGTGAAATGAAATGCCCTAGGTTATACCTTTGCCTTGCGCATTCCATTCCATCTCCTCCAATATCGATGCAACACATGCACCAACACGATCAACAATGATATGATCCACTTCATATCATCACGTGTTCATATTGGTTCATCGATCTTGACTTCACTTGCCCTTCACCGTTGCCATCGTCCATCGGCGCCAAGTCTTGCTCAAGCTTCACCGCCACGCGGTCCATCACTCCAAAGCCTTCGACTTGCCCTTCACACTTGCAACCGGTCCATCAAGTCAAGTCTTGTCTTGATCTTCTCCACCTTGATCACATGACTCAATGTCATGTCTCATGTGCGTTAAGCTCCTTCATCATCACATGTGTGAGCTTTGCAACATCTCCAAGCCATTTTCACCTCCATGGCATATGTTGCCCATACACATGTACCTGTGGACTAATCACCTATGTATCTCACATAAACACAATTAGTCCACCTAGGTTGTCACTCAATTACCAAAACCAACAAGGACCTTTCACCCGGGACCTTCCGGTCACATACAGTAAGACTCTACCGCTTGTACCAGGCCCGCCCTTCAGATACATGGCAAAATTGATGTATCAAAAGCGTCAAAGCGACGTATAATTTAAAACGGGGAGAGAGTATTAATTAGTGGTATGCTACCTATTAGTTTCACTAGCATGTTTGGAGTTACTAATAGTAGCCGCTAATAGGTGTAAAGCATGTATTAGCAACATATTAGTAGGTGAATTCAAACATACCCTTACTAATAATTAGCTAGCTAAATATTAGCTACCAGTGATTCAAACAGACTCATGCTAATAATTAACTAGCTAACTATTAGTACTAGTACATTCAAACATACACATGCTAATAATAAAGCCAATGCATCAAGTTTAGACAACAAGAAATACAGCACAATTTTTCAGTTTTCTTGGAATACTGCTATAACCTTCGATGCATCGTTTCTATATAATATATAAAGGACGTATCGTTTGTTGGGACGTCACAGAGAGCACCTAATCTGCATCGTTTTCGCGCAAACCTTTCTTATGACCCGTTCGTTTTTCGTGAGGCAGCGATGGAGAAGCATCGACCGAAAGCTCAGATCGTCACACAGAGCTCGCGCTCACCGTTGCTCATGGCAGGCTGTGGGCGCTGCCCTTTCCGTTTGGGCATCTTTTCTCGTGGTGGGTTCAATTTGAAATGTGCAAAGCAGTGGTCAGGATCAGGGAAGTTCCTTTCTTCAGCACAAGGAAAAATCATGAAGGCTAGCTGCAAAAGAGAAAGTGTACTGCAACATCTTCAGTAAGGACATGTGGGCAAGCTGTTTACATGTAGCACATTTTAAGATCGGATCGTAATCTTTCTCTAAGTTGCGGATCCATCTTAGCTTGAGGAGTCAGAACTCTCCTTAAAAACAATCTTATCTTTCCTTGGAGTTTTTCCCGATGTTTTCCCCTCTTTTAATTTCTGAACTTGAGGAAAGAACAATACATCACTCCTATATGATTATGCTCATGCATGATTCAAACTGATCAGAAGTTGGCTGCTGCCAGTGGGAGCATGTGGCTGATCTAAAATTAGCGCTGGAAAGACGACCATCGTGAAAAAAGGAATCTGGCTTTGATCGGAGAAAACGCTTTCTGGTGGTGGCACTCATTCTGGAGCGCTTACTGGTGAGGCTACCTAGCTAGCTCAACATAATTCTGGACCAATTCCTCTTGCCAATAATTGGTCTTCTTAATCCTGTTTGTAGGTTCACTTGCATGCATATTTAAACTGCCGTTCGTTGGAGCAGATTCATCCGAGCACCGTGTCATGTCAAATAAGAAAAGCAGAAACTGAATTCCAGTCTTTCAGACCTCACCAATGATCTCAGAAGTACATGTGAAAAGTCTACTCATTCATAGTGGCTCAAGAAATCACCAGTTCCTTGCAACCCACCTAGTATGTGATATATACTCCAACAAGGCAAATTGATAATGAAATAGTACTACGGTGTTCCCGGTTCAACAAACACTCCATGGCATGACAAAATTTTTCTATCAGATCTAGTGGTTCTAAAAGTTTTAATATTCCCCCCTACCTCATCTCACTGCGCCAATTCTTCTGCTAACTACCCTCAACATAATTCTAGCACCAACAAGGAGAGATATTTACAATCTGCGGCATGCATCTAATTTAGGACAACATCTTGCGGTCCAGTCTCGATCCAGCGGCGGAGGTCTTCTCCTGGAGCACGCGCACGACGTCGGCCATGGATGGCCGGAGCCCGGGGCTGTCACTGACGCACTGCATGGCGAGATCCGCCACGGCGGCCGCCTCAGCGACGTCGTAGTCTCCTCCCAACCTCTGGTCCAGAACGTCCGACACTTGGCCGTCGCCGAGCTTAGGCCTCACCGCGGCCGTGAGGCGGTGCCCTGTCTCGCGGCAGACGGCCTCCTTGCCCGTCAAGAGCTCGAGCAGCAGCACGCCGAAGCTGTACACGTCGCTCTTCCTGGTGGCCACTCCGGAGCGGAGGAGGTGGGGGTCGACGTAGCCCGGGGAGCCCATGACGGCGCGATCCGAAGGCCGGCCGCCCATGGTGGCCGAGACGCCGACGTGCGCGAAGCCGAAGTCGCAGAGCTTGGCGTCCATGCTGGCGTCGAGGAGGACGTTGGAGGCCTTGATGTCGCCGTGGATGACGGCCGGGTCACGGCCCTCGTGGAGGTACTCCAGCGCCGAGGCCACCTGGAACGCGACCGCCACGCGGCGCGCCCAGGGGAGGACGCCGCCCGCGCCGCCGTGAAGCGCCTCGTGGAGGTCGCCGTTGGGCGCGTACTCGAACACCAGCACGCCCTCGTCCCGCTCGTCGCAGTAGCCGAGGAGGCGGACGATGTGCGGGTGGCGGAGGGAGAGGAGCACGTCCAGCTCCCGGCGGAACGCGCGGTGGAGGCGCTCGCTGCTGCAGTGGACCTTGACGGCGCCGAGCCGCGAGGAGGAGGAGGAGAGCGAGGCGAGGTACACGGTGCTGAACCCGCCGCGGCCGACCACCTTGGACGAGAACCCGCCCGTGGCGGTCTCCACCTCCGCCCACGCCAGCTGCCGCGCGGGCGCGGCGCCGCTGTCCTCTGCCTCGGCCTCGTCCACGCACACCGGCTCCGGCTCGGCCGGCGCCACCCGCGAGCTCGCGCCGCCTAGCTCCCCGCGCTTCCTGAGGTCGCCGCGGCCCCGGCGGGCGCACGCGAACAGGCCGCAACCCCTGAACATTTCGAGCTCTGGGAGGAGTGTCCGCGACTGGTAGAGAACAAGTCCTCCTCTGCTCGGCGTGCTCGCTCCTTTAATTTAATCGCTCTGTTGCTGGTGAGTGACGATGCGTTCTTCTTGGCTGTGCCTTCCTGGATAAGCTGGGGACAGGGTGGACAGAGGAGGCTGCAGATGGAAGAAGAGCGGCGAATCACGAAATGCTGGCTCCGTGCATGCTCCGAGTCAAATGCACTGCCAGTGCATATATGTATGGCGCTCGGCGGCTCGGCGGCTCGGCGCTTGTTGGCCTCTCTGGTTGCTCTCTTTCCGTGCAGGAGTATATCTGATGTAACCCGGTGCACCACACACCTAATGACTAATCATTGTGCGAAAAGAAAAGCAGCGAGAGGGATGGCTCAGGACGTCATCGATGGAGACCAAGCATTCTCCGTGTTTGTAATTTTATATATGCATTTTGATTTCTATGACGCGTGCGTCGGTCACCAGACCGCTCTTGGGATGATTATTAAACGACGATCATTCTAAAATCGTGCTCTTGTTAGAATGTTTGGGAAGTGCAACTTGTTTCTGTTTTGTTTGTTTTCTCGTTGTGAAGGGGGCTGCAGTAGCTCAGCTCCTACCTCTACCGGACTACGCGTAGAACCGAGCTAGCCCTCTTTGAAATAACGAACCTGAACCATTCTTTTTTACTTTTATTACAAGAAACAAAGTTCCGGCCTCTGTCATATAGGAATGGTATATAGCTGAAGGACTTTTTTTTCATACTCTAGTGTTATCCCCATTGTAAAATTGGGGCGAGAGTGTTGCCTTTTGGCGTCATATATAGTTGTGTGTTAATGTAGGCAGGAAATAACCTCCCGCGTGATTTACATCTTACTCAATCCATCCCAAATTGTAAGACGTTTGACTTTTTTAACACCAAGTTTAACCACTCGTCTTATTCAAAAATTTGTGTAAAATAGCACTTCTTTCGTCGTGGTTTGGTTTATTAATAAAAATTCTTCAAGAATGACTTAAATTTGACTATATTTGCACAAATTTTTTAAATAAAACGAGTAGTCAAACTTGGGGCAAAAAAAAGTCAAACGTCTTACAATTTGGGATGGATGAAGTATATTACAAATCATCATGATCAACCTTGATTAAAGGATCAATGTTTCCTAACCATGAGATATGTTGTGTCTTAGCGATATCTCAACATTCATGCATAGAGGGGTGCCGAACAACAGAATGCCTAATGCGGCTTGATGTAGGTGAGGTGGTGGTAATGACCATAAAGGATCAAGATACGGTATTGATTGCAGAAGATAGAGGAGGAAATGAACGTGGACGAATGGGGCGTCGTAGTAGATAGAGGGGGAGGAGAAAGATGTGGGTGTCTGGCACCTACATCACTGGAGATAAAACGAAGAGGGAAAGGGGAAAGTGAGGTAACCTACTGGCGTGGTAGTTGAGACAGAGAGGAAATTAAAGTATGTCTCCATTTGCTAGAGATAGATAACATTAGCTGGAAAAAAGTGGTAGCCATAGAATATTGCATAATTGCCAATATTGTTCCTCTCCACAGTATGGAAATTCATATAGAGTATTTGCAAGGCTTGTGCTGTTTTGCGTCTCATTAGTTCAAAGTGTGTCCATCATACATCTAGCTCTAAGCTCACTTGCATCTCGCTCCCTAATAAAAAGCTCATGAATAGCATATTTCCTGGTCTAGTTCTCTTTAACTCCTACGTTCTTCTATAAACCCTACATCTTTATGATCTACTCCACCCATTCCAAATTATAAGATATTTTGGCTTTTCTTGGTAGGTGTGGTGGTGGTGGTGATCATTTATGGATCAAGATACAATATTGATCACATAAGATAGAGGAGGAAATAGAGATGCATGAATGCGTCGACTACGTCATAGGAGTTGAGGGGAAGGAGAAAGACGTGGATGTGTGGCAGCTACATCATAAGATATAAAAACGAAGAGGGTGGTAGATAGCATTAGGGCCATGTTTAGTTCCCTCAAAATCCAGAATTTGGCACTATGCAAAAAGAAGATTCCCCATCACATCAAACTTGCGGTACATGCATGGAGTACTAAATGTTGACGAAATCAAAAACTAATTGCACAGTTTGGTTGTACTTTACGAGACGAACATTTTGAGCCTAATTAGTCAACGATTGGACAATTATTACCAAATAAAAACAAAACGATACAGTAGCTACAGTGTACCGACTGAATTCGGCGGCGCCGATTCAGTGGCCATCTAAACACGGCCTAGGTGGAAAAAAATTGTAGCCATAGAAACTTGCATAATTGTTAGTATTGTCCCTCTCCACATGACGATGGAAATTCATCTAGAGTATTTATTTCACGGCTAGTGCTCTTTTGTGTCTCATTATAGTTCAAGTATGTCCGTCATTCCATCTAGCTCTAAGAGACTAAGCTCATTTGCATCTCGCTTACTGAAAACCCCATGGTTAGCATATTTCCTTTTTTTTTGATAAAACAGGAGGGGCTGGAGCCCCTACTGAAATTTTATTAAAATTATTAAAACTGATCCCACAAAACAAGTGTTCAAGAAACAAAAAAAAGTACAGAAAAAATAAACAAGATTACACAAAGGCTTCTAGCCATGAGTCTGTAGAAGGGTGAAACTTGACTTTTGCTCTCAGAATAACTAGAGCAAACTCCTTGAAGACTTGCTTGCAGCGATGCGCCGAGAGAGAGTGATTGTTGAAGATTGCATCATTACGCATAGTCCAAATTGCCTAACACATTGTGACAATTATCTCCATGAAGAAGGGGAGCTGAAGCTGAGATTTGAAGCTCAAGAGGATGGACTTCCACTTATGTGGTGTTAGGGACCACCAAGTTAAGCGTGTACCAGCAATTGATAGTAAACGGGCAATGAAAGAGAAGGTGAAAGAGATCTTCCTCCAGGCCCAAACTGGTCCAGCTCTCCTCTACTCCTACCTTCTTTTGTAAACCCATACGTTTACAATCTACCTACGACAACCGGCTATTTCACCCTATTCGCTTATGCTGAAATTTATCTTATATTGATACTTATATTGAAAAATTATGAGAGAAAAATATTGTTCCATAATTAAAAAATAGCTCAAGCGAGCAGGGTGATTATATTTGAGTTACAAACGCCACCTTGAATCGTACGTACCCCATTCACGCGCCTTCAAAACGAAGCGTGCAACACAAGCGAAAGGCGAGCTGTCCACAGGCCACAGTGAGACTCCTCCGGCCCCGGTCGGTCGGACTCGGACCCCAGCCTCCTACAACTACAGCTACAGGGCAGCAATACATAAAGCAGAGAGTAATTAGCGGGCCGTGCACTAGTACCGTCCAGGACAGCACGTACAGTCCGTGGCTTGCTGCGTGCTCCTCCGTTCGCCCACACCGTGCTCGTGCGTCACCCCGCGCCAGCAGGCGGCACGCCGTCGCGCTCGTGCAATGTGCAGGTGCAGCACAGGAGGGACCATGGGAACCATGCGATCCACAAGGTCAGCAGCAGCAGAGCCCACGGCCGCCCACCACACGGACGCCAACACGCCACGGCCGCCCACCACACGGACGCCAACACGTTGATCGAGCACTGCACTGCACCTGCCCCCGCGCCCGCACGCCGCCCCATGCTGTTGGTTCCCATGAGGCCTGGGGGCAGCTCGCGACGCGACGCGCCACCCGTGCGCGCACCGAATCTAACCTGCGCGGTGCGGCTCACTGGGGATCGGTGGGGGCCCTATCCGTCGCGAACGAGGCGGTTTCTCCTCTCAAGTTTGACGTCCTATCAAGTATTTCACATACAGTATTAAATATACACTAAAATATAATTAATTATATAATTTATGATTAATTTATAAGACAAATCTTTTAAACCCTAATTAGTGTATGATTTGATAATGTGGTGCTATAGTGACACATGTGCTAATGACATGATTAATTAAACTTAATAAATTCGTCTCACGGATTGACTGACGAATTCTGTAATTTATTTTTTTATTAGCATACGAACAACTCATACAACACTCTCATATAACACTTGATATTAACATCCGAAACTTTACACGCTAGATTTAAATAAAAGCTGAATATAGTAGCGATGATCAGGTAGGTGAGGAGACCGGCAGCACCGACGACGCGTGCGGGGTGTGGCACCGGCGCCTAGCCGTTTCCGTCCAACCCAAGCCCAGCCGCTGCCCATACTTGGCGACGCAGTAGGCGTCGACGGCGTGGCCGCTCCGGTCGCAGGCGTGGCCATTCGACGAGCCACTGGAGATCGCCGTCATGGACATCGCCTCGCCGGAGCGGCACGAGGTGCTGGGCGAGCTCACGTTCCGTAACGGAAGCATCAAGGTGCAGTGCAGCAGTTCGACGAAGAAGAAGTTCAAGCCGCCGGCGCCGTCATGGTACGACCTCAAACAGCTGCCGCGTTCTTCCGACGGCGATGTCTGGGACAGAGAACGACAGCACGAGTTCAGGAGCAAGATACAGCTGCGCGTCTACTACGATGCGGCGTCGTACGCCAGCGACTTGCAGCCATCGGCGCTGCCGCTCCGGTCGCAGGCCATCGGTGTCCTCGAGCAACCGGCCTCCGGTCAACGAAGCGCCCCAATGGCGGGCGAGGGACCGTCGACGCCTACTGCATCGCCATGGGCAGCAGCTGGGCTTGCGTTGGACACAGGGCCAGGTCCAGTCCAGATCCAAAACAAAATTAATTTTAATTAATTATCTTGGTGTTTTAAGATCCGTGTAACTTTTTTAAAGAGGACCATGCAAGCAAAACTCTCTAACTAATTGTTAGTTGTTAACAGCCTCAGCAAATTCCTGGTGTCACTTCTCTTGTAAGTTGGTTTTAGGATTGGGTACTTAGTTACAATCTTTGAGATTTGACATACTAGTGTCCATCAACATGTGCTCTTGCACATGCCAGAATATTAGAAGACAAATATTGGAAGTAAATACATAATAACTATAACTAATAAAAACACTTATCTTTATTCGCACTCTCTCTTTCTCTCTCATTGTTCATTTTCTAACAATAATACACATATTGATACTCAACCTATATCCAGTTGTGATGAATTTACGAATTACTAAATTTTTTATTCATATTCATAGTTTTTTTTGTTCTTTCTCTGCGTGGAACCTCCATATGCTTTGCATTTAATTGAAACCTTATCATAAACTGTGTCTTTTGTTGCATGAATCTATATTTTAATAATGAAAATTTGATCTTATTAATTTATTGTTTTTATCTCCTCAATTTAAATTTGAACTATTATGTTCTATTTCTATTTTATTAAAAGTCAGGATTTTAGCCAACGATGCATCTTAATTTAGTGTAATAATCATTGCTTACACCCAATGAATTTCAAAGACCAGAGAGGTCATAGCCATCTTTGATATGCACTAATCTTCTTCACTGTTGAAGATGTTAAATTATATGCGCGGTGGTGTTCTTTTAATATAAAAAGAGTGCTTACAAACCTATTCTTTGAGAAGTCACAAAAAAAACCTATTCTTTGAGCTGTTTTTCTGTGTGTTCGGCAAAATCTGGTTTATTATCTTATTATTTTCACTCAGATTACTTTGTGACTGTCATTCATGTGCCCAAACCGCAGCTGTCAATATGAAGATGATTCGTGTGATGTGCTGAATAAATTGATAAAAAGTAATCATATTGCATTGCAAGAAGTTACTCTAGTAGAATGAAAAAAAGGGGGGAAAAGTGATATTTTGGGCCACAATTTCGGTCCAAAACCTGGATGGGCCAAATGAATCCTGTGGACACTCCGAACGATCCTTCCCTGATCCTTCTGATTTTTCCCTCTGGCCCAACAGAAGTCTTCAGTTGAGGCTGACAACAGGCCTTAAAAGGCCTGGTCATATACGACTTCTTCGATTTGGTTAATGGCCTAACGCCGTATGGGCCCCTAGGCCCATTATCACACTATAGAAAGACTCTGATCATGTTTATCGCAATACTTTTACTCCTACTTGGATTGTGTGGAGAGTGTTCGTGCGAAGCTGTGCGCTCCTACGCGACGGCACAAAACACTGCCGTCATACCACAGCTCGTGATCTACAAACAGCCGCAAAGCGTTGCGCTGCTAATGCTGCACGACAAGATCGAGTGCTTTACAGTTTTTATTACCTGCAAACCCAGCATTCCGAAGCTCCGAACCAGGGAATTTATACATGACCTAAACAGATCCGTTATTGGTTAGTCGTTAGTGGTGTCCAGGTAACCAAGCTTAGCATAGAACACAACTAGTAAAGCCTACAGAGCATGGGGGCAGGGCACGGTAAAGCTAGAACAGGGTGAAAGGAGGAGCATATTGTTGGAAAAGAAGAGGAGAGACAGATGACAGATCCATAGAAAATTGGAAAAGGGCGGAGCAGTCCTGTCAACGTCAGAAGACGCCACTCAGCGACGGATCACTCTGTTGACAGAGGCAGTCGAGTGAGGAGTGACCCCAAGCTCCCAATCGGCGACCCATATATAAAACTCAGTTGCGGATGCACTGACTGACGCTGAAAGCGAGGGAAATCAATTGTTTCCTCGGCACTTCCATGCTGGAGCTGCCGGTTGCCGCCGCTCGGCACTGCCGGGACGCATCATCGACGTCACAGACCGCTCATATCCGACTAAAAAAGAAGAGTAAAGCAGGATGAAAGCGGAAAAGATGCCACCAGAGGGCTTTTGTTTATTGCCCAGCCTATTCCGAGGGGATGCCGCCCCTGGTGATGATGCTGTCATGGCGATGGCAACTCACATTACCAACGGAGGAGCCCAGCTAGGCCCGTTCGCTTCACTGAAAAAATTAACAGACCAAAATATTATTCTAACTGATTTATCGTGAAAGAAAAACACTGTTTCGGCTGAAAAAAATAAACTAAAAAATATGAATTATAAGAAAAACAAACAGGGCCTCGAGTTCGATCCATGGGCACGCACGCACGCATGTGATGGTGACTTTTTTTTTTGGATAAGGGCATGTGATGGTGACTTTGGATCAAAGCATCACTCTCCCTAGCTCAGATGGCAATTGGCAAGCTAAGCTCCGATCATGAGCATTACTTTATCAGGCCAACTCCAAAAGCAGCAGCCAAGGTATCTGCATCTGATGAGATGTGGAATCATTATAAAATTTCCACCTGATAAGCCATGGGCGCATGGTCCTGTCCCCCTGAATCCGAACTGTAAAATGCAAGCAGTTGTGATGTCACTACTTGCAAAACTCTGTATTGTTGTTCTGAGCTCCAAATCTTTCATTAAGATGCTCATCACTGTCTCCAGAAATTCTTGGCGATGAACTTGTAGTCATGTTGAAGGTATTTGGTTTAGCAAATCTATTATCTTATTACACTGTAGTCGTTGCCGGTCCAACTCAGTTCTTCGGAGATGCTCATAGAGGTAGAGGGTGCGTGCGTGCATGCGTTCATAGGGGTGAGTGTGCTCTCGTGTATTTGGTTTAGCAAATCTATTATCTTATTACACTAATAGTCGTTGAAAGGAACACCCACTTCACCAAGAGGGCTTACGAATTAACACATTATATAATAAAAAAAAAGAAAAGAACATACACAGTTGGATTTTATGATGATCTAACAACTTAGATTAAACAAAAAAATGCATACCTAATACAATTAATAAATAATAAATGATAGATGATAAAAATTTGAACAAAACTATGAAAACTAATAGTTTGACTTGCAAGCGAATTGGAAAGAAAAAGAATATTGTTATAGTAACTACATGGATAAGTTCAAATGAAAAATTACAAAAAAATGGCAATTTGATCTCCACATGTTGGGAAAAAACAACCATATAAAAATTAATGTATTACTATAAATACAGTTAAAAAGAGTAACGCCTTTCACTCCATGGGGCTAAAAGCCTAAAACTACCACATTGAACTTATTAGGTATTTTACATCCATAGTGTAATAGTCTAGGAGGTCTATCAAAAGATATACTCCCTACATCCTAAAATACAAGGTATCCATGATTCAAAATTTGTTCTAAATTATTAGGTATTTTAGATTACTCAACTCTATCCATAAGTGCCTATTCCCTCTGTCCTGTAATATAGTGTATTCCAAAAATTTTAAGACAACTTAAGAGAATACTCAAATAATGCATGTACCCATGACGCACTATATTTCAGTACAAGTTTTAGAAGTCGCAATGCACTATATTTTATAAGGACGGAGGGAGTACATTTTAAACCCCATCCATGAATGCTTTTTAAATATCATCTTGCAAAAAAGATCCTATAATTGGTAACCAAAATTAATGGCATGCATCATGTCTTTTAAAACTATGCATTACTATGAAATTAAGCAAGTTGATAACCAAACTAACCATATAGTAATAGACAAGTTAATCTTTTGCTAGACTTTTTATTTGGTCCTAAAGTTTCTTGGACACCTTATATTTCGGAGAAAGTAAGGAAAAATCCAATACAGATAGAACAGGCATGAAAAAAGATAATAGAGTAGAATCTAATCAACATCACAACCGGATGTTATCATGATAATAGAAAAAAAACACAAGGAACATTTCTAAGAGGGGTTACATGTATCCACAAGAATTATGCAAGTCGGACACCGATGTCTAGCATAAAAATACATCGATTCACTTTCGATCTGCACACTTTTTCTTCCCCACTAGTAAAAAAAATTCGGAGACTATCACATTTATTTATTTGTATAGAGACAGGCTAAAAATGTTTTCATTTTCTAAAATACCCCGCAAATTTCAAAGGAGGTTGGCCTATTTATGAGGACAACATAGTAAACAATTATATCTCAAAATCCATTAACAGAGACGAGTCTAAGAGATTTGTCTCTATGTTTTATTTATCATACTGCAAACGAAAAAAATGTCTAGTCTTACAAAGGCCCCATAGTAACATCAAAACTGCAGAGACGGACAGGGAACGAGAAGTTATCCTTCTGGCCTGCCCTCGGGTCCCACGGCATGCTTCTGGGGTGTGTGTAAAAACAGATCAGATATCATCACAACTCATCATAAGCAAGTTGACGCGGGATGGATTAAGCAATCGAATATTAGTTAGCATGTTTGGGGGTGATGCTGGTCCACTCCATTAAACTGAGACTTGCAAGTTACATCTTCCAGGGCCGTATAATGCTGTTCTCATCCGCATGAGAGAGAGAGAGAGAGAGAGAGTCGTGACGTGGCATTATTTTTTGCCAGCCAAGGACGATACTTGCTACATAGTCAGTTTTCGGCTTTTCGCAACAGCAACAACTATTCAGAGGATATGCATGTATATACTCCTATGTCTGTAAGAATTTGAATGCTCTGCTGTCAGGTTGGTACGCAATGCTAATAGCGGTATAGCACTAGCACAGCCGTTTCATGAATCTGATGCTCCAGGCGAAGCAGGATGAGCGGATAAAATGAACCAAACAGAACGGATTTGACTTTTTCCAAGAAAAAAAAGGGGAGCAGGGAATATAGACAGATAAACAAGGGGAAAGCGACGACCACCCCCGGCATAAAAAAAGCTGCCGAGGAAGACCAAGGACGCGATCACGCGAGCGAAACTGGCGACGCGCATCGGCGCATGTGGCCGATCCATCCATGGATGCGGGCGAACTCGGCGACAGCACCGACAGCCGCCCCGCACCGCACGCACAAACAACAGAGCACTCCGGTGACGCCTCATTACGTCTTAACCAACGACAGTAGCGTGCAACTGCAATGCAGAATCTCGTACGTATAGCTGTTGCCTTCCTGGCATAGATCGACGCCGTCTCCGTCGTGCGCACGCGACCTGAGCTAACCACTACCAGCCAGAGCCAGCGAACCGAATTAACCGTCGCCCCCGTTCGGTCTAGGTTACGTTAGCTAGGTTAATTACGGCCCGGAATTGTGGTTGGATGGCCGCCATGCCCGACGGACGTGTGGCCCTGTGGGAGGGCCGGGGCCGGCACGCAGGCAGGCCGGCGTCGTCGCGCGGACGCTGGCGTGCCATGCGGTTTTGTTGGTGCGCGGCGTGCGGGCGAGCGACGGGCGATGGGCGATGGGGGCCGGCGGACCGATGCGTGTTACTCCGGTGGTGGGGACCGTGCGGGGGTAGCTAGCTAGGTAGTGAGGCATGGGTTGTAATGCGCTGTGCGCGTGTGTCCCTCTCGCGCCCCGGCCGCAACGATATGCCTTTGCCTGTGCGTGCGTGATATGCCACTAGTGCCCGACGACAGCGGATCATGGGACGGGAGTGATCATGCCATCTGCATTTTCCCCTTTTCCTAATCCTTGCAAGCTGTACTAAGCCACCATCCATTCCCCTATCTATAACCAACAGAAGCAACCAATCGAATAAATGGAGGGTAGGCATGCAGAAACAATATGCCAAACACAGTCACACATGGCCGTAAAAACTCAACGAACTCATATGATATTTCTGTTAAATTACTGCGCTATAAGGGGTCCTAATAATTGGTGAACGAGGTGCACGGGCGGATGGATTAGATGACGCTATGTGATTTTATGTAGATCAAACTTTGTTAACTTTGACTATATTTATAGAAAATACGTGCAACATTTATGTCTCTAAATAAATTTATTATGAAAATATATTCAACGATATATTTAATAAGACTAATTATGTATTATAAATATTAATATTCTATTATATATAATCAGTTAAAGTAAAAAAAATGTTACTTCTAGGTAAGCATCTATTTTTCGATCGGAGGGAGTAGGTACGTGGCTTGGCTAGCTGAGCTCTCTGCGATGAGCTAGTAGCGCCTAGCGCATGCATGTGACAACTAGTTAGGCAGGCTAGTGATTGTTGGGTGGGTTGTGCGCGCCACCGCCACATGTGCCTAAGCTAAGATTCTAGCGGCACCTAGCAGTTGGGTGCGTAAACGTCGTCCCGCCATCCCGTGCGTGCTGCGGCGGCAGACGGCAGTGACGCAGGGCGGGAGCCCTTGTCACTCGCAGCGCCCTAGGCCCTAGCTGCCTAGCTGTATCGACCCGTGCGCACCTAGATTGTAGGTGCACAGTAACAGGGGCTGCGTAGATTACGAATGACAGGGGCTGCGTAGATTACGAATGACAGACACGGGATCGGGCGAGGTGGTTCATCAGAGCTCGGGTAACTAGCTGCCCTGATTAGCACGTGCACGTACGGCTTCAAGTTCCCGCTGTCTGATCAACACAGGTGAAACTGCTGACCAAAATGACTACTCCATCTGCACACAACACCTCTGCATCTAAAGACTGACAAGATCGAGTAGAAGGGCGTGCAATTTCGACCGACGTCTACCGACATGTGGGACCAGCTTCGCCGTGTCACTCCTAAACCGAATTTGGAAACTCCAATCCCTCCGAAGTCCTGAACTTTTCCCTAGATGAGTATCCATGAAACATCATTCTAATTATCATTCTAGTTTTTAACGAGGGGTCCCTATAAAGCATGGAGGCAACGTGTACTGGTGCGCAATGTAATGACAATTTTTTTAGATAATGATGTAATGACGAAAAATGGGACGAGGTAATAATAATAGCAAAAAAAAAAAAAAACGCCAACAACCGGTAAGTTAATCTGGCTGTTTTATTTGTTGGAGAATGGAGATAAAAAAAGGGAAAGAAAACTAAACGACAACAATAATATAATAATAATCCTGGCAGATCCATTGTCAGGGTCTGTCGCATCTCGCATATACTACTTGTGCTGCTTCTAAAAAGTTATACTGGAGCGTACTATTTTAACGTAATTAAATTAACCTTTTTGACTCGTTCAACTTCTACAGTAAAACTGTCAAATTTACCCGATCAGAGATTCGCACACGACTGGATTCTCGGGTTAAAAGAAAACAAATGTAAAAAGGTGAGATGGCGGTGCTGGTGCATGTACTATAGTAATCTATCTGTTACTCCCGCTTCGTCCCACAAAGAAAATTATTCTCACTATCTAAAGTCATTTTTTTACTTTGGCTAAATATATGTGAAAAATATTAATATTCATGGTGTATAATTAATAGCATTAAGTGAATCATTGAAGCATTTTCAGAATAAATTTATTTGTAGATACATATATTAATAATATTTTATAAAAAAACTATCAAACTTTTCTTAAAAATGACCAACACGAATGGCATATTTTTATTTTTGAGTCGGAGAGAGTATATTATATCTATATAATAGATTGTTAAAAAGGCAATGGGTAACTAAAATTATGAAATGAATATAAGAGAAAAATAATATGCATCATTAGGTTTTATGATGATCTAAGGATCTATATTTTTAAAAAAAATATACCACATATGTTTAAATATTTTTTTCTTCACGCGGAATTAAACAATTTTATTCATGGTGTATAATTAATAGCATTAAGTGAATCATTGAAGCACTTTCAGAATAAATTTATTTGTAGATACATATATTAATAATATTTTATAAAAAAGCTATCAAACTTTTCTTAAAAAATGACCAACACAAATGCCATATTTTTATTTTTGAGACGGAGAGAGTATATTATATCTATATAATAGATTGTTAAAAAGGCAATGGGTAACTAAAATTATGAAATGAATATAAGAGAAAAATAATATGCATCATTAGGTTTTATGATGATCTAAGGATCTATATTTTAAAAAAATATACCACATATGTTTAAATATTTTTTCTTCACACGTGTGATATTCCGAATTAAATAGTTTTCTATCTGTATATAAAAGGATCAACAGATGTATTTTTGAATCATATATAATCAAGTAATAATGTTCTAGCGACTATAAACTTGAAACTCTTCTCCTGTTTCAACAAAACCATCTTAAAAAAGATGAAAAAGACATCGAGACTAAGGCTGATCTCAGTGGGAGTTTCATGGACATTAAATACACTTACGTGGCACTGTATTGATGAGGAATTGAGGAGAGAGAGATGATAAAAGTTTTATGGGCTGCACTGTTTCCAAAATATGGGTGCGTTGGAAACTGGGACATGAAATCCCCACTGAGACTGGCCTAACACAGTTCATAGAGAAATTAGTATGTGAAGCTATTGAACCACACAGGAAGAATAATTTTGAGGTAACCCTGTCAATTCGTGAATCCTTATTTTAAAATTGTTTGTTCTCTTAAAGTTAATTCTAAATTTAAATTTGAGTTTTAAACTATTAGTTTGATCTCTATTTGTATTACTAATTTACTATAAATGAATTAAAAAAGAAATCCCTTCCAAAGATATAGGTAGAACAAGTATATACAAAATTCAACCAACGTCTCAACTATGGGAGGTATTACACATGCACAAGAGCTATGCAAGTTGGACATCGATAGCTAGGCAACCCAGGAAAAACATTTGAACCACTTCCAATCCATGTGCCGCTCCTTCCCCCGCTGTGCTCTGTGCCTCGTTATCACAACCTATTCTCACGTCATAGCTCTAAGCTCGCTGATTGTTCCTTGTGCCCTTTTGTTTTTAGTAGGAGAGTCTTAGCATCAGTATCAACATCAACAAAAAGGAAAAATAGACAAATACATGTCAACTGCAACAATCATGGCTTACATGGCTTTCATGCGGTAACTACTAGAGAAACATGTTCCGATAGCCAATATTCCGACAAAATCATAAAAAACATATCCAATTTTGATATATTACATTCAACTGGTCCACTGATTCAACATGCTCACGTGTGAGGGACGGGCAAGCAACACAAATAGTGTTTCTTTGCAAGAAGCTAGTCACAAGCAAAAAAATCACAGCATGACCGACATCAAGGTTGAGTGACATGGGTAGCGTGCTTGAGATTAGCATCAAATCGGCATTAATGCTGGTTCTATAGTATGTTTGAAGAGGCTTGGGGTGCCCATGGATGTTGGTGGTGCAATGATGGGACGACCGGTGGATGCTTGAGGTAGAAGTGGCTCTAGCAAGCATGAACATAATTGTGATGCATCTTGTGATGGTTTAGGGTAAAAAAAAGGTAACTATTGAAAGGTCCTAATGGCTAGAGGGGGTGAATAGCCTAATAAAAATTCTACAACAACACTTAACAAAAGGTTAGACAATTATGAGGCGAAGCAAGAGTTGCGCTAGCCTACTCAAAATGCAAGCCACTTACCACAATTCTAGTTTAGATGGAATATATCCACACAATAGCTATATCACTACTCTAAGTCAGTGTGCTCTCAAAAGCTAACTAAAGAGCCACACTAACTAAACTAACAAGCTCTCACAACTAGTTACACTAAAGAGCTTGACAACTAGTTTGTGGTAATATAAAGAGTAGGCAAGAAGGTTATACCGCCGTGTAGATGTATGAACCAATCAATCACAAGTGTGGATAACAATGAAGACCAATCACCTCGGAATCAAATGATGAACACAATGATTTTTGACCGATGTTCACTTGCTTGCCGACAAGCTAGTCCTCGTTGTGGCGATTCACTCACTTGGAGGTTCACGCGCTAATTGGCATCACACGCCAAACCCTCAATAGGGTGTCGCACAACCAACACAAGATAAGGATCATATAAACCACGAGCAATCCACTAGAGTACCTTTTGGCGCTCTACCGGGGAAAGATCAAGAACTCCTCACAATCACCACGATCGGAGCCGGAGACAATCACCACTCTCCGCTCGACAATCTTCGCTGCTCCAAGCCGTCTAGGTGGCGGCAACCACCAAGAGTAACAAGTGAATCCTGCAGTGAAACACGAACACCAAGTGCCTCTAGATGCAAACACTCAAGCAATGCACTTGGATTCTCTCCCAATCTCACAAAGATGTTTAATCTATGATGGAAATGAGTGGGAGGGCTTTGGCCAAGCTCACAAGGTTGTTATGTCAATGTAAATGGCCAAGAGAGTGAGCTTGAACCGGCCATGGGGCTTAAATAAAAGCCCCCACAAAATAGAGCCGTTGTACCCCTTCACTGGACGCAACGCGGGGTGACCGGACGCTCCGATCCAATCGACCGGACGCTGGCCCTTAGCGTTCGGTCACGTGATACACACCACGTGTCCCTGGCTTCAAATACAGTTTGTTAGATTTCAACGGTCATCTGTTGACCGGACGCGTCAGTTAGAACGTGACCGGACGCTGGAGCTCAGCGTCTGGTCGTTTCTAGTAAGGTTCCAAGCACGAATTTTCACGATCGGACGCGTCTGGTCATGCCCGACTGGACTCACCCAACGTCCGGTCACTCAACATCTCCTCTGTGTGCCCCACGTCAGCGTACGTCAGCACTGACCGGACGCACCCTGCCAGCGTCCGGTCGCAGAGCGACCCAGCGTCCAGTTGTTTGACCGACGCCAGCGTCTTCACTGTTTCACCTGACCGGAAGCGCTGGTCCAACCGAGGCCAGCGTCCGGTCACTCCTAGTGACCTCCGTCTTTTCTGTCTAGGGCGCCGGTGGCACCGTCGGACTGTCCGCACTCTACGGGTGGACACTCCGCCGGTGGAGTTTCTTACCCTTGCACCCAAACTTCACCACCCTTGATCAAATATGCCAACCACCAAGTGTATCACCTTGTGCACATGTGTTAGCATATTTTCACAAACATTTTCAAGGGTGTTAGCATTCCACTAGATCCTAAATGCATATGCAATGAGTTAGAGCATCTAGTGGCACTTTGATAACCGCATTCCGATACGAGTTTCACCCCTCTTAATAGTACGGCTATCAATCCTAAATGTGATCACACTCTCTAAGTGTCTTGATCACCAAAACAAAATAGCTCCTATAAAATATACCTTTGCCTTGAGCTTTTTGTTTTTCTCTTTCTTCTTTCCAAGTCGAAGCACTTGATCATCACCATGCCATCATCATCATCATGCTATGATCTTCATTAACTTCACCACTTGGAGTGTGCTACCTATCTCATGATCACTTGATAAACCAGGTTAGCACTTAGGGTTTCATCAATTCACCAAAACCAAACTAGAGCTTTCAATCTCCCCCTTTTTGGTAATTGATGACAACCCTTATACAAAGATATGAATTAAAATTCAATTGAATCCATATTGCTTGTCCAAGCATATTTACCATGTGTAAAAGGATATGGACAAGTTTCATGAATCCTAAATGGTAGCAATTGCTCCCTCTACATATATGCTAAGAGTTTGGATTGAAGCTTGCACATATGCTTAGATAGAAAATGTAGGAGACAATGTCTACCAAATAATGCTAAGGTATAAAAGATGGACTTTTAAAGCGTGATACCAATCGGAGTGCACCATTATACCATCCTTAGCACCATAGTTAGCTTGATACCACTTGGAAACAACACTTTGGAAATGAAATCATTAGATGTCCTATGCATGCTAGTTTTTCAATTCATCATTCAAACCTACAACTAACATACACCACACAAGCATGGATGTTAAAATTTAAAACTTGTGCCATGTAAGCAAACATATGAAATGCACATTCAAATGCACCATACAAGTTCATGAGCTTGCTCCCCCTACTTGTGTGCTCAAAATTTTAATTGATTCCTTTCCTTTGTCATATCTTTTCCCCCATGTCAAGTGCTCAAAATTTTATTTGATTCATTTCCTTTGTCATATCTTTCCCCCTATGTCAAGTTCTCCCCCTTTATTGTCTTTTCACTATCTTAGTACACTAATATATCTTTTGTTTTTCTCCCCATGTACTAATATCACTAATATCTTTGTTTTTCTTCCCCTTTGTCATCAATGACCACAAAGGTATAAAATGTAGATAGGTTGAGATTATCAATGTCAATCAATGGGGTGAGGATCATTTCCCCAAATTTGGTCCAATCTAGATCATTTACCAAAGATATTTAACTTGGTTTGATCCAAGGACAAGCTTCTTCACACCTCCTAATAAGGGTTATCTTGTACCATGTTGAGTTAAACACTTAGAGCTCATTTTCTTGATTAAACACTAGGTTTACAAGCCCACAAACATGTCATATGTTATTACTAGATCAAGTCAAGCATAGAAGCAATAGTGATACCATATAAACATCAAATTCATTTGATTTTCATGAATGAGCCTAATAAAATGGAGAGATGACTAGATGCATTAAACATGTCCTTAGCAAGGATGTATGCCATGTCAATCAACTTTTATCTTGGATTGCTCGAATGAGAGGCATGTCATATAAGTGGGGGGTGCATCAACACATATTTGAGAAATCCAATATATTCAACTCATTCCTTAGCTTGCAAAACCTTTTCTCATCCAATGGCTTGGTGAATATATCGGCAAGTTGATCTTTGGTGCCTACACTCTCAATGCAAATATCTCCTTTTTGTTGGTGATCTCTTATGAAATGGTGGCGGACATCAATGTGCTTTGTTCTTGCATGTTGAACCGGATTGTTGGTTAGCTTGATTGCACTCTCATTGTCACATAGCAATGATACTTTCTTGAACTTGATTCCAAAGTCATTCAAGGTGGCCTTCATCCAAAGTATTTGTGCACAACAACTACCGGCGGATATGTATTCGGCTTTGGTGGTTGATAATGCAACACTATTTTGCTTCTTTGATGACCATGAAACAAGTGATCTTCCCAACAATTGACATGTGCCCGAGGTGCTTTTCCTTTCAACCTTGCATCCCGCATAATCTGAGTCGGAGTAACCAACTAGCTCAAACTTTGCTCCTTTGGCATACCACAAACCAACATTTGGTGTATGCTTCAAGTACCTCAATATTCTCTTGCTAGCCTTCAAATGACTTTCTCTTGGTGAGGCTTGAAATCTTGCACACATGCATACACTAAACATGACATCCGGTCTTGATGCGGTCACATAGAGTAAGCTTTCAATCATAGACCGATACAACTTTTGATCCCCAATATTTCCGCTTGCATCACTATCCAAGTTGCCATTGGTTCCCATAGGTGTGCTAATGACTTTGCTATCACTAATGCCAAACTTCTTGATCATGTCCTTGATATATTTGCCTTGACTCACAAAAGTGCCATTCTTTAGTTGCTTGATTTAAAGACCAAAGAAGTAACTTAACTCTTTAATCATGGACATCTCAAACTCATTAGCCATCATCTTTCCAAACTCATCACAAAAGTCTTTATTGGTTGATCCAAATATGATGTCATCAATATATATTTGCAATACAAATAGATCTTTTCCAATCTTTTTGATGAAAAGAGTGGTATCAACCTTGCCTAATGTGAACCCCTTAGAGAGTAGGAAGTCCCTCAATCTCTCATGTCATGCTCTAGGTGCTTGCTTTAAGCCATACAATGCCTTCTTCAACTTGTATACATGGTTGGGCTTCTTATCATCTTCAAAACCGAGAGGTTGCTCAACATATACTTCTTCATTGATGTAGCCATTGAGAAATACACTCTTAACATCCATTTGATAGAGCTTGATATTGTGGGCACAAGTATAGGCTAGCAAGATTCTAATTGCTTCCAATCTAACAATCGGGGCATATGTTTCTTCAAAGTCAAGACCCTCAACTTGTGTATAGCCTTGTGCTACCAATCTTGTTTTGTTTCTTACTACTATCCTATCTTGATCTTACTTATTTCTAAAGACCTATTTGGTTTTAATCACATTGTGTCCCTTTGGCCTTTCTACCAATTCCTATACTTGATTTCTTGTAAAGTTATTCAACTCTTCATGCATAGCATTTACGCAATCAACATCCTTCAAAGCTTTATCTATCTTCTTTGGTTTAATGGATGACACAAATGAGAAATACTCACAAAATGATGCCAATCTTGATCTTGTTTATGCACCTCTAGAAATATCATCAATGATAGTGTCCAATGGATGATCCCTTGCAATATTGGTTGATTGGAGTATTGGAACTTGATTGCTTGCACTTGCTTGATCATCGGGCTGAGATGATGTACTAGCCACTTAATCTTATTCATTGTCATGAGATCCACTTGTACTAGCTTGATTTATATCATCTTGCACATTTGAGTTAGAGAGCACTTGCACTTGATCATCTTTATCATCATTCACTTGCCTAGGCCTCAATTCACCAATATCCATGTTCCTCATGGCATTTGGAAGTTGAATGCCTCTAACATCTTCCAAGTTCTCATTCTCTACTTGTGAACCTTTGGTTTTATCAAATTCAACATCATGAACTTCCTTAAGAGTACCACTATCCAAATTCCAAACTCTATATGCTTTGCTTGCAGTGGAGTATCTAAGTAGGAATCCTTCATCACATTTCTTATCAAACTTACCCAATCTAGTGCCTTTCTTCAAGATATAGTATTTGCAACCAAAGACCTGAAAGTATGCAATGTTGGGCTTTCTACCATTCAAGAGCTCATATGGTGTCTTCTCTTTCAATGGGTGACAATAGAGGCGGTTGCTACAATAGCAAACCATGTTGATAGCTTCGGCCCAAAAAGATTAACTCACGTTGTACTCACTAAGCATAGACCTTGCCATATCAATGAGTGTTCTATTCTTCCTCTCAACAAGGCCATTTGATTATGGAGTGTACTTGGCCGAGAATTGATGCCTAATTCCAAATTCATCACACAACTCATTAATACTAGTATTCTTGAACTCACTACCATTGTCACTTCTAACTCTCTTGATGGTTGTTTCAAACTCATTGTGAATGCCCTTGATAAATGATTTGAATGTTGCAAACATATCACTTTTGTCCACTAGAAAGAATACCCATTTGTATCTAGTGTAATCATCCACTATTACAAAGCCATATTTGTTATCACAAATGCTAGTGTATTGTGTTGTCCCAAACAAATCCATGCGCAATAACTCAAATGCTTTACTAGTGCTCATCATGCTTTTCTTAGGATGGGTGTTTTGTAACTTGTTTGCCGGCTTGACAAGAGCTACAAAGCTTATCCTTTTCAAACACAACATCTTTCAAGCCTCTAACCAAGTCATGCTTAACTAATCTATTCAATTATTTAATTCCAACATGATCAAGCCTTCTATGCCATAACCAACCCATACTAGACTTAGTGAACAAGCATGTAGATAATATAGCTTCACTAGCATTGAAATCAACCAAGTATAGATTCTCATATCTAAAGCCTTTGAAGATTAAGTTAGATCCATCTACACTTATGATCTCTACATCATCAACCCCAAATATACATTTGAATCCAAGATCACACAATTGAGCCACGGATAGCAAATTGAAATTCAAACTCTCTACTAGCAACACATTGGATATGCTCATGTCATTGGATATTGCAATCTTACCAAGCCCTTTGACCTTGCCTTTGCCATTGTCACCAAATATGATACTATCATAACCATCATTGCCATTGGTGTTGATTGAGTTGAACATTCTTGCATCACCGGTCATGTGTTGAATGCACCTACTATCAAGAACCCAATGTCTTCGTCCGGCTTTATAATTTACCTACAAAAGAAGATCAATTCTTTTTAGGTACCCAAACTTGCTTGGGTCCTTGAAGGTTAGTCACTAAGTTCTTTGGTACCCAAATGACTTTCTTCTTTGAGCCCATCCATGGTTTACCAATGAACTTAGCCTTCACACCATTTATACCCTTAGTAAGCATATAGCATGAATCAAGCTTAAGTGAGGATACATTAGCATTTTTACTCTTGTTGGTGCATTCATGCTCTTTATGACCCACTTGCTTGCAACTAATGCAAAACCGACCATTGTTCTTCACAAAACTAGTCTTGTGAGAAGCAAAGGCCGCCTTGTCTTTCTTGGGGGTATAGCCCAATCCCTCTTTGTAGAGAGAAGCTCTTTGGCTACCCAAGCACATAAGCAAGCGGTTCTCGCCACCATAGGCCTTAGCCAAAGTGTGAGTGAGCTTGTTAACCTCCTTCTTGAGATTCTCATTCTCAACCACTAGTGAGGCATCACAAGTGAGACCATCACCACTAGATGAGGTGGAAGTGGAAGTACTACAAGAAGGGTTAGTAGAAGGAGCAATGATAGGCATAGATAGTGATTCATCAATTATATCACAAGTTAAACTTATATCATAAGTATCAACATGCTTCTTTTTATTTTGCTCATCAAGCAAAGAAGAATGAGCCTTTTCAAGCTTTTTGTGAGCTTTGCCAAGCTTCTCATTGGCTTCCTCTAGCCTCTCATGAGATGCATTGAGCTCATCAAAGGCTTGTTTAAGGGCTTTTAGTTCCTTACGCAAGCTTTTGCATTCCCTTCTCTTGATGTCAAAGTGTTCTCTAGCATCTTATAGCATGTTAATTAATTCATCCTTAGTAGGTTTATCATCATCACTATCACTATCATTTTTATTTTCATTATCATCATCATGTTCTTCATCACTTTCATCATCACAAGTTTGTACCTTAGTGGCCTTAGCCATGAAGCATGATGAAGAGTCAAAGAGACAAGGCTTCTCATTGATAGCAATGCTTGCTAGAACCTTCTTCTTGGTGGTTTTGTGATCATCACTATCATCATCATCATCACTTGAGGAAGCATTACTATCCCAAGTGACCACATATGAACCACCCTTCTTCTTCTTGAACGCCATCTTGTCCTTTTTCTTTTTCTTTTCCTTCTTGTCCTTCTTCTTGTTCTTCTTGTTGTCATCATCATTGTCGCTATTGTATGGGCATTGAGTAACAAGATGATCTTTGCTTCCACATTTGAAGCACCTTCTTGACTCTTCTTTGTTCTTAGATGAGGACTTCTTTCTTCTAGCACGATAGCCCTTCTTCACCATGAACTTGCCAAATCTCTTGACAAAGAAAGCCATCTTCTCATCATCGTCATCATCCCATGAATCATCTTCTTCACTTGATGTTTCTTGCTTGGCTTTACCCTTGGATGATGTGGCTTTGAATGCCACGCTCTTCTTCTTCTCATCCTTCTTCTTATCTTTCTTCTCCTTCTTATCTTCCTTCTCATCATCATCTCTATATGTATCATCGGTCATTATATCTCTCAACACTTGGTTTGGTGTCATGGTGTCCAAACCACTCCTCACTAGAATAGTGACCAATGTGCCAAATCTTGAATGCAAGCATCTCAAGAACTTATGGGAGAAGTCCTTGTCCTTCACCTCTTCTTCAAGTACTTTGAGATCATTGACAAGCACATGAAGCCTATGAAACATCTCCGGCACACTCGTATCCTCCTTCATCTTGAAGTTTGCAAACTTTTCTTTGAGAATGTATGTCTTTGCACCCTTCATGGCTTGAGTGCCTTCAAAAGATTCTTCCAACTTCTTGCAAGCCTCATGAGCCATTTCAATATTCTTGATTTGCTCAAATGTTCTCTCATCAATTGCATCATGAATGGCACTTAGAGAAATATCATTGTTTTGGAGAAGCACTTCTTCGGCCGCGGTGGGATTCTCCGGATCTTCAATCTCAATTTTGATTTCTACCACCTTCCACACCTTTCTATTGATTGACTTGATATGTGTGGTCATCTTTGACTTTCAATATGGATAATTTGTGCCATCAAATTGGGGTGGCTTCTTTGTGTTGTTGATTTGAGCCATTTTTACACCGAAGGTTGTTAAGCCTCAAATCACGGTGACCTCGGCTCTGATACCACTTGAAAGGTCCTAATGTCTAGAGGGGGGGTGAATAGCCTAATAAAAATTCTACAACAACACTTAACAAAAGGTTAGACAATTATGAGGCGAAGCAAGAGTTACGCTAGCCTACTCAAAATGCAAGCCACTTACCCCAATTCTAATTTAGATGGAATATATCCACACAATAGCTATATCACTACTCTAAGTTAGTGTGCTCTCAAAATCTAACTAAAGAGCCACACTAACTAAACTAACAAGCTCTCACAACTAGTTACACTAAAGAGCTTGACAACTAGTTTGCGGTAATGTAAAGAGTAGACAAGAAGGTTATATCACCGTGTAGATGTATGAACCAATCAATTATAAGTGTGGATAACAATGAAGACCAATCACCTCGGAATTAAATGATGAACACAATGATTTTTTACCAAGGTTCACTTGCTTACCGGCAAGCTAGTCCTCGTTGTGGCGATTCACTTACTTGGAGGTTCACGCGCTAATTGGCATCACACGCCAAACCCTCAATAGGGTGCCGCACAACCAACACAAGTTAAGGATCACACAAGCCATGAGCAATCCAGTAGAGTACATTTTGGCGCTCCGCCGGGGAAAGGTCAAGAACTCCTCACAATCACCACGATCGGAGCCGGAGACAATCACCACTCTCCGCTCGACGATCCTCGCTGCTCCAAGCCATCTAAGTGGCGGCAACCACCAAGAGTAACAAGCGAATCCTGCAGCGAAACACGAACACCAAGTGCCTCTAGATGCAAACACTCAAGCAATGCACTTGGATTCTCACCCAATTTTACAAAGATGTTTAATCTATGATGAAAATGAGTGGGAGGGCTTTGGCTAAGCTCACAAGGTTGCTATGTCAATGTAAATGGCCAAGAGAGTGAGCTTGAACCGGCCATGGGGCTTAAATAGAAGCCCCCATAAAATAAAGCCGTTGTACCCCTTCACTGGATGCAACGCGGGGTGACCGGACGCTCCGGTCCGATCGACCGGACGCTGGTCCTTAGCGTTCGGTCACGTGATACACACCACGTGTCCCCGGCTTCAAATACAGTTTGTTAGATTTCAACGGTCATCTGTTGACCGGACGCGTCAGTTAGAAAGTGACCGGACGCTGGAGCTCAGCGTCCGGTCGTTTCTAGTAAGGTTCCAAGCACGAATTTTCACGATCGGACACGTCTGGTCATGCCCGACTGGACTCACCCAACGTCTGGTCACTCAACATCTCCTCTGTGTGCCCCACGTCAGCGTACGTCAGCACTGACCGGACGCACCCTGCCAGCGTCCGGTCGCAGAGCGACCCAGCGTCCAGTTGTTTGACCGACGCCAGCGTCTTCACTGTTTCACCTGACCGGACGCGCTGGTCCAACCGAGGCCAGCGTCCGGTCACTCCTAGTGACCTCCGTCTTTTCTGTCTAGGGCGCCGGTGGCACCGTCGGACTGTCCGCACTCTACGGGTGGACACTCCGCCGGTGGAGTTTCTTACCCTTGCACCCAAACTTCACCACCCTTGATCAAATATGCCAACCACCAAGTGTATCACCTTGTGCACATGTGTTAGCATATTTTCACAAACATTTTCAAGGGTGTTAGCATTCCACTAGATCCTAAATGCATATGCAATGAGTTAGAGCATCTAGTGGCACTTTGATAACCGCATTCCGATACGAGTTTCACCCCTCTTAATAGTACGGCTATCAATCCTAAATGTGATCACACTCTCTAAGTGTCTTGATCACCAAAACAAAATAGCTCCTATAAAATATACCTTTGCCTTGAGCTTTTTGTTTTTCTCTTTCTTCTTTCCAAGTCGAAGCACTTGATCATCACCATGCCATCATCATCATCATGCTATGATCTTCATTTACTTCACCACTTGGAGTGTGCTACCTATCTCATGATCACTTGATAAACCAGGTTAGCACTTAGGGTTTCATCAATTCACCAAAACCAAACTAGAGCTTTCAACTATGCACTCAGAAGGGAAGGTAAAAATGATCGAAAATAATAAATTTATAAGAAGGCCAAGTAACTGAACAATTTGTGAGAGGCTTGGATAGTAGTTTTCTTTAGAAATGGAGTTTACTAAGAGAAAACAAAAGGGCACCTTGATTTGGCCTCATTAGAAAACTGCACAACTACGAGATACAAGTGGGGAAAAAGCTAGGAAGAAACGAGAAAAACGATGATAGTTAAGGAATTGATCGATGCTAGTTATATGAAGCTCATGGTGATAGACGCAATAGGGACAGATGAAGAGAGAAAAAATATTATATTATAAAAAACAAAACTATTTAAAATGGTATTCTTAATTAAACATATATAATTAACAAAATAACACTATTTTGCGTGAATAACTTTGCTAGTAGTTTGGATATGTAAACGCGGCTCAGTGTGAACGGGTGATGATGTCGTCTTGTTAGGCCGGGGACCGCATGGGCGTCGTCATTCTCGCCCACTTACCACCAAATTTACCGTCACTTTCCGCGTGCTAATGATTGATTCCCCCGGCTTCCGATCCAATCGGCACTCACGGCCATGCCCATCTTCCCCTGTTCCCTACTACAACCTGATTGATTTATTTCCTTCTGTACACGCCGCTACTGCACTGCACTGCCGGTGCCCCCCTACTACTTTTCAATTTGGTTATATACACTGTTATTACAAATGTTACAGTCTTACAGACCTGCCGGTTTACGCTTCACTCGCCCCTTCTTTTGACCTCTTCCCCTCCTTTCGCTGCGCGGATCATGCAGGGTTTATTCTGGTGCGGTAATAACAAGATAAATACACAGAACGCGTTCACACTACATACCCCGGTAGAGTTTTCAACGGAGGCCTTGTTTAGATTGTAAAATTTTGTAATCTGGACATTGTATCACGTTTTATTTGTATTTGATAAACTTTGTCCGATCATGGATTAACTAGGCTTAAAAGATTCGTTTCATGATTTACAACAAAACTATATAATTAGTTATTTTTTTCCTACATTTAATGCTCCATGCATATGTCCAAAAATTAATGTGATGAAAAGAGGGTAAAAAAACTTGAAATTTTAAGACAATCTAAACAAGTCCGGAATGGATGGACGCAGCACTGCTGCTGTCTGCTGATGATAAACAAATGTTACGGAAACTGCGGTCAGTTGTCAACGTGACGTGAGATTTGATTTGATATCGGTTTGTCCTCTGTGTTACTGTGTACTGTACGTAGCCTACGTAGGACGCACTTGAGGTTTACAGCGAGGCCCCATCCACCTGGTCCAGTTTGCTAATACATGGAGTCCTTAGGGTCCGAGATGCAAATTGCCACGAGGGAGGAGGAGGACGTGAGTCAGCGCTACACGTGCCGACATGCACATCACTTCACGCCTCGTTGTCCTGGGTCGAGTGAAAATCAGAAGAGCTGTATCTGTATGCTAGCATGTATAGCTAGACGTACTCCGTATGGGGCTACGGGGCTGTACGAGCAGTAACATTTCAACGGAACAGTTCCTTTGACTTGTCTTCAAGACGCACTCCGTACGTACTATGGTAACTTGGTAAGGTAGGGGATGGCAACTGGTCCTGGTAGGTGTACACGGACACGGTACACCAACGGTCGTATGGTTGTATCTAGTTAGCTACTGACAGGACTAGTAGTCCTAACTGTGCAGTCAATCGTCTGTCATGCATGCAAGCTGAAATTACAACTAGCAGCAACCTTTGAGGCAAAACCATTTTTTGTCTTAGCATTTTGGAAAAGTCTCGTGCCATTTTCAATGGATGTGTCTATATATAACTCACTCGATCGGGCAATTCAAATCCATCATCCATCCCCCCAACACACCCAAAAAAGAAAAGAAAAGAAAGGAAGTCCATCATCCATCACACAATGTTAGGCCCTCCTTGCGGGTTGACCCCACGACCTGTGTTTGTCCTCGCCGTAACCTTTTGTTTCTTCTTCATTTTCCTACACGGTCACACCGTGGACACCCGACAACTCCGCGTAGAGGGCCACCATGTTACGCTTGAGAACCCACCCCAAGTCGCCAACTACCTAATTTTTTACTCAACTCAAGCAACCACCTGCACGGTGTCCATGTCCTTGCTCGCCATTGTTCTCCTATATAAAAGGTACCTGATTTTATGTTCTTATCAGGCAACATGAAGTTTTATCATTGTTTGGCTATAAAAATTATAAATTAATTTGTTCTTTTAATTATACTAGTTAATTGTGCAAGATTGTTGTTTGAATTTCTAAAAAATCCAAGCACCTGAAAAATAGCAACTCACATTGATCTTTAGCTTTTCCCATTTCATATGCAAAGCTAAAAAAATGTAACAATAAATTTAATGCATACACCAGGAAGCTGTATACGCCACTACCTCATTTCCACAAGGAGCTAAAAAATTCAAATGCAACAGGATATGAAACTTACAGCGTTGGTTCATTTTTATTTTTTAATATTATACTGGCAACGATAAAATTGCGTTTTTTTTTTGCCACAAAGGGCATAGTACTGGAATAACAACACAATGTAAACTGTAACAAGTAACATGATTTATATCCACTGCAAAAAAGGACAAAAAAAATGTAATCCCCAACGGCAAAAACACCTTCTCACCTCTGCAAGCTCCAAGTTGCTTGAACTGTATGTAATTCTTGTATACCCGTATACAAACTTGTATACTGCCGTCGCCGGGAGGGGGGTAAAAAAAAGAGGAAAACATCAGGGACTGACTGTTACATCGATGTACAATTCTTGTTTAACGCGATCGACGATGACCTATAAATAAGTTACCGAGGTAACTGACTCTTCCTTTTTTTTGCTCTACCACCGCAGCCCCACTCTGCATCCTCCGGTTAAGGGGCCGCAAGGATGGGGCTCTTATTATACACGAAACAAATCAATAAATAATGAAATGGCACGAATTACAGGATGAACAAGAACAGTGTGGTGTTGGTGATGGACTGATGATGGTGCTTGGTGGACTGGTAAAGGAGGAGGAGGTGACGGTGACGGTGATGGTGACGGTGATGCTCGCAGGTTTTTGGTTTGAACGCATATACGTTCGGTTTGAGAGGGGGTGCCGCCGCCCACGCGAGCGCACGGGCGCCTATTGAACCATGGCGAGGAAGGTGCTGGTCGGAGCCGAGGTCGGCACCGCTGGCGCAGCCGTCGTCGCTGCCGGAGCTGGTGCTGTGTTGGTACCGCCCGGGTTCGGCCTCTGGAACTGTATCCTGTACTGCATTTTGCCGTCGTCCTCGCCTTCCTCGCCGTCGTCGGTGTACTCGTCGCCCATGTCGTCGCTGTCCGTCTCGTCCTCCGTCGTGAACTCCCGAGGCGGTTGCTCGTTCAACTCCCTGACGATGTCTTCTGGCTTCACAGCAAGCACATATCCGGTCAGCCTGCGTCTATCGAGCACGAAACGACGACAAAGGGGACAAAGAAACAGGTTGGAGTACACGGTGTCGTTACCTTCTTCATGCCGGTGTCGGTCTCGAACGCAGCGGGCGGCATCGTCGGCGCTGTCTTCTCGCCATTGCTGGCTGGCGTCTGCGTGCCTCCGCCTGATCCACCGTTGTTCCTCTTGTCGTCGTTGATGTTCTTCCCTTCTATCTCCTGCCGGCTCGGGTTCAGTTGATCTGGGTAGGCGGGAGGAGGAGGAGCGGCGGCGGCGTTGGACGGTGCCGCAGCGGCTGCGCCGCTGCGGAGGTGTTTCCTGCTGTAGATGGCATCGAGCTGGTGGAAGTACGGGCAGGTCTTGGAGTCCTCGGGCCTCTTCTTGTTGCTCTCCTTCACCTTCTTGTAGTACTTGTTGATGTTCTCCCACTTCTCCTTGCACCGCTTCGAGCTCCGGTTGTATCCCAGCCGCCGCATCCCGGACGAAATCTCCTCCCAGAGCGGACCCTTGGGACCGGTCTCCGGGTAGCGCATGTCCAGGTCCATGCGCAGCTGGATGAGCGCGTGCACCTCCGTCTTGGGCCACCGCGATGACGACGCCGCCCCTCCATCCCCTCCTCCTAGCTCGGAATCGACGTGATGCTCCGCGACGGCGGGCACCAGCTCGAGTGACGCGCCACAGGTCGGGGGCGCGCTGCGCGACGTGCCGGCGTCCTGCTGCGACGTATCCTTGGGCTGCTGTTGCGGCGGTTGCTGCTGGAGCGGCGCGGCTGAGATTGGCATCGACTGCGGTGTCGTCTGTGGCGACGGAGGCGGCGGCGGTTGCTGCTGACGAGAAGGTTGTTTCGGCGGCGGCGGGGTATGGACTGGCACCGGTGCTGGCATTGGGACGACAACGGCGGTAGCGGGCTGCACGGACTGCCCACCGATGCGCTGGAGGAAGGCGACGATGGCGGCGTCCCTGGACGCCGCGGCGGCGCGCTCCTGGGCGAGCTGCTCCAGCTCGCGGTTGAGGCGGGCGACCTCCTGCCTGCGCCACGCCTCCTCACGAGCCGTGCGCTCCGCCTCCCGCTTCTCCATGGTCTCCAGGAACCGCCGCTGCATTTCCTCCTGCCTGTCGACGACCTGCTGCATGAGCCCCTCGAAGAAAGTCATCATCTTCTTGCTGCCGCTAGCGCTGGCGCCGCCACCGCCACCGCCGCCGCGCTTCCGCTTGCCGAGGCGGTCCTGGCTTCCACCTGTCTCCGCCGTCATGTCGTCGTCCTCGGACTCGTCTTCGGACTCCGAGTCCGACATGGAAGAGAAGCTGAAGCCTTGCAGGTTGAGGGGCTGGTGGGCCCCGGGAGGCAGCTCCACCGGTGCCTGGACCTGCACCACCGCCGGCGCCGCCGACGATATGGGCGCTTGCTGCATCGGCCCCGTCGGCGGCGGCGGCATTGAACTCATCGGCGGCGGCGCGGATACTGGCGACGCGAAGGCGTGCAACGGCGGAGCGGTGCTTGCTGGTGGCAACTGCGGCGGCTGTGGCGCGGCTGCGTGCAGCGCCTCCAGTTCGTCGAAGAAGCGGTAGCTCTTGCCGTCCTGCCTGCCGGCGCGGCCTTCCTTGGTGCGCTTGTAGTACTTGTGCACGTTCTCAAACTTCTCCTTGCACTTCTTGGCGCTTCTCTTGTACCCCAGGTCGGCAAGCTTCCTGAAAGCCACAGCAGTGACAAAGACACAAGGTTCCGGTCAGCCATTACTTGCGTGCAACCAAAGACTCGAGCAATCTGCGAGGAGGAAGAATTAAATGATGGCAGCGTTTACAGGAGGAAGCGTCTAACGCAGTGGCACAACACATCGAGAGACCTCTGATCTCTGGAGGAAAGAGACAAGGAGACGGAAAGAATTGGAAATTTGAAGGACAGGCAAGAGGAGTGAGGAGCGAAAGCCGGCCGAAGGCAAGAGGATATGCTGCAGAATGGAATTATAGTTAATCACAGACCATCTCGTCTTTTTAGGGATCAGAGAGGATGTGAAGCTGATGATGCACTAGCGAATGAATGAAGGAAAATGGAGTGATGATGAGGAAAAAAAATACTGGAGCGATGAAAGCAAGGAGGCCGCATTGGGATGGGAGAGGAAGGCTGCCTTCCTTCTTTTCCCAAAAACTGGAGCCATGAAAGCAGAAAACAGTGGCAGACTGCAGCCTGTAGCGGCGGCAGCAGCTGCCTGCAGTCGGCACTCACCACACCGTGGTACGATCCCCGGGCGCCCAGATTCTTCACCCTACTACACCTACTCCTGCCTTCCAATTCTCTCTCTCTCTCTCTCTCTCTCTCTCTCTCCCCCCTCCATCCAGTGTCGCTGAAATCGAGAAGCATTTGATTAGGCCGGGATGGAAAATGGGAAAACAAAGCAAAATTCGAGGGGGGGAATTGGGCGCAGCGACGACGCAGGATAATTATCCATCATTTCATGTGGGGCGGCTGCTAAATTCCACGAAACCGTTAGCCGCTTTCCGCAGGGGAAAAAAATCATGCCGGAGACAGGCTTCTTGAACCGGGCTGCAAATGCGTTTGGAGTTTCTCTCTCCTCTCACTCCTTTCTTTTACCTGGAGACGTCCTCCCACAGGGGGCCTTTGAGCGTCGCGTCGCGGAAGGTGGCGTCCATCTCCGACCGGATCCTGATGAGCGCCTGCGTCTCCTCCCGCGGCCACCGGTTGCTGGACGCGCCTGACGACCCGCCGCCGCCGCCGCTGCCCATCATCTCGTCGTCGAAGCCCCCGCCGCCGCCGCCGGCGGCCCCGGACACCACGGCAAATTCTTCGTAGCTGGTCCTCGGTTGCTGCGGCTGCGGCTGCGCCGACGGAGGCCTGCTGCTCAGCGGCATGGGACCACCGGTGGCAGCCGCCGTCGGCGAGAAGGGGCCCATGTCCGGCGGCGGGGCCCCGAACTGTGAGCCGCCACCGCCACCACCCTGGTGGTGCTGCTGCTGCATGGCGGGCGCACCCCCGCCGCGGCGGTCCTCGGGATGAAGGCAGGGATTTAGTATGGCCGCCCTGCTGGCTAGCTGCGTAGTACTTGTAGAAGTGCGCAGTAGGGGATGGCAACTCAGTAGAAGTAGCAATTGGGGAGGGAGTACTCCTACCTAGCTTGGCCTACTAGTACTGAATTGTAGCCATGCCAGCCTAGCTCCCTCTCCTCCTCCTCTCTCTCCCACACACCGAGCGAGAGTGGTGTGGGCGACGAGAGAGAGGGATAGTGGAATTGGAGGGAGAGGATGAAATTGGAAAAGAGGGGCTGGTACAAGTAGGGAAGGGCCGGGGCGGGGGCGCCCGGCCGGAGGGCAGCAAGGAGGGCGGGCGGGGTTGGAGGAGAGAAGGATGAGGAGGGGTGGTGAAAAAGATGGGAGCGTGGACAACTGGAAAGGGTCCAAAGGGAAGGAGGGAGAAAGAAAGAAGCAAGCAAGCAAAGAGGCCGGGCCGGGCCGGGCGAGTGTGTGTGTGGGGAGGGACGGGACGGGAGAGGGAGAGGACGCCCTGGCTGGCTGGCTGGCTGGCGGCCGATGGAGAGAGAGAGAGAGAGCAAGGGAGGGCAGGCAGGGCGCCTACAAAAGGAAGGGCTGGTGGCGCATGTCCTGCCGTGTCGTACCCATGTGTATCTCCATCTACCCCCTGCCCGATCTGCTGACACCCTTCCCTTCTCCCAGCACGAAACGCAACGGCGCCAGAGCTAGCAACGACCTCTGCACACTCGATCGATCGGATCGACCGCCGGTTTACACGATCGGATCCTGCCCCTGCACGCGTACGTGTACGTATCGTATGCAGGCAGGCCTGGAACCGATCAGTAGTAGACACTAGTGGAGATCGAGCGATCGTCGGGTACTCACAGCCTGTTAGTGTTACGGGGCGGTGCCGTTTTATAGCCTGGGGCCCGGCCGGACGCCCATGGTGATGCATTGGATAGATATGGCGAAATTGATGAACCGGGACGCATGCGGACAAAACAGGGAGGGTGTGGGGCTGTGGGCTGCGCAGTAGTAGCTAGAGTGAGTGAAACGGAACGGCCTGCGCCGACCCCCCGCCTTCCGGGCACGTACCTTGCCCCCGTGCCGTGGTGGGGAGGGCGCGCGCGGACATCGCCCTCGTCGCCGTTGGAGCACAGCGCATGCACGCCAGGCCGGCCCCCTCACGCGCTGCATGCATGCATGCGTGGGGCTGAGGCGGCCGCCCGCCCCGGCCCGCGCGCCCGCACGCCGTGACACATCCCACTCCCACGTCCGCTCTGCATGCCCATGCCCAT
Source organism: Miscanthus lutarioriparius (assembly GCA_904845875.1). Classification (NCBI taxonomy): domain Eukaryota; kingdom Viridiplantae; phylum Streptophyta; class Magnoliopsida; order Poales; family Poaceae; genus Miscanthus; species Miscanthus lutarioriparius. Next base: position 23,170,787 of record CAJGYO010000012.1, on the reverse strand, counting down.
CTGTACCGCCGGGCCTCCTCCACGGCTCTATGGCTCTATCAATCTATCCGGTCCGCGCCGCCGTCGTCACGCAGCCCGTGTACAACGTCCGTGGTGGAGATAGATAGAGTGACTGCGCGCGCGCTGGCCAGCAATTAAAGATCCTTGCGTGAGCTATATAGACCCTGACCCTGGAGATATACTGGTGGAGGGAAAAGATTTTTGCTTTGCCTTCTGACTTCTTCATGCATGCATGAACGCCGCTGCTGGCCGCGTACGTATCTTTATATCTATATCTATCTACTACCCGCGCCGCCGCCCACCGCCGCTGGTGTGGTTGGCGTGGATAGATATGTGGGTCTCCACTCTCTCCAGGCTAGCAAGGATCGTCACCACATCTCAGCCTCTCAGATGTGGTGATTCTCAGCAGGCGCCGTGCTCGCGCGCATGGTCAATTATAATACTCCTATCTATTAGCAAACATGAATGCAATCATATACAGCACAGCTTTTGCACATCTTGTTCCGTTAACTCAACCTCCATGCGTATTAATATGTGCTCATCATTAATCTGGCAAGATATGCGTATCTCCATTTCCTTCTTGCTCAAACTGTATCTGCCGAGGTCTACAAGAGCTACAGCCTCGTCGATCATCACGGCGACACACGCACACGGCAGCCCACAGCCGTTTCTAGAGCCAGGATGGGGAGCGTCTGCGTCTCCTGTTTCTAGAGCCGGTGCCGGCGTCGCGAGGCTGGAGGGTAACGGCTTCAAACGGCAGAGGGAGACCGGAGACGAGCGCCCTAATGCCCATGGGTCCCAGCTGAAGCGGACGGTTGCGATGAGGTGGACGCGGCAGTACAACGTGGTTGGTTGTGGGCCGGCCGGTCCTTGTAGGCCCATGCAATGGTGCGTGGGGCAAAGCGGTCATTTTCTCGTTTATTTGTGTGCGCGCACGTCTGCCCGTATCCGGACAAGCCAGCTCTACAAACTTATTATTACCCAGAAAAATCTACAGTAACTTTTGTATATGTATACACGCACTTGATATGTACGTATCTGCACTCAGGGGGCGTGTAGTGTACAGCTACCGCACCAGGTAGTTCCGGTAATATAGACTAATAATACGATAAAAATACCCCACTTGCGGCCCACGGCGAAAGCCGCCTTCGGTTTTCCAGATATTATCAGTCAGAAACGTCTAAGTCGCAGGGTTCACATGTTACCAATTAATCATGTTTACAAAGCTGTCACGTACCAAGTTAGTTGTACTTTGTATATTTATCTAATGCCAGATGCCATCAACCATCCAGACTCTGGATTATCCGTGCTCCGTGCACCCAAACAGTACCTGGAGTAAAAAATGATCTCAGAGCTAACCCAGGATCATCTTTCTACGTGGTCACGCTGATAAACATGGTACTAAAATAGTCTACGTATTCTATCCACCGCTGGTAATCCGGCCAGTTGATGTGTGGTGTCACGAAATATTATTTGACCGAATGAACATGAATATCGCCCAGAAACGGCTGATTTAGGTGTGCTAGTCCATAGTGTAATTCTTGGTACATGCTGCCTCCGTCCTAAAAAAAATGGTTCTCATTTTCAAAAAGTTAAAAAAATCTAAATTTGATTAAATCTATATATAAAGTACTAACTTCTAGATGCCAAATAAGTATCGTTATATTAAATATAAAATATATTTTCATAATAAACTTATTTGAGCATAAAAGTTGATATTATTTTCTATAAATTTGGTCAAACTTAACAAAGTTTGACTGGCTCAAAAAACACATAGTTTTTATTATGTACTTAGACATAGCTTATATCAATAACACAAAAATGATTTCCACATATGTCAAGTTTTTTAGAGGCGGGTCCATCAAACCCTATATCACATTTAGTAATCAAATTTTAATTTTCTTGGTTAGGATGATCCCGCTGAAAATAGCAAAAACCAGCCTAAGCCGTTTTTTCAACTTGCTCTAATTGATCTGATTTTCAGTGGAGATGTGCTCTGTGATGCTATAAGCTCCTCCACCAAATTTCAAATCTTATGAAATTCGTTTGATTGGATTTTGACTTTTTCTCCTCCAAGGGCTGAAATCTGAAAAATCATCTTGAGCTGGTTTGTAAACCAGCCTAAGCTGGATTTCCATCTTTCTTTAGTTGAGCTGATTTTTGGTGGAGATGTTTCTCATGGTGTTATAAACTCCTCCACAAAATTTCATGTTGTTTGGAGGTTGTTTGACATTACTGAAAGCACTCTTTCTCGTTCGTTTTGACCTTCGATTGCTTCTGCATTTTTCTAGCCTAGTTTCTTGGGTTCGTAGTACCGCTATGACTACGTGATCTTGGCTAGCGCTACTCGAGGGGTTCCTAGATTAATTTTGGGACATAGCCATCGTATTATTGATATTTACTCGGTGAGAACATTTTAGGCTCCTATTCAACACCTCTGGTCACAGTTATCTTTAATACTCATATATGTTTTATATTATTTCGTAGTTGTTTCAAAGCAATATACAAAGTGATACGCTGCGCTTGTTGTGTTGCAGCGGTAAGCTACTGCTACACTACTGAGCGGGAGCTCTATGCTAGTTTTCCTAATTGAGATATGGTTTTCATTTAATATTTTATAAATTTCTTTGTTTTTTTAGAAAAGTTCTATTGCACATAGGATTATTCACAGCCTATATCAGTTTGGTATAAAGTTTAGTTTTGTTAATGTCCATCGACTACGCCTTTCAGCCTGATCTTAGGCCCTGACTCATCCTTCATGAACGAATCTTGCAGAGGAAACCTTGGGTTTTCGGGGCATTGGATTCTCACCAATGTTTTCGTTACTCAAGCCGACATTCTCGCTTCTGCTTCGCATATTGAAGAGGTTTAGTTAAATTTTAAACACTATAGTTTTTATAGTGATTTTATACTTTATTTCACTTATAAAAAGTTATTAAGTTATTTTTAGATTTTTTTGCATTCCGCTTATGATATTTTAAGTTCAAATACATCTTTTTCGTTGGTCATGTCGTCAAGCCAATGTGAACTGCCCATCTAGGTTTAAATCTTTATTTCAGTTGTACATAATTACATGCTCGTTGCCAATGAGATGCATTTCTTTGATAACTTTGTCAATCTTAAAATTAATTTACTACTCTAATTTAGTCATCGTTAGAAGGTGCTTATAGGGTTAGAGCATGTGTGTGTGCGTTGACAGAGGTATGTGTACCTACGCGTACATGGGTGTCTCTGCATCTACACCGCGAAAAAATATGATCATGTCAATGTCATGTCACTCCAATCCATCCACTCTAAATTAATAAATTCGAGAGTGAGAAAGTGAATGGTTTTGTAGCTGAGGGGTGAAAAACAAAATCAGACATAAAGACTACACGTCATCAATATGGGGCTATTGTCAGACCCCAACCTGAAAGTTACTAAGGTCAGTCTCAATGCAGATTTCATGCATATTGAATAGAGTGCCACATCAACAGAAATAGAGCTTTTGCATGTATCGAGGAGGAGAGAGAAGGGAAACGTTTCATGGGGACGAAACATTGGAAACCGGATGAAACCCGCAATGAGAGCCTTCCTTCCTTTTATCCCGTGCCCGACTTCTTCCTCTTCCTTCGAGTGCGGGTGAGGCCGTCATCGCTGCGGACGAGGCTGCCGCTGGGGATGAAGGGAGGAGGCGGCGCGGAGGGGAAGGCGGGCTCGCTTGACCACGGCGAAAGCTCGCTAAGCTCGTCTCCGTCCAGCGCGCAAGCTCGCTCCGGCGTGGGCGTGAGCTCCCCTGCTCCTCCACCTTGCCCTCGTCGTCTCCCTACTTCTCGCGGCGGCCATCAGGGGCACGGCAACGGCGACGCGCCGATCCCGCCGTCGCGCCCGCTGCTCGCGTGGACCGGCACCTGAAGGTCTCCCGCCCCTCCCTCGACAACGGCTTTGCTTCTCGACAACGGCCACATGCGATGGCACGCGCGACGAGCCGCGACATGCGGTGGTGGCTCTGGTGCGCTGCAGCTGCTGTCAGCCTCGAGTAGTTGTCGTGCGCGGTCAGCGGCGAGGAAGAGAGAGAAACAAGAGAGACACTGGTGGAACCCATGAAATGCTAAAATAACCCATAAAATTGTGCACCGAGAGAGACATGTTTCATGTTAAGTTTCACGTCTTGGAAACCGGGAGGTGAAACCTTCCACTGAGACTGACCTTAGTGACGAATTAGTGATGCGTCGCAAACATCCGTCACTTGTATATGTGTTACCTTTATATGTGTGTGTTTTTACATAACGTACATTTTTCAATCCATGGTATCCATGATAGAGGAGGTCCAATTTAATGGTCGTATATGCCCAAAAAAAAAGGTACATAAAAATGTCAGGAGGAGCACACCCCTTAGGCAGCCCACATGCATCTTGTAACATGCGCATACTTGCTCAAATCAAATCACGAGAGGGTACAACTCAAGAAACTAATGGTCTACACTAAAGCTTCAACAACACCGCGCTTCAAGGTTGGCGTGCGTACGTGGCGCACGCAACTGGAGCGCATTCTGTCTGCCAGTGCCAGCCAAGCCATGGCATCATTAATCATATCCCTGATACCGCTACTGTACGTTACGGCCAGTTCTCTCTTAACTTAATCATAGGCTACTAGCTGTGTTGATCATTGCCCAAGCAAAGTTAGAATAAAAAGGAGGCTGGAGGCGCTGTTATTTGCGTGCGCTGGCGGGTGGAATCTAACACTCCTGCCGGACTCGGTGTTTCCGTGATTTCGCAGCGTGATCCATGTTACTAATATAACTCGGCCGAGGTAGTAATGATTGGTGATGGCCTAGCTTGTTGAGCGCGCGCGCGGCCATTATAAAAGCGGACCTCCTTATTATGGATAGATAAATAGGGCACGGATGGATAAATTAAGGGACAAGGGATTAAACAAAGCGCTTTTAACTACCAACTGATGAGTCTGATTTGACAAACTTTATAATACGTATCGAACAGAAGTGACTTTGCTAGTTGCTATATACTTCTACGTGGTTGTCTTCAATTCAGAAATTGCGCTCGCGGCTCGCGTGATCGAATTGGAGGTGTTTACATTTACACGCATGACGATATTCTGAACTCCGTGTGTGCAGCTGGAAGCATGCATGCATGCCATTCGCATGGTCGGTGCCGTATGCAAGACGCGCAAACACAAACACATCCATCATATTTGTCGAAGCGGGCAGGATGTGATGATCTCATTATGCTTGGTGAAATGAAAACAAGCATTACAAAGTCACACACGGCAGTTTTTACAAAACCAGCAACGTGACAACGCGATCGGGTTAAGTTTTGACATTTCAACGTATGTATAGTACTCTGTGGTAGGTACGGCTAAATTATAGTGTCTGAAGAAAAATAATAACTCGCCAATGAATAATGCAATCAATATTGTGGGAGCCACTATATTCTATGAGTAGTATTTCTGAAAGTTTAAGTTGCACTGTTTCAATAATCAAATCAGCGAGCAGTAATCGTATGCTGATGCTTATGCTGAAACGTCAACCATGTTCGTTGATGTTGAAATTTGGCTTTATGCTGATGCTTATGCTGAGATGTTGTGAGAGGAAAACACTATTCCATAGCTGAAAAGTAGTTTTGAATTGTACACCATGAGTAAACGGTTAGAACGTAGCTGTCATGGTTAGCCGCGAAATGGTGCCCAAGTACAGTTCACAAAGCTCAACTTACCAGCTGTAATCCTGTAACAACGATGCAGCTGACAATCATGGATGATATGATTGACAGTTGCATATATACTATAATCCAAATCAGGCAGACTAGTTTTGTCTGAATAAACCCATAAAAAAAACTGATTCGGTTCAGCTGTTAGCAAGAGGTTAATCATTTACAGGGATGCCCAGGATAAAATAAACTAGCTATCCTCCATGCCTCGCATGACACATATTATTCTCCAAACAATTAATATGATCCGATGATACGTACGTGAATATACAAAGTCGCCTGTTTTGGCGCAGCAAAGTCAAGCGTCTCCTTCATGCGTTGTTGGCGTGGTCCACATTCGGTTTAAGTCATAGAAATATGATGATGGCGCTTTCTTTTCCCGTTATCGCACGGCTCTTTTTTCAACCGGCTGCAAGAATTTGGGCGGGACGCCGCTTTTCTCCTCCAGTACTTTTGACATCAGTTTATTGCATTCTCTGCTCTCGTGGTCAGGCTAGAGTCAAATCGTAAGCAGACATTTTCTTTCAGCAGTTATTAACTGAGAAACAAAACAACGCCGTTTCTCGTGCTTATTTGCAACCCAAAGTCCAGTAAATTAATCTCAACGGTGCTGTCAGTGCACCAGTATATATCGTCTGCCCTTTTATGAGCTTGAATAACACAACCAGTAGGTACGAGTACGGCGTCTCTACTGGAGCAGTTGGGCATGCCTCCACTCCATCCATGCCAAACTGTGGAGTTTACAGGAGGTTGCTGGGCTTCATTTTTCCGGCCGGGTTACCTGCCCTTGCACACAGCACCATTCATATTCGGCCAGTCCGGGGACCATGGGCGACGCAAAGTTTGCCGTGGAAGTTACGGGCTCCATTCCGTGCCTGCCAACAAGATCGGGCCACCCCATCCTTCCTCCAGCCTGTATTCTCTTTCTGTAGCGTCGCGACCTCGCTCACTCTCGCGCTCCCTCCTTGGATGCGTCGCGCCATCTCCGATCATCGGTCGGGGACCACGGCTGCTGCCTGCTGGTCTTTTTCTTCTCTCCCTTCGCTCTCTCCCCGCCCCGCCTGTTTCGGCTTCCCGCTTCCTCGACCCATCTCTTCTTTCTTTATGCGCAGACACATCGCATCTGGGCGTCCAGAAACGAAAACTGTATTGTATTCAGATTCAGATTCAGACTCAGATTGGTTAATTATCTAACCCTCATCACTTCGGTTCACGTCTAATCCCTGTTGCTCCAGCCAGCCACTGATGAAAATTCAGGCAAGCCAGCTTTAGAGATGGCGGTGCAGTGGAGTTCCCAGGAGGACACACACAGGTAGCGTCTGCTGGCCCAGGCAATTACAAAACGCAACTTGCGCGCCCAGCCACGGCCAGCTCGCGCTCTATCTACAAATGCTGGCTTTTACTCGGCTAGCTCCGCGCTCATGCGGGCACATGACCCTGTTTGTTTCTCACAAGCTTCTCCATCAATTTCACCAGCCCGGCGATCGCGCTTTGCGCTGTGCGATGCGTCGCAAAAGGTAGCGCTTTATCCCCCAGCAGAAAGGACGGCGTCCGTCTTGCATTGGGTGCTGGATGGATGGATCGATGGACGGGTCGACGAACGAACCGCACGCAAACACGCCCACAGCGCACCGGCACCGCCGCGCATGTTACCCTGTTCCCCCCTGTCTCGCTAGCGGCTAGCTACGAGTACCTAGCTGTGATAGAGCCCGACCCCGACCCCGACCCCGACCCCTTTCTAGCGTTTAGCAGCATTTGCCAGGACCGGCCCCGGGACAGTGCGGTTACGTTCAACTCCTGTGATGCGTCTGATCTGACCGGAGCTACTAGCATCTCCAGCCAGCCCAGCCACCACCCGGCCGGGCGCGCCCGGCGCGGCGCGGGCCGTGGAAAGCAAAGGAAAGGAGCAGCGTTGGCCGGTGGCGTTCGTCGGTCGTTGTGTGTGCGATCGCGTCGCGTCGTCTGGTGGCAGTGGCACACACACGGCGCGGATGGCCAGACAGCGGTACCGCGGAATAAAGCCGCCGGGGACCTCCCCTCGTGCGGCTCCGCCATAGCAGCCCTAGCACCTGCCTTTTCTCCCGGGCCCGATCGACGTGCCAAACCTCCCGCGCGCGCGGGGCACGCCGGCCCAATTCGACCGGTGGCACGCAACATTCTTGGGGGGCTGGCCGACCGAGGATCCAGTTCCCAAGTGCGCCGGTGGCCGGTGCCATCGCTCTGCCAGCCCTGACACATTCGGGTCTGGTCTGGGGCAAGTACCAACCGGGGTGAATGGACGCGCGCAAATGCGCAAGTTGATGCATTAGTCCAGGGTGACTGGGTGAGTGCTAACTGCTAACATGCCAAGTGGGGCACGCTCTGGTCCGGTCTGATGTTACAGATGAGTTTATACTACAAGAGAAGAAAGGCAAACGAGCCTACTGATGTTAGAGTGACGAAGTGAACTCGTCCAAGAACAACCAACGCCGCCCATGACTCCGGAGTCCGGACGCGCTCCGGCTCACGGGGCGTGGCGTGACAGCCCGGGACACTGTCCCCATCGGCGTTAGATGCGCTGCTCACCGGCGAATCGAAGATGACAGAGAGCACTGATCGATCGGATCGTGCGCACCCCACCGCTCCACGCCAAGCCATCGGTATCATCCACTGATTTATACAGTCACTCGTCCGTTCGTTCGTTCGCTCGCTCCCTCATGATTATATTCACCACCCTGCCTGATACATATCTCCCATCCATCGGGCATTCGGGCGACGGCAGCAGCCAGCTACTAGCTGGAGGACCAATTACGTGATGTGAAAAACCGCGCACACGTTCCGCGTGTGCCTACGCCCACGAAGCGGCGACGAAGGCGTCGGCGAGGCAGAGAGTTACCGACAAGGTCACGCCCGGTTTACAGGAACAGTGACCCATCCGTGCCCCCATGCGATGCGATACAACCCCACACGGGTCCAGGGCAGATGGGCTGGGGGTCACTGTTCACGCGAGTAGCGCCACATGCCAGAGCATGCCCGCGGTCCCTCGCTTCGCTCGGCGCGCGCAAGCCAGGCGGACCAACAGGAGCGAGCGCTAGCTGGGCATACGGGGAATTAGCACCTTGTAATCCAACAAACAAAACCCGTCCATCATCACAGGCGAATCTAACAACAATCGCAGGGTACGGCCGCCGCGCAGAGAGAGAGAGAGAGAGAGAGGGATCCATCGATCCGTCCAGGAATATAACCACGTGCTCGTCCAGCCCCGTTTCAACAAGAGCTGTAGTAGTATATGATTCCTCCTGATGTACATACGCCGCCATCTCATCTGTGAATTTGGTTCCGCGAGCTTCCCGCGCATCATGTAGCTAGCTAGCTATAGGACGCTATAGCTAGCAATGCCGATCGCGGCATCCATGAGACGTCGCGTCGATTGGTCCATCCGTCGATCCCAGACCGATCACCGGTGCATTATACGGCACCACGCCGCACCCATCCCTCGCCCACGGGCATACAGCGCCTACACAGGGCGGCACGGTTAGTCAACCTCCGCATAAAAAAGCCGGCGTGGCGCGGCCATCACTCGCCGCCGTAATCAAGCCCCGGGCGGCGCGCGTGCAACCGTGACCCGTCGCGGCCGGCCGGGAGTGATCCGTAGTAAACCGTGCGCTTTATGGCCGTTGCGGGCGCGCCGACAAGTTAGAACCATACCAGCAGTCGAGAGAGCCGGGCCCGACGAGACGACGGGCGGAGACCGGAGAGGGCGGCACGCCTGTCCTCCGGGTCCGCATGCGTGCCGGGCGCCGTGCCTGATACCGTGTTTCTTTTTCAGATTTGCTATTCTATAACCTTTTCTTTTTTTTTTCTCCCGCGGCACGTGAAAACGGATCGGCAGAATCCGGCAGGCGCACGCAGCGCCCAGCTCGTTTTCATCGCGGTTCAGGCTATTTACGTGCCCATTTATGGCCCCGGCCGGCCGGCTTGCCCCTTCGACTCTGACGGTCTGACCACCGCATCGCAGGGATCGATCATCGATCTGCTTGCTACTCGTGCATGTTTAGTTCCTAAAATTTTATAATTTTTTTTAAGATTTCTCATCACAAATTTTTAGCGCAGGCATAAAGCATTAAATATGAATAAAAAATAAAATTAATTACACAGTTTAGACGAAATTCACGAGATGAATCTTTTAAGCCTAATTAGACTATGATTGGACATTAATTACCAAATAACAACAAAAGTGATATAATACCATTTTCTAAAAAAATTTGTCAACTAAACGAGGCCCTACTCATGCCTGGATGTACTACTACGTCCTTCGTCAGGCAGTCTCGCGCCGTGTTTAGTTGGAGAGAAAGTTGGAATTTGGGTACTGTAGCACCTTAGTGTTTAATCATAGACTAATTAGGGTCAAAACGTTCGTCTCGCAATTTCCAACGAACTTGTGCAATTAGTTTTTTTTATCTACATTTAATGTTTCATATCACGTATCATAAGATTCGATGTGATAGATATTGTACCATCTTTAGGATAAGTTTTTGGAACTAAACGCGCGCTCGGTCTCTCGGAGGCAATGCAACTGGGCTGGACACGCGCGATCAGCTGGGCCGGGCACATGCATGAAAGCGAGGCACCAGTACCGCCCCGGCGGTAGTACAGCGAGCGCGCCATGATTAGATCCGATCACGGGTGTGGCCTCCAGATCTGACAGCCAGGATTTGCAAGTGAGGTAATCGACCTCGACACTGGCCGTGCCTGTGCAGCTGTGCTCCCCGCGGATTTGACACCTCGTCCACGTTCGCATCGGTCGATGGATCCATCCGTCGGTGGACGTTTTCTGCCGGCTGGCGCCAGTGGTGATCTCTGTTAGCAAATTTAGGGCCGGATGAAACGAACGGCTGAAATCGCTCGGGCTGAAATCGGCCCAGTCGGGAAGACAGATTCCTGGTCCAGACCTAGGTTGCGGCCTGGATACGGGGGATAGCCACGTGCGCTGGTGGGCCGCTGGCCATTTCTGCCGTAGGGACGCGTGCGCGCAAGCAGGCCTCTAGGCCGAGGAGGTTTCGGGCTGAATGCACGGTAATTTTAGAATTTGTTTTATATTTTTAGAAGCATTTGTTTGATAATTCTTTGTTGAGTTTGAAGTTCAATCGTTGCTCAAATTTTGAACCAACGAGAGAATTTGTACAGAGAGAAGTTAAGTACATAGAAATGCTTCTGATAATATTAATTTTAAGATTATTTTTTATGTTTTCGCTGCAATAATGTTGATTATCTTCTAATTAAATTCGAACCAACGGGAGAATTTAATTTTGAAGAGTAGTTATATGTTTTTCAAGTTGAGAACAATATTATAAATTTATTCATGAGTTTTTTTCCATGTATTAATTCCATTTCTGCCCAACGGGTATGTGGAATTAATGTAGAAAAATATTATATTTATGATATTACTATTTTTCTGACCAAAGTTGATTATAGCAATATTATAATTTTTTATTTATGAGTTTTATGCATTAATTCTATTTTCAGCTCAACAGTGATGTAGAATTAATACAACAACGGGCTGCTCTGCTGGGCTATGTGAAGGAAAAGTTTTTACGCCGTTCTGCTTTTTGTTGGTACGACAAATGTGAAAAGGGAACTCAGCTGGCCCAAAATGAGTTGAGCCAATTTAGTGCTGTTTTGGGTCAAAATGAGTTTAGCAATTCTCTCACTTAAGTTTCCCCTGTTACTTAGTTTATTAATTTTCTAATTAAATTGAAACCCACGGGGAGATTTAATTGAAAAATGAAGTATAAGTGAATGTTTTAGTCGTCATGACTAAGTTTTCGTTACTATAAATAGTATATTTTTCTCCATCATTATGATAAGAGTTGCAAGATTAAACATGTGTCTTACAGAGTATTCGAATTTATTTCTGAATTTAATGTCTTGAATGTTCAAACACTTCCTGTGTCCTTAGAGCTAATTCCGACATTTACGTCCCATTTAGGGAATTATCCCGCATGGGGAGAAAGTTTAGCATATTACTTATGCTAGTAAATCCTGTATGGTGGAAGAAGTTTTGTGATGACTCATGTATTTTTGTGTATCCCGCATAGCGAGAGAAGTTTAGGGTAGCTCTTATGCATGGTCAATACTAACCAAAAGATAAGAAAAACATGCGAGCGTGACTTGCAGAAGTACTGCTAATAAAAGATCTTGTTGAGTTCTTGAAGTGGAATGAGGAAAGTGTACTCCTATACGAATTAAGAAATAACTTTGTTTGCATAACATAATCATGTGAATGAAGTAAGTCATAAGTGTCTCCTCGTTCATAGGAGTTCTGAATAGTTCTTAAAATTATGGCAGTAAAGTTTATGCCACATTTCGAGGGGGCGAATTGTGAGATCAATTAAGAGTGAGATAAAGATCAATTAAGAAAAATACTCTTCATTAAGAGTGAGATAAAGATCAATTAAGATGAATGTGACCGTCGGAGGAGTACAACGGTCATAATAACGATACCCCTAAACAGAGAAATAGCTAAATTCCTGGACCTTTTATAGTTTAGATAGGAAGATAGCGTAATCAGCCAGAATTCATACTGAAAGATCAATTAAGATGAATGTGACCGTCGGAGGAGTACAACGGTCATAATAACGATACCCCTAAGCAGAGAAATAACTAAATTCCTGGACCTTTTACAGTTCAGATAGAAAGATAGCGTAATCAGCCAGAATTCAACTAGAAGAGCCTCAAAGATATTAAGACAGTGCTTAAAGCGTCATATGAGGTTTTAACAGATTAAACCCAAATAAGAAATTTGAAGATACACTATCTTTATAGATGATGGGTTAATCTGGGGGAGCATAGTATGTAGAGACCTAAAACTAGAAGAGAAGCGAGACTGCGTGCCCACTCTAGTGATTCAAAAACAACAAATTTCTCAATACCTGTTGATGCTGTATGACTTACACAACACCTGTTGTTAGTTTTTCGAAGAAGATGAATAATGTAAACAAGGATCTTGTAATACAGGAGCCTGTAGAATCAATTGTCTCATGACAATGAAGAGCAACAACAGTCCCATATGAAAGTGCCATTAGCTTTTTCTGATGATTATGAAGCCTATGTTGGTGAAGAAATTCAAATAGAGGGTGATCCCACCTCATTTGAAGAAGCCATGAGAAGCGCTCACTCGTCTAAATGGCAAGAAGCTATGGAAGCTGAAATGAATTCGATGAATACCAACGATGTTTAGGACTTAGAAGAAATTCCTAATGGAGCAAAAACAGTAGGCTGTAAATGGATCTACAAGAGAAAATGTGACTCCAAAGGGAATGTTGAAAGATATAAAGCATGACTTGTAGCAAAAGGCTTTACTCAAAGAGAATGAATAGATTACAATGAGAGTTTTTTCTCCAGTCTCATGCAAAGATTCTTTTAAAATCATAATAGCGTTAGTGGCACATTACGATTTAGAGTAACATCAGATGGATGTAAAGACGACATTCCTCAACGGGGATTTGTATGAAAATATTTAAATGGCATAACCCAAAGGTTTTGTCGTGGAAGCAAAAGAACGTATGGGATGCCGCCTGCAGAAATCCATTTATGGGTTAAAACAAGTCTCTAGACAGTAGTATTTGAAGTTGATGAAATAATAAGAAAGTTTGGGTTTAAAGAGAATGAGAAGGACAATAGCGTTTATGCAAAGTTCAAGAATGGAAAATTTATTTTCCACATCCTGTGTATAGATGACATCCTACTCACTAGTTGTGATGTTAATCTGTCATTGGAGAAGAAGTTCTTGTTCTCAAGTTTCAATATGAATGATCTTGGTGAAGCGCCATTGGTTCTAGGAATTGAAATTCACCGAGATAGAAGAAAAGGGATATTAGGACTATCGCAAAGGCATACTTAGAAAAGATTCTAAAGAAATAAAGTATGCATGCGAGTAAACCTAAGCCTGCTCCTATAGTCAAGGGTAATAGATTTGGGAACCTTCAGTGTTCCAGGAACCAATATGAGATCGATCAAATGAACATGGTTCCATATGCTTCAGATGTTGAAAGCTTAATGAGTGTATATCGATGTTTCACCACCGATAGCCTGCCACAGGAGTACCTGGGGCAGTTTGTTCGGGCTTCAGCGTATGCAGAACTCGACGGTAAACGCAAGAGAGTCGATTTATCCTGGTTCAGACCCTCGATCGTGATCGAGTAATAGCCCTACGTCCAGTCGGTGTTAGCCTTTGCATTTGATTGATTGTAAAGTGTTCATTCTCTCTAGGAACCCTGCCCTCCTTTATATAGTCAGAAGGCCAGAGTCCTAGTTGATTTACAATAAGAGTTCCTAGTAGGATTATAGGATAATACTACTACTAAGATTATATGGGAAGAATCCTAGTTAGACTAGATCTTCTCCCTTCCTTGCGGGGTATCCCGTGGATCCTGCATCGACAAGCCCCCAAGCACTTCATGGTTAAGCTCTGGAAGCCTCGTCTTGTTCCTTCAGGCCTTGCCGAGTAGGAACAAACGTCGTCCGAGTGCTTTCTTGAGCGAAACTGTGTAGCGCTTCTTGGGATCTTCGAGTGGTTTGTGCTTTTTTGAAGAAAAAAGTATACCCATTTGGGTGTAGCCCCCGAGCCTCTTGCTTTTTGGAACAAGGAGCTAGAGGGTCTTGTCTTGAAATTGTTCTGATTCTTCGTCGAATGTCTTCCGAGCATATACCTGGGTTCTTTATCAAATAGAACTCGGATATAGTTTTGTTTCTTTTTGTCATGAAGTCTTGAAGTGGTCTGTCTTGAAGAAGTCTCCTTGGTGACATGCGCTTTTTCGAAGAAAAAAGTGCACTCACTGAGTGTAGCCCCTGAGCCTCTTGCTATTTGGAACAAAAAGTTGGAGGGTCTTGAATCTTATGTTGTTTGACAACTCTTGTCTTGAAGAGGTCTTTTGAGTGATGTGTGCTTTTTTGAAGAAAAAGTGCACTCACTGAGTGTAGCCCCCGAGTCTCTTGCTATTTGGAACAAAGAGTTGGTGGGTCTTGAATCTGAGTTGTTCAAAGGACTGAAAACCTCTCCTGTTGTAGTCCCCGAGCATTATTCAAAAAGAACTCGAATACATGATCTTGTCATATTCTATGGTAGTCTGCTGTTGTCAGATGTAGTTGTATGGTGGTGGTTGAGTGTAAATACCGTTTGTTCACGGGTTGTACAGTGTTAGTATATTCTTCTGAATATGTTCGTTCTTGAGTACTGTTCCTTCACGCCTGAGTCCTCTTTCATTGAATTCTGTCTTTTCACTGTGTTCTTTGTTAGGTTTGTTCCGTTGGTGCTCACGGTCCATGTGCACCGCTTCTTTGGCCTATAAATATCCTTCTTGTGTGTTGTTTTGATTCATCGAGTATTTTGTTGCGTGGTCTGAAATCTCCGTAGTCATGAATATGATAGTTTGTGATGTAGAGCAGCCTCCGGGCGTATTTTGTAGTTTTTGTATATCTTGTTGTAGCTGGAGGAAGTCTTGTGATAGGGATTAAAGGTAGACTAATCCCGCAGCGGCATTGTACCGGGAAGTACGTGACGGTAGTTGGAGGAAGTCTTGTGATGTGGGATACGTTCCTTCATCCAGCAGTTCTGGGTTGATCCTCGTCGCCTGCCCTGAGACTGTCCGGTGCAGATCAACACCATATCTAGCATCACATCGGACTTGGGTAGACAGATGCCTGCAGGCTTCTCTTGGTCCATGTTGTCCCGCCGTGCTGCTGATCTCTGCCTTGGATGTGCTGCGTTCTTCCTTTGAAGAAAATAGTGTAGCCGAGTGTGGTTTGTTCTACCGAGTAGCAATTTGAAACACGTAGTCGTTCCAAAGCCTAGTTGTGTCCGGGTTCCTCGTTGCTACCTTGCTTGTCGTAGTTCTAAGTTCGTTGGGTCTTGTAAGATGTGTAATATTGTATTTTTTTAAAGCCATTTATAATGGAAAGAATCTTGTCTTCTGAGTTGTCATTCTTTTTCCTACTGAAGTCCTGGTTGTTTACGAGATTCCCGAGTTCTTTCTATAAGAACCGGGTTCTTGTGTTCCTTATGAGGTAACCCTTCGTTGCTTCATGGTTGATGAGTTCTTTTTATAGTAATATGATAACTCTGCTGTTGTGCTGGATGGATAAGTCTGAAATCTGCCCGTTGAACTGTACCGTTGTGTAGAAGTGTGCCGTCCGTCATTTCAGCTGTGTCAGTTGTTGTGAGAAATGAATCATTGCGTTCTCATGCCGTGTTTAAATGGGCCTGGTGGGCCGCATTTTTATTGCTGTAAAATCTATTTAAAGGCCTTTCTTCTTCTTTTTCTTTGCAGCCCTGCTTTTGCCTTAAAACCTTAGTCTTCAAAACTCCGCCGCCACTATTGTCGCCGTCCTCTGAGCGCCGCCGTCTGAGCCTCACTGCTTCTTAGTGCTTTGTTGCTTTCGCTAGTATATGGGTAGGAAGAAATCAACGAGCAAGTCCCAGGCAACCTTTGTAGATGAGGAGACTTCGCTTTCTGTGATTGAAAATCAAGAATTCATGGCCATGAGGGCTGCTCAGAAGATCTGGCCGGCTCCGACTACAACTGAGGATCAGTTGCGCGAGCTTGTTAGTGATGGTCTGATCTAGGGCAAGGAGTTTGCTGATTGGAGAGCTCCAGGCTAGCATCGGGCCCCAACTCTAGGTCCTGGTGAGATTGTTCTTTTTGTCTCCTTTATCCGTGCCGGACTCTGCCTTCCTGCTTCTACTTTTCTTCACTGATTTCTCAATTATTTTGGGATTAGCCTGAACCATCTTGCTCCCAATGCTGTCCTTCATCTTTCTGTTTTTGTTCATCTTTATGAAACTTTTGTTGGAATTCCTCCTTCTCTTTCTCTCTTTCGTTACTTCTTGTAGGGTCGAGATGGCGGACTAGAGGGGGGGGTGAATAGTCTTTTCTAAAATTAATCGCGTCGGCTAACCGATATAAATGCGGAATTAAAACAATCGGTCTAGCCAAGACTACACCCATCTATATATGTTCATTAGCACCTTGCAAAGATACTAATAAAGCAACTAAGGTGCCGGGCTAGCTAGAGCTCTCCTAAATAATTCTAGGAGCAAGGTCACACAAACCTATGCCACTAGTACTTTAAGTAACAAGGGAGCTCCTACACATGCTAGTAAGCAAAAGCACAAAGCTAACTAAGCTCACTAGCAATGCTCAATAACAAGGCAACCAACGCCTAATTAGAGAGCGCAAATACTTAGCTACACAAACTAAGCAATGTGACTAACAAGGTTATTAAAACCAAATTAGCCACACAAGAGAGCTACTTCTATGCTACACAAGCAAGAAGGTAATTAGCTAGCTACACAAGCTATCTAATTACAAGAGCAACTACACAAGCTTAAGATATATATATATATAAGTAATTCCAAGCTTGTGTAATGGGGATGCAAACCAACGGGAAGAACAAGGTTGACACGATGATTTTTGTCCCGAGGTTCACGTGTTTGCCAACACGCTAGTCCCCATTGTGTCGACCGCTCACTTGGTGGTTCGGCGGCTAATTAGCATCACCCGCTAATCCCACACGTCGGGAACCGCAAGAACCTACCCCTTGAGTGAGGGTAGCTCAATGACACGCTTTACTAAAGTTGCTCTTCGCGACTCCCGCGGGGCGAGCACAAGTACCCCTCACAAGCACTTCTCCGGAGCGCCGCACAAGCTTCTTGCGGGCTTCGACGGAGACCACCACCAAGCCATCTAGGAGGTGGCAACCTCCAAGAGTAACAAGCACCACCGGCTTGCAACACGACCACCTAGTGCCACTCGATGCAACCTCACGATGCAATCGTACTAGAATCGCTCACTCACATAATCGAATGATCACTATCAAGTATATGTGTGATGGAGGGCTCCCAAGCACTCACAAGCATGGACACTAAGTCTCCTTAGGTGCTCAGCACCAGCCACGGCCGAGGGCCACTTCTATTTATAGCCCCAAGGGCTAAACTAGCCGTTACCCCTTCACTGGGCAACGGTCGGGCTGACCGGACACTCTGGTCGAGTTGACCGGACGCTGGACCTCAGCGTCCGGTCGCCCGCAGACGGCCACGTGTCCTGATTCCAACGGTCACTTGATTTGACCGGACGCAGCAGCTTTCAACTGACCGGACGCTGAACCCCCAGCGTCTGGTCGTTTCTAGTAAGGTACCGACCTCGACCGGACGCGTCCGGTCACACTTGATCGGACGCAGCCAGCGTCCGGTCACACTCCAGCTTCTGCTTCATCGTACGTCAGCCTGACCGGACGCAGCCTGCCAGCGTCCGGTGCATTCAGATCCAGCGTCCGGTCAGTTGACCGACGCCAGCATCTTCGCGACTAACTCGTTTTCACTTCTAACTTCATCACCCTTACTCCAATGTGCTAACCACAAGAACTTGCATCCGGCGCAATAGAAAATAGGCATTCTATTTTCCCGAAAACGTCGAATCACCCAAACCCATCTCACCCCTGCAAACACCACCTCCTTTGTAAATGTGCCAACACCACCAAGTGTACACCACCATGTGTATGTGTGTTAGCATTTCCCCAATCATTTCCCAAAGGATGTTAGCCACTCAACTTGCCACGCCACTCGATCCTAGCGACAATGTAAAGTTAGATCACTCGAGTGGCACTAGATGACCGATATCCAAACAAGTTTGCCCCTCTTGATAGTACGACCATCTATCCTAAACCCGGTCATAAACTTCTCTACACACCTATGACCGGTGAAATGAAATGCCCTAGGTTATATCTTTACCTTGCGCATTCCATTCCATCTCCTTCAATGTCGATGCAACACATGCACCAACACAATCAACAACGATATGATCCACTTCATATCATCACATGATCATATTGGTTCATCGATCTTGACTCTACTTGCTCTTCACCGTTTCTATCGTCCATCGGCGCCAAGTCTTGCTCAAGCTTCACCACCACGCGGTCCATCACTCCAAAGCCTTTGACTTGCCCTTCACGCTTGCAACCGGTCCATCAAGCCAAGTCTTGTCTTGATCTTCTCCACCTTGATCACATGACTCAATGTCATGTCTCATGTGCAATAAGCTCCTTCATCATCACATGTGTGAGCTTTGCAACATCTCCAAGCCATTTTCACCTCCATGGCATATGTTGCTCATACACATGTACCTGTGGACTAATTACCTGTGTATCTCACATAAACATAATTAGTCCACCTAGATTGTCACTCAATTACCAAAACCAACAAGGACCTTTCAAACCCCACAGCAAACTTCGAGCACCTGGGCTCGGGAATAAAGTCACCGACCGACTGAAACTGGACGTGGGGCACGTTGCCTGAACCAGTATAAACCCCGCGTCATTGAGTGCTAGGCCACATCCGATCACAACGTACGACAAAACTACAAATATTTACGTGTTGGTCACTTTGTGCACCGACACAAGTAGTATTCATTCTACAACGCTCTAACTCACAAGATTTAAACTAAAACATAATTTACAAGGCATATGTCTACAGGTATAATTTAGAGTTAAATACAAGCCACCCTGCGTAATCTTGCCACAGTGTATCACTTAGGTCCATGAACTTAAAAGACTATTTCTGGGTCACTAAACTTATCCAATGATACATCGCATGTCCATATTATCCATGTCGGCACCTAACCGCCTATGTGTCGTACTGATGTGAATATTAATCTGTAGGGTCCACATTTCATCCACACTGTGTTTCTCTTCTCGCCTTGCCTCTTCTCTCTCTAGCTTTCGATGGCGCTTGGCGATGCTTCCTCGCCATCGACCATGGTCAGGGATGAGTGGCCAGTGCGGGTAGAGGCGAATGGTGGGATGTGATCCAGGGACTGAAGTTTAGTCCTTGTTACATCGGACATTCAGATGCTAATTAAGAGAATTAAACATGAACTAAATATAAAACTAATTGCACAAATGGAGACTAATTTACGACACCAATCTATTAAGCCAAATTAATCCATCATTAACACATGTTTACTATAGCACCACATTATCAAAATATGAACTAATTAGGCTTAATAGGTTCGTCTCACAAATTAGTCTCCATCTGTGCAATTAGTTTTGTAATTAGTCTATGTTTAATACTTTAAATTAGTGTCCAAACATTCGATTTGATAGGG
Source organism: Miscanthus lutarioriparius (assembly GCA_904845875.1). Lineage (NCBI taxonomy): Eukaryota > Viridiplantae > Streptophyta > Magnoliopsida > Poales > Poaceae > Miscanthus > Miscanthus lutarioriparius. Next base: position 23,150,944 of record CAJGYO010000012.1, on the reverse strand, counting down.
ACTAACGTTTAAGAGAGGGTATCCAAACACCCTGACATGTGGACCTAATGGGTCGTTATTTATATTAGCCTTTTTTTTTTGCCATACATTATTTATATTAGCCTTGGCACTTAGGTAGCAAGGTGCTGGCATAGTGACATATGGGTAATATGGACATGTAGTTACCATTTTATAACTTTAATGACCTACATAAATATATTTTAAGGTCCGGTACCTAATGACACACCATAAAAAGTTCATGTATTTAAATCTATTAAGCGGACGACGGGTAGATTTTGATGTTGCAATGCAAACACCTTTTGTCTATGGATTGATTGGATGGTGAAGTGTAGCCCGTGAACGCGCCAAACTTGTGGTGCCGTTCTGCCAATCATGTTGTCCAACCGCCCCTCATCATAACAAAAAATACTAAAAAAACATGTTGACTGTGGATAAGTGGACTCAGTTAGGAGCTCCTCCAATCTCCGTTCTCGCATCCAGGTCGTCACTGACTCACTGTTACTCCAGCGGTTGTGCATGGACCGGAGAAAATTTCCCGTGTTATAGCCTGCCGAGGAAGATGCATGTGTGGAGCAAGTAATTCCACGCGGAAGGCCAGCCGCCGCCGCCGCCGCCGCGTCATGGCTGACCGCGTTACCGTCTCCGTCCCCGTCTGCCTTTTTAGCGATTACAGTTCACAAGAAAGAATTTCTGATAGCATCAAGGCAGCCAGTGCGAAAGAGTTAGTTCTTTTCTTCACGGATGCATAGGCTTAGCAGACTAGCGCCTAGATCAACCTCGCAAAACGAGCTGGCGTGTATGGATATAAATCTGAAACCACGACAAACCAGCTTGGAGGAAATGAAAGCGCAGAATTTTCTCAGATGGCTGAGGGCGAGGGCAACCGAGTAGAAGGAAAAGACAACTCCTGAAGTAGAGCTGCTGGAAAAGAGAGGCAGAACCGAGAACGCACGGGCGGATAACTCTGTGTCGCTCTCGCATTGTCGTTGCCCTACCCCATAGCCAAGGGAAGCGCATGTGCAATTGCGTCAAATTTGTGTAATATTTGGTTTATCTATGATTTGAGTTGTCATTGACGGCTAATGATAGACTTAGGTCAGGGTGTATGCGAGCCGCCGCCACAACGCCGTCTGCTGCATCTCCTGTTCCTCGTCACCGCCGCTGCCGCCGCCACGCCTAGGGCCTCTCTCCTTCCTCTCCGATGCGTCTGCTAGGGATAAGAAGGGGAGGGAACCCATCCTTTTTTCTACAGTTTTATATCTAGTTGTTTAGGGTTTAGCCTAAATAAATCCTTTGGCAAAATCAGATGATTTTCAGTTGGGATTGTGATTTCTACGACGACTTCGATGATTGCCACGACGAGATCGTCGTTGCAGGTGTCGATTTTATCGGCAGACGGCCAATCGATGGCTTTTATATGCAAGGGGAGAGGTGCTTCTGGGCGCTCCCAACGAGGACAACTACTCCAGGCCATCGATCTCATCGTCGATGGTTGTGGAGAGATCAAGGTTTGGAAGTGATGAATCAGCAAACTATGTTGTACCCAACATTGCAACTGCTGATATTCTTTCATCGATTCAGATGCGTTTTGGACTGGTTCCGAAGCATTGGATTTTGCAGCATGTCCAATATTTTGGGGTTGGTCGCTGGATTCGCCATAAGGGCTCCACTTTGGCTCCGGCGTTAGAGGGAAGCCATTGGGGAAGAAGACGATGAAAAAAATATGAATAGAATATTATATATTTTTTATTTTAGATTTTTTTTCACATGTGACTTGGGATGTAGTGTGCCAAGTTTTATAATCCCTTGTCCCTTCGCAAAAAAAGATAGACTTATGCCGTATTTTGTATACCTACGAGACTATGAGCAGGGGCAAAGTCATGATTTAAACATAGAACTTGCCTAGTGTAAAAAAACTCAACTAGGGATAAACTTTTTTCCAAAAAGAGGATAGAGTTATATTGATTACTCAAACAATTTAGGCCTTGTTTAGATGAGTGTTAGAAATCAGAATTTGGCACTGTAGCACTTTCGTTTGTATTTGATAATTATTGTCCAATCATGGTCTAACTAGGATCAAAAGATTCGTCTCATAATTTATAATCAAACTGTATAATTAGTTATTTTTTTATCTACATTTAATACTCTATACATGTGTCCAAAGATTTAATGTGATGGAGAGAGAGTGAAAAAACTTGAAATCTAAAGAAGGCCTTATATTCTTTTGCAATTAACGACTTCACGCTTTCGAAAAACGTACGTGTGCTGCATCGTCGAGTGGACGTAAGTTGAGGGGCGGAGCGCTCGGTAGGGCGAGGTGTGGCACTGGCCATACCTTGAGCTCGCCGCAAATCCACAGACAGCTCTTCACTGCAAATTGCCGGCCACTGCCTTTCATCAGTCTAGTATAAGCAGGGCATTGCAAGTTTTTAACACATGTCCATGACCTTCTCGACTCCCACTCCTGAAGGCCTAATCCCTAGTCCTAGTCGATGCGCCAACGCCGCAAGACATGAATCGATCCTGCCATACCTCAAATCTAATCCGTCCTCCGCCACTAAGCCAACTGTGTAAGTTCATGAGCCATTTCATTTTCCTCTCTCCTCTGAAATCTCACCTCTTGAAGCGCCATATATATATACATGTTTCATATCAATTACAATAAAAGCTAGCTACGATTTATCCATAGCCGGACTACAAAAAGCTAGAATAATCGTGGAGCAATCCTGCGTCAATTCAGCTGTCCGTCGCACCAGTGGCGGCACCCCCTAACGTGGCACTGATCCATCTATTAGGTAGTAACATATGTGTGTATTTGATAGCTGTTTAGCCCTTCCAAATTCAACTCAAAGTTAAGTGTACCGGCAGCCCAGTAAGATACAACCCATTTAGACATAGATACAGGCCCACTTCATCTCACGATGGTCATCGCTGAAAACGAATACTTCCTCCATCTCAAAATAGAAGATATTTTAGTTTGGACACAGGAATTAAAGGAGATGTAAAAATAAAGGTGTTATGCACATAAAACAAGATGGAGAGAGATAGAGATAGAGATGTACTGAAAAAATAAAAAGGTGTATTGAAAGAAGAGAAAGGTGCATTGCAAAGTGAGAGTGTCAAGTACCCGCTTCATCCCAAATAAATCAATTTACAGAATCCGTGCAAGTTAAAATATATTAAGTTTGACTAATTTTGTACGAAAGAGTAACAATATTTATAGCATAAATGAGCATATTATAAAAATATATTATATGATATATTTAATGATACTAATTTGATGTTATAAATTTTGATGATTTTTTTAAATTCAGTCAAAGTTTTAAAAATTTAACTTAAGATAAATCTAAAAATCTATTTATTTTAGTACGGAGGAGTACGAAGCATTGCACACTCGTCTAGACGACTGACCGCATGTCTATTCATATTCTCTTCGCCTTGTCGGGTGTTCAGACGACTCGACAAGACAGCATCGTAGCCGTGCAAGACGCCACGCCGTGTCGGTGCCGACGTCCAAATTAGCAGATGCGCCGGCACGCAACACTGGAGGCTATAGGAGTAACAGATCGTGGAAGTGGAAGCTCCAAACGTGGAAGCGAAAACTCTAATATGATTCAGCCTAGCTAATTTATGAAATATAGGGATTTGCTAAATTTTAGATCCCTGAATTTTAGTTTTCTTCCGGACGACGGTTATTACATATATTTTATATTAAAACTGTAGTTTTCATTTGTTGCAATTTCTACAGACATATTTTGCAATTTTCGGTTCCGAAAATAAAAAACCAGTTAGATAAAACCACAAACCTGATAAAATCTGATACGTGTTGACACAAAGACAATTTAAAAATTGACAATCATTTTCTATAGTTAGACAAGGACAAAAATTTGATATGTTATAACAAATCACAAAAGTGATAATTTACTTGTACTAATTGTAGTACAAGAGTGTTGTCTGAAATCAACTTAAAATTCAGGCATCTGAAATATAGGAAAAGTGCGAAACATATTACTTCTTATATATGACTATGAAACCTGGTATGGTTTATTGGCTATACTCTACTTGTTGTCCATTGGCCCTCTATATCCAATTCCTGGCTCTGCCCCTGCGTCACACCCTTTTCAAACAAGCTAAACCTTCAACCTCTTTTGCATTCATCCCATTAAAAATATCATTCCAAGCACAAACAATACCCATACATGCACGGTCTTGGATCACAATACCAATGCCCACGACTAGTTACTTTGCTAAAAGCTCCATTGACATTCAATTTCACTTAACCCTACTCTCAAGGTTTTCACGCTTTTGGTGGTTGTCGGGCTTTGCTTTTTTACTTTACAAGACGATACCCCGCGCGTTGCTGCTGAGATTTTGTAGCGTTGTATGTCTATGAAGGAAGAAACATTCTTTTGTTTTTTTGTTCTTCATGATTTTAGCTCAAAATATTAATGGAAAACATGGCTCTTGAATCTAGATATATGCAATATGAGAATATATAAGGGCAGTTCCAACCATAAAATTATGTGGTAGTTTACATACTTGCTAATTAATATAGGCACTAACCATAAATATTATACTTCTAATGGATAGTTTCTAAAAAAATGTAAAGGAACGTTTAGCGTCTTAGAGAATGGACAAACAAAGGGATAGAACAATTTAAATAATAAAAAATCCCTAAACCCATGAGAATATAAAGTAGCGCCACGTCTAGCGCGAGGCAGAGGAGCCTCTCTGCCGTGCGCCGCTTCAGCGACGGCGACCTCATCTCCACTCTTTGGAGCGAGGAGGCGATCGCGACAGGGTGGGGATCATGAGCTCGCAGGGGATTGGGGAATTTTCAAGAAGACGACCAGCGAGAGCAAGAGGGAATTCAATTTTGAAGAAGAGATTTGGGGGAGAAGAACTCAGTTCCTAATATGAATTTATTTAATTTAACCGTCCGCCCGGGCTAGGCTTGGGAGGCCTCAGCGGCGCCTAGGCCTGACCCCGCAGACTGCATAGGGGACGCTTAAGGTCTGACTGGTCTCACGATCATATAATCAAGGACATAAAAGGGTGATAACTGGAAGACGTTTGGTGGGTTCATGGGCAAGATCTGTGTGCTAGAACAGCTACGCTAAGCTTGTAATAAGTTGTTTTGCGTTTATTTTAGTGGCGAGACGCTAGGTGCTTGTTATCTGCTTGTTTTTGTGTCTGACGCTTTGGTGGGTGTATGGTTTCGCTCTGAACCAGCAGAGTATGGTAGCTATGGTAAATGGAACGTGGGTGCTTAAACCTCTGTAATTTTGTTGTGTTAAGTAATGAAATTTGGTGAAAAAAAAAGATAGGGGAGAAAAAAATAACAATGGACTAATCGATATAAATGTTTTCCCCGTATGGTGTCATGGTCCAAAGTGGCAGCCGGTAAGAAACAACACTTTGGCCCAATACTAAGAGCATCTCCAATTATCCAAGAGTTTCTAGAACCTACTCCCAATCTTGATTTTACAGAAGATTGAAAAAACTGCTCTCCGACAACTCTCTATCTTAATCTTAACTAACAATCATTCCGCACTTGGGAAAATGATCTAGTCACACAGAAATATCTACGTGTGTACCGATCGACCAATCTGAAGGTGAAAGGACGTAGGGAAGAATAAAGGGCAAGACATGATTTTGAATGGAAATGTACAAGAGAGATAGAAAGTATAAAAGCAATTATCGTGATTTGGAAATAGTCTAGGAATCCGGATGCAAAATTTTCTATATTTTAGGAGTGGTATTTTGGAAACTATTGGAAGCCCAACAAATATACTCTCAACTTTCTTAGCCACTTGGAAAACTCATTGATTTACCAATTGTTTTTTAGGTACCACTAGAGATGATCTAAGAAAAAACACTCGGTCTGCGGGGGAAGACGCCCTCAGCATTATGGTTAAGGTAGGAGACCTCTCACGTAGGCCGAGAAAATCTCCGGCCCCATGCCCCAGACATATAGAGCGGTGAGTGGGCCGGTCCTTGGACCTGTGGATGATTTTTTTACTTACGCACAACAATCGCGCTCCCGTGGGAGGGAGAGAGGGACCCAAACCCATCTCACCCCTGCAAACACCACCTCCTTTGTAAATGTGCCAACACCACCAAGTGTACGCCACCATGTGTATGTGTGTTAGCATTTTCACAATCATTTCCCAAAGGATGTTAGCCACTCAACTTGCCACGCCACTCGATCCTAGCGACAATGCAAAGTTAGATCACTCGAGTGGCACTAGATGACCGATATGCAAACAAGTTTGCCCCTCTTGATAGTACGGCCATCTATCCTAAACCCGGTCATAAACTTCTCTACACACCTATGACCGGTGAAATGAAATGCCTTAGGTTATACCTTTGCCTTGCGCATTCCATTCCATCTCCTTCAATGTCGATGCAACACATGCACCAACACGATCAACAATGATATGATCCACTTCATATCATCACATGATCATATTGGTTCATCGATCTTGACTCTACTTGCTCTTCACCATTGCTATCGTCCATCGGCGCCAAGTCTTGCTCAAGCTTCACCGCCACGCGGTCCATCACTCCAAAGCCTTTGACTTGCCCTTCACGCTTGCAACCGGTCCATCAAGCCAAGTCTTGTCTTGATCTTCTCCACCTTGATCACATGACTCAATGTCATGTCTCATATGCAATAAGCTCCTTCATCATCACATGTGTGAGCTTGGCAACATCTCCAAGCCATTTTCACCTCCATGGCATATGTTGCTCATACACATGTACCTGTGGACTAATCACCTGTGTATCTCACATAAACACAATTAGTCCACCTAGGTTGTCACTCAATTACCAAAACCAACAAGGACCTTTCACTTCTTCCGTCTGAAACCACAACCCCGCCGTGATGACACCCATGTTCTTGGTGGCTGCGGGATTCAGTTTCGTCAGGGCCTTAAGAGTAAATTCTTTGATTATGACTTGGTTGATTCTGTGAGGGGTTGACGTGCCGACTGGTTTTATGCCGCCAATTTGATTCCTCCTCTTGCTGTTCATTCTGATTCTGGTCCTGTGGTTAATGACCAATAGGAAAAGAATCCCCTGATGACGAATGAGCTCTAGGCGATCAAGCCATTTCTTGAGAGGATATGTACTCTGAAACAGCAGGGCTTGACCGGCTTTGGTATCGTTTCTAGTTTTCTTCATCGCCGTGTTCAGCCTCTGAAGGAGCGAGAAAATTATGGTTTTGAGTACTCTGGGGCAGAGGATCCTTCTCATATGGTCCCTGCCCTTGAGTTGACTGATGAGGAGGTGTTCGAGTGCCTTCAGAAGATGTTGAAAGGAGTAAGTATCGTTCCGCATGCTGTCCTTGAGTATTGTGCTAACAACCTGCCTCCTGCTGTGAGTTGTTTTTTTCTTATGCCGGTACTTTTTGTATTTCCTTTGCTGTCTCCACTTTTTGCTTAATTTTTCTTGTCTGGTTGTTTTACTCTTTTATAGGAATTGGGGCGTAACTTCGTTGATCCGATCCCCCTTGATGACTGGCCTGCCATTATGGAGACTAGGGATAGTCTTACTGATGCATCTTTAACCAGTAAGTTTCAAACCACCACGATGTTTTCTGGTGTTTCTTCCACAGTTCTTAACGTATATGTAGAGTATGTTCCTCGTCCAGTTCCTCGAGCTCCTCGTAGTGTCAGAAAAAGGGGGCGAGCGGATTGTTCTTCTTCTGGTTTGTCTGCTACCAAGAAGCCTCGCCAGTCGAGTACTCGTCCAGGTACTCAAGTTATAGGTAGCATGCTCCTAGGTGAGCATATTAATACGCTTTGTCTTCTTGTTGTTTGTTTGTGCCTTTAACCGAGTACTTTTCTTGTTTTTCAGATGGTGCGGTGGTTGCCATGTGTGAGAATGAGGAAGATGAGGATGATGATGCGGCCCTTGTCATGCGTCGGTGAGTTGTTTTCTTGTTTTTCTGTTGTTGAACACCTCTTTTTGTTCTGACTTTTGGCCTTGTTCTCTTGTAGCAAGCGGTCGTCAAACTTGAGTTCTTCTGGGGCTTCGGTACCGACCACGCCACTCTTGTCGTAGAGTGGTGGTGATATTTTAGCTGCTATAGTTCCCCCTCTGAGATCTTCTGTTCGTCTTGGGGATTTTATGAAGAAGAAGATAGCTAAGTGAGTGAATCGTGGTTATGTTTCTTTGCTTCTGTTTTCCTTTTTTTTGATTCATATTCTTATCGTCGGGTTTCCTTATTATCTTGCAGACCCTCGCTTTCTCTTAATCCTCAGCCAAACTCTTGTCAATCTTCTGGTGCGCCCCCGTCTACTGAGTCAAAGGACTCGGAATGTTCGGTCGGCGAGGTGGCTGTGAGGGAGACAGGGTTCCCTGGTGATCACGCTGCTGCGGATCTACTGACTCCGGGGGCAGCCGTGTCCGTGGGGGTGGATCCATCTAAGGAGGTAGCTAGGACTTCCCAGGATACGGCCCTGGCCTTGTCTTCTTTGCATCAGCCGGCTTCTCCTTCTGCTCCTCTTGGTACTAGTGCTCAGCATTTGGATGATGATGTGTTGCAACAATTCGATGCCACTCATCGGTTGTCAGAGCTGTCCGATGCCTGAGGAAACTTTGCGACCTTTGTGACTTCTTTTGGGGAAAAACTCCAGATAAGTTTTTCTGAAGTTCTTTCTTTGGATGTTCGTTTTTCTTCTGTTCTTATGTCTTGTTTTTCTCTCTTTTTTGTTCAGTCTTTTTCTCGAGATCATACCGGTTTCTTTTTCTCGTCTGAAACCAAGAAAAAGTTGTCTTCTGAGGTTAGTGCCCTAAAAACAAAGCTTGATCTCTGTCGGGTCGAGATGGAGACCGAGCGTCAAACGCATCAGAAGGAGGAAAAGGCTCTCCGTGCCCGGGTTGTTGAGGTAGAAGAGCAGAGGGATGCTCCTGTCTAGGAGGCCTTGAAGAATGTGGAGGTCATGAAGAAAGAGTGTGATGGTATTGCGGGCTCCTTTTTGTTTCCTTTTGTATTCAAATTTCCCTTTCTGCTGACTTGTTTTTTGGTGCCTGGTCTAGCTCTCCGAGTTGAAAAGCAAAAGCTCTCGGAGGGTATTGAGGAAATGAAGGTACTTGTTCGCAATAATCACAACATGGCTGAGGAGGTAATTATTCGTGCTGAAGAAGAACTCGCGCTTGCCAAATTGATTAGGCGTGGAGCTGACAGGGATCTTGTGCAGGCCCAAAAAACCGTTGAAGTCTTGACTGGCAAGTTGGCGATGGCTACTGAGAACTGGAATGCTTTGTGGAGATCTTTTCGGTCAATAGCCGACCTTCTCCAGACTCCAACAGATGATGGTCAATCTTGGGCTCAGTTTATTCCCCAAGTTCCGACCCGTTTCCAGGAGTTCGTGAAGAGGTGTGCCCAACTATGTACCAGAAATGTTCTTGCCCAGGTCCGGGTTCTTGCTCTAGAGTTCCCTTTGTCCAAGATTGTAGAGGAAGCGAGAGTCAAGAATATCTGGATGTCGTTGAAAAGATGGAGCCCGAGGTTGAAGATTTAGCCAGGAGGATTGCAGATAATCTTAATATTGATATTTCTTCTCCTGATGACGATGCTTGACGTAATTGACCTCTGTACTCCAGCCTCTGTAATAGGACATTATACTTCTTTTTGAATGAAGATTCTTTGTTTTTGTTGATGTTTTGTTTGCCTGGATGTCTTTGCCTTGTAAACAACTCGATATCTGTAGATTGTTGTCTTGACAAACTTTCTTGATTTGTCGAGTACTTGTCTGGCTGCCTTGTAAACAACTCATGGTAAGTAGTTATTTGTCCTTACAACCTTTTTGTTCTTGTTAGTACTGAAAAGACTTAGGACCAGCGATCTCAAGTATCTTAAGCTTCTTTTTAGCTTTTTGCTTAACTCAAGATGTGGCCAGCATCTTGCTCCTTTCCTGGTTGTAAAAACATCTTTGGATCGGTTCGGGTGTTGGCTTATCAGCTACCCTCATCGGCGGGCTCAAGCATCTTTTCAGCTCTTTTGCTCTCGGCCGGTATGCTCAGGCATAATTTCATCATTTTGCTTTTTGGTTCGGGTGTTAGCTTATTAGCTACCCTTATCGACGAGCTCAAGCATCTTTTCAGCTCTTTTGCTCTCAGCCGGTATGCTCAGGCATAATTTTAGCCATTTTGCTTTTTGGTTAGGGTGTTAGCTTATTAGCTACCCTCATCGGCGGGCTCAAGCACCTTTTCAGCTCTTTTGCTCACGGCCGGTATGCTCAGGCATAATTTCAGCCATTTTGCTTTTTGGTTCGGGTGTTAGCTTATTAGCTACCCTCATCGACGGGCTTAAGCATCTTTTCAGCTCTTTTGCTCTCGGCCGGTATACTCAGGCATAATTTCAGCCATTTTGCTTTTTGGTTCGGGTGTTAGCTTATTAGCTACCCTCATCGGCGGGCTCAAGCATCTTTTCAACTCTTTTGCTCTCGGCCGGTAAGCTAAGTGAAAACAATTCGGGGAAAGCCATAATAAGACATATGTTGTGTAGAAAAACCATCTTTATTGATCATGAACGCTGATAAGCCATAGTAATACATATGTTGTCGATGAACACTATCTTTATTGATCATGAACGTTGATCTCTTGTGGCTTGTATATATATTCTTCCTTGAGTTGTTTTCATGCGTAGAATCTTCTTAGTTGCTGATGTGCCATGTATTGTTGACTTGTTTTCCATCTTCAGTTATCAACTTGTACGTGCCTGGTCCGGTGACTTTTGTGACAATAAAGGGACCTTCCCATGGACTGAGCAGTTTATAGCATCCGTCAGTTTTTTGTATTCTTCTTAGTACTAGGTCCCCGATTTGGAGTGATCGATTTTGGGTACTCTTGTTGTAGTGGCGTCTTAAACCTTGGAGGTATTTGGCTGATTAAAGGGTAGCGTTTACTCTGACTTCTTCTATGCTGTCGAGTTTTAATCTTCGTGTGTGTTTTGCTTCTCCTTCATCATATTGTTCTATCCTTGGTGACGTCCAGATCAAGTCGACAGGTAGTACGGCTTCTGATCCGTAAACTAGGAAGAAAGGTGAGTATCCGGTAGCTCTGCTTATTTGAGTTTGTAGCCCCCATACTACTTTTGGTAATTCTTCAATACATTTGGATCCATAGTCCACTAGTTCTTCATACAATCTTGGTTTTAATCCGGCTAGTATGAGTCCATTAGCCCTTTCTACCTGTCCGTTGGCTTCAAGATGTGCGACTGATACGTAATCTATGCTGAAGCCGCAATCCTGTGCCCAACTTTGGAATTCTGTAGCTGTGAAGGGAGAACCCAAATCTGTGATGATTCGATTGGGCATGTCGAAGCGGTGCATAATGTCTTGGATGAACTCAACTGCTTTGGCTGTGCTGTATTTTGCGAGTGGTTTGTATTCAATCCACTTGGTGAATTTGTCAATTGCTACAAAGATGTACTCGAAGCCGCCCTTTGCTTTCTTGAGAGGTCCTACTTGATCTAGCCCTCAGCAGGAGAAAGGCCAAGCAGGTAGGATGCAGATGAGATTGTGAGCTAGTATATGAGCTTGTCTTGCGAACATTTGACAACATTTGCATTTTCTGACGAGTTCTTCTACGTCTTTCAAAGCGGTTGGCCAGTAGAATCCGATGCGGAATGCTTTGCCGACTAGTGTTCTTGAAGCGGCACGATTTCTACAGCAATCTGAGTGTATTTCGTCTAAAATCTCTTTGTCTTTTTCAAACGAGACACATTTTAGGAGTACTCCTGATGATGCGGCTCTTCTATGTAGCTTGTTCCACACTAGGACGTAGTTCTTGCTTCTGTGAACAACTCTGGTAGCCTTCTCTTTATCTGCTGGCAACTTATTCTCTTTGATATAATCAATAAAAGCCTAGGTCCATGAGGTGTTGATTACCAAAATCTGGGTGCCTTTAGCTGGGAGTTCAGGGGTTATCTCACCGGGTTATTTGATAGAGGGAGCTGATAACTCCTCTATGAATACGTCGGGTGGGACCTTCGCCCTGTCCGATCTGAGCTTGGCGAGGACGTCTGCTGTAATATTAGAGTCACGCAGGACATGTAGAATTTCTAATCCTTGAAAATGTTTTTTGAGTTTTCATATTTCAGCACAGTAGGCGCCCATGTTTTCTTTGGTACAGTCCCAATCTTTGTTGACTTGGTTGATGACTACTGCCGAATCGCCATATACGAGCAAATGCTTGATTCCGAGGGTAATTGCTACTCAGAGCCCATGGATGAGGGCTTCGTATTCTGCTTCATTGTTTGTAGCTTGCCATAATATCTGAAGGACATACTTGAGTTATTTTCCGTCTGGAGAAATGAGGAGAACGCCTGCACCGGCTCCGCCTAGCTTGAGTGATCCACCAAAGTACATCTTCTAATGGTCAAGGATGGTATTTGACATAGGTTGTTGAATTTCTGTCCACTCGGCCACAAAATCAGCAATGGCTTGAGAGTTAATTGCCTTCCGTGGGGTGAAATCGATATTGAGAGCATCAAGTTCAACTGCCCACTTAGATATGCGCCCTGTTGCGTCTTTATTGTGTAGGATGTCTTCGAGTGGGAAATCTGTCACCACAGTAATCTTGTGGCTTTCAAAATAGTGGCGGAGCTTGCGTGAAGTGATCAGGAGGGCGTAGAGTAGTTTTTGCACATGCGGGTACCAGAATTTTGATTCTGACAGTACTTCGCTGATGTAGTATACGGGACATTGTACTTTATATACGTGTCCTTCTTCTTCTCTTTCTACGACTATCGCTGTGCTGATCACAGTAGAAGTTGCTGCAATGTACATCATCATGTCTTCGTATTTCTTTGGAGGTGTGAGAACGGGCAAGGAGGTGAGGTATGCCTTAAGTTTTTTGAAGGCTTTGTTGGCTTCTTCTATCCACTCAAACTTGTTTGTCTTCTTTAGTAGTTTAAAGAAAGGTAACCCTTTTTCGCCGAGTCTTGATATAAAACGATTAAGGGCCGCCATGCAGCCTGTTAGTTTCTGCACATCTTTGACACTTCGAGGAGGGCCCATCTCTGTTATGGCTCGAATTTGCTTGGCGCTGGCTTCAATTCCACGATGACTGACCAAAAATCCGAGTAGTTGTCCTGAAGGAGCTCCGAATACACACTTATTTTGGTTCAATTTCCACCTCCACCTTTTCGGGTTTTTGAAGGTTTGCTTTAAGTCTTCAATTAGTATGTCTGGGTTCTTTGTTTTCACTACTACATCATCCACGTATGCCTCTACGTTTTCGCCGATCTGTTCACCAAGGCACGTTTGGATAGCTCTCTGGTAAGTGGCATCAGCATTCTTGAGTCCAAATGACATGGTCTTGTAGCAGTAGGCACCGAACGGAGTAATGAAAGATGTCTTGCTCTGGTCTTGTTCCTTTAATGCGATCTGGTGATATCCCGAATAGAAATCAAGAAAGAATAATAGGACAGATCCTGCTGTTGAATCAACTATCTGATCGATGCGTGGTAGCCAGAACGGATCTTTCGGGTAGTGTTTGTTGAGATCTGTGTAGTCGACGCACATGCGCCACTCATCCGTATTCTTTTTTTTGTACTAGAACTGGATTTGCTAGCCAATCTGGATGGAGAATTTCTCTGAAGAATCTGGCTGCCATTAGCTTTGTGATTTCTTTTTTAATTGTTGTCTTCTTGTCGGGTGAGAATCGTCGTAACCGTTGCTTCACGGGTTTGGAGCCTTCATTGATATCGATTTTGTGCTCAGCTAACTCTCTTGGGACACCTGGCATATCGGCCGACTTCCAAGCGAAGATATCTTTATTGTCCCGAAGAAAACTGGTGAGCGTGAGTTCCTATTTTGCCGAGAGGTGGGCGCTGATGGTTGGCGTTTTGGAGGGATCACCGGTGCCCAGGTCGATTTGCTTGATGTCGGCTTCTTTTGGTGTTGCGAGGATGCTGGGCTTTTTAGCCAGTATCTCTAGTTCTTCTGGGTTCATTTCTGTAGCAATAGTTGCTATTTCTTTTCTACCATTGGCCGCTTGTGCTTTGACTATAATTTAGATTGCCTGAACGTCGCAGTCAAAAGCGCGCTTCAAATCACTTCGAAGGGAAAGGACACCGTTAGGCCATGGCATCTTAAGCAATAGGTACGGGTAATGCGGTATCGCCATGAATTTTGCTAGTGCTGGGCGCCCAAGGATTGCGTGATATGAGGAATCGAAGTCTGCAACTTCAAACCTGATGAACTCTGTACGATAGTTTGAGGGAGTTCCAAAAGTAACCGATAGAGTGATTTGTCCAAGTGACATGGCTGCCTTGCCGGGTACTATCCCATAAAAAAGGAGTGCTCTTTAGTGTAATCATCCCAGTGAGTTGTAGTCCCATCTTCCTTAGCATTTCTGAAAAAATGATGTTGAGTCTGGCTCCTCTATCGATTAGTACTTTTGTGACAGTCATACCGGCGATAGTTGGATCTAGAACCATTGGGTAATGGCCTACGTTTCCTACACTAGTCCATTGGTCTTCTCTTGAAAACTGGATTGGATACTATGACCAATTGAGATATCTTGGAGTAGCTGGTTCTGCTGCCATGATGGTTCGTAGAGCTAGCTTTTCTTGATGTTTGCTTCTGGAGTTTGGGGCCCTGGCGAAGATTACTGCTACCATCCCCCTGGATTTTTGGAATCCCTTGTCTTCGTGGTTGTCTTCATTTTTTCTGACTGTCTTCTTTAGTGTTTCCCTTACTATCTTTTCTTATGTATCGATCATTGAAGGTGTAGCAATTTCCAATGGTGTGATTTCCTTTAGGGTGCAAGATGCAATGCATGTTTTCAATGTCGTCATACTTCCTGGGTTTGGGAAACTTCCTTGATTTGTCAGCCACTGCTATGGTGTTGTCTAGTCCACGTTTTCTTTCTTGATGTCTGATGTTCCGATGATTTTGCTTGTCCGGGTTGCCTCGGTCGTTTCTATCCGGGAACCTTTCTCGTGTCTTCTCCTCTACGGTAATCATCTTTTCTACTATGTGTCTGAATTCTTCATTGTTTCTTGGGTTTTCTTTGCAGAAGTCCTGAAATTGCCACCTAGCCATGATTCCGTGAGAGAAAGCTTTGATTACTTCTCGTTCGGTGATGTCATGTACTTGAGCACGTAGTTCGCCAAATCATCGATAGTAATTTCTAATACTTTCGCCCCCTTTCTGCTTGAGTCCTTTTAATTATGCGTGGGTGATGGGGTGCGTAATGATACCCGCGAAATTTTCACAGAAAACTCTTTGCAAGTCCTCCCAATTTCTGACTGACCCTGGATTTAATTTGTCGAACCATTGGAGGGGCATGGTTTCTAGGGCCATGGGAAAGAACAAGGTCTTGATATTGTCGTCTCCTCCGGTTAGTTTAATCGATTGCGAGTAAATCCTGAGCCACTGTCTTGGTTCGGTCTTGACATCATATTTAGAGTGGTTGAACGGCTTGAACTTGTGAGATAGTCGTATTGAAGCAAGTCTGTTTGCAAAATAGGGGAATCTATCGTGCGTTCCGGCTTCTTTGTATTCTGATTCAGCACCTCCTTCTAGTCAACTGTTGTTTTGATGAGAGTAGTTCTGTGGGGCTATCTGAATGGGTTCTTCGCTTCTGATCTTTCTTGGTTGTTCAACTCAGTAGTTTTGACTGTGGTTCCTTCTACTTTCTCTGTTGCGACTTCCACTTGGTCCAAGTCTCTTGAAAGCGGACTTCCTTTGATTTTGATCTTTCTTCCAATGAGATGTTGATCTGGTAGGTAGTCTTGAGCGGATCCTTTCGTCGTGCGTCCTTAGGGCTGCTGACCGGAGAAGGTCCCGGAGCTGTTCCTGTTTTTCGCTGGGATGTGATGTTGCTTCGAGTTCTTCTAGTGCTTCCCGGATCCTATTGTAGGGTGTATTTGCCACGCGTCTTTTTTCGACTTCTTGTTCTGATTTTCTTCTATTGTACTCGGCCAGTTCTGACTCATATATGATCCAAGCTTCCTTGCGCTGCCTAGCACGGCGTTGGCGTCCTTGTTTCAATTTGTTTCTTCTTTCTCTGGCTTGCTTCTGATTCTCGGTATCACCATCGTGCCCCTGGATGAAGGGTGATATGTTGGACTCAGATTCATCCGATGACCTGATGTCGGGTGCTTCTGGGGGGACCAATGGTGATCGAGGACGGCGAACTATGAATACTTCTCGTGCGTGAATTGTTCTATTATCGGCGTTGGTTTCCACACTGTCGGAATTGTTGATAACTTTAGTATAGGCTTCAAGGTCGCAGATTGAGTCTCCTTCTTGGTAGGGTAGAATTGTTGTTGTCGTCGTGCCGACTAGTCGGGTACCGGTATCCTCAGGAACAGAACCCGGCCAGTGGACGATGCAGTCTTGAGATGTTATAGTTAGTACGAGACCTTCCTGAGCTCCTTTCAGTGGCATTCTAAGCACTGGATCGAGGGACCCTTCGAGCCGTGCCTGGTAAGATTTTGCCATGTTGTGGAGTCCGAACGGAAAAGGATCTGACTTCTTGAAAAGACTCTGAGTGTACTCTGAGTTGTATTCTTGATAGGCCGAGGCCGCGTTCTGGAGTCCCATCGGAAAAGAACTCGGTTTTTTGAAAGAACTCGGATAAAACTCCATCTCGGATGTGGAGCCTGAGTTTGAATCGGATGCGCAAAGCCGCGAAATCTGAGTTGGATCGGACATCACGAGCTACGTGAATCTTCCGGCGAGTTGATCTGTCGTAGTCGTTGAAATAGAAAGGTCTTCATGGTGATCCGAATCTTTGAGGAGACGGCTTTGGAGCTTGCCATTGTCGTCCGCCTCATAGATCCATGAGCCAAAGATGAAGGTTGGTCCTGTCGAGAAGATCATGTTGTCGAGGTCCGTCGAGCTCTCGGATGCAATTTCGCCGAAAGCCCCTACCTGACGTGCCAGCTGTCGATGTTTCACCACCGATAGCCTACCACGGGGGTACCCGGGGTAGTTTGTTCGGGCTTCGGCATATGCAGAACTTGACGGTAAACGCAAGAGAGTCGATTTATCCTGGTTCAGACCCTCGATCGTGATCGAGTAATAGCCCTACGTCCAGTCGGTGTTAGCCTTTGCGTTCGATTGATTGTAAAGTGTTCGTTCTCTCTAGGAACCCCGCCCTCCTTTATATAGTCAGGAGGCCAGAGTCCTAGTCGGTTTACAATAAAAGTTCATAGTAGGATTACAGGATAATACTACTACTAAGATTACATGGGAAGAATTCTAGTTAGACTAGATCTTCTCCCTTCCTTGCGGGGTATCCCGTGGGTCCCGCATCGACAGTGTATAAGTAAGAACTTATCCTGACGTAACTCACGTATCCGGGATATTTTGGCAGAAGTTCAGTCTAGATATAGATCACTGGAATAGAGTTAAGAATGTCTTGTAACTTTGCGAAGTATTATAGGCCTCATGCTGAGTAAGACAGAACAAGTATTCTCAAATAGTTGTGGGTACAAATGTTAAACTTCGGCGAGATGTGTAGTGAAATCCACATTAGTTACTAACACTCGCAGTTGGAGTTTTATTGTGAAAAAAGCTTCAAAGGAATAGTTGTGGTATCATCAATGATGCATACCCATAGTATAGCTTGTTATGAGGCTTCAGGGACAGGCAAAAGTGGTTAAGGTAATTTGTACCTGGAATTAACAATGGTAGACAACAACAATAACCATTTAAAGTAGTTCACTCTTATGACAACAGGTCAAGTGTGCTGCCAAACACATTGGCATTAAGTTATATGTTGTAAAGGAGAAAAACCAGAATAATTTTGAAAGCATTGAGCATATAAGTACCAAGCAAGTACTTGCGGATCCGCTTACCAAAGGCTTATCACACAGTGTGTATAGAGAACACACAGTCGACATTGGTTTATGGGAAAGCCTATGATTTTTGGATACTAAGGGCCTAGAATAAGTTAAAGATCTGTTTTAAAATAGAAATGTGTATTGTAGCCTGTTAATCTGATAGTGCTGACTATTATGACGAGGCATGCTCTATACACTAATCTGTAATGAAATGGGTGCCAAGTCAAGTATTTTAAGTTTAAGACTAAGCTTAAAGTATAAGATGAGAACAAGGGGGATAATGTTAGGATTGATCTCATCCGACTTGATCCAACGATCGAGTTGGACCCCTTCACCGTGTCCTGATCGGGGGCGCTCAACCGACTCCTGGTCGGTGGGCCCCTGTCAGATAGGGCTATAAAAGAGAAAGGTGAGGGAACGAGGTTGGTTGACGCCACTAACCCACCGACAAACCCTAGAATGCCACATCCGATCGCGGGCTCGCTGCAATGACGGGAAGCACCGCCGGCCGCGCCGCCGTCCTCTGGATTCCACTGCTCCACATTGCGTCGCCACTGCCATGGCGACTTCTTCCTCCACTACCTCATCTGCCAAGCCGAAGGTACGGGCCTCTCTCTCTAGGTTTCACATCGATGAACTATATGATGTTTATGCCAAATTAGTGAAGTCAACCCGCTAGATCTACTCCTAGTTGATCCTAAATTTTCTAACAATCACAACGTGACACCCCGTCGTCCGTCGCTCCCCGATCGACGATCCCTAGCTTGCGGCGGGGCCCACAGCGTCCAGGTGAACCACGCCGTGCACGGCGGCAGCTTGGAGTATATAAAAGGCACGGCATGGCGCAGGCAGCTGCTGGCGCTGCATCGGCAGCTAACTGCTGCAGATCTAATGATCTATGGATCAGAGATACATACAGTAAGTATATATAAAACGGGCCCATGAGGCCATGATTCCGAAAGTGGCAGTTGCAGCAGGCCTGCCTCAAAAATCCCTGGAACTGATGTGGGAGTACTTTGCTGCCTCTTGCTCCGAGTACTTGTATATTGCAGTTCCAGTACCATGATTGATTGTCCTAATCTAATCTCTCTCTGGTATCTGAAGCACTGCTCTGCATGCTTTATGGCCGGCCGGCCGGCCCGCCGGCCCGCCGGTTGGCTGCTGCTGCTGCGTGCGCTTGGGCAGGCACGACGCCGATCGGTGGATCGCATGTTCGTCGTCGTGCACCCGCCTCATTTCGAGAATGTTTGCGCCGGAAAGGAGGCCCTCGTGCCGTTTTCTTTCGTGGTTACTGTTGCGCGACAACCGCATAGCACTGGTGGGGGTGGGGGTGGGTGGGGCGGCCTGGGAGGGGCTTTCTTTTGCTGATCCAACTCAAAGGATGCCCAGCAAAGCGGCGTGCCTTGCCTGCTGATATCTCCAGGAATCTTTGCTTTCCCGACTTCATTTCGATAGGTCTGATCAAAGTGCCATTTGCGTTTCCGGACTCGTACTGACAAAATGCTTTAGCCCAACGAAAACGACTCGTCGTGGTACTGATACATACACAGCACCTACTTGGTAGCGCGCCCGCACCTGTGTACAAAGGAGCTCAACACACTCACCACTGCTGGAATCCTCAAATTTGCTGAGTGTTTTTATGTTTGCCGAGTGTATTCTCTCGGACACTCGGCGAATAAGTTCTTTGCTGAGTGCTGAGCTAAAAACACTCGGCAAATAGGGGGTTTGCCGGATCCGGCGCCCCCGCGGCGTGGTGGCGGCGGGCGTAGTGTGCCGGCGGTTGTGGCGTGGCGGTGGCGGCGGCATGGGCGGTGGTGGTGGCCGGCGGTTTTTTTTAAGGAGTTTTTTTTATTTTTTTCAAAAAATGTTTGCCGAGTGTTTTTTTGCACTCGACGAAGTCTTTGCCCAGTGCCCGACGATTGACACTCGGCAAACAGCTCTTTGCCGTTAAAACCTACGTCGAGTGGCGTTCGCCGAGTGTTATGCTCGGCAAACTGTTTGCCGAGTGTTTTTTGGACTTTGCCGAGTGCCGCCGCTGGCACTCGGCAAAGCTCCTGGTTCCGGTAGTGCACGCGGCTGCTACAGGGATAATGAGACTGAGCGTTTAGTTTACAGGATGGCTCTGACAGCGAAATGAAATGTGTCAAGAAGCCATGTGCGGCGTGCCTTGACAGTTGGAGGAGGTCTTTCTACTCTTCTGCGGTGTCAAGAAGCAGAGTTTATGCCGTTGTAGACGGTTACACCAACTGCTCGGAAAGAAGATGCATCGCTGCTACTTTTTTTTCTGCAATGCGAAAGAAAGTTGATGAGCTTTGTACTGTAAAGTTACCGGAGCTGGAGAAAAAGAAGGGGACAGCAAGCTTGGATGCTTTAAGCCTTTATAATCTGGCTTCTGACACAAGAAGAATCGGTTTTGGAGCGTCATGACTCCACGGCTCATGGGCCATGCACGACCAGGGCCGAAAAGAATTTGATGAAGATACACGTGCTTTTTGAGGAGGATTAGTAGCATTACGGCCCAACACAGTGTGGCCCGTGGGAAGGCCCGGCTGTGCCTTGAAAAGTCCGGTTTTTGCAAATCCGAGCAGCGTTGCCAAATAAAAGGACACCGTGCAACATGGCCTTTATCCCCTATTGTAACGAAAAGGAGGCCCAAATATTGGGCCTACTCTCTTTTTTTATTTTCCCCTTTCTAGATATCACTAGTCAAGAGTTATTCTTCTAAAAAAAAACTAGTCAAGAGTTATGCTAGGACCCTATTTGTTTCCACTTATAATCACCGAACAATGGGGATTTTTTATTCTCGATTGTGCTAGTTCAAAGTTCTAAAGTGGTGGCTAGAAGAATTATAAATAACCAAAGCATTTGGTGGGATTCTTTTTTTTTCACCAACAATGCGATTACTTTTTCCCATCATGGGAAAACCTTTCGTTACCCAAAAGCAACAAAATTGCACATAGTTTAAACTTTGTTCAGAAACTAACCAACCGTAAAGACGTTGCTCAAACTACCGATCTAGAGCAACTATTTACATATAACTAGCAAAATACGTAGATAGGTCATACAAAGATTCACCACATGGTTCACAAGATGAAACAAAAGAGGCTTAAGCGTATGTTGCGTAGTTTTCAGAGTTCACACATCAAAAAGTTTCATCATAGTCCACTCATGCGTGTTACTACTTATCCGAAGATGGGTTGCGATTCATCTGCAAAACAACTTATCGATAGCGCCGTCAGTACAAGAATATAGTCCGCAAGACTTACCTAAATATTAATACCAACAAGTGATAAATTTAGCAATAGCAAGGATTGAGGCATATGCAAATGGAATTTGCATCAAAGAATTTAATTTATCAAGTTGTTGAAAGCAACAAAAAAAAATAGCATATACTATGTTTTCTAAGTCAACCACCAATCAATTGCATAATGGAAGTTCATCCATATTATGAGCCCAATCTTCCATAAGTTCGTTTTCAAAACTCTATGTTGAAGTCAAAGTAAGAGACATTGCTCTATAACAATGAGTGCGGCTATTCGAATAGGTTCATACTTTGTAGGGGTACAGCTATTCAAAATTCATACCATGTAAGAGTGTATAACTGCCTACACGATACAAAGGCGTAACAGAGCGCTAGGATATGACAAGAGACAGTGGGAATGGGCCCTGTGATCTAAAGTGGGATGGACGGGAGAGACAAAACAAACTGTGCTTCACATTGTCACGCTCAAGACCCAACCGTAGCGGACTCCTTGCCGCCGCCGCTCCCAGTGGCTGTAGAGGGCAAACGAAGTCTCCAGAGGCTAACGAGGAAGTGGTATGTGGTCTCAGATTCTTGTTTGGGGTCTCTAGCATAGGTATCAGACTGAAGAACTTAGGAAGAGGAGCTATACCCACTCTTTACTTTTCCCAAAATCAAAATAAATACTTAGAGACTTTCAAGAATACTGTAACTCTTTAAAGCAGATGATGCAGACTACGAATGGCCATTTTGCTTGGATTTGGAATCATAAGTTTTATAAATTTGAAACTAAATTTCTTCCCAAAATGATAGTTTTGAGTTTGTGTTCAAGTAGTTTAGCCTAAAATGGTTTCAAATAATCGAAAAAATCATGTATTGTGAACATATGGCCATGGACCGGTGAAATCCAAAGTTCCGGTTTCCATACTAAAAATTGAATTCAAAAGCGTACAGACCATACTCAAAATTTATGTGGATGTTAAAGATGATACACATGTATGTTTGGTGTCATGTTTGGAAAATTTTAGACTGTTATTACAAAGTGGATTGATGTTCGCATCACCTAGGTGTCGTTGATGCTCTTATTCTCTAACCGCATGAGGGTCTTGCTCGAGCAGTCCGAGCAATCGGAGTGGCTCGCATGGATGACCGATGGACGGTGGATTCATATGCAATGTTGGTCGGGGACAATAGCCCCGCAGATGAAGCTCATCATCAGCAATTGCTTGGATATAAACCAAGCAACTAGTAGGCCACTACAGTAACAAATGTGAGAAACGGGTGGGCACGTAGATAATCCTTGTCATTTTACTGTTCTCTTTTTGTTTTATTGATTTCATTACTTGTTTTAATCAGGTTTTAATTGTTTCCTTGTCCATAGTTTGTTGATGATTCTTTATTTTATAGATTTTGTCGCATGTTTTTAACCGGTGTTTTAAATTTGTCTAGTTACATATTCAGTTGGAATATTCTATCTTCTTAAAAAAATATGGCTTGGCAATACTTCACTGGTCTAAGAAGTAATTGAGATCTTGAAATAAAACTATCCAGATGACAGTTATGTACTCTTGTGAAGTATATGCAACGCATTTAGATAGTTAAATGCCTTAGAAAAAAAATAACTTGAGCAAAATTTTCAAACAAAAATTACTTGAGTAAAATGAATCGAAGATCATCAAAACTGTCTTATTATGTACAAATAGTCAGTGCTGGAAACTTTTTAAGCCTAAGCGATTCTCATTATGTAAAAAGAATTAACCGAAAAAAATAATAATGTTGACAATCAAAATTGTCCATTCTATGAAGTCGTCGATGTGAGGATGAACTAAACCATTGCGTTTCGGAGTCTGGATGAATGAGTTGTTCCCTCAAGAAAATCTCGCCCTACCCTCTGATTTTCGTTTGGAGGTTATGAGTTTGTGCGAAAAGTGCTGGCTTTGCGCGAAAATCAGAACTTCTGACCCCCTGTCAGAACTTTTGATGTTCGCAGTCCGAACCATGGAGAGTCCAAACTCGATCCCAACTCTTCCAAACTTGTGAGAAACTTGAAGATTGAGTCTTAGAGAGATTTCTTACTAGGATAAGACCATCCCCTCTATATATATGAGAGGATCGTGATCGATTGAGTTCCCATCTATCCAATCGTCAAACAAATCAATCTACCACCTCTACTCCAACCCTTTTACTCTCTTCTCCAACCTCCATATTGTTCATCCCTTGATCCGACGACCAAGGATGGCGCTCTAGTCTTGCCGGCCAACCTAGAGCAACTCGGCGACGTCCTTGCCTTGACGGGGCCCCTCCCGGATGAGAGCTTCAGCAGTTTCTTTGCTAGTTTGTCTGAAAACTAGCCGGTTCTTCGTCACACAAGCACGTTGATTATCTTTTGGTGATTTGCTTGTAAATCTCTCCGTTCATCATCGCGAAAGAGTGACATCCTCGCTGTGTTCTTTGGTCCGTAGTGGCCCGGGTGTCCAATGCCCTTGCTGATATGTGATTTGGACCACATCCAACGTCAACAAATACTATATTCATCGTCACTAAATTTCCTAAGTATATCGTCCAAAGTCACTGTTGCGTGCAGCTCACAGCCATCGAGCTTGTTTAGCGCAGCAACGAGCCATACTGTTAGCTGTCCGGTTTACATAAGAAAAATAAATCACATCAAACTTCCTGCTAAGCTCTTGGACATCATCCTAGATGTCGCTGTTGCAGAGCGAGCCCCCTCCTGCGTCTTGAGTAGAGATAACTCACTTTTTTCTCAAATGATGTTTTCTATGACATATTTGCACATGAATACAAAGTTCAGTGACCTCCGATATAATATATACAGTTGCATGAAATATCCTATTGTTTTGTTTTTGTTATATATATGTGCTAAGCACAACAAACCGAGTAGGCTTTCATCTCGAATACAATCACCATGTTCGCTCGAATTACTTTTTAAGACAACGAACAGTGTTTTTCTTTCACATCAAATCAGTGTAAGCATCAGCATAGGCTAAATTTCAGCATAAGCGAACATGTTGAATATATAAGTGGGCTTTAATGTTGTACCGCACTCCAAAATATCAAAAAGAACTCGCTGTCCAATCACTCGATCCAACTACTTTAGTTCCACCGAACGAGCTTCCAAAGTTGCAACCTTGGATAGTTGAACTGCTTTAATTCAGAGATAGGGTCGGGGATAAAAGCAGCACTATGAATCATGAAAGTATGATCTCTTTGCTTAACCACACCCAAAGCAAACCGATATGCCAAACGCAGCACTGTCGACTGTCGGTGACGATCGCCGCAGCCCGCAGGCCGTTGTTGGTGCGAGCGAATGGTCTGAGCGTCTGACTGCCAATGGAACTTTAAAATTGCATGCTATTCACTGATTTGGAACGTACACGTACATCAAGCTGGAAACCTTGTTGTTTGCCATTCTTGGAGCCTGTTGCACTTTATTTTGCAAAATTTTTCAAGATTCTCCGTCACATCGAATCTTTAGACGCATGCATGAAGCATTAAATATAAATAAAAAATAAAACTAATTACATAGTTTAGACGAAATTCACGAGACGAATCTTTTAAGTCTAATTAGACTATGATTGGATACTAATTACCAAATAACAATGAAAGTGCTACAATACCATTTCACAATTTTGCCAACTAAACACTACCTTGGTGAGGTCTCTGTGGATTTGTCACAATCTGCGCCAGGACAACAGGGTCAAGCCAGCCTTCCAAGGGCATGTTTAGGTGGCGAAATTTTTTGCAAAATGCACTGTAACACTTTTCGTTGTTATTTGACAATTAGTGTCCAATCATAGTCTAATTAGGCTTAAAAGATTCGTCTCGTGAATTTTATCTAAAAACTGTGTAATTAGTTTTATTTTTTATTTATATTTAATACTTGATGCATGCGTCTAAAGATTCGATATGACGAAGAATCTGAAAAATTTGATAAAATTTTCTAGAACTAAACTGTACCCAAGTACGCGCCGACCACTTTTTTCTTACAACACCTCAAAAAAAAAACCCGAACCAGCCAAGGACCAGTTTGGATGGCGAAATTTTTTGCAAAATGACACTGTAGCGTTTTCGTTGTTATTTATCAATTAGTGTCCAATCATAGTCTAATTAGACTTAAAAGATTCGTCTCGTGAATTTCGTCTAAACTATGTAATTAGTTTTATTTTTTATTTATATTTAATGCTTCATGCATGCGTCTAAAAATTCGATGTGACGAAGAATCTTGAAAATTTTAGCAAAATGAAGTGCAACTAAACTGGGGCGTCTAATTTGAAACGCCAGACTGTTCAGTCAAATCGAGCACCTCTGACACACGATAAATCGTGTCAGTTTTCTTTCAAAATTTCATCCGCGGCGGCGCGGTAACACTCTGACACACATCAATCAATCAATCGCGTAACAATTTATTAACCTGTGCGGCTTGTTTGCATCAAATGAGCTAAAGTTTAGTCATCTAAAATTTAAGTGTATGAAATAGATAGGCTAAAATTTATATAAAATCAACTATGTTTTAGTTTTGCATCCAGAAGCTCTTTAGTTCATTAGTTGCCAAAGAAAGCCTAACCAGCCTACAAGCTGCAACAGAGCAGACGGAGGTACCCTGCTACTTGTTGTGTGCATATAAAAAAGAACTACATGGCAAGAATTTGTATAATCTTGGGTGGCAAATGTTTAGACCCTGCATACTTGATGAACAACGCAAACCAATGTCTTTTTTAGTCTGTGCATCCAAACACTATAAACTAAACTTTAGTCATCTATATTTTAATTCATCTAAAATTTAGTCTAACTAAACTTTAGTCTTGGATGATCCAAGTAGGCCCTGACTCGAGTAATCAACAGAAGCCGGACAAAAGGAACCGCACACACGGGACGTTATTGACGTGTCGTTCTCCAGTCTACGGCGAAGAAAATTTGTTCGTCTCTATTGCAAGACATAGGTATACATCTACTCCACTCCACACATCACAAGTCTCGACTGTCGCTTTCGCCCATCGGTCTCGTCAAATCTTTGCATTGCAGTGGCCGGCGGCAGCGGCGTGCAAGCCATCGCCAGCGACGCAGCGCAGCTGTCCGGGGCTGAACGGCGCACGATGGAACAGTCGCCACGGCGCATCGCACTCGCACGCAGCGTCGTAAACCACGGGACGGGGCGAACGAACCGAACCAACCGAGCGCACAAACGAGAAAAAAAACAAAGCAAACGGACGGGCGCCGCCACCACCCAACCCGCCGTCTCCTTCCTGCCTCCCCTGGCCTTCGGGTCCGGTCCTTGCCTCCCACCCCCGTGTACCGTCCCACCGCACCGGCCTCGGCCTCCAGCTGCTGCCTCCAACCCCAAGGCCCCAACAGCCGGCACGCCATTTCCTCCCTCCCCGGTCCCCGCTCCTTTGCCTCGCTAAAACCCATCGAATCGACGCACGTCCTGACACTCCTGCTCCCCTGTCGCCACCGCGTCGCGCGCGGGCAGCGCCTCCCCCTCCCTTTCTCGCGGTCGCGGCACCCCACAGCTATCGCCCGACCTCCCACCGCCGCCGGCGGCCTTCTCCGAATCCAGAAGGACGCCCGCTCGATCCGCCGCAGGGAGGCGCGCCCGCCGGGCTCCATCTCCCGGATCCGATCGCCCGCCGGGTGGGTTGAATTCGGTACGTTCCCTTGCGGGTTTTCGATCCGGCCGGTGCTTTCCTTACGGCGGAATCTTCGTGTTAGGTGGTGCGGTTGGTGATGGATTGCTCGTCGTCGGCTTGTTTTTTTATTTCTCCTTTCTGCTTCCCCTGCTTCGAGTTTGTCTGGGACTTGGCGCTTGGCGATTAGCGACCTGATGTGCTGCGCTGCGCGTGTGGCATTTTGAACCGTGTTAGGCGAGATCTGGTGTCAGTAGTTCGCAGATGCTTGTGGTGCGCTGCGTTGGGCTTAGCTCGTTCCCTGTGCCTGGATGAACTAACAGTAGTAGATGTGTTGATACCGTCCCAGGTAAATTGTTGCGCATCATCTGATCTTATTATTTGGTAGTGTTCATATGTGTTCGACAAATGGTTGCCTTTACCATTCAATACTTTGCGTCTTGTGGATTCTGATGTACTGTACTGTGCCAAATATGTTTCATGGCTGAAGATATTATGGGTTCGTGTTCCTATAATGTTTGTGCAGTCAAATGCTTCTCTGATAATAGCTTACCAAATTGTTGCCCCGTAGCTTTTTGTGGCCCATCTTTGATGTTGTTATCCCAGGAATAGGATGCAGGGGGGGAAAATTCAACTAACCCCTAGATCATTTTCTCTAGAGATTACAGAAAAGGTCTCCCTTGCTTTATTTTCATCGAAAACAATGCGAACCAAAGTCTTAATCTTCTAGATCAATTTCTGATGATGGCAGTTGAAAAGCTAAGCATGACGGCCTAATAGCATGAGTGCTGAGCGCAAAATTTCAGATTGATATTTATATGATACTTGGAGCAGGGATATGCATAGTGTCGCTCTTTTTCATAGTATGGAGTATATGTGTTTAAACCATAAGGCTGTGTAATTGCCTCACTCATATTTGGTCCCCATATGAACCCCCCCCCCCTCTTTCATCTCTATAATACAATGAAACACAGCTTTCCTGCGTTTTCAAAAAAAAAATAGTATGGAGTATAAAAGATGGGGCACCCACTTACATGGCAAAAGTTATTCACCCTGTTCGCTTGATCGTATCAGCCATGATACAGTGTTTTTCTCTCACAACAAAACAGCATCAGGCGGCTTATAAGCCACATAAACGATTACTGATAGGAAATCACAACGTTCTTTTTGCTGAATGTGCTTCAGCAATGCGATTGGTCAAGAAGGCTGCATTTTTTTTTTTTTTGGTGGGAATGAGACTCAGGAGCTCACTTGCTCCCATTATGTCATTATTATATGTACCAGACATTTGCATATAATTGTTTCCTTTAACTGCAGTTTACTTAATTATACTGACCTTCTCGTATGGCATTGGAGCCGTGATGCCTCATCCATCTCTGAAGCTGTATAGAATTCATTGCCTGGATCAATGTTCTGAAGTGCTGTCTAACAGGCAGAAATGGATGGAACCGAGCTTGAAAATCCTACTTCTAGAAGCTCATCCCAGAAATCTAGCCGGCGTTCTAGTAGTAGGCGTTCTCAAAAGTCATCTGGACAGCATTCTTTGACCAGTACTCAAGAGAAAAGAAGCAAATCGAAATCTTCAAGGCAGAAGCACTTGGTTATTGACGACGACAAAGAGGCTAAAAAAGGAAAAAACCATGCCCACAAAATTGATGTGGCAGATGAGAGGTCCAATTTTCTAGGTTATGAAGTGTATGCTGGAAAGCTGATTTTTGATAAGAAAAATAGAAGTGTAAGTGATAATAATCAGTTACCATCAAACGGAAAAGCTGATGCAATTGATGCTAGACTCACAAGTAAAGCTCTGATCTGGGGCAGCTCTGTACTCCTCCTGGAGGATGTCCTCTCTGTAAGTTCAGACAATAACATGTGTCTCTATTATTAATTATTAGATCTGTTTCATCACTTTACTGATATTTTGTCTCTGCTTATATTTTGGCAGGTATCATATAATTCGGGAGTCAAACATTTTACATTGCATGCATACCCAACTAAAAAGTCTTTGTTTGGAAAGACACGCAGAGTTCAGAAAGACTTCTGCTTTATAGCCTCTACCCTTGACGAGGCCATTATGTGGGTGACATGCTTTGCCGAACAAAGTATATATGTTAATTTACTACCTCGCCCTGCAGAATCTAGTATCAATCAAGACTCAGACAATCCCCTCAGTGAGTCTTTATTCGACCAGCCACCAATTAAATGCAAATCTCCGCAAAGAGTACTTGTTATATTGAACCCTCGATCTGGACATGGTAGATCAAGTAAAGTTTTCCATGAGAAAGCCGAACCTATATTTAAGGTACTTTTGATGTCTATGCATACAAATTGCAAAGTGTAAACAACTGGTGGTTTGAGTAGCTACGTTTAACTACTTTTCTGATAGAGTTTCTTCTTGAACTTCTGATGAATTTCCTTTTCCAACTTGATGTTGCTAAGCTTAGGATATACTTGTTCATGGCTTGGTTGCAACTTGTTGGATATCTTCTATAATTTCAATTTGTGCATGTGTGAACTGAAAAATCATAGACACCTTCTGTTTTTTGTGGTATTGAAAATATATGAGATTGCCACACTGACAGATTGTTAGTCTCTTTGTCCTCGTGCGACTCTGCAATAATAATTAGTAAGCAACGGAAATAATGAATGCTACATTGGGACTGGAGTGAAAGGTGGTGTTTGATTCATTATGCAATGACCATTTAGTCTCACTCCTCTGGTAGTGGAGTAAAACTTTACTGTTCTAGAAAAAATAGAGCAGTAGCCATTTACAACTGCCTATGTGTGGCATCGTCATCTCTTGAGAAGGAATATAAAATGCTTTTACAGATGCATATTGTATGCCACATTTGTGTTACTAGCTTGAGTTATTTTTTTTGCATATTGTTATGCTTTACTGCGTACATATTTTTTGTTGCTACTTTTAGCTACTACTAATTGAGTGATAAAATTGATGCAGCTTGCAGGTTTTCAGATGGAAGTAGTTAAAACTACTCATGCTGGGCATGCAAAATCTCTTGTATCTACATTTGATTTCAGTGCATGCCCTGATGGTATGAAGATTAATCATGTAGATATGTGAATTATCCAATTCCAATGTAGAGACAACCATTTTAACTGGTCTTCCCTTAATGATACCGTGAAATTTTTGCAGGAATCGTGTGTGTGGGCGGTGATGGAATTGTGAATGAGGTTTGACTTGCTATTCATATTGTAGTTTTTTTAGTCGGTTCATGTTATAATTGGTTAGGGATAATTATGTTATTTGCTAGCTCATTATTTATAGCTCTACAGGTGCTCAATGGTCTTCTCATTAGAAGTGATAGAGCAGAAGCTGTATCAATTCCAGTTGGAATAATACCTGCAGGGTCTGACAACTCACTTGTCTGGACTGTTTTGGGAGTTAGAGATCCTATTTCTGCATCATTATTAATTGTTAAGGTATTCCGAGTTTCAAGTTTTTTGTCAAAGACTGCATCACTATCATTACTGTTGGTGTTTTATGGCGACTTCCTATATGAGAGAGTGTCAGCAGTATTATTTTGCTTACTTTGATTTTGTTCAAATAAGGCTGCTACTAAATCTTGTTCTCATGAGGATAAATTCCTTCGTGACAGGGTGGCTTCACAGCTCTAGACATCTTGGCTGTCGAGTGGATTCAATCTGGGCAAATACATTTTGGCTCAACTGTTTCATACTATGGTTTTCTTAGTGATGGTAACCTCTAAGTCATTTATTTGGTTCTCTCCAGTGTCCAGTGTTTTCAGTTCTGATTATTCTGATGTGTGTTGCAACTGTTTTTACTGGTTATTAGATACTACATTTTACCCTTTTGGAGAATACCATCGAATCACATGTGCCTTAAATAAATACTAGAATTGAGCTTGCACTTTGCTGTGGTGTACCTTTTTGCGATTTATATGTGGAATGCAGTTGTGTTATCAGCTACTAGAGGCAACTCTTATATAAGTATAACATCGTATCCAATTAGCTAAGCATTCCAATCCGGGAGAAATATGTTTTTAGTTCCATTTTTAATTTGAAATATGTTGCAGGTTGGGAACTACGTTTCTACTGATTTATGAAGGTCATCCAGATTCCAAATCTTAAATAAATATGTGATTTGACAGCATGCATATTTTTAAGCCTGTTATAAATTATCTTTCTTTTATAAAGAAATTATATAGCATTATCACCTATGACTATTCTTCATTCCTTTCAAGATCTGAGTACATTCGTAATGAATATTTATTAAAAATCATTTATCTGAATTGGCCACGCTCATAGAAATTTAGTGTGTCAGTCCACTTTCCAATGTTTGCATCGGTGAAAAATTGTGGACATTGTGAAGCTGAAAATTTTCTTACTACTTTGCAGTCCTGGAACTTTCTGAGAAATATCAGAAGAAATTTGGTCCTCTTCGGTATTTTGTGGCAGGAATACTGAAATTTTTGTGTTTGCCTAGCTACTTCTATGAACTAGAATATCTTCCTGTGTCAAAGGAGATGGCCGTGAATGGAAAAGGTACAGATCAAGACAAGACCTACTTGTCCAATGTCTATACTGATGTAATGCACAGCAGATCAAAGAGAGAAGGAATTCCAAGAGCCTCCAGTTTGTCCAGTATTGATTCTATTATGACTCCGAGTCGGATGTCACTTGGGGATGTTGATACATCAGGCAGTACAGTGGCAAGCACTGAACCATCAGACTACGTACGTGGTCTAGATCCAAAAGCAAAGCGCTTGTCTCTGGGGAGAAGTAACATTGTTTCAGAACCTGAAGAAGTGCTACACCCTCAACCACATCATGGATCATTCTGGCCAAGAACCAGGTCGAAAGCAAGGGCTGAGAGAAATTCAGTTGGTGTAACATCTACTAATGACACACGGCTGTCTTGGGCAGCCCCATCAATGCATGATAAGGAAGACATTTCCTCAACAATATCAGATCCAGGACCTATTTGGGACTGTGAACCAAAGTGGGACACAGGGCCAAAATGGGATAGTGAGCTAACTTGGGAGCCTGACCACCCCATTGAACTTCCTGGACCACAAGAGGACATGGAAATGGGAGTACCAATGGAACTTGTGCCAAATTTGGATGAGAAATGGGTAATTAGGAAAGGGCACTTTCTTGGTGTCCTAGTATGCAACCATTCATGCAAGACAGTGCAAAGTCTGAGTTCACAAGTTGTTGCACCGAAGGCCACCCATGATGACAACAGCTTGGACTTACTTTTAGTTGGTGGAAAAGGAAGATGGAAATTGCTGAGATTTTTCATACTTCTGCAATTCGGTCGCCATCTCTCTTTGCCTTACGTTGAATATGTGAAGGTATCTTAACTAATCTGCTCAAGCCATTTCCCAATTCCTTCCAGGTTTTTTTTTGCCTAGCATTTGTTTTCCTTTCTGACTTTTGGGTGAAAATATATACATAGAGGTGAGACTAATCTTATCATATTATCTAATTGGGTATCATCAAGAACTTTAAACTGGATCAATGTCATGTAGTTTTGCATCAAAAGTTGTAAGATGTATCTTCAGCACTTATTGTTGACCTTAATTATTTAAGACCTCAACAAAATGTTGGCTGTTTGGTACCTGTACAGCTTCTGATGGCTATGCTGTGAGGTCTGTGTAGTAGCATTTACATCAGCTCTAGTCATGGACCACCACTGAGAGCTTCGTTAAATAAGAATGTTAGTTTGTTAATGAAGTTGCTCTGTTTTTTTTAGCACAAAAGCTGGTTTTCCTAATAATCCTAATAAGAATACTGATTAGATCTTAATGATGATATTGACACAGGTGAAGTCAGTTAAACTTAAACCTGGGGCAAACACTCACAATGGCTGTGGCATAGATGGCGAGCTTTGCCGTGTCAAGGGACAAGTACTCTGCTCCCTGGTTCCGGAGCAATGCAGACTGATTGGCCGACAATGTAGACAATCTATTTAAGCGCTGT
Organism: Miscanthus lutarioriparius; assembly: GCA_904845875.1. Taxonomy (NCBI): domain Eukaryota; kingdom Viridiplantae; phylum Streptophyta; class Magnoliopsida; order Poales; family Poaceae; genus Miscanthus; species Miscanthus lutarioriparius. Next base: position 23,118,285 of record CAJGYO010000012.1, on the reverse strand, counting down.
GTTGTTGAATTTCATGGGGCTTGGGTTCTTTCCACATCTAACAACTAATGTTTATAGTGATACTTTCTGATGGGATCAAGCGTGGGTTGGTGTTGCAGATCTTGAGAGTTTGAACCGGACAAGCAATGTTGTGAGGTTTCTGTATATTTGAGTGGTTATAGGATAATATGTTGATTCTGTTTATTTTGTGTTGCGTTTGCTTATATATTCAATAGAGTTCACTCCCCTTTTGGCATGGCGGGAAGTTTGGTGTTTTTGATTGCCCTTCAGTTCATGACTTCGTTTCGCCAGTAATCGTACAAAGTGTACGCTTCGTCCAATACTGTCATGTACTAGGCGGTAGGCCGTGATACTGCATAAGAGTGGGCAAGAGTGGGCTTGGGAGCACTGGTTCATACGGCCAGCTCTTCCACCCCGTTCGGCTGGTCATGTCCCAGCTTGTTTCAGCTTATTCTCCTTCACAGAATACTATTGAATCATCCAGAACCATCCAAAATTCACTGTGCAGGCAACCAGCCGAACACCCTAAACAACTTTGCCCATGTCCATTACACTATTGGGAAGGAGATTGTCGATCTATGCCTGGACCCCGTGTGCAAACTTGCAGACAACTGCACTGGGCTGCAGGGATTCTGGGCATTCAATGCTGTTGGTGGTGGTACTGGCTTTGGACTTGGTTCACTGTTATTGGAGCTTGCCAAGAGTGGTGTGGCCTTCAGATCAACTGTTACTGCTTGGAGCAAATTCTTGTCTGATGCTTTTTGGTGTGTACAGCTAAAAGGAGATGTTGGGAAGTTGCAGGCTCATGGCAATGCAAAACTAGTGGTCAAGAGCAATACTTGCTTGCTGAAATTTCTGATTGCCAAGGTGATCAGCATGAGGGTCAATGAATTTCATTTGCTGGGATCTGAGTGCTGCATTACTATACTGGAGCATCCGATCTTCATTTTCCTTGATAAGATGGATAATTCTTCGGTCATCTTGCCAATCCAAAAGAATGGGAATGATCTGGAAGTTAGTTTACTGAATCATCATTGGGATCTTGCTGGTTCCAACTTCATTCAGTTACTGTTGAAGGCTCTAGCAAGCTTTAATATTTGTGATGGTCCGGAAAGATGGCTAGTAGAGCTTGCTGTGTTGTGCGAGTGCAAGAAAGAAGTGGAGATGCTGCTGCCCTTGACTTCGCCAATTCCAATATTTCCAAATGTCAGAAACTATAATAGATGCATGAGTGAAGCTGATGCAAGTGCTGTTCCAAGCTTTTTGATTGATACAACACTGCCACCCATGGTTCAGTCAATAATTTTTTCTGAGATTTTCCAACCCTTCAGGAGCTTTCAGTTCTCAGTATGGGTCATTTCCATGGACACAATAGGTTGGCTGGTGTTTGACCGAGGGAAATGCATGGAGAACGCCTATGCTGTGATATTGAGGGAATTGTGGACACCGACCCAGGAAATGTTGCAGCATCTATGGCTTATTGTTGAGGCAAGAACCAGTGGTGTTACATCTCACTTGATCCCATGGCCACCTCCTGACAGCAAGATAAGAGTGTTGCAGCTATGTTTTAGATATCTACTTGTTTGTCAAAGTTGGCAGAAAGTGCAAGATGGAGTTACCGTGTGGTGGTATGACATCAAGCTAATAAACACTGCTATTCTCGTTGAGGAGAAGCGCTTGCCTTTGTATGATGAGTTGACTAGCAAGATCAATGTTGAATATATTGCTGGAGGAGCCATCCAGAACTGTATCAGGGTTGTCCAATGGATGCTTCAAATTTCTGGAGCAACAAGTTACAGGAAATGCATCAAGAAGGACAAGTGTGGTGAGGAGATGAAGAAAAATGCTCAAGCTGCAGAAGTTCATGCTCATTACTACACCGATGAGATTGCTCCTACTGCACAGGGAACTGGGCACTAGTTGAGAAGCTAGTTGTTGAGCATGCTACGAAAATGGCGAGTTGTTCCAGATGAGCCTCTCTGCTCCCTTCGTCTGCAAGCGAATGAGGATTGCTGCGATTACTCAAGGTGTTGATCCGGTGGTGGTTGCTGAAACGAAGGTGATGCATCATTGGAGGCTTCCTCTCTCAATTGAAAGGTGATATGATGAAGGTTTGGCGCGGCTTGAGGGCAACCCGCATTTCAAGCGGAGGGGAATGTCATGTACTAGGCGGTGGGCCGTGATACTGCATAAGAGTGGGCTTGGGAGCAGGCCTCGGCCCATCTACTTTTTTCGAAGGGACGGCAAAAGCTTTGCCGCGATTTTTATTAGACGGAGAAATTAAAAATACAAGTGTTCCACCCAGTTTTTTGAGTGGAAACCGGACCAAAAAACCACCAACTGGGAGAGTGCACCACTCATCCCGACCAAATTTAGAAACACCTCCCGAACACCTAACGACTTTGCCCCACTACTTACTCAAACCTGAACCAACTTGTTCAAAAACGGCCCAACTAGCAACACAACTGCACTGGCAACTATCTAACAACTAAAACAACTAACAACATCTCAGCCCTAGAACCAACTAGCAAAAACATCTATAACTACTAAACAACACCGAGTTCCGATGAATACTTCCATCAAACCACTAACTGCTCTTGAATATTTCCATATCACCATTTGGTTAGCTTGCCTCTCTTCTTGTTTTTTTGTTGCCCATCTACTGCAGTGTACATAAGGCAGGAAGGAAAGCTTCAGGAAGCCAGCGAACAAGAACTGAACCCGTCGTCTTCTTCCTTCCGTCAGAACCCTTCCTACTGCTGTTCTCGCTTCCTGCCTCGGATTCCTGCTTTTTCCCAGTCTAGATTCCATCTAATTCTTCCCAATTTGTATCAGATACCCTTGTAATTGCTACTCAGTAGTGAAGGATCGTTAGAAATACGTATTACAGATATCATGATTTGACTGGATCTTAATTTATTTGCTAATAATGCTTGCTTGAACGAATAACAACTCTTAGTCCAAGTTGAACTTATATATAAGTATTCACTTTGATAGATTGTATATGTCAGGATGTGCTCCGAGCTGGTACTAAATTCAGAGCATGGTAAACATCACGACAATATCAATGGGCAGAATCCTATTTTGTAAATCAAAACACATGAGCATCAATGGGCAGAGTCCTATTTTGTAAAGCAAAACACATGAGAAAATCTACTGAATACTGAAATGAACCAGAATTTTCAAACAAAAATGTTGACTCTTATGTTTCTCACTGATAGTATCAGGATACCTCGTCTAGCACGTTTAATAAAGGGCGTATCCAGTGCAGAGAGCTCCCGCTCTATATGGGGTCTAGGAAAATGTGTTAGTGGCAAGCCTTACCCTCGCTTGTGTAATGCAAGGAAACCGCGACTGTTTTAATTGGTTATAAATCCACGCGAGCATTTTGGAGTACATATATAGCAGTAAGATTATTACATATTCTTTTGAGTGCAAGCCCTTTGAGCTAAATCAAACAAAAACATCAGATACAATGATGTAAACGTTGCATTGAAACTTGGCGAACTTCCATTCCCACATGCATCCTTGAGTGTAAACGTTGCATTGAAACTTAACAAACTTACATTCCCACATGCATCTTTGAGTGTGGATGTATTTAACTACCATTCTCAAAAATGCATTCACCAAAATTTATTGTGCCCGCACTAGCGATTTCCTATGAACACCGTATTTCTCATGTGTGCACCGGAGGCCAAAACTAGTTGGACGAATGGACGTCACCCACTTACTTTACCTATGATCAGAGTTTTGTTATAAATAACGTGATGTAAACAAATAGATGGTTAAAATGTAATTTAAAAGACCGTGCAAGTCAAATCGTGCTTTTAAACTGGGGTGAAGAGAGTTTGTTTCTTAATGAACCTAGTAATAAAAGTTGCAAGGATTTGATTTAGAAGCAAAACTAAAACGACCAAACATTTCAGAATGGAGAGGGTAGTCTTACAAGCAACCACTGTATATATACCACGTCGAGAGAGGGAAAAGCCGAAATCGTGGAGGTGCACGAGTGTGAAACCGTGAAATGACACCAATACTTGCGTCTAAAATTCTTGTGACACCAATACTTGCGTCTAAAATTTTCTACTAGGAGTACTTGTTTCTGGCAGCGCCGCCGACGGCCGACGCGCGGTCCAGAACAACCACGAGGCCCGCGCGCGCGACGCTGACCCTGGACCCGCGCAGCCATGTGTCCGGTGCGGCGCGGCCAGGCGTCGCCGTCACGGCGGGTCCGGGTCCGGGTCCGGCGCCGCGCGCGCCCCCTCGTCCACCTCCTCCTCCTGCCGGCCGGCCCCCACCAATCAGTCCGCGCTACGCCTCCCCTGCATTAACCCACCGCACACCGCCCTTGCCGGTCGTCGCCCTTGATTAATCGCGGTGGTGACCCGGTGGAAAGCCACCCCCGGCTGCTGACGTGCCCGCGCCGAGCAGCGTGGCACGCTCGCGCAGCGGGGACGGATCTTGTGGCCGCGCCGCGGGCTTGCGAGTTGTGAGCGGGAAGGATCACCACGTCCTGTTACTCACTAGCTACGTAGTAGCCCTGCTGCTAATCATTCATCGCCGCAGTTTTCTGGTCTTCCTTCGCGAGGGTTGCCGAGTTTGCTTTGTACTGTTGCTCGAGCTGATCGCTTTGCGGCTCGACGAAGAAACCACCACCAAGGCCTTTTAACCACGTAGACGTTGCGTAGGCAGCTGGAGTATCCCACGCGAAAACTGGTTGTTAATCGTATCGGATTACCACTTTATAACTTACCTGATCTGCTAGAACACGCATGACCTGGGAAGTCGGAAGCGACGATGAATCCCTTTTCTTTTCTTCCGGGACCGGAAGTGAAAATTTCACTCATGGATACATCGAGATAAGCCTGCTCCCCGCATGCATGCGCTAGCTAGCCAGGAGGCTAGATGAGCGTACTTATCATCTAGCCTATCTAATCTTCTTTAGTTATCCTGTCGTTTTTACGGCCGGTACACACCGCGCGCCTACCACTGCCGGTAAACGCAACACGACACGGGCGAATACGAAACGGCTTTGTGGCACACCGCGCGCGCGCGCTCCCGGCAGACCACCCGATCGACTGCAGCCGAGTCGCGGCCCCCGGCCGCCGCAACGGGACAAGCACGGCGCGCCACCTCGACCACACCTGGCGCCGGGTGACGGCGACCGCGTGCGGCACGCCACGCCCTTCCACCGGACCACCTGTTCCAATTCCAATTGCGCCCGTCTCCGTCCGCGCGCCTGGCACACCACACCACCTCGCCCGCGCACACCTTTCCGCCGCCCATGAGCCGCTCGCCGCCCTCCCGTGCCGTCTGTGCACGCGCACGCGCCATTCCATCCAGTTCTTGCCCACGCTCGTTCCCGGCCCCCTCCGATCGGGGGTGAAGAATATCTGGGGCTCGCGCTAAACGCACGCGCCACGTCGGTTGCGGATCGCGAGGCGGCCGGACAACCATTGGACGACGGGCCACACGGCCGGGATTCCGGACGGTTCTATTTCATCTCATCAACAAGTTTAGGGTAAGGAACTTTGGATGAAGTAATGCGAATGGGTGTAAGCCTCGCAGCTCGGAAACACCCAGTGCTGACGTATGGGTCCCCCGCCTTACCATCTGTTCTGTTAGACCAAAAATAAAAAAAGAAGAAAAATAGAAAGAGAAAAAATAAGTTAAGAAATGTAGTAATTCTTCTTTATTCTTCTAATTGATTGCAATTAAATTCGGCTCAATCTTTTCTAAAAAAAAGTAAATTTGCAGGTTTAATTCCTGCTGGATGCATGCGAATTGTTTGACCAACGAAAGCCTCACTAGTTCCTTTCGCTAACGCTCGGCTAAGTCGTCGAACCCTCGCGCTGACCATTCGCTTTCTCAGTAGCAAAAGCGCTTCTCTTTGCCCCTTAACTTAATCTTAATAAAGTAAGTATTTGAAAAAGATTAAAGAATATATATTATATTAGAATAAATGGGCAATAGTCAGGAGAGGTGCGCCAGAAGGTAAGGTGGACAGACCACAACAGTAGGGGTACATTTGATCCTTAATTGACCTAGGAGTTGTTCCCGGGCGACTTTACAAATCAAAGCGGGGGATTGGGGTTCCATCGTTGTCATTTCCCCGTCGTTTCTAGACAATCTTATTTTTCTGCACATAAAGAAATAAGGAAGTCCCATTTCTAAATCAATGGTTGGTTCGGGACCGGGACGGTCCGTTTCCAAAAAATGTACTTTTCTCGACCTTTTCGATTTTTGCCAATAAATGACGAGCTACAAAAGAATTCGTTTTTTTTTTGTGTCACAGCTGATTACTCCTTTTTTTCATTTTAAAGAGTGGCATCCTCTTCTTCGGACTTGATGCACAAATAGATAGAACTTTAAGGTGTATGAAGTCTCATAGTAAACTCTTGCAGCGGAACGATAAATACTCCATTTCACTTAGGTTGATTCGAACCTAAAGCATGCAGATAAACTGGTCCTATATAACCAAACTAAGCTCGGAGCGAGCCAGAAAAAATAAGTCACTTGGACGGGAACGGGAACAAAAGCGGCTTTGCTTGCCTGCCTGGTCTGTGGTCTCACAGCGCGCGGGCACTACCACCGGTTTCTTTATGCGCAATCGCAAAGGCCACATGTTCGCATCGCCGGACGTGGACACATAACGCGCCGCGCGCGGTATAAAATGGGACCGAACGGGACGGGAGCCCGGAGTTGTAGAAGGAAGCGAGAGCGAGCCGCCCGGCTGGGAGAGCTAGGAAGAACACACAGCTACTAGCTAGCTAGGATCCAACGATCGATAGATCGATCGATCGACATGGACAGGCCAGACCATCACCAGCACCAGTTCTTCATGCCGGCGCCGGTGCAGGTAGCGCAGCCACAGCAGCAGCAGCAGCTTTGCGTGCCGATGATGGACGAGCCGTCGTCGTCGTTCTTGGCGGGGATGGGCGGAGGTAGGCCGTCGTCGTCGGCGAGGGGGGAGAGGAAGCGGCGGTTCACGGAGGAGCAGATCCGGTCGCTGGAGTCCATGTTCCACGCGCACCACGCCAAGCTGGAGCCCCGGGAGAAGGCGGAGCTGGCGCGGGAGCTGGGCCTGCAGCCGCGCCAGGTGGCCATCTGGTTCCAGAACAAGCGCGCCCGCTGGCGCTCCAAGCAGCTCGAGCACGACTACGCCCTGCTCCGCGCCAAGTTCGACGACCTCCACGCCGGCGTGGAGTCCCTCAAGCAGGACAAGCTCGCCCTCACCACACAGGTAGCTAGCTAGTAACTGTGAACCTCCGCGATATCTGATTCTCTGAACATATACCCTTGCTCGATCCAAGACTGATCAAGTTTGCCAACTTCTTGCTTGGTGCGTGCGTGCACGACCAGTTGAACGAGCTAAGCGAGAGGCTGAGGGAGCGGGAGGACCGGGCCGCCGGCGGCGGCGCCGGCGCGACCACGGCTAGCAGCAGCAGCTGCAACGGCGGCGGTGGTGAGGAGGCCGAGGCGGAGGACGACAAGAGGAACGTCGTGCTCGGGTGCGTCAACAACATGGAGCCGCCGCCCGAGAGCTGTGTGCTCGTCGGGTCGTGCGCGACGCCGGCGGACGTCGTTTCGGTGGAGTCCGAGTGCGACGACCACCACCACCACCTAGACTACGACGACGGGTTCCCGGAGTCCTACTGCGCTATGCCGGAGCTGTGGGAGCCCTGGCCGCTTGTGGAGTGGAATGAGGTGGCCTGAAATGGAGAAGCTAGCTGGTACATATAGGCTCAAGGCTTGTGTGTGTAACGTGCGTGCATGCTGCCATTTGCCCTGTTGGTTTAGTTTATAAGTCATGTTTTTTTTATCAATAAAAAATATTTTTTTCTAACAATAAATTAGCTAATAATATTTTTAATTATAACTTATCATCCAGCGAACGAGGCAATGGTTTGCCACGGTGCTCTCAACAGAATACGAGAGAACGGGCCGCTCTGTGCCAATGGCGGATGGGGCCGGGTAGTGGGTCTGGAGATTCGGAGCGCGATCGAAGCGAGGCAACCTTTGGAGGCAAATCACCCAATGACATTACTGTTTTCGATTCTGCAAAAATTGATGGGATTTGTTCAGAGGCGCCCACGGTGGTAGCTAGTTGCACGGGCTTGCAGTTTTGTTGTTGTCGTTGTGTATTCGAGGTTAGATAATCTAATGGAAGAATGTTCGCTTCACAAATATGTATTGGCGTGTACGTATATGCCTGCTTGCAAAGAGGTTGTGATTCTGTAGGGTTCTCCAAGCGCGTCGATTATGTTTACTGTACATTTTAATGTAGTCTCGATATTCTTTTTAGTCAAATAATTTACAAAATATAGTCCAATATTTTACTGACCAGGAATTGCAATTTTCGTTTAATTTTATGTTGGACTTCCAGAAGTAAATAATTATAATTAGAATCTAAAACGGTAATTCTTCGAATAGGGCGTCCGTCTGCGCCAGACGCTCTAGATGGTGGGCCGCTCATGCCAGTCTAACGACCGCCTCTTTATGTGCTCATCTACTCATCCCCAACTGTTCTAAAAAAACTCATCTCACCGCAGCATCACAATAGGTCTCCACACGATGGCAACTGCGCTCCGCCGCACCGCCTCGAGTGACCGCGCTCTCCACCGTGCCTCCGCTCCGCCAGGAGGCGTCTCCACCACGCCGGAGCGCAGCAGCCGATCTTTCTCCCTCTCCACCACACCTCTCGCCCCGCCGCTGCCTTCTAGAGCGCGTGACCCGCCGCGGCCTTCTCCACCAGAGCGGCGAGCTCTACACCGGTGAACTCCATGTGTCGACTAGCCTCCATTCCGAAACAACAAGAAGATATTGCGCTAAAACTGCATATTGCAAGCGTATGTTTTAAGTGTTTCAGATGTTTCAGAGGTATGTTGCAAGTGTTTTATGCGGATGTTGTAAAAGTAGATCGGGATGTTGCGTATGTTGCAAGTATTTCAGAGGCATGTTGCAAGCATTTGTTCAAATTGTTTAATCTATTTTAGACGTATGTTGCAAGTGTGTCGATCTGAATGTTGCATATGTTTCACACATATATGTCGCAATAGTATGTTCGAAATGTTTCAGTCGTTTCAGTCTTATGTTGCAATAAGTGTTTTCATGTTTCTTGTTGCATATGTTTCACATAAATGTTTCAAGTGTATGTTTCAAATATTTTATTTGTTTTAGATGTATGTTGCATCCAAGTGTTTCATATTTCGGAGCTAAAGAGCCATGGGGCATGGCCCGGATGCCGGGGGATGGGGCACGGTGAACCGGGGCCGGCAGAGGGCGTGCAGGGGGCCAACGGTCGAGGTGTGCGGCGCACCTAGGGTCGTGCGGATAGGGCATGCTCGTCCAGTCGTCCTCACCCTTGCTCCTGGGTCCTGCCTGTGCGGAGAGAGGAGGGGGGTTCTGTAGGATCTTTGGAACTCCTACAGGGGGGTGAATAGGTTTGTAAAAATTTAACTCAAACTGAAGTCAAATTCACCCGCGGCACTACCGCTCTATGAGCGCGGCACTGCCGCACCTGTTGGAGAGATTAGTTCACAGTTCAAAATCTACGCAACGAAATTTAGATTGGGTAAATTTCTTAGCTTCCTGCAGGGTAATAGATCACAGATCGATAGCTGAAAGTGGTGGGAACACCACACACAAGTAGATCAGCCTCAAACTCTAGAAATCACCTTAATCAATAATATGTCATGCAAGTAATGTAAATCAAGCACAAATGATACAATGATTTATCTCGTGGTTTGGCTCGCCACTAAGGCTTTCCTACCTCCACATTGTTGAGGTTAGCCACTAAGGCTTAGAGCTTTTCAGCCCTTGCTCATTCTCAAGTTAAGAGACTTAACTCTTGAGATGAGGGGTGAGTTTACAAGCTTCAAGAGATAGTTACAAACCTCCCAGGGCTACCACACAGTTGGCAAGCTCCACGAGTGACGCTCTAGTCAGCTAGGAGCCAAGCTCTAAGAGTAACAAACACAGCCACCGGTCAAAACATGAACCAAGTGCTCTTTAGAGTTTGGAAATCAATGGAGCTGCTCTCTAATCGAGTTTGAAACCCTTTTTCCTCAAGGATTGGTGGAGAAATCAATGGATTTGATTAAGGGCTGGAGGTCAACAATGGAGTGAGAGAGAGAGCTCCTGCTCTGTTTTGGGCGTGCTAAAGTGAGAAATCAGAGAGCTAGTTACCATTGAGGAGGAAGGGGAAGGTATATATACCCCCAACCCACAACGGTCACTTGAATCACAGTAGCCGTTGGAGAGGAAAGGGAAAGGTATATATACCCCCAGCCCACAATGGACACCGCACCCAAGGGGTCAGGCGAGACAAAGCCCGCGGCCTCGAGGTCGGGCGAGACGAAGCCCACGACTAAGGGGTCGGGCGAGCTAGAGCCCGCAACCAAGGGGTCAGGCGAGCCGAAACCCACGACCAAGGGGTCGGGCGAGCCAGAGCCCACGACCAAGGGATGATCGGGCGAACCGGAGCCCGCGACTAAGGGGTTAGGTGAACCGGAGCCCGCACCCAAGGGGTCGGACGAGCCGAAGCCCACGGCCAAAGGGTCGGGCGAACTAGAGCTCGCACCCAAGGGGTCAGGCGAGCCTCTCTTCAAGTGCGGCAGTGCCATACCACGCAAGACAGTAAGGGTTATAGTGAAGTGTAGACTATCTTGGCTATGAATCTGAGGATGCATGTGGTTGTTTGAGCACTTGGTAGCATATATTAGCTTAAGCATTGTGTCCCCCTTTATAGTACGTCTTTTTCTATACTCAAATTTAAAATATAAAAGAATCTTAAACCTCTTTTGAGTTTGAAGCCATCTATATCTGTAATTGGGGGCTCCTCCGTTTCATGTAGCATCCTCGAATATAAATTCCCTACTTGTCATCTCGATAAATCTTGTTAGTTCTCTAATTGCGTGGTCATTATCACCAAAACCCACAATTAGGGCTTGATTGCACTTTTAATCTCCCCCTTTTTGGTGATTGATGACAACCCAATTAGAGCTTACACAAGATATGAAATAAATACTTAGATTTTTTAAGCCATGGGTGTAGAGCCTCCCCTAAGTATGTGAGTAGATAATTGAATTCTCAAATTGGCATAAGAAGCCAAGATTCACATTTTAGTGAAGGTGATGGGCCCCCCTACATCCATGCTCCTGTGGGGTGCTGCATACTGTGTCAGGTATGTAAAACGTGATGCAAATGACAGTTTATGCACAACATGGTTTGCTGTTGCAGCTGGGTGCAGCACTGCCGTACTTGCTATAACAGCACAGATCAGAATAGACACACATAGCATGTGATACATATAAAGATATACATTCTAGCACGATTGTATCACAAGCTACAACATAGATTAATATATGTCCATATCTCACACAAAGAGTCAAATAGTAGCATTATTTCACAATTTAGAGTTTTGAGCGACTCTCAAACTTTCCACCTAGCGAAGACTAACACTCATCGAATAGGACATGAAATGCAGCTGCTGACCATGGCGTCAAAAAGTTGTTGACCCCTCTAATTTTCTCCCCCTTTGGCATAAAGCACCAAAAAGCGAAGAAAAGAAGAAAGATCAACACCTACTCGTCATCTCCCTAGATGTCTGTCCAATCAGTATCATCATCTCCTGCAGCCCTAGCACCTCCTGCAGCAGTCCCAGCACCACCATCACCATCATCGTCGTCGGAGTCAATACGTGCACGGCCCTGACGGTGAGTAGTGGCGGTGTAGCGAGTGGAACGCTTGGGCTCCTGTCTTAGACGGTATCCCTCCAGAGTCTCATCCGAATCTGCTGCTCGTCCCTGCTGCCCCTCCTCCTCATCATCATTATCATCTGAATCTATGTCGGAGAGACTCGGAAGGTCATACTGTGGAGTAGGTGGAATAGGAGAAAGTGGTGGAAGGTCCTTTCCACGCTGCTAACACTGCTCAAGCTATGTCTCATACGCTCTGTCAGCTGCATATGTGCACTTGCTGAAGATTGCCTTCAACCACTTGTCAATCTTCTTCATCTTGCCTCCTCTGTGAGACCTAGAGCGAGAAGACTCAGAGATATCTACATGAGCATGAGAGCTCCCTGCTCCCTGAGTAGCTACAGTTGGCTGGGTCTTCTTAATTTTATAGATGGTGTGCATCCCATCCTTCGAAAAATAAAATTCAGTGACCCTCTCAATTATGAACATGAGGTATGGGGCATATGGCAACCTCCTCCTCCCATCCTCCACTACAAATCTCAACTCAGTCCATATGAATCTAGGGACATTGAACATGTTGAAGGGTCGAGATGGCGGACTAGAGGGGGGGTGAATAGTCTTTTCTAAAATTAATCGCGTCGGCTAACCGATATAAATGCGGAATTAAAACAATCGGTCTAGCCAAGACTACACCCCTCTATATATGTTCACTAGCACCTTGCAAAGATACTAATAAAGCAACTAAGGTGCCGGGCTAGCTAGAGCTCTCCTAAACAATTCTAGGAGCAAGGTCACACAAACCTATGCCACTAGTACTTTAAGTAACAAGGGAGCTCCTACACATGCTAGTAAGCAAAAGCACAAAGCTAACTAAGCTCACTAGCAATGCTCAATAACAAGGCAACCAACGCCTAATTAGAGAGCGCAAATACTTAGCTACACAAACTAAGCAATGTGACTAACAAGGTTACTAAAACCAAATTAGCCACGCAAGGAAGCTACTTCTATGCTACACAAGCAAGAAGGTAATTAGCTAGCTACACAAGCTATCTAATTACAAGAGCAACTACACAAGCTTAAGATATATATATAAGTAATTGCAAGCTTGTGTAATGGGGATGCAAACCAACGGGAAGAACAAGGTTGACACGATGATTTTCTCCCGAGGTTCACGTGTTTGCCAACACGCTAGTCCCCGTTGTGTCGATCGCTCACTTGGTGGTTGGCTGGCTAATTAGCATCACCCGCTAAGCCCGCACGTCGGGCACCGCAAGAACCTACCCCTTGAGTGAGGGTAGCTCAATGACACGCTTTACTAGAGTTGCTCTCAGCGTTTCTCCCGCGGGCGAGCACAATGAGGGAGCGCCGCACAAGCTTCTTGCGGCGCTTCGACGGAGACCACCACCAAGCCGTCTAGGAGGTGGCAACCTCCAAGAGTAACAAGCACCACCGGCTCGCGCAACTCGATCACCTAGTGCCACTCGATGCAACCTCACGATGCAATCGCACTAGAATCGCTCACTCACACAATCGAATGATCGCTATCAAGTATGTGTGTGATGGAGGGCTCCCAAGCACTCACAAGCATGGACACTAAGTCCCTTGAGGTGCTCAAGACCTACCATGGCCGAGGGCCACTTCTATTTATAGCCCCAAGGGCTAAACTAGCCGTTACCCTTCACTTTGGGCAGCGGTCGGGACGACCGGACGCTCCGGTCCGATCGGCCGGACGCTGGACTTAAGCGTCCGGTCGTCAGGCGATGCACGCCACGTGTCCCCTCCTTCAAACGCTGTTCACTTTGGATCTCAACGGTCATCCGCCGACCGGACGCGAAGACTTCAACCGACCGGACGAATCCCCAGCCGTCCGGTCGTTCAAAGAAGCTCGAGCATGACCGGACGCGTCCGTCCGGTCGACGCGACGACGCAGCCTGAAGCGTCCGGTCACTCTCCGACCATTGCTACACTCCACGTCGGCGTGACCGGACGCATGCTGCCGGCGTCCGGTGCATTCGAGATCCAGCGTCCGGCCAGCTTGACCGACGCCAAGACATCTTCGCGACCAACTCGTTCTCACTTCTAACTTCTTCACCCTTGCTCCAATGTGCTAACCACCAAGAATTTTGCATCCCGCGCAATAGAAAATAGGCATTCTATTTTCCCGAAAGCGAATGACCCCGCCCGCAAGCTTCGGCGGAAAGGAGAGAGGGACCCAAACCCATCTCACCCCGCAAACACCACCTCCTTTGTAAATGTGCCAACACCACCAAGTGTACACCACCATGTGTATGTGTGTTAGCATTTTCACAATCATTTCCCAAAGGATGTTAGCCACTCAACTTGCCACGCCACTCGATCCTAGCGACAATGCAAAGTTAGATCACTCGAGTGGCACTAGATGACCGATATGCAAACAAGTTTGCCCCTCTTGATAATACGGCCATCTATCCTAAACCCGGTCATAAACTTTCTACACACCTATGACCGGTGAAATGAAATGCCCTAGGTTATACCTTTGCCTTGCGCATTCCATTCCATCTCCTTCAATGTCGATGCAACACATGCACCAACACGATCAACAATGATATGATCCACTTCATATCATCACATGATCATATTGGTTCATCGATCTTGACTCTACTTGCTCTTCACCGTTGCTATCGTCCATCGGCGCCAAGTCTTGCTCAAGCTTCACCGCCACGCGGTCCATCACTCCAAAGCCTTTGACTTGCCCTTCACGCTTGCAACCGGTCCATCAAGCCAAGTCTTGTCTTGATCTTCTCCACCTTGATCACATGACTCAATGTCATGTCTCATGTGCAATAAGCTCCTTCATCATCACATGTGTGAGCTTTGCAACATCTCCAAGCCATTTTCACCTCCATGGCATATGTTGCTCATACACATGTACTTGTGGACTAATCACCTGTGTATCTCACATAAACACAATTAGTCCACCTAGGTTGTCACTCAATTACCAAAACCAACAAGGACCTTTCAATCTCCCCCTTTTTGGTAATTGATGACAACTCTACAAAGATATGGAAATTAAGCTCTTTTGGATTCATGTTGCTTGCCCAAGCAATTTTACCATGTGAAAATGATTTTGGACAAGTACCACAAACCCGAAATGGTAGTATTAGCTCCCCCTACATATGTGCTAGTGTATTTAATTTGAAGCTTGCACATATGCATAGATTGAGATTGTGGGAGAGTAAATACTACAAAATGATGCTAAGGTGTATAGAATAAACCTTTGAAGCGTGTACCAATCATAGTTGCACCTTTAAGTTCATCCTTAGCACCATGGTTAGCTAGATATCACTTGGAAATAAAAGCACTAGATACCTCATGAGATCAACATTAAAATCAAGGTACTAGCATTACTTAAAGAATATACCAAGTGTCTAGCTATCATCCTATGCATGCTAGTTATCAGATCATCATTCAAGTTCTATAACTAGCATACACCACACAAGCATGCATATTGAATTTAAAAACTTATGCAATGCAAGCAAGCACATGATTATGCACATATCAAATGCAATCAATCAAAGTTTATGAGCTTGCTCCCCCTACTTGTGTGCTTTTCTTGTCCAAGAATTTTGATCCATCTCTTTTCTTCAATGTTGCTCCCTCTTTGTCCAAGTCCATGTCCAACCTCTTTCATATCTTATCTTCTTATCTCTCCTCCTTTGTACAATCTCTCCCCAAGCTTCATATCTTTGTACAATCTCTCCCCCTTTGTCATCAATTTCCATAAAAGGTATGCTTCTTATTGATGCAAGGGTGTACTCTTTGGGGTAGATGGCTGAGATTTGCATTTTTGATGGACATTACTTGAATATCGGAATGACACTACAAGTAGATACCATTTAGAACTTGTAACTTGTATTACATGTATCTTATCATTCTATGCATGGGTCATCCATTTGATACACTTGAACTCTTGTAGTTGAGGGATGCATTCTTCATTTTATGATCACTTAAAGTTGAGGATCACTTGTGGAACCATCATCTTGCATGATTGATACTATGTATAGATACCACTTGTAGGAAGTGAATACCATTTGAAAGAATCTTCTAGTATGGAACCACTTATTTGATTTATCAATAAAGACCATTTCTTGAACATTTGCTATCTTCATGAGTACCACTTATAGGATATCACTTGTGAGTTGAAATGTATAAACTAGATATCCATTTGCATTGTTGTCTTGAGCTTGTACTCTTATCATTATCATGAGCTTTTAAGTTGACTTGAACTAAATTGATTTGCCTAAGCATCCAAGTCCGGTTTGAACCAATGACAAGCTTCTTCACACCTCTTTTAAGGGTTATCTTGTCAATGTTGTACTTGTCACTTATTAGCAATCCAAATTAAGTCAAGTACTTGGGTTCACTAGCTCATGAACAAATTCATGTACTAACCACTAGATCAAGTAATCATTCAAACAATAGTGGTAGGCTATGAATTTAAATATTTCATTTGTTATGCATGATCCTCTGAAGCATGTACTATATGCACTAACCGCATACTAGTAAGGGATGAAATGATCATGCACATTACAATGATACCTTTGCTATGTTGGAGTAGAGGATAGTCACATAGATTCCAATTCATTACTCCAATAGCAATATGAAGTCCAATTATAAGCTTGGTGAAGACCGATAGATACCAATTTGAATCTCATTCTTCACCCATATGAAATGAATACCACTTATGATGAAGTGCACTTTCTTGTTGTGGTTGACTTGCTTCATCTTTTGATCTTAGCTTGCATGAGAGCATCAATATGAGAATACCACTTGAAATATCATGACTAGCTCTCTTTTGGGTGTTGCTTGCTTTTCTTGATCAATCCTTTTGATTGCTTCAACTAAGCATCTTAAATGTCCCTCGGATCACCACTTCCATGTTAGCCTTCCAAGTACCACACTTGGTTTACCTACTCATAGGCGGCAAGCCCCTACACTAGGGAGAAGTGACCTCTCTCCAAGAACCATTGTTGACACTCACTTGAAATAACTTGATTGATTGATCCAAGTGATGGACTTAACTTGATGAGTAACCTTGATTCCTTCTTTAAGTCCTTTTCTTTCTTCTTGTTTAAGTTCTTTTCTTTCTACTTGTTTAAGTCCTTTTCTTCTTATCAAATGATCTCCAATCATATCTAGAGCTTAAACTTCATCTTCATCTTGAGTTTGATCTTGATCTTCTAATTTGAGTACCAAATGTGTGCAAAGTACACTCCACAATCAAATGGCCTTGTACTCTTTACTTGTCATGCTTCTAGATTATATCAAAACCAAACTTAGGTACCTCAAACACTTATAGACATGTTTCCAATTTGAGGACCTTTCAATCACAGTGACTCTAGATCAATCCAATATTTGTCACTTTTCTAGCAGATTTTGTACTCTCCAAAGAAATAAGCATATCTCCCAAAGTACAAATCCAAATACCATGAAATTTGGTGGAGATGTGCATTACTAAATTTTATATCAGCTTTAAAAATTTGAGCTTCATTTGACTTATATATTGCTGCCAAATTGCAATTCTTCCACCACTGCTATATGCTGAAAACTGCTGCACTATAGCTGACAAGAACCACTCCAAAACCAAAGCATTTCTTATCCAATTTCCATGAAATTTCTACAGCATCTCATACTATATGTCTAGAGCATGTATACCAATTTTCAAGCCAATCCAATAAGATTTGATCACTCAACCATGGCTATAATCACAGCTAGCTCAGATTTTGAATATAGGACAGATTTCAAGCAATTGAGCTATACTTCATCAAATATGAACCAAACTTGAAACTAACTTGTTTGAATACTTTCATAAGACATATATCCATTCAAAACACTTACTAAATGTCATCTTATGAACTTATCCAATCACAAATCAATCCAAACTTGACTACTAAGCAATTATCCATTCAAACATCTCATAGCAAGCAACATTGCATATTTATCCAATTCAATCAACTCATATGCACCCAAATGAAATGATCAACAAGAGATATACCTTAGTTAGCTCATGATCATCCAACTAGCAAGCTTCAACTCAATTATTTGCAAGTCATCAAATATTCCAATAAATCACCACAACTTGAATATGACACTTGTAAGTTGTAGCACATTTGGACTTCATTCAATTTGTCATGGCATTGGGATAATGATCATCACTTAGCAATACTTGGTTCAACTACATGACCAACAAGATGAATATCATTTGAACCAAGCCTCCAATGCCGATGGTACCTACAATCAATCATCCACTTTTTGATGGTACCCAAACAAGTTTGGGTCCTCTCAAGTTAGGAGCAACATACTTAGGCGGACGCCTTAGTATGAGTAGAAGGGATGTTTTGCAATTGCAACCAATGAGGTACCATTGCCATCCTTTCTAAGCATATCATGATCATCAATTGAAATAGGCTTAGAAATTTTACCTAGGGACATGAATGTGCTATGTGTCCCCTTTCCCGGCATGAGTAGCACTTTCTCTTTGCTTGAGCCTTTTCTTCCTTGCTCATGTTGTGCTTCTCATTGCCTTGCCTCTCATGGATTGCTTGAGCCTTCTTCTCAAGCTTGTTAGGACACTTAGAGGCAAAGTGTCCCATACTTCCACACTTGAAGCACTTGATGTGAGCATAGACTTTCTTCTCATCTTCGTTCTTGCTCATCATCTTGGCATCTTGAGTTTGCATTGGATGCCTTGCCTTTCCACCCCTTCTTGTTTTCTTCTTCTTTATCATCAAATCATCACCATCTTCATGGTTGATCTTGATTTGCTCTTGGGGTGGCTTCTCTTGCTCAACTTGTGGCTTTGGTTGAGGCTTCTCTTGTTGCTTCACCAATTGCTTGGTTGGGCACATTGAGGTAAGATGACCCCAAGTGCGGCTTTGAAGCACTTAACATGCCTTAGCCTCTCTTCTTCTTTCATCATCTTGAGCTTCTCAATGTTAGGGCAACCATTTGCAAGGTGTCCCACTTCATGACACCGGTAGCACATGGTGTGAGAGAGTTTTCTTTGTTGAATCTTCTTCATCTTTCTTTCTCTCTTTCTTTCGCCCTTTGTCATCTTCTTCTCGAAGCCAAGGCCACACTTGTCACCATAGATTCTTTGAGTCTTCAATATGTGCTCAAAGGTGACTTTTGAGTTGTAGCACCTCTCTAACTTATTTCTCAATTTCTTCACTTCATTTTTGAGCTCATTGTTCTCCTTCAAAATGTTAGTCATACAAGACATAGAAGTAGAACAAGCATCTATATGTGAAGAGCATGGCATATCTAATAAATCATCGCAAGAGGTGGATACATGCTTCTTGCCTACATCACAAGGGTTAGCAACAACATGTGATTGATCATTTGACCCATGTGATGAGTTCTCATTATTTTAAGTTTCTTTGTAAATATTTTAATGAGAGAAGCTTGTTTTTCTAATAATTCATCATGAGATGCAAGTAGTGTCTCATGATTCAATTTAAGCTCATCAAGTGAAGATTTATAAGCATTAAGCAATTTCTTATGTTCTTCACAAGAGTTCTTTAGAAATGAGTTTTCATTTTCTAATTTCAATGTTTTAGCTTTCTCATTTTCTAAAGACATGGTCATGCTAGCAAGTCTACTAACAAGCTCATCATATGACTCAACATGATCAACCACATTATCATTTGATACCTTAGTGTCACCTTGTGACATGAAGCAATGTGGTGATGTAGATGGAGAGCTTGTAGTAGCATTATCATCATGGCTCGAGCATGAATCATCATCACCATCAAGTGTGCATGGGGTAGCAACATCACTTGCAACACTTGTGGCATCATCATCAACCTTGTCAAGTGAACTTGTAGTGGATTGATCATCATCATCCTCACTTGACAATGAGGTGGAGCAATCTTCCACAATCACCAAATTGTGGTTATGCTCAACACACTCATGCACCTTCTTCTTAGGCTCATCCTCCTTCTTGAATTTGCCTTCGTCCCATGTGGAGGAATCACCAGTAGAAGGCTTGGAGTGCTAGCCACATATCATGTGCATTCTCCAAGTCCCACACACGTCTAAAAACATCATCATGTAAAGCACATATTAGATAATAAAGAGCACGATGATCAAGTTGTAAGCAATCCTCTTGTGCTTGGGTTAGGTTGTCCTTATCCAAAGCATCACGAGAAAAACCAACAACAATGATCCACCATGCCTTGGGACCCAATTCACGGAAATGATCAAGCATATGACGTTTCCACCGTGCATAGTTTGTGCCATCAAAAATGTGTGTGTCACAAACAACCTCTAGCCCAAAGTTCGCCATCCTCTCGGGTCGGTGAAGACCACAAATGAGAGACCGGGCTCGATACCAATTGAAGGGTCGAGATGGCGGACTAGAGGGGGGTGAATAGTCTTTCTAAAATTAATCGCGTCGGCTAACCGATATAAATGCGAATTAAAACAATCGGTCTAGCCAAGACTACACCCTCTATATATGTTCACTAGCACCTTGCAAAGATACTAATAAAGCAACTAAGGTGCCGGGCTAGCTAGAGCTCTCCTAAACAATTCTAGGAGCAAGGTCACACAAACCTATGCCACTAGTACTTTAAGTAACAAGGGAGCTCCTACACATGCTAGTAAGCAAAAGCACAAAGCTAACTAAGCTCACTAGCAATGCTCAATAACAAGGCAACCAACGCCTAATTAGAGAGCGCAAATACTTAGCTACACAAACTAAGCAATGTGACTAACAAGGTTACTAAAACCAAATTAGCCACGCAAGGAAGCTACTTCTATGCTACACAAGCAAGAAGGTAATTAGCTAGCTACACAAGCTATCTAATTACAAGAGCAACTACACAAGCTTAAGATATATATATAAGTAATTGCAAGCTTGTGTAATGGGGATGCAAACCAACGGGAAGAACAAGGTTGACACGATGATTTTTCTCCCGAGGTTCACGTGTTTGCCAACACGCTAGTCCCCGTTGTGTCGACCGCTCACTTGGTGGTTCGGCGGCTAATTAGCATCACCCGCTAAGCCCGCACGTCGGGCACCGCAAGAACCTACCCCTTGAGTGAGGGTAGCTCAATGACACGCTTTACTAGAGTTGCTCTTTCGCGGCTCCTGCTGGGCGCAGCACAATGCCCCTCACAAGCACTTCGGGAGCGCCGACAAGCTTCTTTGCGCGCTTCGACGGAGACCACCACCAAGCTGTCTAGGAGGTGGCAACCTCCAAGAGTAACAAGCACCACCGGCTCGAACTCGATCACCTAGTGCCACTCGATGCAACCTCACGATGCAATCGCACTAGAATCGCTCACTCACACAATCGAATGATCGCTATCAAGTATGTGTGTGATGGAGGGCTCCCAAGCACTCACAAGCATGGACACTAAGTCCCTTGAGGTGCTCAAGACCAGCCATGGCCGAGGGCCACTTCTATTTATAGCCCCAAGGGCTAAACTAGCCGTTACCCTTCATCGGGCAACGGTCGGGACGACCGACGCTTCGGTCGATCGACGGACGCTGGACTCAGCGTCCGGTCGTCAGGCGATGCACGCCACGTGTCCCTCCTTCAAACGCTGTTCATCGGATCTCAACGGTCATCCGCCGACGGACGCGAAGATTTCAACCGACCGGACGCAGAATCCCCAGCGTCCGGTCGCTTTCAAGAAGCTCTCGAGCATGACCGGACGCGTCGCGTCCGGTCGACGCGATCGACGCAGCCAAGCGTCCGGTCACTCTCCACTCCCATTGCTACACTCCACGTCCCGAATGGCGACCGGACGCACTGCCAAATGTCTCGGCAGCATTCAGATTCAAGCGTCCGGTCATTGACCGACGCCAAAGATCTTCGCGACCAACTCGTTCTCACTTCTAACTTTTCACCCTTGCTCCAATGTGCTAACCACCAAGAATTTTGCATCCGGCGCAATAGAAAATAGGCATTCTATTTTCCCGAAAGTTGAATCCGCCTCAGAAGTTTCATGCGGAAAGGAGAGAGGGACCCAAACCCATCTCACCCTGCAAACACCACCTCCTTTGTAAATGTGCCAACACCACCAAGTGTACACCATCATGTGTATGTGTGTTAGCATTTTCACAATCATTTCCCAAAGGATGTTAGCCACTCAACTTGCCACGCCACTCGATCCTAGCGACAATGCAAAGTTAGATCACTCGAGTGGCACTAGATGACCGATATGCAAACAAGTTTGCCCCTCTTGATAGTACGGCCATCTATCCTAAACCCGGTCATAAACTTCTCTACACACCTATGACCGGTGAAATGAAATGCTCTAGGTTATACCTTTGCCTTTGCATTCCATTCCATCTCCTTCAATGTCGATGCAACACATGCACCAACACGATCAACAATGATATGATCCACTTCATATCATCACATGATCATATTGGTTCATCGATCTTGACTCTACTTGCTCTTCACCGTTGCTATCGTCCATCGGCGCCAAGTCTTGCTCAAGCTTCACCGCCACGCGGTCCATCACTCCAAAGCCTTTGACTTGCCCTTCACGCTTGCAACCGGTCCATCAAGCCAAGTCTTGTCTTGATCTTCTCCACCTTGATCACATGACTCAATGTCATGTCTCATGTGCAATAAGCTCCTTCATCATCACATGTGTGAGCTTTGCAACATCTCCAAGCCATTTTCACCTCCATGGCATATGTTGCTCATACACATGTACTTGTGGACTAATCACCTGTGTATCTCACATAAACACAATTAGTCCACCTAGGTTGTCACTCAATTACCAAAACCAACAAGGACCTTTCACATGTCCCCACCTGGAGTAAATCTAGCCAACACATTTCTCACATAGCCATTAATATCTGAGGCTGCTCCATTCTTTGGGTTGATGGTGTTCCTGATGAGGTTGTTGAGGATGTAATAGAAGCTGTGTAGACCACTCCTCTTGCCATCTACAATCCTTCTATCTCTCCACATATAACTGATGTCACGGATCTCAGCTCGAGGCTCATCATGAATGTAAGTGTAACCTCTGTGCTCCTCCCCAAAGACAAGAATCCGGCTAAAAGTGACAAAGTCGACTCAGTAGTGCCGACCATCAGTCATCCAATGAATCTTATCAGAGGTCTAGTCATAGAATTATGTGGCATGAAGCTATGCAAGGACCTCCTCTTTCCAGTTATACTGGAAACCCATGATGTCTAAAGCTGGAACCTATCATAAATTTTGATTAACTTGTCAAACTCAGGCTCCTCCTTATCCTGCATCTCATCCCAATCAATATACTACATCTTGATGATTTTGGTTTTCTTGGATGCAAGAATGGTAGTGGCACAAAAGTTGAAATGAAACTCATTCCAGAATCTATAATCAATGCCCAAATCCTTGCGCACTGTATAGGGATTGATCCCCCTCGCCTCTTCCACCAGCTTCCAACTCTTGGAATAGTTGACAATTGCATGCTGGCTAGAGTCATCTGGAGGTCTCATGATGATCTCACCCTCAAAATCTCTGATGTATCTGCTATCAAACTCAGAGAGATGCTGTGGGGTGTTAGGAATGGCATCAGTGGTATGACCTATCATCTCTAGCCTCTCTTCATCTTCAATGTATTGCTCGTGCCTCCCCCTGTCACCAAGTCCCCTTAGAGCTGCACTACTGCCTGTTGCTGTTGACCTCCCTCGACCACGGCGAGGCAGATCTTGTCTCTTTGCTCATTCATCTTTCTTCTCCCCTTTCGATCATTATCTCCATGCTCCATCTTCTTAAACGAGGATTGGAGAGGGAAGAAGAGCAATTGCTCGGGCCAAGAGCAGCAGCAGTCACTAGTGGCGTTGGAAGATGGCCAACAACCACCACAGCACTGTTGGAGACTGGCAGCACGTGGTGAGGCGATGGCGACGCGCGAGCACGAGAGGAAGAGAAGGTGCAGGCGTCGGTGTCGGGTGAGAATGAGGGAGAGAGGGAGTTACCGTGGGCCTAGGTAAAGAGATAAGGTATATGTGCCCCACAGTAAAACCGTTTGGACCGAATCTCAATTAAGATTCAAAGTGCGGCATTGCCGCGTGCCAAGCCTGACACTGCTGCAGAGCAGCACTACCGCACGGTAGGCGCGGCATTGCCGCACTCCCCAAAATAGTGGGAGTTAGCAATAATCTATATGAATCTTTCTGTATAAGATATGGACATATATCACCTATATACCATGATCAGAAACAAATAATCAATACAGACCATGATCATGATATGTAAGTTGCCTTTTATAAATCATTTTCATGCACAATATGAAAATTTTCAACTCTTTTGCCTAGATACTAGTTTATCAAACAGAAACAAGTCAAACCACGTTACGAGAATCAAGTATATTTAGCTCACTACACAAAGCACAAAACCTTGACTTGACAAGGGGCTTTGTGAAGATATTAGCTAGTTGCTTTTTTATGCTTACATGGCGAATTTTGATATCTCCTTTGGTTTCATGGTCTCTCAAGAAATGATGATGGATGTCTATGTACTTGGTTCTAGAGTGGCTTATGGGATTATTTGCAAGCTTAATCACACTCTCATTGTCATATAATAATAGGATTTTGGTAAAATGACATCCAAAATCATGAAGAGTTTGCCTCATCCAAAGTAGTTGGGCACAACATGCATCGGCCGCAATGTACTCAGCCTCGACAGTGGAAAGGGCTACACAATTTTGCTTTTTAAAACTCTAAGACACTAGGGATCATCCAAGGAATTGACATGTCCTCGAAGTGCTTTTTCGATCTACTTTGCAACCGGCGTAATCGGAATCCGAATACCCAAGTAGATCAAACTTAGAGCCCTTAGGATACCACAAACCAAGGTTAGGAGTGTGTACTAAATATCTTAAGATTCTCTTAACTGCCACTAAGTGACACTCTTTCGGGTTAGCTTGAAATCTAGCACATATACACACAGTAAGCATAATATCGGACTTAGATGCGCACAAATAAAGTAGAGAGCTGATCATAGAATGATATACATTGGTATCTATGGCTTTCCCTTCAATGTTGAGATCAAGATGTCCATTGGTTGGCATGGGAGTTTTGATAGGCTTGGCATTCACCATGTCAAACTTCTTGAGCATATCATGGGTGTACTTTATTTGACTAATAAAAGTTCCATTCTTCACTTGCTTGATTTGAAATCCAAGGAAGAACTTCAATTCACCCATCATGGACATCTCAAATCTCTTGGTCATGATCCTACTAAATTCCTCACAAAAAGAATGGTTAGTACTACCAAATATTATGTCATCGACATATATTTGGCACACAAATATATCTTTGCCAACTTTGTGAGTGAAAAAGGTAGGGCCAGCTTTGCCTATTTTAAAGCCTTGTTTAAGCAAAAATTCCTTAATGCATTCATACCATGCTCTTGGTGCTTGCTTAAGCCCATAGAGCGCCTTTTGGAGTTTGTAGACGTGGTTGGGAAACTTGGGATCTTCAAAGCCAGGTGGTTGCTCAACATAGACAAGTTCTTGAATGGGACCGTTGAGGAATGCAATCTTCATGCCCATTTGATACAGCTTGAAATTGTGGTGAGCGGCATAGGCTAGAAGCATTCGGATTGCTTCAAGTCTTGCCACCGGTGCATATGTTTCCTTAAAGTCTAAGCCCTCTACTTGAGTGAAACCTTGAGCAACAAATCTTGCCTTGTTTCTTGTCACCATGTCATTCTCATCTTGCTTGTTGCGGAAGACCCACTTGGTGCCAATGATATTGGTGTCGGGTCTCTCCACCAAGGTCCACACTTGATTTCTTTTGAAATTGTTGAGCTCATCTTGCATGGCCATCACCCAATCTGGATCACCAAGTGCTTGCTCAACCTTAAGAGGTTCCAAAGAGGAAACAAATGAGTAATATTGGTAAAAGTTTGCTAAATATGAACGGGTTGTTACCCCCTTTCGAAGACTCCCAAGGATGTTGTCAACGGAATGATCCTGTTGTATTGTTTGCCTTAGCCTTGGATGATCAATGGCCTCTTGTCCATGTTCTGGATCTTCATTATCTTCTTGCTCGAATATGGGTTGTAGGTTCTGTCCTTGAATTGGAGTCGAACTTGCTGCTGCTGTTAGAGGGAGTGCGGCACTGTCGCTCTTATGTGCGGCATTGCCACTCTGCTGATTTGCTGCAGGGGTCAGCTCCCCCTCAGCGGAACTTTGTTCATCAACAGCTTGAGGAACCTCCACTTCAGTGACTTCGTCTTCTTGTGGTCTTATAACATTAATAGCCAATTGCTTGATTGCTTCACATGTTGGATCCTCCTTTCATACAACACTTGAATCAACTTGCTCCACTCGAGAGCCATTAGATTCATCAAATATCACGTCTACCGCTATTTCAACTCTCCCGGAGGTTTTGTTGAAAACACGATAGGCATGCTCATTTGATCCATAACCAAGAAGAAAACCTTCATCAACTTTAGGTGCAAATTTAGAGGTTTTGGGTTTCTTATTAAGTATGAAACACTTGCACCCAAACACTCTAAAGTAGGACACCTTTGGTTTGTTACCACTTAGAAGCTCATATGAAGTTCTTCAACTTCTTGTGTAAGTAGAGGCGGTTGATGGTATAGCAAGCGGTGTTGACGGCGTCATACCAAAAGATGTTCGACGTCTTGTACTCATCTAGCATTGTCCTTGCCATGTCAATGAGTGTACGGTTCTTTCTCTCCACTACACCATTTTATTGAGGGGTGTATGGAGTTGAGAACGCATGCTTGATGCCCTCTTTATCAAGAAACTCCTCAACTTGGGTGTTCTTGAATTCGGTCCCATTGTCGCTTCTCATTTTCTTGATGGGGAGACCGAACTCCTTTTGAGCTCTTCTAACAAAAGTCTTCACTTTGTCTCTAACTTGACACTTATCAAATAAGAAAAATACTCAAGTGAAACGGGAATAATCATCAACAATAACAAGACCATATTTGTTACCCTCGATACTTAGATAGGCGACCGGTCCAAAGAGATTCATGTGTATGAGCTCCAATGGTTGCGTCGTGGTCATGATACTCTTTGGTGGGTGAGGTACGCCAACTTGCTTTCTGGCTTAACAAGCGCTACATATCCTATCTTTCTCAAAGTGAACATTTGTTAGCCCAAGGATGTGTTTGTCCTTTTGAAGTTTGGCTAAGTTTGTCACCCCAGCATGGGCTAGTCGACGATGCCAATGCCACCCCATGCTAGATTTTGCCACTAAACAAGTTTCAAGATTATCTTTACTTTTGTTGCAATCGACTAGGTAAAGTTTGTTCTTTAAATGACCCGTAAAGACAATAGAGAAATCTTCCCTTCTAAAGACTTCAACACCCTTATCCGAAAAGAGACAATTATAGCCCATCTCACACAATTGAGAAATGGACAATAAATTATAACTCAACAAATCAACATGTAATACATTTGTAATTGAATGCTCAAGGGTTATAGCAACTTTACCGAAACTAATCACATCCCCCTTTGAATTATCTCCAAAGACAATATTTTCATTTGAGTGCGTCATTGGGGAATATGATGAGAACATACTCCTTTCTTCGGTCATATGATTTGTACATCCACTATCAAGCACTCAACTTGATCCACTGGAGAAGTATGCCTACAAAATAAGTTTAGTTGCTAGATTTAGGTCCCTAATTTGACTTGGGGCCTTGCATGTTAGTTACAAGAATCATAGAAACCCAAATAGAAGTATTCCTATATATATTGGTTTCCTTTCCAACATATTTTGCAACCAATTTCCCACTGCTGTTGTTCCTCAAAACAAAGCATGATGTCAAGCTTTGTCGAGGTGCATAAGTCTTTGGTTGATAGGCATACTTGTTCATAGTTCCCCACACTAATTCCTTTGGCTTCTGCTGAACCTGTTTCTCCTGGTACACCTTCTTCTTGGGCTTAATTTGATCAGGAATAGAATTGGTAGCCTTCCCATTTTTGTGGAGTACGGCACTGCCGTTGTGCGGCACTGTTGCTCGGAGACGCTGCACTGCTGCGGTCTGTGCAGGCTGATCTATACCAACTCTTTCGTTTCTCTCAAACTTGACACACTCATAGCCATTTATGATCTTTCTTTCATTTGTCTTGGCTCCTGCAGTGTGCACAAGCCCATGCTTGATTGAGGGGTGTCTGTGTCTCCCTTGCTTGAATTGAGGCACTTTTGAATTACTTGCCTTCTTGTCACTTACTTGAGCCTTACCACTCAAGCAGCCCTTGCCAATGATCTCATTGAGTCTAGCAATTTCTTTTCTCATTGTCTCTATGTTTGTAAGGTTAGTAGAATAAGCATTCAAATCAATATTATAATATTTTCCACAACCTTGAATAGTGGAGGTAGTAGAGGCATCCTTTGCCTTAGAGGGATGTGTGTTGCTATCCCAAAAATGTTATATTGCAGCTCAAGTTCTTTGTGCTTTTCATCTAAGTCATAATACTTTTTCTTGAGAGCAATATTTTCTTTCTTTGTGATAGCGTGGTTCCCTTGTTCTTTGGCCAAGGCCTTACGCAACGATTTCACCTCACTTCTCTCTAATGCAAGAGCTTCCTTACTAGCAATGTAGAGATCCTCTTGTTGGATAAGAGTTTCCTCTTTAGATTCTAGCTTGGCTTGGATACTCTCTAGATCATCCATTAACTTAGTGATGAATAATTTGGTCTTTCCATCCTAATTTTTAGTTATCATGTTTATTTCTTTATCAATAGATTCATCATCACTAGAGCTATCACCAATATCACTACTAGAGATATCACTAGAAGGTGGAGGAGATTTGGCCTTCGATTTGGATTTTACCTTCTCACCCTTTGCCATGAGACAAATGTGAGGGGAGTAGTAGTCATCATCGGACATGTCGTTGAAGAGCCTTGGTGTAGAGAATGACTTGTGAATAGCAATAGTTGCAACCTTCTCATCCTCTTCACTTGTGCTTTCTTTAGTTGAGTTCCATTCATGCCCAATGTGAGCCTCTCATGTATTTCTTGCTCTTTCTACGGTCGGCCTTCTTCTCTTTCTTGTGCTTCTTGTATTTGTTGTCCTTGATCTCATATGGACACTTGGCAATGAAGAGATCGGTGCTTCCACAATTGTAGCATGTCCTCTTTTTCTTGTTTAGCAAGCTTCTCTTCACTACCTTGTTGCCTTGCTTCTTTAGCCCCTTGTGATATCTCTTCATAAAGAGAGCAACATCATCAACTTTCTCATATTGAGCATCATTATTTTCACTTTCACTTGAAGATGATGTGGTCTCTACTCTTTCTTGATCTTGCTTGCTAGCTTTGGGCTTGCTAGTTGAACCTTGTTGGTTGATTTTGGACTTGCTTGTAGAGCCTTGCTTGCTTGATTTGTTGGCCTTGAGAGCTACATCTTTGATCTTGATGCCCTCTAACTTTGCTTGCAATTCTTCAAGTTTCTTTATCTCATTTGTTTCTTCTCTTTGCATGTCAAAGGTCAAGATCCTTTCAAGTACATCATTTACTGTGAAGTACTCAAACCTCTTCTTGTCTCTAATTAGAGTGACTACGGTCTCATTTCTAGGTGAATAAGCTTCCAACATAATCTTGACAACTTTGTAATCATTTAGTTCATCACAACCATAGCCTCTAATCTTGCCCACCATTGTCATCAACCTATCAAATATCTCTTGTGACCCTTCTCCATCTAAGATAACAAATCAGTTGAGCTTGGACATCAACAAATCAATTCTTGTGTTTCTCACTTTGTCAACCCCTTCATGTGCAAGATGCAAAGTATCCTAAATTTGCTTGGCAACATCCACACCAATCACTCTATTGTACTCATCACCATCGAAGGCACTAAATAGCACACTAGTAGCTTGACCATTGAGGTGGATGATTCTTATTTTTTCCATGGTTGGATTCTTGGGATCAACTGGTGCCTCAAATCCATTGTAAACAACCTCCCAAATGCCGGAATGAAGACCTATAAGATAGGCTCTCATCAAGTGCTTCCACTTGGCAAAGTTAGTTCCATCGAAATGAGGTAACTTGCCCGTGGACACATTGATGAAAGACTTACGATCATCGATAGTTATAGACATAGAAGAATAGTTAAAGGATACAGCGGCATATTTGTTGTCGTCATTTTTCTTGCCCTTTCCTTTCTTGTCCTTCTTGCTATGCACTTGGTAGGACTTATCGTCATCACCATCTTCGGAGCTGCTAGATAGCTCACTTGAAGATGCATTGGAGGCTTTTGCTTCTTGTTCCTTCTTCTTTCTTCCTTCTCTTCTTTTTCTTCTAGCTTCTCTCTTAAGTCTTCTTTCTTTTTTTCTTGCTTTCTTCTCTTCTAACCGCTGCTGCTCCTTCTTCTTCTTCTTCTCTCTTGCTTCTCTTTTCTAGCTGCCCTTCTTCTTCTTTTTTCTTCATTTTAAGCTTTTTCGGCATCGGTTGCCTCTAGCTGCGGGAGCGTGGAGTTGCTCGCTGTAGAGGCGCTAAGCTCACTGCTGTCAGTGTCATGCAGCCCAATGTCCTCCGGATCAACGTTGATGGGCTTCACAAGACCGGATCCTCCTCCGGGCTCCATACCTCACGCGGTGAAGCGCACACGAGGTAACCTTGCTCTGATACCACTTGTAGGATCTCTGAAACGCCTAGAGGAGGGTGAATAGGCCTATAAAAATTAACTCAAACCAAAGTCAAATTCACCCGCGGCACTGCTGCTCTGTGAGCGTGGCACTGCCGCACCTGCAGGAGAGATTAGTTCACAGTTCAAAATATACCCAACGAAATTTAGATTGAGTAAATTTCTTAGCTTCCTACATGGTAGTAGATCCTAGATCGATAGCTGAAAGTGGTGGTAACACCACACACAAGTAGATCATCCTCAAACTCTAGAAATCACCTCAATCAACAATATGTCATGCAAGTAATGTAAATCAAGCACAAGTGACATAATGATTTATCCCGTGGTTCAGCTCGCCACCAATGCTTGCCTACCTCCACGTTGTTGAGGTTAGCCACTAAGACTTAGAGCTTTCCAGCCCTTCCTCGTTCTTAAGTCAAGAGACTTAACTCTTGAGATGAGGGGTGAGTTTACTAGCTTCAAGAGATGGTTACAAACCTCCTGGGGCTGCCACATAAGTTGGCAAGCTCCACGGGCGATGCTCTAGCCGGCTAGGAGCCAAGCTCCAAGAGTAACAAACACAACTGCCGTCCAAAATGTGAACCAAGTGCTCTTTAGAGTTTGAGAATCAATGGAGCTGCTCTATAATCGAGTTTGGGGCCCTTTTTCCTCGAGGATTGATGGAGAAATCAATGGATTTGCTTAAGGGCTTGAGGTCAATAAAGGAGTGAGAGAGAGAGAGAGCGCTCATGTTCTGTTTTGGGCGTGCTGGAGTGAGGAATCAGAGAGCTAGTTACCGTTGAGGAGAAAAAGGGAAGGTATATATACCCCCCAACCCACAATGGTCACTTAAATCGTAGATAGCCGTTGAGGAGGAAAAAGAAAGGTATATATACCCCCAGCTCACAACAGACACCGCACCCATAGGGTTTGGCGAGATGAAGCCCGTGGCCTCGAAGTTGGATGAGACGAAGCCTATGACCAAGGGATCGGGCGAACCGAAGCCCGCGACCAAGGGGTCGGGCGAGCCGGAATCCGTGACCAAGGGGTCGAGCGAGCCAGAGCCCACGACCAAAGGATCGAGTGAATCGGAGCCCACGACCAAGGGATCAGATGAACCGAAGCCTGCGACCAAAGGGTCGGGCGAACCGGAGCTGCACCCAAGGGGTCGAGCGAGCCTCTCTTCAAGTGCATCAGTGCCGCACCACGCAAGATAGCAAAGGTAATAGTGAAGTGTAGACTGTCTTGGCTGTGAATCTGAGGATGCATGTGGTTGTTTGAACACTTGGTAGCACATATTAGCTTAAGCATTGTGTCTCCCTTTATAGTACGGCTTTTTCTATACTCAAATTCAAGATATAAAAGAATCTTAAACCTCTTTTGAGTTTGAAGCCATCTATATTTGTAATTGGGGGCTCCTCCATTTCGTATAGCATCCTCGAATATAAATTCTCTGCTTGTCATCTCGATAAATCTCATTAGTTCTCTAATTACGTGTTGATTATCACCGAAACCCACAATTATGGCTTAATTGCACTTTCAGGTTCAGGGGGAAGGAGCACGTGGAGGGGAGGGGAGGCAGGCGCAGGGAGGAGGCACGGCGTCCGGACCTGTGGATAGAGAGGAGGGGGTAAGGAGGAAGGAGCGATGGGCACGACGTTTCTGCGGGCGTGCGTGACGGAGGAGGCGCGGACATCCGAACATGCGCTTCTGTCCGGACGTCCGGACGCTAGTATCTCCTAATTTAAAAACTATGTAAATACATACCTCCTGTTGCCTTCAGGCCAGAACCGCGACCCAAAATTGCATGACTAACAAGAGAAACACAATACCTACGAGGCAAAAATGAAGAAGTTCTTGGGGGCTCAACTAATGGAGTGTTTTTGGCGAATCAACCCATTCCAGATGGGTTGATGCATTATGAGTCAATTTCTCAAATTTAGTGGAATGACCTCATTCCTCGTACTAGCAATAATTTTTAGTTTGTGAGGAATAATGTGCTAATGGATCAACACATTCTATTCCACAAATCAAACAAAAAACTATATAGTGAGATAATGATGTTCATTCCACAAACCAAACACCTCCTATGTAAGTTTCATCAAGTCCTGAATTCATCAGCTTTGTCATATGTTTTTGTTTTCCATAATTCCATGTCATCATTTAACTTTTTCATCATGTCTTGACTCTTGATAAGATCCCAAAATTTTCGTTTTCATGATGAAAGTTTACAATATTTGAACTTCTTGAAACATAATACGCCTATATTTTGAAATGGGTGTGGTATTAATAACCTAGCTGCCACGAAGATATCTTTTTTACGGCAAGAAGACATTCTATAAAAGTCATGTTACTTAGTGACAATCGATTTACAATAAGATGCATGGTCGGCAAACCGTATTTAGAAAAAATGACTAGACTGTCAATTTAGAAATTTGGATAGCTTAGAACTTGATGAACAAGAAAAAATGACCAAACTTCAACCGGGAATTAGGGAAGAAGTTAAATGATTATTTGCAAAAACCATCATGTTCATTTCTATTTTCCATTGTAAAACTCCAAGGTCCTATGACTAGTAATTCATACTCCATCTGATCCCAAATAACCGGGATATAGTAAATATAAGTCTATTCAAGTCCAATGCACCTTCATGTTCATGTATACTCCTTCCGTATTGGTAATTCAAGTCATTTTGGACAGTGACATGGTCTTAAAAACATAACTTTAACTTCTTATTTTTATAAAAATATACATAACTTTAACTTCTTATTTTTATAAAAATATTTATTGAAAAGTGATATATGTATATTTTTTATGAAAATACTTTTCAAAACAAATCTATTTATATGATTTTTATATTTCCAAACTCAATAGCTGAAATGTAGTCCCATTGACTGGTGATTTCATTTTTTTTACAAGTACTCAAATATATTAGTATATTAGCATTAAGACCAGAGTGGTGAGCACCCGAGCACGCTCGAATGCTTCGTGATGAAACAAACACGCTCTTGGACGAGAAAACGTCCCCATTGCACGCACCGCACGTATTCCATCCGTCGACGTCGGCTCGTCGCTGCTCTACTCACAGTAGACGACGAGTACGTGCGAACACCTTTGGTTTTGAGGGGCTAGCAAGCGCAGAACATTCGGCTCGTCCGCTCGTGCAAGCAAACACCCATGATCCATCGACTTTTTTCGTCTCGTTCTTTCTTTGCCGCTTTGCGAAACCTTTCACTGTGCAGGGCGCGAGATAAAGGACAGGAGGACGAGGCATGTATGCAGACATGAGAAAGTTCTGGACTCGTAGCCCTGGTCCCTCCTGAATGAGTGGCCAACAGGAGTCCTCTCGGACAGTGTCAAGACAGCAACATAAAAATTATTATTTTGCCAGCTAAGCAAGAGGACGAGACAGATTCTCGAGGATTCTCGCAGTCTTAGCAGATTATTCCGTGGACGTGTGAGCATCTTCGAGGTTCTCCCACCTCTCCCCGACAACTTCTAATCCATCGTCCTCATTTTATAGAATTTAGCGTAAAATTACGCGCTTTCTAGTCGCTCTCTGCGCGTGTTTATCTGCCAATCTAAAGATGGAAGGACGTGGAAAGAATAAAGAGTAGAAAATAGTTTCTGATGCAAATATACGAAAGAGAAAGAATATATAAAAGTGATTAGGATAATTTAGAAATAGTATTGGATTCCTGATATAAAATTATCTTCTATGCTTTAGGCGTGGATTATTAGAAACTTTTGGAGATGACTTTCTTTATTTCTTCTAATATTTTTTTAGAAGTTGTAAAATTTCATGTTTTTAGCAAGAAAATATTAGGTACTTTGGGAGATGCTCGGCACATGTATTTTTGGAAGCGTTTTGTTGGGGGAAACTGTGTTTTGTCAAATAGGGGTCTCTGGCTTCCTTCATTTGCTTAATTAAGGACACGGTAGTGTGCCAAAAAGAGACGGTCTTAAAAAAAAAAGATGGTCTATGGTCGACGCCGTACACAAGATCAGGTTTTAAGTGTATCACCGTATGTCACAAATTATAGTTTGTTTTAGCTTTTTTTAATACATAACTTTTATTATACACCTAGATATACAACATGTTTAAATACATAATAAAAATTAAATGACTTGTAAATTGAAACAGAGTGAGTTGAAATGTATGACTGAATCCTTGGCTTCAGTGCTGGCAGCGTGCCTTTTGTCACACCAAGTAGTCGCATCTTCTGCAAGCGTTCTAACAGCATGCTTAGCTAACACTCAAGTTGATCTGGGTCTTCTTCAGTTCCCAAATTTTAGAGTGACAAAATTCCTGTAGCGATACTGTAGCATTTCGTTTGTATTTGGTAATAATTGTCTAACCGTTGACTAAATAGGCTCAAAACGTTCGTCTCGCAAAGTACAACCAAACTGTGCAATTAGTTTTTGATTTCGTCTACCGGTCTGTTCGCTGGTTGGTTTCTGGGCTGGTTTGGGTTGGCTGATGCTGATTTGTTGTGAGAGGAAAACACTGTTGACTGGCTGGTTTGAGCTGGCTGAAACCAACAAGCGAACAGGCCGTACATTTACTACTTTATGTATGTACCGCAAGTTTGATGTGATGAATAATCTTCTTTTTACATAGTGTATTTTTTAGGAGTTTTTGAGTAACTAAACATGGCCCTGGATGTTGCGTGTGAACGTGGAGGCCGGGGCTTAGCAGCCGAAAACATAGAACATCGACTACGAGTTCCTTGTTCCGAGAACTTTGTTTTCGCAATATTCATACTCCCAATTCAAAAATATTTGTGTTCTCAGGTAATAAAGTAGAGCTTTGAGAACTTCGTTTTCGCAATATTCATACTCCCAATTCAAAAATATTTGTGTTCTCAGGTTATAAAGTAGAGCTTTGTTACGTTGCTTGGGAGGAATCATCGGTTCCTCGCTGGAAAAATATTTACCGCAGCTATTAATTAAGATAAATAATTAATTGTGTTTAAGGGCAGTTTAGTACTTATCCTCTCCTATACAGAATCTCTAACTCCCAGAAACATCCACGAATGGGAGTCGCTCTGCCTGTGTCTTCTTGAATGATTAAGTTTCTTGAAAGGACAAAAGAATTTGCGACCAACCACAGCTTGTTGCTTAACTCGGCGTCTTCTTGAATGATGCTCAGGGCCCGCTTGAGCCTCGACGTCGTCGCGGCGGCTGCAAGCTTCCCGTCCTTCTTCACGCGGCTGCAAGCTTCTCGTTGAAGAAGACGTCGACCTCGCCGCCGTCCTCCATTTCCTCGCGCATGGGCATGACGCGAACGGCCATCTTCTCGCCACCGCCACGAGCACGGCGCCACCCGTGGCGCCTCGGCTTGCTGCTGGACGCGAGCGCCGTGGTCGCCCGCACGGCCAACGCGGCTATATCAGCGGTCGAGAGGCCCGTCGAGCATGGCCGCTGGGAGCACCAAGTATATCTGCCCCGGCCGCAGCACGTCGTCGGGGGCTAGTGCCAGCGAGCGATCGTTGAAGTATAGCGCGTCAGAGTTGCACACGAAGTCGTTGAAGTATAGCGCGTCGGAGGTGCACACGAAGAACGACGCCGCCGCGTCGTCGCCGCTCCGGCCGAGCACATCCCAAACGCTAGAGGAAAAGCAGTTCCTTTTTCTTGATTGGGAAGCAGCTCCTAGGACGTCAAAATACTGTTATACCCTCCAAATTTATTTAGAAATCAGTTTTGAATCCACGTTTTTTTTTGTTTAGACCCATAAATTAAGTTCCTCCTATTTGATTCTTCGTATTTCTAAACCATCGATCTAATGAAACGGAGGGCTCACGCTATTTCCGAGCACTGTAAAATTTTACAATAAAGTAATGTTTCAAGTTTTTGTTTCCGCACTTCCTTTTGGAAACATGGCTGCTAAGGACGACGGCAAATAGCCACGGTGGAACGATTGGGCACGGGCTTAAACCTGCAAGCAGGATCGATGACGTGAGAACTCGGAACAGTATAGCGTACCTGGGGTGATTGGATTCGGTGACTAAAGTTTAGGATATGTCATATGGGATGTCGTATGGGATTATCGGATAATAAAAAAACAAATTAAAGAATCCATCAGAAATCCACGAGACGAATTTATTAAGACTAATTAGCACGTCATTAGCGCATGGTACTGTAGCATCACATTGTCAAATCATGAACTAATTAGTTTTAAAAAATTCGTCTCATAAAATCGTCTCAATCTGTACATTTAATTTCGTAATTAGTCTATATTTAATACTCTATGCATATGTCAAACATCCCATGGAGCAACGACTAAAATTTAACTCATGAATCAAACGTCCCAGTGTGGAGGCAAGATCTGCCATGTTCCAGAAATCATAACAGGAGATCACGTTGAAACCGGGCTCGCACCCGGATAGTGACAAATTATTTTGGAGAATTAATTTTGGATGGGGACTAGTGAGGGCTGTTTTTGTGTTGGAATGCATCTCTTTGTCCGGTGGCTGGATTGATTGCTCTCTTCAAATCGATATGGCAAATCATAGTCAGAGATTTTTTTTTGAATGTCTGGTCAGAGATATTGACGTTCTTTAATAGAGTTGGTTCTTATGCGTGATCCGGATTAGTGCTTGTTGACATATAAATCTTAATTAAGGCAACAATCTCATCATGATATGATATGTACTATTGCCGTTTACATTGTTTTGTTGGGACTGCTGGCTGAGAGCTTTTTCAGGCATGTGACGACGTGACCAGCTTATGGGGTGAACAGATCAGGTGGTTCAACTTAAACTTTGGCAAAGACTCGTTCGTAAGTACTATATTTGGCAATAGGTTGTCGTAATTCCTAAGGTCATGTACAGTGTATAGGTTCTTACAGAGGCGCTTAGAGGGAAGAGAAAAAGTTACGTCAGCAAGCGTCTCTCTTGGAGCTAAACCTACAATGGAAAATTTATTTAAAGACGCTTAGCTCGTGTGGTAAACTTAAGAGCTTATTTAAGCAATTTTTTTTCTACAATGCCGACGCCAACGCACACAGCCAATTACCTTCTACCAGACTCTGTCCTCGTTTTCGTTCTCCTTCTGGTTCCTTCCTCTGCATGTTGCTTTGCCTCTTAGCTTCAATCCCTAATTCCCGATCTAGCTCAGTTGCTCAGGTCAGTGGTGAGCTCCTGACTCTGAGTGTATACATCCACGGACGAACGAAAGCCGCGGCGGCATGGTGCGACGAACGCAAGCACCGGCGGCGCGTACAAGCGGGTTCGCAAGAGGAGAAGCTAAACTTGCTAGCTTTCTGGGCGTTCAACTAACTCAACTGCACGTCGGTAATCTAGGTACGGAGCGTTTCGTGCGGCAGCTAAGCGCCCGCCGCCGCGGGATCGCGCGAGAGCCGGTCTACGCGCCGCTGCCGTCCTTGAGCGCCTGATCTCATCCACGCTGGAGATAAGCGCCCGGGGTTGTAGGTACTCTAAGGGCTCCTTTGGGTACGTCAAACCCTGCGGGGATCCCCGCCGATTCCGCGCGGCTGCTGAGGCCCGGCGATCTGCTCTCCCTCCAAGTCCCTTTGCTGTTTGGACACCACCCTGGCCAAAAAACACGCGTGCCATTCTACCCCTACCACCGTCTAACCACGCGGAATTAAAAAAACGTCTCCTGGCTCATGAATTAGTTTCCCCATCCTCCCCCCGTCAGCTGATGACTCCCGTCGAGGCGCGATTTGTCTCAGACAGCATCGCAGCCTCTGCCTCCATGCTGCGAGCAGATTGCACTAGCGACCTTGCCTCACGAACAGGCGTCACTTGTTCCCAAACGATAAGATAGAATACCCACAGGGTTCGCTGGGGATGTCATTTGCACGTATAATTTTTCCTTTGTGATTTTGTTCCACGTGCCTTTGGTCCCCTGGCATCCAAAGGAGCCATAAGTACTACTGTACTTCCTCCGTCCCAGAATAAAAATGTATCTACAATTCAAAAAAAAATTCAAAATAAATGTCCACATAGGGTCTGACATCTAGCTGTACAAAGATCTAGCCGGCAGTTGTAAGGGCGTGTTTAGTTCGCGAATGTTTTTGGGTTCGGCTACTGTAGTACTTTTCATTTGTATTTGGCAATTAGTGTTTAATTATGGACTAATTAGGTTCGAAAGTTTCGTCTCGCGATTTCTCACCTAACTACGTAATTAGTTTTTTTTTCGTCTACATTTAGTACTTTATGCATGTGCCGTAAGATTCAATGTGACATTTTGGGGTGAAATTTTTTTGGAATTAAACAGGACGTAAGCCTATTGATCTCCTTGGAAGCAACAAAATAATAAAAGTTGACATTAAAAAAAAGGAAAACCGAGAGAGCCATCGCTGCATGCGGAATGCTCTGGAGACTGCTCGTCTGTTCCCAGAGGCCAGCAGATACCTTTTATAGAGGCAAAAAGGTAATTTCACATCTATACTAAGTTGTCCATTCAAATCCTAAATATGCTTTTATTCTTGGACGAAGGGAGTATCCATTTATTGCACCAGATCTTGTGCTCTGCTTGGAGTGGCAGTTTTCGTTCTTGAGGAAAGCAGTGGCCAATAGGTTCGTACTTAGCGCGTGTTCAGTTTCACCCTAAAATCTCAAAAAGTGCTACAGTATCTGTCACATCGAATATTTGCGGCCTATGTATGGAGCATTAAATGTAGACGAAAAAAAACTAATTGCACAGTTTGGTGGAAAATTGCGAGACGAACGTTTTGAGCCTAATTAGTCCATGTTTGAACACTAATTGTCAAATAAAAACGAACGTGCTACAGTAGCCCTAAATTCCAAATTTCTGAGACTAAACACGCGCTTACTAGTAGTATTTTGACATATTTATTAGTATGACTGCTTCAGAATTATTATTAGTACAAGTAGCACGGCAACGGCACCACAAATCCTGTCGCTATTTCATAGCCTGTGTAGCCATAGCCAATGCGAAAATGACAGATCAGGCACGCAGCGATTTGATGCTATTTGGGGGAGGCAGACTTTATACCCCTCATCTCCGCTGGATCAGTCATCGCCGATTCACCAAATCAAAGTCACTTTCGCGCTTGACAGCGACGACGGCGAGCTCAAGGACGACAAAGGAGTCCCAAGGTCTCGTTTAGTTGGTGAAATTTTTCAGGTAATGATACTATAGTATTTTCGTTGTTATTTATCAATTGTTGTCCCATCATAGTCTAATTAGGCTTAAAAGATTCGTATCGTGAATTTCATCTAAACTATATAATTAGTTATATTTTTTATTTATATTTAATGCTTTATGCATGCGTCCAAAGATTTGATGTGACGAAGAATCTTAAAAAAATTTACAAAATTTTGGGAACTAAACAGCTGTGACATGAGAGAACACTGAGACCTCAGCCTGCTACTCTAGCTACTACTAGAGTGGTAGAGTGCGTGCCTCGGCTCGTGCAACCTTCTAGAAACGCCGGAAAAGCGCGCGCACCGATCAGCAGCAAGCGGCGGATGAGGTGGCTCGCCACCAGACCGGTACCAGACGGGCGCACAGAAGTTTCCGGCGCCGTGACGAGACGGGATAGGACGGGACGACGGGGTGATGAGTTGCGTCAACTGACGGCGAAGGAGCGTGAGGGGGGCGCACGCGCAGCGCCATCTCAGTCCTCACCTCGGACGCGTCGAGCCGTCGACCGCTGTTTGTTCGCGCCACGTCCAAAAAGACCAAAGTTGTCACCTCGACCGTGACCAGGCGCGGACAAGGCGTCCCGTCCCGATCGCGGGCGGGCGCATCGTGGGAGGACGCCGGACGGCCCGGCCGCGGTAGTGGCAGCTTTAGCGAACGGCAGTGCCAGTGCGCGCGGAAAAGACGAGCTCGGTGGGTAAGTGTCAATTCTACGCACTGTATGTAAGCGCGCGACGGCGGCGAGCACAGATGTGCCGGCCGCGGAGGTCCAAGTGGACACGGGAAGTCGTTGTCTTGTCGAGCTAGCTTGTCCGGCGAGCGGCGATTGACTGATTGAACAGATCATTGGGATACTTACGCCTTCTTTAGTTTTTAACCCTCAAGTCCAAAAAGTTGCTACAGTACCTGTCACATCGAATATTTGCGGCCCGTGCATAGAGCATTAAATGTAGACGAAAATAAAAACTAATTGCACAGTTTGGTGGGAAATTGCGAGACGAACGTTTTGAGCCTAATTAGTCCATGTTTGAACACTATTTGTCAAATAAAAACGAACGTGCTACAGTAGTCCTAAAATCCAAATTCACCCAACTAAACAAGGGCTTAATAGAGCTTGTGCACCACTCAAGTTTGTAAGGCTCACACTCACACCACGTTCGTAGTACATCGAAGAGTTAGTGGCAAACAAAGGTATACAAAGATGGTCTGTGTACTTAGTGTGTGTATATATAAAAACAAGGCAGTCCTCAATTGAGGCTGATCAGATTTGATTCCTCAATCCTGATAGGAAGCTGGAGGTAAGTGCGAACAGCAAAAGTAACAACCCAATGTTTATTTGGGCCTTTCCCCTGCGTTCACTAGGGTCCGTGCTACAGCCGAACTAGGCCTTTATTCAGCCCAGCTGTTGAAAGATTTTCATAGTCCCAGTCAGTGCCACTGCCGCCGACCTCGTGTATTCGGCCTACAAGTCGTGGTTGCTAGTATTTGGAAGGGAACGATAGAACTTAAGATCGACTAGCAGTAGATCTAGCGGGTATAAACTTGCATTTAGGATCGGCAATGATATATGTCGAGCGTCTGACCCTTCACTTCACCTCCAGACGTGGCTCGCTCTCCTCCACTCGCTCGCGGCATTATCCTTATTCACTTGCCCCACGTCGCTCCGCCCGCTCCATACGGTGCGCCCCCACTCGGGTAGCAACGAGATGCTCGCCGCCGCTCCCTCCCGAGCCGCTCGCGGCGCCGCCCCGCCCGAGCCGTGCGCCCCCGCTCGCAGTAGCAACGAGCCACTCACCGGTGCCACCCCCGCCTAGGCCGCTCGCCGGCGCACCCCTCTCGAGCTGCTCGCGCAGCGCCGTCCCCGCCCGCACCGCTCCTTCCCCGACCCCAGCGTCCTCCTCCGCGGCTGCTCCTTCCCGCACCCTGGCGTCCCTCCTCCCCCACCCTGGCGGCGCCCCTCCCCCCTTCTCCCACACCGGCGTCCTCCCCCACAAGGAGCTCCGGACGCCTGCAGATCCGGCGGCCATGGCGCTCTCCGAGCCAGGCTCTCTTCTCTTCCCTCCATGTTGCAATTGTGTCTTTCAATTGTTTTAGAAGCTTTAGAGGTATGTTGTAATAGAATCGTATGGTTGATTGCAAAAGTAGATCTGGCATGTTGCACTTTTGTTGATATGTTGCAAGTGTTTCAAAGGATTGTTGCAAGCACTTTGTTCAAAATGTTTCACGTGTTTCTACACGATGTTGCAATCGTTTCTGGTCTGGATGTTTTCATATGGTTCACTCAATTATTGCAATAATACTTTCCAATTGTTTCAGTTGTTTTCAGTCTTATGTTGCAGTAGTTATTCCACGTTGTTGCAACTGTTTCTTATTTGAGCGTTATTTCATATGCTTTCAGCCTAATGTTGTAGCGGTTGTTCCGTGTTGTTGCAATAATATGTTCATGGTGTTTCAGCTGCTTCAGCCAAATGTTGCACCAATTGTTCCGTGTTGTTGCAATAATATGTACATGGTGTTTCAGCTGCTTGGGC
Organism: Miscanthus lutarioriparius; assembly: GCA_904845875.1. Classification (NCBI taxonomy): domain Eukaryota; kingdom Viridiplantae; phylum Streptophyta; class Magnoliopsida; order Poales; family Poaceae; genus Miscanthus; species Miscanthus lutarioriparius. The sequence continues at coordinate 23,076,322 of CAJGYO010000012.1, read as the reverse complement.
CTAATGTTGCAGTAGTTGTTTTCGTGTTGCTGCACGTGTTTTATTCTAGCTTTCTATGTTGTTCGGTCGGAGGGCGAGCCAGGCGGCCGGGGGCGCGTGGCTCGCCAGAGGGATAGTGGATGGAGGCATTGGGGGTCAACGGATGGGGGTGCTACGGTCAGGGGGCGATGGGACATGCTCGTCGTGCACATGGGCGTTACGAAGGCAGAAGTAGCGGGCTGTGGGGGACAGGATGTGGGGGCGAGCTGGGGGCGCGCGGGGCGCGAGCGACAAGCGTGGGGGAAACAAGTGCAGATCGAGGCATGCGCGAGAAACAGGGGCTGGCGGGCAGGCGTGGTCAGGCACAACTGCCTCGAGCGTCTAGACGCTAGCGCCCGGATCGAACGTCCGAGCACTAGCAGTTCCCATTTAGGATATAGTAAACCCTAGAACATGAACTAGTGCTAGGAAGCAGAGAGAGGTGCGGTGTTAGCAAACCATCAGTCGCCTTGGAGGTAGACGAGCTGACCATGGCATAGGTGTCGGTGACGCGGTGAAGGCGTAGAGTAGCAGTGGAGTCTAGCGATGGTGTGGACGTCGCAGTGGAGGCGCAGTCGTAGAGGCGGTGGTGAAGACGCGGCGGTGGTGGCTTTTCATCGCTAGCAGCGCCCCCTCTCTAGATTGGCTTAGGGTTAGGATGTAGGTAGGGTTTATGACGGCTCAGGTGAACCTTGTGCCTTGTGCCCCGGCCCCCACCTCCTTTTTATTGCACTGTGCGATGGGGCCCACTAACCATAGATAGGGTTGGGCACCCCCGATCAGGGCAGGGATCAACGGCCCAATTGGTCGTTGGGTCAAGTTGGTAGAGGTCAACCTAACATTATCCCCCTTTATCTCACCTTATGACTTAAACTTAATTTACTTTATCTTTTTCCCATTCCATCACAGATCCGTGCATAGAGCGTGCCTCATCATCACGGTCAGTTGCCATTAGATTAACAACTACAATGCACCTCTCTGTTTTGTAACAGATTCTCATCTAGGCCCTTATTGTCCAGGAATCATAGGCTTTCCATTAAACCCATACCGGCTAAGTGCTCTCTGAACACATTAGGTGGTAAGCCTTTTGTGAGCGAATCCGCGAGCATCTTTTCTGTACTTATGTCCTCAAGACTAATTATATGATCCTGGACTTTGTCTTTCATAACATAATACTTTATGTTAATATGTTTGGCAGCACCACTTGACTTATTGTTGTGGGCATAATATACTGCTGGATTATTATCGTAGTATAACTTGAATGGCTTATGTATGTCGTCTACCACTTTCAACCCGGGCATAAACTTCTTCAGCCAATTCACCTGACCTGTGGCCACATAACACGCTACAAACTCGGCATATATCGTAGACGATGTATTGACGGTTTGCTTAGAGCTTTTCTATGATATAGCTCTTTCTGTGAGAGTAAATATGTATCCTGACAAGGACTTTCTATCATCTCCCGCATAATCTGAATCTGAATATCCCTCTATGTGTAGAGAACCAGATCTTCTGTACGTTAGCATGAGACCTTTTGTGCCTTACAAGTAACGCAAAACTTTCTTTACCAGTCTCTAGTGTTCTATTCCTGGATTACTCTGATATCTGCCAAGTAACCCGGTAACAAATGCTAAGTCAGGGCATATACACACTTGAGCATACTGTAAACTTTTGATAGCTGAAGCATATGGAACCGCTTTCATTTGATCGATCTCATATTGGTTCTTGGGACATTGAAATTCCCCAAATCTATCGCCCTTGATTATGGGAGCGGGTGAAGGCTTGCAATTTTGCATACTGTATTTCTTTAGAACCTTTTCTAAATATGCCTTTTGTGATAGTCCTAAAACCTCATTTTCTCTATCTCGGTGAATCTCTATTCCTAGAACGAACGAAGCTTCACCGAGATCCTTCATATCAAACTTGGAGGACAAGAACTTCTTCGTTTCTAGCAGTAGATTAACATCAGTACCAGCAAGTAAGATGTCATCCACATACATGATTAGGAAAATATATTTCCCATTCTTGAACTTTGCATAAACATAATTGTCCTCTATATTTTCTTGAAACCCAAACTTTCTTATTGTACTATCAAACTTTAAATACCACTGTCTTGATGCTTGTTTTAATCCGTAAATAGATTTCTTCAGGTGGCATACCATACATTCTTTTTCTTCCACAGTAAAACCTTTTGGTTGTGCCATGTAAATATTTTCCTCCAAATCACCGTTTAGGAACGTCGTCTTTACTTCCATCTGATGTAATTCTAAATCGTAATGTGCTACAAGAGTCATTATGATTCTAAAAGAATCCTTACATGAGACTGAAGAAAATGTCTCATTATAATCTATGCCTTCTCTTTGCATGAAGCCTTTCGTCATAAGTCATGTTTTAAATCTTTCTACATTTTCTTTGAAGTCATATTTAGTTTTGTAGACCCATTTACAGCCTACTATCTTTGCTCCTTTAGGAATTGTTTCTAAGTCCCAAACTCCGTTGGTATTCATTGATCTTATTTCATCCTGCATGGCTTCAAGCCTCTTTGATGAGTGAGCGCTTCTCATGGCTTCTTTAAATGAGGTGGGATCACACTCTATTTGAATTTCTTTACATTCATAGACTTCGTAGTCATCAGGAATGGCTGATCTCCTGACTCTTTGAGACCTTCTAGGAGCCTCGTTAGTTGATACTTGTTCTATATGAGGCTGTTGTTGCTCTTCCTCAAATGTGACAACGGGTTCTATGGGATCCTAAACGACATGTTCATTCATTGTTGCCACAGGAGAACTAACAATAGGTGTTGTTACTACAGTGTCATGCATTGTTGGTACAGCAACAACAGGTAGCATGAAGAATGATTCCTGAACCATTGGAGTGGGCATGTATACCCGCTTTTCAAAATTAATTTCTCGCGCTACCATGCTTTCCTTGACCATATCATTCTCCATGAACATAGCGTGTCTCGTTTCTACAAACTTCGTATGTCTGTCAGAACAATAGAAGTGATAACCTTTTGACTTTTTTTGATAGCCAATGAAATGGCAACTGACTATCTTGGAGTCTAGCTTTTCTATGTTTGGATTAAAGACTTTAGCCTCAGCTGGACAACCCCACACACGTAAATAGTTAAGTGAGAGTTTCTTTCCTGTCCACAACTCATATGGTGTTTTGGGCACCGACTTGCTTGGCACTCGATTAAGAATATGAATGACGGTTTTAACGCCTCCATCTATAAACTTATCGATAGAGTAGAGTAACTTCTCATACTTCTCACTATATCCATTAAGGTACGGTTGCGTCTTTTAGCTACTCCATTCTGCTGAGGCTCGCCCGGTGTAGAGTACTGGGTAACTATGCCATTTTCCAGTAAGAACCTTGCAAAAGGTTTATGAACTTGGCCATATGGGGTGTGTCACCATAGTACTCTGCCCCACGGTCGGATCTTACTACTTTAATCTTTAAGTTGTGCTGATTTTCTACTTCAGCCTTAAAAATCTTAAATTTATCTAATGCTTCTGATTGTTCTTTAATTGGATAAATATAACCAAAATGAGAATAATCATTTATGAATATTATAAATGAATCGTAACCATCCACACTCTTCACAGGAAAAGGACCACAAATGTATGTGTGAACTATTTCTAAAATTCATGCGCTTCGTTTGATATCTTTATTTATTTTCTTAACATACTTTCTTTTTATGCAATCAATGCATTGTTCTAAATCTAAAAATTCTAAAGGCGGAAGAATTGATTTCTTAATCAATCGCTCTATTCTTCCCGTCAAAATATGGCCTAAACGACAGTACCATAATTTCAATGATACATCATGAATTCTCTTCCTCTTATTTATTGCATTCATAGACGAGGAATCATTCTCATTCTCAGTGCTCACAGCATTCACTTTCTCAAAAAGTGATAACAAATAAAGCTTGTCTTGTCGAAATGCAAAACTAACACACTTATTATTAAACACAATCTGACATTTGCCATTACCAAAATGATAATCATATCCATCATCGTCTAGACGTGAAACACTTATCAAATTTCTACGCAAAGAGAGTACATAAAGGACATCTGAAAGCTGAAGTACAAAACAATTATCTAATTCTAGAGAGAGATCTCCAATGGCTTCAACTTCAGCTTCAACTTCATTTGCAATTTTTATTCTTCTTTCTCCTCTTTGCAGGATCCTCCTCGTATGGAATTTATGTAATGAATTTGTAACATGAATAGTTGCACCTGAATAAATTCACCAAGTAGATTTTGCATAGCTTAAATACAAGGACTCATCTACGTATATAATGAAGTCATCACCTCTCTTCAAAAGGCTCTTCAGAAAATCTGGACAATCCCTTTGGTAATGTACATGCTTCTTACACCATTTGCACTGCTCCTTTTTAACTTGAGCATTGTTGTTCTTCTGACGGTGGTCATTCTGAGGGGCTTTCCCTTGAGGTTTGATATTCTTTTTAAAATTCTTCTTGTTATTGTCCCTCACATGGTTAGCAGAGTCATCATGTAAGCTTTTAAGCCTCTCCTCTTCTTGCACATACATTGCTATGAGCTTCTCAATGTCCTATTTGTCGGGCTGCATGTTGTAATTAATAACAAAAGTTTCATACTCTTTAGGCAATGAAGCAAAAACCAAATGAATCAGGAACTCATCCTTGAGCCCCAAATCCATTGGCTTGAGCTTGGAAGCCGTGTTGCTCATATTCAATATGTGTTCTCTTATCCCTCCACCAGAGTATTTCTCATTGAATAACTTCTTTATCAGGGTACTGGCATAAGCCTTTGAAGAGCCAGTAAACCGACTCTCTACTTTCTTGAGATACTCAGTGGTGGTGTCACAATCTGGGATTGACCCCCTTATTGCATCTGAAATAGTGGACTTAGCCACCATCAAGCACTTGCGGTTCGAAATATCCCATTTCTTACGATCAAGATCGTATTTCATTCTCACTTCTGCATGATCTCGTTGCCGAGCAGTGAAATTAGCATCAGTTTTATTTTCTTCCCTCACCGGGTCCACTGGCTCAGTAGGACACGAAGAGGTAAGCGCTAAGTTATTTTCGGATAGCGCAAGTGCTAATTCATACTTCTATCGTCATATACGATAATTGTCCCCTTCAAGAGGCGGAATGTGCGAGATGAATGCCATAGGGTTGAGTCCTGAAAACAGCGTCAGAGATAGTGAGAAAATATGACATAATAATTGCATGTCTTAATTTAACGTTGATCAAAATTAAAACATATAACATTATTCTACATCACCGTTGGGCATAAATAGAATTAATGCTTAGAAAAACTCATGAATACAAAATTATAATATTGCTATTATCCGCCCTATTCGCTTGGCTTATAAGCCGTACTTTTTCAGTCAACGAATATTATTTTTCTCTCACAATAAATCAGTCAACAGTACCTTCAGCCATGGCTTATCAGCCAAGCGAACAGGGCGATCAACATTGGTCAGAAAAATAATAATATCATAATTTACTGAATAAAATTAACTGCTATTCAAATCAAATTCTCCCGCTGGTTCGATTTAATTAGAAGATAATAAACATTTAATTTGTAGCGGAAACATGAAAAACAATTTATCTACTTTTTAGGAGCATTTTGATTACTTATCTACTCTCTAAAAATTAAACACGTTGGTGCAAATTTATAGAGATAAAAACTAGATAAAACATATTGACAAAATGCTACTAAAAAAAGGAAAAACTTAAAGCTGTTTTCTACTGTTCATTCAGCCTGGGAGTTAAATCGGCCCACGGCCTATTCGCGCGCTACGCTTTTCCGCATCCTAGGCCACAACCTGTGCCTGGACCGGGATTCTGCTCTCCCGCCTAGACCAAATTCGGCCCGAGCGCTACGAGCCGTCGATCGTGATCCAACGGTCGTGCGCGAGGATCGGAGGAACAAAAACCCCTCCCGGCCTTTCCCCCAAACCCTAGGGCTCACTCTCTTCCTCTGCTTCTCTCTCTTCATCACACAGACACCACAGTGCATTACCTGTTGTGACGACTCTGGGACTTGCACGACATAGGAGATGGTGCTGTGGTGGCACCCTCGCTCGGCCAAGACGCTGCAGCGTCTTGGCCGGAGCCAGCACAGCGGCGCCGTCGAAGCAAGCACTGGTGGTGGTGCCCTTTGGAGCCCAGCGCCGTGGGCCTGAGCAGCGTGAGCCGGCGACTTTGGCTTTTTCTTCCCACGTCTTGCGTGAGGCATCGGCGGGTCCTTCATCCCGCGCGCGGCGCTGTCGACGGTGATGAAGAAACCAGGTAGGTTTCTCCCCCTCTCTGTCCGTTTCGCTTCTAGGGTTTGGGTTAGGTTAGACTGTTTATGCTCGATTCGAACCAATCGATTCATCTCCTTCTACTTTCTACTCGATTTCTACCCCAAGAACTAGATCTACACCTAGAATATGCTCAATGATAGAACTTAAGATCAACTAGCAGTAGATCTAGCGGGTATAAACTTGCATTTAGGATATAGTAAACCCTAGAACCTGAACTAGTGCTTGGAAAAGAGAGAGAGAGAGAGAGAGAGATGTGGTGTTAGCAAATCATCGGTCGCCTTGGAGGTAGACGAGCTGGTCATGGCGTCGGTGTCGGTGACGTGGTGAAGGCGTAGAGTAGTAGTGGAGTCTGACGCCGGTGTGGACGTTGCAGTGGAGGCACGGTCGCAGAGGTGGCGGTGAAGACGCGGCGGTGGCGGCCCGTCGCTAGCAGCACCCCCCTCTAGATCGGCTTAGGGTTAGGATGTAGGTGGGGTTTGTGGCGGCTCAGGTGAACCTCGTGCCTTGTGCCCAAATCCTCACCTCCTTTTTATGACGCTGTGCGACGGGGGACCACCAACCATAGATAGGGTTGGACGTTCCTAATTAAAGCGCGGATCAAAGGCTCAATCGACCGTTCGGTCAAGTTAGTAGAGATCAACGTAACAGGGGAAGCCCAGGGCCCACCTCGCACCACTTTTCCCCTAGTTTGTTGCTGTGGTCAAGGATTCGTTCTCGCACCACTTTTCCCCTACTGGTTCAGAGAAAAGAAAAAAAACAAGAGATGCCCAGTTCGCCATCGCCCGATCGCCGTTCACCACTTCACCCGCTGACGCCGGCTCGCGCCACGCGAGAGGATGTCGTCGTGTGCAGTGTGCTCCAGCTGTAGCAGAATATATGGCGGGACCAAAACAATGCTCCCTCGTCGGCGTCCAAGAATTGCCAATCCATCCAAGGGTCCCGTGACGCCGTCGTCTGCATCACCCATACGGCCATCTCCAGTACAGTACTCCTATAGTACGGTTTAGCATTTGGACGGTTTCACCCATTGTACGGCGAGCACTTGAATGGAGCAGAGTGCAGTGCAGACTGCAGAGCGCCAGAGGGACATCGGGCGGAGCCACCGCTTCGACGAATGGGCTAGCGCTTTTCTGTCTGTGTGTGTCACTATTCATTCAGAGCAGATGTTGCCGCAGTCGGCAGTCCGAGTCTGCACTCACTGACTGTCCACTCTTGGGAGAAGCGGGGATTCGAACTCGAGAAGATGAAGGGCGTCCCCAACAAGCCTATTTGAGCTAGCCGAATTGACCGTGAGAATCCGACGTGGAGGAGAGAAGAGGCTGCAAAACAAGTTCACTCCTGCAAAACAAAGCCTATTTGAGCTAGCGATTGTTTCGTCGCCTATCTCGCACGGTTTCCAAAACATCCACCGTCACTGCTATGCTGGGGCCAGTTCACTCCTGCGTTCAGGCTCTTAGTTTTTTATTTTTTTAGTGCTAGCGAAGTCGCCGATCCGCTGGGGACGCCCTGAGAGGAAAAAATAGATTAGACCCCTGACCGCCTGTCATACTCATAGCCTAGTATTATTGCGTTTGGATGGGCTTACTCTGTTAACTAATCTTCTGTTCACACGTTCCCACGTCACCTCCTCGGCTTGATCTAGGACTACTCCAACTCGTAACTCTGGGTCCCTGCCTCCCTGGGACCACTCATCAGGCACAGGTGTGCGTTGCCCAAACGGTGCGGGTACGAATCTAGCAGCTGATTCTGTGTCAGTCACTCACTCAGAGGCAGTCCCACTGGTGAGCGCACCACCTCGTGTTGTGAGCGCGCAACGCCTGATCCCGTCCTGCCCGTGCCCGTGCTCCGCCCACGGGCCAGTGACGCGCCAACAGTCGCTGACGCCCGTGGTACAACACTAAAGGACCCACATGTCATGCGCTGGACGAGCTGTGCGGCGTTATTTTTGCTCCAAAAAGTAACACGGATGCACTTGTGTACAAGTAGACCTCATCATTGACCTTTTGTTATGCTGACGGCTGGGACCAGGACTCACATGGTCCCGCACGTCAGCATGATAAGTACCGAAGCTGGTTTCCTTAAACCGCACGCTAATACCAAACCCACCACGGAGAAACGAGGACAAAAGGGTCAAAAGTCGCAGGGCCAAACCCGAGACGAGTCGCCCCCACCCCCACCTCCACAACCACCAAGCCGAATAGCCGATGCCACTATGCTTCCGGGGGGACTCGAGGACGGGAAGCGACGCGGCGCCACCGCCGACGAGGACGCCGACGCTGCCACCTCGGCGTCGGCGGCGTGCCTGAACGACCTCTGCGCTACCGCCGCTGGCGCTGGCGCCGCGGCGGGGGCGCCCGCGCCGCCGTTCCCGAGGGCGGCTGCGTGGGCGGTCGCCGCGCTGCTCGCGGTGGGCCTCGGGGTCGGCGCCCTCGTCCTCGCCGTCGTGCATAGCGCCGCGCTGCTCGTGGTGGCCGTCCTCCTCTCGGCCGCCGTGGCGGCGTTCCTTCTGTGGAATGCCGCCGCCGCGGCGTCGGGCCGCGCGCTGCGCCGGTTCGTGGACGGGCTCCAGGCCTCCAGCCTCCGCGTTGCGGCCGATGGCCAGCTCGTCAAGATCACCGGAGTATGTTTGATGTTCCCACGCGCATTACGTTTCCTTCATCACGAATTTTACTCAATTGGTCAAAGAAATTGTGCTTACCGCTGTGAACTGCAGCATTTATGCTTTGCAATTGAGCTGGTGTTCGCAATTGTATTGCGTTTCTCTGCATTTAATTCACTCATACTTGATGTCTGTGAACAGCAGCTTAAAAACATAGGTGCAATTACCTTGCAAAGGGGATATATATATATAGGGAGAGAGGGAGAGCCCACCCTTGTCCGAATTCTATGTCGAGTATTTTTCACAGTACCTTCTCTATTAAAAGCTGTTACATTGGATTCATTATTCAGTTTCAGCTTGCCATTTCACATTTTTGGTACCACTGGTGCTTTATGTTTTCTGTAATGTATGGGCCACAATTACCGAATTACGCATGGGTTAGTTTGAGTATTCCTAGTATCCTAATCTCAATTTTCCGTTCTTTCTTTCATGCAGTCTGTTTCATGTGGCGATATTTCACTGATCTCTTCATATGAGAAGGTTGAGAATTGTGTATACACATCTACTCTTTTAAGAAAATGTGCAAGATGGGGTTCCATGACACAAAATCCTTGGAATCAATGTTCCAAGTGGAAATTAGCACATGCTGAGGTAATAGTGCTTTGTTGTCATATGCTCTCAATTTCAATGTTTTCTTACCTGTTTTTATATGAAACATATAAGTAGATCTTTTCCTTTATCTTCTGCCTTAGGCCTGATGTGTTAACTCCTTTTTTTGTCATGCCCTACAGGAGTCTAATGCAATCCAATTTCATCTGAAACATTCCCTTTTTTTTCAAAATGATAATGCTAGTGCTAGCAATAGAAACATAGAATAGCCGATGTCTCTTTCTGTTGCTTTAGTTTCAGTTCCAGTATATTGTATTGCAACACCTATATTCTTCTGTTTCTTACAAGATACGGAGGAATGGTCCACAGGGAGTTTTATACAACAAACTTCACGTTGTTGTTCCCCTGACAGTAGTTTTAGTTTTATGGTAGAGTTTCTCAGTTGCATTAATTGAAGAGTCTTGTTGCATAGCTGAACAATATTACAAGTACTTGCAATTTAATATTTCGTTTGAAATAATATTGTTCACTAATATGACTTCCAAGTTCCAAAAAGTCTAAAGTTTATAAAAATCTATAATCTCTGTCATTACTGTAGACAATAACACCTAATACAAGAATTTAAGTTGTCAAATATGATATATTTCTTATTCAAACATTCTGTGGGGTTGGGCAGAGGTTTGCTGCTGATTTCTACATAACGGATGCAAAATCATTTAAAAGAGCCTTGGTGAAAGCTGGGCACCACTCGAAGGTTGTGCCTCTGATCGATGAAAATCTTCTGGTGACAACAAGCAGGGACACTAAGTTGTCTTCCACTCTAAAGTATTGGCTGGAAGAAAGAAACCTTTCTTCTGAAGAAGCTCAGGTTATCCGTCTCGAGGAAGGGTAATTAAATGATCCAGAATATTTACCTTTTTTCTATGGATTATGTATGCTGAACCCTTGTAAACTGAATAGTACGATCTCACATGACTACAGGTATATCAGAGAAGGAATGCGGTTGAGCGTGATTGGAATGTTGAGCAAGAAGAACGGGGATGCCATGATACTTCCTCCGCCGGAGCCTCTATCGACGGGCTTTGTGTTGCTGTCGTGTCTCCTCCCATCATATTTTGACGGAATAGTGCTGAGATTGGTCGACAGAAGTCACTTCGTGCCAAACTCTAGCGTCTCATGAAGAGCTTTGAGAACTCGGTGAGATGTAACAGCTAACAACTCTTGTGCGGTGCCCTTGCCCCTTGGGAGCTTCTTTCCTGTACGGGTCCACATTTTTTTTTGCTTTTGGGACTCGATCATGTGGTGGTTTTCAGGTAATCCTAATGTACATTCTCACTTGGTTGATAGTTGTAGTGCTAGTCATTTATGGGGATGGATTGTGTGTGTTTCTGGTTCCTTTGTTTTTCCTCATAAGATGAAATTCGTTGGTCGTTCCTAATTGCTATTACTACCATTTTGCTCTGTCTACTTCGTTGGGGTTTGAGGACGGAGTTTAGCACCCTTGCCTGACTGCCTCTATCTGAAATACTGGTAGTGGACTAGTGGTACTATGGTTTTCGGTCTGGACCGCTCCCGACCTCCCGTCAAGCCGGGGACGGCTGGAGGCCCATTTCGTATGCACCTGGTTTCAATCCCTTTTTCTGGCCAATTGGCAAATGGAAATACAGTCAGACTCAAGCTTCGAGCATCAAGGCTGGCGGCTGCGTCAGTCGTGACGCATTCCGCTCCATGCACGCCAGGACGTGCTGCTGCTGTGCTGGAAGCCCACGGAGCACATCTGTCTTAAAAAAAAACTCAAAGCATTGACGCATTGCATTGCATCCATAGGAACTCGTGACGCGTGGCCACCGACATCCCGTTGTCGTGGATGGCGATGGCCGTCGCTGTGATCCTCCACGCCTCCACGGCGTATCCCAATTCCCAACTGATCGAACAGGGCATCGTTGCCCTTTTACTCGAAGATCTGCCAACTGGGCTCCGATCATCACCGGACAATGACCACTGCCCCATGACTACCAATCTACCATTGGTCGTACAGAAGACGAGGCATAAACCTGCCGCTTCCTCTATGCAAGGCCCTGTGTTGAGCGGCTTGAGCGTCCGATATCGCGTCTGTGGGAGGATCAAGCCCATTAGACCAAGTAGGGGTGGGCATAGAACCCGAGTTACTCGAACCTGACCCTCAAACTCGAAATAGAGTAATACTATATGCCATTTAGTATTTGTAATTGATTGATTGATTGCACTATTATCTAATGCTAATAGTGATGTAATTGGGGCCTACTGATTTATGGTGTAATGATTGTATGTTTTTGTCCAAAAATTCTAATGAGAGTTGTTGTTTATATTGCTTAATCTTGCAGCTATAGTTCTATCTCTTCAGAACTTTTGACGATTTTCAAGATTTTGGGTAGTCTAGGAATACCCAAACCTGAAATTTAAGGTATTCGATCAATACAAATTTTCGGTTATCAAATTTGAAAACAAATTTCATAAATCCCAAATTAATCAGGTAACTTGTGTGCCCACACCTAAGGCCAAGCAATGGCCGGAGAATGTGGCATCCCCATCCCCTTTGCTTCTTTCTGTTCAATTAGCATTAGATGGCATGACCAATCCAACTCAACCTGACCTGATCAGTGCATCTGGTGAGCTCGGGTTATGATTTCTAGCACCATTAGATTGACATGAAGTGCAATTTTTTTTACTCAAAACTTGACCTAATAACTCGAAAGAACATTAGAAGAAAAAAGACCGTCCGATGCACTACATTTTAGATAAGTAGATCTCAGAATCTTAACTGTTTCTTTAGGCCTTATCAGGCTCTCGATTTTCCGATGGAAAGAAAAAAAAGTCTGGTCATACAAAAGCCATTCGAATAATCATCACCACACAAGTCCTACGAAGCACTTATGATGAGGGGCATAGGCCTCCAGCACGCCAAACAGACAAATATCGGAGCCTGATTTTTTATGCTGTCAAGCCAGTCTGAATGAAGGTTTAATGAGGTTTCACGTATATTAAATAGGGTGCCACATCTTGCATGTATCGAGGAGGAGAGAAGAGAAACGTTGTTGTTTCCTAAACGTTGGAAACCGGATGAAACCCACACTGACAGCCTTCGTTGGTTTCATCCCGTGCGACTTCTTTCCGTCCGAGCTGACGAGGCCGCCGCTGCCGGAGGGGATGGCGTCGCGGGAGGGGAAGGTGGCGCGGGCCGCCGTTGCCGGAGGGAAAGGCAGCAGCGGGAGGCCGCTGCCGGAGGGGAAGGCGGGCTCCGCCAGCAGCGGGCGCGAGCTCCGCCGCGCGCTGGCTCCGCCGGCCTCCCTCGATGGGCTCCGACGCGCTCGACTCGCTCCACCGCCGGGAGACCTCCATCGACGCCTCCATCTCGGGCGCGCTCGAGCACCTCCACTCCATCTCCGCCGATGCCACCGCCGCTTCCTCCAAGGTCCCTGCCGCCGCCCCCTCCGACTCCGCCGCCGCGGTGTTCCTGGGCTTCGTGGTGGCCTGCCGCAAGGAGGCGGACGCGCTGCGCGCCGAGATGCCGCCGACGCGCAAGCTCTGCGTGGATCCGGCCAAGTTCGTCATGGACGCCGTCGCTGACGTCTTCCCCGTCGACCGCCGCGAGGTTCGGAACCGAACATCGGCGCCGCGCGCCCGCTCGTGCGGTCGTGCCCCGGGGAAGAGAGAGACCGGTAGGTCCCAAGAAAGGCTAAAATAACTCATGAAACTCTGCAATAAGGCTGTGTCCGATAACGCAAGCCCAAACATAAAACCCATTCTACGCATTGAGTCTGGCACAGTAAAAAATATAGTTTTCCAAACGTGCCAGCACGGCACTACACGGCACTAGCCCCGCCCGTATGCAATGCGCTGCTGGCACGGCACGCTAGGGCACGGTGATGAACCGCCGTGCGTCGTGTCGTGCCACCGTGTCCGACTCGAGCCCGTGCACGCGGCACTATCATTCTGAAGCGTGCCGATCGTGTCGTCGTCGTGCCGACTCTAGGCCCAACGATGCATGCCGTCTTGCGGCCCGTGCACTAAACTGACAAAACCTCTCAATGAACTCAGCACAGTAATTCAAAGAGATCTAAAATAACTAAGTTCACAAAAGATCAAAAACATATCAGAACACAGCACGGCAAAGAACATAAACTTTTGAAACTAAAACTAATTTAAGTAGGAGCTGTGCAATGTCTGTCTCATTAAAAACCTGTTTAGGTAAAACTTACCCTTAAACCTGTTTAGGTAAAACTTACCCTTGTGAGAAACCCTAAACAGAAAAAGAGCACAGCCAGCTCCTAGATTAATTGTTCATTACATCCATCACCACAGGTCCAAGTCTCAGTTATTACAGAACCATTACATAAATGGGAAGTGAACTATTCGACATCAAGATAAAGACCAGCAAAGGCCTCTTCCAGCTCCTTGTCCTCCACCATGTGCTGCAGTCTTGTCTCAGCATTCTCCCAATCCTTGATGCAGGTAAGCGCCTCTACATTTCAGGTTCACCTCGCCGCCGCCTCCTCGATGATCCTACAGTTAAGCTAAAAGTAGACTCTAAAGAAATGGTTGACACAGGCACTGCCAAAATATCTTTAGCAAGAACAGAAAGTACTGAATAAGTAAGCTTGTGCTCATGCCACCACTGCATGATGTCAAACTCATCATCCAACTGGCTTACTATGTCACAGTCCAGGTAGGATGCAAGTTCACTAGAGTTAAAACTAGCAGTTGCTGCCTGCAGCAAGGAAGTGGCAGAAACACTCCTAGAATGATCAAGACTAGAAGGGAGGAAAGAACAGCCAGCTCCAACATCCAACTCCTCATCATCATAAATTTCGGCCCAAGCTATTCTTTTCTTACCAGACAGGGATGGAGGAACAACCCTTTTCAACCTATTAGAGCCATACATTACATCATACCTGTTATACATTTTAAACAGAAGAGCTCTGGTGTCCAACAACTTATTAGTGTAGTCAATATTAAAAAGAGAATGTAACTTACTAAGCACTTTGGTAAATCCCTTAATTTTAGCTCTTGGATCCAATATGAATGCAATAGAATAAAGATCAAGTATGTTCTTCCAGTACTTATTGTATTTGCCAATCATAGGTTGGATAACAGATCTTAGATGTTCATCATATTGATACCTATGCAGGTGTATAGCAATCTTAACAAGATGATGAATCATAAGTGAAGAAGTAGGATAGTAAACACCAGACAAATCAACAGTTGAGTCATAGAACAGTTCAAGAAATTCTAAGATTTTATTTGCCATAGCTCAGTGATCATCAGTCAAAAGGAAACCACTACCTGAACCTCTAGGGTAATTGGCCTCAATGAAAGTACTTAAAGTACTCTTGTGAGGCAGCAAGTGCTTAAGCATTAGGTAGGTAGAGTTCCATCTAACATCCATGTCTAATCCAAACTTCCTAGGTCTAACACCACTAGCAATGCAATAACTCTTGTATGCAGTAATTCTTTGATTAGAGGAGTTCATAAAAGAGATTGTTGTTCTAAAATCCTCAATGAGAGGATTCACAACAGCCAGTGATTATTTTACAATTAGGTTAATAATATGACAAGCACATCGTTGATGCAAAAATAGATCAGAACCCAAATATTCTTTAAGTATATGTTTTAGTTTATCCATAGCATTTTTATTTGTAGATGCATTATCCAAAGTTACAGAAAAAAAAACTTTGTTAAGTATACCATACTCAGCAAGGACAAATGCAACACGCTCAGCAATGTTCTCAGCATTATGGGACACATCAATCAACCTTAAACCAAAGTACCCTTTTCTCTAATTGCCAATCAGCATTAATGAAATGAGTCACAACAGATAAATAATATTCTTTAGCCTTTCCAGACCATATATCAGAGGTAATAGCAACAGATGAAACATCATTATCCTTTAAACAGATCATCAGTTTATCACGTTTCTCATTGTAGTATTTAAACAGATCTCTACCAGTGGTTTGCTTAGAGACATGTGAAAAATTAGGGTTATGAGCAGTTTTAATATAATCTTTAAATGCCTCAGTTTCACCAATCATAAGAGGTAGGTCCAATCTAGCAAGCATACGAACAAGTTCAACACGAGCTACCTCAGCACTGTACTCCCAACGACGAACAGAACCAACAGAATTAAACGCAATATGAGTCTGAGTCATGTCCCGGGTCTTCTCAAGTTTCTTAGGACACTTAGCAAGATGTCGAGTAAGATGCCCAGTGCCATGAGCAGAATAAGCAGAGTAGCGCTTATGGCAATGAAGGTAAGTGGCAACAAACCTGATCTTTCTACCTTTCTCAGTTTTGTAGTGCTTCTCAAAGTCCTCCCAGACAGTAGACGTGGAAGGGCGATTAGAACCGACAGGGCTAACCTCGCTCTGGCCACCGTCGGCATCAGCCACGTCGACTGGGGGGTCAGAGTCGTCGACGGGAAGGGGATCAGCAGTAGAACGGCCGAAGAGCACGGCAGCGTCCTCACGGACATCATCGTCCTCATCATCTCCGGTGAAAGGTCCTTGTTGGTTTTGGTAATTGAGTGACAACCTAGGTGGACTAATTGTGTTTATGTGAGATACACAGGTGATTAGTCCACAGGTACATGTGTATGAGCAACATATGCCATGAAGGTGAAAATGGCTTGGAGATGTTGCAAAGCTCACACATGTGATGATGAAGGAGCTTATTGCACATGAGACATGACATTGAGTCATGTGATCAAGGTAGAGAAGATCAAGACAAGACTTGGCTTGATAGACCGGTTGCAAGCGTGAAGGGCAAGTCAAAGGCTTTGGAGTGATGGACCACGTGGCGGTGAAGCTTGAGCAAGACTTGGCGCCGATGGACGATAGCAACGGTGAAGAGCAAGTAGAGTCAAGATCGATGAACCAATATGATCATGTGATGATATGAAGTGGATCATATCATTGTTGATCGTGTTGGTGCATGTATTGCATCGACATTGAAGAAGATGGAATGGAATGCGCAAGGCAAAGGTATAACCTAGGGCATTTCATTTCACCGGTCATAGGTGTGTAGAGAAGTTTATGACTGGGTTTAGGATAGATGACCGTACTATCAATAGGGGCAAACTTGTTTGCATATCGGTCATCTAGTGCCACTCGAGTGATCTAACTTTGCATTGTCGCTAGGATCGAGTGGCGTGGCAAGTTGAGTGGCTAACATCCTTTGGGAAATGATTGTGAAAATGCTAACACACATACACATGGTGGTGTACACTTGGTGGTGTTGGCACATTTACAAAGGAGGTGGTGTTTGCAGGGTTAAGATGGGTGTGGGTCCCTCTCTCCCTCCTGCCGAGCTTGCTCGGTGGGATTCGGCGCATTCGGGAAAATGGAATGCCTACTTTCTATTGCGCCGGATGCAAACTCTTGGTGGTTGGCACATTGGAGCAAGGGTAAAGAAGTTAGAAGTGAAAACGAGTTAGTCGCGAAGATGCTGGCATCGGTCAACTGACCGGACGCTGGATCTGAATGCACCGGAATGGCGAGCTACGTCCCGGTCAAGCTAACGACGACGACGCAGAAAGCCGGTGTGACCGGACGCGGTCAGGCGAGACATGTGGACCGGACGCCGTCCGGTCGAGGATGCTCTTTGAAGAAACGAACGACGGACCGAGGGTTTAGCGTCCGGCCGGTTGAAAGCCGCTCACGTCCGGTCAAGTCAAGTGACCGTTGGAATCGAGACACGGGTTGCTCGCGTCTGCATGGCGACCGGACGCCGAGGTCCAACGTCCGGTCAACACGACCGGAGCGTCCGGTCGGCCCGACCGATGCCCAGTGAAGGGGTAACGGCTAGTTTAGCCCTTGGGGCTATAAATAGAAGTGGCCCTCGGCCATGGCTGGTGCTGAGCACCTCAAGGGACTTAGTGTCCATGCTTGTGAGTGCTTGGGAGCCCTCCATCACACATATACTTGATAGTGATCATTCGATTGTGTGAGTGAGCGATTATAGTGCGATTGCATCATGAGGTTGCATCAAGTGGCACTAGGTGGTCGTGTTGCAAGCCGGTGGTGCTTGTTACTCTTGGAGGTTGCCGAGACGGCTTGGTGGTGGTCTCGGAGAAGCCCGCAGAAGCTTGTGCGGCGCTCAGGAGAAGTGCTTGTGAGGGTACTTGTGCTCGCCCAGGGAGTCACGAAGAGCAACTTTAGTAAAGCGTGTCATTGAGCTACCCTCACTCAAGGGGTAGGTTCTTGCGTGCCCGACGTGCGGGCTTAGCGGGTGATGCTAATTAGTCATTGAACCACCAAGTGAGTGTCGACACACAAGGGGACTAGCGTGTTGGCAAACACGTGAACCTCGGGAGAAAAATCATCGTGTCAACCTTGTTCTTCCCGTTGGTTTGCATCCCCATTACACAAGCTTGCAATTACTTTTATATATCTTAAGCTTGTGTAGTTGCTCTTGTAATTAGTTAGCTTATGTAGCTTACTAGTTACCTTCTTGCTTGTGTAGCATAAAAGTAGCTCCTTATGTGGCTAATTTAGTTTTAGTAACCTTGTTAGTCACATTGCTTAGTTTGTGTAGCTAAGTATTTGCGCTCTCTAATTAGGCATTGGTTGCCTTGTTATTGAGCTTTGCTAGTGAGCTTAGTTGGCTTTGTGCTTTTGCTTACTAGCATGTGTAGGAGCTCCCTTGTTGCTTAAAGTACTAGTGGCATAGGTTTGTGTGACCTTGCTCCTAGAATTGTTTAGGAGAGCTCTAGCTAGCCCGGCACCTTAGTTGCATAATTAGTATCTTGGCAAGGTGCTAGTGAGCATATATAGAGGGGTGTAGTCTTGGCTAGACCGATTGTTTTAATCCCGCATTTATATCGGTTAGCCGACGCGATTAATTTTAGAAAAGACTATTCACCCTCCCTCTAGTCCGCCATCTCGACCCTTTCATCCGGCCATCCCGCACATACGCAGCTCGTCATTCTGGGAGTGGTCAAACTCCCCGTCATCGTGTCGCTCGGCGCCTGGGTCCATCTCTACCGTCTTCGGTTCCTCGACGGCTGCCACAATCAACAGATAAAAGCAGGGTTAGGTTGGGGATTAGGGTTAGGGTTAGGGTTTACCCTTACCTTTACGGCCGGAGCCCCGTAAACGACGACGATGAGATGAACCGATTACACACCCCTGGTACCTCAACGGAGACCGGAGCCTCGGAGGTGGTGGCAGCCAGCGATGTGGACGACGGACAGATGACGGAGATGCGGCGAGGATGCCGAGAACGAGGCTCAATCGATGTTCAGGGATGAAGAATAAGGGAACAGAAGGAGATTGAGGGTGGGAACCACCGGATCTGAGGGAGAAGAGGGAGACTGAGGGCAGAGAGGGAGAAGAGGGAACCACCGGCCACCGGAACTAACCCCTTACCCGTCGGTAGACTCCATGGTGATGGCGTCGAGATGCCCAGGTTACGAGTGCGGCGAAGAGCGGCGAGCATGCGAGGAGCTAGGGTTACGAGTGCGGCGAGGAGCGGGCAAGCGACAGAGTGAGCGGGGAGAGCCGGAGAGGAGAGGGCGAGAGGCTAGGGTTATGAGTGAGGAGAGGGGCCGAGTGGGGAGAGCGGCCGCATCGGGCGGCTTATATATCAGCCGCCCGGCGATCCAACGGCTCATGCCCTGCCTCCGCGATCCAACGGCCGTGCCTGCCCCGTGCCTGGGCCAGCACTACGGGCCGACCTTTCGGCCCAGGCACGGGCACGGCTACGGGCCGGGCCAGGCATGGGCACGGGCGAGGCTGTGCCGTACTGGGCTAGGGCCATGCTTTTTCGCACCGGGCCCGTGCCAGCTCGTTTCGTGCGGCCCGTTTGGAAATTTATAGTAAAAAGGTCACCCATCTAAATCTTTCCTTCTCCAACAGCCAACCCAAAGGGTCCCTGCATGGGCCGCCGTCGCCCTGCTCTGTCGCTCCACCCATCTCTGCTCCACCTCCATTCTCCTCTCTCTCCCCATCTCTGCTCTGCTCCACACCGCCGCCGCCGCCCTGCTCTGCAGCTTCGCCCCTGACCGAGCGCCGTGCTCGCCTCTGCCTGATGGAGCCGCGAGCAAGAGAGAGAGAGAGAGAAAAAGGGAAAGGCGAGCAAGAAAGAGAAGGCAGGCGAACCAAACCCCAAGGAGGCCAAGACGCAGACGGCAGCAGGCTCAAGCTCCGACTCGCCGTCATGCTCGCCCTCCCGGGTCACCGGAGCCATCCAACTCTGACTTCGGCGCCGACGGTGGCGCCGCCGGCTCCTCGGCCTCCTACCGGCGCCAGCGCAAGCTCAAGCTCGTAGTCAAGCTCTCCCAGCTGCCCCCGGACCAGCACCACTGCCGGGCCCCACCTCCCCCGCCGTACTCTGACGACTCCGACGGGGTGGAGGACCTGGCCGGGGACGGAAGCGGCGACGAGGAGCAGGTCAAGCCGCCCAAGAAGCGCCGGATCGAGCCGCGCGCCGACAGATCTCACCATCACAAGGTGGTCCGCGCGTGCTTCTTGCCGGTGATCCTCCTTGGAGCAAGAGCCGCGTCCGACGGGCTTCTCCTCCTGTCGTCGATTTGGGTCGAGGAGAGAGACATACGCATTTTTGAGTTCCCTCTCACCTCCGACGCAAACTGGGTCTTCCCTTTGCCTACTATGTTGGAGGCCGTTTCTTTCATGTGAACTAGGCATTTTGGGTATAGGTCGCGTGATGCGTTGCTTGCTGGAGACAGTCTAGAACTATGCACTGTGAGGAAGACCCGTTTTATGTTAAGTTTCATGTCTTAAAAACTAGAAGATGAAACTTTTCACTTGACTGTTAAGTTTCACGTCTTAGAAACTGAGAGACGAAACCTTTCACTAAGACCCGTCTTGTTATATCGATCGGCGAGTGGGACGTCTAATTATTATCCCTACCGTCTCTTGCTTGCCCCCAATGGATTTTTTTTTTTTTGGTTGTGGTAGGTATCCAGTCAATCGCTCCCGTGATTCGTGCGGATACATGTAGACACTGTGTTAGTTTAGATACAACAAATCGATTGGACTATGTTAATCGACACGATCACGGATATGTCTATCTGCAAGCACACCGTAAACCAGTGACGTATTTGACGTGTTGATTATTTTCTTGTGCCTACAGCACCGAGTAACATCATGGCTTCTGTTTTTATTGATCTGTCACCGTCGATCTTTCCTGCTGCCGTCGCCACCAGTAGTCCGAGCACCACTGGCGTACGCAGCCCGCCAATAATAACGCGCCCAAAGCAGAGGCCGAAACCCGCGAGGCCGCGACGCGCAGGGCCAGTGGCGACCACGGCACACGGGGAGGCGCGAAAAGGAGCTGAGCTGAGCCCGGCAGCACTGCCTGCCGGCCATGTCCACGCCCCGCCGCCGCCTGGTGACCACCGCCTCCCCGTCCCTCCGCTTCCTCGGCCTGCTCAAGCAACCCGATGACGCACCCAGCGCCCACGGCGGCGTCCAGGAGCCGCTGGAGCTCGACGAGCGTGACGTCGTCTGGTCCTCCTCCAGCAGCGCGACCTCCTCGTCCTCGACCTCCGCGGCCTCCTCGCCGTCCCCGTCTGCCTCGTCCGCCAGCAGCCTCCGGAGGCCGATATCCACGTCGTCGCGCCACTTCCCCGCGGGCAGCATGGGCCTGTCCGCGCTCCTCGCCGACGACCACCCCCTGCACGCGCCCACCACCGCGCCCGTCCCGGCCGTCGCGCGCCCAGAGAGACAACACGCCCCGCAGCCGTACCACCAGTCGGCGCCCGTCGCCGTGCCGGCCTGGCCGAAGGCCATGACCGCGGCGGACAGGGACAGGCGCCGCCGGGAGGCGGAGATGCAGGCCGCGGACTACGAGGACGACGACGACGGCGAGCCCGTGGTGCCGCCGCACGAGATGGCCGCGCGGCGCGCCGCGGCGGCGGCGTCGGTGATGGAAGGCGCCGGCCGCACGCTCAAGGGGCGCGACCTCCGGCGCGTGCGCAACGCCGTGTGGCGCACCACCGGCTTCCTCGACCTGTGAAAAAGGACGTCCCTTTCCTTTGGAGGTTTCGTTTCGTTCTCTGGCCACGTCACTCCACTCCACTTGAGAGCTGCGAGCTGCCTCGGACCTTGGCCGCTGCTGGGCAGCTTCTTTGTTGCGTAGCGTAGTGCTGTGTAAGCCAGCTGCCAGGCACTGAAAAAGCCAAAAAAGGTGGGCGTTTCCTTACTTATGAGGTGTATTTTTTGTGGAAGAAGCTGCAGGTGCTTCAGTATTTTTCCTTGAAAGAAAACTACTGTGATCAGTCTGCAACTAGTATATGTTCTAAGATCTCTGCAACTCTTTGCCCTTTTAGTTCCCACAAAATATTATTTTTATTTATGAGAGAAACACTTTTAAACTGAATATTTTAAATGAGATAATTGGCCGATTTTCAACCACCAAAACTGCCTTAGTTCCCACACTATAATTTTTATTTATTTTTAACACTTTTTTAAACTAATTTTAAATCTAACGCTGATTTTCTCTCCAAAACTAACATTTTTGGCCGCGCTTATTGCCATGGCGCAATGAACGCTCGTGTCGCGCGCCATGCATGATGCAAGAGAGGATGTTTATGGCGAAGACCGGCGGCGACCGGTGGCGTGGCGAGGTCTGCTGCGCCACCGATCTTGGCGCGCGGCAGAGGACGCGCCACCGCGCGCATGGCGGGCGGCAAGGAGGGAATGATTTGACGCGGCAAGTATCACCGAAGATGCCGCCATCATGAAACGACGAGGCACCAGCACCAACCCCCCGGCCCCGGCCTAGCTAGCTAGGTTACTTGTGCAAGTGCAAGCGTCAGGGTCACCACTAGCACTCTAGCAGGTTCATCCGTCGCGTAGCAGTTTGCTGTGTGTGTGTGCCATGTACGCATGCGTGGCGGCCGGCAACGGACGGGCGTGGTCGAGTCTAGGAGGGGCCCGTGCGGACGGCGAGCTGGAGCGTCACAGAAGCGTAGCTAGCCATTGGGTGAGGCAAAACTAGTCGCTTTATTAGTCTACGACTCTACGTGATCTTGAAGCTTCGATCAATTGCTCGGATTGGGATCGCCGGCCAGCCGGCCGGGGCTTATTTGATGTGAGCTACGAGATTTATTACCGGCTGGTGATAATCGAACGGGGCCAACGGGATCATCATCATGCAGGTTTGAAAGCCATGCATGGCGCGGCACAGGCATTTCGCCACGCCATGACAATAGACGCGATCAAAAGTGTTAGTTTTGGAGAGAAAAAACAGTGTTAGATTTAAAATTAGTTTACAAAAAGTGTTAAAAAAATTCCACACTAAAACTTTACACCCTGTAACATCAAATATTTGGACACATGCATGGAGTATTAAATATAGACTAAAAAATAATTAATTGCATTAACTAATTACACAGTTTGCGACTAATTTGTAAGACGAATCTTTTAAGTTTAATTAGTCCATAATTTGACAATAAAATACTACAATAACACACGTGTCTCGTGGTTTACTGACGGTTTCTGTAATTTAATTTTTTTATTAATATCCGAACACCTCATGTGACACCCTATGTAACATTCGATGTGACACCCTAAAACTTTACATGATGTATCTAAACAAATTCTTTGACAAAGAGATTTTCTCGGAAGATGATGCAGAATAGCTAAAATTGTTGTGTGTAGCAGAGCTCATGTCACTATTAAACCTGTGGTCTAGTGTGCAGAAGTGCAAAACAGGTGTGGTGTGTTCAAAGCTTTTGTACACCACTGTGGCTAATAGAGTGCCTTTTCTAATCTGTACTAATGGATTAGTATATGTCCAATTGCTTTCCTTTTGCATTGCTTGAGCATGTTGATAAGTCATGTCCTTCGAAGCCGATTTCTGAAAAAACTGGATATTAGGATGGTAAACACTCAATTACGACATAGCATTCCCTTAAGGAGCTTTCCTGAGCTGATGGTTTTAGCTGAAAACTTTAAGTGAAACTTTCCTAAAATGGTAAGTAGCTTCAGATTCACATTTTGACTCGGTAAAACGTAATGCAGAAAGCACCTAAATGAAGGATAACAGCAGTTTACAAGCCGAATCATCTTTAATCTTTCAGTGTTGAGGATAAGAGCTTGTTTGGTCGGTGCCGTAGTTTGCCATGTTCGACCTTCGGTAAATTGTGACGAGCAAAATCAAATGCACACTTGTGTCAAAGTTTGATATGAAAATGAGTACATGACATGTGGGATAGGGTGCTAAGAAAGTATAGTGCGTTATTGTTATGGCAGTGGATTAAACAGTTGCTGAAAAAACTATGGCTTACCAATTATTGGCGTGGTAAGTTTTAGTCATAAACCAAATAAGAAGTGATGACGTTTCTTAGACCCTGTTGGTTTGGCCGTGAGATTGTATAATCCAGTTTATAGGTGTGGAATACAAGATTGAAAATAAACTAGTCTGGAACATCATATAAGATTACATGAGTTGGAGAGCCTGGATAGTATAAGGTGGCCTACAAATTGAGATGTCTGTTGGCCACTTGAAGTAATATAAACACTCAATTACATACTAAGTTGTTTATATAAACCCGAGGTAAGCAAACAAAACCTTACATAGTTGCTCGCCTACAGCTGCCGTGGTCTCCTCACAGGACTTTTGGGGCCGAGTGGATGCCGGGTCACCTCCTGGAACAGTGCAGCACTAATGTGGCGGAGTTGGGAGAAGCTCCAAATGTGCTGCTCCTCCGGCTCCTCTTCTTTCTAGTTCATTTTCGGAGGAGTCGGAACCAGTTTTTTGTCATGCTACAGTAAAAAAAGTGTTGCACAGTGTCTTAGGAGTAGGAGCCGGAGCACCAAGAGCCGCACCAAATGTGGCCTAAGACTCTTCCGGCTCAGTGTGGTGGACTGATGGTACATGCGCGTACTGCACAGGCGTTTTGCTTTTCCGGTGAAGGCGACACCGCCCAATCTCCCCATCGTTAGCCTTGCCCATACCAATTTTTTTTTTTATTTTTAACATTTTTTTAAACTAATTTTAAATCTACCCTGTTTTATTTTTTTTCCCCAAAACCAACACTTTTGTCCGCGTCTATTTTCTTGGCACGGCTAAACGTCTGTGCCGCGCCATGCATGGTGGCGTGGTAAGAGGGATGACGTGGCGGCGACCGGAACGCTGACCGTGACGTGGCAGGGTCTGCCGCGTCATAGCCCACGACGCGGCACTGACGCGCCAAGGCCTACGGAGTGGAAGGACCTGGACGCAGACAGAAGCCGACCAGCCTCAATTGAAATTGAACGGGAGCCGCTGTAGGTGCTGTAAACAACTACAAGTGCTACCGCGACGCATTGAAGCGAATATGAAGCAAATAAATGGAGTCTGTGCGCAAGTTGATAAGTTGTCACATAACATTTTCATTTGTTCGACATAAGTTCGACATAACCGACTAAGTCTGCAAGTTTCGGACGACAATATTCGTTCCACATAAGTTCGAGATAACCAACTAAGTCCCATAAATGTAAGGATCCTTCGGACGCATCTGTCTCTTCAGATTTATAGGCAACACATTAGGAGTGTAGCCAACGTCGGTGTGGTCGCGTTGCCGGTGCGTACGTCTCGTACCCTGCAAGTATATGATATGCACGATTACTTATAATCTTTATGATAGTTAGTTCACGGAGCCTACGTATTTAAAGACACTACATTTGTTACTACCTGTGAGGCTCCTTGGGTACTAAGCGGGGCACCACCTAACTGAGACATGCCGATCTTGTCCTGCTACCAAGGGTCCCACTGGTGGTGCTATATGCGGAAGCCCGGAGGATCACCGCCGTCGTCGTCGTCATCCTCGTCGTCGTCATTTGCAGGGTCCTTCCCAGCGCTATAATGTGGTGGTGTACGCACAGCGGAAGCGGCACCTGTCACCGACTGAGAAGAGCCGGCTGGTGTCCTCAAAGAGCCAGAAGACGTGGCACCCGACCGCGCCTGGTAATCGGGTTCCACCCAAGGAGTGTCCATACAGCTCAACTTCTGAGCTAGCTTCCTACAGCTCCGCTTCGCCTTCTGCATGAATAGATGTTAAAGTTAGTGCATTTTTCAAACGCATATACACTAAAGAAATATTTTCGGAACGGACAAGTTTATGTTTACCTCCACAAAAGTCTCGAGAACGCCTGGCCCGTACCCTCTAGACTCATGAAGCCGAAACGCTGCTTCATTGGACAACCTTAACAATTGTGTCGCCTGTGTACAGAAACGCGGTTGGACAGTTTTAGTACACATACTTAATACCAAATGGATAACAAATTGTACCATTCGAGTATCTTACCATGTATCTTTGAAGCGAGGCTCTCTGTAGTTGTGTGTCGTCCCTAGTGGCAACGTCGTACACATCTTCGATCGCATCTTCCTCGTCGTCCTCGTCAATCACCTCCTCAGTGTACGGGGGCTTGATATGTGTCCTCGTAGACCTGTGAAGCCACCACAAGTACTCGTCGAAGGTGTGCTGGTCGTGTGGGGGACCCGCATCGACCGGCTGTTAGTCCCTGGTCTGCCACAACTAGATGTACGCGTTGTGTGTCACGCGCCAATCCTTGGTCTTGTACCTCTTCCAGCGGTCATACCTGCAACAAAACGATTGTTAGTTGTACCATACACGCCTCTGAATTGTAGCTTTGTTATTAATCGATAACGCACCCATGCAATTCTTGGTTGGTGGAGTAAAGTGGTGGTGGATAGCCTGTCATTCTTTCAAACTGCCTACAAACCCTGATGGGCAAGTGAATCTCGACCACGTGGAAGAAAATAAGAGGGACGTTGTAGCGATACTCGTCTGTCTGACTCATCCCTAGTGATAGGACTCAGATAGTCCTGGAGCTCCGGAGCATCCCAAGGACACCAATGCACCTGAACATTTTGTAATTGAGTTAGGTTGTGATATAGTGTACATCGAACAAGACACATGTATGATAGTAAAGAGAGCGTAACCTAGTGCTGTGTCAGGACATCGAGATAGTCCGTGTACTCCCTGTACTTGCGCCTCGCATTCCCTCTAACTAACTCTACTTGCATCCAGATATATAGAGTTGTAGGCAGTGTATCCTGCCTGTTCTAATGCTGCATTGAACACGATAATGAATTAGCCATTAATAATTTCATCATATGTAACTGCCTCAAAGAATATAGTAAACCGATGTACTTATAGGGAAACCAGTAACAAGGGGCCTCCCAACGGACCATCGTTCCCAACACCAAACCTAGAGTAGGTAGGAGCAACCTCCAAGGTTTGCATACCCTAAGGTGAGACGGCAGGCAACGCATAGCTGTCGATACATCCATGCCAGGACTATGCTGCCCCAGTTGTACGCCGCTATGCTATCCCACGGCTGGCATAGTATGTCAAGAAAGATCCAGCTGATGGTGTTGCCCGAAGCATCTGGGAATAGGAAAGCACCAAGAAAGTGCCAGAGCCACACTCTAGCGAACCTATCGATCTGACCTCATCAGTCTGTGGGTCCAAGTAATCAAAGCGCTCTGTGATCCACGACGACAAAACACCGAAACTTTTCCTGAAATTCACCAAAGAAAATGAGACCCGATGGCTGCAGGAAAGCAATGCAAGTATTAAATAGATTTGAATTGCTCACTTATTTTTCTTAGAAACCTCGCCGTCCGATGGAAGAAAGCCAGTGAACTGTGCCACCAGCTCCCTCCAGTGATCGTTCTCAACTATACCTGTCACTGGAAGCCCCCCCGACCAAAAGCCAAAGATAGCCTTCACGTCCTGCATGGTCAAGGTCATCTCGCCGCAAGGTAGGTGGAACATGTGGGTCTCAGGCCTCCACATATTATAAAAATAGAACGACTGTTAGTTATCTTAAATTTGTTATAAGAATGTTTACGTACAATGAAGGCACTCGCACCTGTCTACAGCTATAGTAAATAGTGCTGGGTCAAGGAGCGGAAGACCGTAGTTGACAACACGGACAAGCTCGAGGAAGTCAGCATGCCGTTTGTACGACGCGTAACGCTCGTCCCACTGGTGCACCCTGGTGTGCGTGTGGGGCCTCAAAGGAGGCAAGGGTACCTCTGCGTCGGTGTCAGTCAAGAAGTGTGCTCGATATTGTCCGTCGTACTCCACCTCAAGAAGATGGTACAACTGGTGCTGCATGGGAGGGGCCATCCTGTTACAAATTGATAAACAAAGGGTTAGAGTATTCAAATTAACAATATTCAAATTAACATTATGTAGCATTGCAAAATTTGAACTACTTGTTATGCAATACGAACACAATATGAAAGCACATGTATATATTCAAAGTAACATTAACAGACATATTAAACTACTTCACAAAAAAAATAAGCATTTGACGAAACTTCATCAAGTCATCGAAATCGCCGTATCACGCACTACTAAGTACCGACACTTGAAAACTAATATCTATACTGACAACCTTTACTACTATAAACTAACTAAATAATAAATACCTAATCAATCCCTAAACCCAAAGTCCTAACTAACAGTAACCTAAACCTTAACTACCTAACCAAACCTTAACTATACTACAACACACAACCGAAACCCTAAAAACTACCTACCTAAATAAACAAATTCACTAACCTAACTATCCTAAATCACTAACCCTAACTAAAATAACATTCATAATAACAAGAAATCGAGAGAGGAAGCTACCTTGATATGAGCGGGGACCTTTTGGGGTCACCCAAGACGAAGGAGATAGCCGCTGGCGGCCTCACCGACCGGCGGCACAGCGCCTAACATCGGCGTAGGCGGCGCGCTTAGAGTCGATCGATCATGTCGGCGGCGGCGGTCGGCTGGCAATGGCGCCTGGCGGAGCCAATGGCGGTGGCGCAGCGGCGGCATGAGTGGCTTGGGGGCGAAGAGGGTGGGTGCGATGGTAAGCGTCACGAGGTTTTCTTGGGCCTTACCGCGCCACCAGCGTTGGCGCATCACAGCCGCGCCTAGATGGGTGGCGCGGCAGACCCTGCCACGACGACACCACATCATCCTCCCGCCACGCCACTATGCATGGCGCGGCACAGGCGTTTCGCCGCGCCATGGCAATAGGCGCGGCCAAAAGTGTTAGTTCTGGGAAGAAAAAAATAGTGTTAGATATAAAATTAGTTTAAAAAATGATAAAAATAAAAAAAAATCCCCATACCAAAGTAACGTTAATTACTCTTAGGATTCGACATCATTGCTCGGCTTACATCGTCAGTCTGTCGACGGAGTAACGACGATGCCAGTATGCGCGCGCCGTGGCAAGAATTTTTATGCTCTGGAACTTTTGCCGGTGAGGGCTCTGATGGAATCTGTTAGGAATTTTACACGCACGGCCCGGTTCCCTCTCCGCCTTTACGTATTCCAAGTAGCGGCAGTGATTTGTTTAGGTCTCGTATGTACGAGAATTCCGTTCCGCTCGCCCATGAATATGCTTTGCCTCATTGCTTGGTGGCCCTCCCTTGAAGATGATCGATCCCATGGCAGATTGGCGCTCTCGAGCCTTTGCGGTGAGGCGGACCGACCGACCAAATGACAAACTGAATCAGAAGCTTGAGGCGACAATACGCCAGGTGGTCGGGTCGGTGCCGAGCAGGGTGCCCATTTCCTTTCAATGGCTGCTGGATCAAGGCAGCCTTGGACCGTTAAACTTCGACCGGTAGTGGAGTTCTGGACTGCACAGAGTGTATTATTGCTCCTTCAGAGCCACTTGAGTTCCCCAAAATTTTGTAGGGTGCCGAATCTTTTTTAAAACATTAAATATAATTAAAAAAAAAAAATTACACAGTTTAGATGGATTAGCCTAATTAGATTATGATTGGACACTAATTGTCAAATAACAACGAAACCTGCTACAGTGTATTTTGCCAAATTTTTTAGCATCTAAACAAAGCCTCAATGGCACCAAAATCACTACTACTAGGACCGTAGGCTACTAGTGTAGCCTAGTAGGGCCAAAGATTCCGCGACACCCTGCGCCAATCCATCCATCAGTAAACCGAGCAGCATCTCAGGCCGTTCAGACGTCTTTGAGTAGGGAGCACTCCAATCAGCGAGGACATCAGTGATCGTCCCAAAGTCCGAACGATGCCGATCTCCAATCAGCAAAAGGCACCAGCGAAACGTCGGATGGGCGTCGATCGTTTTCGGCACAATCTGTGGGCTGCAAGCATCACGCTTGCCTTGCCTTCTTTCGAGATTGTTTTCTCGAAGAAGTTTTGGCCCAGAAGGCACTTTCACGTCTGGCCAAGTGATCAGGCATATCCTGAGTACCATTATTTTACTCTCTTCTTTACTTGGCCTAGTGACGATGTAAGGCCTTGTTTAGATTGTAAATTTTTGCAACCAAGACACTGCAGCACGGTTCGTTTGTATTTGACAAACTTTGTCCGATTATGGACTAACTAGGCTCAAAAGATCCATCTCGTGATTTACAACAAAACTGTGTAATTAGTTATTTTTTTTACCTACGTTTAATGCTCCATGCATGCGTCCAAAAATTGATGTGAGAACCTTGAAATCATGGGCCTAAGTACGAGCCCCGGAAATTGACTGGGAAATGGATGGAGTCAAGAACCTTATCATGGCGGAATGGATGGAGTCAACCAAGCTACTCATGCCAAACATGGGAGGGATGGGGGGTCCCACGGCTACAAGTCTACAACCTGGAGGGCCCATTCCGTTTGTTTGCCTTGAGAAAAAGCCAGGTTGAGATTTTTATTGTCGGTGTTTCGAGTTACCACCGATGAGTAAATTTCTAATATTACGCGTCTAGTTTAGATGGTGTGCTTAGAGGACACGAGGTTTATACTGGTTTGGGCAGAAAGACCCAACGTCCAGTTTATCGCTGTTGCTCATGTTACTAGCACTGAAAGTTTGTAGTAGGGGTTACAAACGGACGAGAGAGTGAAATGATGCCAAGTCTCCGCTGAAAGGAGCGAACGGGTGCTAAGAGCTCGATCGTTGCTCAGTCGTGTGTTCGTGTCGTGTTCTTGTGTGTTTATCTCGTGTTATGATTTCGTGTGGATCTTGATTGATCGGTCCCCTTTATGGGACGCCCCGCTTTCTCTTTTATAGGCCAAGGGAAAGCGCTGGTTACAGCGGAGGGAAAGGGGAAGAATGAGAGAGAGAGGAAGGCTTCCAGGATCGCTGGGTCCTTCTTCTCCTTCACGCGGGTCCCGCCGACCGGTAGAAATCAACAGGGATGGCTCCACGTTGCGGCCCTGTCCATCGCTGGCGCCATGCGCAGACGTCATCTGCTGGTCATGGCGCTCCATTCCGTCCTGGCGGACATCGTGGTGAGCTGACGCGCCTGTCAGCGTTCGTATGAGGGTTAGGTAGAACAACACCGGCACGCCCGACGCTGTTCTTGATGTGAATCCCCAGGTATGGCCCATCATGGCCACGGGTTACGTCGGGCGTGCCTGTCTCTTCCTTGGTATTAGAGTTTTGACCTAGGCCCATACGTCTGGACCTGGAGTGGTTGGCGGCGGTATGGGACCTCGTCGGGCGAGGTGGAGCTCAAACCCAAGGGTCGGGTGAGGCGGAGCCCGCGGCCTCGGGGTCGGGCGAGATGGAGCCCGCACTCGAGGGGTCGGGAGATGTGGAGCGCAAACCCAAGGGTAGGGCGAGGCGGAGCCCGTGACCTCGGGGTCGGGCGAGGTGGAGCGCAAACCCAAGGGTCGGGCGAGGCGAAGCCCGCGCGCCTAAGGGTCGGTTGGAGCTGTAGTCGCGCTCTTAACTGCTCGGATGAATCAATGTTGATGGCCATTAGCTCCTCCTCTTCGGGGACCCTAGTATGGGCCCCCGACAGTAGCCTCCGAGCCTACGGAGTAGAATACTCATTTGGATGCTTTTGCGAGGGAGAGGACTCTGAGTGCCTTGGCCTTCTTTTGTCGCCCACGGTGTGCCCTAGGGACAACGATCCCCTTTCGTCGTGATCGGACCCCTTGGGGTTCTGTTGCTCTACGACTGCGCATTCGGTCTCCTTGCGAGTCCAACTTTCCTCGATCCCCCGCCCGTAGCAGGGGTCCGGTCGAGGGTCGGTTCATTTTTGTGATCGTCTTCCCTCAAGCATTTTTTTGATAAAAACGGAGGGGCTGAGCCATGCCATGATTTTCCTCTATGGACGAATCATGCTGCTCGGTGAGCTGTTAACGGGCTAGTCCGAGTGGGGCCCCAGCATCCCATTCATGGGGGTCCGGCTTGGGTCAGCTGGTGATCGACTCCATATTCTCAGCGGTCAATCCATATAGTTCTCGGGTCCGTTCGACTGATCCCGAGGGCTCTCTGCCTTTCTTCGAGGAAACCCATGGATTGTATCCGGTCGAGACTCGAACGTGGGCCAGGATGCCTGCGGCACTCGTGTGCCCGGGTTCTGGCCGCTAGCGGGCCTGAAGCGGTTGTCGAACCCGTCGGTGGGCCAACCTTCGAACTCTTGGGCCTAGATGGGTCGTAGGAGCGTTTTTGGCTCGGTATCCCTCTTACCTGCGATGGTTCTCGGTTTATCGATTGGGTGAATCGTTATCTGGCGTGTCCTTTGAGGGCACGGCTAGAGATTGCGTGCGCACGATCTTCAGAGGGAGGTGTCGTGTTGTGGCACAGCGGGTGCATGAACCTAGGCAGACGGTTCGCCTTCTCGCCCTGCTCCACCTTATAAATAGCAGCCTTCCCCCTGATGTCTCTATACACCAAAACCACAACCTTACCTTCTCTGTTTCTTCGCCGCCACCATTTCGGATCTGCCGTGCTCGCTAGTCTGTCGCCGGAGCCCTAGATCCGAAGCCTCCGCTCCTCCGCCGCCGTTGAGCTCGCATCCATCCGCCTCCACCTCTAATGGATCCGTGGTGCCGTTCCGATATCACCTCCCAACGCATGGAGGGCCTCGTCCATCGTGGTCTTCTCCTCACGTGGACCTCAGCTGAGGAGTGGTTGCTGCCCAGTGACGAGGATTCGCCGTCACCGTTCGACGGCTACGTGGTGTCATTCGCCCACTTCCATGAGTGTGGGCTCGTGACCCCCGCCCAAAAATTCCTCTGGGGGCTGTGGCACTTCTACAAGATCGAGCTGTAGCATCTCAATCCCGATAGGATCCAGCACATGGTGGCATTCGTCGCGATGTGCGAAGGATTCCTAGGGATCAGCCCCCACTTCAACTTGTGGATGTATTTCTTCACCGTCAGCCTCTAGAAGAAGAGTGAGAAGGGTGGTAGGCAGGAGCTGCACATGCCGATGGGGTGCACCGGCATCCAACTTCGGAACAATCAGGTTAGCGAGTACTCGTCCATGCGGCTCTCAACGTCCAACAAGGGGTGGCACTCGTAGTGGTTCTACCTCGAGAAGAACGCCGCCGCCACCCTTCTGTCGGAGTTCACCGGGCATCTGATCGAAGAGGCCCTAGAATAGTGGAGGAAGTGGGGCGTCCTGGAGAAGGA
The DNA here is from genome assembly GCA_904845875.1 of Miscanthus lutarioriparius. Lineage (NCBI taxonomy): Eukaryota > Viridiplantae > Streptophyta > Magnoliopsida > Poales > Poaceae > Miscanthus > Miscanthus lutarioriparius. The sequence goes on along the minus strand of CAJGYO010000012.1, from coordinate 23,043,375 downwards.
CAAGAAGATCCAAGACCACATCGCCGCCATCCACATCTTGAAGGAGACCGGACTAAAAGGGTCGGGCGTCATCGGGGCTTACCATGCGAGGAGGGTGGCACCATTGATGACGCGCGTGCTCCCGCTATACGCGATGGTGCCCAAGGCATCGTTCGACGGAATGGCGCTCACCGAGGGAACGCTCCCCAACTCCGAGATCACGCAATGCATCAAAGAGGTGATGGAGCCTTTATGGCAAGACGCGGGTGCCACCCTTGACTTCATCTACCTAGTGCCGGGGCATCCTCCGATGCGGCCGGAGCCAGGCTATGTTGTCTTCGTAAGTTTTCCCTTTCTCTTGCCTTCTCTTTAATTGATTTCCCGACCCCGTGAGACTAACTTTGAGAAGGGCGGGACCAGCCAAGGGACCTCATCCTCACAGATCACCCGGCGTCACGGCCGAGGGATTCGGCCGTGAGGGTGGGGAATCACGCCAAGGGCGAGCGGCTGAGGAAGTTGAAGGAAGACAAGAAGAGGAAGAAGATGTGGAAGTTGTGGGTGCGAGGAACGAGGGGAGGACACTGACGGCGATGATGATGATGACGATGGTGACAACGACAAGGTGATGGAGGTAGCCGACGATATCAAGTGGGACAACCTAGAGAACAAGGACGCGCTGACAGGCGTCGGTTTGTCCTTGTAGGTGTTGGGACCCTTTCCATTCCATGGAGGGGAGGGCACGTCTATGGAGTCGGTGGTGGTGGGTTGTACCATCGGCCTGCCCTAGAATCCAACAGAGGCGAGCGGCTCTATCTTTGCGCTCGAGGTGCCAGCGGAGGCGGGTGGCTCCGCCATCGCGCCCCATGTGCTAAGGGGAGAGGGGCGTTCCGCCAATGTGCCCCAGGAGCTGTTAGGGGTGATCCCTCTTCCCAGGAGTAGGGGCGGGCTCAAAATGGCCTTGTTTCGACGAGGCGGAGCAAGGGTCAGGGGGTTTATCCCCCAAACACGTCTACCGCCCGACGGGACTGAGGTGGGTCATCAATTACTCTATTTTTTCCTGTTTTAGTTAGATTTCATCGTGACTTATGTTTTTCATCCCTTGCAGCGTCGGTCAGGCACCGGAATCCTTTGGCGCTGGCACCGAAGAAGAGCATCGCCCTCCAATCGAGGCGGCGGCCATCGGCTGGTGTCATGCCTATTTCGGGCGGGAGCGGCACTAGTGTGACCACGTTGCTGGCCAATCTAGCGCCACCCATGGTGGTGCCTGTGCCCTCGGTGGGATAGACGGACGTGGACGTGCAAGGGGCACCTTCGGAGGTCACGGAGCAGTCGGTGACGACTGTGATACCGCAGCCGACGGCGGGGTGGACGGCGCTACCGACCGCCCTTGTAGCACCGACCGTGGTGGGCATGACGTAGCCGGTCATGACCCCGCCGATGTAGGTGGAGGTGGCGGCGACTGTGACAGATGGGTCACAGCCGGGTGCAACCGTAGGGTCGCCTAGGGCTTTAGCGCAACCCGAGCCATCGGCGGCCCAAGTGATGGCGCCTAGCGGGGGCTGGACAAAGGGGACACTATCGAGGGGTCCTCGAGAGTCATGGTGCTGGGAGAGAGGTTCACATCCACACCGCTGACCCCTTCATCGCCGGAGGGGGCGTCCCAGTAGGGGCGTCATGGCGAGAGGGGTCGGCGGCGCTTGGGGCCAACGGGCAGTCATCCCTAGCCCTAACGTTAGTGGACAGTGGCTCGCCCATGCGGGGCGAGCCCCTGCTCTAGTGGATGGATCCGCATGACCCAGCGTCGATGCTTTTTACGCTTGACGATGCCGTAGAGAGCATGGAGCAGGAGAGCCTCAACGTTGGGACCACATACGTGCTCGAGGCCCTAGACCATGCCACGGGCGCATTACGCGATGTTATCATTCCCTTTAGCCGGGTATTGCTTGATCATGCTTCTTGCCCTTTTCTTCCTCTATATACTTTTTGTATCCTGACCATCGTCTTTCTATAGTCCCTTATAGCTCGTAGCCGGGGGAAATCTTGGTTCCTTCGTCAATAGAAGGAGCTGGGACCGCCCCATCGAGGAGGCGCATCTATGCAAGGAGGTGATAGCTCGGCTTGTTGCCGCCCAGCAGAGGGTGGTCGAGTTGACTCCCCTCACCGAGGAGGTGGCCAATCTTTGGTCGCGTGTGGCCGAGGGCCATTAGGATGCTAACGAGGCCAAGAAGGCATTCGAGGCCCTATCGGTGAGGTCGTGGAAGGATGACAAAGAAGCCTCTAGGGTTAGGAAGGAGCGGGATGATTTGCTCCAGAAGGACGCCAAAACCGCCAGCGGATCCTTGACCTTCTGGGTGAGGTTGAGAAAGAAAGGGATCTAAAGTTAGGGGCCGAGGAGAAGCTCGTGGCCCTAGGAGAAAAGGGTGAGCCTGGATGCCGCGGTGGTCGCTCGGCTGCGCAAGGAGCAGGATGAGCTGATCTAAACCGCGAAGAGGCTCGCTCAAAACATGGTGCGGCTCGCGAGGAGCGCGACCAGACATTCCGAGAGCGTGAACAGGCCTACCAAGGGCGCGACGACGCACATCAAAAGGTCAGCTTCCTCTAGGTCAAACTCAAAAGGAGACGACCCGAAGCTAGAGGCCGAGCGCGTTTCTGTCGGGCTGGCTATGGATCTCGCCGAGGTGAGGAGAAATCTTCAGGTGGAGAGCGATGTAACTATGATCATGCTGGTGAGCAAGAGTGTTGTAGCCACTAGGGAATAGGTTTCTTGTAGTTGACCGACCTTACTCAGTCGTTCGTTTTCGTAAACCTTGCCTCTAGGTTTTTAACGTGAGAAAGGGGTCAGGCACGGCGACTGTTTCAAAAAGGGTATATATATACCCTTATCAGCCCTCGAGTGAGACCCGACCCCTTACTGTTGCTAGGGTTGGGTGTCACTAAAGATCGAGAGAGACGATAGCGAAACTAGTAGGAGAAAGCGTCTCTTGTTTTAGAAACGTTATCCTTAGTTTTTCGTACGTATCCCCTCCCTGGGATCTGAGCCATCGTTCTACGACCACGCATTTGGTCTCCTTATGAGTCCAACTTTCCTCGAGCCCCCGTGCATAGTGGGGGTCCGATCGAGGGTCGGCTCGTCTTTGTGGTCGTCACCCCATCCGCGGTTTCCACAACCGGAGAAGTTGAGCTAACATCACTTGTCTCGATCGCTCGAGTGACGCGCTCGGTGAGCTCGCTAAAGGGCATGTCCAGGTGGAATTCGGGACCGCCATTTGTGACATGGTCGACATAGCCCTCATGTGGCATTCCACTGCTCATGAACCCGCCTCCCGGCAGATGCCCGAGTCGTTCCAGAGACCGACTCAGGTGGCCCGCTGGCCTCCCCTCGATGAAGATTATGTGGGCATGGCTCGAGGTTAGGATTGAACGAGAAGGTTGAGATGACCCTGTCCGCTTCTGAGTGGGTCGGGCATAGGCCACTGGGGCTCATCTACATTTTCTCCCCGTCTCTATTTGACACGAGGTGGCCTCGAGCCCTTCGTGGGCCAGTCTTCGAACCTCGGTCGGTTGCCACTCATATCGAATGAGACGACTACCGCTTCGTGACACGACGCGAAGTGTTGTGATGCAATAATTGCATATGTGATGCTTGGATGTATGAGAATGGATGAATGAATGCTCATGCACTAGGAAAGTAAAGTGGGGTTTGGTAAAGTTACCTCAATGGCTCGAGTGACGGGTTCAGGGATCTCTTACCTGATATGTTCGAGTGGGATCCGAGTCCATCGTTCGTGACGGAGTCGGCATAACCCGCATGGGTCAACCTACTGCTCCTTACCTGTCTCTCGGCAGTGGCCGGAGCCGTCCGATCGACTTGGGCGACCTGCTGGCCTCTCCTTGATGGAGATTCCGCAGGTGGGCCCCTCCAAACCTTTTTGGGAAGGCAGAGGCTAAAGCTTGGGGTGCGGGGACAAAAACTTTGATCATATTGGTGAGCAAAAACGCCGTAGCAGCTGGGGCATAGGTTTCTTGCGGTCCGACTAGTTTTACTCAGCGTTTGTTTCCGCACACCTTGTCTCAAGGTTTTAGTGTGAGGAAGGGTTGGGCACAGAGAATGTCTACCGAATAGACACTCTTGTCAGCCCCCGAGTCAGGCCCGACTCCTTGCCGTTGCTAGGGTTGGGTGTCACTTAAAGATATAAAAGGGTCGGGCACAGAAAATGTCTACCGAATAGGCACTCTCTTACCAGCACCTGAGTGAGGCCCGACCCCTTGCCGCTGCTAGGGTCGAGGCGTCACTTAGAGATCGTGATAGCGAAACTAATAAGAGAAAACATGTGTAAATTAAGGGTGACCTGTCTTTCGGCAGCGGCCCAAGCCATCCGATCGACTTGGGTGACCCACTGGCACATGACTTTCCTTGATGGTTCGAGTGATGGGTTCGAGGTGCTCTTTACCGGATACGTTCGAGTGGAATCTGGGTCTGTTGTTTGTGACGGTGTCGGTGCAAAATGTGACCAACTAGTAAATATTTGTAGTTTTACCGTACGTTATGATCGGAGGTGGCCTAGCACTCAATGACATAGAGTTTATACTGGTTCAGGCAACGTGCCCTGCGTCCAGTTTGAGCTGGTCTGTGACTTTATTTCTGAGCCCAGGTGCTCGAAGTCTGCAGTGGGGTTACAAACAAGAAGGATAAAGATGGGGTGTACAAGAGGTCCGGTCGGCTCCGGTCGGAAGGGCCGAGAGCGACAGGAGCTCCGCTATGAGCTAAGTGTTCAAGCATGTGCTTGGGGTTCAAACCTGGCGGTTCTGTGGTTGTGAGCTAGTGAACTTGATCGATGTTGGTTAACTAAAAAGGACTCAAAAGGCTCTCTTTTGCTGGAGGGAGCGCATCCCCATTTATAGATAAAAGGGATGGCTTTACAAGTGAGAGGGTGAGGGTACGTATGCTACTGGGTCTGTTGCCCATGCCGACGGGTACAAGATAATGGTAGGCGCCTACAACACTGTTGATGTCACTGTAGAATGTCAGATGCACATGGGAGGTTGCGTTGCCTTCTTCAAAAATGGCAGATGTTGGTACCTGCAAATGTTGTTGATGCCTGGAGGCATGTGAGGAGTTTCACCACGTTCACCTGGTACGGTAAATCCCGGCGCCCACAACATTATCGATGCCTAGAGGCATGTGGGGGGCCTTACCGTATGGGAGTTAATGGCGCCCACAACACTGTAGGGGGAAATGTCGGCGCCTACAATACTATTTGTGTCAGGGCGGTTCTAGAGTACTGTTCCTGCAGGCGTACAGGGTATGGTCCCTGGTATCATGGTTTGACTTATGCGCCCTGGCTTGCTTTCACCATTCGTCCCCTGGTTCCTTCCAAGCGGGCATCCCCGGTCGGATGGCCCCAGTCGGCTCTGGTCACGCCAGTCGAAGAAGAGCGGTGAGCAGGGTTTCTGGGAACCCCTGTCGGAGACATGAGGTCGGAGTAGGAAGTAGCGCTTGGGCCAGGCCTTCCGATTGGAGAGGCTGTCCGGCGGCGGCTGGAGTCCGAAGCGAGCGCTCCGGTCGAAGAGGTGGGCTAAAGTAGTCGACGAGCGGGCGTTGTTCCTCTTCAGCCAGTCCTTCCGGTCGGTGACTGGACCGCCCTTTCGGCCTATTGTTTTAGACCCTAGGGGTGGCCCATGAGTTGTGTGCTGTCTGCTTGGGCCAAGCCTTGGCGTGGAAGCCGGTCCCCGAGGGACCTCGGGTTTATGAACCCGACAGACGGAGTCGGCATAACCCTTGGGCATTCTACTACTCCTTACCCGTCTCTCGGTAGCGGCTCGAGCCATTCGATCGACTTGGGTGACCCGCTGGCACAGGACTTTCCTACGGAGATAGAGGATGAGATCATCCCCCTAAGAAATTAGTTAGGCAGATAAGCCAGGCGGCGATCTCGTAATGAGTGAACAAGCTCGTACATTTTGTTATGGCGAAACAGATTTTTAGCCCTTCTCCCCTTTTTGTATAAAAAGGTTAGTGCGTTCTGACCCTTTTTGTCGTTAAGGCCATAAAGCTCGGGGTGCGGGTGAACAAACTCTGATCATGCTGGTGAGAAAAAATGTCATAGCCGCTGGGGCATAGGTTTCTTGCAGTCCGACTAGTTTTACTCAGCATTTGTTTCCACAACCCTTGCTTCTAGATCTTAACATGAGAGAGGGTCGGGCATAGAGAACGTTTGCCAGGTGGATATACTCTTAAACGCGTACCGACTCTTTCCGTAGTTAAGGCTAAAAAGCTCCGGGTGTGGAAAAAACTCTGATCACGCTAGTGAGCAAAAACGTCGTTGCTGTTGGGGCATAGGTTTCTTGCAGTCCAACTAGTTTTACTCAGCGTTTGTTTCCGTGACCCTCGCTTCTGGGTCTTAACATGAGAAAGGGTCAGGCGTAGAGAATGTCTACCGATAGATAAGCTCTTATCAGCCCCCGAGTGAGGCTGACCCCCTGCCGTTGCTGGGGTCGGGTGTCACTAAAGATTGGAGAATTGATAGCGAGAAAGTATGCGTATATTAAGAGTAAAAGCGGCGTAGCTATTCGATGTTCCAGGCATTGATGAAGACTTTGCCGTCGATGGTCTTGAGCTTGTAGGTGCCTGGTCAGAGTACTTCCACGACGACGTACGATCCCTCCCATGGTGGAGAGAGCTTGTGGCGGTTCTTGTTTCTCTAGATGAGGCGGAGCACTAGGTCTTCGATGTTGAAGGCACGACCCCGCACTCGACGTCTATGGTATCGGCACAATGTTTGGTGGTACTTGGCCAAGCGGAGGAGGGCGACAATGCACGCTTCATCTAACTGGTCCATGGCATCCTCGAGGGATGCCTCGGCTCCCTGTTGGTCATACGCCCTGATCCTCGGTGCTCCATTATCGAGGTTGGTCGGGAGGATAGCCTCGGAACCATAGACCATGAAGAATGGTGTTTAGTCGGTGGCCCGTTGGGGTCATCCTCAGGCTCCAGAGCACCACGGGAAGCTCCGTGACCCATCGGTTGCCAAACTTGTTCAACCGATTGAAGATCCTAGGTTTGAGACCTTGTAGGACCATGCGGTTCGCTGCGCTCGACCTGCCCATTCGTGCGGGGGTGCGCCATGGCGGCCCAATCGACATGAATGTGGTACTCATCGCAGAATAGAAGGAACTTCTTTCCGGTGAACTGCATGCCGTTGTCCGTGATAATAGAGTTCGGGACCCCAAAGCGATGGACGATGTCAAGGAAGAATAGCACGGCTTGCTCAGACTTGATCGTGGAGATCGGTCGAGCCTCTATCCACTTTGTAAACTTATCTATGATGACAAGCAAGTGTGTGTAGCGCCGGGCACCCTCTTGAGTGGTTCGACAGATCGAGCCCCCAAACCGTGAATGGCCACATGATGAAGATCATTTGGAGTGCTTGGGCCGGTAGGTGGGTCTGCCGAGCATAGTATTGACACCCTTTGCAGGTGCGCACAATCTGTTCAGCATCGGCTACTATGGTCGGCTAGTAGAAGCCCTGTCAGAATGCATTTTTTACCAGGGTTCTAGGCGTGGCATGGTGCCCATAGACCCCACCATGGATATTGCTCAGCAACCGCTTCCGTTGTTCGATGGGGATGCAGCGCTGCAGGATCCCGGTGTGGCTTCGCCTGTAGAGCTCGCCCTTAACAAGGACAAAGGACTTGGCACGACACGTGAGCTACCAAGGCTCCATTTTGTTCATCGGCAGCGCCTCACCGAGGAGGTAGTCAAGGTAAGGCATCCTCTAGTTGCTCAGAGGGTCGGGCTCTGTTGCTGGATCCTCGTCAAGCTCCATGACTTCAGGATCGGATGGAGTCGACGGTCGGTTAGCCCCCGAGCCCAGGGCGAGCGACGCGTCACCGGTCTGTTCCGGCTCCTCATAGTGAACCAAGGGCTTATATTGATTGCTGGCGAAGACACCCGTTGGCATCGGCTCTTGGCCGGATGCCGTTTTCGCCAGTGCGTCGGCCGCCTCATTGAGACGCCTCGGGATGTGATTGAGCTCGAGACCGTCAAACTTGTCCTCTAGCTGGTGGACTTCTCGGCAATATGCAACCATCTTGGCATTGTGGCAGCTTGATTCCTTCATGACTTGGTCGATGACCAGCTGGAAGTCACCCCGGACGTTAAGCCGTCGGATACCCAGCTAGACGGCAATGCGTCGGCCATTGATGAGTGCCTCATACTCGGCCACAATGTTGGAGGAGGGGAAATGGATGCGAACCATGTACCTCATGCGTACCCCGAGGGGCGAAATGAAGACCAGCCCCGCGCCGGCGCCTTTCTTCATCAGCGATCCATCGAAGTACATCGTCCAGTACTCTTGGTCGACGGCTGCTGGCAGCATTTGGATCTCGGTCCATTCTATAATGAAATTAGCCAGCACTTGGGACTTGATGGCCATCCAGGGCATATGAAATGCCTTCACCCATCAGCACGAGTGCCTACTTGGCGATTCTTCCCGTGGCATCCCTGTTTTGGATGACCTCACCGAGAGGGAAGGACGTCACTGGATGTGACTCGAAGTAGTGACGTAACTTCCTCTTGGCGATGAGGACGGCGTACAAGAGCTTCTAGATTTGGAGGTAGCGGGTCTTGGAATCGAACAAGATCTCGCTAATGAAGTACACGAGACACTACACTTTGATGGCGTGTCCCTCTTCTTCTCGCTCTACCACCAGGGCGGCGCTGACCACTTGCGTGGTGCCCGTGATATAGAGCAAAAGCGGTTCTCCATCGATCGAGGGGACAGGATCAGGGCCTTCGTCAGAAGCTACTTGACCGTGTCAAGTGCCTCCTAGGCCTCGGGTGTCCATTCGAAATGGTCGGCCTTCTTCAGGAGCTGATAGAGGGGGATGCCTCATTCACCGAGGCGCGAGATAAAGCAGCTAAGCGCAGCGAAGCACCCTATAACTCGCTATACCCCCTTTATGTTATAAATCGGGCCCATCCTCGTGATGGCCAAGATCTTCTCCGGGTTGGCTTCGATGCCGCGCTCGGAGAGGATAAAACCTAACAACATATCCCTTGGGACCTCGAAAACGCACTTCTCGGGGTTGAGCTTAATGTCGTTTGTTTGGAGTTTCGTGAAGGTCTGCTCTAGGTGTAGTTTGGGACCCCGAAAACACACTTCTCGAGGACCCCGCAAGGACCCAGCATCTTCAACTTTAGATAGGTGTAGTTTGGGACGGCCATGAAATTCGCGTAGCATGGACGTCCCAGGATGGCGTGGTAGGTTCCGTGAAACCCGACCACCTCGAAGGTAAGGGTCTCCGTCCCATAATTGGTCGGATCCTCAAAGGTGACGGGCAGATCGATCTGCCCAAGTGGCATGACCTATTTTCTAGGCACGATGCCGTGGAAAGGTGCCCCGGTCGCCCGGATGCGCGCTTGGTCGATGCCCATGGCGTCGAGCGTTTCAGCGTACATGATGTTGAGGCCGCTGCCTCCATCCATTAGCACCTTAGTGAGCCGCTTCGTGCCGATGATCGGGTCGACCACGAGCGGATATCTTCCCGGCTGTGGGACGCTTTCCGTGTGGTCAGTCCGATCAAAGGTTATGGCGGACTCCTACCATCGGAGGAAGGTAGGCACGGCTGGCTCGGCCGCGTAGACCTCTCGCGCGCAAGCTTTTGGCGGCGCTTGGAGTCATAGGCCGTCGACCCTCCGAAGATCATGAGGCAACCGTCCAGCATTGGAAAGCCACTAGCCTTCCCTCGGCGTCGTCTGCGGCCGGCTTGGGGTCCCCCCTATGCTCTCCCTTGTTGGAGCCTCCGGACAAGAACCGCCTCATGAGGCCGTAGTTCTTGTACAGATGCTTGACGGGGAAGGCATGCTTCAGGCATGGCCCTTCGAGCAGCTTCTCGAAGTGGTCCTGGGTGCCCTCGGTAGACTTCCAACCCCCCTTGTGGTCGGCGGTGGCCACGAGCGAGCCCTCACGCCTGCTTGCTTATTCTTCTTCTTGGGGACGGTTGGAGGCGTCTTCGCCGGTGTCCTCGTCCCGCTTCGCCTTTCCTTTGAGGCTGTCGTAGCGTCCGCCACGACGAGGGTGGTAGCCGCGGCTAGCCCCCTCCCTCGCATCACCGCGGGCACGCCTACGGGCATCGAGGGTGTCGCGCGCGTCACGGTTGTGGTCGAGGCGCTCATGCACCGGGACTGCGACACGCGGCTTGCTGCACCTAGTGGACAGACACGTCCATGTTGGGTCGCTCTGAGGGTGCGCGCTGGCTGGCGTCGAGCTCGCGTCGTCGGGATAGCGAGGTCTCGGCCTGTTGCGCCGCCGCACGCTCGAGAAGCGTGCGAATCTCGCGATAGGCCAGACAATCCTCGAGGCGTCGCGGGCCCCGAAAGCCCCCGGAGCAAGGCCGCCGCAACAGCGATGTTCTGGCTTGCCCGGGTGAAGTGTGGGAGGGCTTCGTCGTCCTCGAGATCCTCCGGTTCATGTCGCGGGCCACCGGCGCGTGCAGCTACAACTCCTCAAGCGCCTCGGCAATCGCGTCGAGGCTGGCGGAGCAGGGAGGTTGGATGGCAGCGGGAGCCTACGCCAACCCTCCCTCCACCATAACGATGAAGTCTAGGTTCCCGAAGCACACGTGCGCGCCCGGGACTCAGCTGACGCCGTGACTAGCCATCCGAGGTCTGGTGTGAATGTCGAGACGCGCAAAAGGCCCCTACCTGGCGCGCCAACTGTCGGTGTTTTGAGTTACCACCAACGAGTAAATTTCTAGTTTTGCGCGTCTGGCTCGGATGGTATGCTTAGAGGACACGAGGTTTTATACTGGTCTCCTCACAGGACTTTTGGGGCCAAGTGGATGCCGGGTCACCTCCTGGAACAGTAAAAGGATATACAGGAGGAGTATGACTCTTCCGGCTCAGTGTGGTGGACTGATGGTACACATCAGTAGTGGAGCCTCTATAAATTTTTAGACAACCATAAATTTTTAGACAATGTTCTATCGTGCAGGTAAGATGAGACTTGATAAAGACTTAAAATGAAGCACCATTTTTCCTGGATCCGCCGCCGGTACATACGCGCGTATTGCACAGGCGTTTTGCTTTTCCGGTGAAGGCGACACCGCCCAATCGCCCCATCGTTAGCCTTGCCCATACCAGAGGAAGTTAATTACTCTCAAGATTCGACATCATTGCTCGGCTTAGATCGTCAGTCTGTCGACGGAGTAACGACGATGCCAGTTTGCGCGCGCCGTGGCAAGAATTTTTATGCTCTGAAACTTTTGCCGGTGAGGGCTCTGATGGAATCTGTTAGGAATTTTACACGCACGGCCCGGTTCCCTCTCCGCCTTTACGTATTCCAAGTAGCGGCAGCCACTTGTTTAGGTCTCGTATGTACGAGAATTCCGTTCTGGCCCGCGAATATGCTTTGCCTCATTGCTTGGTGGCCCTCCCTTGAAGATGATCGATCCCATGGCAGATTGGCAGCTCTCGAGCCTTTGCGGTGAGGCAGACCGACCGACCAAATGACAAACTGAATCAGAAGCGCAGACGACAATACGCCAGGGTCCGGGTCCGGTGCCGAGCATAGGATGCCCATTTCCTTTCCAATGGCTGCTGGATCAAGGCAGCCTTGGACCGTTAAACTCGACCGGTAGTGGAGTTCTGGACTGCACAAAGTGTATTATTGCTCCTTCAATGGCACCAAAATCACTACTACTAGAACCGTAGGCTACTAGTAGCCTAGTAGGGCCAAAGATTCCGCGACACCCTGCGCCATCCATCCATCAGTAAACCGAGCAGCATCTCAGGCCGTTCAGACGTCTTTGAGTAGGGAGCACTCCAATCAGCGAGGACATCAGTGATCGTCCCAAAGTCCGAACGATGCCGATCTCCAATCAGCAAAATGCACCAGCGAAATGTGATCGTCCCAAAGTCCGAACGATGCCGATCTCCAATCAGCAAAATGCACCAGCGAAATGTCTGATGGGCGTCGATCCACGCCGAGCGGTTCGCGTGGGAAGTTCTGGGCTCCTGGTCCTGGCACTGGCATCTCTCGCCGCGAGATGCCCCCCGACGGCCCGACCCATCCCTTTCAGGCTTTCACGCGCCAGCGTCAGCTGGACCGCGACGCGCGCGGAAAGCACCAAGGGGGCAGCAGAAGAAACGGCAGCTGTAACTGATCATCACTTTACTGTATTGTTTTCGGCACAATCTGTGGGCTGCAAGCATCACGCTTGCCTTGCCTTCTTTCGAGATTGTTTTATCGAAGAAGTTTTGGCCCAGAAGGCACTTTCACGTCTGGCCAAGTGATCAGGCATATCCTGAGTACCATTATTTTACTGTTTTCTTTACTTGGCCTAGTGATGATGTAAGTTTGAGCCCCCTGGAAATTGACAGGGAAATAAATTACAGGGTTACTTCTGCTTCAAGAACCTTATCATGGCGGAATGGATGGAGTCAACCAAGCTACTCATGCCAAACATGGGAGGGATTGGGGGTCCCCCCCTGCTACAAGTCTACAACCTGGAGGGCCCATTCCGTTTGTTTGCCTTGAGAAAAAGCCAGGTTGAGATTCTTATCCTCCGAAGATTTCACTAAATTTTCTGATTTTGATGGGACCAAATGTCCCACTTTTTCTCTGAAAAGGAATGATCAGATGTAGAGAACTAGAGATAACGACAGGATTATGCACCGTGGAATGTTCAGCGACGATTTTTTTTTTTGGTAAACAATGTGTCATTGGATCGAGTTTGTTGAATGGCTACAGTTTTTCTTCTTCACAGAGACCTGTTTAATACACATAACCATATATGCATCTTTTGCTAGCTATTCACAGCTACACATCACCTGATGATTCACAGAATCTATATCGATATATTACTGACTGCATTTTGTTTATGATAAAAGGATGGAACAGACGATTTTACAATTGTATCAGACTATCAGATGCCTGACGAAGATGCCTCTTACTACATTGCATCTTGTTAAATCAGGTTATGGCAAAACCATACATCAACTTATATACATGGTTTGCTAACCATTCACAGTCATGCATCATTTGAAAACTTGCCGAATCCACTTTTATATATCTGACTGCATTTTTCTTTTACCAAAAGCAGCTGGAAATCGAGAATTAACAATAGGATCAGCTGGCCTTGGAAGATGCTTTGCATACTGCGACTTGTGGATCCATAGTATTGCAAAACTATAGGGGGTACTGGGGTACATGTTAATATTTCAATCTATGGTGCAAAATTTTGGCTACTATTAGCTCTTGCATCCATCCATGATTTGTTCTGATGTGATGAATCATCTTGCATATGATAAATTTTACTGGGCACCACATTACATCATTATATGTAGGTAACATCCTGATAGGTACTGCACCTTTACCTACCTGCATGTATCACAGCGCAACTAATTACCGACGAACTTGGCATGCCAATATCTACTCCGATTGGGCATGGAGCTGTTCTTAGATGTCAAGTATGTTTGTTACTCTTAGTGTGAAGACCTGAATGCCATGCACAATGGTGGACTGATCTTGGCCAAGGCAAGCAAGGATTCAGGGAAGATCCAAAGCCCATCGCCACATATCAACCCAGATGCAACTGCTGGCACCATTAAATATGCTTTACTTTTGTCAATCATGTGCCAGATGAAGACTATCAAGCTCCCCACACACATGTCGATAGCAAAGCTCGCACCAACTAGGAAGGGAACCCCCATTGCCATTGGTAGAGGAACCCATTTGCCATACTTTGGTGGCAAGAGGTCCCTCGTCAGATTGGCTGCCACTGCAAATCCGAAGAATCCATAGCACAGCTGCAAACAATGTCGGGGCAGAGCAGAGAAGCCCTGGACACCAAGAATTGCCATATTGCGGTAGATTAGAGCATATGGTGCCTTCCAGTACCCATCAGGGTTGCCAATGTCAAAAGCCTTGTAGAACAGAAAAAATGTCAGCGGTCCAATGACACAGCCCATGGCAGTGCCAATAGCCTGAGCAGTAATCATTGATTTAGGTGATGTTAATGTAAGATGTCCAGTCTTGAAGTCATGCATCAGATCAGCGGATATTGACACCAGTGATTTCACCAAACCACAGCCCACTAGGCCAGCAACAACACCAGAGTCCTTCCCAGCCCAGGCCGCAAGAATGAAGAGCGCAACCTTTCCATAATTGTAGGCCATGTTGATATCAGTAAGGCCAGCACCATAGGCATTGCAGAAACCCAATGCCGGAGCCAATAAGTATGCTATGATAACATAGTACCATTTCATCTCATGGAACATCAAGGGAATGGCAAACACAGCAACAACTGATAGTGCAAGATATCCAGAGTAGGCTAGCCAATTGGGGATACTGTCTTTTGTAAAAACCTCATTGCGCTGAATTTCATCAAGCACTGGAATGTCTTCCTCTATAAATAGGATGAGACCCACATAAGATCATATTCACAAAAAAAATTAAAAGATATTCACAGGAGTTAGTCAGACTATTCACCTTTCTTTGCATTCTTCAGTCTTGATCTGTCAAGCAGACTCTTAACAGTGAATGCAACAATCTTAACAAAATTGTATAGACCGTCTCCCAAGATGAGCGCTATGCAGATGAAGGCCTAGAAAATAAGAGAAGGTATGTAAGACATGACTGATAGATTTGCACTAACGAAATGGAACTGTTAACAAACCTTGTAACCTTGCAGGCTTCTCATACTGCTCTCTGGCATATCTGCAGGATACCAATCCCCTTTCAAATCACTGATCAGTGGCCACATTATTCCCCATGAGAGAAGCGCACCAAGAAGGAGAGACAGATTAACAAGGTGGGAGCAAATCATCCCAGCACCAACATATGTTAGACTGAAGTCGAAGAAAAAGCTGAAATCCAAGAAGCATATATCTCATCAGGTGAAATTTTTATTAGTCAGGAACTAACTTGAACGGCTAATGAACCAAAAGACTTGTGTTACGTTTGTTTCCAAGCTCTAAGTCCAAAAGTGGGAAACTGTGAAAACCCACAATTGTCTCCACCTGAGTAAAACCACTGGAAGAAGCTCCAAAAGAAGCTGATTGCAAAGTATTTTGTGAACCCATTCACTTGCTGCCTATTGTGAACATACACAAAAACAATTCAATAAATTGAAATTTTGTCTGAATCTACAGGATGAGTTATGTGAGAGAACGACATACTTTGCTGTTGCATCTCCATGAGTTGTGTGGAATCCATTTATAAGCACAGCTGTTGCAGTACCACTTGGGTAAGTTAATTTGTAGTCAATTATCATGATCTGAAATGGTACAACGTCAGTAGCAGATTTCCACCATCCACTTACACCAAACAACCTAATAAATTCTAGAAGTTCTTGAAATAGCATGTGTAAAAGCTCAGAGGAACTGGGTCCATTTTTAAAGGGCTCACAATACACATGTTCAGTTATCGACTTTTTGCATGAGCTTATCAACTTATGCATGTGTCGGTGCACTTGTACTACTTGTTAACTTTTATTCAGCCAACACTGGTTGTCTGGCTGTAACAATGTAACAATTGCAGCTCTATGCATCTATGGACACAGAAGCCGCATTACTATTTATTCCATTATCTAAACAATATGCATTCCATTTGGCAATGTATACCTCAATCCACAAGTAAAAAAACTAGCATTCAGTATGGAGAAACACGAGTGGTTTGGACTTTTTTTTTGCATCGCTATCACCTAGCTGGTTAAACAACTGAAGCAGACCCTTGCGACCGTGTTGACCGTATAATGTAGCACCGCAATTCAATCAGCAGACGGTGCCCAGTAGCGACAATAAGGAAACCATCAATCAAATGGTGGAAATGGTGAAATACTACCCATTGCGCCAAAGTAAAGTGCCTAACTATAATCCCAAGAACTTTTGTCCCTTTCCCCTCTCTTATACGTAATCCGTAACTACAGTTCTAAGAATTTTTGTCCCTTTTCCCCTTTTATACGTAATCCGAGAGGAACTCTTGTGCAAACCTGAAATAAGCTGACGTTCACAAACCACAAGATAACAAGACAGATGTTATGGCTCACGCATGAGTGCATGACGCCAAGGAAGGATACAGCCAAGAAATCATTTTCTTTTCTTTTGAGAACTTTAATTCTGTTTTGTACTCAAAGATAACTTTTTTTTAAAAGAAAAGAGCAGGATGGTGGAACGATAAAAAAAATGCTTATTTTACTTCTTGCCAGAGGATCAACATTTTGACGGGCAATAATGGGGAACGGAACAAGATTGAGGTAGAAAGGTAATGTCGTGCAGTTCTTGACTTCTTGGGAATAAATAAGAGAGCTCAGTTTACCGACCTTCCTTAGAGGTATCAGCGCAACAATCCCGACGAAGCTTACAGCGAAGAGGAAGCCGGTCATCCAGCCAATGCCGGGCTCCTTGTAGCTTCCCGGCACGTTACCTTCCGTCTCCTCGCCGGCCATCTCGTAGGTCCTCTTGTTCAGCCCAAGCAAGAAGGAGCCAAACCCACCTGCGGCAACATCATCAATCCAAGGTCACCAGTCACCACAGACAAGAACGGAAGATTCAATCACAAAACTCCGCACGTCTCTTACCTCCAGTGGCGATGCTGTAGCATGCGACGGCGCAGGTCTGGACGACGGTGTTCTCCTGGCGGGTGAACGGGCGCGTGGCGACGCCAAAGCGGGCGAGCGCCTGCGTCCACCCGCGGAGGACGACGAAGGCGATGAGCGCGGCGGAGACGTTGAGCGTGGGGACGAGCCCCGTGGTGAGGGCCAGCTTCATGACGATCACGCTGTACATGGCGCCGACGGCGAGGCTCGCCACCATCCCGCGCGCCGTCAGCTGGTCCCGCCACGGCGGCACGCGCCCCGCGCCGCGCGCTTCGCCCGCCTCGGAGTCGCCGTCCAGGCAGACGGCCGCCTCCGCTTCGTCCTGGTGCTCGTGGCCGTGGCCCCCGCTGTCCCGCGCGTGCGCCATCGCCAGCTCGAGGCGCGGCGGCGGTGGCCTGTGGTGCCGGTGTTGCTGTTGGTGTTGCCGCCTCCGCCGCTCCTGCTTCATGGCGGAAAGATTTTTGCAGCGTCAGATTCGTGCCCGTGGGGATTGAGATTCGGATGCGGGTACGGTGGAGGAGGGTGTTGGTGAAATTAAAAGAGGAAGCCTCGCATGCCAGTGAGTTCTTGGCCCGTTGGCCGTGGGTGAACAAGAGTACGGTGTCAGTGAGTTCTACTGGCAAAGGCGAGTTTATGAACACGAGTGGGATCTTCGAAGGATGAGAGCAAGCAATCCATGGAGCAAGAAAATAACTTTATGAAGAATTCATGGACCTTATTTCTGAGTGGAACGGAGAAATTTCATCAGAGGGAAGAAGAAGAAAAAAAAATCTCACCACACCTCGGCTCCTCCTGCTCCAGCCAGAAGGACAACACAGAACTGAGCCAGTGACAGAGGAAGAAATGTGGAGCTCGCCGAAAAGAGGGAAAGTGATGGGTAAAAGGAGAAAGGGCATCTCCAATTTTTTGACAGGCCAATAACTCACAAGAAAGAAACATAAAAATGTAAATTCCCCTACCTGGGTGATGCTTCACAGTATGAAGTGCTCCTCAGGAAGCAAGGGAGAGCTCCTGCGCAAGGAACTAGACGCAGGCTGCAGCCATAGAACTCGAAATCTAACAAATAAGCAAGGGAGAAGAATCCACTTCAGCACACAATGAGATGCTGGGTTCCGTGCAAGAAACACCCTTCTGCTTTCAGCCAAAAAAAACAAAAGAAGTGAAGTCAACACGGATAACAGGGGTGAAATCGACCCGCTATATCGAACATCGATGATTCCAAGGAATTAGTGGCGTACGAGTTTGTATTTGATAAAACTTTGTCGATCGTGGACTAACTAGGCTCAAAAAAATTGTCTCGTGATTTACAAAAAAAAAGTGCAATTAATTACTTTTTTTTTACGTAATTTTACCTCATAATGCGTCCAAAAATTGATGTGGTGTAATAAAAAAACTTAAAACTTTTTATCTATATGGGAGAAATCCACTTTCAGCACACAATGAGATTTTAAAGATTTGCTTTGAGCCAAAAAAAAAAAAAAAGTGAAGTCAAAAAACAGGGGTGAAATGTATATCGAACATCGATGATTCCAAGGAATTAGTGGCGTAGGAGTATATATATATATAATAACAAGAAGACGTTGCCTACCTGGGAACGGAAGCTCGACAAGAAACGAACGCCACAGTGACGCGACAAGAGCAGCTCATCAAAAGAAAACTTGCCCCGGACCTCACTTCCCTCTTCCAGTGACGCGACGGCAGCAGGGAGCTTGGGAGCACCCGGGCCGCGGCCGTGGTCTTTGTACACGCGGGCACCAGTGCCAAAATGGGCAAGCGACAAGAATCATTGCCCGGAAAACCACACCAGCCGGTGCGCGGCGGCGCGGTTCATGCACGCTCGCAAAGGCGTCCGCTTTTTCTGGCCATGCTGCGGGAGCGGGACGTGGACAGACGCTCCTGAAACTCCTGACTCCCCGACTGTCCGACCGAACTCCCCTCCCTCGCGCGGCCGTGTGAGTGTGTGGCTTGTATTGCCTCGTGAGAGTGGACAGTTAATAAGCAGACAATGGGGCTTGGGGCGTGTTTGGTTCAGCGGTGAACAAAGTTGCGTGGCTGGCCGTGCCCGTGCTCCTAAGACGTTCGGTTTTGAGCGACTGGGTCACGAGGATAGATGAACATACTTGTGTACAGTGCCCTGTATGTGTGTATGTATCGTGTGGGGAGGACGACAGGTGATTTGGTTTGGCGATTTGGTTTTCTACTTTTCTCATGTGCGGTTGCTTTCAAAGGAACGGGATACGTTCATACGATTCCATTAGAATATGCCCATGACGCATCTCGACAAAGCACTCCGGAATCAAGCAAGCCATTGTTTTATAATTATAATCCTTCCTTCTTCTTTCGTTCGTTCTAAGTTAATTTTAACAGCACTGCTAGCGCTCGACGGTCCAGACGGACGTCCGCAGCTACAGTCATTTCTGCGCCTCTGTTTCACGCATCCACACAAGGGCCTGCGCCGCGTGTTTGCGCGGGTACTGCTCGTGCCCCCTCCTAGATTCCCACACACATTCCATATGTTAACATCCAATCTATTTTTGAAACATTCATATTCAATGCTTCCAATGTACAAAAAAAAAGACTAATGAAATACTTAAAACATGCGTCTAAAACACTTGCAAAAACACTTAAAACTATTTGCAACACACACGCAATATCTAGATAAAACACTTGCAACATATGTGTGAAATATATGCAACGTCCAGATAAACACACATGCAACATACGTCTGAAAACAGTTGAAAGATTGAAAACATACGCTTGCAACATACGTGTACAAACTATTACAACATATGCAACATCCCGATCTAGTTTTGCAACATCCATATGAAACATTTGCAACATACCTCTGAAGAATTAAAACATACGTTTGCAACACGCCTTTTTAGCTCGCAACGGGCGGCGCGGCGAACTGACGCGGTGGAGACGGCCGCGACAGCAGATGGCGTCACCCGATGCGGTCGAGGCGCCCGGCGCGGTGGAGGTCGGCCACGGCAGACGGATGGAGGTGCCCGCCATAGTGAAGTCGGCCGCGGCAGGCCTAGGCGCTACCGCTCGGGGACGGTGGTGAGGAAGAGAACGAGGCTAGTGCGGCCGAAGAACTTGGCGATGAAGACGGTGTCGTGGCTCTGCACCTCGACGCCGTCGATACACTACAGCGAGCGGGCGAATTTGCGCAGGCGAGGGCGCGTGGCGCAGGCGGGAGCCAGTGACGTGAGGTGAGCGGAGCGAGCGTGCAGAGTGCTTTGTCTATGTGGATGGTTGGATGCGTCCGGATGGAAACAGGGCGTTCGAAAACCGTAATTTTAACAAACGTTTTTTAGAAAAAATATCTATAAACAACATGCATTAAGACATTTTTATGAAAGAATTAATAAAATCAATTTGATGGTGTGGATGCATTTTTATTAAGTTTTTTAAATGAGAGAAGTGTGACTTATTAGGTTATTTCGACTAGGAAATTATACGTAAATTGGTCGAAACTCTATCTGTTTTATCCCCGACTATACAAGGAGAGGTACGAAGGAAGCCCCTTATCAGCACCTTGAATATATCATCAATGCAATGACGTATAGTTGCGATTCTCTATTCGCAACCGACCACGCCAGCATATGGTGCTCAAGTAATAAACACTCATGATACACTCTGGCCGTAGAATAATCCGTACCTGAATCATAAAAAAAACTCGACCCTAGGATGGCTAAACAGCCCTAGAGCTTTGCGCTTTAAGAAGAAGACATCTCACGCATGTCGATAAAAACCCCGAACCCCATACCCTGCCCGTACATAGGGGCCCGTAACCTTGTGAGTGGGCCGGTCCGCAGACTGTGCTTTGGAAAACGCAGAGCAGGCGAGGGGAGGGGATTTTCTTCCTCCGGACAACATAAATCGCCCCCGAGAGGGTTCGATCCCAGCCGGCAGGGTGCCACAATCGATATAAATCCTTATCTCATGTGTTATCCCTCTGATCTACTACCGTGCATGAACATGATAGGTGAAACGCCACTAAAGAGGTGCTTCCAATGTCAATCAGCGCCTATATAAACACCACACAAGGGCACTTTCCTTACTGATCAACACGTAACCGAACCTTCCTTCCACGCTAGACAGCTCTCTAATTCTTTCATGTCTTTGTAAGGGACTTAAACACTTAATTGATAGCAATATAGATTTATAGATTTATAGCACAGTACACTCATCGCAAAGGCGACCCCTTGAGAATCCTCGTTTTGTAGAGTGTTGGGGATTTAACTTCGTCAGAAAAACTCAGCCCCTAAAACTTTGAAGTTGAAATTATAATTTTCGTAACAAAGTCTACTTGCAGGAAAAGAAGCATAGCGAAGATGAAAGTTTAAACTTCGCGAAAGAGAATTTGACTTCGCTAGAGAGAGCTTATCTTCGCTGAAAAGAAGGAAACAAAGCCAAGCGAAGACAAATATTTGACTTCGCTTCACATTTCAAAGACAAAAGAAGCAGCTCAAGAACTGACTAAGTCCCAAGATACGAAGACACAAAGAAGATTGACGGCCAAAAGTTAGAGAATGAAGATTCAGAAGGGAAAAAGACCACTTCGCCCTTGTAGTTGAAAATGGTTGTAAATATTTGAGTTAGGGGTAAAATAGTCATTTTGTGTAAAATACGAAGACTAGGTCCCTATAAATACCCCCTCTGACATGTACAGGACGAGGATGAAAATGAATATAACTTTGTCTTGTGTTTAAACTTTGATCTTGAGTAACTTTTTACCCAACATCTGGCGTCCACCGTTTGTGTGTGCTCGAAAACTCCCACGACCACGCAAAGCTAATCAACAGACCTAACAAGAAAATTACCACTAGGGTAACCGAAGATGATCCACCAGCAGTCAAAGACCAAAGTCTCGAAAAAGATGCACCCCAAGACCCAAGCTCTTCAAAGGCAAGCGAAGCCGAAGAACAAAGACTCAAAGAATTAGAAGAACAAGTGCTGAGAAAGAAAAAAGAACTTGAAGAATGTCGCGCGAGAGCAAGAGAAAAGTCTCTCAAACAAAGAATAGAAGAAGCCGAAGCCACCCTTCGTGAACTGAATGAAAAACTTCAAAGCGCCAGCCACAAAGTAATAAATTTAGAAGAACCAAATTCAGCAGCGAAAGCCTCTCAAGAAAAGAACTCCCAAAAGTCATTTATATCAATTGACACAAGCTCTCCCCTGTCAACAAACTTGCAGCTAGCACAATGGCCTTTGGGGTATAAATTTAACATGATATCAACTTTCGATGGCTAATCTGACCCAAGGCAATTTTTGATGAGTTTTGAAACCGCAGTAATTTCTGGAGGCGGCGATGAAACTACGTTGGCAAAATCTCTTGTCATGGCAGTTAAAGGACAAGCGCAACAATGGTACTCTTTGCTAAAAGCAAAATCCATACATTCATGGGATCAACTTAAAGCAAACTTGCTTGTTGACTTTTAAGGATTTCAACTAGCTGGCCTCACAGACATAGATCTATTCAATTGCAAGCAACAAATCAAAGAGCCCCTGAGTCAATATTTTAAAAGATTCATCCAAACCAAAGCTCAAATTCCAAACATCCAAGATGAAGTGGTGATAATAGCCGTAATTATAGGGCTTCGAGTAGGCCAATGCACTTCTCATCTTGCTAGAGAAAAACTCAAGTACAGTTGCTGAGCTTTACGAAGTCATTAAAAAATATTACAAGTCAAATGACGACTACAGAAAAAGAATCGAAGAAGAAAACAACTTCAAGGCTCAAATCAAGCAAAGCAACAACAACTTCCATCCTCCAAGACCAAATAGCTATGAGCAAAGATCATTTACACCACACAATCAAGTCAATCAAATTGAGAATGACAACAATTCAACAGCCGAAAGTGATTATGCTCACCAAAATCAATACAACCAGCGAAGTCAATTTAATGAAAAAAACATTTGAAAGAGGTGGCTTTGGCACAAGAGGAAAAGGAGAAAGAGGAAGAGAACGAGCACCTTTAAAACCTGAAGACATGTACTGTATTATTCATGGCAAAGGAGCTGGACATACATCTAAAATGTGTCCTAAAATAAAGAAAGGCATCGAAGAAGCCCAAGAAGAAAACAGGGCACCAAGCCAACCGAAAGTTGTCAATCATGTGAAGCAAGAACAACAAATCTCTCATCAAACTTATTACCCAATGCATTATGGACATACCCAAGCACTACTTCTAGGGCCACCTCCCACATACAGCTATGAACCCCTAGCAATGCATCATCCCATGCAAAATCAATGGAGACAAAATCAATCTCAGCAATTCAATGTTCAATCAGCACAACCCGAAGCTTCAGTGGCAAACAACAACCCACAAAATAGCCAAGCCAAGCAAGAAAATAATTCCCCATTAGTTTAAGCAATGAACAATAATATTGAAAGCATCTAGACCCCTAGTTAGGTTTCGGTGATTAATGACAATACGAGATTATTGTGACTAACGTGTGTTTGGCAGATGCAATTAAGTTAGGTCATGGTAATGGCAATTGATTGGGCAATCATGGTTGTCATGCCTCTACGATGGAAATTGTTTTGGTTTTCAAAGGATGGACGATAAGGTTAAGGATGGACTAGTTCTAAGTGTCGTTTGGTGTTGAAGAGACACTTAGAGTAGTTTAGGACTTTTATTTTCTCTTTGGTCGTACTATTAAGGGGGGTATGAACTAGTAGCTTGACCTAGGTGAGTCTAGTGGGTTAGGTGCGGTGCACACTTATCAAATCTAGCACTAGATAGCTCCTAAGTAGCCCTAAGATCAATTGGAGCGAACTTTATTCACATATGATTTTGAGTTGGAAGTGAATGTAGGGTCAAATGTTGACCGGACGCTGGTTCCGGTGTGACTGGATGCTAGCGTAGAGTCCAGTCAGTTCATTTGATTAAGGTGAAGTCGTCTGGTTGCGACCGGATGTTGAGTGAAGAGTGACCAGACGCTGGGTGCTAGAGTCCAGTCAACTCCAGTAAGGTTCCAGAGAGGAAGAATCCTGATCGGATGCGCCCGGTCAGTGCTGACCGGATGCTGGTTAGGTTCCGGCTACTGACTGGACGCTGAGCAGCAAAGTGACCGGATGCTGGGTGCCAGAGTTTGGTCAACATCAGTAAGGTTCTAGAGAGAAGTTTTTATGACCGGACGCATCCGGTCAGTGCTGACCGGACGCAGGTCAGAGTCCAGTCACAACTTAACGGCTCAGTGGTGGTGAGAACTGACCGGAGCGTCCGGTCAACTTGACCGGAGCATTCGGTCACCCCGCAGAGGCACATAACGGTTCGTTTTGAATGAGGGTTTATAAATACTTCCTCTATTCACTCAAGGGAGTACTCTTGCCCATTTCAACAGCTGAGAAACACCCTTGAGAGTGGTAAGGAAAGCAAGAGCCTAGTGAGGTGATTGAGATTTGGGAATCCAAGATTAAGACCTCATTAGTGAAAAGAGAGTAGCAAGTGTGCATCCATCCTTCTCATTAGGCTTGTTGTGGTCAAGTGAGAGTTCTTGCTTGTTACTCTTGGTGATTGCCATCACCTAGACGGCTTGGTGATGATTGGGAGTTTGGTGATCATCCGGCGGAGCTTGTGGATGACCCAACTCAAGTTGTGAGCGGTTGTGGGTGATTCACCGCGATGGAGTGTCGAAGAATCAACCCGTAGAGAGCATTTGATCCTTGCGCGAATCAAGGGGGAGCTACACCCTTGCGCGGGTGCTCCAACGATGACTAGTGGGGAGTGGCGACTCTCCGATACCTCGGCAAAATATCGCCGCGTTCCTCCTTCTCTCTTTACTTTAAGCATTTACTTTGAGCAATTCAATTCTTGTCTTTATATTCATAGAATTGTCATGCTAGAGTATGATTGAAACTTAGGTTGTAAAACTTTTGTGCGGTAGAACATTAGAAATACTTTCTAGGCACAAGGGGTGAAGTGGGCTAAGTATAGGGTTTAATTATTGCAAAGAATTTTAGAATTAACCCAATTCACCCCCCTCTTGGGCATCTTGATCCTTTCAAATACAATCATCCCTAGCAGAGGAAGAATACTAACAATCACGAGAGGAAATAGCATGGCCCATGAAAATAACAGTCAAAGAAGAAATTACTTCCGAAGAGTAAATTTAATTTCAATAGAAGACCCATACATGAAAACAAGATGGTCCCATCTGCCAATCACATTTTCAGAAGAAGACCTTCAGTTGAAAGATTACCCACATATGGAAGATATGGTAATCGAAGCAAACATTGATGGTTGGGCAGTCTCAAAAATATTGGTTGATGGAGGCAGCTCCATTGACATTATATTCACATCAACAATTGACGCCATGAAAATTGATCACAAAATGTTAGGAAGAGCTGAGCACCCACTTTATGGTTCGGCGGGAAAAAGATCCACTCAATTGGAAGAATAATTTTGCCAATAGATGGCGCTTCACAATCTTCCTTGACTCATCCTTTTATTCGACCATTGGAACCGTATGATAAAACCAATACCGATACCAATTTTCAACCCATTTATTCTTGGAAGCTGAAGAAATTTGCTTAGCACCTCGAGCAGGTTTAAAACTGCAGCAACCAAAGTACTTAATAATAGTTTTCCCATCCACATTCTTACTCTAAACTGAGTATGCATCTCATGAAGAACACAAAAAGCCCTGATATCCAAGTTTATATCTTGAGACTTTATTACCCACATAAAAAGAGCAATCGGCGCAATTCCATTAGAAGTTAGATGATGCATTTCTATATTATATGCCTTCAGAAGTTCTTCAAGAAAGTCTTGACACGACATACGAAGTCCAGCTGCAAATTGATCTCAAAAAACCACACATTCATGAGGCTTCGGATCAGGAACTACTTCATTCATAGGCAAACAAACAGATGCCCTCTCCACCATCCGATTAGTCACCATCCAATCCAACTCTTTATCATCCATCAAAATTTAGCCAAACTTCAAAGACATCGTGTCATCACCAACTAACTCGAACTCAGACGCAGAAATATCCAATAAATCTTCACCCAAGTCAAATTGATTAGATCCAACTGGAGAGTTTGCAGAAGCATTCTTCTCTTGACCAGACATCTAGAAAATAAGAAATTTCTCATTAAAAGAAATATTAAAAACAATAACAATAGAAGAAAGAAAGAAAATAAAACAAACAAATTTAAAACTAATCTTTAGTCAACAAAAACTTTCACCTTTGAAAAAAAATAGTCTTTGGAAAAGAGTTTGGCTCCGCTAAATTTTTTGACTTCGCTTCAAAAAAATTTCAGCAGCACCTCCCGTCTTCGACAAAGCAGCAAAAACAGGGGGAGGGAGCGAAGTATATATAGGCGGCTTCGGGTCAAACCTGACGGTTCAGCTTCCGCCGGTCAAATATGAACGTTGTAATTCAAAAAAAAGAACTGTTCACAGTCTAACGGCTATAAATGGCCAACTCCAAAGTTCAGGACGGCGTTTTTTGTCTTCGTTTTAAATCCAAACTTCGTGGGATTCAAACCTTTGGAGTAGGCCTTCGCCCGCGAGGGGCTGCTGATGGGGATTTAACTTCGCGAGAAAAACTCAGTCCCTGAAACATTGAAGTTGAAATTATAATTTTCATAACAAAGTCTGCTTGCAGGAAAAGAAGCCTAGCGAAGATGAAAGTTTAAACTTCGGGAAAGGGAATTTGACTTCGCTAGAGAGCTTGTCTTCGCTGAAACGAAGAAGGAAACAAAGCCAAGCGAAGACAAATATTTGACTTCGCTTAACATTTCGAAGATAGAAAAGAAGCAGGGCGAGAACTGACTAAGTCCCAAGATACGAAGACAAAAGAAGATCGAAGGCGACAAGTTGGAGAATGAAGACTCATAGAGAAAAAAAGATCACTTCGCACTCGTAGTTGAAAAGGGTTGTAAATATTTGAGTTAGGGGTAAAATAGTCATTTTATGTAAAATACAAAGACTAGGTCCTCTATAAATACCCCTCTGATATGTCCAGGACGAGAATGAAAATAAATATAACTTTATCTTGTGTTTAAACTTTGATGCTTAAGTAATTTTTTACTCCCGTAAAGTGCTTGGAGAGGAGCATATGCACAAGAGTATTGAACTTCAATGTGTGGAATATGAAGGTACATGGACCAGAAGGTCCGATGCTTGCATTATTTTATTACTTGGACCACCAAAGTATTGCACAGTGATTTGCTATAGCAGCCGGGGAAAAACGCACGAGCAAAAGATGGTCCCCTGATCTCAGGAGTGGGCACTGGAGTATCAGCTAAGGAGGCAACACAAAACCGCTCGCCTCTAGAAACTATTGATTGCTAGAAGTCTTTATAATAAGATTTTATCATCGCTAAAAAATCTTCTCTATAGTATTGTACGTACACATATGTTTTTTATATTTCCAAACTAAACATTTGGATCGGTGGTAAAAGTTTTGAAGTCTTGATTGAATTTTAGTTGAAGGGTTAAGTAAAGTACGAGGGAAACGAACAAAAGACCTTTGTAAAAAGAAGAAAATAAAAACAAGATGGACCTGGCAAGTACGTTTAGTGGGCTCAGCCCAACGGGGATCCTGAAAAGGCGAAAAAGCGCAAACTCATGAACCAGCCCATTAAAATTGCAGCGAATTCCTTGTTTGCTCCAATGGCGACACGGTGGTGGTGACCCTCACGCACGGGCTCGGCGTCAAACGGCTTCATGTGGATGTAGAGCTGACAGACGGAACAAAAAATCGTCGATCCTTCTCTCCTCAGTCGCTGCCGGTGCAATGGAAGTGGATACAGTAGCATCTAGATTCTATTCCGTTATCATGATAGTGCAAAACGATGCTCGTGTACAGAGTCCCAATCCATCCGATTGCTCAGTGAGTGAAGCCTATCCCACCACGACCACCGAGCATAGCACGACAGCAACATTCACTACTGACGGGAAGCTCGATGCCAGCTACACTGAAACATGAAATGCACTCTCAGTCGACAGATGTCCGTGCCCTCTTGTTTCAGTTAAGCAGTGAAGACTGTGAGAGGCAAGCTCGGGGACGTCTGTTCCGAGAACAGAAGTAACGACAGAGACGAGTCACGCCGGCCACCCTTTTGAAAGCTTACGGCATGCATTCTTCAGCAAAGCATCGATTCAATTGTCAGCGAGTTCTTTGGCCCGTTTGGAACCTCGAGGTAGTGGCGGAGAGTGAGGCACCAAACGGAAGAAAGAAAGGCGGGAGGTGCCGCACCCCACAACCACAGCCTGTGGTGCCAACTGAGGAACCGTTGGGCAAGTTGAGCGAACCGTGGCGGTGGAAGGGAGCATCGTTGATGCCGACGGGTTAGGCGGCCGCGTACTGGCTCTGGCATGCACGGCGCACGGAAATGCCGTGCCCAATTCTCTCTTCCAAGTTCCAGAGGATAGCAAACGGTGCCGCTGAGTGAAGCTGCTCCACTGAAGCGGAAGAGTTGGGGAATTGTGGCACTCGGTCGCGTCAAGAAACACACAGCTAGTTGCAGTAACAGTATGTGTAAGAGTTTTATTAATGCTCTACTATATGCTAGGAGCACTAGACAACAAGCAATTCATCTTGTCATCCTTCACATTTCCATTTCACACACACACACACACACACACACACACCGTACATGATCCACCAGCTCATATGGACATTAGAATAGGCCTGATTTGTAATTCTACTACACGGATTCCCCTATATGCTCTCTAGCTTCCTGGCGTGAACTTCATGCAGATGGGCGGCTTGACCTTAGCCAGCGCGAGCAGCGACGACGGGAACGTCCAGATCCCGTCGCCGCAGATCAGCCCCGAGGCGACGGCGGGCACCAGCAGCGCGGCCTTCTTACTGTCGAGCTTGTGCCACGCGAACACCACGAGGCTCCCCACGCACATGTCGATGGCGAAGCTGGCGCCCACGAGGAACGGCACCGCCATGGCCATCGGCAGCGGCACGCAGCGCGCGAGCCGGCGCGGCAGGAGGTCCCGCGCCAGGTTCGCCAGCACCGCGAACGCGAAGAACCCCGCGCACAGCACTAGGCAGTGTGTGGGCAGCGCCGAGAAGCCCTCCACGCCGAGAATGGCCATGTTGCGGTAGATGAGCGCGTAGGGGGCCTTCCAGTACCCGTCCGGGTCGCCCACGTCGAACGCCCTGTAGAAGAGCATGAAGGTGAGCGGCGCCAGGACGCAGCCCATCAGCGTGCCGACGGCCTGGCCGATCAGCATCGACCGCGGCGACGTCAGCGTCAGGTGGCCCGTCTTGAAGTCGTGCATCAGGTCGGCGGAGACGAGCACCAGCTGCTTCACCAGCCCGCAACCCACCAGCCCCGCGACCACGCCGTTGTCTTTCCCCGCCCACGCCGCCAGCACGAACAGCGCGATCTTGCCGTAGTTGTACCCCATGTTCATGTCCGTCAGCCCCGTGCCGTACGCGTTGCAGAACCCCAGCGCCGGCGCCAGCACGTACGCCAAGATCACGTAGTACCACTTCACCTCCCGGAACATGATCGGGATCACGATCACCGCGATGAGGCTGAGCGCGGCGTACCCCGTGTAGGACAGCCAGGTCGGGATGTTGTCCCTGCTGAACACCTCGTCGCGCTGCATGTCGTCAAGCGCCATGGTGTCCGCGTCCGCCACTACATAGTACAAATTCCAGCTAATGGTACGTAAGGATATTTCTGTGAGGTAATCGGATCTTTTTTTTCCGCTTTATTTACTTACCTTTGTTCTGGTTCTTGCGACGTGATCTCTCGCGTATGTTCTTGACAGTGATAGCTATGACTTTGACAAAGTTGTAGAGGCCGTCTCCCACGAGAAGAGCAATGCAGAGGAAGGCCTGATCGGGGAACCAATCGGGAATGGGGTTAAGAACTGAAGCTAGTTTTAGTATGTAAGAACTGTTAAACCAATTAGTATACCTTGTACCCGTAGATGCCTGACATGCTACTTTGAGACGCATTTGCAGAATACCAGTTGCCCTTCTGCTTGCTGATGAGTGGCCACATTACGCCCCAGGAAAGGATGGCGCCGAAGAGCAACGAGAGGTTGACAAGGTGCGAACAGATCATCCCGGCGCCAACATACGTCAGGCTGAAGTCGAAGAAAAACCTGACGGTTCAAAGGGCTCAGAAAGGTGAACCTTTTGGTGCCTTTGTGACTGAAACATATAAAATTTAACAACGAAAAAGACCAATGATTACGTCTGTTTAAAAGCTTGGAGCCCGAAAGTAGGGAACTGAGCGAATCCGCAGTTGTCGCCGGCAGTGTAGAACCACTGGAAGAAGCTCCAGAGGAAGCTGATCCCGAAGTACTTGAGGAATCCACGGACCTGGTTTCTGGCATGACGGTGAAAGTGGTAAATAGTTCAGGTTTTCAGTTTTATCGTGTTGGCAAGTTGGGGGAAGTCGGGAAGCTTTCGCCAGCATGACTGAAAGTCTGAAATGAAATAAAATAGCGTACTTTGCATTTTTATCTCCTTGTGGTGTGTGGAACCCGTTTATGAGAACCGCAGTGGCAGTCCCACTTGGATAAGTGAGTTTGTAGTCAATGACGAGCACCTGAAAAGTATTTAGTTTGGAGCTCGATCTCAGAAAGGTGAAAACAAGAGAAAATACCCGGGTTCCCTAAAACGGAGCATTTTACACTATACTTTATTATATTGAGAAAAAATTGGTGCTGAAAGATTGAACTAAAAATCTTCGAAACGAAAAATTGAGAAGTTCTGAGAGCAACAGCAACCATAGAAATTTCAGAAAGCGCGGATCAAATAGTAAACGCAAAGGTGACATGGAAAGATCAGAGAAAGAGAGGAGCACAGGAGTTTGGTACCTTTCTGAGTGGAAGCAAGGTGAGGAGCCCCACGAAGCTGACGGCGAGGAGGAATCCCGTCATCCAGCCGATGGCAGGCTCCTTGTAGCTCCCCGGCACGTTGCCCGGCGTGTTCACCCCGGAGAGC
Organism: Miscanthus lutarioriparius; assembly: GCA_904845875.1. Lineage (NCBI taxonomy): Eukaryota > Viridiplantae > Streptophyta > Magnoliopsida > Poales > Poaceae > Miscanthus > Miscanthus lutarioriparius. The sequence goes on along the minus strand of CAJGYO010000012.1, from coordinate 23,012,853 downwards.
TCGTACGTCTTCTTGTTCAGGCCCAGCAAGAACGAGCCGAACCCACCTGCAGATTCAGACGATGGTCAAGAACGACGGCGGATGCTTCATGCTTGGGATGATAGGGCTCATCATCGATTGGCAAGCCGACCGCCTGATGGATGGACGACTTACCGCCGAACCCTATGGTGTAGCAGGCGACGACGGTGGTCTGGACGACGGTGTTCTCCTGGCGGGTGAAGGGGCGGGAGGCAATGCCTAGGCGCTCGAGGGCGCGCGTCCAGCCCCGGAGCGCCAGGAAGGCGAGCAGCGCGGCGGAGACGTTCATCGTCGGGGTGAGCCCCGTGGTGAGGCTGAGCTTCATGACGATCACCGTGTAGACGAAGCCGATGAGCAGCGCCGCCACCATCCCGCGCGCGGTGATCTGCTCGCGCCACGGCGGGACGCGCTCCGCCACGCGCGCCGCCGCGGGCTCCGACTCCATGTCCGGCGCCGCCGCGCGCTCGGCCGGCGGCGTCTTCTCGATCTCCTGCGCACCCGCCGGGTCGCGCTGGATCTGGTCCATGGCGCCGAAGCCTGGGCCCCGGGGGACCAGCAGCTCGAGCTCCGAGACGGCGGCGGCGGCGGCTGCAGTGTGGAGGCGGAGCTGTGAGTTCATTTGTCCACGGAAACTAGACTAGGCAGGATGCCACTGCGCCATCCATGTGCTCGTGCATTGGACTGACAGCTGCACAGGCGTGAGTAGCTGGAATCTGGATGGACTCGGAATCTCGGATTGTTAAAACCATTCCACTCTCTCTCTCTCCCTTCTCTTCTTCGATATTTTAGTCAGTTTTGTAATGGAAACCGAAATTCCCAAATGGGCCAGAGAAGATAAGGAAGGATGAAGAACGGATCCTGAAAGTGAAACGCTAACGTACATGTCACGAGCAGAGGATAGGAGACGCGGCACCCAGATTCCGATTGGCCGAAAAGATCGAATTCTGAACTGAAAACCACGCAACCGACGCCAGAAATCACTCGAGCAGGGCAGGAACACCAAAAAAAAAAGAACGGACTATGACGATAGCAGACACGGAAACGCGAAACTGACGCACAAGACAGCCAGAATCGAGCCAAAGATCAAATTTCTCGCGCGGATTGGAGAGCGGAGACCAGGCACGCTGAGGACCGGGGACCTCACCTGGCTAGCTTGCCGAAACAGCAGCGCCTGATCGACGAGCACGGACGCCGATCACCCTGGCTAGAGCCGCGAGACGGTGGAATGGCACGGCGGCCTTTTTATACAAAGCAACGGCGGCAGCCGCTCAAAACCAGGCGGTGTACTGCGCCTGCTCTTCGTATGATCGTATCCGGGTCCGGGCCGCGCGCGTGCGGACGCGCGGGGGTGCAGTACAAAAGGCAGGCAAGGTTCGGCCATTCAGTACAACGGGACGGGTTGCGGACAGCGGACGCGCGCCGGTGCGTGTGCGTGCGTGCGTGAGAATGGCAGTGGCTGGTGAGGGAGGTGGGTGCGGGCCGGTCGATCGGTCAGCGATGCGCGCGCGATCTTTTTACCAGCCGGGGCCGCGACGTGGACGGATGGACACCTCGCTGCCGCTGCTCGCTGGCCCCCTCTCGCTTGACTTTTGGGTGTTAATTTGGTTTGGCGTGCGACGGCGACGGCGACCGCGACGACTGGAACCAGTGGCTTTTAGGCTTGTTTGGATTCAAGCCTCCCAGGCAACGCCTGGCCAGGCAAGCAATCCGGATTTCGTCGGTCACGATCGTTGCCTGGACGAGAATCTTTCTGGAGCTTGTCTCGATTGAACAAGTGCCGGGTTCGCCGTTCACATGTTGAGGGCCTTGGGGTGCGTACAAGATGGTTGACCAAATTTCGGTGCTGATCTTGTGTGTCGTCGTAATCTTGTACGGTCACGCTCATATCAGGCATCTGCGGTTTTGGAGAACTCATGTGGTGATGACCTGTTCCCAAATCAACGATTGATAGCGCAACTGGTGGTCTCGATTTATAATTTTGTACTACTAATTGTTTCGTGTACTAACAGCCTGTTTAGAGGTTGTTTGATCCATTATAGCAATACAAATTAGCAGCTAAAATTAGTACTAATAGATCCAAATAGACCTGCTAATAATATACTAATTATTAGCCGAAGGGTTGCTAACTATTAGTTTTATTTGGAGGCTTATAGTTGCTAATATATGATAATAGTTTATATACCTTCAACTCAGTATGCAACCACCTATTAGCAGGTGGATCCAAACTCTCCCCTGCTAATAGGTGGCTACAAAATAGCACTAAAAAATGGCTCCCTAATAGTTAATAACTGCTAATTTTTAGCTAGCTAATTTTTAATAGGGGTTGTTTAAATTCATTAGCACTAAAAATTAGCTACATAATAGCTAATAACTGTTAATTTTAAGCTAGCTAATTTTTAACCGGGACTGTTTGAATCCACCTATTAGGACCTGTTTGGATCCTACCCCAACTAAAATTTAGCCAGTTAAAGATTAGCTAGCTAAACTTTAGCCAGGGGTGTTTGATCCTCTAGCCAATTTAAACTTTGGCCATGCTACCTCTCATAAATTCCATTGTTTAGCTACTGAACTTTAGTTGGGATGTTTTGATCCTCTAACTTTGGTCATTAAGATCTTTTAACTGGTTTTACCTAGGTTGAAACAACTAAAAAGATTGCGTACATTTTAGCCTAGTTTAGCTGGGTCTACACCTACGCTAGCCATAGCGACACGAGGCGTTACGATGGCAGGTCTAGTCTTCGTTATTGGAATTTGGAAGTAAAATGTTTGTTTTTTACCCTGTTTCAAATAAAAAAAGTCAACTTCTTACTCTGTACAGCTAATATTTGTCTATCAATGTATACCTAATTTTTTTTTGCGAATTACAAAAGTACAAACGCACAAGCTCAATATGTAAGCACACTCACCCCTATGAACTCACGTACATAAACCCTACCTTTATGAGCACCTCTAAAAACTGTGACAACACGTCTCGAGATTGATGAAGTCACCACAGACGCCTCGCTGTCGATGGGTACGTCGCCTACCACTGAAAACATAATGCCGTTAAATCTTGGAATAAATCCAAGAAAATGTGAGTCCCCGTGCCAAGTCGATGACTTGATATACTCCCTTCGTTCTAAGAAGAATGTAATCTTAGGTGTAGCATTGGTCAAAGTTCGCTAAGTTTATTATAAAAAAACTACGTGTAGGATTAATAAGGGTTGTTTGGTTCAGCTACAAGTTATGGAAAGTTTGAGTTGTGAGCTCAAGAAAGTTGTTATCAGTTATATATTGTGGAAACATTGTTAGCTATTTTGGTTTAAATAACTATGAAGCCGATTTCATTCCTCTATCTCACCTGAAGCAGTTGTGAAACTTCTCTCTATTTCCTTCCATCTTGGAAAAAATCAAAAGCTAAAAAGCCAAAAGAAAGGTCTAAGGTGCTGCGAAAATTGTACTAGAAATAGCTGCTCCTGAAAAACATTTTTTGGTTTAGTCCGTGTCATACCCCAAAATAGAATTTTTGGATTGTGAGTACAATACACCTAATAAAGTAAATGATGCAACATTTTTCATAAATTTTCCAAGATTTAATTAGGGTTTTACAATTTAAACAGTGCAATATGAACTTAATTTTTTTAGAAAAAAACAATCTGATATATTGTTGCATTCACGCTGCTTGCATTACTTTCAAAATAAAATATAAGTTTTGTTTGAAAAACAAATTTAAATCTTATTTTAAAAGTGTTTAAAAGTGGAAAGTTTTGAAAACTCAAATAGTTAAATGATTTTCAAAATAAAGTTTTAAAGTTTATAAAAAGTTTAAAAACCTATTCTCTCTGTTTGGGCCAAAAAATCATTTTACCCAGCCCACAAACCTATTTTTCTCTATCCTTTTCTTTTCAGCTCGCTGCTCATTCCTTGTCGGGTCGAAACCCCTCGTCCCTCTTGGCCTGGCCTTTTCCTTTCACTGGTCGAAGTTGCTAGCCGCTTACAGCCCACGCCAGCCCAAGCCAGCCTGCATCCCAACTATTTTTATATTAAAACTGCACCTATTTTATTTACTAAATGTTTTTGTGAAAGAATGGTGCAATTAGAATTTTGGTGTCGGGCTATTTTTAGCATCTAAGGCCAAATTTGAATTTATTAGATGCTAATAGTTAGCTAATTAATAGTAGTCTCTTAATAATTTATAGCTAATATTGTCTATTGACTGCTACTAGTAAGTTTGGCTCAACTAGTGAGGTAGTTGTCAGTTGAGTAACAATTAGCTAGATATTAGCTGGATCCTTTTGGATCACGAAGATAATTATTAGCTCTGTAGATCCACGTAGGGTCTAAATTTGACTCAAGTAAATTCTATCAAGCTAATCCTGACCACTGATTCCAAATCAAATGATTAAATGATATGGGCGCGGCTATTGCATCGACACCAAAAACAAGAAAAAGGAGAATATTGATGAGACCTCCACACCTGTTCCACGCCAAAGCACGTATAGAGTAAGGACCGGTCGGAATTCTTCAGGTCCAAACAGCCGGACCGGAAGACTCCGCCGAACGGCAGCGCGCCAAAAATTCACGTACGGAGCAGCGGGAGCAGCGCGCCAAAATATACGTACGGTAGCTTCAACTGTGGGTCGGGCTCCTTCTACTTTTTGGCTGGGCCCATTAACGACATCAGGAGCAAGTAGCCGAGCACGCATGCCCATCGGAGCGCTCAGGTACGTTTCATTCTTTCTCTCTTTTTTCTTTTAATATTTGTTTATTTCTTATTTTTTTCTAATTATGCTTTTCTTCGATTCATATTTTTATTTTTTATCTTTCTTTATTTTCCTTTTTATTTTTTGTTCTTTCTTTTTTCTTGTTCTTTTTCTTTTCATGCTTCAATTTATTTTTTGTTTTTATTTGTGTTTTTGTTATATGTGAATTATTATTATTATTTTAATTTTTTAATTTTTTTTGCTTTTACTATAATTAATTATTTTGTCTGTTTTGTTTTATTTTTGTTCTTTTGTTTTATTATTTTTTGTTTTTCTTTCTTTTTCCTTTTCGCTTTGTCTTTATATTTTCCATAGAGTTTTTTCTTTTTCTATTTTATCCTAATTAATTATTTTTCATGTTTACTTTTTTATTCCATGATGCTCTATGACATGAGGCTATATGATGTATATTTTGTGATGTTAACATAGTATATATATGATGTTCTATGATGTATTTTATAATGTTCCCGTGGTATATACATGTCATGTTCTATGATGTGTTTCGCGATGTTCATGTAGTATACATATGATGTTCTATGGTGTTTTTTGATGTTCATGTAGTATATATGTGATGTTCACTTGTTATACATGTGATGTTCTATAATGTTTTTGTGATGTTCACGTTGTATACATGTGATGTTCTACAATTTATTTTGTGATGTTCGCGTAGTATATATTTGATGTTCACGTAGTATACAATGATGTTCTATGATGTATTTTGTGATGTTCATGTAGTATACATGTGATGTTCTATAATTTTTTTTAATGTTCACATGATATAAATGTGATGTTATACGATGTATTTTTTATATTCTATTTAACTTTTTTTATTTTTCATGTTTGCTTTTTTATATTCTATGGTATAAAGTATACATATGATGTTTATATAGTATACACATGACGTCCTATTTTATATTTTAGGATGTTCATGTAATATGAATGTGATATTGTATGATTATCTTTGAGTATTCATACAGTACACGAGGCATATTCTATAGTATATTTTTCATGTTGTTCAATTAATATCTATGTGATGTTATTTTAAATTTATCTCTTTACGTGGTTTTTTATTTTTGTTTTCCTTTATGCTTTGTTCGATCTTTTATTATTTTCTCTATTTGTGTAATTTTATTTATTATATAAGTCTGTATATTCTATATTTTTGTTGTTCTTTTTTTTTATTTTTACAAATATTATCGTACCAATCACCTAAATCTATAATTTTGCTCTTAGATCTCGAATACTATTTTTCCAAATTAAGAACATTTTTCTTGTGAATGCGGAACATTGTTTTTTTAACCTAAAACATTGTCTTTGTTCAATAATAAAAGAAAATATTATATCTTTATGAAATAAATGTTTGTTAATGAATTTTTATCTAAATATATTTATATGGGGTCTTGTTTTAAAACATTTATTATAAAAAGTACAATGGTGCAATTGGAATTTAATTTGGATATTCGGTTTAGCAGTTATAACTTTTTTAGTTAGTATAAAATGACGATGTAATATGGTTGCTACTTCCACGGTGGATCCCGCGCAAATTTAATAACTTACATTAGGTGGGCGTGATTAGACGGAGCGAAGCTCGCGCAAATTGTCTGTAGGCGTGAGGTCACGCGCAAAACGGCCGGACCCTAGCAGGCCCCACGACCGGTTCGGTCTCACGTGGGCAACAGTGATGTTGTGTATGGATCGGGTAGGGTTTGGTAATTTGTTCAACCTATATAAAAAGGTTGCCTTCTATGTGAAGCAGAATACCAGGGCTGCTATATTCTATGGGTTAAGTTTTTTTAGAACCTTCCTTACCTCGGCGAGGCCACAACAAATTGAGGCTTGGATGGGGATAGGAATAGGAGATATTATATCTGTCGACGAAATCTAGTCGGCAGTCTATCGAAGGGTATGCCCATGGTAGTAGATGAATCGGTGGAGGTGCGCGAGATACGAACTAGATGGTAATACAAGCATCGAGACAAGATTTAGATAGGTTCGGCCGTCAGTATGATATAATACCTACATCCTGTGTTCCAATGTATTGCATTGAGATATGTGTAGATGTCCACTAGAGAACCCCTGCCTCTCCTTATATACTCTGGAGAGGTAGAGTTACAAGGAAGATATTCTATTTGGTATTATACAATAAATCACATCTTCTTTATAGCCTTGCGGTGCACGTCTTGATCTTGTGGGCTAGGCCACCTTTAGAGCGCGGCCCATGTCTTATCTTCTGGATACCGGAGGTATATCTCCCACAATATCCTAACCATCCATTCTTCATGTTTCATTTAATCTTAACCATTCATTCATTTCCCTTTCCCTATCCCACTCCCCAAACGGCACCAAGAGGTTTGCACAAGCGAGATTAACCGCGTTCTGCACAAGACGCTGTCAGCGTGGGCTTACCGGCCCATTGCTGTCCACCTGCTTGGTCTTTTTCGGGCCGTGCGGTGATTTGATGAGGTGGGAAGAAGTTTTTTAATCCCTCAACTTTTGTCGAAGTACAATTTGCCTCCATCGAGTTTGCTGACCTCCTCTGACTTGAGTTTTATCGCTATGCGGTTTTGGCTGCACCATGTTAGGTAAGAGGAATGTAAATCGAACTATGTTAATATTCGAGAAGGCTGATTATATTTTATAAAAAATTAAAATATATATTTTAAAAACTATCTATTCTAATATTAGTAGCTAATTATATGTAATTAAAAATCATAATATCTATTCTAATATTAGAAAATTAATCAGTATTATAAATAGCAGGCTAAGACAATTAGGGATCTCCCTTCTCAAAAGCTAATAGCAAGCTAAATCGGACCACAACGAATAATAGCGGCTAAATTGTATATAAGAGCAAATAGCTTAACCTTCTACAAACAGCTATATCGGGAGATAGCGGCAGCTACAACGGAAGATTTAGAAGCTTGAAATTAATTTAAAAATTGTTTTACTTTAAAAAATAAAACCAGTTTTAGTTTCCCCCAAAAATCATGCTATATCTTATGATACCTCGTTTGAAATTATTTGAATATGGTATTGTCTTCTTTTTTTGTTTATTTGTAGAAGATGCTCTCATTATATATTGAGTATACTTTTTTTTTGCTGACTTGGTGATTTCATTCATTGATCAATCGGGATTACAATCTGAAACTAACAGGTGATCTACACAGGTTGGGGTTAGCTGCCACTCACCCAACCTATTATCACCTGAAACTTGTTTAGCTAGTACATGAGCTACTCGGTTACAAGAACAACTTGTGGAAACCACAGGAAAATCAACAAAACTAGAGCTAATTTCTCGAGTTTCTCTAATGATGGATGTAATCCATGAACATTGATTGGCGCCCTCTTTCCAAAGCTTCACAAACTCCTGGCTATCAGTCTCCAGAATAAGTCGTTGTACCCCCTTGCCCTGAGCTACAGCAGCACCATCCGGGCAAGCCAAAGCTTCCAGGGTCAATGCATCGAGGCCATGGGGGTACCATCTCGCCTGCCCACCAACAAAGAGATCTGCATCGTTTCGGAGAGCTGCCTCGGACGCATAGTGTGGGCTATGGACGGTAACTTGAGACCGCTCGCGCCGCCGCCGCCGTTTCCTAGCGCGGGATGGGACGCGTCGAGGGAACGCCTCCGCCTCCCGAGGCCGTCGCTCCCTCCCTCCGCCGTTGTGCGACCCGCGGCTGACCGGGGATGGCCGCCGGCCGGGCTGCTCTGTTTTGAGCTCGAGTCGTGGGCTGAATGTTTAGAATTGGAAGAAACAGAGGGGTCTTTTTGCAAACACTGTGACTCATATGAATAGTGCTAGGCAGTAGCTGTTGGGGACATTTAGTTTGTCGCAAGTTTGGGGGCCTTTATGCACTTGTGCTGGGGAGGCCTAGCTAGGCCGCCGTGCCGTGCGCCCCCTGGACCCTCTGTCGTGGCTGCAGCTGGCCGCATGGCCCAATGCCGGATGGAAATTCGTTTTTTTTTTGTTTTTTTAGTTGCAAAACTTCAAAAAATCACTAGAAATCATAGAAAAATCAGAAAAATGTGAAACAAGTTTCGTTGGATTCGTAAAATCATGCTCTATCTCTATATGCTAGTTGTAGTACTTTATTGTGTGATATCTATAGGTGTATTTATTTAGTCATTGCATTTTTGTTGCATATAGGTGACGTGGCAACTGACTTCGTGGCGAACGTGGAAGCGAAGTATGAGGAGATTATCGACGAGTACGAGGAGAAGGTCCTCGTTGACAGTGTTCCCGAAGCCCCTGCTGACTTTTTCGCTGACTCGGTCTAGAACTAAGGCAAGCCCTGGTGCATAACCCCTATATTTTTAAGTACATGTTAATTTGTGATGTATGTATTAGGTTATAGGAATTGGTTGAAACACACCTGCATATATATCTTACCCTATGAGTTGTACTAGCATCACATGTCCGATGCTATGCTTAGGAATTCCGGTAGCGTGGGCGACCTGTCGTTGCTCACAACAAGTTTTATATATATTGCTTTGTATCACATGGTGTGGGCTGTGGACGGTAACTTGAGACCGGACGAGAATTGGAGTCGGTGGGCAGCAGGACATAGAGGTCCTGCGTGCGCTTATTAGTCCCGCCTGTGTCGATTAAGGACTATACCGTTGGTAGCGTTGTGACAAGTTCGAAGGTACCAAACACATAACAGGGGCCTGAGTTACAGTTGACCGTGACGCTAAGTACCTTCCTACGACTCAGGGTCCCTAAAAAGTTTATTGGAGTGTTACACTGACCATTCGAGGAGTTGTTAGGAGGCAAGGGATGTCCATGGATCAAACTTATGAGGGAGAAACCCGTCGCCGCTCGCCGGGACGGGCCTCATAGGGTGGGTTCCCCAGGATGGCCAGGTCGCTTTCAGACTTGGGTCGTACGATCGGAACGGTTGCCTTGTACTTGCTCCTTTGAGATGTATGGGCGTGTGTTTGGGATTGCCTAGCTGGATGTACATCGATTGCAATCGTTGCTCTCCCCGGATATGGATACCACTCGTCATATCACTGTTATCGTAGTAATAATTATAACATGATGTGGTGATGAAAGAATGAAACCAGGGAGTTGAGATATTCTAATTGCTTACCACACGCTTGAAGGTAGTGCAGCTGCTTATCTAGAGTGGATATGTGATGAACTTAATGTGACTGCTAAAATTCAGAGTATAAGGATGCACTCCTAGTAATGCTTTCCTGCAAAAGCAAATGAACCAGCAAACCAAATAGCCCCTGCATGTCCTTGAGAGTTGGAAAACTTTTCCCACCTAGTTGGGTAAGTCTCGCGGAGTGCATCGTGTACTCAGGGTTTGTTCCACCCTGTTGTTGCATATGTTAATCCTGAGGTGTAACCGGGTGTTCGTCCGTTTGCGGGTCCTTCCTTGGAAGAGCGTACCCATGTGTTGCTTCCGCTTCTGCTTGGTCGAGTCCTCCCTGGTGGGCACAGTGAGGACTTCGGCTTCGACTTCTATCGTAATTAAATTTATAGTGTCAGTCTAAGCTTTCAATAATGTAAAAAGGAACATCTGGTATTGTAATCCCTATGTATTAAATTCCGCTGCCATTTCGAAAACTGGTATTGTAATGTATTTGAATCATGTATTGCATGTGAACTGAAGCTTGTGCTATTATTTATGTACTTCGCTACTCATTTATGGATCCTGTATTAAACGTGGATGGTTTTGAGTTCTCCTGGATGGTGGACTCGATAGGCGACCGAATTTAAATTAATCCTTGCTTACTTAGTGCTCAGTGGTGAGCGAGTAAGTATTTGATTAGTTTAAATTGGCGGTTCTGCCACAGCTGACTAGTTTGTGAACATCGCCATGTCGTTGCTGGTTCCGTTGCATCCAAAGTGAATACATGCCAATGATGAAAATGGCCCGCTCCTTGTCATTGCACAATTCATCCATCAACAAGTCACTTGCCCAAGAAATCGGATGAAGACTTGGCAGCTTCAGCCCTATAATTTTCTTCACCTCTCGCCAAAACATCTTGTCGCAGTGCACTCAGTAAGTATGTGCTTGATTGATTCTCTGTCAACACTGCACAACTCACAAAAGGTTGTTGGCTCAATATGTCTCCGATGTAAGATCTCCTTTGCTGGAAGGAATTCGTGTAGAACTCGCCACCAGAAAACCTTGACTTTCGGAGGTACCTGAAACTTCCAAATCTTCTTCTAGGAATCATCGACTGAGCCACTCGACATCTCCTCATCTCCTCGACCATTCATCGCATACAACTTTTGATAGTCTGACTTGACTGAGTAGTTACCATGCTTCTCAAGCTCCCACATCCACCAATCCTCGTCTTGTTGTCGTATAGGAATTTTGAGGATAGCTCTTGCATCGATCGGGAAAAGGACCTCACGTATGAGTACCTCATTCCAAACCCCCGACTCAATCATGAGTTCAGACACCATAGTTAGTGCCTAGCCATCTCCAAGAGTGATCGGTCGAGCATCAAAATGTGTAGGTATCCACCTGTCCCTCCAGATGTTGGTCTGCTCGCCATTCCCAATCCTCCTAATCAGGCCTCTTTCTAGCACTTCCCTTCCTACTAGGATTGCCCGCCAAGTATGGCTAGCACGCTTTCTCCTGGTGCCATGCATAAAATCACCGTCATGGTAGTACCTTCCCTTCAGCACCCGTGCGCATAGACTATCAGGTCGCATCACCAATCGCCAACCTTGTTTGCCCAACATTGCTTTGTTGAAGAGATGTTAGTCTCAAAAACCCATGCCTCCAACGGATTTGTACCGAGTTAACCGACCCCATCTTAGCCAATGAATATGTCTATTATCAGCTGACCCCCCAATAATTTCCAATTGTTGATCTCATCTTTTTGCACGTCGTCTTGGATAGAAGGAAGCAACTCATAGAATATGTAGGGACTGCCTGAGCCATAGATTTAAGAAGTACCTCACGGCCAGCGCAGCTCGCTTCCCTACCACTCCAAGTACCAACCAGATTTTTTATTCTTGTTGCCATAAAATCAAAAGCCTCAGTAGATGATCTCCCAACTATAGTTGGTAATCCCAGGTATTTGCCAGACAAAGCTTCTGTTTCAATGTGCAGCTCATGTCTAAATTCTTGCTTCATCTGCTCATCACAATTTGAGCTAAAAAAGGCTGCCGATTTATCCTTATTCACCATATGACCAAACCCCCGATGGTAGGTCTCCAAAATTTCCTATAATCGAACTGCCCCTCTTTGCGACACTTCTGAAAAAATGATACAATCATCCGCAAAAAGAAGATGCGAAACCCAGGGAGCATGGATTCCCACGTGAACACCCCTAGAGAGATGCATTGGGCCAACCGATTTCAGTAGACATGAGAGTCCTTCAGCACAAAAGAGAAACAAATAAGGGGAAATTGGGTCCCCCTGCCGAATCCCCCTAGAAGGCCTGAAGACAACTGACAAATGCCCATTAACTTTAATTGAAAAAGAGACAGACGTCACACATTTCATAATCAGTGCAATGAACATCTCATGAAAGCCCAGCTTCAACATAATATCGTTGAGATACTCCCATTCCACGCGGTCATATGCCTTGGCCATATCCAGCTTTACTGCACAGGCACCAGCTTTCCCTTTCTTGTGCTTCAGGTAATGAGTGCACTCATAAGCAACTAACACATTGTCTGTAATTAGACGTCCAGGAACAAAAGCGCTTTGTTCCTCAGAGATTATATCATCCAGACAAGACCTCAATCTATTGGCCAAGACTTTGGAACAGATCTTGTAAATCACATTGCAAAGAGAGATTGGCCTAAACTGTTTTATCTCTTGAGAATTCTTGACCTTTGGAATTAGCACTATGGTAGTGCTATTAACAGACTCCGGCATAACACCTCCATTCAAGAAATCCAGCACAGCTCCTGTGACACTTGGTCCCAATGTTTTCCAGTGAAACTGATAGAAGCCCGCTGTTAGACCATCCCGACTGGGTGCTTACCGGCCCATTGCTGTCCACCTGCTTGGTCTGATTCGGCCCGTGCGGTGATTTGATGAGGTGGGAAGAAGTTTTTTAATCCCTCAACTTCTGTCGAAGTACAATTTGCCTCTATAGAGTTTGCTGACCTCTGACTTGAGTTTTATCGCTATGCAGTTTTGGCTGCACCATGTTAGCTAAGAGGAATGTAAATCGAACTATGTTAATATTCGAGAAGGCTGATTATATTTTATAAAAAAATTAAAATATATATTTTAAAAACTATTTATTCTAATATTAGTAGCTAATTATATGTAATAAAAAATCATAATATCTATTCTAATATTAGAAAATTAATCAGTGTTCTAAATAGTAGGCTAAGACATTTAACGATCTCCCTTCTCAAAAGCTAATAGCAAGCTAAATCGAGCTACAACGAATAATAACGGTTAAATTGTATATAAGAGCAAATGGCTTAACCTTCTACAAACAGCTATATCGGGAGATAGCGACAGCTACAACGGGAGATTTAGAAGCTTGAAATTAATTTAAAATTTATTTTACTTTAAAAAATAAAACCAGTTTTAGTTTTCCCCAAAAATAATGCTATATCTTATGGTACCTCGTTTGAAATTATTTGAATCTGGTATTGTCTTCTTTTTGTTTATTTGTAGAAGATGCTCTCATTATATATTGAGTATACTTGACCGGCGGTTTCTGAACATGTCCCGAGTACTCATTTCAGTCGTAGTACTTACAAATTACACACTTAACTCTCCAAACTTGTTCCAAGTTCTCACTTCGTTTTTATACTTGCAAATTGTATATTTAGTTCTCTAAACTTATCCGAAGTTCTCATTTCGAACCCAATATTGATGCTACCACAACTATTTTGGCAGAACTTTGCAAACTCTTCTTGGCGTTTCATAGGTCTAAGTCACATTTTTTTTGCGTTTTGCAATTGAAGCCTCCACAAAATCAAAAAATAAACTAAACCAAACAACAAAAAACCAACATATAAGACAAAAAACCAACATATAAGAACCAGGCATGTGATTTTTTTGGTTTCTGTCATTTTCGTTGTGCTCCATCGCCCTCCCCAAACCACAGTCAGGGCACACGATCAAGGAATACTTTTTATAGAAAAAATATTTGGATACTTTTTTGGAAAAAAATATGTATTTTTTTAAGTTTAATTAACCCTACAAATTATCAATCCTCGATTTACTCCTTTTGTGACTGACGTGTGACGTCAGAACGTCTAGAGTAGATTTGGACGGTTTTAAAAGTTAGTTAGAGAAGATAAAAGAATTGATATTTTATAGGGAAACGCTCAGCCATGGTAATCCGTTCCGTCAGATGCGGCACCTAGTCCTGTGCAGCGACCGACCTCTAAAAAAATTCCCCACTCCGCTCATCCGCCCATCGCGGTGTGGCCGAGCATTTCCAGGCCGCTCATCCGTCCGCCCCGCCGCGCCCCCTTCCCCACCGCTCCCTGCCCCTCATCGCTGCGCTGCGCTGTGCCCTTCCCCCCACTGCACCGCACCCCATTGCCGGCTTGAAATGATCCACGATTTCCTCGAAGGGAAATCCACAGATTACATCATAATGTGATAAACCCAGAAAGACCAAGATATCGCATTATCTTTATTCAGCTGATATCATAGTCATACATCACGGAAATACAAGATTACAAGGCATTACAATACTGGGTAACACTCCTAAGTACAACGTTATACTAGCGGAAACGCACACAGATCAGCATCAGAGTTGATGTAGCGCGTCGGCGGGTGAAGGCTCCTCCTTCACGGACAATCATCAGAGTAGGCGTAGAATGTCAGCGGACGTAGACTTCATCTCCTCAACCAAACTTGAGTGCATGAACGAGATCAACTAATCCTTCTAATCTCTGTTGTTGTCGTCGTAGATGACATCCAAAACCTACCAAGTATCTTTCAGTACGATTTGTACTAGCCACTAACTCCCACCCTATGCTTTGCATATGCTTTGTGGTAAGTGGAATGCAAGGGTAGAGCAAAAGGCCTATATATGGCTGTCGGTTTCCTATGCAAGTTTATCGATATTTTATAATAGTTCATCAAGTTTTAACCCATCTCATCCACACGTTCACCTATCTCATCACACACATCTCACCACACTCTCACTCTCTAGGCGGCAAGGATGACTCCCTCTCGTACCTTGCCTTATCGGCTAACAGCCGAAGTCCAACAAACCTAGGGGGGAGAAGAAGAAAGGACACCTCTCACTAATCAAGGGAAGTGTAGGTCATAGGAATGTCTATATCCGCGGACGCGGCTATACGTATAGATCGATCAACTTTGCAGAGAGTGTACACCTAGAACCACAAGATCACCATCATCGATGGAGGCTCTCGTCTAGGCTGATACCGACTGCCTTCCAACCGGTACGATGCCACCCTATCACTTAGCCGTGGGCCACCCCGGAGTCCACCGGCACGCTTAGACTGTGAGACATAGTATCGGCCCCCCCAGAGGTCACTATGTTGTCTTAAGAGGGTGTGAGCCATATGACCGTACCTCCCTACACTTATCCGCTTCCAACCCAATAGTAGTGGCACCGTCCTAGTTGGTCGGGTAGCTGTCCCCCACCTAAATGGGAGCGAGTGGCGTGCATGAAGGGTCCTATGATCCGATTCTCTAGACATACCAGTCCTTAGGGGGACCGGACAGGACATCTTCTCAAGGGGCCAACCAACGCCCCGTGCCTCGATGACACCTCCATCCTGGGGCTTCATCCCACAAAGACACTCCACCTCGGGACCTCCTCATCTCACATGTACCCACCACAGGTACCTCTCATAGGAAATGCCTAGGTCACATCCTCTTGGCAAGACTTGTCCATAGACTCGTCGTAGAATCCTATCCAGTCGACTCAACCCTTACCACACACCCAAGACGCACGCCAAGATCTCCCCAAGTTGTTATCACATTATTACCATATTATCAGCACCAAGTGCCTTAGCCACTCACAAACAATCCTCCACCAAGCATCACATCACAGATATAATGCGTAGTAGAAGCAAGTAGTAAGTAGTATGCGAGCGTCTATCCTAACAGCGGGTGTGCAGGGGTAAAAGTTGCATCAAGGTAATGGCTTTCAAGCAATTCTACCATGCAACCTATCACAGATTATTTGCATAAAAGTAAAGCACTAGCATCTACATTGTTGTATGTCTAATAGGATTCTACGAGATTGGATGGGATGTGGCACTATTGACTGGTCATCTCTGAGATCCTTCGTGTATTCATCGTCATTCTCTTCCATGTCCTGCTGCCATCCATTTTTCTTTCCTCTAATGGGTTCTGGTCCGATCAACGTTATCCTTGATGCAACTACCTCAATAGAGCGACAAACCAGGCAAAGTGTAATCAATACACTAAAAGGGCAACAAGACTAAGAAAGATCGAACAACACCAAAAGAACACCAAGGGAAAAAGACTTAGCCCTCGCTGAGGATTTCTGATCCTTTCGCAAAGAGGCAGAAGTGGTTGTTTGCTAAGCACAAGTGCAAGTCACAGCCTCGCCAGTACATCCTAGGTCAATCGTGTCGACCTGTATGACTTCAAGAATAATGGCCTAGACCCTGGCTCATCCTAAGCAAACACCATGGAAAACAAGACTAGCCCTCACGAAGTGAGTTCGTATCCTCAGGCTTAAAAAGGAGAAAGCCGGCAAGGCTTGTCCATGCCACATCCTCGGTAGAGACGACACTCTAATGGTCGATCGGGTCAACTCTCATGGTTCCAAGAACATGACATAGACCTTAGCTTCACTAACTAGAAGCGATAGTCGGGTCTTTGATCCGATCGTCATGGCTAAGGACGGGATCGAACAGAGTGGGCTAAGGGGGAGAAGGGAGTAGTTCCGATCTCTCTCAATCCACACGCTATTGTAATTGACGAGAACCAAGAGAGGATGGAACAGGAGGAGAAAAGAGAGGAGCAGTGGTCTACTCCTTCCAATCCTCACACCAAGGCAAAAGACAGGGCATCAGAAGGAGTGACACACAAGAGAACATGAACACCCAAATCCACTCATAGAGTACCTTGACCTATGTGCACTAAATGGCACCAAGACACCCCTAGAGTCTTAGCAGTGCGGTTGTCACCGCTAGAACCTAGAGAGCGCTAAGGTCTAAAATAGGTACAAGCATACAAGGGGCTTGAGCACGAAAGAGCCAAAAGAAGGAAAAAGGGATTCACCTTCCTTTGATCCACTCGCCATAGCTGTTGACGGGAATCGAAGGAATGGAATCAAGAGAACAACAAAGAACACCGAACGGGCACAAACAGGCAAAAAGGGACTTAGTTCCATGATGCTTCAATCCACATGTCATGGCAATAGACACGGACCGAAGAAATAGGATCAAGAAGATCAATCCACATTTTGCTAGATCAACGGGGATCGATAGAGGGGAAAAAGAAGATAGAGGAACGGTCTCCGCATTCTTTCGACCAACACGCCATGGAAATAGGTGAGGGTTGAAAGAGAAGAGACACAAATCCCATGGGGTTCCTCGATCCACACCAACTCGTAGGGCACCACGACCTATGTGCAACTCAATCGGCACTTTGCTATTCCTAGGGTTCTTAGCGATGTGGTTGTCACTGCGAGAACCATGGAAATGCTATGGTCAAAGTGGCACAAGCATATGAGGTGGTGAGGAAGAAAAGAAGAGCAAAAGAGGTGGGGCCCGATGGTCATGGCGAGACAACTCACGGCCATGAGCTTCACCTACATGAGTTAGCTTCTATAGTCCCACGATTGTCGTTCTCTAGTTCTCCCACTGAACTAGGTCACGAATGGCTCACTAGGTGCGGGTAGGGAGCGCACCATCATCGAGTCCATAGTGGCCTCGTCCAAGGGCCAAATAGGATCGCTAATGATCATAGCACTATAGAGGGAATGAGTTACGCTTGGCATCACGGCCACGGTGGGACAAACCCATGATCGAAACGTTTGAACGAATTACAATTCCCTCGACCGGCTCGAAGGCTCGGTCCACAGGGGCAACAACGCGAACACACAAAGAACCAACAACTCAACAACACGACATGGAGTACCACATATCCATAGGAACAAGAGATAGACTGGCGAGAAGGCATGGCACAAGCATAGATATAGATAGATGGTCATGTATGACAAGTATGAAAGAGCAAAGAATGAAAAACAAAGGCTTTGCCGACATCAAGGATGGCTTCGACGGGGTTAAAAGGTTCGAACTTGGAGGCGGAGGGCCGCTGCGATGCGTCTAGGCAAGCTACGGCTAGCTGTTGGCAGGCTATGGCTAGCTGTAGCTTGCTCTGACTAGCTATGGCTCGCTACATCTAGCCATGGCTTGGCTGGAGCTTGCTAGAGGTAGCTGGGGCTAGTCAGCGAGGTTCGACAGCTGCTGCTCCTAACGATGGTCGAGGATGAGGCGGACTGTAGGGCGATGGCCTCCATATGAGGGTGAGAAACAGTGGCACGATGGCCGGGCTCAGCAAGATAGCGACGGGAAGGAAGTAAAAGAGGAGCTTGGCCCTGGGGGCTCACCGGCGATGGAGGAGGAACTCCAGCAAGGTGGTCGGCGTGGTCAGCGGCCTCGGTTCCCGACGGGGGCAGCCCAGCTCCTCTGTGGCAGTGAGAACCTTGGCACAAAGGCCAGTTTCAGACAAGATTGCCGGCTTGGACAACATCAAGGAGGAAAAGGCGAGGCTTTAGGTTTGGGGGCTCACCAGCAGTAGAGGAGCAGCTCATCGATGGCGGGGTGGTGCTATGGAACGGCACCGGTGAAGGAATTCGGTGCAGCGCGGTGTTGACGGTAGTTAGCAACCATTATAAACCATCAATATAACATGTATAAGGGCATAAATATAATCACTAATGAAGGTTTAGGTGTTTAAACTAACAAATTCTATGAGTTTTGGTAAATCTGTATTTTCTGCAGGATTTATCTAGAAAACCGTCAAGGTGGACGTACATGTCAGATTTAATTGCGCTTATCCACAACAAAACAGACACCAGAAGACTCTAGAAGATTCGGAAGGACTCCATACTGAAGCGGAGGGAGAGACACCGCTGGCCCCACCTATAAGCTGCCCAGCCCATAGGGCCCACCTGTCAACCCCTCATTGTTATGTTGGTTCTCCACCGCCTCCTAGGTTGCATCTATGCCGTCCTTTAAGTCGGTTTGATCCAAGGGCTCACGTTGTACGCTTCGACCGATATATATTAGCCCCTGCCCCCCTAAGAGGCATAAGTCATTTGAGAAGACAGAAACCCTAATCATCCTTAGAGCTCCACCATATTCTAGGGCATAGCTAGTTAGGCTAGGTCTAGAGGGAGACAAGCAGGCTTCGCTTGGATTCCTAATCTTGTCAAGAGCGTGGTTTGGTATAATCTTTGTACCCCTCTCTCTTTTGTATCTCCATTACTTTTATATGCTAGTTACAATTGTTATGACAATATCAGTATTCATCTTATTCATGTTCTTCTTTATAATGTTCATGGTCTACTTTGATTATATGCTTAGTATAGTTGGATTATCATTATGTTCATGCATAAGTTTGTATAACGCTCACTCTAAGGATCCATGGGTGGGTGGTCGATATTGTGTAAGCGTGGTGCTTATACGTTGTTTACCCGCGGATACACCCTATATTCTGGGTCATATGGTAGATCATGGATGTGACACTCTTGTTGAGTCCTTTGTAGTCCACTTCCCGAATATAGGCGCACGTAGGGTTCGGTTATGAAGGAAGAGCAAACTCTGTTCTTAATCTTCCTTAGTAATATCCCTTATGTGTAGATATGACGATGATCTTAGCAATGATTACTAGGTATAATTGCACTAATCAATGTATGCTTTGACTTATAATTAAGAATGACTTAGGAATTATTCCTCTAATATTCTACCTGACCATGCTAATGCCATAGAAAGGAGTACTCTGAGTCTGAGTGATTTATCATTACCATTGATCAATACTCATAATATATATATATATATATATATATATATATATATTATCCTATGACTTACCCCTGTTATGAGTAGAATATTTGTTATGATTTACTTCTCTTTCAATAGTATAAGTTATCAATACATGTTCACGCTAGACCTTTCTTGTGGTAAAAATATAAATAACAACACCTAGAATACTCTCGGGTAAAATGCTACAATGGTATATTATCTGTGCACTTGTAGATTTCTTTTATATAAATATATATATTCATATCTATTCTTCCTAGTCACATAATTAATAAAGAACTGCTTAGTATAATTGTAGTAGTAATTCTATGTAGTACCAACAAGTATCTCTAATATCATCACTAGGGATGACAACCTAGTAAAATTAGGAGATATATGTTTATAATATGTGGCTATTTAAAAATAAGTGACACATTAATAAATACTAACAAGCATTTCTAGCGCTGTTGCTAGGGACTAGATTTAAAACTCTATTCTTAGTAGCGACGCTAAGAAATGTCAACAAGCATTTTTGGCGTCGTTGCTGGGGAAGGTAGCTAGGTAAAGGAAGTATTGATAAACTTATACTTATTGATGTGATCGAAGATAACCATTGACCTCTGCTCAAACATGCTTACCCTTATTTTGTCTACTTATGTATCTTATGCAGGGTAATGTATGACCAATTTTGATCTTCTGACAAACTACGTTGAAGATCCGGAAGCATTAATCAGAAGGACTAGAGCTAAGCTTAAGAAAGTTCCAGCTTTAAAGTCAAAAGACAACCATATAAGGCGAAGCTTAACACCAGAATTTGAAGCTATGGCTAACATGACTCTCCATGAATTCTCTGCTCCAACTACAACCAACATCCGTACTGGACCAACAGTCAATATTGGAGACAATGGATTCGAGCTCAAGCCAGCTCTTATCAACATGGTGCAAGCAAACAAATTTTGTGGAAAGGCACATGAAGATGCAAGTGCACATCTCCAACACTTCCGGGAGATTTGTATCACTTTCACCATCAAAGGAGTAACCCAGGATGTCATATTACTTTGCCTCTTCCCATTCTCACTCTTGGGGAAGGCAAAGCAGTGGTTCTACGCCAACAAAGATAGAATTATTACATGGGATAATTGCTCTACTGCCTTTGTAGTAAAGTTCTTTCCCACAGGCTAGACCAATGCTCTGTATGGTAGAATTTTAACCTTTTGGCAATAACATGATGAATCTGTGTCTGAGGCATGGGAACGCTTTCAAGATTACATTGTGGAATGTCCACATCATGGGATGGAGAATTGGCTACTCGTGCAGACTTTCTACCATGGGTTGACTAACAGTACCCATGAGACTATGGATGCTACTGCTAGAGGTGCATTCCTGTCACTCACCATACCAGCTGCAACAGCTCTTGTGAAGATGGCCTCCAATCAAGGTTGTAATGAAGAACATGTTCAAACCCGCAAGAAGGGTGAAGGTATGCATCAACTAAAGGATGTAGACATGCTATCTATCAAGATGGACCTGGTGATGAAGAAGCTTCAAGATTGAGCCAATGAGAAGCAAGAAGTCATGCATATTCATGATTCTCGCATGACATGTGAAGTGTGTGGAAACGTTGGGCCTTCAGGGAACAGCTGTCCTGAAACCCAAGAGGATGTGAACTTTGTCAACAACAACTACTCTCGTCCTCAACAGAATCAAGGATGGAATCAGCAACAGAGACTGAACTACCAAGGTAATTACCTAGGTAATTATCAAGATAATAATTTTAATAATTTCAATCAACCACCCTTGAGAGAATTAATTGCTGGCCAATCCAAACTTATGGAGAGATTATCTAGAAAGGTAGCTACCAATGATAAAATTCTAAAGAAAATAAATAATAGAATGGATAGCTTTGTGTAGCACCCCTGGTGTTACAAGCTTGTTTAGCATCGTGATTTAGGCCTCAGTAAAATTTTCAAAACGAGTTTCTCAGGTTTTTAAATTAAAGCGTACTTGTCGTGATGAGGGGATCGCGTGCGACTTAGTTTTGTGGACTCGAATCAACACCAAGTTAAATTGCTAGGTACATAAAGGATATTTAGGAACGTCGAGCGACGATGCTAGCAGATGGTTTGTCCCGTTAGATTTAGCATGAAAAGCAACTTGTTTAAATAAAATAAAATCCATTAATAAGTAGAACGATATGCATATATAGCGTTTGAATCAAATTTAAATTCAAGCTTTACTGAAATTTTCCTGTGCCTAGATGTTACAATTTGTGTAAATTAGTAAACCGTTATATATATATATATATATATATATATATATATATATATATATATATATATATATGCAAGCTAAGGTCAGGTGGCAGCGATACCGTCATTATGCAGCGAAGTTGTGTTTACTCCATCTGAAACAGGACGATCTTGTCAATCAAGCCATTTCGTAGCTATTCGAATGGGCTGTGTATATATTATATATATATAGAGAGAGGTATATATATATATATATATATATATATATATATATATATATATATATATATATATATATATATATATATATATATATATATATATATATATATATATAAAGCAAAGTGCCATAACGAGCTCCTTAATGATCGAACATGCGGTTGCCTGCTCTCCTCTGCTCATAACTGTTCACGGTCATAATGTCAGCCCCGCCCATGTGCCTCTGTCTGCCGTGTCTCTGTCTATCTTTGTTGTCGCTGCGCCGCTGTTCGCTCTACCAGGCATACAGGCCGGCCATCCAAGCTGCTGCTGCTGTCTCCTACCCCTGCTTTTTGAGAAAGCCAAGCCGCAACCGGACACTGCTCTCCATCCCAGCTCCAGACCGTAGTACCCTACCATCGTCCGCGCGCTCTCTGTTTGCCTCATCCGTTTCCCCTGCGCGCGCATGGGTTTGCCTGTCCTGGCTATGCTGGCTGTGCTGCTCGTGTATGTGCTCCCTTTGGATAGTTGGACAAGGCGTCGTCCTTGCTGCTGCTGCCCTCGTGCGCTTGTCTGCTGCCCTCGTGTGTCTTAAGCCAAGGATTGAGCTGCTGCCGCGTACTACTCTCTCTCAGCTCTCGCTCTCTCTTTTCGCTCCAGAGCACGCACAGTCTTGGCCATGAGCTCTGAGCCGAGCTCATCGTCGTTGTTCGTCGCTGCGAGTTATCGTTGAGTGGTGAGCAAATGCGAGCCGTCTTCCCCGCCGCCGGCCACTGAGCTCGCCGAACCAAGCTTCGCCATGGTCGCACCCTCTTCGATCACTTTATCCTTGATCTTGACCTCGTTTGCTTTTGCTAGCTTGATGACGTCATCTCTGCGGCACACCTATTATAGAGCCGTTTTCTTGTAGAAAAACAAATCCTGAAATACATTAAGAATACATGGACGTCCTGTTGGGCCATGGGCACTGCGTTGGGTGGCAGTCCTGAAAGGCCACACTGGGAGTGTGAGCCACGCTGACCTGTTGATGAGGCCCGTTAGGAAAGACAGGTGCTCTGTTGGGCCACGGCGGCGCCGCTTGCCGTGGTGGCGGCACGCTGCTCAGGCCGGCTTTGGTCCATTGCCTCTGGGCGCCGCGTCTTACCATCTTCTTTGGGCGGTCGGTGGCCACCGTCCTCATATTTGGGCCGCCGTTTTGCGCCTCCCTCGCTAGGGCTAGGCAAATCCCACGTACCCATACCTGGTTGGGCAGCAGGCTCTCTCGCCTGGCTTTGGTGCCACATGACGTTGGGCGCGCTGACGACGACTTGGGCCGCTGGGCCGATTTTTTATGGCTGCTGGCTCTTTAGTTCTAAAGCGATCGCTAATTTAGTCTCGGGAATAAAATTATAAAATCAATATAAAATAGTATCTGGATCAAAAATAGTGAAACCAGTTTTGTTAGTCTCCTAAAATCATGATCTACCTGTTAGTATATTTTGTTCACATAGTGTGATAATATTCGTGGAAGCTATATAATTAATTTAAGGTACTTAATATTGTAAAATATAAACTTGTAGGAATCGTTGAGATAAATGGGTAATATTGTTGAATCTGAAATTTGTATAGTAGGCTCTTAGCAATATTAACTGCTCACTGTAATTTTTGTAGCTGTAGAATAATTAGTTGCTAAATAGATAATGATGTCCTATTGCGAATAAGGATTAAATTGATAGGAACGAAATAAAGAAGCAACTTGGGTTTATATAACTAAAATAATTATTGAGAAATGGCGTCTTATTCGATAACGTGGATATGTAGCCTAAGTACGGTCGTTGTTAGAACTAGCCCGTTAATTTGAGAGGCGTAAATCGTATTTTACGAGTCACGATTGTAGTCGATTAATTATGTCTTTGCATTGCATCACATTGCATATCATATAGGTACGATGATGGATCAACGGATCGATCGAAGGATGATTGGGAATCCGAAGATGGTGTAATGGTGTTATCTCCAGAAGATGATGCAATGGGCTTTCCATTTAGATGATGTGGATGATCTGAAGATGCAGATACTAACTTTTAAATATATCTTACCGAGGTAAGCCCCAGTGCATAACCCCTAGTTTTCTGCAGTTTAAATTATATTTGTGCATTAAGTTTTAAGGAGTTGAATGAAACCCACTGGCATATATATCTTTATCCTATGAGTCTTACTAGTATGACAGGATCATGTAGAATGCTCTGCTATAGGACTCCGGTAGAAGTCACGTGATTGCCTGTCACTCGCGAGAGCTAGGAAATATATTATTGTAATATTATCACTTAAAAAATATAAATGGTGGAAAGGAAAATGGTGACCGGGCAGTGATATGGTTTGGGTATTGGTGGGTGTAAGAGGTTGTGTCGCCGTGGACGTGGGGCATAGCTTGATTACACTGCTTTCCCTGTCTGGTCAGTTAAGGACCGATCATTGCATAAGGCTCTAGGCAGGTCACAGACTTATTATCCCGAGCATATATATGTGTATGGGCGCTTGGAAAACTTGTTGCTCTCTTGTCACGGATCCGGCTCTTTCCGGACCGACTATCAGGGTTTGTTTTTGTTGGAGGAGGTCTTTGCACCGCACTGAGTCTGGGACTCAGGGGCGGGGGCTTGGAGTCCTAGTTTGGACGGGGACCTGGACACCCAGGACAGGAGAGTGATGGTTTGGTCCTGCTTGTGCCTGGGGTACAAGCGGAGCGTGTGTTTTTAGGGTACCCAGCTGGGGGCATTGATTCGCGAATCGCTGGGCGATCCGGTACGGCTTGTTTCGTGGCTAGCACCGTAGTAAGAACTGAAAGATGAAAATGGAATGGAAAAGGAAGTCTGATTGCTTACCACCTGCTTGAAAGTAGCACAGGTGCTTACATAGAATGGTTAGTTAATGAACAAATGCGGCTATTAATAAAAATCGAATATAAGGACGCACGCTTAGTAATGCTTCCTGCAAATACAATAAACCCACAAGCCAGATAGCCTTGTATATCCTTGGAGTCTTTTCTTTCCTCCTGTCGGGTAAGTCTTGCTGAGAACAATTGAGTACTTAGGGTTTTATTCCCCCTGTTGCAGGTGACAGGTGGATGCTAGAGCCGACCTTGTGTGTGGATTCCTCCTAGTGGGTTCAGAGAGGATTTCCTTTACGCCGCGATTGTAGTTTTTATTTATAACTCTCACCAAATGTTTTATAAAGGAAAGTTTTATAATCTGTTGTCATAGTTTACATAGCAATGCTTTATCATGTCATGAATAGATATTTATTTCCGCTGTAATCCTGATCATATGTTTACATTCCGCTGTTACATTAAGTTATTCATAACTCTGATGATATAATTACATTCCATTGTTATAGTAAATAAATATTATACTCTGATGTTGTATTAAAAGTGATGTAAGAAATGGTTAAGAATGATGTAAGCTTTATTTTCTCATTTGTGATCCTGATGGCAAAAATGTGGATTTTTGGGTTCTCCCCTGGGGTGTGCCCGACGGAACTGAGTAATTTAGTGTCCTTCCTTGGGTGCTTAGTGTCTAATGGAAGACAAGCACTCCTGAGAGGCATTAGATTAGGCGGTTCTGCCACAGGTGGTATCAGAGCGCAAATGAGGAAGTAAGGCTTCGAAAACCTTTTCTAAACTAAAATTTGACAACCCATTTTTGCAAAAAGTTAGGACGTTTGTATGCAAAGTTATATAAGTAGCCCTATTACTATGGTTATGTATCTAGGATAGATGGCACTTTGCTGACTTAGGTAGGCTTAATCAAGTTTTTCTGCAGGTACACTGACTCATGCATAGTCCGATAGTATCGACTAGCTACAGGGAGAGAACGATGTGCCAAAAATCTAAGAACGGCTGCCCTATATGTTGGCAACAGTGGAAGGACGTATAGGACGTGCATTCATGCATATCCTATTTGTGCATTGTAGTCCTCGTATTGCTGGTAGATACACTATCCTTAGGTGTCGCGCGTGTCGTATTGTGCACGACTGACTCATTCCTGTTTCAGAGTTAGGTCTGCACTATGGCTTCGTGCTCCGCGTTCGCCCATGGTTCACGCCAGTCGTGACCCACGTCTCTCCATACCCCTTTTCTGCGCTCTTGTCGGACCCTTGCCCTGCAGTCATACTAGTCAGTAATGATATCGCACGTCGCTCGCCTCGAACGCGCGGAATTTGGTCAATTTGTCATAGTGATTCCGCGCGGGAACCCTGGTGAACCATGCCAGGACCACTGAGCGTTCCACCTTTATAAGCAAAGCCTGGCTTAGCCCTTGGTACCACCACTCGGTGCACTTTAGCTCGCTTAGCTTTTCCTTGAGCCAGCTTTTCGCTTAGCCTTCCTTAAAACCACCGCCAGAGATGGCAGGAGCCTGGCTTAGTACCTACTGCCTAAACGTTGAGGGTTTTCCCAGAATCCTGCTTGCCATCGTGCAAAAGCTCGGAGTTAGAGATCGTCCTGACTATGAGGAGCATGGCACCGAGCGGTGTGAGGTTACCATCTACATCGGGAAGAGTGAAGAGTTCCCCGACCTTACTAAAGCTTGGAGTGTGACCGCAACCGGGTTTCACTTTGTCGACACCTACTAGGTTGTGGCCCGCAAAGCCTTGCGGTACCTCTACTAGATCTATGAGGAGCCTATTGCCCGTACCCCCATGTGGTTCTTTCCTCCTTTGGACAAGAATCGACGGGCATGGAGGGCTCGCATGGAGTTTTGCAAGGGCGAGATGCGCAAGAGGACAATCCCACCGTGGTGCACTTGACCATGTACCTGCTCGCTCTGGATGAGCAGTACGACCGTCAAGCCTTGGAACTGGGGGCATGCCTTCGGCGCGTCGGGGAAGCTGAGATCTTCAACCGGATGCTCTAGGTGCAACTTGCCGAAGCGCATGCCAGTGCTGTAGCTGCTGAGAGCCAGGAGACTGCCATGTCGGAAGCCCTAAAGGAGGCTGAAGATTGGCATGTCCATCAGCTACGGGTGGCCTATCTTGTCATTAGGTCCGGGCGGAGGACGTTGGCTGCTGAAGGGCAGGATGCCCCGTTCTTGGAAGGGATCCCTATCCACCCTCCAGAAAGAAGAAGAACTGGTGTTGCAGCACCGCTAGCACCTCCACCCTCGGAAGTGTCAGAAGTCGAGCCCTTGATTCCTCTCACTCAGCCATTGTCACGAGAGGATGTAGATTAGTTGCCTTGGGATGCTGTACCCGTAGTAGTAGTGTTTTTCGTTGTTGTCCCCTGGTATTGTACTCTTGCCGTTGTTGTCGTCCGTAGTTGTTGAGCTCGTTCGACCGTAGGTGAATGCTGTGTCGTGAATGGGAGCCTGAATGCCTATACGTTGTACTCATATAAGACCATTCAGAATATGCATTTTATTTATTTCGCTGTGTTTATTGCGTTCATCTACTTTAGTTTCGCTAGCCATGCTTAAAGCTGTCAAGGGAGTTATTTAGCAGGTTACAAGAGAAGTAGACATTCGGATGCCAGTAGATCAGCCGTGATTGGATAATATAGGACACTGTATCGGCTAATTGTGGATGTCCCAGCGGAACACTCGAATCTTTTTTTAAAACAGATCCGTTGTTGGATTTGAATTCCTTGTCCCTTGTTGTGAAGGGAAACCTTTGTTGTTTGAATTTTTCCCTTGTGATACCCCCTTACTGTGTGGTCTATGACCCCACCGCCTTCATGGCGTGTAAGTTGGTAATAGTTGTCTGGTTGAAAGCTTATGGTGTCACGACGAAACCGAGGGCTCCCTATGGAACAACTGCCACATGGTGACACTGCTCGGCACGCGCTGGTATCGAGGTTGTTGACCAAGTACCTTTACCAAGTTACATCTCCATACCCCACTTTTGCTATAAATTTTCTCCTTGAAAATATTCGGGTGTTCAAACGGGAAATCCACAATGGGTTGATGCAGAAGTGTTCTCTCTAGTAACCAAGAGGAGATGGTTTTGGAGGAAGAAAGTATGACATGGTCTCAGTCTACATGAAAGACGGATCGGGTTAAGTAAAGGAAAGAAAAAGAAGAGTAGTAGGGAAGGTTAGCCGTGGGTAGTCGTAAAAAGTCTGAGTGGACGTCATGTCACAAGCCCTGTGTTTAGTTGATTTGCGCCACGCATCTTTGGGTCACTTCATTGCGTCCCTATGAACGCTGCGTATCAGCGTGTAGCACCACTTTTCAGCGGGTCATGCATTGTGCCCCTTTTCGCGAATCCTTGTGCCTTGTGGCGCTTTTCCTTTTCCCCAGCATCCGGTCGACTCTCATGCCTCATCCCCGTACCAGACCCCCTTCCCCTCCCTCCTTTCTTCTTTTGTGAACATGGTCGCCCACACGCCTGTCTCGTCGAGCGGACCCCCCTCTCCTCTCTTTTATTTCCCATCCGCTCGCTTGTGCAGGGAGCGCACCAGGGCCGTGTTCATCCCCACAGCATGAACCGTATGTGTATCCCATCTCCGTCGCATCCGCTTCTGGTGTGTTGCACCCCACCTCCGTTCGCCTCTATAAAATACCCTTGGTCCTTGTTCTTCTTCTTCATCCCCGTCCACTTCAATTCGAGCATAGCTACGAGATCCAGTCGCCATTGTGAAGCTAGGTTCGTTAGTCTGAGGTGGTGGTGTAATCTGAGGAGAAGAAAGGATCCAGTTCATCGAAGAAGTTCAAGTTCCCATTTTGGGTAGTCAATCTTAGGGTTCACGATGTTTTACTTCTCAGTCGACTGCTTCTGGATCTGTTGGTGCTACGCCATGTTTTGGATAATCATCTTCTTGTTGTTTTTCCATTGTCCTCGTCTATCTCGACTTCTGGAGTAAGTCTCGGTTGTACCAAGTTGCTCTTAACCATGTATCCCTAGATCTCCGTGTGGTTTAGTATTCAAAGTCGTTTAATCTTTCGTGTAATCCCTGATCTACGGAATGTAATCGCGTTTCCCCTTTTCTGGTTCGAGCTTCAAATCTCGGGACGAGATTCTTTTTACGGGGGGTTGGGTGCAACA
This sequence comes from Miscanthus lutarioriparius, assembly GCA_904845875.1. Taxonomy (NCBI): domain Eukaryota; kingdom Viridiplantae; phylum Streptophyta; class Magnoliopsida; order Poales; family Poaceae; genus Miscanthus; species Miscanthus lutarioriparius. The sequence continues at coordinate 22,983,706 of CAJGYO010000012.1, read as the reverse complement.
CCCTTGGTGTTACGAGCTTGTTTAGCATCGTAATTTAGGCCTAAGTAAAATTTTCAAAACGAGTTTCTCAGGTTTTTAAATTAAAGCGTACTTGCCGTGATGAGGGGATCGCGTGTGACTTAGTTTTGTGGACTCGAATCAACACCAAGTTAAATTGCTCGGTACATAAAGGATATTTAGGATCGTCGAGCGATGATGCTAGCAGACGGTTTGTCCCGTTAGATTTAGCATGAAAAGCAACTTGTATAAATAAAATAAAATTCATTAATAAGTAGAACGATATGCATATATAGCGTTTGAATCAAATTTAAATTCGAGCTTTACTAAAATTGTCCTGTGCCTAGATGTTACAATTTGTGTAAATTAGTAAACCATTATATATATATATATATATATATATATATATATATATATATATATATATATGCAAGCTAAGGTCAGGTGGCAGCGATACCGTCATTATGCAGCGAAGTTGTGTTTACTCCATCTGGAACAGGACGATCTTGTCAATCATGCCATTTCGTAGCTATCCGAATGGGCTGTGTGTATATATATATATAAAAGTTACGTAAAGCAAAGTGCCATAACAAGCTCCTTTATGATCGAACATGCGGTTGCCTGCTCTCCTCTACTTGTCACTGTTCACGGTCATAATGTCAGCCCCGCCCATGTGCCTCTATCTGCCGTGTCTCTGTCTGTCTTTGTTGTCGCTGCGCCACTGTTTGCTCTACCAGGCATACAGGCCGGCCATCCTAGCTGCTGTTGCTGTCTCCTACCCCTGCTTTTTGAGAAAGCCAAGCCACAACCGGACACTGCTCTCCGTCCCAGCTCCAGACCGCAGTACCCCGCCATCGTCCGCGCGCTCTCTGGTTGCCTCATCCATTTCCCCTGCGCGCGCGTGGGTTTGCCTGTCCTGGTTGTGCTGGCCATGCTGCTCGTGTACGTGCTCCCTTTGGATAGTTGGGCAAGGCATCGTCCTTGCTGCTGCTGATCTCGTGCGCTTGTCTGCTGCCCTCGTGCGTCTTAAGCCAAGGATTGAGCTGCTGCCGCGTACTACTCTCTCTCAGCTCTCGCTCTCTCTTTTCGCTCTAGTGCACGCACAGTCTTGGCCATGAGCTCTGAGCCGAGCTCATCGTCGTTGTTCGTCGCTGCACCTCCCTCCAATTACTTGCATCCACGAGCTCATAGGGTCCTTAGCTAGCCTCTGGATCAAGCCCTATGAGTTATCATTGAGTGGTGAGCAAATGCAAGCCGTCTTCCGTGCCGCCGGCCACCGAGCTCGCCGAACCAAGCTTCACCATGGTCACACCCTCTTCGATCACTTTATCCTTGATCTTGACCTCGTTTGGGTCCTCCTTGATGTCCTTCACATTCCATCTTCACAATTTTTCTGGTGGTGGCTCCGCCGGTCGGGAACATCGCTGCCGCCGCCGCCATGGACACTGTGGTTGCCGTGCACGTGGACGGGAACCTCCCAAGCTTTCGCTGCGCCACCCAACCTCGTCAGCCATCTCATGGTGAGCTCCTACTGCTCTAATCATAGATGGATGGATTATTTTGGTACTGAGCCGGCCGGAGCCGCGTCGCCATGCTCGCGCAAGCAAGCAGAGCAAGCTGTAGCCGGTTGTGCGTGCCTTTGCTTTTGCTAGCTTGATGATGTCATCTCTGCGTCACACCTATTATAGAGCCGTTTTCTTGTAGAAAAATAAATCCTAAAATACATTAAGAATACATGGACGTCCTGTTGGGCCATGGGCACTGCGTTGGGTGGTAGTCCTGAAAGGCCACTCTGGGAGTGTGAGCCACGCTGACCTGTTGATGAGGCCCGTTAGGTAAGACAGGTGCTCTGTTGGGCCGCGGCTCGTGCCCCCGCCGTGGGCCGGCCTGCTGCTTGCCCGGCTTTGGTCCATTGCCTCTGGGTTGTCGTGTCTTCTGCTTCTTGGTGGGCGGTCGGTGGCCACAAATCTCCCGGCAATTTGGCCGTCGTTTGCGCCCGCCCTCATTTGGGCCGTCCAGCGCCTCTCTGCCGTCTTTCAGCTTGGCATCTCGCCCTGACCTGGTGCCATCTTGCGTTGTTGGGGCGCGCTGACGACTTGGGGGCATTGGGCGATTTTTTTTATGGCTGCTGGCTCTTTAGTTCTAAAGCGATCGCTAATTTAGTCTCGGGAATAAAATTGTAAAATCAATATAAAATAGTATAGGGATCAAAAAATAGTGAAACCAGTTTTGTTAGTCTCCTAAAATCATGATCTACCTGTTAGTATATTTTGTTCACATAGTGTGATAATATTTGTGGAAGCTATATAATTAATTTGAGGTACTTAATATTGTAAAATATGAACTTGTAGGAATCGTTGTGATAAATGGGTAATATTGTTGAATCTGAAATTTGCACAGTAGGCTCTTAGCAATATTAACTGCTCACTGTAATTTTTGTAGCTGTAGAATAATTAGTTGCTAAGTAGATAATGATGTCCTATTGCGAAGAAGGATTAAATTGATAGGAACGAAATAAAGAAACAACTTGGGTTTATATAACTAAAATAATTATTGGGAAATAGCGTCTTATTCGACAACGTGGATATGTAGCCTAAGTATGGTCGTTGTTAGAACTAGTCCGTTAACTTGAGAGGCATAAATCGTATTTTACGAGTCACGATTGCAGTTGATTAATTATGTCTTTGCATTGCATCGCATTGCATATCATATAGGTACGATGATGGATCAACGGATCGATCGAAGGATGATTGGGAATCCGAAGATGGTGTAATGGTGTTATCTCCAGAAGATGATGCAATGGGCTTTCCATTTAGATGATGTGGATGATCTGAAGATGCAGATACTAACTTTTAAATATATCTTACCGAGGCAAGCCCCGGTGCATAACCCCTAGTTTTCTGCAGTTTAAATTATATTTGTGCATTAAGTTTTAAGGAGTTGAATGAAACCCACTGGCATATATATCTTTATCCTATGAGTCTTACTAGTATGACAGGATCGTGTAGAATGCTATGCTATAGGACTCCGGTAAAAGTCGCGTGATTGCCTATCACTCGCGAGAGCTAGGAAATATATTACTGTAATATTATCACTTGAAAAATATAAATGGTGGAAAGGAAAATGGTGACCGGGCAGTGATATGGTTTGGGTATTGGTGGGTGTAAGAGGTTGTGTCGCCGTGGACGCGGGGCATAGCTTGATTACACTGCTTTCCCTGTCTGGTCAGTTAAGGACCGATCGTTGCATAAGGCTCTAGGCAGGTCACATACTTATTATCTCGAGCATATACTTGTGTATGGGCGCTTGGAAGACTTGTTGCTCTCTTGTTGCGGATCCGGCTCTTTCCGGACCGACTGTCAGGGTTTCTTTTTGGTGGAGGAGGTCCTTGCACCGCACTGAGTCCGAGACTCAGGGGCAGGGGCTTGGAGTCATAGTTTGGACGGGGACCTGGACACCCGAGACAGAAGAGTGATAGGTTGGTCCTGCTTGTGCCTGGGGTACAAGCGGGGCGTGTGTTTTTGGGGTACCCAGCTGGGGGCATTGATTCGCGAATCACCGAGCGATCCGGTATGGCTTGTTTCGTGCCTAGCACCGTAGTAAGAACTGAAAGATGAAAGATGGAATGAAAAAGGAAGTCTGATTGCTTACCACCTGCTTGAAAGTAGCATAGGTGCTTACATAGAATGGTTCGTTAATGAACCAATGCGACTATTAATAAAAAACGAATATAAGGACGCACGCTTAGTAATGCTTCCTGCAAATACAATAAACCCACAAGCCAGATAGCCTTGCATATCCTTGGAGTCTTTTCTTTCCTCCTGTCGGGTAAGTCTTGCTGAGAACAATTGAGTATTCTGGGTTTTATTCCCCCTGTTGCAGGTGACAGGTGGATGCTAGAGCTGACCTTGTGTGTGGATTCCTCCTGGTGGGCTCAGAGAGGATTTCCATTACACCGCAATCGTAGTTTTTATTTATAACTCTCACCAAATGTTTTATAAAGGAAAGTTTTATAATCTGTTGTCATAGTTTACATAGCAATGCTTTATCATGTCATGAATAGATATTTATTTCCACTGTAATTCTGATCATATGTTTACATTTCGCTGTTAGATTAAGTTATTCCTAACTCTGATGATATAATTACATTTCGTTGTTATAGTAAATAAATATTATACTCTGATGTTGTATTAAAAGTGATGTAAGAAATTGTTAAGAATGATGTAAGCTTTATTCTCTCATTTGTGATCCTGATGGCAAAAATGTGGATTTTCAGGTTCTCCCCTGGGGTGTGCCCGACGGAACCGAGTAATTTGGTGTCCTTCCTTGGGTGCGTAGTGTCTAATGGAAGACAAGCACTCCTGAGAGGCATTAGATTAGGCGGTTCTGCCACACTTTGCTTCTGCCATTAAAAACCAGTATAGGTTTAATAAAATGATAGAATCACAAATAGCTCAGCTTGTTGTTAATGTTCCTCTGTCTGACATTGGTAAGATTCCAAGGCAGTCGAAAGATCTAGAAACTACAAATCTTGTCGATATTCACAATGCAGCATATTATGTATACAACCATTGATGGGAAGGTGGATAGACTATACCTTGCTAGAAAAGAAGAGCTATCTAGGGAGACCTGTCATCGCCATCGCTATTGGACCTCATATTTTTGAAGAAGCTGTCTGTGACTTCGAAGCAAGTGTCAACATCATGCCTAAGGTAATTTATGATCAAATTAATAGAGATACTTTATTGTACACAAATATGCGTTTGTAGCTTGCAGATCAGTCACTCTGTTACCATAGACACTATTATTCGAGTGGGACAATCATATGTTCCCATAGATTTTGTGGTTTTGAAAACTGGTGTACATGTAAGGGCACCCATTATTTTGGGCCGACCTTTCCTAAGTACCGCAAAAGCCATCATCTACGCGGACAGTGCCAAGATCTGTTTCACAATCAAGGATAGAAAGAAAAAAAATTTCTTTTAAGAATCGTATCTTGCAATCTCCTGGACATCTGCAGATGACATACCTGCCCAAAGACACAATAGTGACCAAGAAGAAGAATAACAGGAGAAGGAGAAAGAAGAAAGCTAGGCAGCCAGAAGAAGAATCAGTCAATATGATCAACACACTCCGATTAGAGTATGACCACCTCTTCGCTTCACCATTCCTTGCTAAGAAGGATGATCCTAGCGTACCCACGATTGAGTGTACCATTGGACAAAGAATCTTCCACAAGACCTTCTGCGACATTGGGTCGGGTGTAAATATAATGTCCAAGGTAATATATAAATACTTATTTGGTGATAAACCTTTGTTCCCTACATATATGCAACTGCAAATGGTGGACCAATAAATCTGATTTTTGGAAGGAATAGCAAAAGATATCATGGTAATGATACATGATCACTATGCCCTTGCCGACTTCATGGTTCTAGACATGGGAGAAGAAGAAGACGATACACCCATTATCCTTGGAAGACTGTTCCTCAACACTACCAACGCGATCATCTACGTCGGATCTGGACAAATCCACCTCCAATTCCCTAGAGAAAACATACGATGTCATTTCAATAGTTATACCACTTATGAGCAGCCGAAGAAGTCCCACTCCAGGAGAAGATGTCGATCATCCCGAAACCAAAAGAATCAATCCCCAAAGAAAAGTTTGGAGGAAGATGAAGAGCCTGAAGAAGTTGTAAAATATGAGCCCGCGCCGCCAAAGTCAAGTCCACAGACCAAGCAGGTATGGAAAGAAAAGGTAACATCGCCACTAGAGTCACAAGAGGTGCAACCATCAGGGTCTCCATCCCCGGGACCGACTGATGCACCTAAGGAATAAACAAGATAGGAAAAGAGTTCTGTCCGAAGGACTTAAAATTCCGAACCCTCGCTGAGAGGTAATATCGACAGTTATCCATATTTACTTTTTAGTATTGCATGAATTTGTTTTCACTTTAGCATATTTACTTTTGTGCATTAGCATTGCATTTAGAACAGGAAAATAAAAAGTTTCATGACTGCATTACATCATTGCAACATAAAATCTAAGCCCCACGTGAGTAATTTTACGGTGTGTAAACACCCATGGAAAGATTCACTATGGTGGCGTAAAAAATAATAATAATATATACATACATATATATATATATATGACATGCATGCATATTTTCTTTCTGCATTATATAAATAAAAAAATCCAAAAATATTAAATAGACATCCTGCTAGAACTTTGTCAATTAGGAAATCTGTCTAAACCTTCAAGGATAATAAATCTCTGAATGGCTGACCGCTAATCCCTTATCCTAATCTGTGCCATGAGTTTTTGTGTTCTTGTTGGAGTATTTTGCAGGATAATCAAGAATAAAGCCATTCATCCGAAGTACATTTTTTCCAAACAGTCACTACATTCGCTGCACGAGGAACACAACTTTTGGATGGATGAGAAAGACTTCGGCGGGTAGACTCACTCTAAGAAAGTTAATGACAACATCCAATTTGGGGGAGGAGCATCCCCATGTATCTAGATAAGTATTTCTTTCCCTTTGGTTTTACTGTTAAGTTTGCTTCATGTTAGTTAAAAAAAAGATACATAACAAACAAAAACAAAATAAAAAAATTTATCTTAGCTATATAATAGTAAGGTGTGATCTTAAAAATAAAAACAAAATAAAAAATGTGTGTCTAGTTTGATTTTTAAGAGCTAAATAAATAAATGAACTCTGAGAATGATCTCTTGCAATGGAAATAATGAATAGTTGCTCTGTCGTAAATCCTTTCAAGTACCTAGTTTTCAGCCTTGAATTCTCCCGAGTTTTGGATACGACTGTTTTGATATAAGAATTTACTCTGAACTTGAAACTCGTGGGTAGTATATGCTTGATCTAAGTCTAGGTAATTGACGGATATGATATGAGAAGGTCTGAGCTATTGTTTATCTTGTTCCAAGTAACACTAAAGTTCTGAAGATTTATCTTTTGAAAAACATAAAAATCCTACATGATGAGCTCATGTATGAAAAAACTTAAATTCCTACCAGAGCCATATATGATATTTAGATTAGAAAAACATCCACTTATATGCTGCTTGAATTGCATTGAGTTTAGTCAAGCTTTGTTGACCCTCATGAGAGGTTTGCCATGCTCTTAAAATCAAGATCACGTACACACCACCCAAATATGCACTAGTCCTACACTAGGGGTAGGCACAAGAACATGCCATTCCATCTAGATCCACCCAAAAAAAATTTACTCCTACACTAGGAGTAAACACCAAAAATATTCTTAATAGGATATGCACCAAACAAATGCTCCAAGTTCTTGTTGCTATCTGTCAAAAGTTCTGTTACAGAAAAGAAGCATATGGCTATGCAAAAGTTATTCATAAAAAAAGAAAGATAAAAAATAGATAAGTGTCCGATATATTTAAAACAATGGGTACTTAGATGTCCGCCCAAAAAAAGAGAAGAGATGAATAAGATAGCCTATTTTCTTGCAAAGTTATTTCTAAGTTTTAAGAGAGAGAGATATGTTTTCAAGGAGCATAGTAGAAATAGGTTAGCCACCAAATATATCCACAATACATCCATACATATGCACATCTTGATTTGATCGTATGACTCAACTCTCTTTAGATCCGAGGTTTGACTTTACAATATATGTATTGCAAGTATGCTCTTTTATGCTTTCTTCACTCCTATGAGCTCCACATAAGCTTTAGTTGTAGGAAGAGAGAAAGGCATAATATCATTATTGCCTTGGTGAGGATCTACAAATACCACATATGTTGAGAGACTTGAGAGTGTCATACAATGAAAGCTCTGAGTTTTATTTTGAAAACCTATAAAAACTCTAGAATAATGATTGAGTAAAGAACTTGAGATATAGTTGAAGGGGACCATGATGCCTAAGAGGGGGGGGGTGAATTAGGCAACTTAAAATTCTAACTCTAAACTATGGCCACTTTTTCTAATCCTAGCAAAACCTATGTAAAAGATAAACTATCTAAATGTGCACCTATGGTTTTGCTAGTATGTTGCTATCTCTACCGCAAAAGGAGAAATACAATCAATGTAAATGTGGAAGCTAAAGAGCAAGGTAGAGATATGCAAACTCCCGTCGATGACTCCGGTATTTTTACCAAGGTATCGAGAAGCGCGCAAGCTTCCCCTAGTCCTCGTTGGAGCCCCTCGCAAGGAATCCCTCACAAGGGCCAAGCTCCCGGTCGGGTAACTCCGTGGATAACCTTGGGCCTTCCCCACGCATAAGTGGGTCTCTGACGTGCCTTCCGACAAGCCTCTCCCGGATGCTCCCCGCCATCTTCACTGTCAAGCTTCCGGTCGAAACGCCGTGGAGCTTGTTCCCTCCGGTACACGATGGCGGCCACACCACAACCGCGGTTGGTGTGATCTCACAAGACTACAAGCCCCTCCAATGTACAACAATGGTGCGCGCAAGCACCGAGTGGTAAGAGATATGCAAACCTCACTAAACACTAGGCCTAAACCTAGAGCAAGCGCATAAGCGGTGGTCTAATCAACCTAAGCACTTCGTAAAGCACCTACGCTAATCACCTAATGAATCACTAAGCACTATGCAAGTAGAGATCACTAAAATGATGTATCAACACCCTTGATATGTTTCCTCAGCTCCACTCACCTCATTTGGCCGGTTGGGGGTTGTATTTATAAGCCCCACTAAGAAAGTAGCCATTGGGGATGAAATCCCGCTTTTCTGCTACTGACCAGAGGCTCAGGTCATCCTGATCGGACGTGTCCGGTCATCCCGACCGTTGGAGCCGTGATCCACTGATCGGACGCTGCCAGAGTTCGGTCACATGCCACCGGACGCGTTCGGTCGCAATTTCGCCGCTCTGGAACCTTTCTGTACTCGATCGGACGCTGTAGTTCTGCGTCCGGTCAATTTACTGCCAGCATCCAGTCCAACATCCGATCGTTGCTGCTGACGCCTACTGTAGTCGAGTCACTGATCGGAGCACCCGGTCAATCACCTTCCAGCGTCCGGTCACCTCTATGAGCTTGTATCTTCGCGATCTTGCGTCCGGCTTGGTTCCTATCTTCATGCTTGGACTTTGCTTGATATCTTGGGTCTTCTCTTGTGCTCCTAGGGTCTTGCTTATGGTGTTGATCATCGGATCATCATGTCACCTTCGTCCAAGTCACGTCTTGCACCCTATTGAACTACAAAACAATCACTTGCAAATTCATTAGTCCAATTTGGTTATGTTGGTCATCAAACACCAAAATCCAAAGTAAATGGGCCTAGGGTCCATTTTCCTTACAATAGTGCTTGACCTGATCATTCTGTCTTTCAATTGCTTAAGACCTAAGTGAAGGCTGAGAAGCCCCATGGTTGAAGGTAATATGGGTAAGTTTGAAAGTTAGATCGGTTTATTCTAATCTGGATGAGAATTCTTATTTGAACGCATGTGTACTTTTGAGGAATTGCGTTGATGTTTTCAAAATCCTTTACCTCCTGATCTATTTACTAAGTTTAGCTTTGCTAAGGGACAAGCAAAGGTTAGGCTTGGGAGAGTTTGTTGATGGTAGTTAACAACCATTATGAACCGTCAATATAACATGTATAAGGGCATAAATATAATCATCAATGAAGGTTTAGGGGTTTAAACTAATAAATTCCATGAGTTTTGATAAATCTGTATTTTCTGCAGGGTTTATCCAGAAAACCGTCAAGGTGGACCTACATGTCAGATTTAATTGCGCTTATCCGCAGCGAAACGAATACCAGAAGACTCTAGAAGACTTGGAAGGACTCCACACCAAAGCGGAGGGCGAGACGCCGCTAGGTGGGGCTAGCCCCACCTATTAGCCACCCGACCCCTGGGGCCCACCTGTCAGCCCCTCATTATTATGTCGGTTCTCCACCACCTCCTAGGTTCCATCTACGTCGTCCTTTAAGTCGGTTTGATCCAAGGGCTCACGTTGGACTCTCCGGCCTATATATATCAGCTCCTGCCCCCTGAGAGGCATAAGTCATTTGAGAAGACAGAAACCCTAATCATCCTCAGAGCTCCACCATATTCTAGGGCATACCTAGTTAGGCTAGGTCTAGAGAGAAGCAAGCAGGCTTCGCTTGGATTCCCGATCTTGTCAAGAGCGTGGTTTGGTATAATCTTTGTACCCCTCTCTTTTTTGTATCTCCATTACTTTTATATGCTAGTTACAATTGTTATGACAATATCAGTACTCATCTTATTCATGTTCTTCGTTATAATGTTCATGGTCTACTTTGATTATATGCTAGTATAGTTGAATTATCATTATGTTCATGCATAAGTTCGTATAGCGCTCACTCTAAGGATCCATGGGTGGGTGGTCGACATTGTGTTAGCGTGGTGCTTATACGTTGTTTACCTACGGATACACCCTATATTCTAGGTCATGTGGTAGATCACGGATGTGACACTCACGTTGAGTCCTTTGTAGTCCACTCCCCGAATATAGGCGCACGTAGGGTTCGATTACGAAGAAAGAGCAAGCTCTGTTTTTAATCTTCCTTAGTAATATCCCTTATGTGTAGATATGACTATGATCTAGCAATGATTACTAGGTATAATTGCACTAATCAATGTATGCTTTGACTTATAATTAAGAATGACTTAGAAATTATTCCTCTAAGATTCTACCTGACCATGCTAATGCCATAGAAAGGAGTACTCTGAGTGATTTATCATTATCATTGATCAATACTCATCATATATATATATATATCTTATCCTATGACTTACCCCTGTTATGAGTAGAATATTGGTTATGATTTACTTCTCTTTCAATAGTATAAGTTATCAATACATGTTCATGCTAGACCTTTTCTGTGGTAAAAATATAAATAACGATACATAGAAAACTCTCGGGTAAAATGCTACAATGGTATATTATCTGTGCACTTGTAGATTCCTTTCATATAAATATATATATTCATATCTATTCTTCCTAGTCACATAATTAATAAAGAACTGCTTAGTATTATTCTAGTAGTAATTCTATGTAGTACCAACAAGTATCTCTAATATCATCACTAGGGATGACAACCTAGTAAAATTAGGAGATATAGGTTTATAATAGGTGGCTATTTAAAAACAAGTGACATGTTAATAAATGCCAACATGCATTTCTAGCGCTGTTGCTAGGGACTAGATTTAAAACTCTGTTCTTAGTAGCGACGCTAATAAATATCAACACGCGGCGAGGGTGAGGTGACGTAGTCACTGCTTTACGAGGCAGAGGAGGTCATATCATGGCGAGGACGTGGCTCCGATGAGGAAGAAGAGGGACGCCCAGGGGAGGAGAGCTGGCCAGCATCAAGGTAGGCAAGGTAAGGATAGTGGACGCGATGAGGTGGTGGCGCTACACGTCGGTGTCCACGGTTCCACGGGGAAGGAGGCGCTGGGCTCAAAGTCGGCTGAAGGAGAGGTGGATGCGACGATGGAGCTACAGCTCGACATGGCTGTGGAGGACGATGTTGTGGTGGCAAGGCGCGTCCGTGAGGTCATGGCTTGACAATGATGGCGAGTTGCTCGGGTACGTCCGCGCGACAAAGGATACCGAGGGCTCACGGTGTTGGCTCGGTGGCATGGCACAGCGGGCGCCAGGCGGCGTTATGAAGGTGGACAGAGGCGAGGGTGGCGCGGTGGCTGGCTGTGGCAACGGTGGCGGGCGGAGCGGTAGCCATGGCCAACTTAGGGTTTGGTGCTGTGAGAGGGAGGAAGAGGAGTGGAGGAGTGCGGCGGTAGCTACGGGGAAAGGAGAAGGGAACGACAGCTGCGATGCATTTTATAGGGCACGTGCTAGGGTTCCATGAGGTGCCGGTGATCCTCATCTTCTGTACGGGACTGGGGACACGTGGTGCGCATCCTGCGGGCGGCAATACGGACGCCGAGGCGTGGTGCGGCATGGGTGCACATGTAGCGGCAGCGGTAGCTCTATGAGTCAGGAGCGCTCGCTAGGGTTTGGAGAGGTAGGGGCATGTAATGGGCTTATGGGGGCCAGGCGAGTACGCTGGCAGGCCTGTGGGGGCTAGAGGCGGGCTCAGCAGGCTATGGCACTGAGCTACTGGTCCGCGTGCTTGGCGAGGAGCAGGCGAGCGGCCTGCTAGGCTAAGTGGGGGAAGAGGGGGAGCTGGGCTGGCAGGAGAGGAGAAGGGAGAGAGGGCCGATTGGGCCAAAAGGGGAGGTGGGCTGATTGAGAAGGGAAAAGGAAAAATGGATCTTTCCTTTTAAGAGTCAAGGACTTTTGTGATGGAATTTAATAGAGATTTGATATAAATCAATAAGGGATTCAAGAGGAACTTTGCTATGGATTTGTGCACTCCAAACTCCAAGCAATACTCAAACTCAAACCAACTTAAGAACATAGGCACACAACCACAATCAATTCTATATGATGCAGCGATTTACTAGCAAGCTCTCCTAGGTTCAGTTTAGGTTTGACCTAGCGACTACATGCTCCACATATTGTAGGAAATTTTTTAAAAAGCACACATTTTTTGTTGCTCAAAAACCCGGGTTGTTACACGGATGCGTTGCGCGCCCATCCCCTGTGAGCAGACGGTGCTAAATGACTGCGAGCAGCGATGCTGGAGTAGCAGCATCAGGGCTGCACCGACGGGCATGAGTCTGGGCCATGAGCAAGCATTGGAGAATCGCAGGAGGATTGTGTCGCTATTGCACCGACAACCTCCATGCACTGTCACCGACCTTTGCGTCGGCGGCGAGCTCCGCAACAACGAGCATCCTTTCGTCCAAGTAGCAATGTGACATTGTGCTAAAAGCATGTGTTGCAAGCGTATGTTTCTAGTGTTTTAGATGTTTTATCTTGATGTTGCAAAAGTAGATCGGGATGTTGCATATGTTGCAAGTATTTTAGAGGTATGATGCAAGCGTCTGTTCTCAATGTTCTATCTGTTTCTAACGTATATTATGTTTCACACATATATTCCAAGTGTTTTATCCGTATGTTGCATATGTTTGCAATGATTTTCAAGTATTTCTAGATGTTTTTGTAAGTGTTTTGGATGCATGTTTCATATATTTCAGCTGTCTTCTTTTGTATGTTGCAGGTGTTGTATCTGGATGTTTCAAAAGTAGATTGGGATGTTGCACATGGGATACGTGGAGGAAGTGGGAGAGGGTGCGCGGCATGGGCGCTCTAAACACAGATGCATGTGGGCGATGTCCGGGCAGTGTGGGTCCCATGTGGTTGCACGGAAACAAAGTGCAGCCGCGGGCGTCCGTCGGATGTACGGGCGCTAACAGTTTCGTATTTGTATCATGAGACATAAATCAGACTTTGGCCAAAATTAGAAGATGTTAATTTTTCTGCTCTAAGAGCAAGTATAATAATAGGCCGTAAGCTGGTTAAATGTTGAGGTGGAGGAGAAAAGAGAGGAGAAAGAGGAGAAATAGGTTGTAAGATTGCAGCCAGCTTGGGCACAAGAATGAAAAAACACTATGTGAGAGAGACAGCGGGCCATGTATTAATAGTGAAGAGTTAACTACTATATGGGAGTGGGGGACCAATACCAGGGTACCCGAAGAGGAGGAGCTAATAACCATCAATGTTAATTCATCCAAGCGGTTAATGGTGCGACTACAGGTCTTGCCGACCCCAAGGTTCGCAAGCTCCACCTCGCCCGGCCTCTGAGGGCTGGTTCCGCCTCGCCCGACCTCTGAGGGCTAGCTTCGCCTCACCCGACCTCTGAGGGTAGGGCTTTGCCTCACCCGACCCTTGGGTCCGTGCTTTTCCTCGCCCAACCCTCGGGTCCAAGCTCTGCCTCGCCCGACCCTTGGGTCCACGCTCCGCCTCGCCCGACCCTTGGGTCCAAGCTCCGCCTCGCTTGACCCTTGGGTCCGTGCTCTGCCTCGCTCGAGCTCTGAGGGCCGTTTCCGCCTCGCCCGACCCTTGGGTCCGCGCTCCACCTCGCCCGACCCTTGGGTCCAAGCTCGGCCTCGCTCGACCCTTGGGTCCATGCTCCGCCTCGCCTGACCCTCGGGTCCAAGCTCCGCCTCGCCCGACCTTTGTGGGTAGGGCTCCACCTCACCCGACCCTCGGGTCCATGCTCTGGATTGCCTAACCCTTAGGTCCACGCTCCACCTCACCTGACCCATGGGTTTGGGCTTCGCCTTTCCTGAGCCTTGGGATTGCGCTCTGCCTCGCCTGACCCCAAGGCTGGAGGCTCCGTCTCGCCCGATGAGGACCCATACCACCACCAACCACTCTAGGTCCAAGCGTATGGGTCTAGGTCAAAGCTCTGACACCAGGGAAGTGACTGTCATGCCCTGATATAACCCATGGCTATGACAGGCCATACCTGGGGACTCACATCAAGAACAACATTGGGCGTACTGGTACTGTTATGCCTAACCCTCATACAAACATTGATAGACGCGTCAGTTCACCACGATGTCCGCCAGGACGGAGTGGAGCACCACGACCGAGAGACGATGCCTGCAGCGCTAGTGACAGACAAGACCGTGACGTGGAGTTATCCCTGTTGACGTCTACTGGGTCGGCGGGACCCACGTTAAGGAAAAGAAGGACACGTAGATCCTAGAGGACTTCTCCATCTCATTCCCCTCTTTTCTCTTTGCTATAACCCTGCTTTCCATTGGCCTATAAAAGGGAAAGTAGGGTATCCCATTAAGGGGACCGATCCCGCATCCGAACACATCTGAGCTAAACTCAAATCCGAACCGATCGGAACTCATCGCAACACACCACCAGAGACTTGGGACCCGTCCCTCTCTCGACTATTTGTAACCCCTACTATGAACTTTCAGTGCTAGTAACATGAGCAGCAGCAATGAACTGGACGTAGGGACATTCTGCCCGAACCAGTATAAATCTTGTGTCCTCTTAGCACACCATCTGGGCCAGACACGCAATATTAGAAATTTACTTGTTGGTGGCAACTCGAAATACCGACAGTTGGCACGCCTGGTAGGGGACTTTTGCGTGTCTCGACATCCACACCAGGCCTCGGATGGCTAGTCACGACCTCAGTTGGGTCCCAGGCGTGCACGTGCACTTTGGGGACCTAGACTTCATCATCATGGTGGAGGGAGAGTTGGCAATGGTTCCTGCCACCGTCTGACCTCTCCATTCCGCCAGCCTCAACGCAATTGCTGAGGCGCTTGAGGAGCTGTAGCTACATGCACCGGAGGCCCACGCCCTCAGCAGCAACCAGCTTCTTGACTTCGACTATGGGAGGTTAGAGCACCAGCTCGACGCCTCCCTAGGACCCCAGCAGTCCCAGGAGGACCTATGCTATCTCACCTTCTCGTTCGCCAATGTCATGGCACAACTTGCTGGAGGGGAGCCGCTCTCTTTGGAATACCTCATCCGAAGCGCCCCGACAGTGCTCCCGTTCAGTCTCCGCAGCGCCACAGAGACCGATGGCCACCCTATGGCGCAACACATGCCTTTATCCCCCATAAACGATGGGTTCATGGGTATGACCGAATATGTCATGGAGTCTTTCCACGACCTTCTCGTAGGAGAATCGGAGTCGCCCTCCAGCTCTGACTCTAGCAGGGGGAGTCATCACCCCTCCTATGAGTGTTTCATGGCAGGTACCCCAAGGGACACGTTGAAAGCATCCACGAAGAGGAGGCTACCCTGACAAATGACCTCGACAACGAGGTCGAGGGGGAGACAGGGGCCCCACCCCACCTACAGGTGGAGCAGCTAAAGGCCTGGCACCTAGAGCTCGAGGAAGCATGACTCTAGCTCGAGCAGAATGCGCGGAGCTCGATCAGGAGATCGAGCGCCATGGAGACTGTGGGCATGGGTGCACCATGGCCCACAACGTGAACTAGAGCATCATCATGGATGATAAAGCCCTCCCACACTTCGCCCGAGTGAGCCAGAACATCGCTGCTGTGGCAGCCTTGCTCCGTGGGCTTCCGGGGCCCACAATGCCCGAGGATCGTTGGGCGCAATGCTAGATTCGCATGGTGCTTGAGCGTGTGGCAAAACAGCAAGTCGAGAGCTCACGATCTTAGTGACGTGAGCTCAATGCCAGCCAGCGCACGCCCTTAGAGCAACCCAACAAGGACATGTCAGTCCTCCAGGCGCCCCAAGGTGACAGGCAGCGCACCGTGGTCCCGGTGCATGAGCGTCTTGACCACAACCGTGATGCACGTGACACCCTCAATGCCCGCAGATGTACCCGCGATGATCCAAGAGAGGGAGCTAGCCATGGCTATCACCCACGTTGTGGCGGACGCTACGATAGTGGTGAGGACTAAATCCCGAGCCCTGGCCTATAGGGGCCTCAGGCCTTAGGCTGACACATCCTCAACGCCGCCTTCCCAACAAGGTACATGCCACCAACCAACATCCTAAAATACTCTAGGGAAACGAACCCTAGACTATGGCTCGAGGATTATCAGCTTGCCTGCCAAGCCGGTGGAGCAGATAATGATCATTTCATTATCCGCAACCTTTCATTGTTCTTGGCCGATTCGACGCGAACATGGTTGGAACACCTTCCGCCCAACAGAAATCCAAAGTTGGGTGGACCTAAAAGAGATCTTTGTGGGGAACTTCTAGGGTACATACAAGCACCCTAGGAGCCCATGGGATCTCAAGAACTACCGATAGAAGGCTAGAGAAACCCTTCGTAGGTATATTCGGCGCTTCTCCCAGCAGTGCAACATGCTGCCTAACATCACTAACACCGACGTTATAGGAGCTTTCCTATCTGGGACCACATACAAGTCCCTGGTTCACAAGCTAGGACGTAAGGGCCCGCAAACCACCAAGGAGCTCCTCAACAACGCCACCAGCCACGCCTCGGGCGAGGAGGCAGTTGGAGCGATATTCGACCACCTCAAGGGCAAGGCAAAATGGGACGAGGACACCGGCGAAGGCGCCTCCAACCATCCCATCAAGAGGAAGAACAAGCAGCAGCATGAGGGCTCGCTCATGGCTGCCACCGACTATAGGGGGGTCGGAAGCCCATGGAGGGCACCCTGTACCACTTTGAGAAACTACTCGAAGGGCCATGCCCGAATCATGCCTTCCCCATCAAACATCTGTACAAGGATTGTGGCCTCATGAAGCGGTTCTTATCCAGAGGTTCCAACAAAGGGGAGCATGGGAAGGACCTCAAGCCGACCGTGGATGACACCGAGGGGAGGGATGGTGGCTTTCCGATGCTGGATGGCTGCCTCATGATCTTTGGAGGGTCGGTGGCCTATGACTCCAAGTGTCGCCAGAAGCTCACGCGCCGCAAGGTCTATACAGCCGAGGCGGCCAAGCCTACCTTCCTCCGATGGTCGGAGTCCGCTATAACCTTTGACCAGACCGACCACCCAGAGAGCGTCCCACAACCAGGAAGATACCCGCTCGTGGTCGACCCGATCATCGGCATGAAGCGGCTCACCAAGGTACTGATGGATGGAGGCAGCGGCCACAACATCATGTACACCAAGACGCTCGACGCTATGGGCATCGATCGAGTGTGCATTCGACCAACCAGAGCACCTTTCCATGACATCGTGCCTAGAAAGCAGGCCATGACACTTGGGCAGATCGATCTGCCCATCACCTTCGGGGGTCCGTCCAACTATAGGACAGTGACCCTCACCTTCAGAGCTTACCACTCCATCTTGGGACGACCATGCTATGAGAAGTTCATGGCTGTCCCCAACTACACCTACCTAAAGCTAAAGATGTCGGGCCCAGGCAGGGTCATCACCATTGACACCTCCTTCCAGTGTGCCTACGAGTGCGAGGTTGAGTGCTGCGATCACACCGCAGCAATCGTCGCCTCTGGAGAGCTTATAGCCATCAGGAAGGAGGTCATCGAAGAAGCAACTGACCCCAAGCGGTCAGTCGGGTCTTTCGAGCTAGTGGAGGGCGCCAAAAAGGTCCTCATAAACTCTAGCAACACCGAGGGCAAAGTGGTGCTCATTGGCACCATGCTTTCCTCCAAATAGGAAAGCGCGCTCGTTGGCTTCCTACGCGCCAACAGAGACATCATTGCATGGAAACTCTCGGACATACTGAGCATTCCGAGGGAAGTCGCCGAGCATGCCTTGAAGATCCACCCAGGCTCCAAGCCGGTGAAGCGATGCCTGAGTTGCTCCGATGAGGGGAAACGCAGGACCATCGGCGAGAAGATCACGAAGCTTTTGGTGGCTAGGTTCATCAAGGAAGTGTACCACCCCGAGTGGTTAGCCAATCCCATTCTTGTACAAAAGAAGAGTGGGAAATGGAGGATGTGTGTTGACTACATGGGTATCAACAAAGCATGCCCAAAGGATCCGTTTCCTTTACCACGCATAGACCAAGTAGTCGACTCTACCTTAGGGTGCGAAACCTTTTGCTTCCTTGATGCATACTCCAAGTACCATCAAATCATGATGAAAGAGTCCGACCAGCTCACGACATCTTTCATCACCCCCTTCAGATCGTTCTGCTATGTCATGATGTTGTTCGATCTAAAGAACGCTGGGGCTACGTACCAGCGTTGTATGCTCAAGTGTTTTAGGGCTATGTAGATGACATCGTGGTCAAGTCCAAATGGGCTGACTAGCTCATAGCCAATCTTGAGCAAACCTTCGCAAAACTCCGAGCAAATGGCATTAAGCTCAACCCCGAGAAGTGCGTTTTTGGGGTCCCGAGGGGCATGCTGCTTGGTTTCATCGTCTCCGAGCGTGGCATCAAGGCCAACCCAGAGTAGATCTCGGCCATCACAAGGATGGGTCCGATTTAGAACATAAAGGGGGTATAGCGAGTTACAGGGTGTCTCACTGCACTTAGCCGCTTCATCTCGTGCCTCGGCGAATGAGGTCTCCCCCTTTATCAACTTCTAAAGAAGGCCGGCCACTTTGAATGGACGTCTAAGGCCCAGGAGGCACTTGACATGGTCAAGCAGCTTCTAACGAAGGCCCCGATCCTAGTTCCTCTGATCGATGGAGAACCCCTTCTGCTCTACATCGCGGCCACCATGCAAGTGGTTAGCGCCGCCCTGGTAGTGGAGCAAGAAGAAGAGGGACACGCCCTCAAAGTACAATGCCCCATGTACTTTATTAGCGAGGTCCTATTCGATTCTAAGACCCGCTACCCCCAAATCCAGAAGCTCTTGTACGCCGTCCTCATCGCTGAGAGGAAGCTACACCACTACTTCGAGTCACATCCGATGACGGTCATGACATCCTTCCCCTCGGCGAGGTCATCCAAAACTAGGATGCCATGGGAAGAATCGTGAAGTGGGCACTCGAGCTGATGAGTCAGAGCATTACGTATGCCACTTGGACGGCCATCAAGTCCTAGGTGTTGGCTGATTTCATTGCAGAGTGGACCGAGGTCCAAATGCCACCAGCGGTCGTCGACCAAGAGTACTGGACGATGTACTTCAAAGGAATACTGATGAAGAAAGGCGCCGGCACAGGGCTGGTCTTCATTTCGCCCCTAGGGGTATGCATAAGGTACATGGTCTGTATCCATTTCCCCTCCTCCAACAATGTGATCAAATATGAGGCGCTCATCAATGGCATGTGCATTGCCATCGAATTGGGCATCCGACGCCTTGATGTCCATGGCGACTCCTAGCTGGTCATCGACCAAGTCATGAAGGAGTTGAGCTGCCACAACACCAAGATGGTTGCATATTGCCGAGAAGTCCATCAGCTGGAGGACAAGTTCGACAGCCTCGAGCTCAACCACATTCTGAGGCATCTCAACGAGGCAGCCGACGTGCTGGCAAAAGCGGTGTCTGGCCGAAAGCTGGTGCTAATGGGTGTCTTCGCCATTGATCAACACAAGCCCTCGGTTCACTACGAGGAGCTAGAACAAGCCAGTGATGGGACGTCCGCCATGGGCTCAGGGGCTGACCAATCGTCGACTCTATCCGACCCTGAAGTCATGGAGCTCGAAGAAAACCCAGCGATAGAGCCTGACCCTCTGGTTGACTGGAGGACACTCTACCTCGACTACCTCCTCCATGAGGCGCTGCCGACGGAAAAGATGGAGGCTCGACGGCTCACGCGTCACGCCAAGTCCTTTGTTCTTATTGAGGGCAAACTCCACAAGCGAAGCCATGCCGGGATCCTACAGCGCTACATCCCCATCGAATAGGGGAAGCATTTGCTGAGTGATATCCACGGTGGGGTCTGTGGTCACCATGCCATGCCTAGAACCCTGGTTGGAAACATGTTTCGACAAGGCTTCTACTGGCCGACCGTAGTAGCCGATGCCGAGCAGATTGTGCGCACCTGCGAAGGGTATTGGTACTACGCTCGGTAGACTCACCTACCGGCCCAAGTGCTCTAGACAATCCCCATCACATGGCCGTTCACGATCTGAGGGCTCGATCTGGTTGGGCCTCTCAAAAGGGTGCCCGGGGCTACACCCACTTGCTTGTCACCGTAGACATGTTTACAAAGTGGATAGAGGCTCAGCTGATCTCCGTGATCAAGTTTGAGCAAGTTGTGCTGTTCTTCCTCAACATCATCAATCGCTTTGGAGTCCCGAATTCCATCATCACGGACAACGGCACACAATTCACCAGAAAGAAGTTCCTTCGATTCTGTGATAAATACCACATCCGGGTCGATTGGGCCACCGTGCCACACCCTCGCATGAACAGGCAGGTCGAGCGTGCGAACGGCATGGTCCTACAGGGCCTCAAGCCTAGGATCTTCAACCGGTTGAGCAAGTTTGGTGGACAATGGGTCGCCGACCTTCCCGCGGTGCTCTAGACCCTGAGGACGACCCCCAGCCGAGCTACCGACTACACACCATTCTTCATGGTCTATGGTTCTGAGGCTATCCTCCCGACCGACCTTGACCATGGAGCACCAAGGGTCAGGGTGTACGATGAACAGGGATCCAAGGCGTCCCTCGAGGATGCCATGGAGCAGCTAGATGAAGCGCACGATGTTGCCCTCCTCCGCTCGGCTAAGTACCAGCAAGCATTGTGCCGGTACCATAGTCATCGAGTATGGGGTTGGGCCTTCAATGTTGGAGACCTGGTCCTCCTCCTCGTTGTAGGGTCGAGATGATGACTAGAGGGGGGGTGAATAGTCATTTCTAATTTTAATCATGCCGACTAACCGAAACAAATGCGGAATTACAACAATCGGTCTAGCCAAGACTACGACCCTCTATCGAAGTTCACAAGCACCTTATAAAGATCCTAATTTGGCAACAAAGGTGTCGGGCTAGTTAGAGCTCACCTATCCAATTCTAGGTGCAAGGTCACACAAACCTATGCCACTAGTACTTTGCACACCGGGGAGCTCCTACACAATTCTAGTAAGCAAAAGCACAAAGCTCCGAAGCTCACTAGCAATGCTCAATAACAAGGTAACCAATGTCAAATTAGAGAGCGCAATTACTTAGCTACACAAACTAAGCAATGTAACTAATAAGGTTACACAAACCAAATTAGCCACGCAAGGGAGCTACTTCTATGCTACACAAGCAAGAAGGTAACTAGTGAGCTACACAAGCTAACTAATTACAAGAGCAACTACACAAGCACAATATGAAAGTAATTACATGCTTGTATAAGGGGATTGCAAACCAACGGGAAGAACAATGTTGAAACGGTGATTTTCTGCCAAGGTTCATGTGCTTTCCAACACGCTACGTCCCATTGTGTCGACCACTCACTTGGTGGTTCGGTGGCTAATTGGCATCACCCGCTAAGCCCGCACATCGGGCACTGCAAGAACCTACCCCAAAAGTGAGGGTAGCTCAATGACATGCTCAACTAGAGTTGCTCTTCGTGGCTCCCGCGGGGCAAGCACAATGCCCCTCACAAAGCTCTTCTCTGGAGCACCGCACAAGCTTCTTGCGGGATTCGATAGAGACCACCACCAAGCCATCTTGGAGGTGGCAACATCCAAGAGTAACAAGCACCATCGACTTGCAAGATGACCACCTAGTGCCACTCGATGCAACATCACCATGCAATCGCACTAGAATCGCTCACTCACTCAATCGGATGAACACTATCAAGCTAGAGTGAGTTAGAGGGCTTCCAAGCACTATCAAGCATGGACACAAAGTGCCCAAGGTGCTCAACCTCAGCCATGGCTGAGACCACCTTCTATTTATAGCCCCACGGGCTAAACTAGCCGTTACCCCTTCACTAGGCAAAACTCAGGATGATCGAACGCGCCGATCATATCGACCAGACGCACCATGCCAGTGTCCGGTCATGCTACGCCGTCCACGTGTCGCTTTGCGTTCAACTGGAGCCGCCCGATCTCAACGGTAACTTCGTGCGCCAACGGTTAAGTTGTGACAAGACGCAGCATAGTGAGGATGACCGGACGCTGCTACGCCTGAGTCCGATCGTTTCCAGAGAGCTCCCCGAGCCTCTGTTTTGTGACCGAACGTGTTCGGTCCACCATGACTGGACATAAACTAGTGTCTGATTAGTTCTGCGTCCGCACGCCTAACTCCAGCGCCACCCACGTCACCATATGTCACACGCAACCGGACGCGTCTACTCCTGCATGACCGAACACAGACCAGCCAGAGTCTGGTCATTTCCAGAGAGCTCCCCGAGCCTCTGTTTTGCGACCAAACACGTCCGCTCCAGCACAACCGGACGTAGCACCCGAGTCTGGTCATTCTCTCACTGCCATGCGTCACTGCTGTTCCTCACGCCACCACGTCAGTGTGCGTTAGCACTGACCAGACACAGGCCATGAGCGTCCGGTCGCTCTTTGCTCCATCGTCTGGTCACAAGACCGAGATTGCGTGCTCACTGCTGCTGCTGACCGAATGCACTGGTCCTGCTGAGGCTAGCGTCCGGTCACTCACAGTGACCCCTTCTCACCTCCGTTTCATTGCCGAGTTGATCCACATCAACTCCAACTTCATCTCCTTTGTAAATGTGCCAACACCACCAAGTGTACACCACCATGTGTATGTGTGTTAGCATTTTCACAATCATTTTCCAAAGGATTAGCCACTCAACTTGCCACGCCACTCTATCCTAGAGATGATGTAAAGTTAGATCACTCAAGTGGCACTAGCTAATCGATATGCAAACAAGTTTGCCCCTCTTGATAGTATGGCCATCTATCCTAAACCCGGTCATCAACTTCTCTACACACCTATAACCAGTGAAATGAAATGCCCTAGGTTATACCTTTGCCTTGCGCATTCCATTCCATCTCCTCCAATGTCGATGCAACACATGCACCAACATGATCAACAATGATATGATCCACTTCATATCATCACGTGATTATATTGGTTCATCGATCTTGACTTCACTTGGTTTTCACCATTGCCTTTATTCATTGGCGCCAAGTCTTGCTCAAGCTTCACCGCCACATGGTCCATCACTCCAAAGCCTCTGACTTGCCCTTCACTCTTGCAACTGTTCCATCAAGCCAAGTCTTGTCATGATCTTCTCCACCTTGATCACATGACTCAATGTCATCTCTCATGTGCAGTGAGCTCCTTCATCAACACATGTGTGAGCTTTGCAACATCTCCGAGCCATTTCCACCTTCATGGCATATGTTGCTCACACACATGTACCTATGGACTAATCACCTGTGTATCTCACATAAACATAATTAGTCCACCTAGGTTGTCACTCAATTACCAAAACCACACAAGGACCTTTCACTCATCCAGAGCAGCAAGGACCGCCACAAGCTCTCCGCCATGGGAGGGACCGTATGTCATCATGGAAGTGCTCCGGCCAGGCGCCTACAAGCTCAAGACCATCGACGGTGAGGTCTTCGCTAATGCCAGGAACATCGAGCAGCTATGTCGCTTTTACCCTTAATAAACACACAATTTCTCTTATCAATTTCGTTATCGAACTCCCCAATCTTTTGTGACACCTGACCCTAGCAACAACAAGGGGTCGGGCCTCACTCGGGGGCTAATAAGAGCGTACCTATCCGGAAGACACTCTATGCCTGACCTTCTCTCACGTTAAGACCTAGAAGCGAAGTTTGCAGAAATAAACGCTGAGTAAAACTGGGCAGACTGCGAGAAACCTACGCCTCGGTGGCTACGGCGTCTTTGCTCACCAGCGTGACCAGAGTTTTTTTTCCACACCCTGGGCTTTTCGGCCTTAGCCACGGAAAGGGTCGGTATGCGTTTAATAGTTTGTTCGCCTGGCAAACACTTCTCCGTGCCAGACCCCCTATCATGTTAAGACCTAGGAGCTAGGGTTGCGGGAACAAACTCTGAGTATAACTGGTCAGATTGCGAGAGACCTACGCCTCGGTGGCTACGGTGCCTTTGCTCACCAACGTAATCAGAATTTGCTCACCCGCCCCCTGAGCTTTACGACCTCAATGACGGAAAGGGTCGAAATGCACTAACCTTTTTATACAAAAAGGGGAGAAGGGCAAAAAACTATTTTGCTATAACGAAATTTAAGAGCTTGTCCATTTATTACAAGTTCTCCGCCTAGCTTATCTGCCCAACTAAATTTTTGCGCGGGATGTTCTCATCCTCTATCTCTGCAGGTAAGTCTTGTCTCAGCGGGTAACACAAGTCGATCGGACGGCTCGACCACTGCCGATAAACGGGTAGGGAGTAGCAGGATGCCCCACGTGGGTTATGCCGACCCCGTCACGAACGACGAACTTGGATCCCGCTCAATCATATCCGGTAAGAGCTCCCTGAACCCATCACTCTTACCATCGAGGTAAATCCTTTGCTAGGTCGATCGAACGGCTCAAAGCCGCTGCCGAGAGATGGGTCACCCTTACTTTACGTGCATTAATTTTGCTACTGAGCCTCCGACCCCTCCTCACGTTAAAAAACTAGAGGCAAGGTGTGCAGAGACAAGCACTGAGTAAAGTTGGTCCGACTGCAAGACACCTACGCCCCGATGGCTACGATGTCTTTGCTCACCAGTGTGTTCAGAGTGTTTGTCCCCGCACCTCGAGCTTTAGCCTCCACCTTCTCAGGAAGGGTTTGGAGGGGCCCACCTGTGGAATCTCCATCAAGGAGAGACCGGCAGGTTGCCCAGGTCAGTCGGACGGCTCAGGACACTGTTGAGAGACGGGTATGGAAAAGTGGGATGCCCCATACAGGTTACACCGGCTCCATCACGGACGTTGGACCTAGACCCCACATGGACATATCTGGTAAGAGCTCCCCAAACCCGTCACTCGAGCCATCGAGGTAACTTTACTGATTCCCACCTTTTCTTTTCCATTGCATGATCATTCATTCATCCATACTCATGCATGTATTCATACATTCATTCATGCATTCACTCATTCATCCATTCATCCATACATTCATCCCATATATCCAAGCATTGCATATGCAATTGCTGCATCACAACGCTTCGCGTTGTGTCACGAAGCAGTAGTCATCTCATTTGATATGAGCGGCGACCGACCGAGGTTCGAAGGCCGGCCCACGAAGGGCTCAATGCTGCCTCGCATCAAACAGAGCCAGGGGAGAAAAACCAAAATGAGCCCTAGAGGCCTTGCCCGACCCCACTCAGAAGCGGACAGGGACATCTTGACCTTTCTCATTCGATCCTAACCTTGAGCCAAGCCCACAGAATCTCCATCGAGGAGAGGCCAACAGGCCACCCGAGCCCATTGAACGGCTCGGGCATCTACCGGGAGGCGGGTTAAGGAGTAGTGGAATGTCACATGAGGGCTATGTTGACCCCATCAGCGGATGACAGACCCAGATTCCACTCGAACATGCCTGTTAGCGAGCTCACCGAGCACGACACTCGAGCCATCGAGGCAAGTGATGTTAGCTTAGCCCCTCTAGTTGCAAAAACCAAGGACGGGGTGACGCATGAAACACAGCCGACCCCTATCGAACCCCATGGGGCTCGGGAGCTTGGGCCGCTGAAAGCTCTAGTTTGGTTTTGGTGAAATGATGAAACCCTAAGTGCTAACCTAGTTTATCAAAGTGATTATGAGATAGGTAGCACTACTCCAAGTGATTAAGCATGTGAAGATCATGACATGATGATGGTGATAGCATGGTGATGATCAAATGCTTGGACATGGAAAAGGAGAAAGAAAAACAAAATGCTCAAGGCAAAGGTGAAATTGATAGGAGCTTTTTGGTTTAGTGATCGAGACACTTAGAGAGTGTGATCACATTTAGGATCGATAGCCATACTATTAAGAGGGGTGAAACTCATATCCAAATGCAGTTATCAAAGTGCCACTAGATGCTCTAACTCATTGCATATGCATATAGAATCTAGTGGAGTGCTAACACCCTTGAAAATGTTTGTGAAAATATGCTAACACACATGCACAAAGGTGATACACATTGTGTTTAGCACTTGGGAGCAAGGGTTCAAAACTTCACCGGCGGACAGAAAAGACAGGGTTTCACAAAGTGCACCGGACGCTGGTTACGCAGTGACCGGACGCTGGGTCCTGCATCCGATAAGTGGCGCGCAGTGAAGGCCGCCCTCGGTCTCTTGACCGGACACAGGTGACCGGACACAGGTTGAACACTGTTCAGCATCCGGTCGTGCTGATGTGGTGGCTCACAGAGGAGACAGTGAGTGATCAGACACTAAGCGACTCTAATTGGTGGTGACCGGACGCGTCCGATCACGAGTGGTACCTTACAGGAAATGACCGGACGCTGAGGTCCTACGTCCGGTCACTTTCAAGCAGCGCATCCGATCACAACTTAAATGTACTGATGACCATTGAGATCGGGCTATCAGTATTTGAAGCAGGGGCCACGTGGCTTGCATCGCACGACCGGACACTAGGGTCCTACATCTGGTCGATCTGACCGGCGCGTCCAGTCACCCCGATTTTTAGTGAACAGAGGAGCCAGCAGCTCTACTCGTGGGGGCTCTCTATTTAAGCCCCATGGCTGGCTCAAGCTCACTCTCTTAGCCATTTGCATTGACATAGCAACCTTGTGAGCTTAGCCAAAGTTCTCCCACTTATCTCCATCATTGATTCATCATCTTTGTGAGATTGGGAGAGAATTCAAGTGCATTACTTGAGTGATTGCATCTAGAGGCACTTGGTGTTTGTGTTTCGCTATCAGATTTGCTTGTTGCTCTTAGTGGTTGCCACCACCTAGATGGCTTGGTGCAGCGGAGGAGAATTAGCACGAGTTGGTGATTGTTCGTGGTCATCTCTGGTAATTGTGAGGGGACTTGTGCCTTCCCCGGCGGAGAGCTAAAAGGTAACCCTAGTGGATTGCTCGTGTCATTGAGTTACCTCACTTGTGGGTAGGTTCTTTCGGTGTTCAATTGTGTGGACGAGGTTCGTGCAACACCTCTTAGCCGCCGAACCACCAAGTTTTGATCGACACAATAGGGACATAGCGTGTTGGCAAGCACGTGAACCTCGAGAGAAAATTGGTTGTCTCTTGCCCTTTGGCATTCTCCCGGTGATTGAATTATTATTCATCTTATGATTGGTTCACTCCTCTATACGGCGGTATAATCACCTTACTTACTCATTTACATACCCGCAAACTAGTTGTAGTAAGCTCTTTAGTGTAGCTAGAATTGAGAGCTTGCTTTGTAGCTAAAGTTCATCTAGTGGAGCTCTTTAGTGTAGCAAGTGTGAGAGCTCTTAGTGAGTAGTGACTTAGCAAATTGTGTGTCTAGTGATCATAGTAACTAGAATTGTTGGATAGGTGGCTTGCAACCCTTGTAGAGCTAGAGCAAGTTTGCATTTCGCTATTTGTCATACTAATCAAATTGCTCTAGTTGGTTTATAGATTTTTAAATAGGCTATTCACCCCCTCTAGCCATATTAGGACCTTTCAGCCGCCCAACCCTAAATTGGGAGACTGAGGTTCGAAGGCCGGCCCGCAAAGGGCCCAAGGCCACCTCACGTCGAACAGGGCCAGGGGAGAGAACGCAGATGAGCCCCAGCGGCCTTTGCCCGACCTGCTTAAAAGTGGACAGGGTCATCTCAACCTTCTCGTTCGATCCTAACCTCAAGCCAAGCCCACAGAATCCCCATTGAGAGGAGGCCATCAGGCCACCTGAGTCGCCCTCTGGAACGGCTCAGGCATCTGCTGGAAGGCGGGTTAAGGAGCAGTGGAATGCCACAAAAGGGCTTTTGCTGACCCCGTCACAAACGACAGACCCAGATTCCACTCGAACATACCCGTTAGCAAGCTCACCGAGCGCGTCACTCGAGCCATCGAGGCAAGTGACATTAGCTCAATCCCTCCGATTGCGCAAACCACGGATAGGGCGACGATCACAAAGATGAGCCGACCCTTGACCAGACCCTGCTACGCGTAGGGGCTCGAGGAAAGTTGGACTCACAAGGAGACCGAGCACGCGGTCGCAGAACGATGGCTCAGATCCTAGGGAGGGGGTGTGCACGAAAGCAAGAGACGTTTTCTCCTACTAGTTTCGCTATCCTCTCCTCGACCTTTAGTGACACCCGACCCCAGCAATGGCAAGGGGTCAGGCCTCATTCGGGGGCTGATAAGGGTATACGTACACCCTTTCCGAAATAGTCGCCACGCCCGACACCCTTCCTCACGTTAAACCTAGTAGCAAGGTCTGCGGAAATAAACGACTAAGCAAGGCTGGTCGGACGGCGAGAAACCTATGCCCCAGTAGCTATGGCACTCTTGCTTACCATTGTGATCAGAGTTTCCCTCCTACACCTCGAGCTCTACGGTCTTAACAAATGGAAGGGTCGGGACGCACCAAAACAAAAGAACAGACTTGGTCAAATGAAACAAAATGACATGTTTGTTTAAGCGTTACAAAAAGGTCGGCACCTATCCTCTGATTACAAAAGTGATCAACCTATTGAACTAACTAACCCCTCTGGGGGAGAACTATACTTTTGATCCTGTCTGCCAGGTCCTATGAAAGGGGAGCCACCGCTGTCTCCATCTCCTCTAGCTCATGGGCCTCATAGCCAGGCGCGAAGCCATGGCTCATCGCCTCTAGGTTGATGCTATCCCCATAATGAGAACAAGCAATCGCAAAGGATTGATTAACCCCAGCGTGAAGGGCGTTCCTCTCAAGGTGGCGCACCCGCGCTGTGATCTCGACAGCATGGGCCATGAGCAAACTAGCCCCCTCTGACCGCACCACCTCCAGGTCATCGCAGACCACTCTGAGGGTGGCGCTCAGGATACCGAGCTCATCGCTCTTCTCCTAAAGATTCCTCCTTGCCTCAGCGAGGTCCACAGCCAGCCCGGCAGAAACACTTTTGGCCTCCAGCTTCTGGGCCATCATGTTCCCAAGCTCAGCCTAGAGGGAGATGACCTTCTGATGCGCATTGTCAAGCTCTTGGCAGGCCTAGTCACAATCTCGGAGAGCCTGGTCGCGCTCCTCGTGAGCCATGCCACGCTCCGAGCGGAGCCTCTCCATGGTTTGGAGCAGCTCATTCCACTCCTTGCGCAGTCGGGCGACCACCGTGGCATCTAGACTCGCCCTCTTCTCTAGGGCCGCGAGCTTCCCCTCAGCCCCTAGCTTTAACTCCCTTTCCTTCTCAACCTCGCCAGAAGGTTGAGGATCCGCTGGTGGGTCTCGGTGTCCTTCTGGAGCATCTCGTCCTACTCCTTCCTGACCTTGGTGACCTCCTCGTCATCCTTCCACAATCTCACCAACAGGGCCTCGAATGCCCTCTCGGCCTCGTCCGCATGTCGACGGGCCTCGACCACCTACGACCGAAGATTATCCACCTCCTCAATGAGGGGAGTCAGCTGTGGCAACAAGATGAGCGATCACCTCCTTGTGCAGTCGTGCATCCTCAATGAGGCGGACCTAGTTTTCCTTCTGCTCATGAAGAAACAGAGATTTCCCTTGGCTGCGACGATAAGGGACTAAAAGGAGATGATGGTCAGAATATAAAAAATATATAGAGAAAGAAAAAGGCGAGAAGCAGGGTCAAGCGAATACCCAGCCAGAGGGAATGACAACATCACACAACGCACCACGGGCGTGGTCTAGGGCTTCAAGCATGGACGTGATTCCTATGTCGAGGCTCTCCCGCTCCATGCTCTCTGCGGCGTTGTTGAGAGTGAAGAGCATTGATGTCGGGTCCTCTAGACTCGCACACCAGAGCAGAGGCTCACCCCGTGTAGGCGAGTCGCTGCTCACCGATGTTAGGGCCAGGGACGGCTCCCCGCTGGCTCCGATCGCCACCGACCCTCCACGCCATGACGTCCCCGCCGGGACACTCCCTCCGACACCAGAAGGGGTCAGCGATATGGACACTGACTCCTCTCCCAACACCACGACCTCCGGGGACCCCTCGGCCGCATCCCCCTTCGTCCGGCCAATGCCAGACGCCGTTGCCTGGGCCACTGATGGCGCGGGTCATGCCGGTTCCTCAGGCGCCACCACGATAGCGCCCGACTCTGACCCACCTGTCACAGCCACCGCCACCCACGGTTAGTGCCACGAGCATGGTTGGTAGCCCCATCTGCACCATCGTTGGTAGTGGTATCGCCTCCATTGCCGGCTGCTCTACGGCCTTCAAAGGCATCCCTTGAGCGCCCATGGTCGCCTATCCTGCCGAGGGCACGGGCGCCACCGTGGGTGGCGCCTGACTGGCTGGTGACGCAGTCACTCTAGTGCTGCTCCCACCCAAAATGGGTGCGACGCCAGCTGACGGCTGCCGCCTTGCTTGAAGGGCGACGCTCTTCTTTGGCGCTAGCGCCAAAGGATTACGCTGCCTCCTGATGCTGCAAGAAATGAAAAGCATAAGTCACAATGAAATCCGACCAAAATAGGAAAAATAGAGGAGCTAATGACTCGCCTCAACGCCATCGGGCGACAGATACGTTTGGGGGGCGAACCCCCCGACCTCTGCTCCACCTCATCGGGGCGAGGCTATTTCGAGCCTGCCCCCTGCTCCTGGGCAGAGGGGCTCGCTTCCCTTGGATCTTGGGGCACGACGGTGGAGCCACCCGCCTCAGCTGGCACCTCGGGTGCGGCGGCAGAGCCACCCGCCCCTGTTGACTCCTGGGGTAGGTCGATGATATGGCCCGCCTCCGCCAGCTCCTCGGACGTCCCTCCCCTTCATGGAACAGAAAGGGTTCCGACTCCTGCAAGGATGAGCCGATACCTATCAACACATCCTCATTCTCCAGGTCATCCCACTCGATGTCATCGACTACCTCATCATCGTCCCTATCATCATCATCGTCGTCGTCGTCGCTGTCGGTGTCCTCCCCTCGCTCCCATGCCTGTAGTTTCTGCTGCTTCTTCTTCCTCTTGTTCTCCTTCGCCTTGCTCAGCCGCTCGCCCACGGCGCGAATCCCTCGGCAACTGCGCTAGGTGATCCATGAGGATGAGGTCCCTCGGCTGATCCTATCCCTCTCAAAGTTAGTATCAAGAGGTTGGGAAATCAATTGAAGAGGAGGCATGAGGAGGGGAAACTTACGAAGACGACGTGGCCTAGTTTTGGCCGGATCGGAGGATGTCCCAGCACTGGGTAAACAAAATCAAGGGGGCACCGGTGCCGTCCCCCGAGGGCTCCATTGCCTCCTTGATGCGTTGCGTGATCTCAGAGTTGGGGAGCACCCCCTCGGCGAGCGCCGTTCCGTCGAACGAAGCCTCGGGTGCCATCGCGTACAGCGGGAGCGCGCGCGTCATCAACGGTGCCACCCTCCTTGCGTGGTAGGCCTCGATGACGCCCGACCCCTTCAGGCCGCTCTCCTTCAAGATGTGGATGGCAGCGCTATGGTCCTAGATCTTCTTCTTGTCCTTCTCCGGTACACCCCACTTCCTCCATGACTCTGGGGCCTCTTTGAATAGACACCCGGTGAACTCCGATAGGGGGGCGACAGCGTTGTTCTTGAGGTAGAACCACTACAAATGCCACCCCTTGTTGGATGTTGACAGCCGTATTGACGGATACTCACCGACCTGATTGTTCCGGAGTTGGATGCCGGTGCACCCCATCAGCATGTGTTGCTCCTGCCTGCTGCTCTTCTCCCTTTTCTTCTAGAGGGTGATGGCAAAGAAGTGCCTCCACAGATCGAAGTGGGGGCTGATCCCCAGGAATCCCTCGCATAGGGCGACAAACGCCGCCATGTGCTAGATCCCATTGGGGGTTGAGATGCTGCAGCTCGATCTTGTAGTAGTAGAGTAGCCCCCAGAGAAATCTATGGGCAGGGGTCATGAACCCACACTCATAGAAGTAGGCAAACGACACTATGTAGCCGTCGGGTGGCGGTGACATATCCTCCTCGCCGGGCAGCAGCCACTCCTCGCCCGAGGTCCGCGTGTGAAGAAGACCACGATGGATGAGGCCCTCCATGTGCTGGAAGGTGATGTTAGAGCGGCACCATGGATCCATTGTAGATGGGGATGGTTGGATGCGGGCTCGACGGCGGCGGGGATGCGAAGACAGGGAACCCTAGGTGACTGGTGGCGGCGGTCATGGCTGCGGAGGCAAGGTATGGAGCCTAGGGGGCGAACCCTTTGGTTTTATAGGGGCGACGGGTGTGAGGAAACCAAGCGCTCGCCTGGATCTCCGCGCCTACCACGATCAGCCACAACGTCTCACCGTGGGAAGTGCGCACGCAATCTCTGTTCGCGTCTGCCACGTTTCGCCTCTTTGGATGGGCCACGACTCGTCACAAGTAAGAGGAATACATATTAAAAAATACCTCTACGGCCCACCTAGGCCCAGGGGTTCGAAGGTTAGCCCATCGACGAGTTCAACAACCGCTTTGGCACCCTTAGGATAAGGGATGAAAAGGGATGGGCCCACAAACGGCCAGTACCTAGGCGCACGAGCGCCACAAACATCGAGGCCCACAATCAAGTCTCAGCCGGGTATGATCCATGGTTTTTTCCTGAAGAAAGGTAGAGAGCCCTCGGGACCGGTCGAACGGACCCGAGAATTATATGGATTGACCGCTGAAAATCTAAAGTCGGTCACCAAGATGGTCCTAGCCAGATCCCCGTGAACGGGATGCTAGGACCCCACTCGAACTAGCCAGCTAACAACCCACCAAAGCTCACGGCCATACCCACGAAGGGTCCGACCTCGATGAGAGAGAATCACCGTCCCCGGGACATGTAGTGGGTGACAAAAGAAGGCCAGGGCCCTCAGAGTCCTCCCGTTCGAAAAAACCTTCGAACGAGTATTCTACCCCTCCGTAGGCTCGGGGGCTACTGTCGGGGACTAATACCAGGGTACCCGAAGAGAAGGAGCTAATAACCATCAACGTTAATTCATCCGAGCTATCAAGGGCGTGACTACAGCTCTTGTCGACCCCCAGGTATGCAAGTTCTGCCTCACCCGGCATCTAAGGGCCGGTTCCACCTCGCTCGAGCTCTGAGGGCTGGCTTCGCCTCGCCCGACCTCTGAGGGCAGGGCTCCGCCTCACTCGACCCTTGGGTCCGCGCTCCGCCTTGCCGGACCCTCGGGTCTAATCTCTGCCTCGCCCGACCCTTGGGTCCGCGCTCCGCCTCGCCTGAGCTCCGAGGGCTGGTTTCACCTCGCCCGACCTCCGAGGGCTGGCTTCGTCTCGCCCGACCTATGAGGGCAGGGCTCCGTCTTGCCCGACCCTTGGGTCCACGCTCTGCCTCGCCTGACCCTCGGGTCCAAGCTCTGCCTCGCCCGACCCTTGGGTCCACGCTCGGTTTCGCCCAACCCTCGGGTCCGCGCTCCGCCTTGCCCGAGCTCCGAGGGCCGGTTTCGCCTCGCCCGACCTCTGAGGGCTGGCTTCGCCTCGCTCGACCTTTGAGGGTAGGGCTCCGCCTCGCCCGACCGTTGGGTCCACGCTCTGCCTCGCTAGACCCTCAGGTCCAAGCTCCGTCTCGCTCGACCCTTGGATCCGCGCTCCGCCTCGCCCGACCCTTGGGTCCGCGCTCCGCCTCGCCCGACCCTTGGGTCCGGGCTTCACCTCGCCCGACCTCTGAGGGCAGGGCTCCGCCATGCCCGACCCTCGGGTCCGTGCTCCAGATTGCCCAACCCTTGGGTCCACGCTCTGCCTCGCCCGAACGTTTGGGTTTAGGCTCTGCCTCGCCGGAGCCTTGGGATTGCGCTCCGCCTCACTCGACCCTAAGGCCGGAGGCTCCGTCTCGCCCGATGAAGACCCACACCGCCGCCAACCACTCTAGGTCCAAGCGTATGGGTCTGGGTCAAAGCTCTAACGCTAGGGAAGTGACCGGCATGCCCCGATATAACCCATGGCCATGACGGGCCATATCAGGGGACTCACATCAGGAACAGCGTCGGGCGTACCGGTACTATTCTGTCTAACCCTCGTATGAACACTGACATACGCGTTAGTTCACCACGACCTCCACCAGGACGGAGTGGAGCGCCACGACCGTGAGACGACGCTTGCACATGGCGCCAGTGACGGACAGGGCCGCAACGTGGAGCTGTCCCTGTTGACGTCTACAGGGTCGACGGGACCCACGTGAAGGAAAAGAAGAACCCATCGATCCTGAAGGACTTCTTCTCATTCTCATTCCTCCTCTTTTCCCTTCGCTGTAACCCCTGCTTTCCCTTGGCCTATAAAAGGGAAAGCAGGACGTTCCATTAAGGGGACCGATCCCGCATCCGAACACATCCGAGCTCGACTCAAATCTGAACCGATCGGAACTCATCATAATACACCACCAGAGACTTGGGACCCGTCCCTCTCTCGACCGTTTGTAACCCCTACTACAAACTTTCAGTGCTAGTACCACGAGCAGTAGCAACGAACTAGACGTAGGTACATTCTACCCGAACCAGTATAAACCTTATGTTCTCTTAGCACACCATACAAGCCAAACGCACAATATTAAAAATTTACTTATTGGTAACAACTCGAAACACCAACGACGGATAGGCTAAAAAAAGGTTGTAAAGAACCTTGCAGCAAGCCAGGCGACTGTATTATTAGACTTCTCTGACCTAACTCTGTTCCCAACTCCGTTCCCATTCACGCCGATGCCCAACGGCCCAGTGTAGCTGACAATCAACGTTCAGAACCGCCCGTCGGCAGTGGGAACGGGAGCTCCTCCCGCGATCGCATCCAGCCACCTGGCCCGTTCCACGAATGCCCACGACCTCTGCAAAAGTTTCTTCATCAAGTTTAATGACGCACTCCAAGTCAGGAAATCCCCGATGATCTCCTGCGCGTCGCAGCCCAAGCCACTCGATTAGTGGAGTCCACTAACCAAGCACGCGTCGTCCCTCGCCGTTCCAGATCCCAATCCGCAGCAGCCGGCCAGTCCTATCCATCTCCCCACAACCCATTCCGCCATCCGCCTTCCCCGTTCGCTCTCGTCGGCGCGCGATGGAGGGTCTCATCAAGGGGTTGGTCCACGTGGCCATCGACGCCGTGCGCGAGAGGGACCACGGCCGCGGCGGCGGCGACGACGGCGAGGCGCCGAGGAGGAGGGCGCCGCAACGCGCCGACCCGGACGCCGACGGGGAGGAGGAACGCGACGAGCGATCGCGGTCGACGTGGGCCGAGGTGCGTGCCACTTGCTGCTTTCATTTGCGAATGCGAATGCGAATGTTTGATTTTATTGGCCTTGGCTGCTCTAAGCCTGGAGTGGTTTGGCTGCCCCGCAGGTCGTCTCCGAGCAGAAGGGCAGCGATCCGGATGAGCGCCGGGACCATCGGAATTCGGGGCGGGTGAGTGGCCGCTGCTGTGCTGGTGGGCGAGCGATGATTCTATAGGTCTAATTATGGAATTGTTCACTTCGATTTTCTCATCGCATTAAGGGCAATCGGCATGAGATGAGGGAGGATGAGGGTTGGAAAAGGGTCGATGGTCGGAACCAGCCGCAGCACCCCGCAGGCCGGCATAACAAGGTTGGCCGGATTTAGATTGATTATACGCAGATTTAAGTGTGCATTCCTGGGTTACTTCTTTTGAAGCATGCTGATGTAGCTGCGCGTGTTCAATTTCTGCAGTGCGAGGGGGAGGAAAGGTGGGATGGCGGCAACCGGCGCCCTCAGCAACGGCAGCAGGCACAAGGATACGGGAATCAGCAGCAGGTTCCTCCCCCCCCCTCATTTTTACTTTCCTTACAAGAGTTGGGCAATTCACCTGCTCATCTTTCACTAGATACTGCTTGAAATGGTACTTACAGCCGATGGAAATGGTAAATTCTGGATTTGTATTTTAATCATATAGGAATAATGTGGTATGTTTATGTTCAGTTGAATGAATAGTTCTCTGATGCACTAATGAGCTGATAGCCAGAGAATCACTGACATAATATGCAAGATTTTTCTTTCCATGTAGAATCTTCCGAAGTACAAAGTTGCAATAACACTACAGCTTTATTGGTTAAATTTGAAAGTCTTGTCATACTAGTTTTACGTAGATATAGCTTTTTTCTCTTAAACCTTTTCGTAGAAGAATTATTACAAGCCCAAATGATTGGCTGCCTGTTAGAGTGCCTTATCAAGTTTATGATTTGGATTATTTTAGGAAGAAGAGAGGATAAATGATGGAGGTTGGCAGACCGTCGGTGAGAAAAAGCGCCATGGAAGACCACAGCAGGTATGATTTCGGTCTTTCAAAGATCAGAAATGACATTTCTTTTTCGTTATTTTGTTTCGTCATAGAACATATTTCAGCTCTTACTTTAGTTTTCAGGTCCTTTTTACTTCTATATATACAGACAGTCAACCAACATTTAGCCATGGAACCAATGCTTTATTGAGTTATTGTTAGTATGTTACACTGAAAATGAATCAGTTGACCTTTGGCTGGACTTGTGGATGAATAAAGTGCCAATGCATTCCTTTCCAGAGCTCTTCTCTTTTGTGAAGTCCAAAACAACTATCCTAGCTGCTGGCAAGGAATGTGAAAATCTTCTGGACCTATTCCACCTACCTCTCTCCCAGCAGGCTTTCCATCAGTTGACTATCCTGGACTCGGATCTCCAACAACTAGCTGTAAATGAAAATTCAGATCAGTGGACCTGCATCTGGAACTCCAAATCTTTTTCAGTGGCCAAAGCCTACAAACACCTCAGTGGACACAACATAATTCACCCAAGTTTCAGATGGCTTTGGCACAGCTCTATCCAGAACAAACACAAAGTTTTCTTCTGGCTAATTCTAAAAGACAGACTGAGTACTAGAGAGCTCCTAAAGAGGAAAAACATGGAACTACAAGACTATAATTGTGTCCTCTGCATAAACCCGATGGAAGAATCGCTGAACCATCTGTTGCTTCACTGCCCCTTTGCCATTTCATGCTGGAATTGGCTGCAGATTCAAGTAAATCCAGATTCAAACGTCCCTCAGGCTATGGAAAGTTTCAAAGCACAATTACAAGTACCCTTCTTCATGGAAATCATAATCCTCATGTGCTGGACGATATGGAAAGCAAGAAATGGGCTAATTTTTTAGCACAGAATGCCATCTCTGGAAGATTCAAAGAACTACTTCAAGTCAGAATTTGCGCTGTTCCTATTTCGCGCAAAGAGAAGATATTTTCCTTCAATTTCTTCATGGTTAAACAATCTGGTTTAATCTTCCTTGTTATGCTTATTTTCTTCATCTCTTTCTTCGTTTCTTGAACTCCTGCTTTGTTGTTGCTGTCTCTGTACTATTTTCCTTTTAATAAATTTTTTTCCAGTAGGGGCGTGCCCCTCCTGTTCATTCAAAAAAAAAAAAGAATCAGTTGACCATTACACAATGTGGTCTGCTAAAAATGCCACTCGCCGACTTTTCCCTCTTTGCCCATCTTTGAATGATCAGTATTATAACGCAAATGTAACAAGAATGTGAATCAAGTCAAGATAATGATGGGATAAGTCTCTGTGTTGGCTGGTCTTTGTGGGGCTGCAGCATAACATCCTTGTGGCTGCATGGTGGCCTTGCTGCCCATCAAGGACAGCATCCTTGACTGGCTAGGACAGCGTCTTAGCATCTAGGACAACATCTAGGACAGCATCTTAGCATATTAGCATCTACCATCTTAGCATATGTTTGGCTGGCTAGCAGCCTATAAATATGTATCCCCAACCCCTCAGGTTGGCATGTCATTTGTGTGAGAAATAAACCAGAAAATTGTCCCAACTCCTAGTGTCATCCTCTCGATGAGAGTAAGAATTCTGCTACTACCAAGAGTAAGAATTTAGCGACTAACAACTGGTATCAAAGCCGTACTATCCTGTAGCCTGAGCATCTCCTGCTCATCTCCTTTCCCAGCCTCGCAACAGCCCCAGCTGGGAGCAGCAGCAGCTCCGGCCGCTCCTGCTCACTCCTCTCCCTCTGCGCGTCTGAAGCAGCCCTCTCCCCATGCAGCAGCCCCCCGATAGCGCGTCATGTCCGCAGGGCAGTCTTAGCGCTCGGTCGCCTCGAGCACGCGGCGTCGGCAGGAGGCCGAACTTGCCGCGACAGAGGAACGTGAGCGAGCGGCGGCAGAGACCGCTGCGGCGGCGGCAAGGGCGTCGAGGCTGGCAGCAGCCAGAGCGGAGGCAGAAGCGGCGGCGGCGGCGGATGTAGCGCGTGCGGCGGCAGTGGAGGTCGAGGTTCTGCGCGGCAGCATCAGTAGCTCCGTTTCTGCTGACGACTGCGCCGACGCGGACCTCAAGCTTCTAGGGAGGGAGGCAGCGTGAGCACGGGCGGCACAGTGGGCAGCCGCGCACGCCCACGAGCGCGGCGGCAGCCCAGACAGGCGCGGACGCACCGGCGGCGTTCCTGGAGGAGGCGCGCACGGCGGTGGCGCTCCTGGAGGAGGCGCGCACGGCAACGGTGGCGGACGGGTCGATGGAGCGCGCGGCTTTCACAGGCAGCGTGGCTCTCTCTCCCCGGATCGGTACCGTGGTTACCACGGGCTCCAGGCTGTTGTCAGGGACGTCAGCCCCGGCGGTGGGTGGCCTACCCTCACTGAGACCAACTACGTCGAGTGGGCTGCGGTGATGAGGGTAAAGCTCCAGGTGTGGCACATGTGGGAGGCAGTCCGGTACGGCGACATCAACTACGACCAGGATCGACGGGCGCTGGATGCCCTCATCGCTGCAGTCCTGTCCGAGATGCAGTTCTCGCTTACCAACAAGCGTATTGCCAAGGAGGCTTGGGACGCCATCGCTGCGGCACGCATCGGCAGCGACCGCGCCCGCAAGTCCACACTGCAGGCACTTCTCAAGGAGTGGGAGAACCTAACCTTCAAGCCAGGTGAGGATGTTGATGACTTTGCTCTCTGTCTCAACACGGTTGCAGAAGATGGTGCAGTTCGGCGATGACACCTACGGTGAGGAGAGAGTTGTCGAAAAGTTCTTCCGCTGCGTCCCCGAGAAGTACAAGCAGATGGCTCGCTCGATCGAGTCCCTGCTGGATCTCTCCACGATGTCGATCGAGGCGATAGGTCGCTTCAAGGTCGCCGACGGCGATGAGCCACAGTTTCTCTCGGGGCCCATCACCACTGGCGGGAAGCTCCTTCTCACTCGGGAGTAGTGGGATGCCTGCCAAGGTGACCGGAAGAAGGGGGAGCCTTCTTCCGCGACAGGTGGCCGCAAGCGTGGCAAGCCACGCAGAGACGCCCAGGCCGGGGCGCGAGGACGTGTCGAGGGTGATGCCCGCGGAGACGCCTAGGGCGGCGCCGTCGGCAAGCACAAGCCGGCACGAGACGACACTTGCCGCAACTGCGGCCAGCTTGGTCATTGGGCCAAGGACTGTCGACAGCCACGATGCGGCCATGCCCACGTCGCACAGGCGGAGGAGGAGCCGGCTCTGTTCATGGCACATGCAAGCATCGAGATACCTCCAGCGGCTCGCGCGCTGGCTGCTCTCCACCTTGACGAGCCAAAAGCACACGCCTCCTCGGCGACGGCTCCGGCAACAACAAGATCGACGGGTGGTGCCTCGACACCGGCGCCACCCATCACATGACCGCCGACGGAGTTCTTCACCGAAGTTTGACTCTAGCGCCCGAGGCTCCGTCAACTTTGGGGATGCCTCCGCGGAGATCAAGGGCGTCGGCTCCGTCATCTTCACTGCTGCGTGTCTGGTGAGAGCACAGTCGCTCACCGAGTCTACTACATCCAGCGTTGAGGAACTTTATCATCGACTTGGGACAATTTGGATGAGAACGGTTCGCGTGGTGGTTGAGGATGGAGTCATGAGGATTTGGAATCGCCGTCGCCGCCTTCTTGCCAAGGTAACCAGAAGTGCAAATCGACTCTACGTCCTTAACGTGCAGGTGGCACAACCCCTCTATCTCGCTGCTTGTCGGGACGACGAGGCGTGGCGGCGGCACGAGCGCCGGGCACCTTCACTTTGAGGCCCCAGGCGGCTCGGTGCCACGGAGATGGTGCGAGGCCTACCGTGCCTCGACCATGTGGAGCGACTTCTGCGGCGTCTGCGTGTTGACGGCGGGCGACTCCCCTTTCCCCAATGGTGAGCGAGCTTCGAGCCAAGGAGAGGCTCGAGCTTGTGCACGGGGACTTGTGTGGCTCCGGTGACACCGGCCACACCGGAGGACGACGCTACTTCCTGCCGCCGCTTCGTCGACGACCTCTCTCGCTACATGTGGGTGATGGTCCTCGGCGGCAAGGAGAGGTCATGACGCCATCAGCGCGCACGCAGTCGTCTGCGGAGGTGGAGCGCGCGCAAAAGTCTGCGCAGCCGCGCGACCGACACAACGGCGGCGAATTCACGACGGCTGAATTGTCGTACTACGCTGATAAGGGCATTCAGCGTCACTACTCCGCGCCGTACAGCCCGCAGCAGAATGGCGTCGTCGAGCGGCGCAACCAGACGGTTGTAGGGATGGTTCGGGGCCCTTCTCAAGCAGAGGAGGATGCCGGCTGTCTTCTGGGGAGAGCTGGTGGTGTCGGCCGTCTACATCCTCAACCGCTTGTTTACCAAGGCGCTCAACGGCAGGACGTCGTACGAGGCTTGGCATGGACGCAAGCCGGCGGTCTCCCACTTGCGGGTCTTCGGCTGCCTCGCGTTCGCCAAGGAGCTTGGCCACATCAGCAAGCTCGACGACAGGAGCACTCCGGGAGTGTTCATCGGCTACGCGGAGGGCTCGAAGGCCTACCGCATCCTCGACCCGAAGACACAACGTGTGCGCACGGCGCGCGACGTTGTGTTCAACGAAGGGCGAGGATGGGCGACAATAACATTATCACCTACAAAAGAAACGTGAAGTAATCACAATACTTAACCACAAATATTGATATTTTGCTACCAACAGATGCAATCAGTTTGAAGCAACTCGTTAGAAGATCTCAAAATTCGCAAAAGTCGACTTGTGACCTACCACACGGGATGGATCGAGATGGAGGAAATCTCGCATGAGAGACGACAACATCTTCAAGGCGGTGGGCGACGTCTCGGGCTCGACGACGACGACGACTTCAATCGTCGAGTACGCCCACTCCGAGGGAGCTAGGGAGTAGGCGGCTCTTCTTCTTCGACGAGCGCGTCTACCCCGGTCCCAGCGCCTCCACCACCGGCTTGCACTGCCACTCGACAAAGACCACACTCTCCGGCCGGGACCTCGGGCTGCGATGAGTTCTTCGCCGGTTCCACCACACACCAAAGACCAAAGACCGACAGCACCTCTCCCGCACGTCTACTCCAACACCGGCTCGTGTCGAGCACATTTTGTTGAGCTTCGCTACTCCGCTCTCTCACGACGAGGAGGCGATCGACGCAGCATACACGACGGCGAGCCGTTGCGATGTACCGTCACGATAGAGAACCTTCTCGGCGACGACGGCGGTGTGGGACCGATGCCTCACGACGGGAGGCGCAGATTGCACCTTGCGTGTGACGACGGCGAGCCTCGGTCGTTTGCAGAGGCCTTGAAACACGCGGCATGGCGTGCCGCGATGCAGTTGGAGATGGATGCGGTTGAGAAGAACCGCACCTAGGAGCTTGTTGACCTTCCTTGTGGTCACCGCGCGATCACTCTTAAGTGGGTGTACAAGCTGAAGAGGGATGAAGCCGGCGCCATCGTCAAGCACAAGGCTCGCTTGGTGGCACAAGGTTTCGTGCA
The DNA here is from genome assembly GCA_904845875.1 of Miscanthus lutarioriparius. Classification (NCBI taxonomy): domain Eukaryota; kingdom Viridiplantae; phylum Streptophyta; class Magnoliopsida; order Poales; family Poaceae; genus Miscanthus; species Miscanthus lutarioriparius. Next base: position 22,941,795 of record CAJGYO010000012.1, on the reverse strand, counting down.
GCAGGAGGGGGTTGACTTCGACGACGCCTTTGCTCCCGTGGCACGGATGGAGTCCGTGCGACTCCTTGCGCTAGCTGCCCAGGAGGGCTGGCGTGTTCATCACATGGACGTTAAGTCGGCGTTCCTTAACAGCAACTTGAAGGAGGAGGTCTACGTGCACCAGCCGCCGGGATTTGCGATCCTCGACAAGGAGGGCAAGGTGCTCCGCCTGCGCAAGGCCCTCTATATGGCTTGCGGCAGGCACCGAGGGCGTGGAATGCCAAGTTGGATTCCACACTAAAGGGGATGGGCTTCGAGCAAAGCCCGCACGAGGTGGCCATCTACCGTCGGGGCAGTGGAGGAAATGCTCTGCTGGTGGGTGTCTACGTCGATGACTTAGTGATCACCGGCACCAAGGATGCGGAGGTGGCGGCATTCAAGGAAGAGATGAAGGCCACCTTCTAGATGAGTGACCTGGGGCCTCTCTCCTTCTACCTGGGAATCGAGGTACACCAGGATGACTCCGGGATCACGCTTCGACAGACCACCTACGCCAAGCGCGTCGTTGAGCTAGCTGGGCTCACCGACTGCAACCCAGCTCTCACTCCGATGGAGGAGAGGCTGAAGCTGAGCCGCGACAGCACGACGGAGGTGGACGCTACGCAGTACCGACGTCTTGTGGGGAGCTGTAACGTCCAGTCCCGACATACATGGCCCCGGCCCACTCTTCCTAGGAGTGGTCCGACCCGCGTAGCAACCCGTTTGAACTTTCGTCCTCGCTTCGTTCAAAACGGTTAACCGAAGGTTACTACGTGTTCCTGGCCCTGGTATTTAAGTTGATCTGGCGAATCCTGAGTTTCCAGTACGGTAGTAAACCTGGCTGTACAGTGTTGCGCGGTGATACAGCATCCGTGAACAGTACCCCCGAACTTTGCCGAACAGTGTTCGGTCTACAGTAACCTGAAGTTCGGATGCTGCAGTAGCCGGCCCGTTCTGCTACGGTACCACCGGCCCACAACTGGATTGGATTGGGCCCACTTTGGCCCATTAGGATGTTACAATCATCCCCCCTCCCCGTCGAATGCCAGACCAGCTTACCCTTTCGGGACACTTATTCCAGGATCCGCCTCTCTTCAACACGTTTGTGTGGCCCCGTGCCGGCACATGTGCATGCCATGTCGTGTCCACGACGGGCCCATGCACATGCACACAACATGCCCGCGCAGTTGTCCCCACGTGCCCGTGAAACCTCGAGAGTCAGCACTGATACCAAATGTAACGTCCAGTCCCGACATACATGGCGCCGGCCCACTCTTCCTAGGAGTGGTCCGACCCGCGTAGCAACCCGCTTGAACTTTCGTCCTCGCTTCGTTCAAAACGGTTAACCGAAGGTTACTACGCGTCCCTGGCCCTGGTATTTAAGTTGATCTGGCGAATCCTGAGTTTCCAGTATGGTACTAAACCTGGTTGCACAGTGTTTTTCGCGGTGCTACATTAACCCGTGAACAGTATCCCTGGATTTGGCTGACCCATTTTCGGGTGACCAGTGCTCGGTCTACAGTAACCCCGAAGATCGGATGCTACAGTGCCGGCCCATTCTACTACAGTACCACCGGCCCACAACTGTATTGGATTGGGCCCACTTTGGCCCATTAGGATGTTACAGGAGCCTTCGCTACCTCGCCCACACATGGCCGGACTTGGCATTCTCCGTCGGCTACGTTAGTCGGTTCATGCAGCGACCGACGACGAAGCACCAGCAGGCTGTGAAGAGGATCATCCGCTACGTTGCGGGGACTCTCGACCACGGCCTCTACTTACTACCCTAGGTGCCCTGGGGTGGCACACTTCGCCGTCGGGACAAAGGATGGCGGCGACCACGCCCGGCGACATCGACACCGGCAAAACACGGCGAGCGGGATCTCTTCCTCCTCGGCAAGTGCCTCGTTAGGTGGCAATCGGTCAAGCGGCCAGTGGTGGCCTGCATCCCATGCGAGGCCGAGTACATAGTGGCCTCCACCGCTTCGACTCAGGCGCTCTGGTTCGCTCGACTGCTTGGTGATCTCCTCGGCAAAGACACTAGAGCGGTGGAGCTCAGGATGGACAGCAAGTCTGCTCTGGCCCTGGCAAAGAACCCCGTTTTCCATGAACGGAATAAGCACATCCGGGTGAGGTACCACTTCATCCGAGGTTGTTGGAGGAAGGGAGCATCAAGACGAGCTACATCAACACCAAGGACCAGCTTGCGGACCTGCTTACCAAGCCTCTTGGGAGGATCAAGTTCCTTGAGTTCTGCTCCAGGACCGGGATGGTTCAACTTTCCCACAAGACGACGCACAAGACTTAGGGGGAGAATGATGGGATAAATCTCTGTGTTGGCTGGTCTTTGTGAGGCTGCAGCATAACATCCTTGTGGCTGCATGGTGGCCTTGCTGCCCATCAAGGACAGCATCCTTGACTGGCTAGGACAGCATCTTAGCATCTAGGACAGCATCTTAGCATGTTAGCATCTAGCATCTTGGCATATGCTTGGCTGGCTAGCAGCCTATAAATATGTATCCCCAGCCCCTCAGGTTGGCATGGCATTTGTGTGAGAAATAAACCAGAAAATTGTCCCAACTCCTAATGTCATCCTCTCGATGAGAGTAAGAATTCTGCTACTACCAAAAGTAAGAATTCAGCGACTAACAGATAATCGCTATGAAGTTTTCTTTTCGAGTGTATCAATACTCTGAGTGGTTGTTTGGATCTCTAAAATATAAATATGTTTTAGCTAAATGAGTTTTAAAGAGGTTTTTAGATAAACCAGTTTTGAGTTGGTTAGCGTGAGTCCAATTAAAAATGTGTTTGGATGGTTCCTGGCTACAAACAAACGTGAGTAAACTATGTTTGGTTGGACCGTATTTTCTGGCGTTGGATGCCTCGGCCTCGACGAGATTGTGGATTCGTGGTTATCAAAAATTAGTTTTACTAAAAACGATGCGGTTAATATACAATTTTCTGGTTTTGTGGAAAATGGATTTATCTTATACGGGAGTTGTTGGAAGATCCAAACACAGATTTACGGGTAGTTACAGTAAACCTGGTTCTACGGAAACTAGTTCTCATAAGTCGCCAGATCCAAACAACCACTGAGGTTGTGTCATTCTGTTAGAGCATACCAGTTTGAGCTTTATTGCTGCCTTGCTGGTGACAGATATGACCAAACCAGGTGTAGATACACGGCTACACCCCTTTTGTTTCTTGTAAGACTGTTACTTTTATGCCCACATAAATCAATTGACACTCTAGTTGAATGGTGATAATTGCATGTTCTGAAGCTTTCTTGTACTATCTGAACTCTGAATTCACGACATTGCATAATGCAGTCTGAAGCATGGAATGGATACAGAAAGCCACCATCAGAACAAAAGTACTCTGAGGATGTCGGTCAGATTCACCAAGGACTCAATGTAGAGCCCACCAGGGAGGAGCTGAATAGCTTATCGAAAGCCTGTAGCCGACTTTGGGAGCTCGATATGAACCATCTCGTTCCTGGTAAGGACTACAGAATCGACTGTGGCGAGGGGAAGAAAGTTTATCAGAAGGGTGATATGGCATCTGAAAGCTTGTTCAGCTGGCTAGGCGACGATGTGCTAAGAAAACCCACCTACTCACGTTTCTGTGCACTTCTGGATAACTACAACCCACACCAGGGGTACAAAGAAGTTGTTACCCAGCAGGATAAGCACGAAGAAATAGCTTTCATTGAAGAGATTGCCAGAACAGCACCAATTAAGTACTTACACCGGTACTTAGTGCAGAAGGGGGCTGTAGCTCAGGACTATGAGGACTTCAAGAGAATGCTGACATCCCTATGGTTTGATTTGTATGGAAGAGGTGGCAACTCTAGCTGCTCTTCTGCCTTTGAGCATGTGTTTGTTGGTGAGATCAAGGGACGGGGACAAGGGGAGAATGAGGTATCAGGCTTCCATAACTGGATTCAGGCAAGTTCTCGTAATGTTACAAAAGTCTAGTTTCCTTATTTGGACATTTCTGACAGGTATTGTGACTAATTTGCAGTTTTACTTGGAAGAAGCCAAGGGAAATGTGGATTACCAAGGTTATATATTTCCAAGGCGCCGTGGTGAATCGGTGAGTATATACTATATAGTTAAGCATTGATGCAACGCTGCTGCATACAAATAATGTTAGCTAAATGTTCTACCCTGGTCTTGGCAGCCTGATTCAGAGACACAGCTGCTGACTGTTCAGTTTGAGTGGCATGGTGTGCTGAAATCAGTATCCAGCACGTTGATTGGTGTCAGTCCTGAGTTTGAGGTTGCACTCTACACATTGTGCTTTTTTGTCGGAGGGGAAGATAACCGTGTCGATATTGGCCCATACAGTGTGAACATTAAGTGCTACCGATTGGGGAACAACAAAATTGGATCAGCCTTTCCCATTGCAGAGAACTGATTATTTGGTGCTTTGCTTCTGCAAGTTTGTAAATCTTCACTTTTTTTGGCTTCATAGTCACTTGTATGAAGTTAATATTGTTGTACTGTTCAAGGATAGCTGGTTACTTGTGCATGAAAAGGTACCATACTGTTCAATTTGTATTGCTACTTGCACTACTGAAAAAGCTGATAACTGAGACTAAAATTACTTTTCATGGTTTTGTTGCTGTGTATGTGGAAGCTTTGCGCTGAATATTTTCTGGCTTTGTCAAGTTTATGTACTGCTTTGCTGTTTCTTGATGAAAATTCAGTACGGTCTGCACAGAGACAGGTGAGCATAAGAATGCATGGTTTATATAGGAAAATGAGCATTATGTTTTATCTTCAGCGTGTTACGTATTAAAAGGTGCAAAGCCATACTTATTCCACAGCAAAAAAAGAAAAGAAAAAGAAAAAAAAGAAAGGAGTTATCAATATTTTTTCCAAGTTTGCAAACAGAATCTATGGATCCACAAACCGGAGACTGCCATTCTGTCAAACGTTTGACTCAATTGCTTAGTCAGACTTTTAGAGCAGAAATTCAAAGGCATAAAGGTGGCGTAGCGTATTTTAGTAGAACAAGAAAGCACATTTTTTTCTATTCAAACATTGCAACTTCCGCATCGTATATTATTAGGTTGAGATTTGAGAAGAAAACGGCAGGACTGCATTTCACACCTTCCATTTTTTCCGTCATCTTTTGCTAGTGCCTACTCAAACACTGACCCATCAGATCAGGCAATGGAAAAAATCAATGTCAACCTTCTAATCCGCACACAACAACAGAGAAAGGATATTTCAGAAGTCACAGGTTCAGACTGTACATGAATGAAGTCAATGGCATCAACAACGGCAGGAGATCACGTCGGAACAGCGGCGGCAGTGGCAGCAGTCCTCATGAGCATGAGCCGCCGCCTCGCATGAGCGTCAGCAGCACCCCCTAGAGCGGCCAGACGAAGCATCCGTCTCTTCCTCGCCTCCGCTGCCACCGCCACGGCACTGGCATCCTCTGCGCCCGGCGCCCCCGGCGCCTCCTCCTGAGGAGGCGAGCCCTGGCACTCCGCCGCGGCACCCACGACGACAACGCCGTCCATCTCCGTGTGCCGCATCGCCTGCCTCAGCCCCTCGACCACGTCCCTCATCGTGGGGCGGTCCCTGGCGTGCTTCGCGAGGCAGCCGTTGGCGAGCCTGGCCACCTCCGTGGCGCCTCGCATAGGGTACCGCCCCTGGAGCCTCGCGTCCATGATCGCCCCGAACTGCTCGCTCTCGGGCGGGTGCCGCCGCACCCACTCCAGGAGCTTCTGCTCGTTCCTGGGCCGGTTGCGTTCGATGGAGCGCCGCGCGGTGAGGATCTCGTACAGCACCACGCCGAAGCTCCAGACGTCGCTCTTGGTGGTGAGGTGCCCAGTCTGCACGTAGTCCGGCGCTGCGTAACCGAAGGTGCCCATGACCTGATTGATGATCGCGTAATGGAGCATGCAAAAGTTTTCAGAAATCAGAATGCACATATGCGACACTTGTCGTTTTGGTGAAAGTACGCAGCATTTCACATACCGCTGTGGACACGTGAGTCTGGCCTTCTGATGGCCCCTCCCTTGCCAACCCAAAGTCTGATAGCTTGGGTCTGAACTCCTCGTCCAGCAGTACGTTGGACGCTTTGAAATCCCGGTATATGATCTATCCAAATCAGAAAAACTATCGTCATGTTTACTGAACAAACATTCTTCTATCTAGTATATAGTACATAAATCACGAACCGTGCCATGTTCTGACGAAACGTGGAAAGGAATATTGCTACCTGAAGTTCCAGGCCCTCGTGGAGATACAGCAATCCCTCGGCAGCGCCCAGTGCGATCTGCAGCCTGACATCCCATGGAAGCACAGGGTACGCCCGGTTGAACAAGTGGTCGTCCAGCGTCTTGTTGGGCATGAACTCGTACACCAGCAGCCGCTGCGGGCCTCGGTCCGTCTGCGAGGCGCAGTACCCGATGAGCTTGACGAGGTTCCGGTGCTCGACGACGCCCAGGAAATGGACCTCGGCGAGCCACTCCTTGTGGCCCTGGTGGACGGCATCAAGAACGGAGTCGGAATGAGCACACTACATCCATTGCGATCTCGCGAGCGTGGATGCGGGCCATGATGTACGTACGCAACGTACCTGACGTCCGTTGGGGTTGAGCCTCTTGACGGCGACCGGCGTGTCGCCGGGGCCGCCTCCGGGGAGCCGGAGGACGCCCCTGTAGACGCCCCCGAAGCCGCCCTCGCCGACCATGAGCAGCGGGCTGAAGTCGCGCGTCGCGACGCGGAGCTCCCGGAGGCCGAACTCCCGCAGGGCGCCCCTCTCCTCGTACAGCTCCGGGATGCTCCGCGCCGACGAAGCGGAGCCCGAGCCGGAGGACCCGCTCCCCGCCGGCCTCGCGCCCGAAGCCTCCGAGACGCTCGCCGACGGCGACGCAAACGAGGCCCAGCTGGCGGCTGCCGCGGACGCGAGCGACCGCGCCTCAGTGGAGACGGCAGAGGAGAGTGCGGCAGGCGCCGGCGCGGGGGCCGTCGCCTCCGGCCGCCTCTTGCAGCTCCTGGACCTGCCGTGGAAGAGGCGGAGGCAGCCCATTTCTGTGACGGGTAAGCTGGCGCAAAAAAATTCTGCTTGTGCCTTGTAGTACGTGTTTCTTGCGCGCTATCTACTGCTACCGCAGCTGTCACTCCTCAATCAAGAACTCTGATTACAAAGGGAAAGGCCAAGATTTGGTGACGAAAACGGAGGATTTATTTCGTTTTCTTCGCTCTATGTTGGCTCCAAAAGACTAGAAACAAGCAACGCCCGAGAAGAAAACTTCAACCGGGGTATAAATATAAATATCTGACAGATGGAGGACAGCATTCGACTGAAGAACGCATACGAAGGGGGGGGGAGAGAACCTTCATGCATGAAATGCGTCCATGTGGCTGCACCTCGCGATCACTTGCTCGCACACATCAACACACTCGTGGTTCCCTGTCCTGGCGACAGACACACGACGGGAGGCTTAAAATTTGCCGAGTGAGAAGCGGAGGGAGGCCAGCAACTTTTGATTCCTCCTAAAATCCGAGACCCTCGGTATAGAGATGAAATGAAATGTCACGCGGTTTCAAGCCATCGCTACCATGCCATGCTTTGAAATGTTCAGATATTGCGGCGGTACAGTACAGTCACCTTGTTTGCTGTTGGGTCTTCAAATTCGGTAGGGCCGGGTCACTCACTCGTGCCACAAGCGGGTAGCCACTTCTCTGCCTCCTTCAGGGACCCAACCCAATTGTCAATTGATTAACCCAGTCACACTCCACAAACATTATGAACTCCTCCTCACTGCAACTGGCCTGTCATGGGACATGACTCATGAGACTTGGAACCTGGTGGTGACCTCAAGCATCCGTAGTGCAAAGTTTATTTATACACCTAGAGGTTGTAACGATGTGGTGCATGGACTTGCGGCGAAAGGATTCAAGAGCTGGTCCTAGTACTAATGACATGTCTGACAGTATCCCGAGTTGTATGGTGCACTTGGTAGCAAATGATGAATTTGGTTTCTGTTTCCTGTTAATGGAACGCGAATTTCTTATTAGAAAAAAACTCCTCTTGCTTCTTTTCTGTTTTGAGACTTGCACCGTAGTACGTTTTAATGTTTTTTGTAGAAATGAAGAAGAAGAAAGCGTGCCGCCGGCCGCCGCTGGCATCAAGACACGAAGTAGATGCTGACCATTGACGAGTGCGCGTCAACACGCTGACCTAGACCTGTCGCATTCGAAGACATGCTTGGTGAGCTGTCCGTGGCGGACTTTGGTGTCACTATGTTGACCCTGGAAGGCACGGACACCGTCTAGCGTAAGATGATCTAAAAGCATCACCAATGATCCTCTTATATATACTTAGGATCTATTTAAAACAGCTCCCCAACATATTTTTCAGTTAAAATAGGTGTGGCTCCACAAATTTAGGTGACTTTTCCCTGTGTGCCATTATAAAAGATCGCAATCCCCTGTGTGTCCCTGGAAAAATTCAGCGGTCTTCAGCGCCACTACTTCAACTTTTTCGGGTCCTCCATGCCACTTCCGTCAGTTCAGGCTCTAACGCCGTTAAAGTGCAGGTGTGAAAAGACGAAAATGCCCTTAAGTTCAAATATGTTATTAATTTTTTTTGAGCATCTTAACGACTTCAAATGAAAAAACTCAAAACTAGAAAGTTGTAGATCTCGTTGAGATCTATAATTTTCATATAAAAATTATTTTCATTTAATTCCGCAAAAAAATATGATGATTTTTCTAAGATATATTAATCATATCAAATCATATTTTTTTTGCGGAATTAAATGAAAATAATTTTTATATGAAAATTATAGATCTCAACGAGATCTACAACTTTCTAGTTTTGAGTTTTTTCATTTGAAGTCGTTAAGATGCTCAAAAAAAATTAATAACATATTTGAACTTAAGGGCATTTTCGTCTTTTCACACCTGTAGTTTGACGGCGTTAGAGCCTGAACTGACGGAAGTGGCATGGAGGACCCGAAAAAGTTGAAGTAGTGGCGCTGAAGACCGCTGAATTTTTCCAGGGGCACAGAAGGGATTAGGATCTTTTATAATGGCACACAGGGAAAAGTCTCCAAATTTAGCTCTAGTAAAAAATATGAAGCTGTAAGAGCACTTAAAGGAGTGCTCCACAAACTCTAGGATTTTACGGAGCTGCTCTACGGTAGAGTTTGTAGAGCAATCCTAAACAAACCCTTAATCCGTTTATCTCCTGTATATGGTCATCATAACAAAAGAAATCCTATAAATATATCTCTCCTTAAACAGTTCTCCTATTTCAAACTTGACAGCACGTGTCATTAGGTACATGAACTCCTAAAATGCACATTGCTGCATCGTAGGTCCAAATAGACCTTGGCCAGACCTAATTGCCCACAGGCAGCCCACGATGTCACCCGCCTCATCCATGCGCTCACCCCGTGGCGTGCCCCCCTTCCGCCGCCGCGCCAATCGCGCCTTGTCTGGGCGGACCGCGCCGCTCGTCAACTTCGTGAGGGTCTGGAGATAAGTCTGGATGTTGCCGATGAGCATGGACATGACGATGAGAACGAAGAGAGAGCAGGCTGTTCTTGGTGAGTGGTGTCCAGCACAGCGGTGCCCTTGGACGGTGCAGGAACTTCCAGATCATCACCTGCGGAAGCGGGAGCACGGACATGAGATCGGCGGAGAAGAAACGGCGCATGTAGCGCCGCGCGATGATGAGCGCGGTGTCGATCACGAGCTCGCCACGCCCGAACACCCTGGAGGACAACTTGATGTAGGCGGTGCGGAACTGCAGCGCGATGTGGCTCAGGAAGAAGAGGTCCGCCAAGCTGCGCACGGTGGTGGTGGAGATGGGGTACTTAGTGCAGAAGGGGGCTGTACCTCAGGACTATGAGGATTTCAAGAGAATGCTGACATCCCTATGGTTTGATTTGTATGGAAGAGGTGGCAACTCTAGCTGCTCTTCTGCCTTTGAGCATGTGTTTGTTGGTGAGATCAAGGGACCGGGACAAGGGGAGAATGAGGTATCAGGCTTCCATAACTGGATTCAGGCAAGTTCTCGTAATGTTACAAAAGTCTAGTTTCCTTATTTGGACATTTCTAACAGGTATTGTGACTAATTTGCAGTTTTACCTGGAAGAAGCCAAGGGAAATGTGGATTACCAAGGTTATATATTTCCAAGGCGCCGTGGTGAATCGGTGAGTATATACTATATAGTTAAGCATTGATGCAACGCTGCTGCATACAAATAATGTTAGCTAAATGTTCTACCCTGGTCTTGGCAGCCTGATTCAGAGACACAGCTGCTGACTGTTCAGTTTGAGTGGCCTGGTGTGCTGAAATCAGTATCCAGCACGTTGATTGGTGTCAGTCCTGAGTTTGAGGTTGCACTCTACACATTGTGCTTTTTTGTCGGAGGGGAAGATAACCGTGTCGATATTGGCCCATACAGTGTGAACATTAAGTGCTACCGATTGGGGAACAACAAAATTGGATCAGCCTTTCCCATTGCAGAGAATTGATTATTTGGTGCTTTGCTTCTGCAAGTTTGTAAATCTTCACTTTTTTTTGGTTTCATAGTCACTTATATGAAGTTAATATTGTTGTACTGTTCAAGGATAGCTGGTTACTTGTGCATGAAAAGGTACCATACTGTTCAATTTGTATTGCTACTTGCACTACTGAAAAAGCTGATAACTGAGACTAAAATTACTTTTCATGGTTTTGTTGCTGTGTATGTGGAAGCTTTGCGCTGAATATTTTCTGGCTTTGTCAAGTTTATGTACTGCTTTGCTGTTTCTTGATGAAAATTCAGTACGGTCTGCACAGAGACAGGTGAGCATAAGAATGCATGGTTTATATAGGAAAATGAGCATTATGTTTTATCTTCAGCGTGTTACGTATTAAAAGGTGCAAAGCCATACTTATTCCACAGTAAAAAGAAAAATTAAAAAAAAAGAAAGGAGTTATCAATATTTTTTCCAAGTTTACAAACAGAATCTATGGATCCACAAACCGGAGACTGCCATTCTGTCAAACGTTTGACTCAATTGCTTCGTCAGACTTTTAGAGCAGAAATTCAAAGGCAGAAAGGTGGCGTCGCGTATTTCAGTAGAACAAGAAAGCACATTTTTTTCTATTCAAACATTGCAACTTCCGCATCGTATATTATTAGGTTGAGATTTGAGAAGAAAACGGCAGGACTGCATTTCACACCTTCCATTTTTTCCGTCATCTTTTGCTAGTGCCTACTCAAACACTGACCCATCAGATCAGGCAATGGAAAAAATCAATGTCAACCTTCTAATCCGCACACAACAACAGAGAAAGGATATTTCAGAAGTCACAGGTTCAGACTGTACATGAATGAAGTCAATGGCATCAACAACGGCAGGAGATCACGTCGGAACAGCGGCGGCAGTGGCAGCAGCCCTCATGAGCATGAGCCGCCGCCTCGCATGAGCGTCAGCAGCACCCCCTAGAGCGGCCAGACGAAGCATCCGTCTCTTCCTCGCCTCCGCTGCCACCGCCACGGCACTGGCATCCTCTGCGCCCGGCGCCCCCGGCGCCTCCTCCTGAGGAGGCGAGCCCTGGCACTCCGCCGCGGCACCCACGACGACAACGCCGTCCATCTCCGTGTGCCGCATCGCCTGCCTCAGCCCCTCGACCACGTCCCTCATCGTGGGGCGGTCCCTGGCGTGCTTCGCGAGGCAGCCGTTGGCGAGCCTGGCCACCTCCGTGGCGCCTCGCATAGGGTACCGCCCCTGGAGCCTCGCGTCCATGATCGCCCCGAACTGCTCGCTCTCGGGCGGGTGCCGCCGCACCCACTCCAGGAGCTTCTGCTCGTTCCTGGGCCGGTTGCGTTCGATGGAGCGCCGCGCGGTGAGGATCTCGTACAGCACCACGCCGAAGCTCCAGACGTCGCTCTTGGTGGTGAGGTGCCCAGTCTGCACGTAGTCCGGCGCTGCGTAACCGAAGGTGCCCATGACCTGATTGATGATCGCGTAATGGAGCGCAGCTTGGCGTAATGGAGCGCAGCACGGACTAGGAAGAAGAGGTCCGCCAAGCCAGCGCCGTCGTGACGCACGATGATAAGACCAGCTGCATCTACAGATACTTTACCTAGTAGTGTCATATCGCCACTCTACATATACGTATACACGATCTTTTGCACAAGGACTAGCTAGTGCACTGCTACACAGGACTAGCTAGTGCGCAGCCGCCGACCCTGCCAGTTCCTGCAGCAGTCGAGGTCAGAGACCCCGAGGCCGCCCGGCGCATGATCATCGACCACGCCGACTCCTTCACCGAACAGCCCGCCGTGCCCTTCCCCGTGGACCTCGACGTTGGGCACCCCAAGACCACCAACATCAACACCGCGCCCTACGGCCCGCTCTGGTGCGTGCTCCAGTGCAACCTCACCGCCGGCGTCCTCCACCCCTCGCACCTCGCCCGCCTCGCGCCGCTCCAGCGCGACGCAGTCCGAGGACCTCGTCGTGGGCCTGCTCACCGCCGCTCGGGGCGACCGAGAAGGAGCGGATAACGGCGAGGCGGTCCGCGGTCATCACCGTCCGCGACGCCCCGTATGTTGCCGTGTTCAGGGTGGTGGCGTGCATGTGCTTCGGCGACGATGGCGTCGGCGAGCGTGACGTTCGCGCCTACAGCGCACGCTGAGCGAGTTCTTCCACTTCGGCGTGGACGCCAGGCGCCTGGCCACCACGAGGCTGGCGAGGCTACTGCACTAGAGGCAGTGGCGATACCTGGTCGGCACGCACGGCCGCCTGGCCGAGGTCTTCGTCCCTGCCATCGCAGCGCGGCGGCAGGTCCGACGTAGCAACGCCGGCCGTAGCTGCGGCGATGTCCACGATGCAGGATATGAGGAAGGCGTGGTTGGGGCGCACAAGCACCGGGTCCTGCGGGTCGAAGATGCGCCGGGAGGTGTTCTTGAGGTCCACCCTGAACACGGCTGCCATGGTGGCGCCGCCCCGGAGCGACCGCCCGTGGCGAGGCAGGGCACGACATAGGCGAGCGGCGTGGTCAGCATTACTGTTCATGTTCTGCTAGAACGGTATTTTTCTCTCACAATAATCAGTCGGAACAGTATTTTTCAGTCCTGCCGAACACGCCCATAGACAAGGGCGATTCGGGCGGCGGCGGTCGAGGCGAGCGCGGAGCGCAAGGACCAGGCGGGTGACAGCATGGGCTGCCACGTGGGCAATTAGGTCTGGCCAAAGCCATTTGGACCTCTGCTGCAGCATGGGCCAAGTTTCTGAAGCTAGATGTGTATTTTAGAAGTTCATAGATCTTTTTAGTTAAACAGGTGAAATTTCACAGACTTTGTTCCATGATTTGTTTTTCAACAAAACGTATATTTTATTTTAGAAATAGAATAAAAATACATTTTCTTAATTTAACCGGGATTTTAACAATATAATTTTCACACAATAAAATTCATGCATTCAGCATGAATGAAACAATCATATTAACTTTAAAATTTCTGAAGTTCGAGAAAATCATATTTTCCACTGTTTAAGTTACAACAACATAATTAAATCTTAGAAAATTTAGAAAACCATTTATTTTATTTAGTATCTTCTATTCACAACAAAAATGAAAATTTTAGGGTGTGACATAATAGTATATTGGCTAATAGCTCATATCTAATATTAACTAGCAAATTTTTACTTATCTATTAGCGGGAGGGTGTTTAGATGCACTACTATTAGCTAGCTAACAATTATTAACAGGTATATGTTATTTCTCCACCTAGCTGTTATTGCCTTCGCTTGTCTTGTAATCCGTACTTTTCAGTTTGTTTTTTTAGTCGGAACAGAGTTTTTCTCTCACAACAAATTAGACAGAACAGTGTTTTGACTTGTTTTTTCAGTGAAGCGAACGGGGCCATTATCTGATTTGGTCCAACTAGTGAGATGGTTGTTATCTAGGGATCTAGCTAACAATTAGCTAATCTATTATCTATACTGTTTGAATCATAAAAAGATAATTATTATTAGCAGATAACTACTATGTACAGGGATCAAACAGGGACTAGATACATTACTTTTATTATGCATTTAGACATAGTGTATACCTAAGTATATAGCTAAAGCTACAAGTCTGAAAAATCTAAAATGTCTTGTAGTTTGAAATAGAGAGAACTTGTCCCAGAAAAAATACAATTCTAGCACATTGTCACGTTTTAGTACCTTAAGTTTGACTAATTATAGATAATAAAGTATCAATGTTTATAATATCAAATAAATACCATTAGATTAATTATAAAATATATTTTTATAATAAATTAATTTAAAGTCATAAATATGAATATAATTAACTAAAAATTTGAGCAAACATGAATAATTTTCGTGGCACGTAATCCGTTGTATTCTTTTTGAACGGAGGCGGTACTCCCTCCATCCCTCAATACGTTTTGCGATTCAAAAAATGAATCCGGAAAGAAAGACGTTTTAGCTTGTACGGCGGGTCCCATCCTATGGTATATTACACTAGCAGTCCATCCTTTGTCTCCCTGTCGGACACTATTCTCTTCTCTGTCTATGACTAAAATATACGGATTGTCAATATTTATTTGACAGGACCAAAACATTTATGTGATTCATATTCGGCAGGTAAATAATCACCGCATCTCATGCGATCCATATCCGGTAGGTAAATAATCACCGCATGGAAACACTAGAAGGCAAGTAAATAATGTCCATCTCTATCTCTACAACTAAAACATACGGATTGTCAACATCTACCCGGCAGGACCAAAACACTCATACAATCCATATCCGATAGGCAAATAATCACAGCATCTAATGCGATCCATATCCGGCAGGCAAATAATCACCGCATGAAGACACTGGAAGGTAAGTAAATAAAATGGAATAAAACTCACGGAATCACCGGCTGGCAAATAATCACCGCATGGAGACACTGGAAGGCAAGTAAATAAAATAGAATAAAACGGATTGAGAATTATGGGAAGAGAAAGGAATTTATTGGAATATCACCACGCAATGATCATGATCGTGATCCAAATCTTGTTCGTCGTCCTTCGCGTTGCGTGTTGTAAACAAATACTTTTTTCCCAAAAAATGAATTATTACCATGCTTTATGCGGGCTAGGATATTGTAAGTCTGAGTATACATGTTTTGGCAGGACAGAGCATGGATAAATTCAATTCGATGCCTAGCAATAAATTTTTAGTCTTTGAGGCAACTGATGTTTATCGTAACTTTCAGACAACAAGCTCCAAGCCTAACTTTTATTTCAGATTCATTACGATAATAAATGTGTTTCTAGACATTATCATGGTATAATACACGTAAAAAATTGAATTGATATATTCTTGATTTTAACTTAGCTAATAAATATCCCATTCAATTTATGTTGCACCCGTTACAATGCACGGGCACTCATCTAGTTGAAATAAAAAAAATGGGAAAACATGGTGGGAGCCTGGGAGGAGCCTTTCCCTTCCCTCCGTCTCTGGCGTGGTCCTCGCGGGTTCTCCCTGTCCGAGAGTGGGCGGCGCCGGTGGCCACCCTCCAGAAACCTCGCGGTCCAAGAGGACGACGCACAGCGCAGTGGGAGTGGATCTGGGCGGAGCTCCAGCGTGGCAGCTAGGCGCGGAGGCGGGGTCCATCTCTCTGACGACCGACGATTTGCGCCTCGCAACCTTCACCGGCGCATGGCGGGGAGGAGGCGTGCTTGCCCGGGCCTCTAGGCGCGGAGGTCGCGACACGATCGGGACGCCCGCGGGCGGGTGCAGCCCGCGTGCCGGCGGGGAGGAGGCGTGCTTGCCCGGGCCTCCAGGCGCGGAGGTCGCGACACGGTCGGGATGCCCACGGGCAGGTGTGGCCCGCACACCGTTGGGGAGGAGGCACGCTTGCCCGGGCCTCCAGGCATGGAGGTCACGACGTGGGCCCGTTCGCGTGTCCTTAAACCCGACTGGATCCGCTTCTTTTTTAATCTGAAACAGTGTTTTTCTCTCATAAATTCCTCCAGAATTCCTCCAAATCATCCAAATTTCTCCAGAACCATACCATCCGAACGGGGCCGTGATCAGACGGCCTAGGGCGGGTGCGTCCCGCACGCCGGCGGGGAGGAGCTGGCGCGCTTGTCTGGGCCCTTAGATTTATCACTCTTGAAAATAATACAATAAAACTGGCCATTAGGATTGGCCTAAGATTAATTGAGTTCGATCGACCAATGAGAACCAGAGAATCTTTGAGGCATCTGCATTTTTTTACTAAACGTTAGAGCATAGAGGTGCGAAGCCAAAATCGCAGCCACCGGAGCAAAAACTAACATCGCAGCTAGGCAATAAAAAACTAACCCTTGGATTTATCACTCTTGAAAATAATACAATAAAATTAGCCATTAGGAATGGCCTAAAGATTAGGGCCTGTTTGAACGCAACCAACTAAAGTTTAGCTAGCTAAAATTTTAAAGTAAAACTTTAGCCAGCTAAAAGTTTCTCAACTTAAACTTTAGCTAGGATGTTTGAATGCTTCAGCTAATAGACTCAGCTAAATTTTAGCTAGGTTGAAATAGCTAAGTTTAGTTAAACCTTAGCTGATCTTTTAGCTAGGTTGTTTGAATACCTAGCAACTAAATTTAGTCGGCTAAAGTTTAGCTGGTGTATCAAACGTGCCATTAATTACCCTGTTTAGCTATCTCAAGCTAGTGGGCTGAAAAAAATGTCGTGTCTCTGTCACCTAGTTTACAGTGTAACCTAAATTTCTGAAACTTCATCTAGTTTAAATTGTAACCTAAATTTCTGAAACCTCGTCTCAAAGTAACACAGTTTTTTTTTTTTGCTATTTGTCGTGGCGCCACATATGTTCTGGACTTTAACGGGGTATTAAATAATCGTCTTGTTCGCTTGAACTTATTTAGGACTACTTTTCAGTTATAGAATACTATTTTCCTCTTAGAATATTTCAGCATAAGCATCAACATAAGTCAAATTTCAGCATAAGCGAACATGCTCAATATACAAAACAATAAGTCTATTTCCATAAACATTTAAATGCTGTAGATATCGCTTGATATATGCAAATCTAGTAAAATCTGGTAAGATGCACCAGCTAAACTTTAGCTGTTATGCATCTAAATAGCCCAGCTAAAAGATCGGCTAAAGTTTAGCTGTGATTAGCTATTTTAACCCAGCTAAAGCTAACTAAAATTTAGCTGAGTTTATTAGCTGGGGCATCTAAACACCATAGCTAAAGTTTAGCTAGAAAACTTTTAACTTGCTAAAGTTTTACTTTAAAATTTTAGCTAGCTAAATTTTAGTTGGGTGCATCGAAACCGGTCAACTGGGATTGGATGCCCGTGGACTATTCTTCCTTAGAGAATGAGCGGATGCCGTCCCTCGTGAGATGCCGGCTACCCTCTCTCTCTCCAAAAAATATATCAGGGCACCTCTAGTTTATCGTGTAACCTAATTTCCTAAAATTACTACACGGATTCATTTGCTATCTGTATATTTCTTCCACCACAGATGTGCTCAAATTCAATGTGGTATTAAATAATATATACTAAACAATACGTCTATTTCTATAAACATTTAAATGCTACAGATATAGCTTGATCAATGACAGATACAGTAAAATCTTCTTAGATAACAACTGTGATAAATGGGTTGGATGCACGCTAGCTGGAATTTACCTGTCTACAACACACATATCACTGCTCAATAAAAAAAAACAGCCTTCCAAACCAATGACAAGTGGAACCGGATTAGTAGGTGGCGCCATCGGTTAAATTCCAGCTCACTACTAGTATATGGTAGACAGCCTATAAATCTACCACCAACCCCACTCCCTACTACTCACACCTTGCAATTTTGTGGTTCTTCAGGTTTTCAAGCGCTCCTGGCGCACCTTAAAGGAAACCTACATGCTCCCTCCCTGGCCATCGACTTGTCATTCGACAATCCTTATCCCATCTCCATACTCCATCACCACTCCCTTGTCGTAGCCTGCTTTCCATATCTTCATCGCAACAGCTAGGACTAGCTACCTCAGAGTCCTCCCACAATCCAAATAGCCAACTATAGGATGGACGCGAGGAAGAAGCCACAATTGATCGTTCCACGGGCCCAGAAGATCAATACGGAGAGAAGATCTGAGGCTCCGCGCGACAGCAAAGCCAAGGGATCGAGCGCTATGGGATCTGGGCAAAACACCGCCCAGAGAATCAGCGGCGACAACCACATGAGGGTGAAAAAGCTTGTGGATAAGGTGAAGATGTCAACGTCAGAGCCGGTGGAGGTCTTGTCAAAGAAAAAGCAAGTCCAGGTCATAGACATCATTTCAAGTGACGATGACGATGAGGAGGAGGAGGAAGAGAAGGAGTTGGAGGGAGAAGAAGAAGAGGATGAGGAGGAAAGCAGAGACGGCGACGAGCACGCCATCGTAAGGGTAAGGAAATTTGAGGGATGTTGCATGCTAGCTGCGGTGGATAGGAGCAATGACCATGGAGTTGCAAGCCGAACACGGCGACACAAAGCCCTGCGACGCAAGAACTCACAATTCGAGGACAACAATGATTCCAAAGGGACATTCAGTGAACCGATAGATGTGTAGTTGGGTGAATGTACTTATTACCCTATTAACTAGTTGGAGTCCCAGCGCGTTGCCGCAGAAATCGTAGAATGATTTAAGACGATTAGTATTTGAAGGGTTGAGATGATAAAGTTCGTGAGTGGAATGATTGCTAAAGTCACGTTGGAATGCCGAAATCCAATAGGAGTTGAATGACATCTCTGTTGATTCTATGACTATGAACATCGTTATGTTTCTAGTATTTGATTGTACATGGAGAGAATGACCTGCACGAAGAAACAATGTGCATCTGCATTGCATCTAATTGGAGATGGCAATAAGAAATTAATAAAATCTTGACCAATACCGTCAACCAAGGTCCAGAAATAGAAAGTATTGAAGATCACCCAATGTAAAACTCGCTTTAGGGGCTATAGCAGGTACACCTTACAGGCATGGTCCATGGCTGCTGCTTCCCTTTGTCCAGGCTATTTTCTTGTTCCTAATCTTTTGCAAACCAACTAATAGATTATCTTCAAAGTGTGCAAAGGAGATATGTCAGTAGCGAAACTGGCCGTGGCCATGCAATAAGATGTGAGGGTACCATGGCAGAAGCTGAGAGAGCTGGGATTTAGCGACGGACGATGGTAACGATCATGGTGAGCAAAGGTTGGTTCTGAAGGGCAACGGAGGACCCAAGATCGATGCCTCAAGGGAATCATCATGTCGAAAAGTGCTTCTGCTATACTGGTTAACAATGGAGGTTGGGTGTAGAAGCTTCCACGGATGAGGATTGGCAAGGTGGATTTAAAGTGGCAGCTTCCGCGTGCTAAGGGCGTTCGCAATGGCTGCAACAAATGGCTAGCCACATGCACATAAGATAGAATAAAAAAAATAGAAGCACAAGCATGCAAAACATACGAAGAGGAGAGAGGCACCGATTTTATGGGGAAACGTTGAGTATGGCGATTTGCTAGAGTTCACTTCTGGCCATCTCTCTCCTAAATATAGTATAAAAAAATCATCTCACTAGCTATCTGAGATGCTGTCGGGGACGCAACGGTGCTAGGTACTTAGTTAGTTTATGTGAAGGTGAGAGACAAAAGTAAAAACTATTTTGTATATTTTTATTTTTCTATGAACAATTGGATCCATATATTTCTCTCTTAGATTATTGGACCACGTGAAATAGATCAGTTATTTGTTTGTCGCTATTGACTACTCTATCTCATACTTTTTGTATAGCTAGCTAAATAGCTGGATGTTGGGAACGTCCTAATAAAATGGAGCAGGAAGTAGTGGTGGCATTAAAAAAGGTATCTTGATTGCCCTTTGGTGGCCGCTGTTTTAACTGCACTACAGGAAGTTGCGCCTGGAAGACAGTGGAGGTGAGATGTGAGTAGAGGTTTCAGATTTGAGAACGGAGAGGCTGTTCACTTTCTTGCTTTGATTGAGTGCTTGTTGACCTCATTGATTCCTTCCTGGAAGATGAAACTGGGTGGCTACTGCTTGTTGGCCTCATTGATTACTGACAGATGGAACAGTGGGTAGAGGCTAAAAAGGAGGTGGTGGAAATTGCACGAAGAGAGCATGCAGTGCTAGCTAACGGGAAGGTTTGGACGGATAGATGTCGTTAAATAGAGGTGATCCAAGGGCTTAGAATTCAAATGACGTGGCTCGCGTTGGTTGCAGATCTATAGCAATCAATGATTGCTAGTGGCCTTAATCTATATAGGTTATATAGATATAATATATCCTCGGACCCAACATCCTCCGAGACCCAGAAAAGTATTTTGCATTGGAGTTAATCTCCCTTTAATAAGGTCATGGTGTAGTTCTTGCACAGGGGCGGATCCAGCAGTGGGGGGGCTCAAGCCCCCCTACCCATATCGAATCAGTGTAAATTACTGTAGGAGCCCCTATAAATTTTTAGACAAAGTTCTATAGTGTAGGGGGCTGAGACTTAAGATCGAGCAGCAGTGTTGTTCAGCCCCCTCTAAAATATTTCCTGGATCCGCCGCTGTTCTTGCATGTTGTGGTTGATGGCAAAGTAAGCCCATAAAATCCATGCGATCTCATGTCTTTCTTCATGTTAACTTGTTGTATTAGTCTTGGTCTGTGTTGCAATCAACTTTGAATTTGAACCAAGGATTATGGTTTAGGCATATTGTTGCTTTATTATTTTCCATCCAAATATGTTTGATACACCTCTATGGATATCCAGCTCTCATGTGCGATGCATAACTCCTATTTTTTCTAATTGCTAATTTGTTGGTTACACTAGAAGTATGAAAACATTCTAGTTATTATTCTATATTTTTATTTTCTTTTATAGGAAGGACATGCAAACTCCTAAACCTATTGTAATCATCATTTGGTGGTTAAGAGTACGAATCATATGTGCAACATGAGGAATCACTACTACAGATTGATCTTTCACTATCACCACTTTTACTATCGTAGGGATATAAAAGTCTGTGTGATACTTGCACTGTCGGTTGGACTGATAGGGAGGCCTCGCAAGGAATGAAACCGACAATTGAAAACCATCAATGCGGCGGTGGTAGTGGGGTTGAATTCCACCGTCGTTTGGAACGCCGAGCCGACTGAGATACGCGTTATGGCCGTGACACCTACACAACTGTTTGGTGTACCGACGGTAAATATTGAAGCTGAGTAATTTTTTTGTGACTTAAAGGTGAGTAAATGAGAGTGTGTCATAATGCCCAACTACCAACACCCCCCGCTGGCCCGCTCTACAATTCTTCAAGGTCACTGCCCTCTGAAACCACCCCTCTTCCATGTTCATCCCATTCTTCCATCAGACTAACTAGAACCATGTTGGCGGACAATTTTTTCAAGATTCCCAGCTACGACTCGTCCTTCGACGAGGATGAGGTCCAGCAGCACTCATCGTCTGAGGAGGCCTCCAGGGGGTACATGGATTCTGATTTGATTCCCGATAAGATCTCCGACACCGAGGAGGAGGAGGACGACAACGACGATGAGCCCAAGGATGATGACGTCGACGAATGATGACGGGCCTCCTCCGAAGCGACCAAGGCGACCATCATCCTCTCTCTAAGAGGATTATTTTTAGGTGTATTATCTTTGTGGACAAGCTGAGTACAACCACTCGTTGGAAATGTATCTATATATTTTATAAAGTAATAAACAAAAATTCTAGTCCGACCAATGCTGCTTTCTTTTGCTGTCATCGCTCGTAGTTCTATGTCATGTCGCTGGACCAATGTTTTTGGTGGCCCTGTATGGATCCCTCTAGTTTTTGGCAGTTTTTAAGAATTTGGCTTTGTAAACTGGGTGGGATCCAAACGGGCCAGTTTTTAAGAATTCGAAACTGGTCCAAACAGGGTCGTAACGGACCAGTGCTTGACGGGCCATGCTGCTCACACTTCTGTATGGCCCCTATGCCTGATATAACAATGTTTGGTGCGGTGTCCGTTCTTTCCAATGCTGAAAGCCGGCGGTAAAGAGTATTTCTCCGCCAGATTGTATATCCAGGCAGCGATAAAGGTTGATTTCCACTGGCAGGTCGATGGCATAGGTTGCCTTACTTAAAGTCGTCCACTACCATAGCCATATCCAAAGTGAATCCCATTGTTCCCCTTTCCTCGACCATTGCTAGTTCCCCCAATATCTATTGAAGGTTGTGTCCGAATCGAAGCCAAGTCATCACTTAACTTAACTGAGGTCCGTAAAATTTTCTTCACAGATTCAATTACTTGATTCTTGCTATTGTGCTTTTTACTGTGTTATCGATGTTCTTGCTCAACGGGATCTCTGCGTTCATTTTTTATTTCTTCGTGCTATAAGATCTGCCTTTGCTGTACACAGATGGATCATGGATGGATGTATATGAAGCACAGTTCAGTTGCATTCGTGCTAGGCCTTGAGTTGTTTATCAATGTCGTGAGTGCTTACATTGAGCATAATATTGAGGCTTTTGGTTTCATAAACTAAACATGCAGGGATTGCAAAAATCTTAAGCAGTGGGATAGCATGGAGCTAATCAGGGGTCATCTGCTTTGGAGGGGTTTCATGCCAAACTATATGGTTTGGACGAAACATGGGGAAGAAGGCGAGAACCCACCTGACGAACAAGCTTTAGCGGGTATACAGAATCACAACAGGGATACAAATGTAGGCGAAACATGGCACATGAACGAGAATGAGACGGTCCTAGAGACCGTGAATGAAGGTGTTGAAGAAACCGCCGTTTGTACCCAACCGGCCAACCCTAAAAGGACAGTCTACTTACATCTCACCATCCACCACCGCCGCCGACCTCGACCTCCGAGGGAATAGACCTGATTCTGATCCGACTGACGGCGGTCCTAATGTTCTGAGTCTGCCGATCTGCAATCAGAGTCAGGAACCCCGGGTTTGTAGCTAGGGAAACCCTATATCGCGGTAGTTGTTGCCGCATCGGCGCATCGAGTGCTGCTACCTTACCTCCATATATCGCCGTGTGTACACATGCCCCCTTCTGATGTCCCCTTGACCTCCTGAGCAAGGCACAACTATGCGGGCGGGGTTGTGTTCTATGTAAGATCTGATCCTTGCCCTTGCCCACAACTGTATATATTGAAATAAAAAATGAATCAATTTGTAAATTGTGCGCTCCGTGTATCTTTGGTACTTTAGGATTATTCATCACTATAGTTTGGGGAGGACCCGGGTGTGCATCAGGCAATGAGAGGGAGTCGTGGAAATCATGCCGACAAAGGTCATCGTTGTGGGCAAAGAAAGTCTGTGAGTCCCTTGTATCCATTCAAAAAAATATAACCAACCCTTTGAGAAGGTCAGCAAGGGTTCAATTACAAGGAGGCCTAGGAGCAGTTGATGTTGAGAATGGAGGACGTACCAAGCACCATCGCAGTTCCCGATGCCATGTCGGAAGTTGCCATGTTCATTCAGCTTCGACAATAAGGTTGGACGACAGGGAACCAAGGGACGCACAAGGCAAGCTAGAGGCAGGCCACATGATTTATCTTACTCCCCCTATTCCCCGTGCTGAACAGTTGTTGAGCAAGAGAGGCAGCAAGATTTAGGAGCTAACGTTTGTTTCGTTAGAGGATTGGTTCTCAGAACCAAGACCCATTGCACGAGATCCGTTTTGGACTCCAATGCAGGCAAGTTTTATGATGGCCATCCAAGAAGGAGGCGTCAAGTTCTGTGCACATCATTGGATTACAGTTGAAGGCCTGGCAAAGTTAGCCAGAGCCACCGAGAAAGAGATGAAGGGTCATTTGGCATACATGCCAGGACTGCTGGACCTATTGACCATAGCGCATGAATATGTGCTAGATTGGGTGAAGATATTCTTTGCAACTTTGTGGATACCACGAGGGCAGCAATACATTGAATTTATGTTCAGAGGAGATCGCCACCGGCTATACATGGAAGAAATAGCTGAAGCTCTAGGTGTTGATCTAGTTTCCACCACTCAGGTCCATGAATTATGTTATCCAAGAGCAGTACCTCCTCGTCGTGCCCTTGCAGGCGGGACGCCACCACCCGTCAAAATTGTATTTGTTCTTTTTAGACAACCGTTTAGTCCTGACTCTCTGAGGTCACCGAGAGAACTCACTCAACTAGCAGCTGTGCTCCTACTCACCTTCAAGAAGTCGCTATACCCCAAAGCTGGATTTGGTGAGGCAATCATAGTAATGCAATAGTGGTTGCTATCTTTGGTGTTGGGGCACACCCTGTTTGATTTGGTAGACTTGTTGATTTGTGAGTGGGAAGGCTAGATCGCTGACGGATTCAAGGGCAAGTGGAGGTATTTTCTCCGTCACATGAAAAGCTGAGCCGACTGGATAGGCATTCTGACCGCCGGCTCCACACGTCCGTTTGGTCGATTGGCGGTAGTAAATTCAGCGTGAGTTATTTCCCCATTTCCCAACTACCCACAACACAGTTGCATCACCATTCCAATTCTCCATCTTCAAGGCTGGCGTATTGTTCCTCACTCCATTGCACGCCTTGCGCCACGCCACCGCCACCTCCCACACGGTCGGCGCATTGTTCCTCTCACAATTTGTATAAACCATTGCACGCCTCGCGCCGCGCCACCGCAAGATCCAAAGGCAAAGGTATGCTTTTGCACTTCACTGATGGCTCTTTGTCAGATTATTTTCCTCTTTATTGATCTCATTACTAAGGAAGATCTCATCCTACTGCACAATGACGATCGCAGGCTCTTCAAAATGGATACAACCCCAATAACAGGAACGCACTGGCTAGCCTTATAGAGGATCTTGTTCTAGAGATCCTCCGCCACCTCCTCGTCTGTTCCTTGTTCTCCTGCAAATGTGTCTATCGCTCCTAGAAGCGCCTCATCTTCGACAATAGTCAGGTGCTGCCCCAGACTATGGCTGGCTTCTTCTATGACTGTGAGAACGGCAATCAAAACTTCACCAGCATCTCTGGTGTACGCCCCCTCCTTCAAGTTCTTGCCCTTCAACCCTGACAATATAGTTGTTTTAGATTGCTGCAATAGTCTCATCCTATGCTGGTGCCTTGGGGCTAATGGATACCACTATGTTGTCTGCAATCCAATGACCTAGAAGTTTAATATATTGCTGCCTAGCACCCATGATGTTGGCCATTCTGTTGGTGAGGCTTGCTTGGGGTTCGATCCGACAGCCTCCTCGCACTTTCATGTGATTAAGTATGTGGATGTCGACGGTTTGTGTGTAGGTGTGGAGATCTACTCATCTGGAACTACAGCATGGATCTATAAGGAATCTGAATAGGGCGAGGATACTGATGTGACATTTTACAGACAATCAAGTGCGTTTCTTAATGGTTGTCTGCACATTATGGGGCACTCCGGGGAGTACTCTATGATACTTGCCATGGATATGGAGGGAAACATATGGAGGCAAATTGATAGGCCTAGTGGTCTTCAACACTCCATGCATCAAGCTCAGGGTCACTTGTGTGTATGTACTGTTGCTGGTCCCAATGATTCTAAGCTTTCAATCTAGATCCTTAAAGACTATGATACTAATAATTGGATATTGAAGCATATGGTCAGTACGTGGATCCTGTTTGGAAGGATTAATATTAGATTTGGTTTCATGAATTGGGTTAACGAGTATACAATGATTACAGTTCACCCAGAATGGAATATGATTTTCTTTGCTAGGGAGGATGGAACAATTATCGCTTATGACATGGACCGCAGAAGAGTTCATGTCATCCCTGCCCATGTCTTTCGGTATGTTAGACGTAGCATTAAAAAAGAGTTCAACTGCAGACCATTCTATCTTCCTTAGGTTCCCTCATTCTTGGAATCATTAGCAGAGAAGTAAATAAAGCTGCATTTGATGTATCTCTCTGTCATGCATTTTAAATAGACCAATGTTGTTTGCTTGTCTATGGACATGTTAATTTCCTCAATGATGGATGTTGTCATTATTTCAGCTAAACTAGTATGACATCTTTGTTTTGTTTGTAAATTAAATTATTTATTTGGTGCACACATGCGTTACGGTGGTGTTACAATAACATTTCAACATCAATGGCTCCTTTGCTTGGCTTTTAATACAGGGACGTGGTCACGTGTACTGACTTCTGCTTGGCTTTTAATTTAAAATTCCTCACAAAAAATGTGACGCGAGACTTGATCGGATGAACTATGTTATGCGATGAATATGGAATTAGACATCAATTCTCGATGGTGTGATAGCTCCCATTGCCGTTTCATACAGTGATTCAACGTTAGTAGCGTGAAGAGTATAAGAAGGGGTATGCGGTGTGTTGCTTTCTCCACTCTAAACTTGCAAAATTTTGCAATTGATCTTTCTCATTCTTTCTTCAACTATCTCCGCAAGTATGGTGGGACATAGTGACTCCGAGATCGAAAACTCATATTCAGATGAGTCTGAATTCAAAGAGAAGAAGAGCGAGATCCTACTCGGCCTCTCCAATGGAGGCGTCAGGTTTCATGGTCGTGGTGAGAGCACCTTTGTGTGTCCTTTTTACCGTGGCAAGAAAGTGCCATCATGGAGTATTCGCGAGTTGCTGTAGCACGCGAATGTGAAGTCTCATAGAGGCAAGGGGATCTCTGGGCTAGAGCATAGTGCTTTGGCCAAGTATATCCTGAGCAACAACGCCATGGCCCGCGACCGCGAGCTTGGTGGAGTTGGGGACTGCGGCGGCAATCAGGTGGTGAAGGCTCATAGGGAGCCAATAGGGCCGACAAGGAAGTACATAAGGAGAAGGTACTAAAGAAATAATAACTCTATGTGATATTTTTTGTGATCAACCTTCTTTCAATTTTTTATAAGATACTACGTAGTTCCTGTCACCAATCGAAACTAACTATATATTTTAATTAACACAGCAGATCATGCGCCGCATGGGAAAGGACCCCTCTACAAGCCTGGCAGAAGGCCCGACGGAGGGTCATCCGTATCCCGCTGAAGCTAGTCTTGTAGTAGGATTTTTATTTTATATACTAAATTTTTAGCGTAGAGTATGTATGTTTTATTTACATGAAATATGAAATGTTATTAACTTATGTATTTTTTGGGATCTTCCTTATCTTTGCTGCGATGTTTATTTTGTGTAATGGGGAAGCAGTCTTCTACGACCGGTAGTGTGATGGTGGCTCCCGAGCACCTTAGATTTTGTGACTGTATGTCACGACCGTCGTTAGGTGATATTCGTAACACATAAGCACCACCATCGACAGACTTCATCGCCGCTTCCAGACGGTCAGGATGGCACCACTATCATCAATTTCTAAGCCTACCCAAATCTCCTGCGCGTATTTATGAAGTTTCGCTCAAATTTGCATTGCCACGGCCCTGACTTTAGCTTACAAAGACCGCTTCCCCACCCTGTTGCCTCCTCTTCGGTGCTACTATTCCCCATCATTGCCACTCACCACCGACAATCTAGTGCTCCGCGCCGTGGCGTCGGTACACCTCACTGCCCTGCACAGATCCACCAGTGACCAAGGTGGTACTAACTGTCATGCCCACTCGAGCTCACTGCTGCAAGATCCAAACGCAAGGGTAATGCTTTTGTACTTCCCTTATCCATGTTTCATGGATTTTTATTCCCCTCTTCACTCATGTAAGTAGGAAGCAAGCTTCCATCCGATTAGTGTGTGTTTGCCGCTCCAGCAGATCCTTGTCAAGCTAGAGGAGATCCCCAACAAAATGAAGGGAGTGGGCATCCTAACAGACCATGCCTTGGTCCTCATCCTCCGTCGCCTCACTGCTCACTCCTTGTGCAGCAATAAGTGTGTCTATCGCTCCTAGAACCACCTCATCTCGGATGTCGAGTACCGAAACAAGCTGCCCCAGATTGTTGCCAAATTCTTCTATCGCACCTGGAAAGGCAAACGCCACTTCGCCAGCGTCACCGATGGACAACCCTCCTTGTCCTTCTTGCCCTTCCCCATTCATGATGTCATCATCTCAGATTGCTGCAGCGGCCTCATCCTCTACTGGTGTTTTGGGTGTCACCATGTTGTATGCAATCCAGTGACTAACAAATGGTTGCTACTGCCGGATAACCTTCTTTCTTGTGGCGAGGCTCACTTGGGGTTCAATCCGACAGTTTCCTCGCACTTCCATGTGTTTGAATATGGGAAGATGAGGGAGGGTGAGTCCATAGGTGTGAGCATCTACTCATCGAAGAGTGCAGCTTGGACCTTTAAAGAATCTAAATGGGGTGACAGTATTATAGTATCCACATATACGAGAAGTGTGTTTCTTAATGGTTTTATGCACTGGCTTGAGTTCTCTCAGATCGTTGCTGTTGATATGGATGAAAAGACATGGACAAAAATACAGAATCCACGTGGTGATGCAATCTCCGTCCATGAAGCCCAAGGTCAGTTGTGTTTATGTACTGCTGATATTTACACTATGACTCAGCTTTTAATCTGGATCCTTGAAGACTATGGTAGTAATAGATGGACATTGAAGCATACGGTGACCACGCGGGAGATATTTAGACAAAACAATATTGAATTTGGTTATGAGGTTTGTGATGCGGAGTACAGAGTGATTGTAGTTCACCTTGAATGGAATTTGATTCTTCTTATTGGGGAGGACAGAATACTGCTTGCATATGACATGAACCAGGAAAAAGTTCATGTCCTCCCTACACGGGTTATCCGTTGTTCTAGACCTACCTAGAGTCTATGTATCAACGGACCTCACTATCTTCCTTATTAATAGAGTCATTAGCAGAGTAGTAAAGGTGCATATATTGTATTTTGTTGTTAGGACATGTCTTTGTTCAGGTAGGGAGTTATTTTGAGTCTATATATAGTCCAATTTTGGCTTGGTAACTAAACCAATGGTATGTTGAATATTATTAATTATTAATTCTGTTGCTTTGCATTGTGCAGGCTTTAGAGTCTCGGTGCTTTTGAACAATTTTTCTACAATGGCTATGGGAGGAAGAAGAGGGGTTCCATCGTGCATTGGCTGCAAGCTGATCAAGGAGTGCCAATCTGAAGGAGTGGAGCACATCTGCCTTACATAAGTCTGTAGGGAGCAGAACCTTTATTATGCTATCTATGTACCGCTTGTGTTAATTCATCAGTTGACACAATTGTTATGTTAGTGTTGAGCATTGATATTATAACAAGTACTCTTCGTTGTGGCCATGATGAATGATGTGTAATGATTATATCTGTATGGTGTGTGTTCAGTAAGTTATTAAGGCCCAGCTGAATTAGTAAATACATTATGAAAAATGGAAGCAATTCTGTCACCATCGGATGTTGGTTGTTTTGTCATCACCGCCGGTATTCGTCTGATGCGGCAGGGGTCAATAGTGTATCATAGCCGAATCATTTAGTAACCCAACATCGACTAAAAGATCATCACGGGTGGATCGTACTGCAACGCGATGGTGACAATGCCCTATGACTAGGTGGTTCATTTGTTGAATAGTGATGTTTGCCTCAACATAGGCGGGTCGTGCTCCAATGCGACGGAAACAAAGACCTGACCATGGACAGATCATAAGCCAACACGGCGGTGTTAGTATACACCTACATAGGTGGGTCAGGACTCAATGCGATGGAATAAGGATCTAATCACGGACGGATCATAAGCCATGTGGCGATGTTAGTGCATACCCACATAGGCGAGCTGTGCTCCAATGCGACGGAAGTAAACACCTTATCTCGGATGGATGATAAGCCAAAATGGCGATGTAGTGAACATCCCAATCGGTCTCAGATAGCGACGACGATGGCAATGACTATTACTGCCGACAGCTTACTATCGAGGCCGAAATCAAACTATGATAGGGGTTACGACGTGGCTGTGAAAGGTGCGAGTGTAGTATTGGAAAATCAAACATGATGAAATACGCGTGCGCACACATATTTATTGAGTTGGCAAGAGTATAGTTAATAACCAAATCAATATTGGTTTTACGATACAAAAGAAAGCTAAAAGTCTAAAAATGATACTAAAAATTATAGAGAAAGGGAGAAAAACATATATAGCCCTAAGCCTCTAATCTCCGTCTGACTAATATAATTCATATAAGAAAAAAGTCATTGTAATAACATAAATAAAAGAGAGGGGAAAGATAAAAGAAAGGTAACCTTCATGTATATAAATGCCATTAGAGATTAATAGGGAGGGAGGAATAACATGACAAGCACTCAGGATCCCTTTAGTTGGGCTTTTGGGGACTGCTTTTGCTTCCCAAAAGCTAAAAGTCAACTAAAGAGGTGAGAATCGGTAGGTGCTTCCAGGCAAAAGCTGATTTTGGGCTAGTTCATTTCTCACAGCACATCCACTCCTTCTGTGGCTGTGGCTTCCAAGTAACACCGAAATTACCCACTGCCACAGGTTGTGGGCATTACGGATTCATTCCATTTTCCAATTGAGTGAGACCGAGCTCCTTCATCGCCTTGTTTCTCATTCGCCACCAGCATCTCCTCCACCTCCTGGCTCTTCCACCCCCTCCTCCTGCACAGAGTTCCGTCGCTACCTCACCAGGGCGTGTGAGCCCTACGAGCGTGCGCAAGCTCTATCACCTCCTCGTTGGCCGGGCCACGTGCGAGCTCCACCACCACGACCCCCTGGGCATGCGCGAGCTCCGCCGCCACCTCTGCCTTCCTCCTATCCTTCTCATCCTAGCCACGAGAGGAGGCCCATAGCTACAGGGCCAGCCACAGCTCTCCTCTGTCGCCCTCCTCCATGCAGATCAACGTTGGCCCGAGGAACAAGATGCAGGGAAAAAGGAGAAATATGTATTGGGAGGCTGACATGTAGGGTCATGGATGACATGTGGCACTCACTGACACCAATTTTCTATAAGCCACAGTTGTTCAACCAAACGGCTTTCAGTTTCTCAACAATCCACAACTCACAGTAGCTTTTCCATGTCTCATAGCTCACAACAACTTTTTTAGAAGCCACGGCTCAACCAAATGCACCCTAATTAACATCATTAACTAGTTATTTGGGCTTATACTATGTTGTGTAGGAAAAAACAACAACAATAATAATAAGAACAAAGTAAATGGAGACGATAACATGGATCATAATCATAAACCATGTGGATGTCATTAAGCATTAACACAAAGAAGATATGACAAACAAATAAAACACTAATTAGTAATGATCATTATTTATTAGCTAATTAAGGGGTTTATACAATGCAACATCAAGGAGGTTTGGGGTGCCAGGCTCACCCTAGCCCCCCTTCCTCCCCCGCTAAGTGGTGTCATGGTGTCGAAACAGGAGGCGTAATACGGTCGCAGGCTCGCAGCAATGCATGCGGTTGGAGACGAGGATAAGGTTTTGTTGGACTTACACACAAGGGCACAATTGTCATTTCATGTTCCACTATGTCAACAGAAACATGAAAATATGATTTTTGTCAATAAAATCTAAGGGGGTGCTAGTTCCCGTTAGAGTTTGGATGTTTCAAATATATTTTACCTTGGCGTGATCTTTTGGTGGTAATTTATGTTTTTTGAGGCCTTTTCAGTGCTTTATAACTAATTTTCCCTTAAAATATAGCATGGAGGATTTATAGTTTATAAACATTAGAGTAGAATTCCTAATAATGCATGCTAGAGAACAACTATTGACTTTGATTTTGTCATGTGGTGATAATAGAAGATCACGACACATACATGACAAAACCCAAGTTTTTGGTGATAATAGAAGATCACGACACATACCTGACAAAACCCAAGTTTTTGTTTTCACTATTTGGTCAATGTTCATGCTCAAGCGTAGCTAGTCTCCTAAAGATTATTTTGCCTTTGATGTTATTCCTTCACACTTCCTCCATTCCAAAATATAAGTCGTTTTTACTTTTTTGGTACATTCATTTTGCTATGCATCTAGATATAATAATATGTCTAGATACATAGCAAAATGGATGAACCAAAAAAGTCAAAGCAACTTATAATTTGGAATGGAGGGAGTAGTAGATTATATTGTATATGTCATGGTGAAACAAGACGACGAGATGAGTGGGTCAGCCTATTTCCTGATAGGGCAATTAGCAACTATGAACATTGGTCTTTGTTAAAAATATGAAATATGAAATTTTATTGGGGTTAGTTATTGCCCCCCATTAAACAAGGTTAGCTCTACCTGGTTCGCCACTTCGTATGGCCAATCTATGCTATATACAATCAAATCTATGTGGTTGATGTAACGTAATGTACTAATTGTATTTATGTTGTTTATTAAATAATCAAATTGACAAACAAATTGATTAGCTCTGTGCTGGAGAGGAGGTTTCAAGAAATCATGTAGTACATGTTATATATATGGTTCATGTGGCCCGACAAGTTAAACCTAGCAATGACATAGCTCAATGTTTAGAATAGAAATTTTCAACATTGGTCTCATGTGTAAATAGCTACGAAAATTGAGAAGGGAGCATGCCTCTGCGATAAAAGGGATTCGTAGTGGCACAACAAGCAGTACCTCATGGTTGAAAATCCAATCCTTTTGTCTTGTTAGAGGATGATTATGATGTTGCATGCTAAGGATCAACTCGAGATCCTTTCACAAAATTAGCCAATGTTGGTGCAGTGTTGTGATTATTATGTATTTGTGGTCTAAAATTCTAGGAGGAATATTTTTCATTAGACATGAAGTGCCCTACATTATATTCTATGATGAATAATCTTGAAACCAAGGGGGAAATTACAGTCATAGATATATGTGGTGAAGCAGAACCCCTTTAACTTTATCCATCATTTTCCAAATTCACAGAATAATGGTGATTCTCATTTATGGGTGTAGATCAAGCCTCTTACGTAAATTTGCATATGATTATGGTAGATGGTTTGTTCTTTATGTAGCATTTGATGATGCATATTATCTAAGCTTCCAAAACCTACATCTTACCAAAATTGTGCCTCCAATGATGAAGTGTGGTTTTGGTCACTTTAGGTGTTCAGTTTTGATGGTAGGATGCCATTTTTTATGGTGGCTGGACAATGGAAAGGAGCTTCTAAAAGGTCCCAGTCATCATCAATGATTGGACTAAAGCACTGCAAGATTTGTGAAGGCGGCCGACACCGAACGATGCGGCTAACCAAGCTAATCAAAGAAGATACAAGATGGAGAGATGGGTCAGAAATCTATTGCTGAGTGAGGAACAATATGGTGCTTTGTGATGTTGTTTGCTCCCTTTCAAAGGTTACCCTCCCTATAATGGTTTTGCCTTACATGGTTTAGCTTAGAGTTAGTCATTAGCAGTAGTAGTTTCCCCTTGTAGCTCATTAAGGGCCCGTTTAGGACAACTTTGTTCCCTAAATCTTCAACTCTACTCCTTGATTCTTCGATGGAACGATTCCATTGAATTTCTAGGAGGGAGCATGGTGGAGAGCTGATGAGAATTGATTCTCTACTGATCCCCATCAGAAAATAACAGGGAGCAGGGTGAAGCAGGGTTTTTTAGCACCCCACTCCTAGTGTAAATGGAGAAGTGATTCTCTCATGATCCCCACCTAAATCAGTTGGCATTTTGAGCATTTGGCTAGTTAGGAGTGATTCTCTTTGGAGAAGTTGAAGCTAGAGCTCTCCCAAATGGTGCCTAACTACTTTACCTTGCTGTAGTGGTAGTAGTAGCTTGGTTATGTTTCTTCCCTACTTCTTGTTCCTTTTTCTCTGCTTTCTCTTTTGCTTCCTGTTTGTTTGATCGGTGTACTATGAGTTATGACCGTTTTCCCCACTTCTATTAGTAAAATACATGTATTGCATGTTGTTGGTAAAAAATGTGTGTTTGCCCTCCCAACTGATGCCGCGGGACAGAAGATAGTAGCTCACCTACTATTGATCCAAAGTTTGCATGTGGTATCGAAACCAAATCTTAATTAGAAAAAATATGGAGGTAAATCCACAAAAAATAACCCAAGCCATGATACTTGTTGAGAATAATTGGTCTTTCAAGCTAGAGAGATTGGGTACATCACTAACAAGCAATGCAATGGTTGGCACAAAATGTGGTTGTTGCACATTTTACAGTCCATCACAATATTATTTGAGTTGAAATTGACCTGCGTTGATGATACATTAGTTGCTTTTGTTTTCAGAAAAGGAAAACTTCTAGCTTTTTGCATAACTCATCAATAGAGCCACCGACACCCAAGTGCATAATAACAGAATCGGTTACTATAGAACAACTCATTGGAGACTGCTCGTAAGCCCGATTCTAGAAGGATTCTATGACATATGATAATCATCAAGATTATTATAGATTCAAGAGTATAGTTTGAATATAATTAAGTTGACGTCATATGGTAATTCCATTAAGACAAACATTTATGACTAACTGTATATGATAAATGTTGTTCTAATCCCATACTTCTGCCTTTTCTATCACAAATCCTTATCGGATAACTATACCGGATAAATCATCCTCATAGTTGCTAACCTTTTCCCATAATATATGTTGGCGCTCACTGCTCACACCTTTCTAATGTAAAATAGTCCCAATATTAGCATAAATTTCACATCATTAACATTAATCATACTCGATGACCCTACATTTCCACTTTTGCATTATTTTTGTTTTGTGTTGTAATTTTACACTAAACTGGCATAAAATTGAGAGACTGAAGTTGCACTGTAGAAGCTCGAGCTCGAGAAAGATGAGAGCCAGAGGAGACCAAATAAGGCAATGCAACCTGGCTCATGGGCCTTAGGCCAGCCGGCTCAACCCTACTTTTGACCCTACAATGTCCAAATACTAGGAACCTTGAGTCTATATAACTTAGACCTCAACCATGCAAAGGTGATGATGATTTATCATAGGCTCAAGTCAATAAAGATAAAAGCACATGATCTTATTACTTGGTGTCACTCTAGGAAGGTTTCAATGCACAAGGCCTACTTGTAACAAACCTAGAGGACTTAAAAATTATAAAGACTGACATACTTGAGACTTGGCATGATTGCAATGCAGGACATATAAATGGCAAGTCGAGTTGTTAGGCTCCTTTCTTTTTTTGTCCATTTTGCTTTCCATTCAAGGCATGGCTTTCCGACACTATGTAATATATTTAGTTACCATTTTTTATCAATATATAACAAAGAGTTACAATTATCATATAATATTGGTAGCATTAACCTGGATAGTCACACCTAGTTGTGTCGACACATAGTTACGCCCAAAATAAGGACCATAGCAAAACTAAAATTGAACATGATAGCTCAACCACATTCTTGGGGTACGGTAAATGTAGTGTGGAGATTCTCTCCATCTATAATTACCAACCTTACACATCAAAGGATATCCTACTAGAATCCTAACTTTAGCTAAGAGTTATAAGAACTCCTCGGTCACCCTTTCGGAACATTAACATTTGTTGATGGTTTGGTAATTGCCAACTGTGCAATCTAATACCCCTGGAAATTTAAAAGAATGGCCAGTGGTTGTTGTGATGGTCGAGAGTTATATGTTGTTGATGGTTTTACATACTCCATTGGCGAGACTCCACGATTGGCCCAATGCACGTATCTAGAGGATATTACATGGAATTTTTTTTAGTTATTCAAGTTGTACCTAAACTATTTTTTATAGTTACAACTCCATATATCCAGGCATGCTCCCTGTATTTCCCATCTTCTAATGGTTGATAATAGTTTCCATTTTTTGGAAGTCAATGAAGAGTAGGCTCAAATTATGAAGAATTTTGAACACCTATGAGAATAGTTGTGGACAGTTAATTAATTAGTAGCAAATGTAGTGCTCTTTGGTCACAAATGATTTGAAAGTAATATTGTTGTAGTACCTACTGGGAAACCTAGGCTAGAAGTTTTTAGGAGAAGTATCTTGGACTCCTAGTACTAGAAGGGAGAATGGTTAATGGTAAATTTAAAAGTTTAAAAGAATGATTTAGAAAGAGGGTGAATGATTGGTTAGAGAAATACCTTTCAAGTTGGGTAAAGAGGTTCTAGTCAAATCACTTTTAGAGCCTCCCCACTAGTGCTATGAGCTTGTTTAAATTCTCTACAGGTGCCGGTGGTATGGACCCAGGGTACCTTACTGCCCAAATAAGAGCCCATTGCTACTAGGGTGGGACAAAGCTGGCAAAGATGAGGCCCAACCGAACTAGGGTGCTTCATCAGACATGGTGGACAAGAAACCTAGCGTATAAAGCTTGGACATCCTCACTAAATAGTCAATCTTATGGTTGGATTCCCTTGTAATTAACTAGGAAACATATATGTAAACCAATCGGGATCCTCATAACCCTACCCAATGGAAGGAGGGGTAGGGAGCCCTCGATCGGTACCTCTAATAACCCTACATAATTCTAGGCTACATTGCATAGGCAACTAGTTATGAGCTCCCCAGTAAATATCGAGCATACAAGATAAGAGACCTATTCTCAACTGGACGTAGGGTACCCCATACCTGACCAAGTATAAACCTATGTCCCATGTGCTTCCCTTTTGATTCCCTATGCATGATACGTTGGTCTACATTACGAGAGTCGATACCTCTAACAACAAGTCTTTGTGACAATTTTGACAAAATGATAAGGAACTTCTGGTGGGGTGATGAATATGAAACAAAAATGATTCATTGGCTAGGTTGGGATAAAATCACTAGACCAAAGATGAGAGGATGAATTGGCTTTAAGGATCTCAAAATGTTTAATCAAACTCTACTAGTGAAGCAAGCTTGGCGTCTACTTTTATACCCAAATAGCCTTTGTGCAAAACTTGTAAACCAAAAGTACTATCATCTTGGTGATTTACTAGATACCGGCTTCCCACAGAATTCATGATCAGTCTGAAAGAGCATAGAACATGGCCTTGATCTCTTGAAAAAGGGCATCATATGGAGGGTTTTAACAGTGGACCAAGTATCAAATTTTGGAGGGACAATTGGGTACTCCCGATCTTATTCAATTTAAATCTCAAGACCGCCTAGAAGATGTAGAGAGCAATAATTGGTAGATTTGATCCTTCAAAATCCAAGGTGCTTGAACCCTTGATAACACAAATGTTCCTCTTTCATGAAGCTAAAGAAATCCTTAGCATTAGAATCCTAGATACAGAGGATGATGATATTCTTGCATGGCACTTTGAAAAGAAAGACATCTTATTTGTTAGAATTGAATACAAACTTGCAATTGAAGCAAGACCCAAGAAAAAATTATGGTACAAGCGCCTATGCAGACAAGAAAGTCTTTGACGCAATATGGAAAACCACTATGCCAAAACTGCATAAAGGAGACACCTCATTTAGTGGTGTGGATTTGAGATGTATCTCTAATGTATAATTAGAGACAAGACAAACACCTAAGTATTAGTCTTTGCTCGGGATGAGCAAATGATTAAGCTTGGAGGAGCTTGTTACTGGCCACTAAGGCATAAATCCGACCATCAACTTATCGGTTAAGTAAAGATAAAATTGACACCATTGCATGTTTATGATTTCAAATAATATGGTTCCACATGTATTTGGAGAGTGTGTGATCACATGAGAAAATGAAGCAAAGATCAGCATTGAGGGTCCACTTGTGGGGTCAGTTGACCCTATGTACCCTAGGTGGGCTGACCTAAGGAGTGACCCAACTAAGGCCACACTATGAAGTGATCTTGTGCATTGATCCAACGCTAATTCCATCTGAGGGGCACTAGGAAGCCTCCCATGGGTTGAAGGGCCCACCATTGCATGTAACAAAGCACAAATTGACCGAGAACTACCTTGGGTACCTATTGACCGACTTAGAGAAGCAATGAGGACCATTGGATGAAAGGTGGTGCGTCCACAGGTCATGCACCCTCATAGGGGTTCTACTGACCCTCGATCCCCTCCTCCAATGTTATTCCAACTGCCTCAACTTCATCCGTAAGTACGATCCTACTCCTTGATAAAACTATATATAGGGGGTGTTGGCACCACTCTCAATACACAACAATAGAAGAAGGAATCACTCATTGGCTCTATTTAGTTCAGGCTAGTTTAGTTGGGAGTTAGAGTTAAGTCTAACTAAGCTTGGGTTTTGGAAGTAGTCTTCAGGAGTCCGGTATAGCTCTTGTATTATTTCTTTTTTAAGACTTGAGTTATGAATATTACAATCGTATGCAACTTAGGCGACAATTTTAGTGCGGGTTGCTCCTAGAGTACGAGATGGACTCAACATGATATTGTTTGAGCCTCCAATTTGGCTTGGAAACCCATGCTAGCCTTCCAAGGAGGTGGCCAAGAGGGAGAACGTCCTAGAACATACTTGATGTGTTCTCCACATGCTTGGGCCATGCTCCAACTTGTACTAGGGTCCTAAGGATGATTACCAAGCCAAGGTGACGCCGCAACACTTGGCAAAAACAACATGTCATGATGATTTGGAGACCTTGTCGACATGATATTAAGGTGGGACCGGATCCATTTGAAAGCTTACATCAAGTAATCATGGACTTCAATCACACTCTAGATGGAAGATTTATGGCTTTCCCAATAAAGTATTATCTGACTGTCAGTGAACCAAATGTTGGGCTTCGATGGCCTTGCACTCCAAGATTGGTCTTGCGCATGGTGTATCCAAGTCCCATAAGTTGTAGAGATCATGGAAGGAATCCCTCCAGAGTTCATCATATCTTCAATATGTTCCCTAAACATATTTAACTAACCAATATTAGGTAGCAGCATGTTCTCATTTATTTCACCAAACAAATTTAGGAATGACCTCACCTTATTTTTAACTTTCATGGTTGTACTAAAAGTTTGCATGTCCTCATCAATACAGCGTATGGCAGAACCGCCTAATTTAATGCCTCACAGGAGATACTTGTCTTCCATTAGACACTAAGTACTCAAGGGAGGACACTAAATTACGTAATTCCGTCAAGCACACCCTAAGGGAGAACCCGAAAATTCACATTTTTCCATCGGGATCACAAATGAGAGAATAAAGCTTACAACATTCTTAAGACATTTCTTACATCACTTTCCATGCAACATCAGAGTATAATATTTATTATTTATAACAATGGAATATAACCATGCTATCAGAGTTTCAGCGGAAATAAAACCATTTAACGATAAGTTAAACTTTAACATGATGATCCATTATATACATCATAACATGTTATAAGTTTCCATTGTAAAACATTTTGGGTGGATGTTTCAAATAAACTCTATGTCCGCAACGTTAAGAAAATCCTCGCTGAGCCCACCAGGAGGTTTCCACACACAAGTGTCAGCTCCACATGTTCCTGTTACCTGTAACAGGGTAGAACAAACCTTGAGTACTCAATTGTACTCCGCAAGACTTACCCGCCAGGAGAAAAGAAAAGACTTCAAGGATATGCAAGGCTATCTGGCTTGTGGTTGATTGCATCTGCAGGAAGCATTACTAAACGTGTGTCCTTATATTCAATTTCATTAGCAGTCATCATTAGTTCATTAACTAACCATTCTATGTCAGCACCTGTGCTACTCTCAAGCAGGTGGTAAGCAATCAGAACCATTTTACCATCTTTCATATTCCAGTTCTTACTACGGTGCTAGATTATAGACAAGTCATACCGAATTACCCTGTGATTAGTGAATCAATGTGCCCAGCTGGGTACCCCGAAACACACGCCCCGCTTATACCCTAGGCACAAGCAGGACTAACCCACCACTCTCCTATCAAGGGGTCCAGGTCTTCGTCCAAACTTGGACTCCAAGCCCCCACACCTGAGTCCCGGACTCAGTGTGGTGCTTTGACCTCCACCATCCCCGCCTCCAATCAGTTGGTCTGAAAAGAGTCGGAACCCATGATAAGAGAGCATCGAGCCTTCCCTGTTTCCATAAACAAATATGTGCTCGGGATAATAAGTCTGTGACCTACCTAGAACCCAATGCAATGGCCGATCCTTGACCGACATAGGCAGAACAAGTGCAATCTGAGCCTCGCTCGAATGCCAAACCAAGTCCAGATCCAAAGTACCATTCCGCCTGGTCTCTAATTATCATTCATATATATATATTAGGTGATAATAATATAATAGCAACAATAATATCTTTCCTATCTCTCGCGAGTGACAGGCAATCACTCGACTTCTACCCAAGTCCTGTAGCATAGCAATCTACACGATCCTGTCATACTAGTAAGACTCATAGGATAAGGGTATATATATATATGCAAGTGATTTTCATTCAACTCCTTAAAACTTAATGCACAAGCATAAAATAAAGTGCAGAATAATCGGGGTTATGCACCGGGGCTTGTTTGGGAAAAATATAACCAAGTTAGCTTTCCATCATGGCGACATGATCATCAAGGCACCATCTTTTCTGCTACTTCAGTCATCTCCACGATCCATCGTTGTTCCTATTAGGATATATGTGGATGGAACGCATAGATGTAAATAATCAACGACAACTGAAACTCTTAGAAATTCGATTACGCCTCATAAGCTAACGAGATAACTCTAACGTGCTAGTCTATGTATCCACATCATCAAATAAGACTCATTCTCGGAAAATGTTTTCGTTCAACGAACCCTTGATTATTTTTGACATTTGATTGATTAAATATATATTTTTGTACTAGGACTCATTTAGTTACCTTAACAATCTAATTCCTATGGAGCTACAAAAATTACAGTGGGCACCTAATATTGTTAGGAATCTCCTGTAAAAATTTTAGGACCAACACTATCATTAATTTACCATAATAATTCCTACAAGTTTATATTTTGACAATATTAAATATCTCAAATTAATTATATAGCTTCTAAGAATATTATAAAACTATGTAAACAAAATATACTAGCAGATAGCAGATAGACAATGATTTTAAAAGTCAAACAAAATTAGTTTCACAATTTTTGGACATCTACACAAATTTATCTTGAATTTACAAATTTACCTTAGAAACTAATTTGGAAAACGCTTTAGAAAAAGAAAAGGACCGGTGGCAACCTTTCCAGCCCGGCGGCCCAGCATGGCGATGCGAGCGAGCATAGTAGCCGGCCCAGCAACGGCCCAAGGTGGGGGAACCCACGTGCGCGTAGCTCTTTTGCAAAAGAGGGCTCGAGCTTTCGGTTAATCAAACGGAGCAACGGAGCACTATTACTATAGACTTAGGCTTTGCATTAAAGACCCTGTAATGTGCTGCCTTTGCATCGGGGTAGTCCTCGGCATACCCGCGCTTGGTGGCGCGGCACACCGACGACAACACCGAGCAAGCTTGACCCGATGCGATAGGAATAACAGGCCGACCACCATCTACGGCCAAATCCGCAAGCATGAGTGGAGGTTAGGGACTTAGCGGCGTACTGCCGGGAGCGACAGCGGCGAGCGGCTAACAGCGGCGGCGGCGTGCCTGTTCCGACAAACCTATGCGCTCTCGGAAGGGTAGAGGTGGCGGTAGAGCATCAGTAGTTCACCTAGGTGCACGCTCCAACGACGGTTGAAGTAGGGGAGCGTTGGGGCAGGTTGGCCACGTGCGCCCACACCGCGCGGTGGCGCCCGGAGCGCGACACCAACGCGTCACCTCGCCAACGACGAGAAACCAAACTAACCTATCATGAGCACCAGCTAGAGGGGATCAACACGAGTCTAGAAACGCCACCAATTGGGCTCTTTCCCCACGGATTAGGACTTACCCCCGATCCACGACTGCAGCGGTGCCCATGGCTGGCGGCGGGCAAAACGCTAAATTGGCAGTCGGTAACACTTGGCTGGGCATGGGGAAGATGGGGCGCCTAATTGACCTCCTATGCCTCTTACTGGTGCGAGGAATCGGACTGTGGGGACCTGAGCTAGGTGAACCACTGGGCGGCGGCACGGTGCTCAGGCCAAGGTCGTGTCATGGAGAGGTACGCGAGTGAGCTCAAGCGGATTAAGATGGCGGCTCCGAGCGCTAGCTGTGGCCCGAGCATGTGCACACAGGCGACAAAATAGGGGAGAGCTTGGCGTGACGCGCTTGAATTGGAGCGGCCGGACCCGAGCAGATCGTGCCGACATCGGCTAGTGGGGCAGGGCAGGGCAGGGAGACGTCTCATCACCGCGGCTATCGGGGTTGACGACCTAGACGTGGAAAGACATGGATCATGCTCGGTACGACGTGGTATGTGGATCGAAGGGTGAGGTGGGCGCCACGTTGGTTGAGCCACAACCACCGCAGCCACGGCTTGCTCTACGCACAGCACCGCACCTAGTCGCCCAAGCGCGACGTGCGCGTGGCAATGGAAGCCCGGCCTCGACCAACCAGGGCTGGCCAACGCCAAGCCATAAACGCTACGCGGCATTGCCAGGCGCATGAACTGGCCAGCGGCAGCAGCCCGAGCATGGTCTGAGCCCGGCGCCAACAACGCCCATGCACGCGGTGACCGCGAACCCGGACCGAGGGGTGACAACAGGTGACGTGGACGCATTTTAAAGCTAAACGAGAACTGCTAACGACCAAGGTTTGGGTTCGACTCCATATCCTAACCTAAAGTCGATTATACCATCTACCCAGCGAAACCATCGCAAGGACCCGAGAGCAACCCGAGAGGGAGATAGGAGGATGCCAAGATGGGTTCGTCAAGCTAGGCGCTGGTTCACGAACCGAGCAGCAATTCGCTGTCCGCAGCGTGTTCTAACGAAGTTAGGCAATTTCTACGAGAGTACCGTGACACCTATCGCCACCTCGACCTACATCGTTCTCAAGTGCTCATTTCGATGCAGCTGATGGTGCAAAAACATGAAGTCGGTGTTTAGGAAATTTTATGGATATTTAAATGTCGAAGTAGCATTGTCTACCATCTTTTCAAACTTAAAAGGAATTCAAGGTTCCAGTTAGAACTAACACTCCCTAGCACTTTTGGTTGAATTTTTAAATGGTCTAAGCCTCGTCAACCTCAACTAAATAACATGTCATGACCTAGCGCATACTTCGTGCTAACTCATAGAAATAAACATCTAGGAATTATTTAACCCGTTTGTTAATTCGCCAAAGATCGATACTTTTAACATAAACTCAAGTTCCTACTGATTCCCGACGAGCTCTCGTTCTAAATTTCGGGTTTGATTCCCAAGCCATCAGATTTACTATTAAACAACTTCCACTCGCTAAAACAAAAGTTGCATTCTCATCTACTAACTTGCACTTCAAAATTTTATTTAAGTACTAAAT
The DNA here is from genome assembly GCA_904845875.1 of Miscanthus lutarioriparius. NCBI lineage: Eukaryota > Viridiplantae > Streptophyta > Magnoliopsida > Poales > Poaceae > Miscanthus > Miscanthus lutarioriparius. Next base: position 22,898,609 of record CAJGYO010000012.1, on the reverse strand, counting down.
ACAAGTTATATTTTATGATGTTTACAAAAATTGTTTTTCATGCCAACGATTAAATCTGCCCGTCTATTTTCTTGTCGGGATTTTCATTAGCACATTTATGCGAGTTTTAACTCTAACACCCGAGAAACTTGCCTTGATAATTTCTCTTAGGCCTTAATCTAGGTGCTAAGTGAGCTCGTAACACCAGATGTGTTACACAGTGCACAATCAATACAATCTACTAGGATAAGCCAGTGTTACCACCTCATGAGGTCCTAAACCTATATAAATTTTGTGTCACATATGCTACTATCTAGATCTACTACTCACACAACACCCCACATTTCATAAGGAAATAAAAAGTGCTCTAAATCTCCCCACGCATAGCTTATCTTTTAACATTGAAATGGCTCATTAGTCCACTAGTGTGCTTGTTCTAGTATTCCACATGCTTGTGCTTAGCCAAAGTTTGAATGACCGCTAGTTAAGATTTCTGGAAATTCCTTATCCTCTTGAGTGTTGTTTTCAAGGCAAACCGCAAGTACAGAGTAGAATTTTGCTTTGTGTTTCAACCATGTTGAGCATACTCCCTATGTGTGTGATGGGACTCTATTTGCTACTTGAGATTGTACATAACAAGATGGATACCATAAGAACCAAGTTCTTTTGGCGAGGAGTTAACAATAATTTTAGATACCATATGATGAAATGAGAAGCTATGACCAGATCTAAGGAACAAGGGATTAGGGATTATAAATACCAAGGCAATGAATGAATGCTTAGTGTTACATGCACAAATTCTATCCCATCCACATTCACCATATTTCTAAAAAAAACTTGCAGATCATGCGATCCTCTGCTCCCTACTTTGAACTAGGGTTTTCTTTATGAACTCTAATCCCCTTTCTCTCCGCTTCTGAGACTTGCATGTTTCAACGTGTTCTCCAATGACTCCATCTTTCCTCCATCATCCAGCGTCGCCCTCAGCACTCAATAATGGGTCGTGAAAAAAACTAGGGCTAGCAGATCTTGGTTGGGCTCCTAAGGAGGAGGTTTAACATGGACACATATGAGAACTAGGACGTGGATGCAGTAGGCGACTTGACAGAGAGCACCAGAGACGAGCGAAGGGGGTGATTGGAGGCGCTAGGTATCACCTCCGGCAGGAAACACACGACCTCCCTAGCTAGGGGCCGAGGACGTGCGGTCTAATGATGTTCACTTGCATGCCATGTGTGTTAACACATGTACATGCAAAATTGGTGATTAGGTGTATTAACATAACATAAGAACATGTAATTGTTAGACATATCACGCATACTCCCATCGTCATGAAATACAAGGACGAAGCTACCTACATGGTAGTGTGTGTGCGCATGCACCCACGGCAAAAGAAAGTTTTAGAGCTAGCTATCATAATTTTTTGGTAATGCACCCCCCTCAGCTCAAGCACATGCACCCCTAAGCTCAATAGGAGCAGGCTAATAAGTCGAACAACATGCAAACTGGGTCCTAGCAGGCAAAACAAGAAGCCAATAGTGTGCGATTAGAGCCTTCTCCACCCAATCGTCATGGTTTGTTTGTGGGGATAAATGCTGATAGATGATGAATCTACTGCTCTACTGCTTGTCAACGTGCTTTCCTTGTTATCTGCCTTTTTTTTCTTCTTTCAAATCATTTTACTTCTCTAATTTAGTTCCAATCAATGCTTTACCTCTAGATACAAGCACGCGAGAGTCCGGGTCTGTATTTCGTTTACAAGAAATTGTACTCAACGGAGACGTACCTAGAGTTTGAATGATGATAACAAAGTGAATGAAGAATATGGCCGAGAGGTCATACAGAATAACCTATAGTTTTACTAAAAGTAAGAAAGTCTATAGTTTTAAACTACCTCTAGCCATAAATAAATCAACTTCTAGAGTTATCCTAATTCAAACTTTTATAAGTTTTAACCAAATCTATAGAAAAATCACACTAATATACATACTTGTTTAGAAAGACACTCATACTTGTGGTACACTAGCGCACTCCCCCTTAATCTTGCTCTAGATTCACACCTGCTGAAATATATAGTGCATTTTAAAAATCTTACATCTTAAGGAACACTCAAATGATGCATATACCCATAGATTATATCCAATTAAGGAATTTCTCCTTAAATTATGGTTTACTTTTTAACAAACTTTGTCTAATCTAGCTTAGTCACTACGTAGAATACATTATATTTCAACATAAATTTAGAAGTCACAGTACATCATATTTCAAGACAGTGAGAGTATATAGATTGAAAATGGATAAAATATGGGTTCATCCCAAGTAAAAATAAGATACCGCAACAATGACCCCTCTCCTGTTTCTGTAAAGCATCTCGTAAATATGGAAACGGGCGAGACAAAATAAAAAATAGAATAAGATTTTTTCGGTTCATTTTCATCCCTACCTATACTCATCAATATTGGTTTATTTTATTGCCTGGCCGCATAACTGACCTGGCAGAGATCGTGTGTTTTCGCTGAAATTACCTAAACGTGTTGTATTGCTTGCTAGTATTATTGTGGAGGTTTCTATCGAGAAGACTTTCCCAAAGTATCCAGCTGACATTCTGTATGTTGACATACTAGTGTCTTTTATTTATGCAGAAATGGAATATCTTGGAAACTTCTCACCGGCTACAGATGTCGTTGAAATTTTGTTATAGCCTACTCCTTGTAACTGTTTTGTACCCGTACGTATTGTAAGGCTGGAACCCCAGCACTTAACGTTGTAGTATATGTCTGTACCGATGGCTTTCTTAAAAGCAGGTTAATCTTTTTCTAAAGAAAACATGTTGAGCATACTCCAAAACTGCATCCGGGGAGCAAATATGGAGTGACGTGCCAATAACATGTGGAATCAGTAAGACTCAGATCCGATGTAGTGGTAGCACCTTACTAACAGTAGTAGCTGATAGCATCTTCCAGAGCGGTTTGCGCTTAAACCCACATCCACTAATCTCCCATTTGCTAATCCTGGCACAGGTGGTTAATCACCGCCCGGCCGAAGCACACGCGTCCCGGCCTTCCACTTGTCTCGCCTCCCCACCCCACCAATTTCCCCCGGCCTTCTCGCCCTCTGCGCTCTGCCTCGCTAATTCGCTCGCGCTCCGCGGCCGATTCCATTCCGCCTCCGCCGCACCGGCACTAACCCTAAAACCCGACCGTGCATCGTATCGTTGCTTGTCGCCTGATCATGTACGACTCTCTCTCTCTTGGGATTTTTTTTTTCCTGATTTTTTTCTCCGCGCTCGTTCGCCTCCAGATTGTATCGCCCTTTCTTTTCACTCACTTATTGGCCTTGTCTCATCCTGGAACTTGCATGTTTCCTGCAATTTGGTTAATCTTAATTGTATTCTACAAATAATTTCATGGCGCTGATCCTTTCACTGCAAGGATTATTTTTTTCTTTTTTTTTTCTCTTCCCTAATATTTTTTTAATTTTTTTTTCTGGCGGTAGTTTCGCTGCAATGTGTTTAGAGAGAAATCTCAAAGTAGTTTTTAGCTAGATTTTCCGTGCACTTTTCAATCTTCTGTATGGTTATAGCTTAACACTTAACCTAATTGTTGATCCGAACTCATTGTGGATGCGAGCTTCAAAAATTCTTTTTGGGTGTTGCAGAGATCGAATTGAAGCGGGGGATATATGTACAGGAACCAGTTTAGGTCGGATCGATTGAACGACCACGCCACCACCGCGCGAAGGCCCGGCCGCGGAAGCGGCAGTAGCACGCATTGGGTCGTCTCCGGCGGCCGTGGAAGCACCGCTCCGGCTGCGCGGCCGCGATCGCCGCCCTACCGGAGGTGAGACGCGTGTTTACTGTTTATTCATCGTGATGGCGCGTATATTGATTGTTATGATGTTTACATTTTTGTTGTGCCAATTGCATATTTTCATCTATTTGCAGCGGGAGGCCCGGGAGCGTGCAGCAGCAGTACAGGCCGAGGTCGCCGGCGGGTGCGCCAACCCAGGGGAATGCCACTGGCTGCTGTCCTCCTTGTGGGAGTGCTGCCGCTGCTGAGCATACGGGACCAGTGAACCAAGGTGCAAATGCGTGTGCTGTGTGAACTTCCGTAGCCATCACTTTCACTTTCTTTGAGCGTACTTGCATGCTTGACGTGCACAGAAGAGTTTGTGGATGTGGATCATGCCATTATGAGGTGTTGCCACTGGAATTCTATTGTTTTCTTTTTTCTATATATAACCCTTAAGCATGACATTTTTTTCTTTTGTGGTAAGTTTCTAGCAGATATTAATGAGATCAGAATGTTTAGAAACCGATTACATTTATTTCTTGTTACCACTTAGCTAATATATATCACAGCATAAACTATCTTGCTAAAGCTTTCTTCTTAGCGAAACTGTCTGATGATCTCTCTTTCTTAGAGACTTTCGGATCACTGGATAATGTGAAACCTTCCAATGTTCCTGCTCAGAGTGATGTTTTGAGCTCAGTCTCTGCTGAAGGAACCTGGGCAGCAGATTCCCCAACCCCAACACTACAGACAAAAGGTTCTTCTGCTTTGCAAGAATTTTGAGCTTAACATGATAGCAGCAACAAGTCCTCTAGTTATATTTTAAATTGATTGTGATTGTAATATTGGATAAGATTACCTTCTGAATTCTGATGATGTTGGCCCACAGGATATTCATCCCCTCCATTTACTCTTCAGTTCGGAACTTTTAGCCCTGGAGTTATTAACAAGCAGGTATGGGATCCTTGTTCAACTATTTTTCTGTTGGCTTTTCAGTTTGCTACCCGCTAATGCTTCATGCTGATCTTCTCACAGGAAACTACTTCCTGCACATCCTCATCCCCTCCTGATCTGAACGGGAAGAAACATGAAAAGGTCTGCTCATTTCTCATGATTTATTTCACTAAATGGATTTATTTGGAACACCTTTTTTTGTTGAAAATTTTGAACCATCCTTTTCGCTCATGCTATTGGATAATTTCCTTGATTCTAAATATCTTTTCAGTGCTTAGGTATGCGAACTCTCTAATCAAGTAAACCAAGATGCTTGGATGTGCAAAAATGGAGATAGAATTATTCAATAAAATAGAAATGATAAAATGCCATGCTTCTGCACATCATACCATGTCAAATGATGGTTGACTCTTTCTTCTGCACACCATAATGTATATGCTTGTATCCTGATGTAAGTTATAATACATTTTTGTGGAGCCATTTAGTAATATGACTGCATCTTAATTTGGATCATCATGCTTCTCTAGTCTGCAAGTGAATTGAGATACCATATATCTTCCTCTTTGCATTAACTTTGTGCTACTATTTTGCGCTTACCTATATAGACGTGACAATTTCAGGCCTGCCATGGATTACATTACAAGCCTAATACAGTTTCCTCATCTCCTATACAAGAGCTGCAAAAGCAGGAAGCAAGCGATGATTTGGTTATTGGTGGAGAAGCTGGCTTAATTGGCAAATATGAGAATGTTCATGTTCCTGAATTGCATGAAACGCAGACAATGCTGAATTCTGTTCCTCCAACTAGCAAAGTTAGTACCTCAGTCAAACTCGCTCAGTTGCTTTACAACCTTTTATAAATTAATTAATTTATATTAAATGGTCTACAGGTGTGCACAGATTCATGCAAGGTGTTGCTCAGAACTATGTCTTCCCCAACTCAACAGCAGTGTCAAAATCAAGAAGAAACAAAAAACACTGTCAGTGCTAACCACACTGACACTGCATACAAATATCCTGCCACCAAGCCCAAGATAAGCGTGCAAATTCCAGCTTCCTATACTCCCAACATGGCACCACCCCAATTTATGCTTCCAGTACCGGGGAGATCAATGCCTGTGGCTTTCCAGCAGAAACAACCTCAAGTGCCCATTGAATTCAGGGGCCCAGGTTTTCAAATGCAGTCTATTGGCTCCGTATCCAGCTCCTTGCCCGTGAAGATGGCTGTCCCTCTGGGTAATTCACCTCACATACAACCGATGTTTGTTCATGGTGCTCAGCCTCGTGCATTCCATCAGCAATCCTTCATTCACCACGGACAAGGCTTTGGATGTGCTCCTCCAGCTAATTGTCACCTTCCTCAGTTTGGCAACATGAGAATTGCGCAAGAGTTATCTCAGCATCATCCTAGAAGCGGTGATGAACAGAAGAGAACTATCAAGATAACACATCCAGAGACACACGAAGAACTGATGCTGGATAGACGTGGGCATTCCTTTATAGGTGTTCCTGCTTCTGGGCAGATGCCTTTAAACAATATAAACCAGCTACCTCACTCTGTTCAAACATTTTCTCCACTTCAGAAAGTGTATTATCCTAGACCAGGCACGTACAATTCAGCACCTATCTATCTTCCCAACTCCACTGCTGTCCCTCCTGCAAGTAGGCAAATTTCCTCCAAAATTCAACCCCCGATGCATGGTTTTGATTCCACTAACAGCAACCAGCCAATTACTTCCATCAGACCTTCTATGCCGACATCTTGGCTTGATGCTGCTTCCAGGCCATTGACAAATTTGCATACTGCTTCCGAAATCTCAAATTTCAAAGGGATGCTTCCATCAAACTTACCTGCTCCAGTTCATGTTGAGCTAAAGCCGCCTATTACACTCCCTGCTGAAAAGAATAGTGAATCTACCATATCAAATCAGCAAAATTATCGCAAAATTGGGCTGGAAATGTCTCCTGAACCTGTAAATTTAGTTTATGAAGGAAATAACAAAGATTATGTTGCAACTTGTGATATAAGTTGTAATTTAATATCTCAAGCAGTTTCAACCCAGCAGACACAGACTCAACCAGCTTCAGTTGATCATGACACACCAGTTGTAGGCCCTCAAACTATCTTAACCAGTAACCTGCCTTCGGAATCTACTGCATCTACTAAATCTTCAGTAAAAGCAAAACCTATTGAGGTGGAAGAATCGTTAGTGGTTCCAACAACTTTGTCGTCCCATGCAAAACTCGAGTCATCGCATACTGAGGCTTCTGGCAGAACTGCTAGTGTCATTTTGACTGCAACTTCATTAGTTTCCAATATTGATGGGACGTCACCGACTAACAGGAACTATAAATATCATGGCAATAGCATTTTGGGGAAGCCTCCATTAATTTATGCACAAGAAATGGTGCCACCAAAGTTTGCGGGGTCTAATACATCCACAGAAGGTCTTGGAAAGGCAAAGGTGAATCCAGTTCCCTTCCAAGAAAAGTTTTCTTCTGAACTTAATGGTTTAGTTCCATTGCAAAACCATGACTTCATGATAGAAGAACGTGTTCCAAACGAAAAAGGGATGTGCTCAGAGTCAAAGAAAGAACAAGTAGATGCGACCACGCCAGGTACTGCCTTTGGATTGGAGGATGACACTAGTGTTGCTAAATCTGGAAGATTTCATGCATGTCACCAGTCAGTTGATTGGCATCCTTCCATATACGTTGGTGATATCCAAACGTCAAATGACAATCAGCAACATTCATCGGATGCAGAAATCATAACATCTCAATCAGAGAACAAGAAGAATAACAGTAGAGTAGACTCTGCAAGGGATGTCAAGAATGCAGCCCCTATTTCTACTTCAGCTATCTCCCAGAGGAAAACGGAACAAGAGAGGATTGATTCAGAAATATCTAATCCTTGCTCCACGACTGCTGCTTCAGTTGTGCAAACAAAAAAAGTTGTTTTGGAGTCAACAAAGGCCAAAAGTATCAATGGACGAAGAAAAAAACGAAAGGAGACACTTCCTAAGGGTAGAGGACAGAAGTATTATGATCTTGATAGTGCACCCAGTTCTCTCAATGAGAATGTCGAGAGTTTTGTTACTTCAGAGGATGTTCAGTGTTCCTTGACAACTGACTTAAAGCTGAATTGTACATGGGATGCTGAAAAGGACAATTCAACTGGTGGGAATGATTGCCAGAACAGAAGTGACTCGTTCAACTGGGAAGATACAGCAGAAAACTCTGCTGACAAGTTGAAAGTGTTTGGGGGTACCCATTCTAAAAGTGGAGCAGAAGTAAACAAAGATAAATCTGAGTTTGACCGTCAAAAGTATTCCCGGGATTTTCTTTTAACATTTGCACAAAGCTGCATTGAATTTCCTGCAGGTTTCATGATTGGATTTGATATTTCCGAAGCAGTAATGAGTGTACATGTTGGTACTCCATTTATAGACAATACTCAACTTAATCCAAACCATGCAAGGATAAAAGATCGAGGTTCCCGAGCTAACCGTCATATGGCTGGTAAATTTTATGATGATAAGTGGAGAAACCAGTTTTGTTCTCCTGTTTCTGGACGTAACCTGCCTTCTGACAATGTTCATCAACCTGCCTTTTCTAATTGGGATGCAGTACAGCATGTTGGGAACGGATCTGTAAGAAGTCTATCGCAAAGCCAGCCATTCAGTCAATATAGTGGTGAGATGCTCTCCAGAGCTATGAAAGAAGTAGTATCTCAGCGCAGCATGTCACGTGGCTCTGTTGATGAGAGGTGGCAACATAGAACTAATGCTCAGGGTATTTCATTTTCATCACCTTCTCAAGTATCTATGCCAGTTATGCACAAAGCTGAGAAAAAATATGAAATAGGTAAGGTGTCTGATGAGGAAGGGTCAAAACAAAGGCAGCTGAAAGCTATTCTGAATAAGTTAACCCCCCAAAATTTCGAAAAACTTTTTGCGCAGGTCAAGGAGTTGAATGTTGATAATGTGGTCACACTTACTGGTGTCATATCTCAGATATTTGACAAAGCTTTGATGGAACCCACCTTTTGTGAGATGTATGCTAGTTTCTGTTTCCGGTTAGCTGGTGACCTACCGAACTTTGTCAAAGATGATGAGAAAATCACCTTCAAACGACTGCTTTTAAATAAATGCCAAGAAGAATTTGAAAGAGGTGAAAGAGAGCAGGCTGAAGCAGATAAAGCAGAAGAAGAGGGTGGAGCGAAACAATCTGAAGGCGAGAGAGAGGAGAAACGGATTCGAGCACGGAGACGCATGCTAGGAAATATTCGATTAATTGGGGAATTGTACAAAAAGAAAATGCTGACAGAGAGAATAATGCATGAATGCATAAATAAACTGCTAGGTGAGTATCAAAACCCAGATGAGGAAGATCTAGAGGCTCTGTGCAAATTGATGAGCACAATCGGGGAGATGATAGATCATCCCAGGGCAAAGGTACATATGGATTTTTATTTTGACCTTATACTGAAGCTGTCAGAAAATGTGAAGTTATCATCCCGTATAAGATTTATGCTGGAAGATGTGATTGACCTTAGAAAAAACAAGTGGAGGCAGAGAAGGAAAGTAGAAGGGCCAAAAAAGATAGAGGAGGTCCGCAGGGACGCAGTAAAACAGAAGTTTGGCCAATCAACTAGGTTTGGCTCTTCTCCTAATTATAACTCATCTGTTACTTGCATTAACTCTGGGTTAAGACCAGGGCCTCCAGATAGCACACGTGGATCTTCTGCCTTGGCTTCTCGTGGATCTTCTAAAGTTCGTGCATATGGATCCCAGAATGTTAATCTAGATGCTAGATATCAACCTTCAAATAGAGTTTTGCCTGTTCCACTCCATCAAAGGCGTGCTGATAAATCCATTCGCCTTGGTCCTCAAGGTGACTTAGGAAGAGGAATGTCGCTTTGTGGGAAGCAACCAGTTTCAAATGACATTTTGCCAGAAGTTCCTTTAAATGCTCATCATGGTCAGACATCAGAAAACTCAAGAGACAGTTCATTTACAGGAGTGACAAGTAATGCAACAAGCTTCAGAGCCAGTAATACATCCTGGGGAATGGCGGATCTTTCTTCGCCAGTACCGTCAACTATAGGTCAAACGCATACATCCTCCACAGTCAGAAAGGAGATGTGTGCTGAAACGCAGACATTCCCTGAAGAGGTTCTTCAAGAGAAATCGATACTAACCATAAAAGAATTTTACAGGTAAGTTCCCATCTGTCATGCTTTATTTGATATTCTGCTAATGCTATATTTGTGTGTTTCTCATTTATTACGAAATATATGCTGAGAGATAGGTGTCTATTATTAGCACTTTAGGATGTTTTATTTAAAAGTATTTCCCTAAGCTATCAAATTTAATTAATCAGCTATTTTGTAGGGTAAAGTCCATTTTAAGCCCTTCAATTGTCGTGCAATTCCAATTTGTAACCTCCAAATTTATTTCCCTCCATTCCAAATTATAGTTCACTTTAGTTTTGCCCTAAGTCAAACCTCTCTAGTTTTGATCAAGTTTACAGAAAAATGCATCAACATCTATAGCATTGGATTAGTTTCATTAAATTATCCATGAAATATGACTTGACAGTGCATTTATTTGAACTTGTAGATGTTGATATATGTTTCAAAAAACTTAGTCAAACGAGAGATGTTTGACTTAGGACAAAACTACAATGAACTATAATTTGAAATAGATGGAGCACTAGACAACTTACACCCTTGAACTATTAATCGAACACAGTACACCCCTTCACTTGCGGGAAGGCGGTTTTCATCCAACATGTCAGACGCATTGCAGTGGCTTTGCCACATGGACTTATTTTAGGATGATTCAACAGGCCAATCAGCATAAATAAATAAATAAGCCAAGTAACAGTGAAACTGAAAGAGGTAGAATATGAAATGTAATTGAGGCCTTCTGTTAAAGCTCACCATATGTTTTTCTTAAAACTTATTTCATGATACTGCTAACTTACTGCTGAATCAATTAACCTAAAACAGGATTATGGGGTGAAAGCAGTGCCACCGTAGTTCAAGGGTGTAAATTGTCTGGTTTTGAAATCAAAGGTTGAAAATCAAACTCCAACGATTGTTGAAGGGTGCAAAATGGACTTTACCTTTTTTTAATCCACAGATGGTACAAGTGAATCCCATGTAATTATGGGCCCATTTTAGGAAAAGAAAACTATGAACTTACATTGTATGGTGTCCAGAATGTTTTGTTTATATTAATCCTTTGATAGCTACATCTTTAATTGGGTAAAGAATCTAATCTGCTACTATGATTTTATGAGAAAGAAAAGGTCTGCTTTTTTGTGTTATCTTTGTTGGTGATTCTTTCCAGTCATAGGTAGCCTTCTTTTATTATAGCATATGTTCATATACAAGCATAAATTTTGCTTCTCAGAATGAATTTGTGTATAGCGTAACTCAAACAGACTATAAGTAAAGAGTTATGCATGGTACTGCCTACTAGCATGTTTGATATTTCTGGGAAGCTGATTAACAGAGGGGAGCAAACATGGAACCTCTACTTAGTTGCAGGTTGCCATATTCTTAGTGTTACACTGACATAATATTTGGTGCTCCCAGTGCTAAGGATGAGAAGGAGGTCGCTCTGTGCATGAAAGAACTGAATGCTCCCAGCTTCTATCCTTCCCTTGTGTCACTTTGGATCACTGACTCGTTTGAAAGAAAAGACCTGGAAAGAGAACTCTTGGCCAAGCTTTTGGTGCACTTGTGCGCAGCTCAAGAGCATTTGCTGAGCCAGAGGCAGCTACTCCAGGGGTATGGTCCATTTGCACATAACAGAGCTTCTTTCTATAGTTGGTGACTTGGTTTCAAAACCCCCACTGACCATCTGCCTTCTTTGCCAAATTGCCAGGTTTCAACATGTTATATCTACCTTGGAGGATGCCGTGACCGATGCGCCGAAAGCGACCAAGTTCCTGGGCCAAATATTTGCCAGAGTCATACTGGAAGACGGGATCTCGCTGACGGAGGTAGGAGGACTGCTGCAGGAGAGGGATGGCAGGGAAGAGCCAGCAGGACATCATGCCCTGGACGACAGCCTCGCATCCGAGGTTCTGGGGAGCATGCTGGAGTCCATCAGAGTGGAGAGGGGCGACAACGCCGTGGACGAAATCCGCGCAAAATCCAACCTGCAGCGGCCCGGGGTGTGCGTCTGACGCCTGATCAGGGGATTCAGGGTAGGAAGCAGGGTGCCTAGATTGCTCGGTGTTGCTTTTGGTAGGTTGTCGGGATCCTAACCTTAGAAAGAAAGGTAAGGTTAGATGAGATTTTGCTGGTCTTTTGTTTTCCTTGTGTTACAACTACTGTTGCAGAACAACTTGTTGAATTTCCTGTCCTGGATAGGCTGCCTTTTAAATCTGCGTCATGTTGGTTTCGTGTTTCATTGATGATTTGTGCCGTTGGTGTTGTGTGTTGCTTTCTCCCATGTCTGATACCTCTGGTGTCTGCTTCGAAGACGATGTCTTCACCGACTCGGTCGGGGGGGGGGGCACCTAAGCGCCCCTTTGGAATACAGGTGTAGAAAAAAATCATAGGAATCAGTTCATTTTCACAGAAAAAACACGAATCAGTTCATTTTCACGGAAAAAACACGAATCAGTTCATTTTCATAGAAAAAACACACAAAACTGAAAAAATCTGGCGTTCCAAAGGGAGGCTTAAGACACTCTCCACACAGTTTCACAAGGCCACTTCGAAGATGGGCTTCAAAAAATTGCATTCTTATAGACAGGAGATTGAATAGCATGCCACCATCATATTTGACAATCGAAGTAAAAAAGGCGCACAATGACAATCAGAGTTTAGAAATATGAACCGTGTAGTCATGTTGATGCAACCATCATTTTTTACGTGGCAACTATCACAGCAGCGGGAGAATAATAGAATATAGGTGACAACGACATCACACGCGTTGCCCTCTTTAACTGCGAAATTAAAAATACAATAACTTTTTTTTGAAAAAATATGGATGTTTTTTAAATAAAAAAAAACACATATACGAAACCATTAGAACCACAGTACATAAGATCGTGAAAAAATATGGAATGATTGACTAGGCTAAACAAACCACAAGCATCAAATCAGAATGTCCGGCCAGAGCAAGAAACCACACTAGGGAGGTCAGCCGGGGGTCAGGTGTATTCCAATGTCGTGTCGTGTGAACAATGCAGGGGCCATGGACAGACATAAACCAGCAGATCACAATGCGCTATTGGACGCAGATGAACTTTTACACATTCAACCTTCAAATTTGTCACGGCTTATGAATTTTGAACCCAAATACCCTGGGATCGTATTGCTGCAACGGCTTCTGCGGCTTCAAATGCGGGTATGTCATCAGGAACAAGTGGGGGAATGTTGTCCCAAAGTAAGTCCCGTCGATGTCTACATGACAAGTCAAGGGTAGGGTACAATGGCCTATGTTCCAAAGCATGAAACACAATTCTTACAATGCTACAGAAGAAAAACAAACATTTTTTCCTGTCAGCCCAAAAACCATTCTTACAATGTATTATGGCATTTCATATTTCCCTCAAAAAAATATATGCCATTTCGTTTGTTCACAACTTTTGCATCCATGTTATACAGTGTTCTGAACCATAGTAAAAGTTTTTGGGATGAATTAGCTTGATGTACAAGTAAAACATTGACTACCAAGAGTAAGTTTAGCATGTCATAGGCTCAGAGCAATGTGGAAACTTGAATGTATGTTCTTTTCCTAAAAAATTGCACATGAACCCAACAACATTTGCTTTAATGAAGTGAATAGTATTGCAGGCTATCAGTTTGGGTATCCTATAAAAAACACATTCTAGGCTTCTAGCCAAGTGCTGCAATGTGGAAGGCACAAGTAAATGAAGTGTAATTACACAGCCCTAACCCCTAAGCTCGGAGGCATGTCAGCAGCTTGCAATGTCAATTATCTATTGACATAGAGATCACATGATGGTAAATATTTTCAGCAACCATTAGTAAGACAGCAAACTTAAACAGAAATGAAAGGATACTGCTTAGATATTTGGATCTTGGAGTGTAGATATCTTCACATCTAGGGCAGTAAATCTTCACCATACTCGAACGAGGAACATCCGACTGCCCAACAGGAAGACATGGTTGGCCGCTGCAATTCACTCGAGGGCATCTACTGAAATCAACGCTCTTGTACTTATCCAGCTGCACAAACATCAAATGTGATAATATACAAATTCATAAAAATAATAATCTATCCATCAGAAACAATTTGAGAAAGTTTACCATTGCAGACAACCCTTTACTTGTAATAATATACCGAACATGAATCAATCCATAGAGCATCTCAGCAGCTGATTCAATGAGTTCATTTTGCTCTTCTGTGAACATATCACCTGTGTAATTGTACAAGCCTTATTGGAAAAGGTGTTGTGTCATACAATAATTTAGCTTCCTTTTAGCAATAATAACATCTATTGCAAATAGTACAGACTACAGACACACTATTCCAGTATCCTAGCTGACAGTTGGGGGTCCTTGGTTTGAGGAACCACCTCATCCTAGCTTACACTTGACTGGTCCATCATTAGTTCATCAAAAGAAAGAATTTTGGTGGTGCGACTCCATCCTTCATGCTTATACTAATTACAGTAAAATCCACTGGTGGTCCTCAAAACTTGCCCAGTAAACCATCAGGTCCATGAACTTGCAGATTGCATAAGCAATTAAGCATATATACCTAAACTTACTAAACAATGTCATCTAGGTCTAAATCCCCTTAGAGACACGGAGGCATACCTAGATGGCACGCCGACCACCATGATATGAAACATGTGCTCCATCACATGCCTAGTTAGCTCCAACGGGGTCCATCACACGTCAATGATAAGTGGCTGCCCAGCGGCCATCACCGTGGCTTAGGGAGATCAGAGGTCCTGTGGGCGAAGGTGAACTCCACCAAGGGGTTTGCTTTTTGGTCAGTGGTGATATGGCATGGTTAGGTACTACCATAGTAGATGTCGAGAAGAATATGGGCCCACGCACTCATGGTGACCACTGACCAGTGAGGGATGGAAATGGACCCCTCCCTCTCGGAGCAGATCAGGCATGTGAATGAAGCACACACTTTTTTCACGAACAAGACCATCTTGGCCTGTTTTTCATTAAGAGGGAAGAAGCACACACTTCTGTATCACAGTGGCATGCCACATATTATTTAAGTTTTAGCATCTTGTATGGGATTCGGACATAGATGACACAGCTTATTAAGTTTAGGGATGTGAATATGCAATATATAAGTTCATGGAACACTTATTAGTAAGTTTAGGATGGGTTTTTGCAATCTGCAAGTTCATGGACAAATTTGAGGGCCAGCAGTGGATTTTACTCAACTAATCATTACTACTCCCTCCATTTCAAATTATAAGACGTTTTGGCTTTTTTTAGATACGTAGTTTCTGCTATGCACTTACATATACACTAAATCTAGATATATAGCAAAAGCAATGTATCTAGAAAAGCCAAAACGTCTTATAATTTGGAACGGATGGAGTAGGTTGCAAGGGATGAGGCGGTGACAGATCAGCCCAGTCCATTCCACAAAAAAAAAAAAAAATGTGAGAAGACGATGGACTACTCCATTCATCAAACCAAACTACCTCTTAATTCTAAATTGATAAGCTTCATTCTAACATTTTTTCTATCATGCAGAAAAAAATAGAAGACATTATAATGCTTTACACAAGTTTTAGGGGCATGCATATTAGTGCTGCTTCTGTGGTTCAGCTACTCCTCTATACAAGTGTTGTTACATATGCACCTAGAATTTATGGTCAAATGTCATGCAGATGCGGGGACATACAGTGTTATGTGATTATATAACACCATATTACAGTTCCAAATTTCTACATCTTATTTCATCCACTCAGTCGGGATGTGAAATTCAATATACCATAACTGAAAACAAGACAACTAGGAACGTAAATCGTTACTAATATTAATAAGAGTGATCTGTTCCTTAATTCCTTGTAGTGGGTCCAAGGTGATTGCAGAAGAGTTTACATGAAATATATTGGTTCCTATCATCCTATGATACAACAACTGGAATAGTTTTCATTTAAAAGAACAATCTGGTCTCCAATCCCTAACAGTCTGTTCCAGCATCTTGCACAACTTCATGCCACTTCAAATATAATAAAGCTACCAAATCTGAGACTGGTTACAGCTGGTGGAAAAACAGTATGAGCCCTCCAACCATGTTCTATCTAAATTGAATGTTAAAAAGAGGAGGGGCATACCATGGGAAGATTCAACATCTAATATCAGATCAAGCGCATAGTCGTAATATGGAACTTGGTTGCTTAGCCCACAGAGGTTGAAATCATCTTGTATGTACTCATCATCAACCTCACAGAAAAACTCATTACCCCTTAAACTACAGAACCATGAAATCCACGAAGTATCTTCCCCATCAGAACCACTCACATCTGATTCTTCGCTGTCGGTTTCTGATTCTGCTGTAAATCGATCAGCACACAAATTATGATACAAAGAAATGTCAAGAACCACTAGAACATGAACTACAACAACTTTAGCTAAAGTAGATAAATAAAACGTGTTGCAGAGCATACCATCACTAGCATTAAGCAATACATAACGCTTTAACCCAGCACATGGAATGTATGGATAAATATCCCCGAATTGACCATGCGCATCCATAAGACATGAAACAAAATACATGGTTGTGAAATCTGATCATCTGATTCAACTAATCAGACAAAAACTTAAATTGCTGAATTGTTCTGGTGAGGCGATGTTCCTTATTCAAAACAGAAAAGTAGATTTCGACTGTAAAAGGTTAACAAGAATTGCTGTTCACTGCAGAATAGTAGGCATTAAATTTCCACTGATCATACAACAAGGTTGCTGGGAGATATGTAAGCAAGCAAGTACAAATATCTAGTTTAAGCAGTTTGCAATCAATTCATTTAATTTGCAGTTTGAATTTTGGAATTCTTCGTATTCTGCCTGTTTGGCCAATTTGAGTCAGAGGTTGTTTCAACACTAGAGCTTGTCTGGGCCTCTTTTCTCCTTTTGGTTGAACTAGTCTGTCCTCTAGCATTTCAGCATTGTCTCCACAACGATTTGGGCTCAATATCTCGAAAATGCAGGAGAGCTGCATTTTTGGGTCAATGTCTGACACCTAGCATTTTTCTCAAGTCAAAGCTACAACTACAAGCAACCACATATATAAGTGATCCTGCTGAATGACCTTGGTCACCAAAAAGGTGCATAAAAAGTAAACATAAATTGACCTAACAAGCAAAGAAAGACAACTGACAAAATGTCACACCAAATGAGCACCAAACCTCCTTAAACATGCCACCAAAGTTATTCACGTTTTTACAACTACCATGCATTACATAAGTTGTGTTATGTTACTAACAATGGTAACACTTGGGTAACTTTGTAGAAGTACCTAGTTATTTACTGTGCCCACCTAGAACTTCCTCATATGCATACAAGATCCACACAAAAAAAACAGTCAAACAAACTAAGAAAGTTAAGCATATATGACTGAACAGCAATACACAGAAATCGTGAAAAAAGGAAGTACCCATCAGCTGGTAAGCAATGTATGAGTGATCTAACAATTGTTCATGCCATTATTTACGTTTCTACTGACAATTCTTTAACCGCATACAAATCCACCTCTAGCAGGCCTAAAAAATTTACTAACAGAGCAAAGAAAGTAACCCACAAAATAATGAAAGCATAATGGCAAGCAACGCTCACCGTCAGAGAGCTTGCTCTTGGACATGGCGGTGGATCCGCCGCCTGAGCGAGGCATCTCCGGCTGCTTCCCCGCGCCGATCCGCTCCTTCTCGCGGCCTCCGGAAAACCCCCATGACGTAGACGGAGACGATCTGTCCATCGGCTCGCCGATCCGCTTCCGGTCACCGGGGACCGCCGCCGCCGAGACGCCTCGGTCTCGGTGCATCTCCTCCCGGCCGACCTCTCCTCGTCCCCCTCCCGATCTTGCGGCGTTACAGCGGGATGGGAACGGGAAGCGGAGCTAGTGTTTGGAGAAGGAGGTGAACGGTGACGGGATCGCGTGCCCTCGTGCCGAGGCCTCAACAGGAGGACGCGACGACAAAGGGGGCGGGGCGGCGAGGAAGAAGGGAGGAGTACGCGGGCGCTGACGTAATCACGGGCTGCTTTGGAGAGGCAGGCGGCTGTTGCCAGGCTGCGTTGTTCGTGCTGTCTATTCGAAAGGCCATTCACGAATTACTGCTCCCTCCGTCCTGAGCAAGTGCACTTAGGGTTTTGGAAAAAGAGATCACTTGTTAATAAGAAATTATATATATCATACGCAAAAAAAATTATATATATACTCTTATAAAAATGTAATTATTACACTTTGAAAAAAGAGAGAGTAGAAAAAGACAAGTAAAACATTATTATGGGATAAGGGGTACTCCTCCATTCCAAATTATAAGACGTTTTGACTTTCTAGATTCGTAACGTTTGTTATACACTTTGATACATTATATCTATATACATAGCTAAAACAATGTATTAAAAAAGACAACACATCTAATATTTTGGAATGGAGAGAGTAGTTTATTTTTTTCTTAGAGATGGAGAAAAAGATATATTACTCATATTTCGGATATATCTGCTTAAAGGAAACAGACATACGTGAAATTCTCGAATGATGTCTATATATACACTAGTTCCTTCTACCAACTGCGTAAGTCTATTGATAGCTTCATTCTACTCTCTTCCTTTGAATCTCTTCCATTCTAGAAGAGTGCCACCTTTTAGGCCATTCGCTTCGCTGAAAAAACAAGTCAAAATACTATTCCGGTTGATTTGTTGTGAAAAAAAAACATTGTCCCGGCTAAAAAACAAGCTGAAAAAGATGGATTATAAGAGAAGCGAACAAGGATGATTGTCGGTGCAGAAAGTGACCAACAAGTAAATATTTGTAGTTTTGCCGTACGTTGTGATCGGAGGTGGCCTAGCACTCAATGACACAGGGTTTATACTGGTTCAGGCAACGTGCCCTACATCTAGTTTGAGTCGGTCGGTGACTTTATTCCTGAACACAGGTGCTCGAAGTTTGCAGTGGGGTTACAAACGAGAAGAAAAAAGATGGGGTGTACGAGATGTCCGGTCGGAAGGCCCAAGAGTGACGGGAGCTCCGCTATGAGATAAGTTTTCAAGCGTGTACTTGAGGTTCGAACCTGGCGGTTCTGTGATTGTGAACTAGTGAACTTGATTGATCTAATCCATTTAGAATGTTGGGAGAGAGCACATCCCTTTTTATAGATGAAATGGATGGCCTTACAAGTGGGAGGGAGAGAGTATGTATGCTTCTAAGCCTTTTGCCCACGCCGGCGGGTATAGGATGATGGTAGGCGCCCGCAACACTGTCGGATGTCGGATGCACGTGGGAGGTTGTGTCGTTTTGTTCGGGTATGGCAGATGTCGGTACCTGCTATATTGTTGATGCCCAGAGACATGTGAGAAGTTTTACCATGTTCACTCGGTCTGTCGATGCCCAGAGGCACGTGAGAGAGCCTTACCATATGTGAGTTAACGGCGCCCACAATACTGTAGGGGAAAATATCGGCGCCTACAACATTGTTTTGGCTCTGTTGTGCCAGGAAGCTTGCAGAGTACTGTTTTCTACAGGTGTACAGGGTACGGTCTCTGGTATCGTGGTTTGACTTCTACGCCCTGCCTTGCTTTCTCTGTCCGTTTCCTAGTCCTTACCGAGCGAGCGTCCCCGGTCGGTTGGTCCCAGTCGGCTCTGATTGCGTCAGTCGGAGAAGAGCAGTGAGCAGGATTTTTGGCATACCCTGGTCAGAGATGTGGGGTCGGAGTCGAAAGTAGTGCTTTGGCCAGGCCTTCCGATCAGAGAGATCGTCCGGAGGCGGGCTGGAGATCGAAGTGAGTGCTCCGGTCGGAGAGGTGGGCCAGAGTCGAAAAACAAGCGCCGCTCCTCCTCGACCAGACCTTCCGGTCGGTGATTGGATCGCCCTACTGGCCTGTTGTACAGATACTTAGGTCGGCCCATGAGTTGCATGTTTGTCCGCCTGGGCCGAGCCTTTGTTGGGAAGCCGGTCCGCGAGGGACCCTAGGTTTATGAACCCGACAGGAGCCCCCGAGCCCCCGAGCAATTCGGGCAGAATCGTCTGGGGGATTTTTGTCTTGACGGCGGGTGCGCGCGAGTGCACCCGCGGGTGTAGCCCTCGAGCCCTCGGGCGATTCGGACAGAATCATCTGGTGGTTTTTCGTGTTGCCAGCAGGGGAGGTTTTCGTTTTCTCAGTGGGTGCGCGTGAGCGCACCCGCGGGTGTAGCCCCCGAGCCTTCGGGCGATTCGGACAGAATCATCTAGGGTGTTTGTTAACGGGCGTGTGTGCGTGTTTTTTAGTCGAGATAGAATTGTTTAACCAAGGCGTCGTTGCGCAGCTGGGGCATTTAGTTTTGGGATTGGGCGAGGTAGAGCTCGTGGATCATGGCGTTGGTGCGCGCCGTGGGATCGGGCGAGGCAGTTAGTTTAGGGATTGGACGAGACGGAGCTCGTGGGTCCTAGCGTCGGTGCGCGCCGTGGGATCGAGCGAGTTGGAGTTGGTGTATCCCGCGCAGCCGAGGCAGTTTAGTTAGTTAGTTTAGGGATCGGGCGAGCCGGAGCTTGTGGATCCTGATGGGGCGAGTTCGGGGTCGCAGACCCGGGAGTTTGGTGTGCAGTCGAAGCGTAGCTGATGGATGGGGCGAGTTCGGGGTCGTAGACCCGGGCGTTTGGTGTACAGTCGAAGCATAGCCGATGGATGGGGCGAGTTCGGGGTCGTAGACCAAAACGTTTGGTGTGCAGTCGAAGCGTAGCCGATGGATGGGGCAAGTTCGAGGTCGCAGACCCAGGCGTTTGGTGTCTTGAGCCCCCGAGCCCCATTGGGCTTTGGTAGGGGTCGGTTTGAGTTGTGTATGTTACCCCGTCCTCAGTTTCTCACAACCGGAGGGGTTGAGTTTTGTCCCTTGTCCCGATCGCTCGGGCTCGAGTGACGCGTTCGGTGAGTTCGCTAACGGGTATGATCGAGTGGAATCCGGGTCCGTCATTCGTGAAAGGGTTGGCATAGCCCTCTTGTGACATTCCACTGCTCCTTTACCTGCAACCCGGCAGATGCCTAGGTCGTTCCGGAGACTGACCCGGGTGGCCTGACGGTCTCCCCTCAATGGAGATTCTTTGGACTTGGCAAGAGGTTCAGGATCGAACGAGAAGGTTGAGATGACCATGTCTGCTTTGGGGCAGACGAGGCGAGGGCCACACGGGGCTCATCTGCGTTTTCTCCCCTGGCTCTGTTTGACATGGGGCGGCCTCGAGCCCTTTGTGGTCTGGCCTTCGAACCCCGGTCGGTCGTTGCTCATGTCAAATGAGGCAACTGTCGCTCCGTGACGCAACACGGAGTGTTGTGATGTATTTCGCTGCACGTGCGATGGCTTAGTTCCCGAGCCCCTGGGCGATTCAGGGCCCGAATCGTTCGGGGGGCACGGGCGTATGGAATGAATGCGTGTATGGATGTATGAAATGATTATAAAGAAATAGGGGTCGGTAGTGTTACCTTGATGACTCGAGTGATGGGGTTTAAAGAGCTCCAATCGGAAATGTCCGACCGGGACCCGTGCTCGTCGTTCATGACGGAGTTGGCGTGGCCTATATGGGGCGTCCCTTCGCTCCTTACCTGTCTCTCGGTGTTTTCTTGAGCCGTTCGATCGACTTAGGAAGACCGATGGTTTCTCCTGGCGAGGATCCTGTCGTTTGGGTTTTTCCAAGTCCCGCCTGGGGAGGCGGAGAGCTGCCTACGTGTGGTGACACTTTGGTTTTTGCGCCCATCGTGCGATAGTGGTGGGCCATACCCAGTCCACATCCCATCTTACCAGGTGGTGTTTCGTCTGACCAGGCGTCGTTCCGTCGGTCAGTGTGCGTCCCATCGGTTAGGGTATGTCCCATCGTTTCCCATCGGCATTGAATGGGGGAAGGGAGAGAGTTTTTCGCTCTGATCTTTTGCCCCTCTTTAGCTGTCGTGTTTTCTCCTTAAATAGGGGTAGGGAGAGGGCTCTCCGTCGTAGCCATTTGCCTGTTCTTCAACTGTTGTCTTTCCTCCTTCCTCCTCACCGAGAGTGCCTATATGCCACGGTGGTTCCTAAGTGAGAGAGATGGTAAGCGAGGGGGAGGACTTATAGATCCTTTCATGAATCCAGAGTGTGATGTTGAGCTGGAGGCTGCCCGGGGCGGTGCTGGCCGTCTTTGCCTGAAAAGGGGCGGCTTCCGCCGAAGGGGGTGGCATGCTGGATTCATCTGCGGGGCCTTTTTTGGGATGGAGTCGTGTGAGGATTTTCTCCGGTGGATCTTCACCGGGTGAGCCTTGTCGGAGGGGAAGTTGCTTAGGATCATGCCGGTGGAGGGTTCCGTGCCTGCAGCTACTCAAGTTGGCCATTTCATAAAGTTTGATGAGATCTCTTCCAGCCATGGTAGCCATACCTCGGTAGCAGCGTCCTTGCCCAGGAGCTGTCTTGACTGCATGAGAAGGTCAGGAGCTCCATGCTCTTCTGTTGAGCATCTATGGGCGTGACGCCCTTGAGGTACCTGTTGCGCTCGCCGAAGTCAAGGGGACAAAACCGGGCGGGTCCCTTGAGGTACCCGTTGCGCTCGCTGAAGTCGAGAGAACAGAACCAGGCGGGGCCCCTATAGCTGTGGTTACGTCTGGCGGCGTGTGCCGTGGTCTCTTCTTTGGCGTCAGGCGATGTCGTCGAGGGGCCGCAGTAGTATTTAGATTAGAAGTAGTTAGAAAATGTAATAGTTGTGGGTGAGCCCCTGTGTGAACAGTTTTGTATCAATGAATCCATCAGTTCTGTTCTTGTGATAGAACCACTATCCGTTCCTTGTTTTTTATCCTAGCATAACTTTTGTTTTTATCCTTTTCTTTATCACACTTGCCTATTAGTTTAGTAGGCTGTAGCTATTAAGAACCTGGGCATGGCCCGTAGGGCTCGGCTGTTTGCAACCGTAGGTCGTGGTGGGGTGCGTTCGGTTGGGAGTAAGAATAGAGTCACGTAGGGCAATCAAAGGAATGGGATGTGCTTCCGTTCGGGGACAAAGTTGTTTACCATGTGATAGTAAAAAAGAGAGGTAATATTTAGTATTGTACCCTCATGGAGCCCCCGAGCGACTTGGGCTGAAATTGTTTGGGCTGGGGTGCTTTTACAGGAGCAAGTGTTGACTAAAAAGTGGTAAGACCAAATTTAGGGAAAAACGATGTAGCTATTCAATGTTCCAAGTGTTGGTGAGAATGTTGCCGTTGTTGTCCTCTAGTCGGTAGGTGCCCGGTCGGATTACTTCGGTCACCGTATAGGGCCCTTTCTATGGTGGAGAGAGTTTGTGTTTTTCCTTCATTGATTAGGTCCTCCGGAGTACGAGATCGCCGACTCCGAGTATCCTCCCCCTGATCTTCCTTTTTGTGGTACCTACGCAGGGTTTGTTGGTAGCGAGTGGAGCGGATGACGGTCGTCTCGTGGGCCTCTTCGAGCAGGTCAACTACATCTTGCTGAGCCTCCGTGGCTCGGTCGTGGTCGAAAGCCTTTACTCTTGGGGCGCCATGGTCGAGGTCGGAGGGCAGCACTGCCTCAGCTCCATAGACCAGGAAGAAGGGTGTGAACCCTATGGATTGGTTTGGGGTCGTTCTCAGGCTCAGAGGATCGCTAGGACCTCTGCAACCCATCGCCCCACGTACTTGTTGAGTCGGTCGAAGATGCGTGACTTAAGTCCTTAGAGGACCATGCCATTGGCACGCTCGACCTGACCGTTAGTTCGTGGATGTCCAACCGAGGCCTAGTCGATCCTGATGCCGTATCCATCACTGAAGTTTAAGAACTTCTTTCTGATGAAGTTAGTCCCGTGGTTAGTGATGATACAGTTAGGAACACCGAACCGGTAGATGATGTCGAGGAAGAATTTGACTGCCTCTTCCGAGCGGATGTTGGTGATGGGCTTGGTCTCTATCCACTTGGTGAACTTGTCGACTACTATGAGTAGGTGAGTGAAGCCACCTGGGCCCTTTTTGAGGGGTCCCACCATGTCAAGGCCCTAGACCACGAATGGGCAGATGATGGGGATGGTTTGGAGCTCCTATGCCGACAAATGGGTTTGCCAAGCGTAGAACTAGCATCTTTCACACCTGTGAACGACCTCCTCTGCATCTCGTAGCGTGGTGGGCCAGTAAAAACCTTGGTGAAAGGCTTTTCCGACCAGTGACCTTGGGGCCACATGATGTCCGCAAATCCCGACATGGACCTCGAGGAGGAGCTGCTTCCCCTGGTTGGTGGGGATGCACTTCATGAGCACCCCTGATGGACTTCGTTTGTAGAGCTCATCACCGAGCACGACAAAGGTCTTGGTGCGTCAAGCGATCCATCGAGCTTCAGTCCTTTTAGGTGGGAGAACCTCCTCGAGGAGGTAGGCGAGTAGCGGTGCTCGCCAGTCGGTTTGATCGAGTGCCAATACGGCGACGTTGGCGAGTGACGTCGTCATGGAGGTACTAGGATCGGAGCCCCCGAGCGCTGGCTTGGCATCAGGGTCGGAGCCCACGGGCGTTGGCTGGGCATCAGGGTGTGTCTAGATTGGACCTTTCAGGATGCAGGCGGATGGCTCATGGACGTCATTGATGAAGACCCCGCTTGGGGATGGTTCCCGCCTGGGGGCCAATTTTGCAAGAAAATCACGGCATCGTTGTCCTTTCGAGGGATGTGATGCAGCTCGATCCCCTAGAATTTGTCCTCGAGCTTGCGCACCTCTTGGTAGTATGCTGCCATGAGGGGGCTTTTGTAGGAGGACTCCTTCATGACCTGATCAACGAAGCTCCAAGTCACCGCGAACGTAGAGTCGCGTAGCACCAAGCTCGATGGCTATGCGTAGTCCGTTGATGAGGGCCTCATACTCCACGGTGTTGTTTGAGGCTGAAAAGTGGAGGCGGATGGCGTAGCGGAACCTACTCCCATACGGGGAGATCAAAACCACTCCAGCCCCCGAGCCAGGCGTCATTACGGACCCGTCAAAGTACATTGTCCAGTACTCGTGGGTGACGTCCGGGGTCGGTAGCTACACCTCTGTCCATTCGGCGACAAAATCCATGAGAGCCTAAGATTTAATGGTGGTACGAGGGATGTACCTCATGTCATGGCCCATGAGTTCGAGTGCCCACTTAGAGAACCATCCCGCAGCATCGCGATTGCGAATGATGTCCCCGAGCGGGTATGAAGTGATGACCATGACTTCATGGTTGGTGAAGTAGTGTAGGAGCTTTCGGGTTGCCATCAGCATGGCATATAGGAGTTTCTACACCTGGGGGTACCAGACCTTGGGGTCGGTAAGTACTTCCTCGATGAAGTATACGGGTCGCTGGACCTTAAGTTGGTGTCCCAGCTCCTCCCTTTCGACAGTATGCATATTACTCACAACGGGGTTTGAGCAGAGAGTTTGCTCGAAATGAAGCACATATGCCTCGTCGTTGAAGTCATCGTGTGTCCCGGAGCCGATGGAGGGCGCCCCTCCGATGGGTGCCGGAACGAGAGTCTCCTTGCGGAGGCATAGTACGCTGAGCCGGTCGATGACGAAGTCCAGGCTTCTGAAGAGGAAGGCCTGGGACGGCTTGAAGACGGGTGGAACCCACATCCCAACCAATGGGAGAGCGGGAAACTCGAGTGAGGCGAAGCAAGTCATATCGCCTGAGCCCACCATGGCGAAGGTGGCAGAAAAGTGGGCCATCCGATTACCAAAAAGTGTTGAACGTACAACGTCTTCCCCACGGACGGCGCCAACTGTCGGTGCAGAAAGTGACCAATAAGTAAATATTTGTAGTTTTACCGTACATTGTGATCGGAGGTGGCCTAGCACTCAATGACACAGGGTTTATACTGGTTCAGGCAATGTGCCCTACGTCCAGTTTGAGTCGGTTGGTGACTTTATTCCTGAGCCTAGGTGCTCGAAGTTTGCAGTGGGGTTACAAACTAGAAAGAGAAAGATGGGGTGTACGAGAGGTCTGGTCGGAAGGGTTGAGGGTGATGGGACCTCCACTATGAGCTAAGTGTTCAAGCGTGTACTTGAGGTTCGAACCTGGCGGTTCTGCGGTTGTGAACTAGTGAACTTGATCGATCTAATCCATCTGGAATGTTGGAAGATAGCGCATCCCCTTTTATAGATGAAGGGGTGGCCTTACAAGTGAGAGGGAGAGAGTATGTATGCTTCTAAGCCTTATTGCCCACGCCGATGGGTACAGGATGATGGTAGGCGCCCGCAACACTATCGGATGTCGAATGCACGTGGGAGGTTGCGTCATTTTGTTCGGGTATGGCAGATGTCGGTACCTGCTATACTGTTGATGCCTAGAGGCATGTGAGGAGTTTTACCATGTTCACTCGGTATGGTAAATGCCGGCGCCCACAACACTATCGATGCCCAGAGGCACGTGGGGGGAGCCTTACCATATGGGAGTTAACGGCGCCCACAATATTGTAGGGGAAAATGTCGACACCTACAACACTGTTTGGGCTCTGTTGTGCCAGGGAGGTTGCAGAGTACTATTTCTATAGGTGTACAGGGTACGGTCCCTGGTATCATGGTTTGACTTGTGCGCCCTGCCTTACTTTCTCCGCCTATTTCCTGGTCCTTACCGAGCGAGCATCCCCGGTTGGTTGGTCCCAGTCGGCTCTGATTGCGTCAGTCAGAGAAGAGCAGTGAGCAGGGTTTTTGGCATACCCTGGTTGGAGATGTGGGGTCAGAGTCGGAAGTAGTGCTTTGTCCAGGCCTTCCGATCGGAGAGGCCGTCCAGAGGCGGGCTGGAGACCGAAGTGAGCGCTCCGGTCGGAGAGGTGGGCTAGAGTCAAAAAACGAGCACCGCTCCTCCTCGGCTAGACCTTTCGGTCGGTTATTGGATCGCCCTGCTGGCCTGTTGTTCAGATACTTGGGCTGACCCATGAGTTACGTGTTTGTTCGCCTGGGCCGAGCCTTTGTTGGGAAGCCGGTCCATGAGGGACCCCGGGTTTATGAACCCGACAATGATTCTTTGATGCCATGACCCCTCTTGATAGAACATCACCTTAACCCTTCCACCTTACGCCCATCTTCCAAGATGATACTTGTACATGTATTGTTTAGTTCCAAAATATTTGATGTTGGCTTCACCCAATTCCTCGTCAAAAAGCATCGTCTACATTGATTTTGTGCTATGTTCTAACTCGCTGACAGAGGTAGGCACTTTAGCACATCTGACAGATTGGCATGGCTTTTCCCTGTCCACCTACCGAAACCGAAAGAGTCAAACACCCTGCTTGCCCTTGGCATCAGAAGGGAAGGCATTTTTTGTTGAATCCTCTGTCCCAAAATAAGTACACATCTTGCTTATCAAGGAGTCAAACTTTTATGAAGTTTACTAAATATATAT
Source organism: Miscanthus lutarioriparius (assembly GCA_904845875.1). Lineage (NCBI taxonomy): Eukaryota > Viridiplantae > Streptophyta > Magnoliopsida > Poales > Poaceae > Miscanthus > Miscanthus lutarioriparius. The sequence continues at coordinate 22,871,366 of CAJGYO010000012.1, read as the reverse complement.
ACAAAACTACTAATATTCATGACATGGAAGCTTAAAATATTTTTTAATAGCACAAAACATGTTTAAACTCAAGTTCTCGTAGTATTATCTTTTTTCTGTTGCAACATATGGACATGATCCTAGTGATATAGAAGACCCACCAATATAGTGGGTAGCACATATCCTAATATTGATGTGTTTTAAGTTGGCACTTCCTCAACATGTTATCAAACATGAATTTGAATATATGATACAGAAATTTAGAGTTGTAATTGTTGCTTACTCTTCTCACGTGATGCCTCATATTGCCAGGTGCAAGTCGGTGATCCTCTGTGGAATGTGGTCGATGTGGACTTCAAGTAATAAAAGGCGACACGGTGAATTGCCAATCCCGGTATGGCGAGCTATGAATGGGCTTGAGACACGGCTTTCGACCTGTGGCAGATCATGCATCCGCATAAATCTTAGAAGGAGCAAGTCTATCAAGGATGGATGAAACCATCGGATGGATGGTACAAATGTAATGCAGATGGAGCTTCTCTGTAGCATATAACAGCGGCGCGGTTGTCATGGTACTAAAAGACCACGATGGGCGTTTCCTGGCAGGCGTGCAACCTAGCATGCGAGGGGCGCTGATGCTATGTTCATTGAGGCGTTGGCTTGCTGGGAAGGTCTGTTGCAAGCGAGGCAAAACATGGTGTTGCCAAGGTTTGCCTGGAAACTGATTGCTTGGGGCTGGTGACTATATAGCTCCCTTGATGAACAACGATCGACAGTCAAGAGTTTTAGTAGGAGCTTTGATGAGTTTTCCTTTGTATATGCAAGTAGATCTTGTAATAGGGTGGCTCATAAATGTGCTAGACAGATCTCGCGTGAGCTTATAGCAGTGGAGTGGCATGATCTCCCGATAGCTTTGCATGGCCTGTTACTAAATGATTGTAACCCTAAAGTTGCTTAACCAATGAAGCTCCTATTGTCTCAAAAAAATTGCCAGGTGCAAGTCAAGGAATGGTTCTAATCAACATGAGGCAATGACAAAATGTTGATCACGTAGTTGTTGCAATCAAGCCGAAAAGGAAGAAAAACATGTGCTGCAACCAAGATTAAAGGAAACAAACAAGTGGTTGCAACCAAGACTAAAGTGAAGAAGCAAGCTAAGGTCAATGAAGAACCAACAGATAACAAAAAATAAGTTGTTGCCTATACCTCTCAATAGCCTTGCTGAAAGCATCTAGGCCCTAGTTGGGTTTCGGTGATTAATGACAATACGTGTGTTTTACAGAGGCAATTAAGTTAGGTCACGGTAATGGAGATCGATTGGGCAATCATGGTGGTCATGCCCCTACGATGGAAATCATTTCGGTTTTCAAAGGATGGACGACAAGGTTAAGAATGGACTAGTTCTAAGTGTCGTTTGGTGTTGAAGAGGCACTTAGAGTAGTTTAGGACTTTGTTTTTCCTTTGGCCATACTATTAAGGGGGGTATGGACAGGTAGCTTGACCTAGGTGAGTCTAGTGAGTTAGGTGTGGTGCACACTTGCTAAATCTAGCACTAGGTAGCTCCAAAATAGCCCGTAGATTCAATGGACCAAACTTCATTCACATATGATAGAGAGTTGAAAGTGAATGGAGGGTCAAATACTGACCGGACGCTGGCTCAGAGTCCGGTCAGTTCATTTGACCAAGGTGATTTTGTCTGGTGCGACCGGACGCTGAGAGGTGAAGTGACCGGACGCTGAGGGCCAACGTCCGGTCGACTCCAGTAAGGTTCCAGAGAGGGAAAATCAAGACCAGACGCGTCCGGTCACACTTTAAACACTGGAGTTCAGGGAGAACTGATCGAAGCATTCGGTCAACATGACCGGAGCGTCTGATCACCCTACAGAGGCACATAACGGTTCGTTTTTCAACCAGTGTTATAAATACTTCCTCCATTCGTGTGTGGGGGTACTTTTGCTCATTCCAACAGCTGAGAAACACCTTTGAGAGTGCCAAGAAGAGTAATGTCCTAGTGAGGTGATTGAGATTTGAGAATCCCAAAGAGAGCCCTCATTAGTGAGATCAAGAGTAGCAAAGTGTGCATCCACCCTTCTCATTAGGCTTGTCGTGGTCAAGTGAGAGTTTGTGCTTATTACTCTTGGTGATCGCCATCACCTATACGGCTTGGTGGTGATTGGGAGCTTGGTGATCATCCGGCGGTGCTTGTGGATGACCCAACTCAAGTTGTGAGCGGTTGTGGATGATTCACCGCAATGGAGTGTCAAAGAATCAACCCGTAGAGAGCACTTGATCCTTGTGTGGATCAAGGGGGAGCTACACCCTTGCGCAGGTGCTCCAACGAGGACTAGTGGGGAGTGGCGACTCTCCGATACCTCGGCAAAACATCGCCACATTCCTCCTTCTCTCTGAGCATTTACTTTGAGCAATTCAATTCTTGTCATTTACATTCATAGAATTGTCGTGCTAGAGTAGGATTGGAACATAGTTTGCTAAACTTTTGTGCGTTAGATCAATAGAAACACTTTCTAGGCACAAGGGGTTAATTGGGCTAACCGTAGGATTTAATTATTGCAAAGAAATTTATAATTAGCCCAATTCACCCCCCCCTCTTGGGCATCTTGATCCTTTCACTTGCCATGGGCACAAGAAGCAAAAAAAAGTCTTCTCCAAGCCCTACAATGAGTGCTAGGAGCAAGAGAAAGATTAGCTTATGAACTTAATGCAACTTGTGATGTGTTCATATGCTTATTTTGTTTGCTTTTCAACATGCATATGTGGTATGCAAATTTTCTATCTCGAAGACTTTTTGTTGGTCAAGATGACATGTCTATGTATTGATGGATGGCCTTTTGTTGGTCTGGCATGGAAGAAAACATATTCTAAACCTAATGTATTGATGCAATTATCAACTTATTATATTTTTTTTCTTGAGATCTCTTTTTTCTTCGCAACTCGAGTGGTTAGCACAGTGAGGCCTAAGGCAAGAAGATCAAGGTTTGATCCCTCATTGACATGGAAATTTTACATGGCTTTGGTGCTTCCGTGTGCATTGCATGGCACTTTCTATTTTTTCCTTTGGTTTTGCATGGCACTCTTTGTATTTTCCTTTTGGTTTTGCATGGCACTCGCTGTTTTTTCCCTTTGGTGCTCCCATGTGTGTTGCATGGCACTCTCTATTTTTTCCCTTTCGTGCTCCTGCGTGTGCTTGCAAGGCGCGGAGATGGATTTTTCCCCTTTAATTTAGGATCGATCTGTTCACTGCCGCTCGATTTTTCTTCTTTTGGCGCTCATTTGATCTGACATTTGGGTTACTACTTGCTTCTTTCTTTTTCATCTGTGCGTTGATTTCATAATCCCTGTCAATACTATTGATGCGACAGTGTCTGGCTAGCACGACGTCCTTCGCCGAGATGTCATCATCCGACATGACAGACTCCGGCTCGACAGACTCCGGACGTCCTCCACCGAGGCATCGTCTGATGACGTGATGTCCTACGGCATGCTGAGTCCGGCTCAAGGCTTTGGTGGAGGTTCATGTTGAGAACCAGTAGGGGAGGATGGCGCTGTCGAGCACGTTCGTCCACTCCCAGACCCGATGAAGCATGCCAGCCATCTCCGCGATGCCGCCGGCTGCGAGCGCGTCCATCCGCTCTTGGACCCAGTGCGGCATGCCAGCCATCTCTGTGATGCCACCAATGTTGTTGCTGATGGGTCAAATGTGGAGCAAGCAAGGAAGGAAGGGGGAGGGGGTATGGGGATGGCAACAGAAGCGGCACGATTTATTTCCATAAAGCAGCGTGAGGGAACCAAGGGCCTATTTGATATAGGGCGTAGGGGTGGCCGAGCCCATCACCCAGGCCCTGGCCAGCCATGGCCTAGTCCAGAGCACACACAAAGGTGTGTTTGATTTCCTACAGCTGGGGAGACGGGGCCAGGAGAGGTTGTGTTTGTTTTCTTCTTGCCAACCTGGCCCAACAACAATTACCTCCAACTACCAGATGGAGATTTTATTTGATTTCGGCCCGGCTAGCCATATGCTAAATACCAGAACCAACAGTGTATAGAGAAAACAACAATAGGTTTGAGAATGCAAATGTGATCAGACTGAAAGTGCAATCAAGCCTTAATTATGGGTTTTGGTGATAATGATCTGGCAATTAGAGAACTAATGAGATTTATCGAGATGACAAGTAGGAAATTTATATTCGAGGATGCTACACGAAATGGAGGAGCCCCCAACTATAAATATAGATGGCTTCAAACTCAAAGCAGGTTTAAATTCTTTTATATATTAAATTTGAGTATAGAAAAAGCCGTACTATAAAGGGGGCACAATGCTTAAGCTAATCTATGCTACCAAGTGCTCAAACAACCATATGCATCCTCAGATTCACAGCCAAAATAGTCTATACTTTACTATTATCCTTACTGTCTTGCGGGGTGTGAGCTCCGACTTGCTCGACCCCTTCGGTGTGGGCTTCGGTTCACCCGACCCTTTGTTCGTGGGCTCCATCTCGCCTGACCCCAAGGTCGTGGGCTTTGGCTCGCCCGACTCTTTGGTCACGGGCTTTGTCTCGTCCGACCCCAAGGTCGCAAGCTCCGGCTCGCTCGACCCTTTGGTCGTGGGCTTCGTCTCGCTTAACCCTAAGGTCATGGGCTCTGGCTCGCCTGACCCTAAGGTCGCGGGCTCTGGCTCACCCGACCCCAAGGTCGCGGGCTCTGGCTTGCCCGACCCTTTGGTGGTGGCCTCGTCTCACCCAACCTCTTGGGTGCAATGTCCGTTGGGGGCTGGGGGTATATATACCTTTTCTTTTTCTCCCCAATGGCTATCTGTGATTTAAGTGACCGTTGGGGCCTGGGGGGTATATATATACCTTTCTCTTTCTTTCCCAACGGTAACGAATCAACCTGCTCCCTTCTTCCCCACTTCAGCACACTCAAAACATAGTAGGAGCTCTCTCTCTCTCACTCCATTGTTGACCTCAAGCCTGAAAGGTCCTAATATGGCTAGAGGGGGGTGAATAGCCTATTTAAAAATCTACAAATCAACTAGAGCAATTTGATTAGTATGACAAATAGCGTAATGCAAACTTGCTCTAGCTCTACAAGGGTTGCAAGCCACCTATCCAACAATTCTAGTTGCAATGAATACTTAGGCACACAAACTAGCTATGTAATTACTCACTAAGAGCTCTCAACCTTGCTACTCTAAAGAGCTCAACTAGATGAATGTAAATAATAAAGCAAGCTCTCGATTCTAATTACACTAAAGAGCTTGTATCAACTAGTTTGCAAGAATGTAAATGAGTGAGTAGAGTGATTATACCGATGTGTAGGGGATGAACCAATCACAAGATGAATATATAGCCAATCACAGGGAGAATGACAAAGAAGAGAGACAATCGATTTTCTCCCGAGGTTCACGTGCTTGCCAACACGCTACGTCCCCGTTGTGTCGACCAACACTTGGTGATTCGGCGGCTAAGAGGTGTTTCACAAACCTCGTCCACACGATTGGACACCGCAAAAACCGACCCACAAGTGAGGTAACTCAATGACACGAGCAATTTACTAGAGTTACCTTTTGGCACTCCGCCGGGGAAGGTACAACTCCCCTCACAATCACCGAAGGCGGCCACGAACAATCACCAACTCGTGCCGATCCTTCACCGCTGCTCCAACCGTCTAGGTGGTGGGAACCACCAAGAGAAACAAGTGAAATCCGCAGCGCAACATGAATACCAAGTGCCTCTAGATGCAATCACTGAAGCAATGCACTTGGATTCTCTCACAATCTCACAATGATGATGGATCAATGATGGAGATGAGTGGGAGGGCTTTGGCTAAGCTCACAAGGTTGCTATGTCAATGAAAATGTGCAAGAGTTTTTCCTTGAGCCGGCCATGGGGCTATAAATAGAGCCCCCATCAAATAGAGCCGTTGTACCCCTTCACTGGGCAAAACACGCTCTGACCGGACGCTCCGGTCATACCGACCGGACGTTGGCCCTCAGCATCCGGTCGCCCGATGGACGCCACGCGTCACCAGCTTCAAACGCTGTTCGTCAGATTTCAACGGCTACGAAGCTGACCGGACGCTCCGGCAAAACTGACCGGACGCTGAAGCCCCAGCGTCCGGTCGTTTCCAGTAAGCTCCCCGAGGCATGTTTTTTCGACCGGACGCGTCCGGTCCACCTTGACCGGACGCAGACCAGCGTCCGGTGCTCAACCCAACCCACTGTGCCGTCTGACAGCTCGACGGGACGCAGCCTTTCAGCGTCCGGTCGCTGAGTGACCCAGCGTCCGGTCAGTAGACCGACGCCAGCATCATTTCGACCAACTCATTTCAACTCTAACTTCTTCACCCTTGCTCAAATGTGCCAACCACCAAGAATTTTGCATCCGGCGTAATAGAAAATAGACATTTCATTTTTCCAAAAGCGCCGAAGAGAGGGACCCAAACCCATCTCAACCCTGCAAACACCTTGTGCACATGTGTTAGCATATTTTCACAAATATTTTCAAGGGTGTTAGCACTCCACTAGATCCTAAATGCATATGCAATGAGTTAGAGCATCTAGTGGCACTTTGATAAGCGCATTTCGATACGAGTTACACTCCTCTTAATAGTACGGCTATCTATCCTAAATGTGATCACACTCACTAAGTGTCTTGATCACTAAAACAAAATGGCTCCTACATTTTATACCTTTGCCTTGAGCCTTTTGTTTTTCTCTTTCTTCTTTTCCAAGTTCAAGCATTTGCTCATCAGCATGCTATCACCATTGTCATGATCTTCGTCATTGCTTCATCACTTGGAGTAGTGCTACCTATCTCATAATCATCTTGATAAACTAGGTTAGCACTTAGGGTTTCATCAATTAACCAAAACCAAACTAGAGCTTTCAAAGCCCCCAAGCAAATCTATTGATTTCCCCATCAATCCTTGAGGGATAAGGGTCCAAAACTTGATAAGAGAGCATCTCCATTGATTCCAAACTCTAAAGAGCACTTGGTTCACATTTTGGCCGGTAGTTATGTTTGTTACTCTTGGAGCTTGGCTCCTAGCCAGCTAGAGCATCGCCCGGTGAGCTTGCCAACTTGTGTGGTAGCCCTGGGAGGTTTGTAACCAACTCTTGCAGCAAGGAAAATTGCCCCTCATCTCAAGAGTTCACTCTCTTGACTTGAGAATGAGGTAGGGTTGTAAATCCCTAAGCCTTAGTGGTATACCTCAACAACGTAGACTTAGGCAAGCCTTGGTGGCGAGCTGAACCATGGGATAAATTCTTATGTCATCACGTGCTTGTGTTGCTACACTTGTGTTCTTGTTGTTGTTGAGGTAATTTCTAAGATTGAGTCCGATCTACTTGTGTGTGGTGTTCGCACCACTTTTAGCTTTTGATCTATGATCTACCACCCTGCAGGAAGCTAAGAAATTTACCCGATCTAAATTTCGTTGGGTAGATTTTGAACTGTGAACTAATCTCTGATGCAGGTGCGGTAGTGCTGCACTCAAAGAGCGGCAGTGCCGCTGGTGAATTTGACTTTGCTTTGAGTTGAATTGTTACAGGCCTATTCACCCCCCTCTAGGCGTACTAGAGATCCTACAAGTGGTATCGGAGCCAGGTTACCTCGTGTGTGCTTCACCGCATGAGGTATGGAGCCCAGGGAGGATCTGGTGTCGTGGAGCCCATCAACATCGATCCAGAGGGTTGGGCTGCATGACACCAACAGCAGTGAGCTTAGCGCCTCTACAGCGAGCAACTCCACGCTCCCACAACTGGAGGCAACTGATGCCAAAAAAGCTCAAAATGAAGAAGAAAGAAGAAGAAAAAGAGCAGCTAGAAAAGAGAAAAGAGAAGTAAGAGAGAGAAAAAGAAGGAGCATCAGCGGTTAGAAGAGAAGAAAGCAAGAAAAGAAGAAAGAAGAATCAAGAGAGAAGGTAGAAGAAAAACAAGAGAGGCAAGAAAGAAGAAACAAGAAGCAAAAGCCTCCAATGCATCTTCAAGTGAGCTATCTAGCAGCTCCGAAAATGGTGATGATGATGAGTCCTACCGAGTGCATAGCAAGAAGAACAAGAAAGGAAAGGATAAGAAAGAGGAGAAGGCCGACCGTAGAAAGAGCAAAAAGTACATGGTAGAGGCTCATATTGGACATGAATGGGACTCAACTAAAGAAAGCTCATGTGAAGAAGATGAGAAAGTTGCGACCATTGCTATCCATGAGCCATCTTCTTCACAAAGACTCTTCACCAACATGTCCGATGATGACTACTACTCCCCTCACATTTATCTCATGGCAAAGGGTGAGAAGGTAAAATCCAAATCCAAGGCCAAAGCTCCTACACCTCCACCTCCTAGTGATATCTCTAGTAGTGATCTTAATGATAGCTCTAGTGATGATGACTCTAGTGATAAAGAAATAAACATGATAACTAAAAGTTTGGATAGAAAGACTAAATTATTCATCACTAAGCAAATGGAAGACTTAGAGAGTGTCCAAGCCGAGCTAGAATATAGAGGGAAACTCTTATCCAACATGAGGATCTCTACATTGCTAGCAAGGAAGCTCTTGCATTAGAGAGAAGTAAGGTGGAATCCTTGCACAAGGCCTTGGCCAAAGAACAAGGGGACCATGCTATCACAAAGAAAGAAAATATTGCTCTCAAGAAAAAGTATTGTGACTTAGATGAAAAGCACAAAGAACTTGAGCTATAATATAACATTCTTTGGGATGGCAACTCACATCCCTCTAAAGCAAAGGATGCCTCTACTACCTCCACTAGTCAAGATAGTGGAAAATATTATAATATTGATTTGAATGCTTATTCCACTAACCTTACAAACATGGAGGCAATGAGAAAAGAAATTGCTAGACTCAATGAGATCATTGGCAAGGGCTGCTTGAATGGTAAGGCTCAAGTAAGTGACAAGAAGGCAAATAATTCAAAAGTGCCTCCATTCAAGCAAGGGAGACACCCCTCAATCAAGCATGGGATTGGACACACTGTAGGAGCCAAGACAAATGGAAGAAAGATCATAAATGGCTATGAGTGTGTCAAGTTTGAAAGAAAAAAAAGAGTTGGTACAGATCAGCCTACACAGACAGCGGCAGTGCCATACCGCGGCAGTGCCATAGTGAAGGCTGGCTATGCTGCTCCCCGTAAAAATGGAAAGGCTACCAACTCTGCTCCTGATCAAACTAAGCCCAAGAAGAAGGTGTCCCAGCAGAAATAGGTTCAGCAGAAGCCAAAGAAATCAGTGTGGGGCACTATGAATAAGTACGCCTATCAACCAAAGACTTATGCACCTCGACAAAGCTTAACTTCATGTTTTATTTTGAGGAACAACAGCAGTGCAAAAGTAGTTGCCAAATATGTTGGAAAGAAAGCTAACACATATAGGAACACTTCTATTTGGGTTCCTAAATTTCTTGTGACTAACATGCAAGGCCCCAAGTCAAATTGGAGACCTAAATCAAGCAACTAAATATGTTTTGTAGGCATACTCCTCTGGTGGATCAAGTTGGGTGCTTGATAGTGGATGCACAAATCATATGACCGGAGAAAGGAGTATGTTCTCATCATATTCCCCTATCATGCACTCAAGTGAAAATATTGTCTTTGGAGACAATTCAAAGGGGGGGTGATTGGTCTCGGTAAAGTTGCTATAACCCTTGAGCATTCAATTACAAATGTATTACATGTTGATTCATTGAGTTACAATTTGTTGTTCGTTTCTCAATTGTGTGAGATGGACTACAATTGTCTTTTTTCAGATAAGGGTGTGGAAGTCTTTAGAAGGGAGGATTTCTCTATTATCTTTACAGGTCAATTAAAGAACAAGCTTTACTTAGTTAATTTCAACAAAAGTAAAGCTAAGTTTGAGACTTGTTTAGTGGCAAAATCTAGCATGGGTTGGCTTTGGCATCGTCGACTAGCCCATGTTGGGATGAGGAACTTGGCCAAACTTCTAAAAGATGAACACATCCTTGGGCTAACAAATGTTCACTTTGAGAAATATAGGATATGTAGCGCTTGTCAAGCTGGAAAGCAAGTTAGCGTACCTCACCCACCAAAGAGCATCATGACCACGACACAACCATTGGAGCTCATACACATGGATCTCTTTGGATCGATCGCCTACCTAAGTATCAGGGGTAACAAATATTGTCTTGTTATTATTGATGATTATTTCCGTTTCACTTAGGGTATTTTTCTTGTTTGATAAGTGTCAAGTTAGAGACAAAGTGAAGACTTTTGTTAGAAGATCTCAAAAGGAGTTCGGTATCCCCATCAAAAAATGAGAAGCGACAATGGGACTGAATTCAAGAACACCCAAGTTGAGGAGTTTCTTGATGAAGAGAGCATCAAGCATGAGTTTTCAACTCTATACACCCCTCAACAAAATGATATAGTAGAGAGAAAGAATCGTATACTAATTGACATGGCAAGGACAATGCTAGATGAGTACAAGACGTCGGACCTCTTTTGGTGCGAAGCCGTCAACACCACTTGCCATGCCATCAACCGCCTCTACCTACACAAGAAGTTGAAGAAAACTTCATATGAGCTTCTAACCGGTAACAAACCAAAGGTGTCCTACTTTAGAGTGTTTGGGTGCAAGTGTTTTATACTTAATAAGAAACCCAAAACCTCTAAGTTTGCACCTAAAGTTGATGAAGGTTTTCTTTTTGGTTATGGATCAAATGAGCATGCCTATCGTGTTTTCAACAAAACCTCTGGGAGAGTTGAAATAGCGGTAGACGTAACATTTGATGAATCTAATGGCTCTCAAATAGAGCAAGTTGATTCAAGTTTTGTAGGAAAGGAGGATCCACCATGTGAAGCAATCAAGCAATTGGCTATTGGTGATATTAGACCATAAGAAGATGAAGTCACTGAAGTGGTGGTTCCTCAAGCTGCTGATGAACAAAGTTCCACTGACATACCTGATGCTGAGAGGGAGCCGACCCCTACTGCAAATTAGCAGAGCGACAGTGCAGCACATAAGAGCGGCATTGCTGCACTCCCTCTGATAGTAGCAGCAAGTCCAACTCTGATTCAAGGATAGAACCTACAACCTATATTCGAGCAAGAAGATAATGAAGATCCAAAAGATGGACAAGATGCCATTGATTATCCAAGGCTAAGGCAAACAATACAACGGGATCATCCCGTTGAAAACATCATTGGGAGTCTTCAAAAGGGGGTAACAACTCATTCACATTTAGCAAATTTTTGCCAATATTACTCATTTGTTTCCTCTTTGGAATCTCTTAAGGTTGAGCAAGCACTTGGAGACCCAGATTAGGTGATGGCCATGTAAGAAGAGCTCAATAACTTCGAAAGAAACCAATTGTGGACCTTGGTGGAGAGACCCAACACTAATATTATTAGCACCAAGTGGGTCTTCCGCAACAAGCAAGATGAGAATGGCGTGGTGACAAGAAACAAGGCAAGATTGGTTCCTTAAGGTTTCACTCGAGTAGAGGGCTTGGACTTTGAGGAAACATATGCACTGATGGCAAGACTTGAAGCAATCCGAATGCTTCTAACCTATGCCGCTCATCACAATTTCAAGTTATATCAAATGGATGTGAAGAGTGCATTCCTCAATGACCCCATTCAAGAACTTGTCTATGTTGAGCAACCATCGGGTTTCGAAGATCCCAAGTTCCCCAACCATGTCTACAAACTCCAAAAGGCGCTCTATGGGCTTAAGCAAGCACCAAGAGCATGGTATGAATGCCTTAAGGAATTCTTGCTTAAACAAGGCTTTGAAATAGGCAAAGCCGACCCTACCATTTTCACTCATAAAGTTGGGAAAGATATATTTGTGTGCTAAATATATGTCGATGATATAATATTTGGTAGTACTAATTATTCTTTTTGTGAGGAATTTAATAGAATCATGACCAAGAGATTTGAGATGTCCATGATGGGTGAATTGAAGTTCTTCCTTGGATATCAAATCAAGCAAGTGAAGGATGGAACTTTCATTAGCCAAACGAAGTACACCCATGATATGCTCAAGAAGTTTGATATGGTGAATGCCAAGCCTATCAAAACCCCCATGCCAACCAATGGACATCTTGATCTCAACATTGAAGGAAAAGCCGTGGATACCAAGGTATATCGTTCTATGATCGGCTCTCTACTTTATTTGTGTGCATCTAGGCCCGATATTATGCTTAGTGTGTGCATATCTACTAGATTTCAAGCTAACCCTAAAGAGTGCCACTTAGTGGTCGTTAAGAGAATCTTGAGATATCTAGTACACAGTCCTAACCTTGGCTTGTGGTATTCTAAGGGCTCTAAGTTTGATTTACTTGGGTATTTGGATTCCGATTATGCCGGTTGCAAAGTAGATCGAAAAAACACTTCTGGGACATGCCAATTCCTTAGATGATCCCTAGTGTCTTGGAGTTCTAAAAAGCAAAATTATGTAGCCGTTTCCACCGTCGAGATCGAGTATGTTGCAGCCAGTGCATGTTATGCTCGACTACTTTGGATGAGGCAAACCCTTCAAGATTTCGGATGTCATTTTACCAAAATCCCATTATTATGTGACAATGAGAGTGCCATTAAGCTTGCAAAAAATCCCATAAGTCAATCTAGAACCAAGCACATAGACATCCGTCATCGTTTCTTGAGAGATCACGAAACCAAAGGAGATATCGAAATTCGCCATGTGAGCACCGAAAAGCAACTAGCCGATATCTTCACAAAGCCCCTCGACGAGTCAAGGTTTTGTGCTTTATATAGTGAGCTAAATATACTTGATTCTCGTAACATGGTTTGAATTTTAGCATGCCTCTGTTTGATAAACTAGTATCTAGGAAAAAGAGTTGAAAATTTTTATATTGTGCATGAAAATGATTTATAAAAGACAACTTATGTATCATGATCATGGTCTATACTGATTATTTGTTTCTAGTCATGGTATATAGATGACATGTGTTCATATCTAATATAGAGAGAGTCATATAGATTATAGCTAACTCCCACTATTTTGGGGAGTACGGCAGTGCCGCGCTTGCCATGCGGCAGTGCCACACTTTGAATCTCAATTGAGATTCGGCCCAAATGGTTTTACAGCAGGGCCCATTTATTCTTCCTCTTATCCTTAGGACCGAAGTAACTTTCTTCCTCTCTCTCTCTCTTTCCCCCGACGCCGATGCCCGCGCCTCTCTCTCCTCTCGCGCTTGCGCCATCGCCGTCGCTTGGTCGCGTGTTGCCAATCTCTAGCAGTGCCACGGCAGCTGCCAGCTCTCCCTCAATGACACTGACGGCTACTACTGCCCCTGGCCCGAGCAGTTTCTTCCCTCTCTCCTATCCTCGGTTGAGAATATGGAGCACGGAGATAATGACCGAAGGGTGAAAAGGAAGATGAATGAGCAAAGAGACAAGGATCCACCTCGCCGTGGTTGAGGGAGGTCAACAGCAGCAGGTAGTAGTGTAGCTCCAAGGGGACTTAGTGATAAGGGGAGGCATGAGCAATACATTGAAGATGAGGAGAGGCTGGAGATGACAGGTTGTACCACTGATGCCATTCCCGACACCCCACATTATCTTTCTGAGTTTGATGGTAGATACATGAGAGATTTTGAGGGTGAGATCATCATGAGACCTCCAGATGACTCCCGCCAACATGCAGTTGTCAACTATTCTAAGAGTTGGGAGCTGGTGGAAGAGGCAAGGGAGATCAATCCCTATGCAATGCATAAAGATTTGGGCATTGATTACTGATTTTGGAATGAGTTTTATTCCAACTTTTATGCCACTGCCATTCTTGCATCTAAGAAAACCAAGATCATTAAGATGCAGTATATTGATTGGGATGAGATGCAGAAGGAGGAGCCTGAGTTTGACAAGGTGATCAAAATTTGTGATAGGTTCTAGCTTTCAGACATCATGGGTTTCCAGTATAACTGGAATGAGGGAGGTCAACAGCAGCAGGTAGTAGTGTAGCTCCAAGGGGACTTAGTGATAAGGGGAGGCATGAGCAATACATTAAAGATGAGGAGAGGCTGGAGATGACAGGATGTACCACTGATGCCATTCCCGACACCCCACATTATCTTTCTGAGTTTGATGGTAGATACATGAGAGATTTTGAGGGTGAGATCATCATGAGACCTCCAGATGACTCCCGCCAACATGCAGTTGTCAACTATTCTAAGAGTTGGGAGCTGGTGGAAGAGGCAAGGGAGATCAATCCCTATGCAATGCATAAATATTTGGGCATTGATTACTGATTTTGGAATGAGTTTTATTCCAACTTTTATGCCACTGCCATTCTTGCATCTAAGAAAACCAAGATCATTAAGATGCAGTATATTGATTGGGATGAGATGCAGAAGGAGGAGCCTGAGTTTGACAAGGTGATTAAAATTTGTGATAGGTTCTAGCTTTCAGACATCATGGGTTTCCAGTATAACTGGAATGAGGAAGTCCTTGCATAGTTTCATGCCACATACTTCTATGAGTAGACCTCTGATGAGATTCACTAGATGACTGATGGTCGGCACTACCGAGTCAACTTTATCACTTTCAGTCAAATTCTTGGCTTTGGAGAGGAGCACAGAGGTTACACTTATATTCATGATGAGCCTCGAGCTGAGATTCATGACATCAGTTACATATGGAGAGATAGAAGGATTGCATATGGCAAAACGAGTGGTCTACATAACTTTTATTACATCCTCAACAACCTCAACAGGAACACCATCAACCCAAAGGATGGAGTAGCCTCAGATATTAATGGCTATGTGAGAAATATGTTGGCTAGATTTGCTCCAGGTGGGGATAAGTTCAATGTCCCTAGATTCATGTGGATTGAATTGAGATTTGCCATGAAGTATGGGAGGAGAGGTCTGCCCTATGCCCCTACCTCATGTCCATGATTGAGAGTGTCACTGGATTTTATTTTCTGAAGGATAGGATGTACACCGTTTATAAAATTGAGAAGACTCAGCATGCTACAGCTACTCAGGGAGCAGGGAGCTCTCATGCTCATGTAGATATCTCTGAATCTCCCCACTCTAGGTCTCACAGTGGAAGCAAGATAAAGAAGTTTGGCAAGTGGTTGAAGGCAATCTTCAGAAAGTGCACCTATGCAGCTGACTGAGTGTATGAGACACAGCTTGAGCAACGTCAGCAGCATGGACAGGACCTTCCACCACTTCCTCCTATTCCACCTCCTCCATAGTATGACCTTCCGAGTCTCTCCGACACAGATTCAGATGAGGAGGAGGAGCAGCAAGGATAAGCAGCAGATTGGGATGAGACCCTAGAGGGATACCATTAGAGACATGAGCTGAGGTGTTTCACTTGCTACACCGCCACCACTCACCGTCAGGGCCATGCACGTATTGACTTCGACGACGATGATTGTGATGGTGGTGCCGGGATTGCTACAGGAGGTGATGATATTGATTGGACTAACATCCAGGGAGATGACGAGTAGGTGTTGATCTTTCTTCTTTTCCTCTCTTTTTGGTGCTTTATGCCAAAGGGGAGAAAATTAGAGGGGTCAACAACTTTTCGCAACAGCTGTGCTTCATGTCCTATTCGATGAGTGTTAGTCTTCACTAGGTGAAAAGTTTGAGAGTTGCCTAAAACTTTAAATTGTGAATAATGCTACTATTTGACTCTTTGTTTATCGGATATGGACATGTATCATTGTGTGGATTAGAAGCCATCCTATTGTGCTAGGTAGCATATCCTTTTGTCTGAGCTAGCTGTGTCATGCTTGCCTCTGTCTTGCTCGTACAGTCAGGTGCGGCTCTGCCGCACAGCAGCAAGCACATGTGTGCATAAATTATCATTTGCATCACGTTTTACATATCCGACACAGTATGCAGCACCCCATAGGAGCTTGGATGTAGGAGAAGCCCCATCACTTTCACTAAAATGTGAATCTTGGCTTCTTATGCCAATTTGAGAATTCAATTCTCTATTCACAAATTTAGGGGGAGACTCTACACCCATGGCTCAAAAAGTCTCGGTATTTATTTCATATCTTTTGTAAGCTCTAATTGGGTTGTCATCAATCGCCAAAAAGGGAAAGATTGAAAATGCAATTAAGCCTTAATTGTGGGTTTTGGTGATAATGACCTCGCAATTAGAGAACTAATGAGATTTACCGAGATCACAAGCAAGGAATTTATATTCGAGGATGCTACACGAAACGGAGGAGCCCCCAACTACAAATATAGATGGCTTCAAACTCAAAAGAGGTTTAAATTCTTTTATATATTAAATTTGAGTATAGAAAAAGTTGTACTATAAAGGGTTGCAAATCCCTAAGCCTTAGTGGTATACCTCAACAACATAGATTTAGGAAAGCCTTGGTGGCGAGCTGAACCACAAGATAAATTCTTATGTCATCCTGTGCTTGTGTTGCTACACTTGTGTTCTTGTTGTTGTTAAGATGATTTCTAGGATTGAAGCCGATGTACTTGTGTGTGGTGTTCCTACCACTTTTAGCTTTCGATCTGTGATCTACCACCCTATAGGAAGCTAAGAAAATTTATCCGATCTAAATTTTGTTGGGTAGATTTTGAACTATGAGCTAATCTCTCCTACAGGTGCGGTAGTGCCACGCTCAAAGAGCAACAGTGCCGCTGGTGAATTTGACTTCATTTTGAGTTGAATTGTTACAGGCCTATTCACCCTCCCCTCTAGACATACCAAAGATCCTACACAGACAAAAGGATACAACAACAACAATGTGATTTTGATCAGATTGGCCTTAGGACTAATTATTGTTGTAATGCATTAATTAATCATACCTGCCTTGAGATAATTAAAAACCAATGTGTTAGAGAGATCAACAGCACAAATGTGAGTTCAGTACATACAATAGCAATCCAAAAGCATAACCAGCTAAGACATGTGTTCATGAGACACAGAACAAAAGCATGAAGGCAAGTAATGAAACCTAGGTTGTTGTCATCATTGGCCTACACATTGCAATTACACGAGGGTCACTTGTTTATCTTCATCCAAAGAGCAAACAATAGGACAGAAAGAGCCAATATAAGCACATTCTTCCAAGTTTCCAACAACCACTCTTACCAATAGTTGTACGAATTCCTTCACAGCAATCATCTCGGAGCAGCTGGGAGGGGAGGGGAGTTGTTGCTCCCAGAGATGCTTTGAAATCTCTAAGTGCCTCCTCATAATTTTTGTACTTCAAATACCTTACATTCTTGAATCCAAGAATCTGTTCACTGCATTCATACCAGGTTCTATAGATTCTAGGTTGCTTCCCATGGAAAACCACATAGCAAGGTGTCAATTTCTATGAAATTAGAATTGTAATTAGGATCAGTCCTTTGTGAATCATGAAACAAGGCATGAGTGCGACATTGAAGATCTAGAGATTGATGAAAGACACAACCCATGATCCTAAATGCCACACCGATGGCTTGGTTCATCTTGTTGAAATAAAATAATTGACTTCATAGGCTAAAAAAAGTGGCCTTGGCTCTAGAATTTGGTGCTGCAGTTCATGTAAGTACTCATCATAGGTGGCTGCATATGTAGCAAACAAGTCCAAAAAAGCAGCAACTTTGAGACTACAAATAAGTAGGAACAGAACATCAAGGCTGCCATTGTGGCAGAACCGCCCGAAATAACACGCTTTTGGAGGCGCTCCTCTTCCACTAGACACTAAGCAACTCGAAACTGAGCTACATCGGATAGTTCCATCGAGCACACCCCAAGAGAGAACTTGAACAATCCACGTTTTACATCCAGAATTCAATAATGAGTACGAGCTTACAATACTTAGTCCATTTCATACAAGAGTTCTTGAAAATTATTTATTATAATACCAGAGTTCAGAGTGTGATAATTAAATAGTGGAACAAAAATAAACATCATAACGAAAACAATACAGGGATCCGTCTGTGCCCACCAAAAGAATCCTCCACATAAGTACTACTCCTCAAGCTGCACTTGCAACAGGGGTAAATAAACTCTGAGTACACAATATACTCGCAAGACTTACCCGACTAGTAAGATTAGTTTCCCGACTCTTAAGGATATGATAGGCAATATGGGTTTGCTATTTTCTTTTTATTTATGGAAAGCATTACTAATAGTTCATCCTTACAGTCAAGTTTTATTAGCAGTCATGATTACTTCATTTGCTAAACATTCTAGGTAAGCAACTGTTTTACTTTCAAGCAAGGGTTGAGCAATCAGGACTATTTCACTATCTTTCATCTTCTAGTTCTTAGTACGGTGCTAGACCATAGCCAAGTCGTACCGTCGCATAGAAATGGCGATTCATGAACCAATGTATCACAGTTGGGTACCCTAAAACACATGCCCCGTTTGTACCCCAAGCACAAATAAGACCAACCCATTATACTCCTATCATAGGGTTTAGGTCCCCGTCCAAACTTAGACTCCAAGCCCCACACTTGAGACCCGATCTCATTATGGTGCTTAGACCTCCACCTTTCCCCACCTCCAATCAGTCGGTCCAGAAAGAGCCGGAACCCACGATAAGAGCGTAACGAGCCTTCCTGCTCCCATAAGCAAGTATGTGCTCAGAATAATAAGTCTGTGACCTTAATACCATCCACAGCAACGGACAGTCCTTAATCGACACGAACAAAGAAAATAGTGTAACCAAACTAAGTCCCATTGTCCGCAGGACAACCTGTTACGCCCACCAATACCTATACCATATCTCTGCCCTGTTTCCATTTTTCCTTTCACTCTTTTTATTATGAGAGTAATAATAATCTTCTATTATGAGCAACGGCAGGTTACTCACGCTATCGATGACCTAAGCATAGAATCTACTCGAACCTACACTAGTAAGACTCTTAGGACAGTTATATCAATGCATGTGGTTTCCATAAAATTTCTGTAACGTAAATGCACAACACACACACACACACACACACACACACATATATATATATATATACGGTGAATTATAAAATAGAGGTTATGCACGGGGGCTTGCCTTGGGCAGGCGCGGTGTCAGCTAAGTCAGTCAGTGGCGGCTCTGGGACCTCCTCCAGCATGAGAATCTCCTCCTCGTACTCCTCGATGATCTCCTCGAACTTGCGATCGTCGGTGGTCATGATCTCTGCTAACTCGTTCTCTACATGCATGCGATGATGATACAACACTTAGCATTTAGGCAACAGCAACTCTTAAACTAAGAATACACATACTAATATACTAAGATAGCTCTAATGACTAAGATACTAAGCTAACTATCATCTTTACCAAGCAAAGTGTTGGGTTCAACAAACAAACACCTAGCTTTACAAATGAAGGATATATCTTTATTTCTACTAATAATTTAATGTATATTCAAACAAAGAACATTTAACTACCCTAATGCATAGTCTATTCTAAAGCTACAAAAATTATAGTGAGCACATAATAATACAGTGAAGCTATCATAAAATTTTTAGGACTAAAGCTATCACCAATTTACCATAAAAATTCCTATAATAATTGGCTTGATATTATTAAGCATCCTCAAATAATTTAATAGCTCCTAATGTCAACATAAATAAGTATGAACAAAATACACCAATAGATATACCATAATTTTAGGAACCTAACAAAATTTGTTTCGCAATTTTTAGACACCTACATGAACTTATATTAATTACCAAAGATCATCTCAGAAATTAAATTAGAAAATCATTCACAAATTCCTAAAAAAAGAAAAACCAATCTCCTGTGCGGCCAGTGGTGTAGAGCCGTAGGGGGTGCGGATGCGACGACGAGGCGACAGCAGCGCAACGCGGTCATGGTGGCACTAATGGCGAAAGCGTGAGGCAGGGCAGCAGGGCACAGGGCCAGCGGCTTACTGCGGCCGGCCTCGGTCAAGCCCAGGCGGGCTTGACCTGTAACAGAACTATGCAATTTATAAGAGCATAAGTACAATAGCAATCATCAAAGTGATCAACTATCATACTTGAGCCCATATAAACCCGATAGTCCGATGAAATCGCGAAGGATCTCAAATAAATCAACATACAAATCAAGATCATACATGATTCAACACAACCAGTCACATGTTACATCATAGTTCACAAATAGTTCACAAGTATCTCACATACATCGGAGTTCACATAGTTATTACAAACCAAGTTCAAATAGCGGAAGCAAAATAGTTTAACATCAACATCACACTTAGTTCAAATACATGTCAGTACCTCGGTCATTTCTAGCAAAAGCAGAACAGAGAAGATAACTCAGGAGTACCATGCCCCATGGTTTAGTCCTCATACACGGCAGGATGAAGGCAGTTCTTACAGTACCCATGATACATCATGTCATCTGCAACAAGAGGGAATAAACTCTGAGTACGAGAATGTACTCAGCTAGACTTACCCGCCATAAACCAGAAATAATATGACACCAAAAAGTAAGCAAGGCTTTATCAGTGGAGTTAGCTTGACAATATTTTGCATAAAAGCTTAAGTAACATAACTTGGAAATTTAATATCTCTAGCATCAATTTGAATACCTATTCAATTAAGCAACTCTAGATTAGCACCTATACTGAAGCAATCACTTGATTAAACTAACAAGCATTAGTAATCATATTCGGTTATAAGAATAATTTAAGCATTATCATAACCATCAAGTATCCATTAAGTTACTCTACATTGCCGCTGCTCAGTTAAGTTCTCACTATCCGGGAGAGACAATGATTTGAATCGATTCCTACCTAGCTGGAGAATTATTCCTAACACAAACCCATACTTCCTCCGTCGGGGTCGCATCGGGTCACCTTTGGTACAACTCAGGAACCAACTTCGTGGGGCCGATCAGCGTCGCACCCTTAGAGATTCTACCAATCTGCGAGGAACATCAGGACTCGAACCCGCCCTTGGACTCACACCATTGGCTCTCCGCACATCCTTACTGCCTCCAGTGTGCGCACTTTCACTTACCGGGGTCCGGACTGAATTGAGCTACTCGGCTTCGTGGTCGGAACGACTTATCCGGCCAACTAAGTGCTAGGCATGCGTTCAACATGACATGAGGACATATAGTGAATCGGTCCTTAACCAACACAGACGGGGATAAATAGGCACCAAGACCTCCATGCCTTGTGCTTCTCTATCACAATCCCATTCGGTCTCCTTTTCATTCATCAACACATAGTTATTTTCATGATAGCAATTATAGCCAACCGTGATCAAGTATCTACCTATATCTTGCAGGTGATAGAAAATCACCCAACTTCTACCAGACTAAGCATATATTCGATCCTAAACCTATAAAGGATTCAAGATGTATTTATTTGAAGAAGGTAGTTCTATGCATCAAGTAGTTCCAATCAACTCCTATAATATAATGCATCAAACATAAGGGACGCAAGTGATATTTGTAAAAATATAGGAGGCTTATAATACTCCGGGCTTGCCATTCAAGAACAAGGAAGGTTGGTGATCAGGACACTCAGGGAGATCTTCTATATTGAATCCTCCTTTCACCTAAACTTCCTGCTCCTAGGGCTGTCTGTTGCTCCTTCTGATGCTCGGGTTTGAACTCGAGAAGTATCACTCCTTCTAGGGAACCTATTGCATGCATATGCACAAATGAGTATCATGAATACATAAGAGATGAGATGATAAATTGCATATGCCTGATCATGGTTATCCGCAAGGTGTATGATAAATTTAACATTCGTTCACCAAGTAGAGGTATGACTTTCTTCTAGTTGGTCTTCACTGAGTAGGTGCATATCTTTTCTATAATACAAGAAATATACACTCCCCAAGTTCTAGTAAAGTTGTTCATCATCAGTAAGAGGCCTCGAACCTACAGCTAACAAGTGATCTCAATTAGCCTAAGCATCGACACAAGCATCACATAAGACAAACAACTATAATTGACTTAGTCATTTTCTACTGTAAACAACATCTACTTATGTTGGCTATATCTGAAGTTCTACTCAACCAAATACCCTAGAAAGCTACTAAAATGACCTACAACTTTCATTTAATCACCAAAAGGTTATTCAACCATTATCCTAGTCAAAATAGGTAAACTTCCCAGATCTGTCTAGAAATTTCAAGAGAATAACTATCTCTGGAGACCAACTTCTAACAGCTATAACTTTCAAACCATTTAGCTTATTGATATGAAAATTTGACACAAGCAAGATAAGTAAGTTATCTACAACTTTGTTATTGATGATATTCACAGCAAACATCAGTTTACACATGCAATTTACTTTACAACCGAAACTGTCCAAACAGTCACTAAAATTGAATTATAGAGCAATTAATATTTCACTGCATACAAGCAATCAAATTTGGGCAAAACCAATGGTACCAATAGTTCATAGGCATCATATATACTCTATAAAATATGATGGTCAAGCCCAAGTAAATTATTTAAATGCATTTATTAATTTATTTGTACACTAAGGTGAAATAAGTAAAATATATCAAAAGTGCACCATAAATTCTGATAAAATTACAGTAGCCTACTTATGTCCCCAAAAATCTATTGTACAAATTTCATTCCATTTGGACAAGTATAACCATCTCTACAAAAACGACAAGTTGCATAGGCTCATTTTAGCAAAAATAGTTTAGCCTAGTGAAAAGTGTCAAACAAAATATTTCATATTTTTCTTACATGCATCCTAGTACCATAACACTCTGTAAAAATTTGTATGATCATAAGTTATGTATTTTTACCCTATTTATTTTCATTAGAAACTAGCAATTATTTAATATTAAAAAGAAAGACAATATTCCAAACATGCTTACCATACGTTTAGTATTTTTCTTAGCTAGAGCATGTCAACATAAGATCAGCAAAATTAGAATCACATTTTTATCACTTTACTAGCTCAAGCTATGCATTTTACAAGATTGAAAACATTTAAAAAGCATTTATCTATCTCCATTTAATTCTTCTAGAAAAATAACCAGAAAAAGTGCATTTCATATTTTTATCAAATACTACACTTCATGAGGAATCCATCAAAATTTGGGTCACCAAAATTGGACATCTACAACTCTACTTACGAATTTTCAAAGTTTGCTTATATTTCTAAAAAAGAATAAATTCAAATGCATACCGCAGCCGCTAACACCTGGGACCTGCTGGTCAGTGGGACTCGCTGGTCAGTGACACCAAAGTAGGGAAGGTGCTCCGGCCAGCCCTATCTTACTGGCGATGAGATCACCAGCGATGAGGGTGGCACCAACGTGTTCCCCTCATCAAGCCGCGTTGGTTGGTGGTGAAGATGTGACCTAGGTTTCACCGGAGACAGCTCGCCGGCGGTAATGGCGGACGGCGGAGGTAGCGCTACGATACGCCGGCGTTCTTCGGCCATCATGTGCTCCAGTGAGGTGCGCTATAGCTTCGTGGAATCCTAGCGAAGCTATCTAGGGTGGATAGTGTTCCGGTGAGGCGGTGGTGAGCTCTGACCGCGTGCATGTCCGCACAGCGACGCACGGAGCACGGCGGTGCTCCCACCGTTTTGACTAGACATCGGTGAGAGGCGGGTCTCCATCATGCCGCCCGCTAGGTCTAGGGTTACTCAACCTAAGGCACGCAAGAGAGGATGGAGGTGATGGGCCAGCTTAGCAACGGCGAGCTCGAGTGCCACGGCGGCTGCACGCAGAGCGACGACACGTTCCGGCGCAACCAGGCGGTAGCATCTAAATGGATGATGTGTTTAGATGCTAGGACCTACAGTGAAGACTAGATGAGAGAGAGAGTGGAGGTGCATGTGTTGTGGCTGGCCACGACGAGCTGAGAGCGCGGCGACGCTCTGGTGATGGTGCGGTGGCGGTGAGGCAAAATGGGGCCTTACCAAGGCGCGACGTGAGGTAGTAGTGGTTTAGGGAGGTAGAGGTGGAGGTGGCGGAGCTGTTGGCGTGAGGAATCGAGCGGTGGAGCTACGACAGCAGCGAGCAGGCATGGCGGAGCGACGACGATGGTGCGGTGGCGCAGTGCTCCGCTTTGCTTTGGCGTGGGCGAGAAAGCGAGGTACGAGAGCGAAATGGGGCGAGCAGCAGAGGCGCACGCCTCTTCTCCCCGCGCTGGCCTGACCAGCTGGGCCGGCGTCGGCGTACGGCCGCCACACGACGTGCCTGGCCTGCACCTGGTCGGCCACTGATGACGTGACGTCCGTGGCCATCAGGCCCGCAATCAGTGACTGATAACACAAGTTCAGCTACCTCTATCTCCTAATTCGTTCGTTATTTGCAAAAACTTCATTAATAAGAATTGTAGAGCTACACAAGATCTCCAACTTTGATTTAGAAAACTTCCTCTAATTCTCCATAGTTTTTAAATTGCAAAGCTTCAAAGCAGGGTACATTGAAACTGAAAATCATTTCATGACTTGGTAATTTTTTCTAAGTTGAAAATAGTATTTTGTTGATTCTTATGATCCCTATTTGACCATGTTAGACACTGAATTAGCTCTTTACCCAAAAATAAAAGTTGTTACTTTAGTTAAGTACTACAACTTTGCTTAAGGGTGCACAGCCATGTAAAGTCTCTAAGGTATAGTTCAACTTAGATCAAACATGCAACTTGAAAATGGTAGATTACACTATAACCATGACTTAGAGGCCAATTTGGTCTAAGTCATGAATACCAAAGTTGTTCCATGTGACATTCTAAGCATGTTTAAGGTACTCCTAGGGTCCCACAAGCATTTTATACATTGGTCACATATAAACCCTAGCATATATAAAGCATTTAGTGACAAACACATGTGATATAAGCAATCATAGAGATAAAATTTGAGATGCTCATACTCATGAATGATCAATGATGCTTGTGCTCATGCAATGTCAATGCCAAATGCATACTTAACACCTAGGGTGTTACACGACCGACCCAGCGTGGCGGCACGGGGTGATCGCGCGGGACGTAGCCATGTGCGCGGCGCGAGGTGGCCGCGCGGTGACCGCGCGCACGGCGCCAACTATCCCGAGGCTGTGTCGTGCATGAATTTTAAAGCTCTCGTAAAACCTAAACGAATGATCTTGGAACCAAGCCACCTTCACCATGCTCGAGAGAGCATATTAGGCTACCCCTAAGAACTAAAACATAGTACTAATCTTTAACTAGATTTCTCGGAATAAATTCGCAAACTCGGTGCTGTCAAACTGTTTTTAAATTTAAGAATTTTCTAAGTCTTTAAGCTACTTTTGATTTCAAGTTCTATTTCTAAGCTACTAAAAACACTAGCTAGCAATGTTATTTTTCTACAGCAAGTATTTTATTGTCATCTACAAAGTTCATACTCCAAACTTTAGTTAAGTGCCACATATATGTTTTATAGTATTTTTGTTCAATAAAAATTAGTTTTAAACCCTACTTGATATACATGAGTTGTGTAATAGCTTCTCATTTAACATTTTATTGATCATTTTAAGTCACAAAAAATTTATCTACACATTCCATCACATGCATTATCACATAAACATGATGCTCATGACAGGGTTTAATGGTTTGTTTAGGGTGTAACACCGAGGGTGTTACAGCCATGGAACTCATCTGGCCATCTATTCTCTACCGTCATCCAACTGGTGTTGCAAGAGAATGGATGGTTCATATGGATTTGATGACAGTCATAAAAACCAACAAGAACAAGCCATGAAAAAATAATAACAACAGCAAACAGTTGTTCAACCACCTCATTGTTTTTTCCACATTGTGCATCATAGGCCAGATCAAAAACCCATTTTAGGCACCAACTCATGAAAACATAGGTATCAAATCCAAGAAATAACAAAAATATACGAAAGCATGAAGTGAAGATTCAAACAAGGCCATCCCCAAAATCATGAAAGCCATAAAATCCATGGACACATCCATTCACTGCCATCCGCATGGTATGAGCATGCTGTTGCTAAGGAATGGATGTGTCCCACGAGTTCAATGACACCCATGAAAAGCACAATGTAATACAGTCCTTCCAATGCAATAGGAACATGAAGTGACAAATATAGTAGCAGTAGCAGTAACCAACACAAGTTTGTCTCCAAATAAAGGTTCAGCCCACAACAAGTAGGCACTTAAGTGAACTACCTAGTTACACTTGCTCAGATATAGTTAGCCACCCTCCAACTTGGATGTGTGGTAGTGGTAGGAGGCTTGATCATTTTATTTCTAAACTCACCAACAACATAGAGAACTTGGTGGAAGACTCTACTAACTGTACCTCCTAAAAGACCGGTGAACTACCCTGAATCTCTGATTGTGATCAACAGCATGGAGGAACATTGCAACTTGCTCCTCAACAGAACACCCACTGATTTCTCTAACAAGGCCTCTACCTCTAAAAAGGTTGCATAGAGCAAAAAAAAAAAAGAGCTATGGTCATACGCAATATAGCCAAACACTCAGTATCAGTGCTGTTAAATATTATTTAGAGGGTGAATAGCCTATGCTGTTGGCTTAATGACCTAAGACCATAAGGGACATGCTCTAGTGGGCCCTAATTCTTCTCAGTCTAGTGACAAAAATAAAAGCATAACCACAACCATGGCAGTTGCTTGCCTAGCCATCATCACACGTTGTGCAATTGGATCCATCTACATGCATTCAACATTCAAACATACAACTCAGCTATAGTAGACCCTGGCTGGCCTCAACATGAAAGTGCAATCATTCATATCAAAAGCTAACAGCACGACTGCATAAAAAATGCCTCCAGTGCATTGGACAGAATCATCATCGACCATGAAAGAATTAACATTACAGCATATAGCGGACAGGTTCATCATCGACCATATAAAAAGTACCAACAATGCAGCATAAATGTTTTAGTGCTTGAAATCAACATTCATAGCAACTACACAAACATCATGTACCCAAATAATCATTCTACAGAGACAAATCGAAATTAAAATAGGGCAACATGAAACCCTAAAATGAAAGCAAAGGGGATTTGGGTGGGGGGATTTTACCTCGGGGGAGTCGACGGAGACAGGAAGAAGCGCAAGACGGAGAAGAAGAAGAATCGTAGTGGAAGCAGAAGTAGATCCGGTACGGGATGAAGCAGATTGACCCCAACCGAGACCAGCCGCACCACCGAAGGAGAAAGGAGACGAAGGAGGAAGATGACCGCGTCCACGGAGCCCGGCAAGAGGCGCAGCAGCGCTGCGCCCAAGCGGATCCTGACCGCCTGAACGGAGACGAAGACCGGAGAGGAAGAAGCCCACCGCGCCGCACCGCACCACCACCACACCACCACCGCCCGTCACTCAACGTGAACGCAGCGGGGAAGACAAAGCTAGAAGAGGAGAAGAAGGTAGCGAGGCAGTGAGGGAGGAGGGCGGCTTATAAAGGCAGCAGATTTCGGTGAGGAGCGTGGGAAGAACCGCACGAGCCCGCGCGAGCCACCGCCGCCGCCCCAAAATGGCCCGCGCGAGGACGAAGGGAGCCTAGCTCTAAAAAACGAACCCTAGGAACGTTCCTCCGGATGCAGGAGAGAGAGCGCGTTTTACATGCGTGGAACCAGGCCGCCAGCTGGGCCAAGCCAAAAGCGACGAGGGACATTCGCGTCCACAAACTAGT
Source organism: Miscanthus lutarioriparius (assembly GCA_904845875.1). Lineage (NCBI taxonomy): Eukaryota > Viridiplantae > Streptophyta > Magnoliopsida > Poales > Poaceae > Miscanthus > Miscanthus lutarioriparius. The sequence goes on along the minus strand of CAJGYO010000012.1, from coordinate 22,843,826 downwards.
TAAGATTAAAATTAAAACTTCTCAAACGACTTTAATTGTGCAAACACTCTCACCCCTAAAACTGACTTCAATTTCCGGTACAAGCGAGTACCGACGTAGGGGTAAACGCAAAACCATATTTCCATCGAAATCGGGGAGGACCAGAACGCCCTCTGTCCCCGGGAAGCGGTCAACGCGAGGCGACCTGTTAGCAAATCCGTAATTAACTCTAATTCCTGAGCCCAATTTGATAAGAATGCGATTCGCCCCGCGGAAAAAATACCTAGGCCACGCCAGGTCTCCAGGTCTCCGTGTCAGGTCACCGCAATCCAAAGGCCGCACCTTTCGCCTCCGGCGCTAGGGTTTCGCCTGCCTCCCAATTCGATTCCGCGAGTGCACCAGGACCAGGTACGCCCCCACGATTCCACCCTCGGCACCCAGATTCGGGCTCTGGTTCCCCTAAATCTGTGTTTTTTCGTGGTGTCCAGGTGATCTTTTCCCCCTTGGTCTGCTGTGACGTGGGAGATGCCGCCGAAGTCTAAGAGGGGTGGCGCTGCCGCCGCGAGGAAGGCGCCGGGGGCGAGGGGCCGGATGGGGAGGGCGCAGGCTGCTGCGGAGGAGGCGCCGGCTGTGGAGGAGATGATGGAGGCGCCTGCTGAGGAGGTGAAGGTCGCCGAGGAGGCCCCGAAGGTGGTGGAGGAGCCGAAGCGGCAGCCCTTTCCTCTGCTGCCGCAACAGCCGGTGGTGGAGGAGAAAGGCTCCGATGCCGCGGCCAACGGTGCCAACCGGGGCGAAGGTATTGTTTTTGCTCCTATTTCGTGCATAGGTCGTGGACTTCTGCTGTGATATGTCATGCGGCCTCAGAGATTTAGATTATTAGTTGTAGCATGGCGGTTGTATTATGCAATAATCCCTATTATACTTGGCGGAACATGAACACATATTTTGGCCATTCTATCGGTGACAAGCCCAGGATATTTATTTTGATGCCTGTGGCCATTTGGCATTCTGTTTTGACAATGACTACTATATGTTTTACTAAGTTTGAAATAGAACAAAGAAGATTATGTGTTTGTTGTAATTATGGCTGATGGGCTCTGCTCTATATGGGTCAGATACTGTTCACTGTTTTATCTTAAAATAAGCTGATGGGGGTGTGTCTTATGCTCAAATTTTTAGATGACGGAGTTGCAAAAGAAACATATGAAGAAGAGGACAAAGGTGAACGGCTGGAGTTTGAGGATGAACCAGAATATGAAGAGGAGGCTGCTGTAGACTACGATGAGAAAGATTTGGAGCAGTATGAGGAGCAATACGAGGATGGTGATGAAGAGGTGGAGTATACTGAAGATGTGGTTGAAGTGGAGACATATATGGTGGATGAGGAACTTGATGAAGGTGGTGATGATGGGGAGGGGGAGGGATACGAAAATGCTGACGAAGAACATCATGTGGATGTGGATGATGAAGAACATAATGAAATGGTCAAAGAGCACCGCAAGCGGAAGGAGTTTGAAGTTTTTGTTGGTGGGCTGGATAAAGATGCAACAGAAAATGACCTTAGGAAGGTTTTTGGTGAAGTTGGTGAGATCACTGAAGTTCGTCTGATGATGAACCCTGTCACAAAGAAGAATAAAGGCTTTGCCTTCCTGCGATATGCAACTGTAGAGCAAGCAAGGCGTGCTGTTTCAGTGCTAAAGAATCCACTGGTTGGTCTTAAGATTGACTATTTTATGTTTCTGTATCTTTCTCACAAATGGCTTACATGTTTTATTTAATATATACTCCAGGTGCGGGGCAAACAATGTGGCGTTGCTCCAAGTCATGACAATGATACACTCTTTGTCGGCAATATCTGTAAAACATGGACAAAAGAACATGTATGACAATTGAGATTTGTTTTTGTGATTTTCATTTGCTTCTTCACTGAAGAAATAACTTGTTTTGGCTTTTACAGTTGAAGGATAAACTGAAGAGTTATGGGGTCGAAAGTTTTGATGACTTACTACTGGTTGAGGATACTAACAATCCTGGGATGAATCGTGGCTATGCCTTGCTTGAGTTTTCTACTCGACCTGAGGCAATGGATGCTTTCAGGATATTGCAGAAGAGGGATGTAGTCTTTGGAGTTGATCGTAGTGCAAAGGTTTCCTTTGCTGATTCCTACCCTCAAGTCGATGACGAAATAATGGCACAGGTGACTACTTATTTTGTACAGTAATTATAACTTAAAAATCAATCATGAATTGCCCATTAACACGTGTACCCAATAGTTTCTATGTATCTACCTGATCTGTTTAAACGTTAAAGTTGTTGCATCCTGATTTATGTTATTTATGATTCAGGTCAGAACTGTATTTCTTGATGGCCTTCCTCCCTCATGGGATGAAGACCGTGTTAAGAAATATCTCAGAAAGTATGGAGCTATTGAGAAAGTCGAACTTGCTCGAAACATGCCAGCTGCCAAGAGAAAGGATTTTGGGTTTGTTACATTTGATACGCATGATAATGCTGTTGCTTGTGCTGAAGGGATAAGTAACTCTGAGATTGGTGAAGGTGATCACAAGGTCTGTTTTACAAATTGCAACTATATTTGCAGTGTCCATATAAATATATATTATGTCATTGTGCTTTTTTTTTGTAATGATTGCAATTTCCCGATTCAGGCAAAAGTAAGGGCTAGACTGTCGCGGCCACTACAGAGACCACCTAGAATGAAACATGGATTGAGAGGAAATTTTAGAGTCGGGCATGGTGCCCCACGAGGTGGCCGTTTACCGTATGCTCGTGCTCCTCCACCTCGCAGGCCTCCGCCACGTCTTGTTCGACCTGCTGTTAGTCGCTTACCACCCCTCAGGAGCCATCCATTGAAGCGGCCCATAGATACTAGAGATAGGCGTCCTGTTATGTCAATGCCGGATAGAGCTAGGCGTTTACCTCCTCCAGAGAGAGCTTATGACAGGAGGCCCCCAGGTTTGCAGGCCTTATATGCAACTGATTCATTTGTTTTTCAGTGCAATGTATTATAGTTGTCTCACTTCTCCCACAATTTGTTTATGTACAGCTCCAGTTTATCCGAAGAGAAGTCCAAGGAGAGAATATGGGAGGCGTGATGAACTTCCTCCTTCAAGGAGCAGAGCTACGATTGATTACAGTTCTAGAGTTCCAGTTGATAGACGTCCCTCTTTGAGGGATGATTCTTCACCCCGGGGATCAGGTTATTCAGACTTAGGTCCTCGTAGTGCCCCGCGTCTTTCTGATAGACGAGCTTATGCTGATGATAGTTATGGGGGGAAGTTTGACCGGCCTTTACCGGCCTATAGGGAGGGCCGTGGCCGTGATTATGACACCATTTCTGGATCAAAGCGTCCATATGCAGATTTGGTGAGTGCGGTTTATTTGTTTAAAAATGCCCAGGCCTTGAAGTTTGGTTCTCAAATCAACTTAATCATTGTAATGTTATGTCAAGGATGACGTGCCTCGGTATCAAGAAATTGGTGTTCGTCAGTCCAAGGCACGCTTAGACTATGACATTGGCAGCAGTGTTCGGTATGGAGATGCATATAGCGAGAGGTTGGTGGACTTGAGACCGAAGTCTTTTCTTTTCTTTTTCGCCTAATCATTTATTCTATTCAACATGCTACATTTTATCCTCATAGGCCTGGACGACCACATGCGGGATATAGCAGCAGCCGATCTATCCCTGGTCATGATTCAGCATATGGCAGCAGCCGTCATGGCATGAGTTATGGAGGTATATAGTCTTTGAAGCTCTGTTATTTTTTAGGGCACCTTTAGCCATGCACTTATTTTATTTTTCATAATGTCAATTTGCATTCTACTCTTGCAGGTTCTGCTAGCAGTGCTGATGCTGGTGGTATGTACCCACCGAGTTACAGTGGTAGCTATGGGTCTCGTGGATCTGATGTGAGTATGAAATACATCCAATTTTACTACTAACTTTTTATTTGGGATTCCCGAGTTCATTTGAATTTTGCATTTGGGCAGGTTGGTGGGAGTTCATATTCTTCGCTTTACTCCTCGGGCCGCAATTTGGGTAGCAGCAGTGGTGGCTACTATGGAGGTAGCGGTTCCAGTTCATATTACTAAGGTGCGAAATCAAATCTTTCCACCTTTCCCCAAGTTTGTTTCATCGTGCTTAAATTATTTGTACCGTCCCTCATCTCTATCACACATGCACACATCGTGGTGCTATTGTTGGGGATGAGAAATGTTTCCCCTTGTGTATCAAAGATGCGGGAAGTCCAGAACCATAAACTACTTTAATTACACAGATTTGGCATCACCTCGTCTTTGTGGAACAGATTTGGCATCATAGGACGTTGGTGTAGGCCCAGCATTTTATGGAGCTCCTTGATTTAAGCCCTACAGATCTGGAAAAGAAGTGCCAAGCACCCAAGTGAGGCAATGTTTTCAAATAAGACATTTCAACGAAGCCAGACCATCGAGTTGGTTGAAGCAGTAGTCCTGAGGATGTTCTGGCTTGTTTATGTAATGTAAGGATTTGCTTTATCTGGTCAAGAGTTATGAACATAAGAGCCAGATATGGTGTTTTAAGTGTTTCGACATGTTTACTTCCAGTGTTTCTATAACGTTATTGAGACAGAAATGGAGTGTTCTTTGAGGTAGTTTCTGCAATTCAAGGTATTTGGGGATTACATCTTGTGATGTGCTGGCAAAGATCAGGCTTACAAAAGAAGCTTTACAAGGAGTGCTTCTTGTAAGGCTGTTAGTTTCTGAAAACCTTCCCTTCTCTTCTCTAGAGGATCAATAATTGCCAAGACAGAATGTTGATTGGTCAGACTTAAATTCTGGACTCCTATGTTGCGCTCCAGGTACAAATGGTTTTATCGGTTGCCAAAATTTGAGAGAAACCGCTTGTGTGGCAAAAATTTCCCCAAGCAGTTACTTTGGCTTCTCCAAAGTTTAAGATAACAGAACTTGAAGCAAAAGGACATTTGAAATTGAGTATAGCCTTGCAATACTATGACTATATAGAGCACAAGGCATCAGGTAAATTTAACAAGCAGTGCCAGTATTGAACACCACCCTGGTTTGATCACCCACCATTTATGAAATTCCTTTGAACTGCTTTGTGGAGTATGGATTACTAACAATTTTGAGATTAATGGGTTTTGGATGATTGCAAGCTTTCAAGAATCTTGCTGGAGGCGTAACACACTAACTGATCAAGTTACAGAAAAAGTATGATTTGTCTGACACCATTAATTTCTATGACATAATTTCATAACATAGTTTGGGACCAAACATGTAGCTCAATATCGTCACACTTAGGCTTTAAACACACCATATGTGTGATATATCTCATCGGTCTAATTTGTGATAGCATGTTTGTTTTGTGGATCATTTTTACCAAATGATAACCTACTTCGCCAAGAATTTACCTTTATATAAGTTGAAGAAACAAGGCGTGCTGTGTTGCTGTGTTTTGACAGTGACTAATTCTGCACGGCATCCTGCAAAGTAGCTGAAAGATGACTAGTAATATCAATACCCCAGCTATACAGGCCGCAGAGAGCTTAAACCTGAGCTTAACTTATAACTTCTGGTGTCATCCTTCTGTGAGGTTTAACAAGGAAACCTCATGCACTAACTTAGGATTTACTTGATCAATTGAGCTAGCGATAATAATGCTATTGGATCCTGAGGTCAGACTGTCAGACAATTTCGTCCTTGGAATTGTTTTTTGGAGATAACCTAGTGATGACACTGAGTAGGATGAAAGATCAATATGTAGTTTCATGAAGAGGCTGCTCTGAGATGGCTTTTGCAGTATTCAGAAACACATTTTTGTGAGCTTACCGATGTACTTTGAGGGCCATTATTTGTTACTTATGTGTTAGTAGTTATTGGAATAGGACTTCATGAGGGAAAATGATGATGGTATTAGATCTAGCAGAACTGTAGATTGCCAAATGTGCACAGAAGGAATACTTTATGCAATGGCATCAATGAGTTTGATTACTGGGAGCCAGAATGTGGGAATCAGCACCTGCTGGTGCTGCCTGGTTTGGTGCTCATTTGAAAAAAGGGCAAGGAGATTATTTTTCCTTGATGGGGCAAGGATGATATGTCTGAAAGCAGCGTGGCATGGAAATATTTTTCTTGAAAAACAGTAGGCACAGGATTAAGTACAAGAATACTCCATTCAAATTCTGAGTTGAAGGGTCTTGAATTTTTCCCCTCTTGCTGGAGCAAACTCAAGGATCTAACACAGTTTAGTCTAACTATTTAGTTAAGTATTCAACATAAAGATATTTTGGAATCACAATAAGTTTTTTTTTTTGGAATTGTAACTTTGTAAGGCACCATTAGTCCATATCAATTTGACCATCTGAAGGGCATAATTTCCATTGTTTTTTTTTCTGTTATTCACATGGCATTTTAGTAATGCTATTATCAAAGCAGTTGTTGATGCTACCATTGCTACCTAATAACATGCTACCGTTGCTGTTTTGATGCTGTTACTTGCTTTTCATGCTAACATGGCTTCAATATTATCATTGTTTTTGAGCCCTTTGAGAATTGTAGCCACCAGCATGCCTCTCCAAAGACGTGGGTCAAGGTTCAAACCTGTAATGGTTGCTGTCAAAAGCAGCCAGATTTCTTAACTCTTCTTGTGTGATGTTGTATTGCTCTCTAGTTTACCAATTTGAGCTTGTAAATAACACTGTAGACACGAACGGAACCGAATGTACAAAAATATAATGAACTGCTCATATGAAATGTCATATGGAGATATACTGACGTTTGTCCCGCGCGTCTGAATTTGTTCCCCAATTTGAGCTTGTAAAGAGCACTGCAGGCATGAAAGATACCAAATGTACAAAAATATAATTAAGTGTTTATATGAAATGTCATATGGAGGTATACTGACGTTTGTGACGCGCATGTGAATATGATAGTTTTATTCTCGGGCTATACGTTGTTGGTTTTGAATTTCCATCTTCCCGTGGCCACGCCGTGCAGCTCTGTGCGTCTGGCCTTCAGGCCTTCCGACCATGTTTCTGATGTTCTTGTGTGTGATGGGGACTGCCTCATGGCCATGAGAGATGCAGAGATGGCCATGGCCGATCATGCTGTGTCCTCGTCGCCTTGGTGCCCTACGTCTTGGCTCGATGCTCAGATGGATGGACGCGATGGTGGTGCGCGACTGCCCCGTCGCACACTTCAGAAAGTTCAGATGACGGCTCCATCGCCCCAATCCTTCTCTGTAGTGAACTGTCGTTGACATGCCGGGCAGCTCTCGCTGCCTGATGATATTACGCATTGATGCGTTCCACGCTGCCGGCTGCGGGCTGCGGCCTCCGGCTGCAGCCTGCAGCACGCGACCACCTTTACACCCTTACGTGGCACGTCACATCACGTCGCCCTTGTGCTGTGGCCACGCCGCGTCGGCGTCGGCGTCGGCGCCCCCGTCGCTTGGTCACACTCACACACGGACACGGCCCCTCCGCGCACGCCGAGGCCGCGCCCCCGCGAGTCGCCTTGCCGCTGCCGCACGCTACCCCCAAGGTGGGCAGGTCGCACGCGCCGCATGCCGCCGTGCGCGGCCAATCGCACGACGTGACGACCACCGCTCACCGCCCACCCCCGCTCCAGAAGCCAAATTCGGCCCCCGAAACCAAAACATTATTGCCAAGAAGAGACCATTGGAGTCCACGGGGGCGGCCCGCCCGTGATCCGACGGCAGTCGCGCCCGCTTCCGACGCATCGCAGCCGCCCAGCAGCCGAAAAGGGGGACGGAAGGGAACGGAAGCCCACCGCGAAATTTTACGAGTCGCACGTCCCGCGCCGCGCGGGGTGTCGGTCAAGGTGCCCCACGCGCCGCGGTTGGCGCCGCCGCCGCTGCCGCCCACCGCCGCCCGCGTGCGCCCACCGCCACCTGTTGCCGCCTAAGGGGAACGCCTCCGTTATAACCCACCGCACCATCCATGCCGTCCTCCTCCACCGCTTCACCATCCCCTCCAGGCCCACCACCACCACCATGGCCTCTCCTTCCCCTCCTTCCCCCGCCCGCGCCTCCGGCCGGCGCGTGCCGCCCCCGTGCTGGACGACCGACGAGACCCTCGCGCTCGCGCGGGCCTACACCGCGCGCCGCCTCGCCGTCGGCCGGGAGCACCTGACCTCCGCTGACTGGGCCGCCGTCGCCGCGGCCGCCCCGTCCAAGACCGCCAGGCAGTGCCGCCACAAGGTCGAGAAGCTCCGCCGACGCCTCCGATCCAACCGCCGCCGCCCGTGCCCGCTCCTCGACTCCATCGACCTCCTCGACGGCCCTTCCCCGCCCTTCTTCTCCAAGTCCCAGTCCCGATCCACATCCCTGTCCTCGTCGCCGCCCCCGGCGGCGGTTTCTCCGCCGTCTCCCCCGTCCCCTCCCGCATCCCCGCCCAGGAAGAGGCGGCGGGACGATGCCGGGGACGAGGACGGTGTGAGCGACGTGGTGGGGGCTCTGAGGGCCATTGGGGAGGGTTTCCTGCGGGCGGAGGAGAGGAGGATGGAGGCCGCCCGGGAGACGCAGAGGATGCGGATGGAGATGGCGCTTCGGCACCTTGATGCACAGAGGAGGCTCATGGACGCGCTTGTCGGCCGCATCGTCGATGCCTTGGACTGAAGTGGTGGCACAAAGGTGTCTCCTCAAGGTTTCCTGCTTGTCCTCGTTGCATGCTGGCCTGCGAGTGTAGGAGTTTCTTAGTGCTGTTTATATGTAGTAGCTGTGATGGATCTGTGATGTAGTTGAAGCGGACAAGCCTTAGTGTTTTTTCAGTCCTGTATTTGCTTAAAAGGAGAGTTTCTTATGGATGAAGAAGTTGTCTTGCCTGTTCCACATCTGTTGACTACTTGCCTCCTTATTTTCGTTTTTAATTTGTTTGATTTTATGTTCTGATGATAGTAACATATAACTAGTGATAACCTAAGGATGCTAGAAGATTAGAGCATTGAGTTCTGATAACAATTGTGTTTTCGGGCCCTGGACTTCTAATTCCTAGAAAAGAAAGAACACAATTGTCACTGCTATATCACAGATTTACATCATAAAAAAAAACCTTTGCTACCTTTGCCCCTGTAACATATGGACAATAATAAACTGAACTCAAGAAGCAAAATAATGAACTGGAGATTTTTTTTTCAGGGACTGTATTTTTTTCAGTCATTTGCTAGTGCCTCAACCTTTCAACTGAGGTCTGAGGCCAATAGTATCCTTTATATTTTTCATTTGAGATCCTGAATGAAATCTCACTACTGGGTTCTACTTTGCTGGTTGCACCAACCTATATGTTTGAGATAATCATGCCAAGGTTTCATTTTCAGTTACGTCCTCCCAGCAGAATACATCTGTTTAGTTCTTGTAGATTTTTTTGCTGTATGGAGCTGATATTCTGCATTCTGCATATTTAATTGGGCTATTGATGGAACTCAATACTCTGTGTATTGTATGTCTATGAAGAATTTCCTGTCCTGAAGTTGGATATCTCAATGACTGGATGGAAAAAGGGGGAGGCAATATTGGTTCTCAACATCCGCATATTAACATTCCTTGGGTCCATGATTGCTGCATCAAATATACATTTTGATACAATTAGTAGCACCGAAGCAAAAATCCTCAAGATAAGGTCGCACAGATTTCCCTTGAAAAGTGAGACAAAAGTTTACACTCACCTCTTGTATGTAAAACTATTGGTAAAATTGAAGAAGTTGGATTCTACATGCTCTTCTTTATATAATGAATGAGGTTATTCTTGAAAGACATGTTCTACTTGAAAAATTGCATGGTACAGAAAACGAACATGACTCTTAGCCACATGAATTATTTATGTTGGTTACAGATCCTTCATCAAGATATGTGGCAGTGCTGATAGGCTGTAATCCCGACCTTCATTTTATCCTTTATTGACCACCTTTTCTAAGAAAATAACTTCTGTGGACAATATGTAGTGCCTTTTTTTTATTACTTTTATGTGTTTCCTTTTGCAACTAACAATTCTATTTGTGTGAATAAGAATAACCATTCTCTTGTCGTTGGGTTTCTACTTTGAATCCTTCTCATTTCAGGACAATGTTTCTGCGTGCACATGTGTTTTGTGTACATGAATGTTCGCTACTGACAGTGGCATCTTTTCTTTCTTTCTTTCTTTCTCATTTTTCAGGAGATTCAACTTTTAGATGGTGACTATAATTTGTCACATACTACTCATGTTTGCTATATGTAATTTGTTCTTAGGCCCTCTTTGGCAGGCTCTGGCTTCTCCAAACGATGAAGCCAGGGAAAGCCACATTTTTGCTCTTTGGCTTCTAGGCGAAAAAACGGCTTCAGCTTCATCATTTTTTGCTTGGTTTTGGCTTCTCAAGCCATTTTTGCATGTGCATGTTTGGCAGGGCTTTTGATTAAGCTGGTGGAGAAGCCCCGACAAAGCCCTGCCAAAGAGGGCCTTAGAGAGAAGGGAAAGGCTTTCCATCTATTAGGCTAGCTTTCTGCAGAGCTGCAAGTTTAGTTACTTTGAATGACAAATCTGGGACTCTAGGTATTCTGTGGCCTGCCACAGTTCTGTTATTGTTCAGAAACTTCTTATCCAGTGAGAACAATACATGGATACTCAAAATTTTCCAAGTATTTTATAAGTTTTGGTTCAGAACTGCAATCTCATAGTTCTGTTTGTTGTCAGCGGATTCGGTGCAGATGAAGGCACCACTAACCACTTAAGTACGGCCAAACACGGCCTTAGTATGCTGGCATCCAGTCCTTTGGCTCACTGTGCTGTTCGACAATTGGATTACCACTTGAGATGAGCATTAAGAAATGAAAACTGAGGTACGCACATTGACTCGATGAAGCATGCTGATTTGAAAGCATGAAGACGCTCCATGATGTTCGGCTTTACTCCCGCATTCCATCATGTGTGGTCCTTGAAATTGCAGTACAATTATGTATGTATGACAGCCATTGTTTAGGGTTATCCTGTATCACTATTTAAAAGCCTAGTCTATTGAATATTTTCATCTCATGAGTCCTACGTGTGTCTTGATAAATTGTGAATACGTTCTTCCTTAGGAATGAACTGGATGTATCTTTTGAAATTTATATGGAGTCTCTTTTTATTTATAACATGAATACTGGTTATTTAGTTCTCAGAACTGAAATTGTCTGCTATGCTTCTTGTGAAAATTCTCATCTAGTTAACATCTTTTCCTTGACCAGTAAGGTTAGAGGATGTGCTTGTATGATCTATTTGTTCTTGGTGAGGAACTGACATTTTTTCTCGAACATGCAGGAGAGTTGTGTGCCTTTAGGCATCAAACTCTATGGCATGAAAGGTGAATGGTATCAATGTGTTCATGTGTTAAAGCTATCTGAGACTCTGAGTGAATCCTTTCTCCATACTAATGGAAATAATCTGAGTGAAATAGTATCAGTAATTCTGAAGTCTGAACACAGAATATTCATTTTAGTTTTCTCTGTTTATTTCTCTCCATGTCATGAGTTAGACAGAAAAGCAAAATCATTAACTTTAGCTTCTCATGTTTCATTAACAATGATTTTTATAGACTACACCAGTGCTTGTACATTTTTTAGGATATACTTTCCGGTAAACTTGGATATGATTATCTTGTTTTGTATCCTCACTCCTGCTCCATCATACCAGCTGCAGGTGAAAATAGTTTCTAGCTGGGGCAAGTCATGTTTGGTAGTTTCCTGCATTCTAGGGCGTTGTCATTTGTTGTGAAAATAGATAGATTTTCAAATAATTGGTCAAACAAAAACATGCCTTGCACAATCCTGCATATGTACCTCGAGTAAAAAGTAAGCACATGCCAATGGTTTTGGGCCAATCAGAAAGCACAAAAGCAGGAAAAAGGAGGGATTAACCTAAAGCAAAAGACTCTTTTGCACCATCTTTAGGCCTGGGACCATCTCCAAGATAGCCTAATTGCCAATCTATTGAGCTCCAATGTAACTTCTGGCATACCCCGCCACTGCTAAGATATGTCCAGATTTGCGTGATGGATCATTGCATTGACAATCTCATTTTCTTCTGCAGAGTATGTGGAGTGCACCCCATAGCAGACATAGAAAACTATGATCACAAGGCTCCAGATGCCGAACCTCTGGTATGATCTCACCTTGAGAGTGGTTATCAGGAACACATTCAGGAAGACAGATGCAGCAGCAGGCCATGGCATTAGAGGGACCGACCACTCCAATGGGGGTCCAGTGATGTCCTGCCGTGCTGTGCAGTGGAAGATGGTGGTGATTGCTATGGAGATTCCCCCAAACAGCGTCATCCCCCACCGGCACCACCCGTCGATCTTCCTCGAGAGGGAAAAGGCGAGAGAGCTCAGCGTGAGGAGCAGCAGGAAGAGGAGGACATGCAGGGGCCGGTTTGTGCCGATCTTCACATACCGGTGGTAGATGAGTGCGTTGGCGACCAGGTAGAAGACCAGCAGGGTTCCGATGGATATCATCTCAAACACTATTTGCAGCTCCGTGAAGAGTGCTAATGATGCAGTGCAGAACCCTGGGCAAAGAAAGTGCTAGGCTGTAAGAATGTACTGCAAAAAAAAGGGCTCTGGATTATCTAGTGACACATCTTTTCCGTTAACCAGTTAATGGAAATGGGACTTGTCTCGGGTGGGAAAAAAAATCTAGTGACACATCTGTGACTATGGATATATCATTGCCAAGAGTTAATTTACATCCATTAAGACCTTGATTTTACTATAGTTAATGTATACTGATCTTAACATGCTCTACCTATAGAAACAATGCAGGGTGGGCAATGAAGTCTGCACTTGTCCAGCTTTTTGGAGTACTTGCCTCCACTCTCGCGAGCTAGCTAGCCAACCCAGCACCAGAAGATGGATGCTTGTGTCCGACCTTGCCTACTGGCTAATGGAGTATCTAGCTCGCATGGTGAAGGACAGGAGGAGCAGCTTCAGAATTAAGGCGGTGTTTAGATAGAGGTGTAAAGTTTGGGGGCATCGCACGGGAGGTTCGGATAAAAAAAAAAAAATTATGGAATCTGTCACTAAACCATGAGGCGAATTTATTAAGCCTAATTAATCTATCATTAGCATATGTGTTACTGTAACACTTTATTGTTAAATTATGGACTAATTATACTTAAAAGATTCGTCTCGCAAAGTAATATCATTCTGTACAATTAGTTATTTTCTAATCTATATTTAATACGTCCGACATTCGATGGGACCTAAAGTTTTGACGGAGGAACTCAGCGAGGCTAAAAGTGCCTGTCTCTTGCTGCTGCTCGCTCGCCCGGCAGCGACCGCTGGAGCTCAGTGTGCGTGCGTTCCTGTCCGATGCCAGGTGCCGGTGGACGCGGTTCATCCGTTCTTGAGGCATGTGCATATTCGCCCCGAAAAACACTATACGCAGAGCGCACGCACATGCCAACACAGCTGGAGTTGCTGTTTGGCTTTTCTAGCTGCAGCCTGCAGGCTGCTGCGCGAAATGCTGCTGTTCTTGTCCCACTTCTCAGAGAAGTTTGAAAACCTTGGGGCGAAAGATGCTAGGTTATTTCGTTTGAATGCATTTTTACTTGGATGAAATATGGTTGCAGATTCAGGTACATATTCTTATCACTTCTGAATTTACTTAGGTCTTGTTTAAATTCAGTGTGTAAAGTTTTGATGTCACGTCGGGGTGTCGTACGGGGTGTTCGGATACTAATAAAAAAACAAATTACAGAGCTGAAAAACACTGTTCTGGTTGAAATGTTGTGAGAGAAAAATATTGTTCCGGCTGAAAAAAGAAGCCGAACAAGCCGGATATGAGGTAAGCCGAATAAATCTCGTAAATTATTCACAAACTATATAATTAATTATTTTTTAATCTATATTTAATATTATATGCATGTATCAAATATTTGATGGAACATGAAGTAAATTCTAGAGGAAGAACTAAACATGGACTTAATCTTATACACAGTTACACACACCAGCAGCTGCTGCCTGCTGGTACATATGCAAATGTGCTGTTTCTGACGGCTCCTGCATTTTCTATGCTGCTCACACATGGCACGGGGATTCAGGCTTCTCTTGTTTAGTTCGCGAAAAGTTTTCTAAAAAAGTGCTACAGTATCTATCATATCGAATTTTGCTCATGGAACATTAAATGTAGACGAAAAAAATTAATTGCACAGTTTGGTTGGAAATTGTGAGATGAACGTTTCGAGCCTAATTAGTCCATGATTGAACACTAATTGTCAAATAAAAACGAAAGTGGTACAGTAGTTAAATTTTCAACTTTCAACCAACTAAACACGTGCTAAATGCGGATGGATCTTGCGGGTGTTTATAAATGGCGATGAAATCTGTACTAGGATATATGGTTATGTAGAGCCCAGATTCTTGTACCTGTCATATTGACACCTGGCCTTGAAGGTAAGAGCCTGTTCGCTTGCTCGTAAACGATCGTAAATTTCCAGCTAATAACAGTGTTTTTCTCTTACACCAAACCAGACAACAGTAAATAATTCACGATACGATACGGCCTCCCAAACAGGCCGAAGATTTACTGGAAAGCAGTGTGAGGGCAAATCTACATGAGCCCTACGAGGAGACCATCAGACCATCAATATACTAATGACCATGTACTAGGCAGCAGCAGGTGCACGAGCATGGTGACGTGTTGATATGCGATTGGCTCTCCGCGGAGAGCATGCCTCAGGCACTGTTTTTCTTTTCTAGAACACGACTTCGCATGCCTCAGGCACTGTCATCTGCAGGCTGTGATTACTTCAAAAAACAAGAAGCTGCAGGCTGCTCCAAGTTTTGTCTCCTGCAAGTACTACCAATATCAATGTGCAGTTACTAACTTTCAATTAAAACAGCACCAAATGCCAGAGCTGAACTGAAAGGTGAGAAAATGCAGAAATAAATTCTAGAAATTAGCAAACGTTATATGTCAAAAATCATTAAGTATTGCAACATCCTCAACCAAATCCTGAACCCAGTAATTAGGAAAAGTTACTCGGAAAATTTGGCGTGCCAAGCTAACTCCCAAGATAAGATTTTCCTATGTGTTTTTTTTTCCAAAAAGGGAGTTATCCTAAGGATAACCTAGCTAGGAGGAACTCGGATGAGAGTAAGTACTGGTTTTGCAGTAGCTTAGAAACCATCCAACATCTCTTTTCTGAATGGCGCTACGCTTAATTCATATGGCATGCTTTGCATATCGTATTCGATATTTTTCCACACTTCCACCACCTCAAAGTGCTAGCAATTTATTTGGTAGTTGGTGTAAACAAGAGGACAAGGAAATTAATACTGTATTTCTAATAGGAGTAGGTGCTGTCGGCTCTTTGTTGGCTCTGAGAAATGATTGTTTTTTACAAATGCAAGCCTAAAATATATTTTCAGGTGCTGTTTAGGGGAACATACTAGCTTCAGTTATGAGCAATTACAGCTTAGTGACGACAAGAAGTAACGTTGTATTCAAGCCTGTCAGCCTGACGTACCTAGAGGCTGCGGCTATGCCTTTTTTCCCCTTCCCATGGATGAATTTTTATGTTTAGGACTAGACATATGCCTGTGGGTTTCACCGGGGTCATAATATTTTTAACTGACGCCGACATGTGAGCTCTGAGAACTTTGTATTGGTCGTGGACAGGTAGATCTATTCTTCGTATTGGAACCGGGTAGGATGAGGACGCGTGAGCTCCGAGTGGAGTTTTATTCGTATCGGACGCGGACTCTTGAGCAGAGATTGAGATTTGGTATCACCGGATAGATGATGACGTTAGAGTCTTTTTAGATGTAGAGATTAAAGATTAATTTTGTGGGTGAGACTGTGACTGTGAGTTGGGTTTACTTGTTTGGGAGTGTAGAGAAACTTGTAAAGTTTGGCCTGATTCCTCTCCTAGGAGGGATGAAGCCGGATTGTATTTCTCTCCATTATCTAAAAAGAGGTATGTCAGGCGTTAGACGATTGAGATATTGGGAGTAGAAACTGTTCTGAAAGTGAGTAAGCGTTTTCTGATCCAACCCTGATCTGCTTCCTTTTCCAAGGGAACCTCGATGAACTTTTCTAAGAACGCCATCTCTGTAGAAAGATAACATAGGAGGATGGCACCAATGATCTGACGGCTTGAAAGAGAGGCCAGGCGATGTCCAGAATAGTCAAAGATTCAGAGAGCATAAAATGATTAGTCTGAAAAGCTCTGAAAGATATATACAGACGAACTGCTGCATGAAAGCATCAAGAGCACTACTACACAAAACTGCTTTGCGCAACGACACAGCGTATAATACTTCAGAAAGGATAGACGGTTAAAAGGTTGCAGGAACAAGCAGAGATTGATGGATCGGTCTTCCGGGATGCAGCCGGCTGCCGGCACAGGAACAATTCGCCTTGGATGCCTCGTAGCATCTGCTGGCACTATAACTATAAGGGGTTTTTGGAGAAAGAAGAACACGCACGCATCTCCTTTTTGCTTATCGTTTCTGTGGCTTATAAGTCGGTTGATGCTGTTTTGCTGATAAACATGGCTAATACGATTAAGCGAACAAGGTTATGCGTACATAGGCTGCCACTAATGATGGCCTCGAAAGAAAGATGAGGTGACTCTGCAATTGTTAATCCTTTGGTTTGTTATAGGGGTTGCACAGAGCTGGAATCATCTTACTAATCAAAGGTAAGGTCTAGGTTAGATGCTACAGGTGTAGGCATGCTTGATGGTCCCTATTAGCCGGCCCATTGGAATAAGGATATATATATATATATATATATATATATATATAACGCATACTATATCATATACTATAGCCTAGCCAAACTGGCTAGCTTCCCCCACGCACGTCCATATGGGTATGCCACTTTTGCTAACAGGTGTAGATGTAATTAAGATCAAAAGATGCATGTAGCATACTGTAATATATTGAGATTTCTTTAGGCTCCAAGTCAGAGATGTTGTGGATTTTGTATTGCACTGCAGTGTTTACACCTAGCTGACTGCGCCTGTTAAGCAGACGTGTGAGGTGGGAGACGTAAGAAGTGGTCAAGTAGCACTTAGTTGATAGATGTTCAGGCCTTAAATCTAGAGCGTAAAGTTTTGGGGTGTCACATAGGAGTGTTTTATGGGGTGTTCAGATATTAATAAAAAAAACAAATTACATAATCCGTTAGTAATCCGCGAGATGAATTTATTAAGCCTAATTAATCCGTCATTAGCATATGTGTAGCACCACATTATCAAATCATGGACTAATTAGGCTTAAAAGATTTGTCTCATAAATTAGTCGTCAACTGTGCAATTAGTTAGTTATTTTTTTTAGTCTATATTTAATACTTCATGCATGTGTCAAACATTCGATTGAATAAGGAGTAAACTTTAGAGGAGAGGAACTAAACAAGGTCTCATTCTCTGTCTTTCTTTTTAGAAAATTTTCTCTGTCTTTCTTTATGTGGTGTTTCTTCTGTTTTTAGAAATTAGAGGAATATGTTTTTTACTAGGTGACTTCTCCCCCATTTCTTAAAACTAAGAGTATTTTATGACAAGGGATTTGCAGCAACTAATTTCCATGATTAAAAGACATACCATCGCTTAAGCAATGGAAAATAGTGAAGTTACCAACAAGGCAACAACGATGCTTTTTACTCGATGGGGAAAAAATCTTCGCATTTTCCAGTTACGCCTTCAGGTGGAAACACTGAAGAAACACCTGTTGTCTACTGGGAACGATGTTCAAAGAAGAAAAACCGAAATGTTCTAGCAGAATAAAAAATATATTCTGAGACTGCGACCTGGCTGCTGTCAGTCGCATATAGACAGGCAATTTTTCCGGACCTTGAGTTCATCATCACTAGCCGATTCTGGTCTGGGCTAGTTTTGTTTCAATTAATTACACCTTGGGTTCAAATCAAAAGTTGAGACCAGAAGCATTAAGATGGTCCAATAGACTTGGCCCATTAGCCCATGAAGAACTAGCACCTCAGCATTAGGCCCAATAGAACGTCCACAGCTCAAGGCGCAACACCGTTTACTTCGTCGGCGAGACCGCGAGTCCGCGACGGTCAAAGTAAGAGAGGAGAGCAGGAAGACAGGAAGAGGGTAAGAATGGCGGGCGCCACGAGACGCCGCGACGGGGTCGTTCCCATCATCCAAGGCGGCGAGAGGGATCCGGAACGCCTAGCGACGCCGCCGCGGCGAGGGTCATGGTTTGTCTGTGCTCCTCTTTGAATCAGTTGCGCGCTATAATATTTTGGTAGTTGGAGCCTAAGGCAAAATTGTCGGGTACCTGCATTTGCACTTTCGCTGGGGCGAGGTATGATACTGCCCCGGTTTTGTGGATGTTCATTTTGCTCTTCTTTGTGCGGCGCAAAGGGTGTTTTCGTGTGAGTTGGTACCACAGTTAGGAAACCTTTATGTTAATTTGATCCGAGAGAGAAGCGTCACAGCTAGGTGTATCATGTGGTTCGCGGTTTCAAATTAAATGTTTGTACACAGAGCCAGAGGGGATGATCTGCAAAACTAGGCAGAGCTCCCACTCAAAGCATGCGAAGGGAGAAATGGTTTTGCTTGTTTCAGATGTTGTAGGTAATAACAGACCAAATACATGGCTCACTTGTGATTTGATTCTTTATATGCCTTTGCAAACTAACCTAAACTGCCATGCCTAGTGTCAAAATTTAAAATTGGTTCGGTTGACTGCACCAGCTGCATGGCCTATACAAGAGTCAAGAGGCCTTCTCATATTTTCCCAACAGTACTGGAAACAGGTAAGGTCTCTGTAACTGTATTGCTGTCAGTTCAAGAAAGGCACATAGAATTCAGGAAGCCCTCATTGCGTGCATTCGGTGGTTCAGAGATGAGCCAGACCGTTCTTGATGTATCAGGTGCATGCTTCATTTTTAGTTCCCTCTAATTCTCACCTAACATTCTTTTAGATAAATCCTGTTCTCGCACTTATATAAGCACATATATTCAAGCATAGAACTCATACAATCATTCAGTGACACCGTTATGGCTTTTCTCAAGCTGTCTCTAGTGTTCTGCTCTATTCTTACTTTTCTGAGCTTGAACTGTGGTCCATCTCATGTATTTGCCAAGGTTTATATGGTGGTGATGGAGGATGACCCAGTCATTTCTTACAAAGTGAACCGCAAGCATGTAGTGTATGTGTTTTCTGCATAGGAATAAGTTGAATTATATCATCATCTCCGGGTAATACCAATTACTAAAGTATTTTATTCAGGAGAGGCGAGGAAGCTCAGAAGTACAAACGGGTGGCCACAACAAAGCATGACAGCTTCCTGGACTCATTTCTCCCAGTGGGATCTTACAAGAAACTATACAGTTACACTCACTTGATTAATGGATTTGCTCTCCATGCTGAATCTGAGAAGGTGCTTTTTCAGACTCTATAGTGCATAAAATTCCTTTTATTATTTTCTCTGTTATTTGACTATTTGGGCTGGGAAATGAGGGAACTGTTCCACAAAGCTTCTATTCTCACTTGGCAGAGTAGAATTTCCAGTACCAGGGATAACCTCTGTGTGTAGACATCAATCATGAATTCAAGATTGGAGCTGCAAGTATACATGCTAACATATAAACATAATATAAGCAGTATAGCAACTCAAGTAAATTCTGGTTATTGGCGAATATTATCAGGAGTGTGGAGTATCTTTACAGTGAATTGAGAGTCTGGTTCAGTCTGCTGCTGCCCAACCATAGTTTCTGTCAATAACTAGATCTGCCCCACTTTGATTTTTTTTTGCACAGCAGTATATGACTTATATTTTTCCTATACTCTGTATTTACAAACTGAAACCCATGAAAGACATGGAGATGTCAACCATCAAATGCAAATCCATTGCACTTATATTTTTATACTGGCTAGCTGTTTGCAAGTTTTATTAAAGAGTTGATGATGTTATTAGTGAATGTCGGTTATTTGTTTCTGTTCGAATTAATAGTTGAATATTTATATTTGTTATATGTGTAATAGTTAGTTAGAATTCTTAGTGGTGCAAAAGGAGTTAGACTTATCCAAGAAGACATCAAAATGGCCAAGATGATCACACATACACCAAGTTACATTGGAGCTAGTGCAGTCTGGCCGCTCCTGGGTGGTGCTGAGAATTCCGGTGATGGGGTGGTGATTGGCATGATTGATACCGGGATTGACCCTAAGAACCCAAGCTTTGCTATCAGTAACACGTCAAGCCAAGCGAAACCACCACCGGCTAGTTTCAAAGGAATATGTCGTACTGGGAATAGATTTCCTCCAGATTCATGCAGTGGTAAGATAGTGGGAGCTAGGTGGTTTGCACGTGCTGCCCAAGCCACTGGGGAGTTCAATGCTACAATTCACTATGAATCTCCTTATGATCCAGATGGTCATGGCAGGTTTGTCCAATTCTCTATTATATGCTGATAACTGTATTAATTCATTTTATCCTCAAAATGCATCAGCAGCTGATCATAACAGTGTCTTCACAGCCACACCGCATCGATTGCAGCTGGGAATTTCCATACGCCACTAGTATCCAGAGGCTACAACTTTGGGTATGCAAGCGGCATGGCCCCTGGAGCTCGGTGAGTTGGACTGAAAGAACAATCCTTTTGCAGCATTTCATCTATTTTTTTTTGGAAGATACCATTTCAGATGTTGAAACTTGAAAGCCAAGAAGGGAAATAGTGTATACAATCTTACGATCTGTTGATTGCCCTTTCAGTCTTGCAATCTACAAAGCTGCCTATCCTTTCGGTGGATACATGTCAGATGTGATTGCTGCAGTCGACCAGGTTCTTAGATATACTCTACAGAAAGCTATTGTCGTTCAATCTGTATGCTAAACTGTGTTACTTGTATGTAGGCAGTAGAGGATGGGGTTAATGTTATAAGTCTTTCTATGGCTCCTTCTTCAGTTTCACCTGGGCCAGCATCTTTCCTCAATTTGCTTGAGGCACAACTGCTCCTTGCCACAAAGGCTGGAGTGTCAGTTGTTCAGGCCGTTGGCAATGCAGGACCCGATGCAAACACAGTCGTCTCTTTCAGCCCATGGATATTAAGTGTTGCTGCTTCAACGACAGACCGTAAGTATAGAAAATCAATCATAATTGGCAATGGGAAAGTATTTTCTTGCGGCGCCCTTTCAGGTAATTCATTTCAACCTATCTTGGCCGTTGTTCTGGGGAATGGAATTTCTAGACAGCCTTACCCTTGCATAACTGTACCTGATCTTGGATAGGACAACATCATTCTATAACTAACAAATTCAAGTAGATCTAAGGATTGACCATATCACAATGTGCCTATGTTTCAATACTTCACTCGATGCCAAATTTGTTTTAACCCCTTGCCTATTTTGCCAGCTCCAACACCAGGTGAAACAATGTACCCACTAGCATGGGCTGATGATGTGGTCAATGAGAATTCATCTGATGGGTCTGTCAATTGCCAAGATCCAAAGATCTTCATCAGACCTCTTGTCCAGGGAAAGGTGATTATTTGCATGTTCGACTCATCAAGCTACTATGAAGACGACCTCGACCTTGCTGGTGTCATCGCTACGATTGAGAGAATTGGAGCTGCTGGAGTCATCGTCACTGATCGTTCTTCGGGTGACGTCGACATTGATTATGAGCCTACATTTCCCACAACAGTCCCTTCCGCCATAGTTCTGAGGGGTTCCGACACGCGAGTAAGTTCCTGTTCGCTTGAACTTATCAGCCGGCTTATCAGCTAGAATCTACAGTATTTTTCTCTCACAACAAAATAGCTTTAGCCGGCTTTAATACCAGCCGAACAGGCTGAAATATTTTAAGAGTTAAGAGAATGCACTACAGCAGTGTTTTGATCAGTACTGGAATCGCAAGATTCTGTTTCCACTAGCTAGGAATTTTGGCCTGATCGCATTTTCATTTGCTACTGTGTGCAGGCTCTATTTAGGTACTATAACAACAACACGGTTCGAGATGAACATGGAAACGTGGTCAGCTTCGGAGCGACTGTACGGATTACGGAGGGGCGGCGTGCAAGCTATTCGGGAGAAGCACCAGTGGTGGCCGACTACTCCTCGAGGGGACCGGACGTGGAGAACGCACAGATGCAGCCGGCAGAGGTGCTGAAACCGAACGTGATGGCGCCAGGGAATCTTATATGGGGAGCATGGAGCCCGACGAGCAACGCGCTGCCAGAGATCCAGGGCGAGAAGTACGCGCTGCTGTCCGGCACAAGCATGGCCGCCCCGCACGTCGCCGGTGTGGTGGCCCTGATCAAGCAGAGGCACCCGAGGTGGAGCCCCGCCATGGTCATGTCGGCGATCATGTCGACCGCGGACGTGACCGACCGCTCGGGCCGGCCGCTGACGGCGAGGGGCGACGACGGCTCCGTGGACCCCGCGACGCCGTTCGACATGGGCGCGGGCGCCGTGAACGCGGCGCGCGCGCTGGACCCCGGCCTGGTGTTCGACGCCGGGTACAGCGACTACCTCCGGTTCCTGTGCGCGGTGCCCGGCGTGGACAACGCCGCTGTGCTGCGCGCGGTGGGCGCGCCGTGCCCTCCCCCACCGTCGCCGCCTGCGGGGGCGGGGGCGGGGGCGGCGCGGTGGTGCTCGGACCTGAACGCGGCGAGCGTGACGGTGGCGAGCCTGCTGGGGTCGCGGCGCGTGGACCGGCGCGTGACGAGCGTGGGCGCGCAGAACGAGACGTACATGGCGTACGTGCGCGCGCCCGGCGGCGTGGCGGTGCGGGTGTCGCCGTCGCAGTTCGCCATCGCGCCCGGCGCGGCGCGGACGCTGCGGATCGTGTTCAACACCACCGCGCCGGGGAACGCGTTCAGCTTCGGGGAGGTGGTGCTCAAGGGCGACAAGAAGCACCGCGTCCGGATCCCCCTCGCCGTCTACCCTGCCGCGGCACTGAGCCCATGAGCTCGGGCGCAAAAGTATACGGCTCAGACAGGGAGCACGCGTTCCGACGTATACGTACATGTACTCGTTCTAAAATTAAAAAAAATGCAGAGACCTGTTGGTGACGCGGGAATTCTCGTGAGAATTGAGACTGGTGTTGTTCCGAATGGCCACCCTTGACTCGGCCGTTGGTTCTTGAGATGGTGAGCAGGCAACAAACTAGTATACTCTATTGTACCCAAATGAAATGCTCTTAAATTCCACGTGTTGGTCGTGCGCGATGCGGTGGACCTGGTTTGGGTTCGTGCGTCGGCACGCACGCCTGGCGATGAATGAACTGGCGAGTGGGATTATCCGCCCACCCATTGACATGAGAATTTGAGATGAGGATGTGGGCAGCACTGGATGACACGGCGGCGGCGTCGGTGCGAGAGCGACGCGGGCACGCGGCGAGGCGGCCGCGCTTATCCGAGTCCGGCTTCCAAGTTTGCACGCCTCCAGCTCGGCGCGGACGCGGCGGCGGGCAGGTGCGATGCACCGCAACTGAGTCCTAGTGGCTGTACGGGTCTGACCTGTCTTTTTTCTTTAATCGATTCCATCCGTGTCCATCCATGGCAAATGGCATGCCGAGACGCCACCGCCCACCGGCGGTTAGCGTGCCCGCGTGGGCTCCCATGCCCAAGCGCAACCGTGAAGCCACACCGTCCGTCCCCCACGGGTGGCCCACCCGTCGACGCGTCCCTATGGAATTGGGGAGGTTTCGTTCGGCTTATCTTATATTTGGTTTGTTCGATTTTTTTTTATTGAAACAATATTTTTCTCTCACAATATTTTATCCACACTTTCAATCAAGTTTTAGCAAGCTGAACAAGGCTGTAATGTAGTGACGCTGGTGACTCTGATTCTCGTTTTGCGCGGTGGGGTGGGTCACCCGCGGCGAGGCGCACGATCTCAGTGCGGCAGCGGTGGGCCGTTGATGCTGCACAATTCGTCCCCACCGAACCCCGGGGAAGTGGGGCACTCGGCTCTGTTTGGTTGGCTTCCCCACATTGCCACGCCAGAGATGCGGCGTGCCATGCAAAGTTAGGCTGCTGTTTACTTCTCGCCGGAATTGTGGCATGTCAGAATTTTTTTAGAAGCATGCATGTACAAAACTAGCGCAGAACTCGCCAAATGTATGGCGTCTGATTTGCTCGCTGTAGTTTTGGCGATGCTAGAATTGAGATGCGGCGTGATGGGGTAAAGAACCAAACGGGCCCGAATGAACTGCCGCTGTCTGGCCAGATACGGCCGCGACCTGTGGACCTCACACTCCAATGCTCCATGTTTCCATGGCTCGGTTGCACTGCATCGATCACCCACCGGCTCCTCCTGGGAAAAAGGCAAGGGCCCTGTGTCACTGCCTGCCTCCATTCCAGTTGCCATTTGGGCAGCTGTTTTCCTGGGGAGGGCAGGAGCCGGGAGGCGCCTCCCTGGACGAGAAAAAGTTGCCTGCCTCAGATCAGATGCCACTGCGCTTCTCTACTCGCCTTCTCAGCCGTCGAAACCGTGCACTAAACTGTCCTGCATGCCAGGTGTAGCAGAGGAGGAGCGGACACGTACCAGATGAGAGCCTGAAAAGACAACATGACAGGACGATGCAAAGCTCAGGGTTGGACATTGCCTTGTCACTTTTGTCAGGGCGATGCTGGACTGCACGGGCAAGGCTGCAGAGAATCCAGCGACGCCACGACAAAATTCCGATGATTCCTGAGGAGGTCTCGTTTAAATCCAAGCCGCAGAGGTTTATGTTAAGATATTAATAAAAAAACAAATTATATAATCTACTAATAATCCGTGAGATAAATTTATTAAATCTAATTAATTTAGCATTAACATATATGTTACTGTAGCATCACATTATCAAATCATAAACTAATTAGACTTAAAAATTTTATCTCGTAAATTAGTCGTAAATTATATAATTAATTTTTTTTTAAACTATATTTAATACTTTATATATATGTTAAATATTTAATGAGATAGTAAGTAAACTTTAGACGAGAAACCTGAGAGAACACACAGCACAGACTTTTCAGTTACATTGCTCCCGTGAGACCATCAGAACAAAAAGACCACCAAAAAGGTTGAACACGGCACGCACTGGCAGCCAGCCGTCCCATGTGGGCCCTGAATTAATATCTTCACTGTCAAACGGGACCCACACGCAAAGTGAGGATTTGTTTTTTGTAAAGTGGACGGGAAAAAGAGAGAGAGACGCAGGACGCAGCACTCCAGGAGGAAAGAACTCCCTCGGCGCCGTGGCGGCCTCTCTCCCGAATTTTCCTAATTCAATTCGATCTCCCTTCCTTATCCGGCATCAGCGCGCACCACTAAATCCCGTTTGGTAATAAAAAAAATAGCCCCTGGCTCCAAATCGAGTTCCAGTCCAGCTCCAACGTTTTGAAAGAGAACATGTCCGACTTGCGAACTCCTTCGTCCCTCTTCTTCCTCAGGAGTTCCAGATCAGCCAGCCACTACTCTACTCCCAGTCGTGGCTCAGCCCCCGCGCGTCGATCTTATCCTCCTCCAGTCTAATTCCAGCTCCGAGCCTCCACCCACCCCCGATCCCTCACTATTAATACAGCCCGGTGGTTTTACCCCCGATCTCACCATCAGGTCCTCCTTCCTCGATCCTCGGACGAAACGCGCCGCCTTTTCTTCGTCTCGTCTCGTCTCCTGCCGTTTTTGGGTCGCCCGGATCTCGCTCTCGTCGCGCGCGCTTGTTGTTTCTGTCGGCGGTGCTGGAAAGGCGGGTCCTTTTCGTGGCCGCGCGCTCGTGATCCTTCTTCTTGGGAAAAGGAAAAAAAAAGTTGCCGCCGCGATGAACGCGCTCGCCGCCACCAGCCGCAACTTCCGGCGGGCCTCGAAGCTGCTCGGCCTCGACTCGAAGCTCGAGCAGAGCCTGCTCATCCCGTTCCGGGAGATCAAGGTGGGGTCCCGGGCTCCCGGCGCCGTTGCTTGTGGCATCTCTTCGTGTTGGCCGAATTGTTTGTTTATGCGTTTCGCGATGTTCCTCGCAGGTGGAATGCACCATCCCCAAAGACGACGGCAGCTTGGCGTCGTTCGTCGGCTTCCGCGTGCAGCATGACAACGCCCGCGGGCCGATGAAAGGCGGCATCCGCTATCATCCTGAGGTGAGCGATGTCCGCTGATGCGATTCTGCTGTCGATTCTGTCTATTGTGTGCTATTCCATTTTAATGGAGCAATTGTAAAATAGGAATACAAATAATGCAGCAATTGTAAAAAGGCATGTTTTGGTTACGTTGATTTCTTTCTTCCTGTCAAACTGATAGAACAACTTTCGTCACTTGTCATTTTTGTAAAGCTCCTCCACTATCGTTTAATCTCTGCATATATGGTTACGTTCATTTCTTCTTCCTGTCAAACTGATAGAACAGCTTCATGTGTAGTAATTTTTTGTTGAACCTATCTTTTAGTAGCCTTTTACGAATGTCCAAAACTTTACTTCCTTATTACACCAATTCAACCTGTCCAAAATCTGTACTAGGACATCTTGTTCTCATATATCTATTTCCATATCTTTCTGACCTTTTCTACCTAAATTTATACTCACCTGATGTGGTCAGTTATGTTTTTTTAATAGAAAAGCCTTGCATTTTTTACAAGTGCTTTAGTCTTGTTCTTTTATGCTTGGTTTGTAAAGACTCAGTATATAGGCCCCCAAAAAACAGCTACATGACTTCTTTTTAACCATAATTTTCTTGAATGTATTACTCGATTCAAAACTTATACTAGTCAAAAAAACGATTTCATTGTTTTGTTTGGCAGGTTGATCCAGATGAAGTAAACGCCCTTGCTCAACTCATGACATGGAAGACAGCTGTTGCAGCAGTTCCATATGGTGGAGCAAAAGGAGGGATCGGGTGCTCTCCTGGTGAATTAAGTAGAAGTGAATTAGAGCGGTTGACGCGAGTATTTACCCAGAAAATTCATGATCTTATCGGAACACATACAGATGTCCCAGCTCCTGACATGGGGACCAATGCACAGGTAGGCCTAATATTGCTTTTGGTATTGTTTGTGATCCACTCTCTTTTGTATGCTCAGCTACCTTCTTTATTCTTTTGCAATTATGAAACAGACCATGGCATGGATGTTGGACGAGTACTCGAAATTTCATGGTCACTCACCAGCAGTTGTCACAGGCAAGCCAATTGTACGTGAAAAAATGTGGCAGCAAGTTACTTTGGTGCAAATAGTTTTTACAAAGTATAATAGGAAAAAAGAATGCAATAGTTATTATAAATTTTATATTCTTTTTTTGTAGGATCTTGGTGGATCACTGGGTAGAGATGCAGCAACAGGGCGAGGTGTCATGTATGCCACCGAGGCTCTACTTGCTGAATATGGAAAATGTATTTCTGGATCAACTTTTGTGATTCAAGTGAGTGATAATTATTCATATATGTCCATTGAATTTAATTTTATATAAGATAATAAAAGGAGAATCATATGTTCCGTTTAGCAGGTTAACTAATATTAAAAAAAACTCTATATATGTTATTGTCAGTATGCGAGCACAATACAATATATATAGATTAATATGTCAACCTTGTAGGGTTTTGGCAATGTTGGCTCATGGGCTGCACGACTTATCCACGAGAAAGGTGGTAAGATTATTGCAATTGGAGATGTGACGGGTTCAATCAGAAACGCGTCTGGTATAGACATACCTGCTTTGGTGAAGCATAGAAATGAAGGTCATGCCATGAAAGACTTTCATGGTGCAGAAGTTATGGATTCGACTGAGTTGCTAGTGCACGACTGTGATGTTCTTGTCCCCTGTGCCTTAGGTGGAGTTCTTAACAAGTAAGAACAAGTGTCCTTGTCTATTGTTAGTTTCATTAGCTTTCTCAACAAATTTTCGCCCATTGATATGTGGCAGAACCTTTTCATGACCTGATAAAATATGCCAATTTTGTTTTGTGATGAATAGCCTACTTTTGATTTATTTCCAAGCTCTGTCGTATATATACCCAACATTGCTGATTCCCGGTAATTGGTTTTGTGCAGGGATAATGCACCAGATGTGAAGGCCAAATTTATAATTGAAGCTGCTAACCATCCAACTGATCCAGAGGCAGATGAGGTAGAACCATATATTTTGTGCAATAATATCAGGAAGACGACCAATTTGGCAACTTTTTTTTCTGAGCTTCTGCCTCTTGCATATGCAGATTCTTGCCAAGAAGGGAGTAGTAGTATTACCTGATATCTATGCTAATTCAGGTGGTGTGATCGTTAGCTACTTTGAGTGGGTTCAGGTAAACAAATGTCTGTGTGTCACCGCTTCATTGCTCGATTGCTTCCTTGCTTTAATCTGTTTTCTTGTGCTATGTTGATTGATGGTGTAGAACATTCAAGGTTTCATGTGGGATGAAGAGAAAGTAAACAATGAACTAGAGAAGTACATGAGCAGTGCTTTTCAACACATCAAGGCCATGTGCAAGAGTCTAGATTGCAACCTTAGGATGGGGGCATTCACCTTAGGAGTTAACAGGGTTGCCCGTGCCACCCTCTTGAGAGGCTGGGAGGCATGAGACCATTGACTGCACATTACAGATTCATCAGGTGTATTCAATAATTCATTTCCAACAATGTTGGAGGATAAGGCTGGCTTGGAAGGAGTCCAGTTGAAATAACATTCTGGGTGTTGTGCTTGTTGATCCAGGGTTACTAATGGTTGGTTATCTAGTTCTTGGTGATGATTATTGAAAATTGTATTTAATCATTTTATAATATTTTAGAAAGCTTATTTGGTCTCAACAGAAGGGCGGGCCTGGTGTAAGCGGTAGAGTCTTACCGCCTGTGACCGGAAGGTCCCAGGTTCGAGTCGCGGTCTCCTCGCATTGCACAGGCGAGGGTAAGACTTGCCATTAACACCCTTCCCCAGACCCCGCACAGAGCGGGAGCTCTCTGCACTGGGTAGGCCTTTTGTTTGGTCTCAACAGAGTTCATGTATCTTTTCATTCTTAATGAAACTCTGGTATGGGGTTTGAAGCTGCCAGATGTAAATGATCCGCAAAAATTACAGAAGAGATTCAAATAAACCAGTTATCCATACAGTTTAAAGCACTGCTGTGACTATGAGTTTCTCATAAGCGCCAAGTAGTAGCTTAATAATTCAGTAGAAGAGAACACACTAAGGTTAATTAAAAGAGAACACACTAAAGTTAATTAAAAAAGCACACACTAAAGTTATCATCATGCGCATTGCATTTAGCAAGTGTTCGGCATATGCTTCAGGTACCCAAGTTTTGGAGCTACGCGTTTGATGCTGCCAGCGTCTGAGAAGGCAACGCGAGCAAAACAATCCCCGGATCATCTGAAATTCGTCAGCGGTAACAGGGTACAGTTTGCGAGGCTGGCCGTGCTGCTTCAGCGCCGCTGATGCTTCCTTGCCGCCCTGGTCAGCAACTGAAGCTGGAGTAGGACCACCACCAGCAATCACCGGTGTCAACTTGGGAGATGCAAATGAGACCTTACAGCCTAGCTTCTTGCCAGGTGTAAGAGCAGATCGGTCACCAGTAGCCACCGCGGCTGATTTGTGTTGCCGGCGACGGCCCTTGGGGGTATCTGACAGAGCCTTGCCGCCAGCCTTCTTGCGTGCAGTTGGAGCAGAGCCAGCCTTGCGAGGCTGAAGAACATCCTTGTAGGTTGCAGATGGAGCCTCGTTACGGCCACCTTTCTTGTTAGCAACCAACACTGGAACAAAGCCAGCAGCAGCAGCAGCCATGAGTGCCAGCTTGCAAGCCTGGCTGCCAGGCTTGGGCGCAGTGGGCGTTGTCCAAATGCTCTCATTCTTGTTCACGATTGAAGAAGCATCGTTACCATCCTTGTCCATAGCAGGCGTTGGCGCAGGTTCAGACACAGGCACCTCTGTGGTAGTAGTCACCAGGGCAGGGTCGAGAGGCTGACCACCATCTTTGTCCATAGCAGGCGTTGGCGTTGGTGCAGGTTCAGGCACAGGCACCTCTGTGGTGGTTACCAGGGCCAGGTCGAGAGTCTGACCACCATCCTTGTCCATAGCAGGCATTGGCGTTGGCGCAGGTTCAGGCACAGGCACCTCTGTGGTGTTCACCAGGGCCAGGTCGAGAGGCTGATCACCACCCACAGGTGGCGTGGTTGGAGAGACCTCGGTGCATGCCTTGTCCATGGTGGATGCAGCAGAGCAATCACCGAGGATCGACAGTCCCAGCTCACGCGGTGGCTCATGCTCCTTGTCCGAAGTGTATGGAACCTCACTGCCATCTTTCTTGCCGGCGACGATTGCTTCGCCAGAGCTGTCCGTGGTCGTGGCCATCCCCTGCCTGCGAAGCCGGCGACGGCGCTTGGGCTTCAATGACGGTGCCTGGCTTCCATCCTTGTTTGCAACAGCAACCAGTGACATTGGAACAGAGTCCTTGGCAGCAGCGGCCAGTGTCAAAGAAGAGCCTGCAGGCGGTGTCATCCACTGAGCCCCCGCGCTGCCATCCTTCCTGCCTGCAGGCGGTGTCGAAGGAGAGCCATCCCTCCGTGGCCTGCCTCGGCCACGCTTGGCCTCCACGGACGCCGGTCTGCACGAGCCGGCCTCAGCCTGCTCCACCGGGAGCTCCTCATCCGCGTTTTCCTCGGGGAAGCGCTCGTACCGCCCCGCAGCGGTTCGCACGAAGATGCCCTCGGCGACGTGCTTGCGGAGGTAGTGCCGGAGGAGCCTATCGTGCGCGGGGGACACGCCGGGGTGCCTGGCGCAGATGAAGGCCGAGATGGAGTCCTCCGACGAGCCGCCGTCCTCGGCCAGCGCGTCGATTGCCTCGCCGATCATCTGCAACCCAACACGGCCACAATGTCAAGCGCGGTAAGGTGTTAATCGGTGTACCCCGGAGAAATGTACCCCACTGCGAGTCTGCGACGCCCTTTTCTCAACAAAATAAAAGAGGGGGGAAATCCTCCATCGATGGGCGATCAACCTATCAACGTTAGTATAAGCTTGTTCGGTAAGGCGCCAAGGCGGCTCTAGCGGTGTGGCCATCGGAGGTAATTAATTTCCTAGTCCGTTCGATTGAGCAGAGATTAACAGAACGAATCAATCGCAGAAAGAATGAAACTAATTACATGCAGTACTAAGGCCAATCTCAGTCGAGGTTTCATAGAGTTTCATGGGCATTAAAGTGCTGATATGGCACCGTCTCGATGAAGAGAGAGGTGATGAAAGTTTAGATATATATTCATAAGATGAAACTCTTCAAATATAAGCGCGTTGGTATTTGGCCATGAAACCTCCACTGACACTAGCCTAATTAAGTAGAAAATCTAAAACAATATTATGATATCATCATAATAAAGAAATAAAAGGGGAGCACAAGAAGGAATGAGAAACGGGGTGAGTAACGGATCAACGGAATCCGCGGCGAGTAGGGTATTACCCAGCAATAGGGTGGGTGATCCGGCGTGGGTTGGCGGGGCTTCCGCGCGACCTCCAACGGCTGCGGCGGTGGCGTCCGCTGCCCCTCCTCATCCGTCGCCTTCCCCCGCTTCGCCTCTTGCCCCGCGTCCACCTCGACGACGGTCACCATTGTTGGGTAGGGGTGCGGAATACCGGGCTCCTGCTGTTGGTCCGGTAGAAGGAAAGAGGAGGGTTTAACGGGGAGAGGGCAAGAGGGGAGAGAATGCGGCCGGTGCCCGGTAGGCTGTGGCTCGTGGCTGTGGTTGGGCTGGGCTCTTCCGTCCGTGTCCGTCTTCCCTGTTCTGCTGCCTTGGATGGTGTGGTGTCTGGCCTGGGAAACCCGACCTTTTCTTTTACCATACTGCCCTTGGCTACTTATGGAGTACGTACTCGTACTGTACTTGCTTCCGCACGCGGCACGTCCGGTCTCCTCTCCGGCGAGCACAGTCAGGAAGGGAGAGGGGAGGGCAGCTCCAACCATTAACTCCTAAGCTAGCTCTAAGTATTTTTTATATTTTAATATAAAAGAGAGTAAAGCTAGCTTTTGATAAGAACTAAGCTCTTGTATATATTTCATTGTTACGTGAGAGTATCATATGAAACTATCATATTAAAAGTTAGGTGCTAAAAGTTAGTACTAATGAAGAAGTTGTCTTAGAGCTAATAATTAGCTTTAACCACCGCGGGTGCCCTTACTTACCTCGTGTAGCAAGGAGAGATCTAAGGGTTCGTAACCAATCAAGCAATTGCTAGTTCGCTTTTTTCGGAGGCATGTGAGTCGGAGTACTTCCCACGCGCTGCAGCGCCACGCTCCTATCCCGACCTGCATTCATATTTTGTTGTGGTCTCCATCTAATTAGATGCAATGTAGTATATGTCATTTTGCAATCTAAAAATTCCTCAACTAATTATTAGTTGCACTTTTATTAGCAGACACAAAAGGGGAAAAAAGTGATGTAGAGCCTCAAGTAGAAGTGGAATAGGATGGCAACAAGAAAGGAGATTTCGAGCTTCAAAAGTACACTGCCATTAACAATTTTACTCAGCTCATAAAAACTCCAACTTTGGCAAATGTGGACCTTCAAAATCTGCTCTAGCTTTGACTACCTAATTACAGGCTAACTATAGTATCAGCACTTATAAGTAGTTGATTGTTGTTGTGTCAACACTTGATTATTTAGTGACTTGCTATGTCTAAACTACTGTAAAAAACAGTTACTCCTATGTCTGAGGTGCATGAGCTATTGAACCTCAAATGTCGTGTCTCAACTACTGTAAAAAAAAACAGCTACGTCAGAGGTGATTTTGCTTTCCAAGCACAAGAGCCGCTGGATCTAATTTGAATGGCTGGATGGTGGAGGTAAGACTTGTTCAAGGTAAGTTACTGAGTTTTCGTCCAGTCTGTGCTTCCCAAGGTTTCCGATATACACGACCAAACTAATAGCCCAGTTTAGAAAGAAATAAAGAATATTTGGGTGCCTCTAATTTTTATCTTTTTCTTTTTTTACATCTTAGGCATCTTTCAAGCACTACTAGGTGCAAATGACATACTTCTAGTGGAAATTTGGTATTTTCTTCCTCCCCAAGCACACTTTTGTACATGCTCAAAGCCTCAAAGTACAAAAAAAGCATGCAGCCTAGACCAAAAAAGACAAAAACGATTTACACTCATGTTGTATTGTTTGTGTTAAGCAACTCTAATAGGCCCACTCTAGCAGGGACCTTAGGAGACCCTTAAAAACAAAAGACCCTCAAATTTCTATCTCAAACCTTCATTCCACGGTTTACACCATACCCCTACTTTTTAACTTCTGTCAATCCTCTTCTCAAGCACCGAACATTCTTTCCTTTTTGTTGTTCAAGCTCCCCTCCTTGCCGCTAGATCCACTGTTTGGGAGTTGCGCCCCATAAGTTGGGCGTGCCCTGAGTAGCCACACCCCTAGGCATGTGGGCGCAACGTGTGTGGGTGTAGGGTTGGCGATCCTCGATGGCTATGGAGGAAGAGAAGAGGGATGGAAGCCCAAATGGTGGAAGAGAGGGAGGTGGTGGACCAAACGACCAGTGTTGAAGGATGCAGATGCAAGATGGGAGAGAGAGAGATGAAAAAAATAATATGGCTGACAAATGGATACCACGGAAGTAGAGGGTCCTAATTTAAATGTTGCTGCTGAGTTGAGCTAGAAAGGACGACGCCAAATAGTAGAGTAAGCTTGTAAACAAAAAAGGACGTGGTTCGTGTGTGCGGTCGTCTTCAACATCTCGCGCCCCCTCCACCTTCTTCCTCGTCGCCAGTGGCTATGCTGGTACCTCGCCCTTGCCCCCGCCGCCGCCTCCTGCCCTCGCCAGAGCTCCCCCGCCCCGCCCTGGCCCGACCGCCTCCACCACCGCCAGGGCCCCTAACCGCCCTCCAGCCATCCCCACCGTCTGGCCGACCTTTCTCTCCCCAAACCTTCCCTTCTAAGCCTGCTGGAGTTAGGAAAGATGAGAGAGAGAGAGCTCACCGGAACCCTAAGTCAGAGATCTAGGAGGAGGAGGCTGCGGAGGAGGAAGCCTACCTCGACCGGATCCGCCATGGTCGCCGCCGGATCCGCCCCAAGCCGCCGTTCATGGTGCGGTGTGGCGTAGGGGGATCTTGCCGAGGAGCAGTTCGCCGCCGGAACCACCTGTCGCTGCCGGAGGGGAGAAAGGGAGGAGCGGTGGCATGTGGGGAGGGAGATGAACGCATGCGTATGGGGAGGAGAGTGTGTGGTGGACAGTGTGCGTGGGTTGGGATAAAAAAGTGGCCGACCATCTTAAAGTCATTACCAAAAAGATAGAGGCCCTAATTTGGAGGTAATTGCTTGAAAGATTCTTCTCTCCCGCTAAGCACAAGCGCGTGCCTCCTCTTTATTATTGTGAGCAGGGGAGGCCTTCTCATTCTATCTACTCACCATTTTGGTTGGAAAACAAATAAATTATTAGTACAATCAAGGCATCCACGATGAAAACCTCATCTTATAAGGGAAATCGAAACATCGTCCGGTTGTTCTTTCTTTCTTTGCCTTCGTTTTCCTCCCCTGTTATTTTTTCTTTCTTTCTTTGCCTTCTTTTTCCCCGGTCTTTGAACCCATCTAAGAGTGAAGAAAACAAATTTTATGTGTTTCCAAGGCCTCCAACACATGTTTTTTTTCCTAACTATAATTGCAATTAATTCTTGTTGGAGTTACAATATGTATGTATATAATAGAGTTATTACAACAATCTTTTATGTGATTTTCAACTATTCTTGTTACAATTATCAAGAAAATTGGATGTTGGAGTCGCGAGCCCTGCACCTAAATTTCACTCAACTAGAAAGGAAAGCAAACTTCAAACTTGAGCCATCAACAACAAATCCAATGAATAATTGATTCAGGAGTCAACATCGTTGTGACACTGACACCAAAAGAGAGCAACGGAGATACGATAATGATGTGAACGGGGCGTCCTGGTGGCCGGACGCACCAATTCACCTCCGCTCCCCTGCACTCCTCTCCCCCCGCTCCGCACGCTCCCCCGCACTCGCTCTCCTCCCACTCCGCCCGCCCGCTCTTCGGGTCGTCCCGCGACGGGGACGCCGCGTCCGCCCGCCCGTGCTCCCTCCCTCCCTTCCCCCACCGGGGATGAGAACGACTGCGGCGGCTCCGACGAGGTAGGTCGGTCCAGATCTGAGCCCTCCTCCTCCTCCTCTGGATCTGAGGGACGCGGCGGTGCTTAGGGTTCCGGCGAGCTTTGGGGTCCTATTCCTTCCTCCCTCCGGCGAACTCGAAGGTGATGGGTCAGGGGGTTGTTTTGTACGCTTTTTTTGCCGTTTCTCCCATGTTACAATGGGTTTTTTATGTTGCAATGGATGATTTTCGAAGGTTGCAATGTGATTTTTTTGGGTCGTTGCAACATATTTTTTTGCGATATTGCAGTACTACTATTTGAGATGTTACAGCACATATTTTTCGATGTTACAGTACATATTTTTTACGTTGCAGTATATGTTTTTTCGATGTTGCACTATATATTTTTGCGATGTTGCAGTACATAATTTTTGATGTTGCAATACATATTTTTTCGATGTTGCGGTACATGTTTTTCTATGTTGCACTACATATTTTTGCGATGTTACAGTATATTTCGATGTTGCACTATGTAGTTTTTCCATATGTTTTGCGATGTTGCACTTGAAGTGTTTCGTGCTATTTTGGGACAGGGGCGTTGTGGGGGAACGGGGTGCGTTGGGGAGGGAAGCGGCGTTTGGATTCTGTTCTATTCCATTCCATTTTGCGGGGGACGAACGGTGTGAGATCTGATGTGCGGGAAGGACGGGCGGTTTGGGAAGCAGAGTGATGTCCGGACACAACGGCTCTATTCGCTTATTGGTTTTAGTCAGGACTTACCAACCATAATATAATATTTTTCTCTCACAACAAAACAACACCAGCCAAACTTATCAGGCCAGAAACCAATCGAACGAACGAATAGGCTGAACGCTCGCGCCGGACGTCCGGGGGCTAGGATGCGCAATGGAGATACTAGATGGGGTCAGTCTCAGTCCAGTCTCTAGCGGTGAGTCTGTGTATTTACTGTGTTTTGATTTATTAAAAAAACAAAACAAATCAGCAGTGTGAAAGTGTGTACTTTGTGTAGATAAGAAAACAACGCTCGCCAGTCGCAAGCAATAAACAGAGCAAAGATTTGATAGCCAGGCGACGTCGTGGTCGCGTGCTCTCGTCAAGCAGATCTTCGTCTTCCACCTCTTTCTGCGGTCTGCGGGCGGCATGGACGGCCCGAGAGGTCTCGCGCCGGGGCGCGGGCGCGGGCGTGGGCAAGGGCGGACGGTGCCGCCCGAATGGACCGGCGATTCCGGGTCCGGGCAGGGCGCCGGCCCCGACGGCTCGTGGAGTTACAGCTGGGGGTGGACATCGGGGCCCGGCGGTGGCTGGGGCTACGGCCACGGCTCGGCGCAGGGCCCCCGCGGCGCTGCGGACGGCGCCGCGTATGGGTTTGCCTACGGCAGCGGTGGTGGAGGAAGCGGGCGTGGGGGGTTCGGGTTCAGCTTCGGCGGTCACGCCGGAGGTTTCGGATGGGGAGCTGGCGGCGGGTCGTTTGGGGTTGGAGGAGGCCACGGCAGCCGCAGCTGGAGCGCGCGCGGTGGGCTCGGCGGCGGCGGGAGGCAGCGGCCACCGCGAGGAGGCCGCGGTCGTGGCAGACACTGAAGAAGGCCGATTAGCATCTGGGGCAGTGTACTACTGCTAACCTGTATTACTCTAAACTCTATACTGTACTAACAATTAACACTCTCCTAGTACTTATTAGTAGTACTTTTTTTTTGCGAGTATGGAATCGACATGACGTAGAATCGTGTTACTCCAACCGCTCTATGAGCGAGAATCCAACGATGCTAGAACTCTATTTTATCTAGAGTTACATGGATGATGGGTGTTGCTTTTGCTGCTGAATGTGACTGAAGCTGAGTTCATCACAATTCACACCTGCACATGTGAGCGTAAGCCAAACGTGCATAAAACAAGCTTCCAGTTCCAGGACAAGAATAGCATCCGAATCCTGAACAAAGTCAAGGATAGTAGTAGTCATTTTTAAAACCAGTTCCAGGACGGTCTCAGATTGAGGGCATTCTAGGTGTCCAGAACTGAGCAGTTTTGGATCTGTTCGATTGAATTTATCAGCCGACTTATCAAGCCTGTTCGCTTAAACTTATTAGCTAGAATCTACAGATATTTTTCTCTCACAATAAAACAACTTCAGTCGGCTTTAATACCAGCCGAAGCCGAACGGGCCGACGTCATAACTGGAAACTCACAAGTTGCTGGTGCTGAGAACTGAACAGAGTTGCCATGTTTCTAAAGGTATCACCGTGACCTCAAAGTCCATTCTTGAGCCCATATTAAAGAATGATGCTCTAAGAATTTCCATATATGGAAAATGCTCTAGGAACCTGTAGCACCTAGCGCGTAAGCCAATAATGTTGCAAAATGCTCAAGGAACATAAAATGTTTGCAACTTGCACGAGCCAGAAAAACTCAAGAAAAGAAACCTGGAACCATACTATTTATACCGATGATGTTAAGCAAAATGAAATATCAGGAACAGTTTGAAAGACAGTAAACAAGTGCAAATGAAATTAGAATTTTCAAATAAAAGTAATGAAACATGTAATATCTCATTCCATATTGTAAAGCATGATTCACGATAAAAATAAATTGTCATAGCATGACCACATGTTATCCTCTTAACTATAAATTCATGGTAGAGTGGTAGTTAATA
Source organism: Miscanthus lutarioriparius (assembly GCA_904845875.1). Classification (NCBI taxonomy): domain Eukaryota; kingdom Viridiplantae; phylum Streptophyta; class Magnoliopsida; order Poales; family Poaceae; genus Miscanthus; species Miscanthus lutarioriparius. Next base: position 22,806,152 of record CAJGYO010000012.1, on the reverse strand, counting down.
ATAGACCAACCAATAAGGGATGGAAATTGTCGAAATAGAAAATTCATGTAAACTTATTGGCATGTAATGCACACATTATTCTTCACATTGAAAGATAGACATACAGGGCGTGTTCGCTGGTCTGGGACCAGCCGGCTGATCCTCCTCAGCGAACACGTTCATCAACTAGCCGCTACAGTGTTTCTCTCTCACAAAACCAGCCAGTTTCAACCAAGTTTCAGACCAGCGAACGGGGCCACAAAATAACGAATAGGATGGGAAACAAGGAAAAAACTTGACCCCACTGGCAACTAAATTTTTAGTCATAACATAAACCAGAAGCAGGCACAATGAAACAAGCTCAAGTTCAGTTATGCCTAAAAAAACTGCAGATTATAAACTTAATACAGCTACTTTCAAAAAAAAATTAATACAGCCAGCCATCACACTCAACCGAGCCACAAAGGCATTTCTTCTTCTTGATGTTCCCATTGGCATCATGAACCTGATCTATTTTGTAATTGTAGTGGTATAATAGTTCTTGATTGGGTCGAATATCGTCGCAAGCAAAGAACATGATATGAGGGACACTGATATCTTCATGATCATAAAGGACGTTTTGTGCATATATGTTTGGGGTGCAACTATGATTGATAAATTTTGCAAAGTTCCCCATCTCTGAAGCATCAACAGCAAATCCAGTTTCATCGTCTTTGCCCGGACCCTTCTGAAGTGACGGTATAGATCTTGATAGGCCCTCCCAAAGTGACTCATCATAATAATTGTGCCCAATAGCAAATAAATACTCATCATTTGTCCTTTTTTGTGCTTCTTCATCCTCCAACACTTCTCCTATATATTCACACACAAAGCTTCCAGATGGTATGAAGTCAAGAGTTCTCACACCCCAACCCATTGATTTTGTTTTGAAGATTTGCAGCTGAAACTTGAGCCCATGTTGGCCAACTCTGTTGTGACATGTAGGAGGGCACTTGCAAGAAGGCCCACACTCATAAACGAGAGGCTTTGCTTCTACAATGCGGCCTTTATCATTGAAAGGGATTTCTCCACCATTTTTCACTGCACATGCACACTTTTTTGAGTCTGAGCACCCACCTACACAACCACAACCTGCTGGAGGAGTTGGACGATAGTTACGGGGATATTGAAGGTGTGAAGTGTAGCGATAGGGCATTGGGCACTCATCAGATATTTTGTTAACAACAGGTACAGGAACTCTCTCCAATCCACGTGATAGATCTTTGATGATAACATTGTCGTTTGATCCAGAGTTCCCTGTTTGCAGAATTTCTTGGATGTCAATGTGTTTTTGCCCTTTCATTCTTCTCAGTCGGAACATATACACATAACGGTCTCCATGCTCTTTCTCCCTCCAGTACTTCTCAAGAAGGTATAAACCGCCATATATATAAGTAGGAAATTTCTTCTTTCCATTTTGAGTGGTGAACCCATGGATAACACGGACTGGTGTATTAGTGTCCATGCTCTTTTTAAGAGCCAAGTTGGTACCCTCTATCCTCTGATTGACTGTAACTGCCACTGGTCCAGTATATACCAAGACATCCAGATTATACTTGATGTCAGAAGATTGTGCACTTGACACAATACTAACAGCCACAGTAGTACCATCATCCTTCTTGGTACAATCAATACCTACCCTGTGTGGGCGATGGAGACCAACAACACAAAGCTCAACCCTCAGATGAAAGATATCACCAGGATAGATTCCAGGCACACTGCCAATATATTTCTCATCATCAAACTCTGTGGAGAACCGCTCCCTGAAAATTTTGTAAGCCCGTAGATCTGCCCGGATGTTAAGCACTTCTTCCCTCGAATTATCTTCTTCTTCATCTAAAAGCTCGCGATAAATTAACCGGAGATCCTGTAGAGACCGCATGATGCGCTCTCTAACGATTGGATCGCCATTATTTGGCATCACTTCATCCTGATAATCGTTATCAGTTTTCCTCTTCTTACATTCAGTACCAGTCCCATTTTCACCTTTCATTGAGAAGTTATACATAGCAGAAACTCTAACACCAGAATGAGCACTTGCATAACACCGCACAGAGCTTCTAGTTGCTGGAGTGCACTGTGTTGAACTGCCATCAAACCTGTATGCTGGACGATCAGGAGATCCATTATTGGAGCCAAAAACATCAGAGAATGATCGCTTGTACCCAGCCTGGAATCTCCATGGTACAACTGCCTTCTGTCCCTTGCGGACGTACGTTCCATTACCATTGCTGCCAGGAGTCGCCGAGCTGCAACCTTTGGCTGTTGCGTCATTCTCCTTGGCTACCCCATCTCCCATGCTACACCCCTCTGCGGCATGATAAGAGGAATCTCCGAAGCCAACATTTCCATCAGGGTCCTCTGACCTGAGTCCTGAAGCAGAACCATTGCTCTTTGACCCGGTCTGATCCACAAACGGCTTCTTCAAACCCTTGGCAGAGCACTTCTCTACTCCTACATTGATCTCAATCACCTCAGGGTCACAAGCTGCTCCATTGCCAGCACCCCTAAAATCTGGGGTGCGAGCATCCTTCGAACTACCATCACAGTTAGAGCTCCCCAGATTGCAGTCCTCTCCAGCGACAGCCTCGACGCCATCATTGGCACCCCTGCTATTTCCAGTACCTTCCAATGGGGAGCTCTTCAACCAGCCACCCCTTACAGACTTGCCCAGATTACATGCATTTCCGGGTCCAGGGCGACCACCATTGTCCACATCAGGGCTCTTCAAACTCTGACCGCGAGTGCATCTCTCAGATTGCTCCTCTCCTCCAACAACTCCCCCGCTCTTGCCGCTGCTCGGCGCCCCACCCGATCCGAAATTTTTCGCGTCGCAGAAACCGTTGGTTTCACCGCCAGCGCTCGGCGCCCCATCCGATCCGCGATTTTTAGCATCAGGGACGCCGGCGGTATTACCGCCACCGCCGTTGGGCGCTGCGTCATTGGCGGAGGCGGCGTGCTTGAGCGGCTGCCTGACGAAGCCGGGCTGGAAACGCCAGGGCACGAGTACCTTGTGCCTCCGCACGCCGTCCGCCCTCGGTGCCGGTTTCGCCGCCGCCGCCCCCATCTCCATCCAACGCCGCCGCTGTCCCGCTCGGACTCACCAGCAGACCCCCTCCGAGATCCCCTGCCCCCTGGACGCGAATTATAAAAAAAACAAAGGAACACGCGATGCCTCAGTTTTCAGGTGCTCAAATCGAAAATTGGGGGCCGACCAAGCGGGCGAGCCGGTAGACCGGAGTTCTCTCCGATGCGTACCTGGAGATGGAAGCGGCCCGCGGCGCGGCGGAACGGTTCCGGGATGGGGGCGGGGAGTAGAGAGCGACGGCGCAGTGGACGATTTCCTTCCTGAAATGGCGGAACTGGCAGAGAGGGTTGGGTGCCTGGGACAGCGCCTTCCCCCACTCGAGCGATGCAAGGCTCGCTCTGCCTCGAGACGAGCGGTGCCACGGGTTGGCCCAGCCCGGGCGGCAGCTGTGGAAGAGGGGCTGCCTTCCTGTTCCTGAGGCCCCTGTAGTCTGTAGACCTGTCCTGATCGGGAGCGGTCTGTGCGGTTTATATACAGGAACCCACCTTCATAAATCGTCGGATTCTCATTTTTAACGCGAGTAAAACCTCTGGACTTGGCTGCTTGGCTGATTCATAAATAGAGTCGGACATTCGGACTACGTAAATTAATTTTAAATTATTTTTGACCTGTAGTGATAGGAAGCTGTTTGTGGTCCGGTTTATGGGTCTGTTTGCCATGGCTCCACTCCTAAACTCCAGCAACTCCATAAAAAAATCCATCCAAACACCCCAACTCCAAAACTCTATGAAGCTGCCGACTCCATGGAGCTGTAGTACAAATAGAGGTGGAGTTTTAAAGCACCTCTTTTGCAGCTCCAAAACCACTCAATATGAACCTCCTCGTGGAGTTGGTGGGAAATTACCCACCACTGCCACTGATTACACAGAAAAATGGTTCGATTCTATTTCTCCCGAGCCCCCGCGCAGTGATTCCCTCCCTCCCGTGCCGTCGTCTTCCTCCCCCGCCGCCATGGGTGGCCGCCGAGCTCCTCTGCGACCGAGCCCTCCCCTCGCCTCGCCTTACAAAAGCACGCCTGAGCTCCGCGCGGCCATTTCCCTCTCGTTGAGCGCGGGCGTTTCCCTCCCGTCGAGCGCGGCCATTTCCCTCCCATCGAGCGCGGCCGTCCGCCTCCCCTCCGGCGACCACGGCTGCCCGCCCGTCTCCCTCCAGCGAGCGCAGCATGGGAGTGGCTCCTCCGAGCTCACCGGCTGGCGTCAGGCCCGATGCCCGGCGACGCAGATCCCGCGCGGACACGATGCAGACGCGGCGGCTCCCCCTTCCCGATGGCCGGTGGCGCAGGGGCCGCGCGGACGCAGCGGCTCTCCCCTTCCCGATGGTCGGCGGCGCGAGAACGTGACGCGGATGCGACGGCTCCTCCCTTCCAGATGGCCAGCGCCACACGATGTAGTCACTAACAGTGGGACCCACATAAGCAGGGCAAGAATGGCAATCTACCCTCAAACTCCTCTTTTTTGGAGCTAGGGACACCCTCCCAGCCAAACACCTCCATCAGACAGTTCCAACTCCACCCAGAGCTGGCTCCACCTGGAGTTCTGGAGTGGAGCAGCTCCACCCAGAGTTGGAGCCATGCCAAACGGGGCCTATGTATAGGAATCCACCTCAATAAATCGGATCCTCATTTTATTTAGGTCCCTGTTTGTTTCCGGGAGTGGCCAAGGCGCGGCGGGATTTCTCACCGCCCTAGAAAAATGATTGATGCTGATGTTAATTTGTTGTGAGAGAAAAACATTGTTATTTCGTTGAAACGGTATGGTGATAAGTTCAAGCAGACAGGGCCCAGATTCCCGTGTTTCGCGTGGCGCACGGCCGGCCAATGTGTGTCGAACGTGGAGCGTTTGGCAGGATGTTTGCGTGTTTGTCGCTCAAACGCGCCGTGGATGTGGAAACAAACACGGCCTTATACAGGTAACCTCTGGATTGGCATTTGACTGCCTCAAGATTCACATACGGAGTCGAACTACATTAAATTATTTTTGTCTTTAAACCGTGTCACATCACTTCTCTTTATATGAACATAGCAGCCACGTTGTTCCATTTTTATTAGATTGGATATAAATTTTCATAGATTAAATGACTCGTACTGCCAAATTTAACCCTTGGTTATGCCTCCATCTAGAATACCGTTGGCTCGATCGAAGTCGCTCACTCCATTGTTGATAACATCATCATCACAAACAAAATCATCATTAGGCATCTTATCGAACTATCTTAAGTCATTCCATAGTTGTTTTCTTCATATTATATCTGTTTTCCTCAACTTTACTAAGTTGAGTAAGTCATGACCTACACCTCACAAATGCGCTTGAGTGTGTATGGCTGCTTTTCTTTTTAGGATTTAAATGCCTAGGTGAGGCAAGCTCCTAAACATCTCTTCTTATTTACAATTACAGAAATTGATATGTGCTAGCTATTGCATGTTTATATGGGTATTTCCACTTGAACGCACTTAGAACCTAGTTGAGCTTGTACCTTGTTTATTCATCATCACTACCTTTGTTATGTTGATTGTTTACCTTTTGTACACAATCAATGCTTGCTTGTTTAGATACGGCAAAAGTCAAACTCATGATGGATTTCTCAAGGTTCACACAACATAGGAGTTGCTTAGCTAGTAATGAACTTTGGAGGGAGCAATGGTCTAAATCTTGATTCATGTAATGAATTTGAGTTAAGGGCCGGTGAGGGTTAGGACATTAGGGTCATGGCAAGACTGGGGTTCTTCAATGACTTAACTTGTTTGGACGGTAACGGACCATGACATCCATTATAGCGAGTCTCGAGCACACCCTTATACAAATAACTTGTCATGTATGGCTATGGTAAGCCTAGTATTGTGTCGTGACTGGGTGACCTCATGGATTCGGTGTGACTTGGGACACGCGGTAGCTAAAAATCTACTACCCCTAGACCATCCCATATTGTTCGTGGGTAATTTGGAAGGACATGAGAACGATTAATGTGTGTATTACTCCTTATATATTGATGGGTCGTATGGGTTATAACCTCATCATTTGGTGAGTAAAGCATGTACCCCTCTGCAAAGTTTTAACTATACTTATCATTCAAGTGTCGCACTCTCGTTAATGAGCATGTTCATGACTTCTAGCTTTAGATTAGTCAATGTGATAAAAAAACGTGAGGAAGATCAAGCTCCAACCTTTGCTTTTGTTCATCCTTATCAAGGCTTGTTATGCTAGAGAGCTAGTTGATAGAAAAGTTTACTTAGTGCACAAATGCCTTTGAGTACCCTGAAATGCCGCGACGAAGTGGCCAATCTCAAGATTGACGAAGTCACCATATATTTCTTGCTGTCGACGGGCACGTCTTCTTCCAGTGAAAGAACAACATCGATAAATCCTAGAAAATATGAGCACCCACATCAAGTCGAAGACTTAAATCTGAGTTTAGCAAGTTTAACACAAGGAACTCAATCAGCTAAACTATGTTCAATTTGCGCTAGTGGCAGACTTATGTCACCATGTTAATCATCTCTTAAAAGGACATGAAAGAAAAGAAGAGTAACAGGGTAAATATTGGTATTAGTTTTGTTTTGCCTCACGGTAGCGCATAATTGATGTTCTCACATGGATCTCTGAGTGCTCCTCTTACCTTGTACTCTCTTTGCTCTAAAATATACTTTTCCAATTAGAGTTTTGTAGATTTAAATTTATTTATAAAAATACATAATATCAAATTGGTTTTATTAAAATTACTAGGGGTTCTTTTTGAGGGAGCATGTAATTGCTGTTAGGAATTTAGGTATTTTCATATTAAATTTAATCTAGAAAATCCATAGCAAATTGGTGACAACATGTATGTGTACGTGTGTGATATTACTACTTGAACTAGTGGCAGATATGAACATGAACGACATACAGATCATAGCGGAAAAGATATTGAATTTAACAAATTCAAGAATAGAATTATACCCAGCGGAGGGACCCATGCTCAAGGCACTGGCGGCTCCACGCGCACTAGTTGACATAGTGCGTTGCTCGATGTCACGGACCATAATTGATGTAGGATGATGTTCGCAGTGCAGTCCCTCGAACATCCTCTAGGAAGTAGACGATCCGAGAAAGAAGAAGAAGACGTTGGCAATCACCAAGAAGAAGCAAGCAGTCACAAAGACGTTCCCCAAAAACTTGATCGCCTCACACCCGAACAGGTGTCACAGATGTAGACAGCGGTTCCGGAGGCCTGCTCTCCCAACTCTCTGTGCGCGTAGAGGATCGGGACAGGAAAACTTAGAAGGCAACACAGTAGAGAGAAGTGAAAAACACTAATTGACTATCTTAGGATTTTCCAAATTAGGAACTTTCAATGATAGTTCTATTGTTGTTGTGTCTTTTTCTAGGAGAATTGATACATACATATAGGGAGGAGAGCTTCCTACCTCCACATCAACTAGCAATATGGTACTAATTAACGTTGCACCTTCCACCTCTACTTATGGGCTTAAACAATAAAGCCCATTAAGGAACATAAATATTGGACCTTTGAGATTTATTAGAATTTCTTCATATGGATTTAGGGAATTTTATCCATATAAATTCTAACAATCCCCTCTAGATCTCAAAAGCCCAGTATAGATATTTTACTTCTCCCACTACTGTTTATATACCAGTGTTTTTCAACAAAGACTGTTAAGTTGAACATCCACCTAGAGCTTCAAGCTACACCCATCCATAACTTGAACAATGGACTACGCCTTGAATTGCAAGTTTTGTGTGAATGAGTTTCACCTAAACTCTTTACTGATACTAGGTTGCTAAAAGCATCCCCTCTGGTTGGAGCATATAAATCATACTCCTAGGCCTTTCATGAGTATCTAGAGATCACCCAAATCTCATATACTGTGACTAGTAGTCGAACTCATATAGGTGTATTCCTCAAAAGATGTTCTATAGGACAACATCTTTGCTTCAGCAAGCCACTTGGAACATATTAAGGTAAAAACCAACCGGCCTTACAGCAAAGGAAAGACGTGCATCTGACATGGGCCAAATTAAGGGTCTTTCCTCACAGTCTACAACTGCCTTGTTTCACCATCCTATTTCACAGGATCTCCAATCACATAGAACAGGTTACCACCATGATAGACTTCATATGGGTCTCAAGCCCATCTCACTCGATGCACTATCTATCACATTACGTGACACTCCCTTAGTGAATTGATCTACCAAATTTTTAGACGTATGGACATAATCCAACGCTATTACTCCAGAGTTTCTCAATTTTCTGACAGATTTTAATCATCTCTTTACATGTCTTGTAGACTTCATGTTATCCTTAGAAATTATTCACCTTGATTATCACAGTCTAATTATCATAGTTCATAGAAATAGCGGTATAGGTTTTATACTACCGATAAATCCATAAGAAGTTCACGAAGCCACTCGGCCTCAGTAGTGGCGGTATCTAATGCTGTGAGTTCTGCTTCCATGGTTGACCTCGTTAAGATGGTCTACTTGCAAGACTTCCATGAAACATCGCCACCTCCAAGTAAGAACACAGATCCACTTGTGGCGTGAACCTCATTAGCATCAGATATCCAGTTTGCATCACAATAACCCTCTAGTACCTTTGGGTACCTAGTATAGTGAATGCCATAGCTCACAGTACATTTGAGATAGCTCATTACTCTCTTAAGAGCACGCTAGTGATTATCTCTCGGATTTGACACAAATTGACTTAGTTTGCTCACAGCAAATAAGATATCAGGCCTCGTAGCACTAGCTAGATATATAAGTGAACCAATGATTTAGTAGTATCTCAATTGAACCTTAGCTATTCTCTGATTTTTCCTCAATAACACACTAGGGTCATAAGGCATAGGAGCAGGCTGATAGTCACTAAATCCAAAGCGACTTAAAACATTTTCCACATAGTGGGATTGTAGAAGTGTAATCCTACCATTGCCTTCTCTTAACAGCTTGATATTAAGAATAACATCAACCTCTCCCAAATCTTTCATCTCAAAATTTTATTAGACAAATTTTTTTTAACCCCCTTGATCACATCAAGGTTGGTTCCAAAGATCAGTATGTTGTCAACGTACAAACACAAGATCACACCTTCGCCCCTACCATACTGATAGTACACACATTTGTCAGCTTCATTCACAACAAAGCCGACAAATGTCAAAAATCTATCGAACTTCTCATGCCATTGCTTAGGAGCTTGTTTCAGACCATATAAGGACTTCAATAATCTACACACCTTGCATTCTTGACCGTTTGCTACAATCCCATTTGGTTGATCCATATAGATCTCCTCCTCTAACTCTCCTTTAGAAAAGTTGTCTTAATGTCCATCTGATGAACAAGAAGACCATGTGAGGCAGTCAGGGCAAGTAACACTCCAATTGTAGTCAATCGAGCAACAGGTGAATAAGTATCGAAGAAATCTTTACCTTCTTTTTTGGGTATAACCCTTGGCCACAAGCCTTGCCTTGTACCTCTCAATAGTACCATCAGGCCTAAGCTTTTTCTTGAATACCCATTTGCATCCTATAGGTTTACACCCATAAGGATGTTCAACAACTTCCCAAGTTCCATTAGACATAATTCAATCCATCTCACTCTGTACTGCTTTCTTCCAAAGGTCAGCATCACGAGAGGAATATGCCTCTTCAATGGTTTTTGGTGTGTCATCCACAAGGTACACAATATAGTCATCACCAAAAGACTTTGTAGTCTTTTGTCTCTTACTCTTTCGAGTAACTACAATGTCATCCACCTTAGGATTTTGCACATGGGGTTCCTCAATATGTTCTATCGGATAAATTGCTCATGGGGTATTATAGGTTCATGACTAGATGTACTAGGTGCATTTTTTATAGAAAATTTACTTTTAAAAAATGTAGCATCTCTAGACTCTATTATAGTACCAACATGCATATCGAGTACTCTAGAATTTATTATTAAGAACCTATATCCAACGCAGTCAACAGTTTTAGGCCCAAGTTTATGCTTCTTGTTAATTGGCACATTCACCTTAGCCAAACAACCCCAAGTGCGTAAATAAGATAGATTTAATCTTTTCTTCTCTCATTCCTCAAATGGTGTGATTTCTTTATTCTTTGTAGAACTCTATTCAGAACATGACATGCTGTCAAAATAGCCTCACCCCACCATTCCTTAGATAGTTCCGCTGTCTCTAACATGGCATTAACCAACTCAGTTAGAGTGTGGTTCTTTCTTTCGACAATCACATTGGATTGTGGTGAGTATGGCGGTGTCCTCTCATGAATAATTCCATATTCTACGCAGAATTTAGAAAACTCACTTGAAAAGTATTCTCCACTATGATCAGACCTTAACCATTTAATTTTCCTCTCAAGTTGATTTTGTACTTCAGCTTTATAGGTCTTAAAATAATGCAACGCTTCATCTTTTGATTTTAGCAAGTACACATAGCAAAATCTAGTGCAATCATCTATAAATATCATGAAGTATCTTTTACCACCTTTAGTCAATTCGCCATTCATCTCGCACAGATCCAAATGAACTAGTTCTAATGGCGCCAAGTTCCTCGCCTCCGCAGCCCTGTGATGCTTGCGAGATTGCTTAGATTGCACACATACATGGCACTTAGAACCTTTGACTAAATTAAATTTTGGGATTAAATTCAGATTTGCTAGCCATGATAGACAACCAAAATTAACATGACAAAGCTGTGAATACAAAATATTTGACTCATCAAGGATAATAGCGTTGTTCACAACCTTATTACACACATCATCATACAAAGATAAGCAAAATAAGCCTCCGCAATCATAACTTTTACCAACAAATGCCCCATACTTTGATAGTACACATTTATTTGATTCGAAGACAACTTTATAACCATCTCAACATAATTGAGAGCTGCTAACTAGATTATTTTTGATGGAGGGGATATGCTGCACGTTCTTCAACAGCATCGCCTTTCCTGAAGTAAACTTTAGAATGAATGTACCAACACCAAGAACACACGCATGTGATCCGTTCCCCATTACCAAGGCTCCAATCCTGCCGACCTGATAAGAAAAAAACAAAAAAGCATCAACACACACATTTATGTTAGCCCCAATATCCATCCACCACTCAGGTGAATGACAGACTAAAACAACAATAGATATATGTTGACGGTCACTAACATCAATTATAAACCATCAATATAACCTGCATATACACTTAATTCCAACACCAAATATAGGTATATGGGTTTAAACTAATAAATTCCATGAGTTTTGGTGAATCTGTGTTTTCTGCAGGGTTTATCCAGGAAACCGTCAAGGTGGACCTATATGTTAGAATTAATCGCGCTTATCCACGACATATACAACACTAGAAGGATCTAGAAGTCACTAGAGGACACCACACTGCGGCGGAGGGCAAGAGGCCACTAGGTGGGACCGGCTGGTCCCACCGGTAGGCTGGCCAGTCTATGGGCCCCACCTGTCAGTCTCCCCTTTGAATGTCGGTTCTCCACCGCCTCTTAGATTGCATCCACGCCGTTTATTCAAGTCGGTTTGATCTGAGGGTCCAGAATTAACGCTACCTCCTATATATACAGCCCTATACCCCCCCTTCGGAGATCCATCCTGAAACCCTAATTTATATCCTCATCAGGATCAGAGCCAGCAATCAAGAGAAGATTAGTCCTCTATAGGATCTAGTCTTATAAATAATAGAGAGATAGAGTGTGAGAGAAGAGTTTGGAGGAAGTGCCGGCCTGTTGGTGCTCTCTCTATGGCTTGTACCTTAGCGGAATCAAGTTCTACTTGAGCTTGCTTCTGAGACTTCTCTGGTAATCAACTTCTGATTCAAGTAAGCATCTTGTTTATATTATTCATCAGGATCATGACTCTTCTGAGTGCTTTATTCTCTTTCTAGGAGGAGTAAAGTATTAATCATAAGTGTAAGCGTGGTGCTTAGACTTGGGTTAATCGTGGATGCACCCTGCATTCTGGATCGGTGGTAGATCGCAAAGTAGCATTAGAACGCAAGTGTGACACATTCGTTGAGTCCTCTGTAGTCCACATCCCGTTTGTAGGCCAAGTAGGACCTGGTTACGAAGGAAAGCATCCTCTGCTGGTGTCTTTCCCTAGTAATGTCCCTAGTTGAATAGTAGAAGACATAGCTTACCGAAGACAGAACTAGAGAACCTTAGTTATCCTCTCTATGCACATGTTTATCCTAACATTGTTGCTACCCTTAGTTAAGTTAGACCGTAGTTAGTCTCACACGTTTCCCTGTTGTCGACAAAAGATGCTCGACAGTCCACCGAGGGGTATCCCATGATGGTAGATTTATCGTAGAGGTGCGCGAGATCAGGAGCGAGATGGTGACAAGACACAAGATTTAGACAGGTTTAGGCTGTCTGATCGACATAATACCCTACGTCTCGTGTCTTTGGTTGATTGTATTGAATATAAGATGATTTCCAGGGGGTCCCTGCCCACCTTATATAGTCTGAGGGACAGGGTTATAAGTCGGTTAGATCTAAATCTATTCAGCTATATGGTAAGTATTTACAAGGAATACGGTATCTATCATATCCGAACAGATCCATCTCTATCTTCAAGATTCTTCTGATTGCCTTGCGGTGCATGCCGACTAGAGCCGAGCACCGTAGCCCATGATCTTATGGGCTGGACCTCCCCTGGTGGTGTGGCCCATGTCCCTTGCCGTGGGTACCTAGGGTTATACCCTCCACAGCTAGTCCTCGAGCGCCTTGTATCCTTTGAGCAACGCTGTTTGACGTGAAGCTGATCAGTTTAACTGGTTATCCGAGCAGTGGAAGTCGAAGCTGACCAATTTAACTGGTGACCTAGGCGGTGAAAGTCAATGTTGACTAGTTTAACTGGTTAGGAGACCTCAGACTTAGCCAAGTAAGGCTTGCTAGAAGGATATAAGGGGCTCAAGATGAAATTTGAAAATTCTTTCACTTAGGAGAAGTGTAGCCACTTAAACTCTGTCAATAAGGAGGATAAATTAAGAAATAAGCACTACATTTACCGTCAGGTGAAGTGTAGCCACTTAGTCCCCGAGCCTGCTGGAAGATGAAGAATGAATCTTGTAGCAGGGTCAAAGAAAAGAAGCCTAAAAGCTTGCCGATGTCATCTGACATGCGCGTATCAAGACCCCAGACGTATTGCCCAAGATTAGCACCCTGATCCGAACAGCATGGAGCAGCTTGATAGCACACTAATGAGACGTAGCAAGATCCGACCACCAAGGGAGTCCCCAGCTTAGCTGGTTACGCTTGAACGAAGAATCAGAATGCCGAGGAGTCCCCAACTTAGCTGGCGAGCCCTAGCGTAGTTGACGATAAAGCGACGGACAATCCAACCAGTTGGTTGGTGAAGATTCATGCATCGAGCAGCCCAACCAACTGGTCGGCGATGAAGAATCGGAACGCCGAGGAGTCCCTAGCTTAGCTGGCGAGCCCCAGCGTAGCTGACGATGAAGCGACGGACAATCTGACCAGTTAGTTAGTGAAGAATCGTGCACCGAGCAGCCCAACCAACTGGTCGGCGGCGAAGAATCAAAACGCCGAGGAGTCCCCAGTTTAGCTGACGATGAAGCGATGGACAATCCGACCAGTTGATTGGCGAAGAATCGTGCACCGAGTAGCCCAACCAACTAGTCGGCGGTGAAGAATCAGAGCGCTGAGGAGTCCCCAGCTTAGCTGACGATGAAGCAACGGACAATCTGATCAGTTGGTTGGTGAAGAAACGGTTACGCCAAGCAGCCCAACCAACTGGTCGGCGATGAAGTGAGCGTTGAGTAGAAGTATCCGAACACCAAGGAGTCCCCAGCGTAGCTAGCGAGCCCCTAGCGTAGCTAATAATGAAGTACATGCGATGAGTAGTCCAACCAACTAGTCGGCGGCAAAGTGAACGCTGAGCAGGAGTGAGTTCCGAGCAGTCTGACCAGTTGGTTGGCGGTGAAGTCCGTCCAATAGGTGGTCCGACCACCCAGACGATGATCATCTTGTCCAGTCCCTGAGCTCGTTGACCGAGCCATGCCCCAGCGGAACAAATATGTAGAATAGGTAGTATATGATGTAAAAATAAAATATATGAACTTCGGAGAAGAATCAGCAACGGTGATGAAATAGCGTATGTAGCTAGGCGATCAGTTGGTGTGAACACTTAGTGTTCTTTTGGAGATATGTTTATATTTAATACAAACCGTCCGACCAGTTAGTTTGTAGCTGAGTCTCCAGCCCTAACTAGCCCGTTAACCATGACGGAGCGTGGATCCCATGTGCGTGTAGGAAGAACAAAGCGTTGCTAAGGAGTCGCTGCCGACCACCCATAACGCAGAGGGCAGACGCTCGCACGTGTAGGGAGAAGCCAGAGATAGGGCCGTCTTTGGGGACATCCGAGCATCAACATGACTGTTTAGGGATTTGCCTTAGACTTAGCTGTATGTCATCTTTAAGATGGTATACATTAAAGAAAATCGTTTGGAGAACAAATATGGAGAAAATAGCTCGGAGAAACATCATGGCGATATATGAGGATTGGAGAATATTTAGAAGAATATTAAAGCGTGACTTAGCTTTAGACACAACGTCTGGTTGGCGACGTATGGTGTTATCTGGTCGGTGTTGAAGAAATTGCCCAGCCCTCGAGCTTTTTGAACTATCGTCATGGCGGCGGTCGCGGTTGTCACGGTGCCGTTCTTCGTGGCGATCATCATTGCGATGTGGCAGGTGGTCGGATGAGTAGTTCGGGCGACTTCGTCTTTATGCTGATGGACGGAGTCATAGTCGAACAGGCATAGTCGCTTGATATGCAGTCGAACGAGGTGTTTTGGTCTCGTGTATTGCGCGGAGTCAGCCCTTGCATGCTCTGGTAGACGATGCGTACATGCATGCGCACATGCAAGTGCCTTAGCAATCTGTAGTTGGCTTGCATGTACATGTGCCCGCGGTGCTGATCTTAGCTCCGGCTCGATCAAGTGCAGCATCATAAATTTTCCTTCTCTGCCTTGATGCGATGGCACTAGGACCGATTCTCCTCAGCTCCGCAACAAGCAGCTTTCCATAGGCTTAAGTGTTGGCTCCCACTAGGTGTATCACCGAGATAGATATCGAGTTTCTGATCCAATCTGGACTTGCGGCGATGGGCCCAGGCTGTTGGAGAGTGTCGCCGGTGGGGCAACGAGTGTAGCGTTATACTGGTCGATGATGGAGATCCGTCAAGTCGACGATGGAGATCCGTTCCGCTTATCATCTTGCATGTAGTAGATCACGCATGATTTTTGCATGCTGACATCATCTTGCATGGTGCTGTAACAGATTAGTCACTAGGTCCATGCTGAGTACGAATCTAGGATCTGCGTCTGAAATCTTGACCGACTCTAGATAGCGCCCAAGAGGTCTTGCATGGCTTTGTATGATTTGCATCGCTTTGTTGGCTGTTGATAAGTTGCCTTACATGCCGGCGATCTGCACTAATAATATGCAAATCCATCCAAGCCTCGTAGTGTGTGAAATTTTTGCATTTTGGTCCCTTTTGAAAACATTTTTTACAAAAAGACCTATGCCAAAACGTTTGCTGAAAATAGACCATTTTTTAGGCGTCTTAGAACATGACGCCAAGGTATGAGGGTCGGCGTCGATTGACATGACGCCGAGGTCTTGCCACGTCATGGACGACCCCGGTCGACGGCGACACGGTGGCGCATGGGGTCCGACATGTCGGCGTTGTGTCAGCCAACGCCACAGGCCCAACCTCGGCGCGGTGGGACTACACGCCGAGCTATTGGCACCATCCAGCACGCGGCCCAGGCAGCCCAACAACGCTTCGTGGCCCAATAGCTCGGCGCGGGGTCACTTAACGCCGAGCCACCAGACTCGGCGTGGCCCGACTCACCGCCGAGGTCTGGACTCTTGAAGCCGCACCGCGGCCCCCTTCTTCTTCCTCCCTCCATTCTGAAAGCGTCGGCTCTCTGTTCGTCTTCCCCCACGGCCCCCATGAAACCCCAACCCCCAAATGCGACCCTAGGTGCCCGGATCTCGTCTCCCAAAGCTTCCTCGAGGTAATGGTCCCTCCCCTCCTCCAATTTATCCGCGTAGATGTGCTTGCATTGTCTCTAATCATATGGAATCATGGATGTATGGTGTTTTGGTATATGTGTATTTGCATTTGCAAAATGTATGGCTTAGGTTGATTTAGTGCATTGTTGTTTAACTGTTTTATGTGCTGAACATGTTAGGTTAGTTTGGTTTCTAGTTATTTTGGTCATTAGGGTTCTTTGTTTATTGTAGGTGTCATTAGGGTTAGTTATTTGTTGGTCATTAGGGTTAGTATATATTTTAGTTATTTGTTGGTCATTAGATTTTAATTTTTTATGACTAGAAATGATTATGTTGTTGGGGTTGAAAAAGATGAAATGATATATTTTAGTTTCTACTTATTGGATTGAAACTCGCATGATATATTGATATGTGACACTACTTGTTGTGTGATGGCTGTAGATGGATAAATTAGTGAGGTTGCATCATGGAGGCCGTATTGTTAGGACAAGAGATGATAGTTTGGAATTTCTGGACATGTGTGAGGAGTTGTTGATTTTTTCTAAAACACCATCTTTGACCCAGTTAGTGGAGCGAGTGAAGGTTAAGTTAGGCTAGAATGAAGGAGACGTGCATGTTCAGTTTGAAGGTGTCATAGATGTTGGGTCATCGAAGGGTCCTCGGATCAAGCGGTTGCTCAAAATTACAAGCGAGTCAGAATGGAATGATTACAATGCAGTTGTATTGGCCTCAGAAGTGTGATCTTTGGATTTAGTAGTAAGTAAGGAGTCTGGCTTAGGAAATGATAGCTTCAAAGCATGCCCATCTTTCCCCGCTCACATAGGTTATGGTCCTTTGTCTGAAGAAGAAATACTTGTCATACAACTAGGCTACGGTGGTGGTGAAGTGTTTGGATCGCTCGAGCGTGATGGAGGTTGGTTTGAGGGCGGTGGAGATGAGGAGGAGAATGCGGTTGCCGATGGTGAGGGCAATCATGATAGTGATGAAGAGGATGATGATTATGTAATTGGTGATGCAGAATCAACGCCATGGTCTTCTACCTCGGCGTCGTCCGACTTGACGCCGAGCCTATAAATCATAAAAAAGAAAGAATAAAGTATTAAAGACAGAGGTCTTCTAAACCTTTGGTATAGGTTGAAATCCTATTTGCATGATTCAAATGAAAAATCTTTCTCAACGATTCCTCTTCTACTAACACGAGTTATACTAATAAGAGTAGACATGCTATATTTATGTTTGTTCCTACAGGAAAAACCGAAGGTTGGTTCGATTTCAATCCCCTATTTTTAGAGAGTCAAATCTTTTTTCAGTTTGGGAATCAACCATAGTACATGAAACTTAGAGATAGGTAAACTGCAATTTATGAAATAGCGAATGCACAACGATTACACTCACATCAAAACTAACAATGGCATGTCGCAAACTAAACCTAGCATGCCTTAGGGGATTGAAAGAAACAAGTGATACAGACGTTGCAAAGGTACTACGATTACACACTCACATGAAAACTAACAATGGCATGCTGCAAACTAAACCTAGCATGCCTTAGGAGATTGAAAAGAACAACTCATACAAGCATTCCACATTCGGATTGACTAACAAAGGTTGGTCCTAATAATGCTCCCACATATTGAACTGAGTTGCGCCTTCCCCATAGTATCCTCCAGTTGACGACGGCGGTGGCGGTGGCGGTGGAGAAGGAGGCCCGTGCTTCTTATGGTACGGGCACTGGCAGTACGGATTATTACATAGTGCCTCCTCTGCATCATTGTTGTTGTCGTCGTCCGACTTGTCCCTGTTACCACTTCCAGGGCCATACTCTAGGTCAAAGATGCGTCCCTGTAGATATGTGATGTACTGTTGATGGGGATAGATAGGAGGAGGGTCGACCCATCTAGTGAAGCCACAGTTATCTGGACAGCTTGAATCCTGAAAACTAATCTATCAATAAGTACTACTATAAACCAAATGCAAATCTAAAAAAGAAGAGAGTTCAAAGGAAATACAAATCCTCGTGGGCATCTGAAGAAACGACGGCCTCCACCGTCATAGTCGTTGTACATCTGCACAACGCAATCCAAACCGTGGCGGCATTTTGGCCAATCTTCAATGTGCTTGTCGTATGATCTAAGAGGTCTCTCACGGGTGAAGTCACTCTTCCTCTCCAAAGGAAATTCCTCTATTGGTTCTTCAAAAGAATCAGGACCCAGAGAACCCTCCCACACAATCGAAGGTCCCTTCCTCACCCCCTTTCCTCTCCCTCCGCCGAAACCCTTTCCACTCAAGGAACCTCCGCTCGACATTTACTAAAACTAAACCAGAAAATAAGTTGTGTGGATGTGGAGCAAGACATAGAGCACTATATATAGAGATGAAGGCAGGTTCACCATGAATGCTACTTGACAAAAAACTTGTGTGCATACTCATTTATTGAATCTGCAAAGGCTAGATGCTTCATCTGAAAAGTCTACAACCATGACTGGTCATTTCATCTGAAAAGGCTACACCTGTGTTTTGTCACTTCATCTAAATGCAGTACATCACTCTGATATTAATTCATTGCGTATACGGATACAACAGTAAACGAATCTAGGCTTTTCAGTGAGTTTTCAAATAGACTTTTCATTGACTGCAACATTACTTGTAGCCCTTTCAGTGACTGCAATAGCACACGTAGCATTTTCAGTGATACAAACAGTAGCACTATAGTCCTAAGATGGTTAACGAAGTACAGGGCATAAGACCATCTGAAATAAAAGCATAGTGCATTACAACATAATAAAAAAAGTCCAGGGAATAAGTTCATCTGAAATAAAAGCAGAGTGCATTACAACATAGTAAAAAAAGTCCAGGGCTACACGACATCGCTCATGAATAAACCAAATACCTACTGAGTGCAACGAGGCCACTTTCCCTTCCTCTAGGCATCGAGATTCTCCTCCATCGCTGCCTTCGCTCGGCGCACATGCTCAAGCTTCTTCTCCCTCTCCGCCCAACACGCCTCCTTTCCTCCTCTTCCTTATGCTCCTTTTCTATAGCCTCATGTCTACGTCTCTGCTCAAACCTCTCCTTAACCTCCGCATCCCACTCCTTCAGGCCTTCTAGATGCTGCTTGTCTGACTCCTTGATCTCAGTGTCAATCCACTACTCAAAGTCACACAGTGGTGGAACGGTCTACAAGAAAAATAAATTGTTACAAAACAAATAAATAAGCAATACTTAATATCACAAGAAAATTAATTAACACACAATAAAAATTCCTCACAATCGATGCACGGCGCTGTTGCTTTGTAGGTTCCCATGCATAATTGGGACACATCCAGTACCTCTGTCTATATGTTTCCTCATCTTCAGAGATGTCTACCTTACAAGGATCACCACAAAAGCACATGGGTCGAGGAACACCTTCAGGGAGAGGCTTTAGGTCGTAGGGATTTGCCCTCTGGCGACCATAGCTACAATTGAAAGAATTTAATCATATTAACGGAGAACCAAAGCTAAACCTAGGGTTTTCTATTTGTTGCACAAATATTGAATAAACATTGGGATTACCTTGGAATACGAGCTTTACCACGCCTTGGCATCCTAACATTACGTAGAAAAAAATCAATCCAAAGTACCTTGCAACGAATGTAAAGCTACTAACACTAAATCACCATACCTCCCAAATAAGCTTTTCATTACAAACCCTAAGCAAATTTGAATCCCAACAAACATAAAATTTAACTCAATGATTATAAACCAGAACATATACAACAACAACCATACATTTGGGTCATTCAATCATTTGAACCACCATACATTGCACGAATGACATGAACATGAACCAAACCTATAATGCCAAGTTAAAAAAAACACAAACAACCGAATCTAAATGGATGAAATAAAAGAGGGGAAAGAGGAGTACCTTGGCAAAACGTCAAAACCCTCGATCTGGCCTCCCAAGAGCTGGATTTAGGATTTAGGGTTTGTGGGAAGAGAGAGGGAGTGTGAAATGGCCACCTGTTGGTTCTGAATGGAGGGAGGAGGAAGAAGGGGGCCGCGGCGCGGCCTCAACTGACCGAACCTCGGCATTGAGTCGGGTCGCGCCAAGGTTAGCGTCTCGGCGTCATCTGATCGCACGCCGACCTCTTGGCCCACGAAGCGTTGTTGGGCCGCCTGGGCCGCGCGCCGGATGGTGCCAAGAGCTCGGTGTGACTCCCCACAGCGCCGAATTTAGGCCTATGGCGTTGGCTGACATGACGCCGACGTACTGGGCCCCATGCGCCAGCCCCGGAGTCGTCGGTGACGTGGCAAGGACTCGGCGTCGTGTCAGTCGACGCCGACCTTCATACCTCGACGTGATTTCCTAAGACGCTTAAAAATGGTCTATTTGTAGCAAAAGTTTTGGCAGGGGTCTTTTTGTAAAAAAATGTTTTAAAAAGGGACCAAATTGCAAAAATTGTTGTTTTGGCAGATGAATCTTGACGCCTTCGTAAGCGGGAGTAGCGCCGTCGGACATCACGGGAGTTGAACTTCTGCGCGGGTGCCGCTCGACGCTACATCGCTGGGACCGCTGCTCGATTCTAGACTAGGCAGTCCCGTGGTAGCCGCCGATAAACAAACCCTGTCTTCTGCCTTGATTTGCTTGCGTAGCAAATCGATCGATTATCCACCACAGAACAGGAACATATACGAAAGAGAAGACTCCGTGCCGTAGATTGATCCCAGCAGGAATACGATGTTGATTTTGGTGAAGGGTGCCGCCCACCGTAATAATCCGAGTTACCATGAATGACGCTGTTGATCTTAAAATCCATCTGGCTCGCCATGGGATCAAGCGCACACCCCTACCTAGCACGCCAACTGTCGATAAAAGATGCTCGGCAGTTGTCGATGTTTGACCACCGATAGCCTACCACGGGGGTACCGTGGTAGTATCGTTCGGGTTTCGGCGTATGCTGAACTCGATGGTGAACGCAAGAGACAGTCGATTTATCCTGGTTCAGGCCCTCGATCGTAGATCGAGTAACGACCCTACGTCCAGTCGGCATTTGCCTTTTGCGTTGGATTGATTATGAAGTGTTATGTCGTACCAATTGTCCCCTTCTTTAGGAGCCCTGGCCTCCTTTATATATTCAGGAGGCCAGAGTCCTAATCGGTTTACAATGAGATTTCCTAGTAGGATTACTTAATAGTTCTATTACTAAGATTACATGGGAAGAACCCTAGTTGAACTAGATCTTCTCTCTCTCTTGCGGGGTATCCTGTGGGTCCCGCATCGACAGCAGTCCACCGAGGGATATCCCACGATGGTAGATTTGTCATAGAGGTGCGCGAGATGGTGAAAAGACACAAGATTTAGACAGGTTCAGGTCGTCTGATCGACGTAATACCCTACGTCCTGTGTCTTTAGTTGATTATATTGAATATGAGATGATTTCGAGGGGGTCCCTGCCCGCCTTATACAGTCTGGGGGACAGGGTTACAAGTCGGTTAGATCTAGATCTATTTGGCTATATGGTAAGTATTTACAAGGAATACGATATCTATCATATTCGAACAGATCCTTCTCTATCTTCAAGATTCTTCTGATTGCCTTGCGGTGCACGCCGACCAGAGCCGAGCACCGTAGGCCATGATCTTATGGGCTGGACCTCCCCTGGTGGTGCGGCCCATGTCCCTTGCCGTGGGTACCTGGGGTTATACCCCCCATACATGTGGATACAATATTTAGAATACTTCTGGGTGAAAGCTACAACGGTATCCGTACGCTTGCGGATTTATCTGTGTGCGTTAATTTATACCAACAGTATAGAATTGCCATACCCAGATGCTCCTCCTTCAGTCTTGCTAACAACCATGTTTGCGGCCTTGTTTTCTTGCTTGAATTTGCGGTCTAGGCACACACTTGCCCAATGCTCTTCGCTGCCACAAACAAATCAACCACCATCTTTGTTCTTTTTCTTCTTAAAATTGGTTGTTTGCTTAGGCTTCGATATGTTCTCCTGCTTGTTCTTCTTCTTTTTATTACGAGATGCATTGTTGTTTTTTCTCTGCACTATATTGGCAGCAGAAGTTTCAACTCCTTTTCCATGGTTGTCTTTTGCTCTCGTCTTTTCCTCAACATCAAGAGACCAAATAAGTTCAACTACGCTAAATTCTTGTCTCTTGTGCTTTAGAGAAGTAGCAAAATCCCTCTAATAAGGTGGCAGCTTAGCGATAATACCACCGGGCACAAACTTGTCGAGTAACACACATGGAAACTGTTCGAATTCCTTAGCCAGTGCATGTATCTCATGAGCTTGTTCCACTACCGAACGGTTATTAACCAGTTTATAGTCATATAACTGCTCAATGATGTACAACTGAGCGTCAAGTGCATCCCATAGTTCTTTGCCTATCGTGCATATTATGTAATTATCCTCATATTTGCTATGAAGAGCACTAATCACGGTGCCTCAAAACAGGTTATCGGCAACCACGAATCTTTGCTCCTTCTCAGGAGTAAATTGTTCGAGCTTGCCCTATGCAGCGTGATAGCAATTTATAGCAGTCAACCACAAGACCATCTTAGCACGCCATCTCTTATAGTTTGTGCCATCAAAATCATCCGGCTTCAATGCAATAACAAAACCACTAACAGAAAATTGCCTAATATCAGGTTTTTGGAATGTTAGGAATTTAGGCATTTTCATATTAAATTTAATCTAGAAAATCCATAGCAAATTGGTGACAACATGTATGTGTACGTGTGTGATATTACTACTTGCACTAGTAGCAGATATGAACATGAACGACATACAGATCATAGCGGAAAAGATATTGAATTTAACAAATTCAAGAATAGAATTATACCCAGCGGAGGGACCCATGCTCAAGGCACCGGTGGCTTTACGCGCACTAGTCGACATAGTGCGTTGCTCGATGTCGCGGACCACAATTGATGCAGGACGATGTTCGTAGTGCAGTCTCTCAAACGTCCTCCGGAAAGTAGACGATCCGAGGAAGAAGAAGACGACGTTGGCAGTCACCAGGAAGAAGCGAGCAGTCACGAAGACGCTCTCCAAAAACCTGATCGCCCGCACACCCGAACATGTGTCACAGATGCAGACGGCGGTTCCGGAGGCCTGCTCTCCCAACTCTCCGTGCGCGCAATGGATAAGACGAGGAAACTTAGAAGGCAACATAGTAGTGAGAAGTGAAACACACTAATTGACTATCTTTCAATTTTCCAAATTAGGATCTTCCAATGATAGTTCTATTGTTGTTGTATTTTTTCTAGGAGAATTGATACATATATATAGGGATGAGAGCTCCCTACCACTACATCAACTAGCAATATAGTACTAATTGACGTTGCCTTCCACCTCTACTCATGAGCTTAAACAATAAAGCCCATTAAGGAACACAAATATTGGGCCTTTGAGATTTATTAGAATTTCGTCATATGGATTTAGAGAATTTTATCCATATAAATTCTAACAATTGTTGTTTTCACATAGATATCTATAGAGCGCTCCTCTTACGACGGTCTTACCCCATGCTCCCTCCGCTCTAAAATGTACGCCATTTTTTCTCTCTCGGCAGATTTTTTTAATTCATCTTGATGATGTATTTATTTTTATATTTTAGATGTTAACATACTACTATGTAAACTTGGTCAGACTTAGTTTAGTTTGATTTATGACAAAATTTAAATTACTTATACTTTGAACTGTTGGATGGAGCATGTGTAAGTGATTTGGCAGATCTAGACCAGTTGTCTTTTATTCAAAAAAAAAAATTAACAATTAACCTGTAGTTACCGGTCCTTCCTAGTAGGTTGCGCTAGGAAAGTTCCATATCAAGAAAACCTAATAAGTCCAAATTACTTTTTGAGTGCCTTGGGAGAATCCTTTGGCGCAAGACTCTGGGTAAGCAGAAGTGCAGAATCCAGGCCAGACGGCGGAAGCTTTGCCGGCCCAAACTTTTGCAGTTCTTGGCCATCCAGCCAGCACAAATGACATGCATTGGGCAACGGACCGTGTTGGCACGGCAAAGGAACCCATCACGACCCCAACAGTGATTTGGACCGTCAAATCTGTTCGATGTTGTGGATGGGCTGCTCGGATGCAATTTTCTTTTTCTTTCTCCGCACAATTCATATGTGGTGGGCAGTGGCTGATTTAGGGTTTTTTTTCATAGGATATGCCACAACAAAATTTTCACATGTAATTTGATGAAATTCATTTAGCATTCGGTAAATAACCGTAACTTTTGTCCTATAGGCACAAGGTATAATAGATCTTAAATTGAACAATTAAGTACACAATGCATGAACGATCAACAAATAAATCCTTAATTACTACTTCGTACATCTACATGCTACATCAATCAATTGAAATAATTCGAGGTTAAATTGACCTAATTAGTAACTATCGTCACAGTAGGTCTGTAACATACATTAGGCTTAGCCCTTGGGGAGTTCAGATTTAGGGTCCGTAGCACTGCTGCCGGTCACTGAGGCCATGTGTCGTGCGTAAACAAGAAGCAACAAGAGAGGTGAGGTGCAAATGCCTGCCGGCGTGACCTGCTAGTTGCTACGACTCTAGTGCGGCAGCACCCACTCACACTTTATCAGAGTTACAGAAAAATGGACAGGAGCGGAATAACTCTTTTTTTTTACAACAAACAACTTTATAATTAGCAGCAACGTGTTGCAAGGATCGTTACATCGTTCAAGCCTACAGACTGTAGGGCTTGTAGTAGATTGCACTGGGATACATGATGCTCAAAGGAGCAGAAGAACTCCATATCGGGGTTCTGAGTAGTGGAATCCTGTGCAGCTTGGCGCGCCAGAGCTTCGGCTACGGTGTTTAGGCGCCTGTTGATCTTGAAAATGTTGGATTACCTGCTTCTTGTATAGTTGGAGAAGGTTTAGGTGTAATGCTTGATTCTCCAGTCAGGGGGGTTGGAGATGTCATCCTTGTTAAGGAAGTGAACCAACTGTTCACAGTCGGACAAGAAGTTGACACCTGTAAGATTGAGGCTGTGGATGATTGCCGAAGCAAGGGCAAGACTAGCAGCCTCTGCCATGATCACCGAGGAGCATACATCAAGCCTGGCCTTGATGTAGATGGCCTGGGCCGGTTGTTCTTGAAAATTGAGGATGAATACACAAAGTCCAGCCGATCTGGGCTGGGAATTTGGTTGATTCGGCTCAGTGGATGCATCGACGTAGCATCTTGAACCATGTAGCAGGGCCGGTGTAGTAATTTCGTGGCTGTTCATCATGTGGACCTGTTGCGTTATAAGAGTCATACATGGAAGAGTAGGCGCGGCTGTGTTGGTAGCGACAACAGTCGATCCTGCAGTGGAAATAAGCGTACCTTGCAGAGTCTGCTGAGGTTGCTATAGTGATTGAGCTGCGCCTGTGGTGGTGTTAGCTGCAGTAATGGCCGAAAGGAGCATTGCTTGAGTGTGGGTGTTTATGTGGGCAGCAACTGCATTGTGTACCTGCATAGGGGTCCATGTATGCCTTTGGAAATGATTATCATTTCGAGCTTTCCAAATATACCACAGGGTAAAAAGAATTTTTTGGAAAAGAGATTCAGAGGTGGAAGTGGAAATGAAGCTCTGAAGAATCAGTTGGATGCCATCATTCTCTTGAGGAAGATTGTCAGTTCTCATAGAAGGGGTGAAAGAGAACCATACCGCCCGAGGAAGGTCGCAGTGAAAGAACAGGTGGGCATCATCTTCCACAGCCCCGCAGGTGGAGCAATGTTTATCTATGTGAGTTGAATACCTGGCTGCTCTCTCTCTGCAGTGGCAAGAGCTCGACGAATAAGCCTCCAAGTGAATGCTTTGATTATGGGTGGAAGAGCCCGCTTTTCCACGCTTGCCTAGGGATCTGGCTAGCTTGGGGAAGAATGATCCTAGAGCCCTGTTGTGGGAGTTGAATGAAGTTTTGGGCAGAG
This sequence comes from Miscanthus lutarioriparius, assembly GCA_904845875.1. Taxonomy (NCBI): domain Eukaryota; kingdom Viridiplantae; phylum Streptophyta; class Magnoliopsida; order Poales; family Poaceae; genus Miscanthus; species Miscanthus lutarioriparius. The sequence continues at coordinate 22,780,064 of CAJGYO010000012.1, read as the reverse complement.
AGGTGCTTGTAGATATCCTTAGTGGTGGAGATGCCATTCCAAGAAGGCATCCAACGAAGAATATCCTGGTGATCATTAGGAATTGGCCGAACAGAGGTGATGGCTTGCACGGCCTGGCTGTCAAAAGTGTTAGTCAAAAGTTGCATATTCCAAGATTGGGTGTGAAGAGTCCACAGGTCGGAGACTGTGGAAGGAAGCGGTGTAGTAGTGACCGCCAGCAGCAAATGGTCATGGATGGTGTTCCAGACCGGGCACCAAGGAGCCGACCAGACAGAAGTGTACCTGCATGCATCTGGTAGATAGCATTGGTGCACAGATCCTTTTTCACCTGCATGATAGAAGACCAAAAAATGGACCTGGGTCTAGCATTATTAGCAGTCTAGAAAGAGTTGTTAGGAAAGTATTTGGCCTTAAGAACAGCAGTAAGTAAAGGGTTTTTATTGTTAGCAATATCATAAGCAGCATGGGTGATGAGGCTCCTGTTAACAATATGTAGGTCTCTGACGCCAAGCCCACCGTTATCCTTGCTTTGGCAAATATCATCCCAAGACCTGAAGGCTACAGGCAAGGTGGGGTTATCCTCCTGAACACCGGCCCACCAGAATCTTCTAATGATGGCATTGATTCTTTCCACAAAAGTCTTGGAGAAAAGAACAGTAGACATATAGTAGACAGGAATGGAGGAAAGAACAAATTGGATATAGGTAAGTCTCCCGGCATGGTTGGGCTTGTTCGCTTTGACCGTAGTTAACTTGGCTCTGAACTTGTTGATGATGAATTTGTAAGCCTTGTTCCTGTCATTGTGGTTGAAGATGATGGGGTGACTCAGATGCAAGGTATTAGGAAGAAGATTAGGGACAAGGAAAATTTCCTTGATCTGAGCTTTGGTGTGGTTGTCAACATTTTTACTAAAGAGGATAGAGGATTTATGGATGTTAGGAGTTTGACCAGAGGAGCTGCAAAAGTCTTTCATGATGCGACGGATGGTAGAGGCTTCATGCAAAGTAGCAGCACCACAGAGAATTAGATCATCAGCAGAGAGCAAGGAGTGGATGGGGGCAACAGTCAGGTCCCAGCTTGATACCTGACAAGTTGGATTGTTGGAGTTCATTATGAAGGCGAATGGAGAGCTCATTGATGGCCACCACGAAAAGGTAAGGAGAGAGGAGACACCCTTGACGAATTCCCCTCTGGGAAGAAAACTGAGCTGTGGGCTGACCATTCACAAGGACGGAGAAAGTCGGGGTGGAAATGCAGGCATGGATCAGGCTGATGAAGGTAGTAGGGAAATCCATTATGTGAAGCGCAGCAACGATGAAGTCCTAGTTGATGCGATTGAAGGCCTTGGCAAGATCTATCTTAAGAAGGAAACCCTTATAGTTCCAACTCCTAAGATTGAAAGAATGGATGATTTCCTGAGTGATGGCAAGTGTTAGAAGAGATGTGCATATTCTTAATAAAAGCCGCTTAGGCATTGTCAATGAACCCTGAAAGATGAGGTTTAAGTCTATCCGCTAGAGATTTAGCGATGACTTTATAAATAACATTACACAAACTGATCGGTTTGAAATCTTGAGGAATCATGGGCTGCATTTTCTTGGGGATGAGATCAATATGAGTTATGTTGAGATCATTGTGGAGGACAGCCGTAGTGTAGAAATTTGTTACCAAAGTTAGACGTCATCAGCAATCCAAGGCCAGGCCAATTTATAGAAGGCTACATTGAGACCGTCAGGCCCAGGGGAGGCGTTGTTGCGCATGTTCTTGATGATGGAGTGAAATTCCGTCTTGTCAGGGATGGAGTTGATACGTTGAGTAGACTGGAGAGACATAACCTGTTGCCTTGCATTGATGTGGTTAAGAGTATGAACAGCGGCATTAGTAGTTGCTTGAGTTGGGTTAGAGAAAATGTCCTAGAAGTAAGCCATCAGTGTAGCTGAAAGCTGGTCATGTGTGGTTGAATCAGAGCCATCGGGTTTTGAAGGTAGGTGATCCTGTTCTTCCTGGTTCTTTTGACAAACGACTGATGGAAGAATGAAGTGTTGCGGTCGCCATGAAGTGCCCAGTTTTTTTTGCACATTGGAGATGAAATTCTTTGTCTTTGGCAAGGAGCTGATGGTGCTGGTCGAGTGAGTTGGGCTTGAAGACTGAAGTCTTGCTGATGTGGTGGTTTGGTTTGCTCTTGGAGAAGTTGATCTTCCACCATGGCTAGCTGATTCGAAAGCTTAGGTTTGGCTCTACGCCATTTTTGAGGTCAGCAGCAAGGTATTCGGTTTTTTGGTAGAAGGGTTTGTTGGCTGACCGACCCCAGCTAGTTTTAGCTACGTCTTCGTAATCCTGTTCCCTAAGCCACCATTTTCAAAACGGAAAGGTTTATTAGTTTGCTGTCTGGTAGAATTGAGAAGTGTTAGAATGGGAGCATGGTCACTGCGAAGCATAGAAAGATGGTACACAGTCGTATGTGGATACACTATGCACCATTCAGCATTTGCAAGACATCGATCGAGGCATTGGAAGGTGGGCGTAGTGCTGAAACGCTTGTTGGTCCAAGTATAAGCCGGTCCAAGTTTTAGGGCGTTCCCAACAACAACTTTCCAGCTAGCTATTTGCTTACATGGAGGGGAGAGAATACGCAGAAAACTGCTCGCTAGCGCTTCCCTCCTCGCCTGGCTCGCTCGGTTCCCAAAAAATCTACCGTATCTGTTGGACGACCCCACTTCCCTCCGTTTTGACGTCCTGTTCGGTTGATGGTTTTTGCAACGGATAAGCCAACTGAAGCTGATTTATTGTAAGAGAAAAACACTTTTCCATAAGCCAGGCTGATAAGTTCTCCTTGAGAATGCCCTTAGAGCGTCAGCAATGTATTTTGCCTGCCTCGGTAGGAATGTGGGACCAAGGAACAACGTAGTAATTCCCCCACTCACGCAATGTTTATCCGGTAAGAAGGTGGGCCCCGCAATAGATAAATCAGCCATCCAACTCCAACCTCCTCCTGCGCTCGTTCGGTTGTCAGGACAACGATGCCAGGAAAAAGAAATTTTAATTCATCTCACCAGGTAGTAGCGTTGCTGCCGATATCAACTATTACCTGCTCTTCTACTACCCTTCGTAGTGTATCTTACTACCCTCTTCTTACCTCCCATTGTGGACCTTATGAGGCCAGGCTTAGGGTATGCCACACCATCCCCGATTCCCCGTGTAACCCACTCGTGAGATTTTGTAACTACAATTCAAACATTGTTGCTAGAGGAAACCAAGTTCTACTTTTACTGATGTTTGATTTGATTTGGAGATAGAGTGTCTTCTCCTTCGGAAATATTTTCCTACAGACATGGGTAACTTCATTCTAAAAAAAAATAGTGGACAAGCTTGTCTCTCCTCTACGGTGTGAATCTCTGCTGCTCGTCAACTAGTTAGCCCTGCCACACGCTCGTTGGCCCCGTTGCCCATTCAACTATCTATTCACTCGGTTAACTCCGCCCACCGTCTACTATATTCTAGTTCTAGGAAGAAAATAAGGGCGTCCTCAAAGGTGTATAAATAGCTAGTCTATATAAAACCTCATGGGTCCGTGCAAAGACAGGGCATTGCGCTAGCGACTCACTCCTAGCTAGGCTCGCACGTTCTTCAAGAAGACCTCTCTCACAGTTTCTACATTTACGTAGTCTAGTCGATGTCTGTTTTTTATTCTCCATGTTCGCTTGAATTGCTTATCAATCATGCTACAATGTCTTTTTCTCACAACAAAACAACATCAGTCGATTTATCAGTCGCAGAAACCATCAGCCGAACAGGGCGATTGTATCTTGGCTGGCGACTTCTCTGTCCCATTGCGGACGCCCTAAGGCACATGAAAAGAGAATGACCGGTGAAGTCAATAATTGGCTTGTGGGGCCACCGACTACTGACACTATTGGTGTAAAAAACATCTTTCTATCTCTAAAAAAATTAGGATTGATTTAGTGTGTGTTTAGTTTGGGAACCAAATGAAATGGGCTGGTTCTATGCTATTTTTTGAGGTGGATTGAACCCATCTCACGTTGAGTTAAAGGTACGGGGTTATCTCAGTTTTTTATTGGTTTAAAGGCAAATGGATGTGGGTTCAGGACTCTAACGTGTGAGCCCAACGTGTCATCTTATTTCTCTTTCTTCTTCCTCTGTCTCTGCCGCCACCGCGCCGCCCAGTCAGCACCCGCCGCTGCCCGAACACACCGTGACGCCACCTCTGCACATGTCGCCGCCTAACCATGCCGCTCTGCCCACAGGAGCGCCGCCGTGCCTCCGAGCTCTAGCTGCGGGAGCTCCGCCACGCCCCCGAGCACCGCCCCCGACGCTGCACCGAGCTCCGTCACACCCTAAAGGTCCTCTTGTCGAAGCTCCATCCCCGAGCAGCATCCCCAATTGTCGTCGACCGTGTTTGCGAAGTGGGTTTGTCTTGTTTCTCCAATTTGGAGGAATAGGATGAAGCTGTATTTAGAGAGAATATTTCCTTTGTAGGATGAATCTAACCCACTGCTCCTTAGACAAATATAGAAAAAAATTTGATCCAACTCACTGTAGTCCACTTGAACCCTTGAACCAAACACAACACTTGTCCAAAACACTAGGCACGACCGGCCCATTCCAAACCAAGCCTATTAAGACCAAACAATTGCACTGTTTCCTATTAAAAAAAAAACAACTGCACTGTTCCGAGAGTGCAATTTATACCATTCCTTACAAGCACTGTCCTATTTTCCGATTTCTTTTTTTTGGTACAGTACTATTTCCGATTTCCACCAGCAATACAAGACTACAAGAGCATAGGTTACCTAATAGCAAAGCTAAACCTAAACGCTAGATAGCAAATCGATCACACGCAGATGTGATGCCTACACCATGCTTGCTTTCAAGCAAGCACGTCTGTACTGTACACGGACACATACATGGTGGCTTGCTTGGAAGCAACCGCTGTACCTGTCTCTATGCAGCTAGCTGCTGCTGCGAACTACTGCTGCTGCCGTCGTCTTCTGACAGGCAGCAGCTGTGCAGCTTTGGACCGGCAGCAGCAGGAGCAGGAGGACCCTCCAGCTCCAGGTATAGCATCTCGGCCCGGAGGACCGCGCAGTAGTGCCCGAACGTCTCCGGCGACACGTTGAGGTCGAACTCGACGGCGAAGAGGAAGTCCACCTCCAGGTAGTTCATCTCCGCCAGGCTGATGCCGCCGACCCTGGCGAAGTAGGCGTTGTTGTAGCACCTGCAAGGTAACGCGTAGCCGTCAGTACAGGCTTGTTTCAGAATTTGGAAATCAGGCTAGTAGTGCCTGCCAGCAGTGGGCTGCCAGTCAGACATGCACGCCAAACCAGATGGGCCAAACAGCTGCATCACCAAACCAATTCTTTTAGGGTTGTCAAATGGCGAGTTGAGCATTCGTTTGAGAGAAGAGAAGATGTCACTCCAGTGGACAACTGGGTAATTTGTCTATGAAAAAGACAGTCAGGTTCAGTTCAGATATGATGCTCTTGGCAGGAGAGAATTGTGCCAGTGAGCATCAGCATGGGGCAAGTTGCCCCCCAGTCTAATTCTATCGCAACTTGGCCATGGATTAAATTCCAAAGGGAGGAAAGGTGGTGACAGGGACAGAGAGGGTGAGGAACTTTATCCTATGTTTTTGGGTCCCCAGTGCATGTGTGGCTGTATGGAAGGAACTGGATCAGCTTACTTTTTTTTGTTGGACAAGCAGGATTTTCCCCAGATATTATAGCCCCCAAAATGGCCAACTCAACCTCAAGAGAAGAGAATTAGATAACAATTGTTGTACAAGTACAATACATATAATACTTGCTGCATTTGTCAATGGTATATAATGAAATGTAACGTGTGGTCTTGTCATATGGTTGCTGCATTTTTCAATTGCCAGTGCATACAATTTAGGTACAGCAAGTACCTGTTAGAATTTAGGCAGCAAGTTGGTGAGCTCTGTTCCTTGAAGAACTTGCTCTGCTTATGCATCCTACGTGACTCTGGATTTCAAAATCTGATTGATATCTTAATCTTATCAGAGGCTCCTATATCCAAAATACCACAGTTCACCAAGCTTCTTTACTATCGCTATATAGAAGGCTGATGTTCACTAATCACTATTCAGTTACACCCTTAACACCAGTTCCAACAGCGGAAATGTAGAATAGAAACTGTAAAATAGATACTTTTAATTCATATAATTCCGAACTAATACATGGCTGACAATGGTTTGTACTGTCTTGTAAAAGGGAAGCAAATATGATATTGTTGGCAAATATGATTGGTCCCAGAATCAGCAACTAGCTAGGTAAAATAGTGATCCAATTTATCACAAAAGAACATGGTTCATATGAGATCAAGCTATCGCGCCGCAGTCTGCGTATTCCTTAGTAATTTGTCTCTGAATTTCTCTCGTATGTAGTATATCCAACGCCTGGCTCCTGAACTGCTACATTTGCGCTCGTTGATCCAACTGTTGCTGTAGGGTGAAAATTCAGTCCGGGAACAAGAAACTGAACGCTACAACGCAAAGAAACCGAACGCCGTACCACCAAGAAATGAACAATTCGATTGCGCGCGTGGAACGATCGTACTAGGAATTGAATTGTGACAAGGGCGATCAGGCGTGAAGCAGGCACACTCACACGTCATCCATGAACTTGACGGCCGCGAGCACGGCGGTGATGAGGAGGCGGTGCACGCTGTACGAGTCCACGGCGAGCGCGCCGCGGCGGCGCCGGCCGCGGCGCAGGAGGCGGTCGAGGTAGACGTACGCCACGACGTAGCACGCGGGGCTGCACCCCGCGAACCGCGCGATGCGCGCCATGTACGAGCGCACCGAGATGTCGGGCCTCGCCGTCGCCCGGAACGCCGACGGCGGTGCCAGCGACGCCGCGGACGCGGTCTCGGCGGTGAGCTCGTCAGCCACCGCGTCGTTGCGCTCCACGACCCGCTCTAGGAGCGCGGAGAGGACGCCCACCACCCGCGGTGCGTCTGCCAGGTCCTCCTCATCGGCCATGACCGCCTCTTGCCGTCGTGGGCTCGTGGCCTTCTGGATGATGTGTGTTTGCTTGGCCAAGTTCTTGAGCTTGTGGAGACTTGGAGCTGGAGCAGGGGTGGACTGGACTTGATGTTGGCGAGCTGAAGAGGTCGTTATATAAAATGGAGGGAAGATAGTTAAAAAAAAACTGTGTGAATATTTAGGATATACAAAAATCTTGAGGCGATTTTACTTGAATTCTGTACTGATCATTTCCATGTTGAGAGAAAGCAGTACTGCAGTAGAAGCGTCAGTATCAAGATCGGCGACCTCATTTTCCAGCATTTCAGTTCTCCATGTAATGCTCAGTCACAATTCTAAATAGGATCTTACAATTTTCGGGACCCTGATTGTACAGAAAAATAGACACAAATGTTGTCAAGTCATTTATACTACGCCCTTCAGATGTTTTTTTTCTAGTTCATGTCATCCAAAGAGTCAATTATCTGCCTTTATGGTCTTCCTCTTCTTTTTATATTTTTGGTCGCTTTCATTTTTAAGAAAGGAATATCCCTTGCACATCTTACATGATTGGCGCCTGTGGCTGGTTGTTGATTGGTTGGGTAGTAGCTTGGTGGGGTAAAGAGACCAAAACTCTTTCTTTACTGTCTAAGTTGCACGCTAACTTGTTCTTACTTGAGATTGGCTCATTAGTGGTGTCACAGCCGTGTCAAAATGGTGAGATGTGAGTGATGCTCAATGAGTGCCAAAATGGACAGGTGCACCTGGATCAAAGATCAGTCAGTTAAAGTATTTTTCCATAATTGCATGTTTCTCATTTTGTTTTCAAAATTTCTTCCATGCTTATTTTTTAAGAAAAAAAACATTTCAGCAATATAATCGGGTGGACGTGTCAATCACATGCCCACAGTTCTCTTTCTGTGCACAAATTGTTACAAATGGAAGTGGCGATCACGTCTAAGGTCAAACACTGGAACCACCAATTGGATGGCACCAAAGCGCATCACAACATGGCTAGGCTTTAGCGTGCGCCTCCAGTCACTGCAGAACACCTTTTCTAATGTGGCTAGAAGCTGATTTGTCTCTGATGATTCAAAGCAAATTATCCAGTACCAATGCACAGTTGTTCTGTGGTTATATGTTTAGTATTAATAAATACTAGTACTAGTTAGCTTGCATGTTGTATCCCTTTTATATGTTAGCTTTGATGCCAACTACTCATACTACAGAAGATTAGATCGAGAGAGTTCAGATCATGTCCTAATGTCCTTGTCCGTATTATTGTCCAGGACACAGATTCAGTAGGCTCAACTGTGTGTAATTTGCAACAAAGAACTGCAACTTTATTCAAGTGGATATGGACAAAGCTGAGTAACTGATTCTATTTCTTACCTTGTATCGCCACTGTTCGTTTACCACCTATCTTTGATGGAATCTGACCATTTACGTGTCACACCTTAATTTTAATTTAGATGCAGCAAACGCGCCCATCAGGTGACTGCCAACTACCCTTGTGTAGTCTCTCTACTCTCTAGTGACCCCCACATGCTTTATTTCACATTGCTGTGAACAATCTGCTGACAAATAAGCTGTCTTTTTGAAGGATAGAGATTGCTCAGCAAAGTAGCACCACCTACTAGAGCGAATACCGGGTGGTCCTGAGACTTGCGACGAATTCGGCTACCATTATCCAGATACAAAGATAGATAGAGCATAAATGTAGCAATCAAAGTAAAAAACATGCCAATCCTACAGGAAGGAGCTGCATATGATATATGTAAGTATGCGCTATGAAGTTCGCAAGCCCGTAGAGTAAGTGTGAAGCAAAGGGCCAGAGTAAAACTAAGTAGTGTGAAGTCAAAGAGTGACAACATGTGAGCATTGAAGTACCCCTTCAATCCCAAGAACGAGAAGTGACCGTGAGGAGAAAAAGCCTCTAGTGCTTCGATTGACTTCGAAGGTAATCAAGCAAAGCAATCGAATAATTTATGTACAAATTAAGAAACTGAGACGATTTCTGGACAGAAAGTAAGCAAACTAAACTGGTTGCTGATAAAATAATTATTTGCACTGAGAAGGCTTGATTAAACCTCAACAATAATGTAAATATACACTCGGAAGTACAAATAAGCCATCTAAGTGTCCTCTTGTTGACATTTTGAGGATTTTTTTGAAGAAACATTTTGAGGATTTCTATCTAAGCCAAGTGATCGGAAAGATCTATGTACCTCATTTTTCTGATTTCGTCTAGGGGGACAACTGATCGAATGCATTTTATCTAACCTCTCTGATGGATGTAACTGTACCAGATGAACTCACGTGGGCAATAGGTTCTCATGGTATTTTAGAAACATTATGGGCTAGTAATGCGATTGTTCAGTGCACCATACTCATCATATCATTGATTCAATGGTATGTTGTACTCTTTCCATGCTACGTGCCAGCAAAAGCATAGGTGTTAATCAGTGACTTGTATTCTTCATCCTCAGCACATCCTCTACTTGCAAGTACACTCACTAACCTGTCTGCACCTTCTGCGTCATTCTTCTCCTTAAAACTTGCCAGGAGACTCTCAACATTGGTGGGCCTTGGTTTCCATTTATTTGCACTTTTAATTGCTGTGGCTTTTTCCATACATGACAGAGCTTCAGATATTTTATCATCCTTCATGTAGGCTGTGGCAAGGATTTCCCAGGTGTTTGGCTTGGGATTTCCACCTTTCTCAACAAATCGATTCAGAGTTTGCTCAGCCTTTGTAATCAAACCTTCTTTAGCATACCATGCTAATAAAATGTTCATGGTCTTAGGATCGAAACTAGAGCTTTTGGATGCCCATTCCTCATATAGAAGCTCAGCTCCCTCGATATCTCCTATCCTTATAAGAGCAGACAGTAACTCCTGGTAACCCAGGTTATGAATCATAGGGAAAGTTGCCTTATACCAGTTCCAAATACGGTAAACCTCTTCCTTCTTGCCAAGATGGCTATAGAGTGTCATGAGATAGTGAAAACACTTTTTCTCCCGGCCAGTTGTTCTCTTTTCAGCATCTTTCAAGCATTCTTCTGCCTTGTCAGAGTTTCCTAGCTTAATATACATGCTAGCCAGAGTAGTATAAGTAGTCCAATTGGCAACAACAGACTCATCAGCAATCATCTGGCTAAAGACTCGCTCCATTTCTTCAGCATCTTGTTTAGCCGCGCAACTCTTTATCCAAATGTTGTAAGTGCAGACATCAAAAGAAACATTTCTTTCCTTCATCTCATCAATAATTGCCAACACTTCATTAGGTTCCCCAGCATCCACATAGAAATTCATCAGCACATTACAAGGTAATGTATCAGATGCGAATCCTTTTTTCCTCATTTGCTCAAATGTGTCTTCTGTTTTCTCTTTCATCATAGCTTGGGCGTAAACATTGAGAAGGGAACCATATGTCCGCTTGTCCTTCATGGCATCAGGGAGCTCATCAAAGTATTTCTCAGCATGTGAAACACCGCTTACTTTAGCAATCAGGTCCAACTGGATTGCCATGTCACTCGATGAGAGAGAAAATCTATCTCTGCGCTCTGTCATCCAATCGTAAACCTGTTCATGTGATGGAAAATTTTGATGAGAACCAATATCAAGGATATCACTCTTATGTTTGGCCATCAGAAGATGCATCAAGAATGTTGTAGATTCTAATGCCTAGTCATCAATAAGCATTTTCGCAGGATGAGCAGCGAAAGGATATGTGAGATCGGTAAGGGAACCAAGCTATTTTTTCCTACCCCTAATTATTGATCTTACACCGCTCGAACAGTACCTATTTTTCAATTGGATTTCAGGTTCATGTATAAACCGTTTCGATCAATATAGTTAAGTAGGTGGGGATCCGCCGAATTGTTTGAAGGAAAAAAACATTGAACAAACAGTCGCACTAGCTGAAACCGAAGGGGAATATGTCGGTGCGAGGAACGGATCGCAAAAGTATAACTACCTGGAGCGCGAGGTTGAACCTCCTGAACTTTCGGAGCTCCTTGGCGATGCGGCAGAGCTCCCACTTGTCGAGGCGGCGCTCCCCTTCGTCCCAGGCCCCCAGCGTGCGCCCCACGGGCCGCCCGCCGTGCCCCACAGCTATGCGCCGGTACAGGGTGCTCCAGCGCAGTGGAGTTCGACGCTCGTAATCCACCGCCCCATAGCTGTGCACCTTCGCCACCCGCTGCCCGGCAGCAGCAGCCTCCGACGCAGACGACGATGGGGTGCTCGAGGAGGAGGAGGAGGCCGCGCACCTCACAGTCACTGCAACCACCGCCGCAGCGACACACGTACGCCACTGCGGCGACGAGCGTGCCGGGGTTAGGGGGGAGGAGGAGGTGACGAGGTGGAGCAGCATGGTGAGCGAGCGTGCGGGGGCGGGCGAGGAGCCGAGGAGGAGGAGGGCGGCTTCCGCTGCGGATGAAGCCAAGGGGATAAGAGTGGGGACTGGGGAGGCGGAGGCTGCGCGGGTTCGGGGTTGGTCTGGTGCTTTAGGATTCGTGCGCGGGAATCCGCACGATCCGGGCCCACGACCGCCTGCCTTTCCGTCTTCCCGCGCGGATTTGTATTGATGGACCGTGATCTGTTTCCTTTTGGGCCGTGGTTCGGCCTGTTAAATCTGCAGGGGAAAAATAATCCATTTTATCTCCCTATCGTCTTAATCTAACTCTCATCCTCAAACTCTAAAATTATAAATTTTATCATCTGAACTCTCAAAACATTCCAAATTACCTCTATTCCCTAGTTTGAAATGGTTTTGAAGGTAGTTTTGTCCTTTCTTAGTTAAAAAATCAAGTAAATACATTTCATAAGGTTTTTAAACAATAGAAAATGTCTCTAAGCTTCTAAAAATTTGGAGAAGAATCCTATAGATATATTGGAAACAAAAAGACAAAATAAAATACATAGATCTCGTGAGAACAAATCTAGAAGCTTCCCAAAAATAGATTTAGCTCTAGAAAAATGGGAAATATCTAGAGAAATCCTAAAACATTCTAGTTGATATCTAATCACGTTTCGATAGCTCCACAATAAACATAAGTTGCAACTCACATGAATGTGTTAAACATTAATGTATATTGCAACCATGCTAGTTGCATCTCATGGTTTTTTTGTATGTAAGGTTTTCTAAAGCATGTTTAGACATGGATTAGAATGATTTGGTATTTGTTTTCTTTTTTATGATATTTTTCCATTTTACAAGAGCTAAACATAATCTTTGGATTGGAAGTTTCTTGATTTATTTTCACAAGCTCTAAATATTTTAGGGTTGGTCATATCCTAATCTACTCTAGATTCTTGGAACTTTTAGAACCTTGACATTATTTTGTGGTTGAAAAGCCTTGTCATGTATTTATTAGATTTTTTAATAAAAAGGGACAAAATGCCTTCAAAACCATTTCAAACTAGGGCAAGGAGGTAATTCAAATAGTTTTGAGAGTTGAGGAGGTAGATGTCTAGTTTAAGAGTTTAAGAAGAAAAATCTGACTATGCGTGGAGATAAAATGGACTTCCTTCAATCCGTGACTGCTCCGCCCCAATACTGCTATTGATCTATTTAGGAAACCAAGTTGTTGGCCACCTCCTCCCCCACCCACCCCCCACCAAGTCCATATGTATATCTTTGGTGTCACTAAATTGGTAACTATTTTTATTAACGATTTTTGCTTTTATTTTACACTTCTAAAAATATAAAACATGAACTCATCCATGTTTAATAGGTATAGATGGTTTGGGCTGGCGACAACTTTCCTTTCTTCTATCAAGACGCGTTTCTTTCCTTGCGCATCTTATTCGGCTATTCCTCTTCTTCGCCCTCCGCTTCTCGACTATGATACTTAGCCTTCACCATCTTCTCACACAATCATCAACTAGAAGGCTGCGGGCATGGCGCTTGTATTATTTCTTTCTGCGCGCATCTTATTCCTCTTTTCCACCCTCCGCTTCTCAGCTACACTAACTTTCACCATCTCGTCATAGAGCCATCAACCTGACCTTCACAACCCGCCAACACATAAATTCTTGTGTTATTTTGTTCTTCAACGGAAGACCATGCATGACCAAAGTACGTTGGATGATTGAGTCATCGCAAGATTCCACCACTTGTCCACTTCTAGCTTTAGTTTGGGTGTCGCCGCTGTTATCATAAGATAAGCAAATTTGAAACTTGGATCTTATAGACAATAGTTGCAATTTGAGTTGTTATGAGATAGAATTCAACTTTTTAAATAAAAAAGTTTTCGATCTCTAGTGGAAAGGAAAAAATGTCCAGTCAAAAGCTTTAGATCCGAGTTGATATTTTTTTATACGCAGATTCAAAGTTATGAAATGGAGTTGAAATTCAGGCAATTACTAGAGAACTTGCCTTGTTCAAGTTGAAACATGGGATCTTCAAGGATTGGAGATATTTAGAGAGGTGAGCAGCCAGCTCCACACGGGGAGGGAGGGGAGGTAATTTTTTCTAACTATAGAAAATATAAAGTCTCAACAGTTTGCTTATACCAATTATAAGCAAATGGTGTTGATATTCAGGCAGTTACTAAAGAACTCGCCTTGTTCAAGTTGAAAGGTGGGATCTTCGAGGATTGGAGATATTTAGTGGTGGTGATCAGCCAGCTCCACACAGGAAGGGAGGGGTGGTAAAATTTTCTAACTACAGCTTGCCTCAACAGTTTGCTATATCAATTATAAGCAAATATCTGTCAAAAGAACAGTGGAAACATATATAATCTGGTAAAGCTATATCAGTTGAATCGTCAAAATGTACAAACAGAAAAGTAAAGCACAATGTGTTGGCATTTGCTTCAAATCATGTACTAAGCCATATAACACAATTAAAAAGAACAATATCCTGTCAAGATGATTCAACAAGTAGGAATGATTGGGCTGGTTCAAAGTGAAACCATTTGGAGAAAGGGTTGTTTAGTTTGAGCTTTTAACTTTAAGTAGCCAAACCACTATTTTAGGTACCATGATAAAGCCTCATAAATGTCAAAACCCGGATAAATTTGTTTTTTTTAGTTTATAACCGCCAAGTAGGAGCAATGCATTTCCCACATTCAGATTTGACTCAATCCGGCCTAGGTGCAGTCTAGGCAATGCAAAAAAATATTAGGAACACGGTCGAATTCTGACAAAACCAAGTGCTGACAAAACTGAGGCTACTAGGGCTGTTGCCAGTGACCTAAGGCCATGTTCAGTTGCACATATCTCCAACTAACGCTATCATCATCCACATTGTCTTGGCTCAAGAGTCAAAACTCAAGAGGTCCTGCAATGCAGACACGAACAGCCATGCACATGCTCTGAACTGGACAAAAGGTGAGCTAACTAACACTTCAGCGCCCATAGCAAACAATATTACATACATAACTCTCCAATATCCTATCTTTTTTTCATTTTCCTGCAATAAGGTGATATATTTTCCACACAGGGATAAGTTAATACTTTCTCCATGAGCCATATGCTACAGAAAACCAGCAGAAACCTAATCCAAAAGCATGCTACAAATGTTAGCTGAACGGACAATTTGCCAAGTTGGCAGACGAAGCACATTGTTATGTAAATTAGGGCAATGACAGACGCATAACGCCCATTGGTGATCGGCAAATAGAGGCGCCACGATCCAGGAGGCTAAAGTAAACTGCAACTACTGGCTGTTCCTAAGCTGCTTGCTGATGTGACCAGAGACTATGGTTGCTTCAGGCACCCTTCTCCTTCAGCAACCCTACCCATAGAGGTGGAGCTGCGGGTTGTAGAGCTCATCAGCTGAGATGGTTGACAGAGAAGTTCTGCCTCTGGGTGTCGTGCATTGAGAGGTATCTCCAGCAGCAAGTCTTGATCAGAGTCGGCATACTGAGGAGGGACCAGTAATGATAACTTTTCTGGGGGTAACATGAATAAATTAAGTGCTCCTCCAGTGCAGGTTGAATCTTTGGTGGCATAGCCAGATTTTGGCAAAGATGAACTTTCAAACTGAGGAGTCAAAGCCCCAGATTTTAGAACTCGTAGAGAACTCCTCATGGTACCATCTAGTTCTGCATGTTTACAAGCAAAGCAAATAAGAACCCTTCTTTGTGTCACTGACATAAGGACATAGTGAAATAGGAATATACTACGTAAGACATTTTTGGATGTCATAACTAGAAACTTGATGCAAATCAGGATCAGAGGAACTAATATTGCTAACCTGCATCACTCTGAAAGTGGGTGTCACGGGATCTTTTGAGTGGTTTCATAGTAGACTTGATAAAGCCTTCCGGTTCATTGATGCTCCCCACTCCCCCGGTTTCCTTAGTTCCCTTTTCCTGAACAGAGAAAGAATTAATTAGCCATGTACAAGCAAGCTTGGAAGTTCACATAGGCATTAATTTAAAAGACAATAAAGTCAAAGGGGAAAGCAAATGTAGGTAAATGTATTAGAAAGCATTGTAATACCTTTTTCTGTTTATAGCACTCAAGCCATTTGCATTTTGTTAAATTAGTTAAGGCAAGCGTCTTCACTTTCTTCCATTCCTCATCACCAGATAAGGATGGGTCAAGAATTCCCTCTCCAAGCAGCATCTGGTAGCTGTCTATAGCATCAGAGAATTGGATAGAACTGAACATGCTTCTAAGGCTGCAGCAAGAACAAGACACAAATGAGGACTAGCACAAAGTGACCACAATTTGTATTAGTGAAACTTTGGGCAAGAATAAGTAAACCTTTCAGGAGGTGCCAAGGAATCCACAGGAGGAAGAAATTTGAGCAACTGTTGTTGATCCTCTTTAGTTAGATATTTCATGAAGTTAGTATAGCTTATAACATCCTGCTCAAGAAGGATAGGGCAGCATACAGGTTGAGTTTCAATGATTAGCCAAAATATGAAACATTAAACATATCCAGTGGTGTTCAGTGCAAATAAACATATACAGATCATCAACCTGATCAAAAAAAGCATGCATAGGAAGGATACCTCTAAATCTACGGAAACTAAAGGTGAATCAGCACTCTCCAGGACATGCTGATTCTCATAATGAAGTTTATCCCTGAAAAACAGAGATATAGAACAAAAAAAGAAAACTTAAATTGTTTCTTACCAAAGTAACTTGTTTAACCAATTTTCAATGAGCATAGAGAATAAAACCAATACTCAAATACCACTTCTATGCTAATAAGAATAGAGAAATTTTATAGCGCTTGGAAATAATGAGAGCCATTCATTAGGATAGATCCGATGGTTAAAAATTAAGAAGAACCGATACAGAGGAACTTAAGTTGTGGACCGGAACCTAAAATTAGTGGGGTATGAACCAGTTACATATTAATTTCGAAGGGTATAATAGTACATTTAGGGTTTCTGGCTTGGCCTGATCCATGTGGACGGCGTTTCGGGAGAGGCAGCCGGCGAATCAACATCGGTGGCAGTGCCTATGGCAGCCCACTGTCCTACTCGCCGTCTTCCACTCGTCCCCTCAGCCCTCACCACATTCGTCGCTGTGCAGTAAGAGGCAGGGACGAGCACAGCAGGGCGTGTGTCAAGTCAAGCAACCGGTGTGGAGCTTGGGGAGGGGCTGGTGCTCGGGTCCACGCAGCCAAGCAGCAACCGCTTGGGGAAGTGAAGCTAGGCGAGTCAATAGTATTCTTAAAATCCATTGATGCGTAATCTAGTTCGTGGCCCTTGTGGGAGCATCGGATTTGGCCCATTCTTGAAACAGCGAACCAACAAACAACGAATATCTGAAAGCCTACAGATAGGCTCTGAATTTTATCATCAGAGCTTATTGATGGCTAACCTCAGTTCAGTAGCAATACTACCCAGTACCCACTACAGTCAGGTAGGAATTCAGTAAAGTACTACTTTGCATTTGTCGTTGTGGAATGTTACCCTGTATTTCCTCACCACATTCAAGAACATAACATCACCTACAACTAGTTAGCACTGCGGTCTTGTTCTTGATGAACCCGTGTTGGCAGGCACACGCCAATGCTGGTGGCAGTAAACCGAACTAAATTATTCTAGCACTTCTGATGCCAACGTTCCCAATCACCTTGGCCTCGATCCCAGTCCCCAGCCGCCGCTGCTGTCGAGGACGAGCCCAACGCCCCAAGAGGCCAAGGTTTTGGAGAGGGAGCCGTCGCCCCATGGTTTTTCAATCAAGCGGAGAAGCATAACTGCGCACAAGTGCACAACGTACCACCTGCACGGAGACTACCGAGGCGGGCTTGGGCAGGCAGGCAACGGTGCCCTGGGCAATCGAGCTGCGGCAATGCAGGCGGCAGAAATACTCTAGCGTCAGGTCGGTCTAAATTAGAGTTAATGGTGAGCTGGGTAAAAGTACTAAAGTACCCCTAAATACAATAATTATCTTCCGTTAATGATCAACAGCTGGAAATAAACCTGCTAAGCACTGTAACAAGTCTCATAAGAATATAAAACGTATAGTACCTTCTAGCATTGTCTTCCATATGCAGCGGCGACTTCTTCGGCCTTGCAGTTGGAGCATTTAAGTTAATTGCTGCCTTGTTTCCACTGTGAACAACAAATGAGGCAGAGCCTGAATATGATTCACTTGTAATGTATGATTTATTATCTGCAGGAATGGAGCTTGCTTCTGATTCTTCCTCCAGTGATTTCGAGTTTGGATGTCTTAGAAGCACACTTCCAGAGCCTATCTCAAAGGAACCGACAGGAGTTTCAGTATGGTATAGTAGGTCTTCCTCTGATGATCCTGAAAGGTTATATAACTGCTCTCCATGCATGATGGAGTTCAGATCTTTTGCAAGCTTTTCTACAGGTGAAGGCTTCAGACGGGTGACATAGCTAATCTTTCTTGATGGCACTAGAGACTCCCAAGCATGTGACTGTGCTGAACCTGAATTGGCAATACATCAGAGAGTCAAATAACATAGTAAAAAAAAGGGGGGGGGCAGACCCAGTGCCGGAGGCTCCCACATGAGTGGGGTCTGGGGAAGGGATAAACCGAGACAAGCCTTTCCCCGACAAAATCTGCGGAGAGGCTGCTTCGAACCCACGACCTGGTGACTCGGTGAGACAGCTCTCACCACCGCACCAGGCCTGCCCTTCTCAAATAACATAGTAGAACAAAGAAAATAAGGTAAGTTCTACATAAGCATGGTAAATGTTGAGAATCGTTATTAGATCTTCATTTTGTTTCATGGTTCAATTTCATTAGATATCACTTCAGAGATGTGATTAAGGTATACATGCTATTGGCAAATCTTGTGAATCAGTATTAGACCTTTATGGTGTTTCATGGGGTTGATGTGATTAAATATCACTTCAGAGATGCGGTAAAGGGAGACACACTATTAGTACGTATGTTGTATCAAGTATCAATATTTACTTACTTAGTGAAATATTATCTTCACCATATATTAGGCTCCATGCCATCTGAACCCAATATGTAATAGATCGCAATCCTTCATTGTTTGCTCATGATAATAATAGTAAGTAATTTCGTCACAAGTAGCTATGATTTATCAAACCCAATATGAGTTCCTCATCTAGACTAAGACAAAACAGGAGTTTATACTAAAAGAAAAAAGTTTGGGTGGAATCACTATGTTCATGAAAAACAGAGACGAACAATCAGATCTGCATTACAAACTTACTACTAATATGATCTCCAAAAGGGGAGCAGTATAGAATAAAAATATACGACATCTAAATAAAATTTTAGTTTATTGAGCATAACTTTGAAGACGAGCATCCAAGAATGCACTTCTGACACTAATAATCACTCATCGAATTGAATACAATCACATGTGCATCGAAAAGAATGAGAGGGAACCGAACCATATTATTAAGAAACAGTATAGTAGGCATCGAGATCACTGACCAGTCATTTCACTTGCATCAGCAGCACCATATGGGGCACAACTCTCAGAGTATGATACTGCAGATCCCGAACTAGACTGATAGCTTGGGTCAACACCCCCCATCTTTCGGAAATTCTGACCAGAAAATGGTCCATTCTCCGTTATAATTTGATTTAGTTTTTTCTTCTGTGACTTCGACTTTGATGTCGGTGGCTTCAGCTTGCTAACTCTGGGTTCAACATCATCAATATCGTCCTTGCGGTGCATTGGGGTGTAGTTTGCCAATGAACCCTTCGTTCTCCATCTCGAGCCACAAGCATTGCAGAGCACCGGCTTATCTGGTGGCCCATTTCGCCACAGGGGAGTACCTGTTCCAGCATTTTGCCATGAGAAATCCATCAAAACTGATGCACAAAAATATGCCCGGCGTACAGGTTCAGAGTTAATATCACAATTTACATGTAGTAGGAGATGATGCCAAGGTAGGGAACATAGAAAAAGGGCAATAAACTATACACATTATCAAGAATGTATCCAGAAGGCATCATGAAACTAATCACATACATTCAGACTAAATATTTCAGATAATGCTTTCAGTGCCTCAATGGTTAGTTCAACTGTACAGGCTTGCAATTCTTAATCTGCTGCGGTATGCAATGGTGATACTGAATGCATATAGCCACTTCAAAGGAGCATTTTGCAGCAGTAAGAGCTACAAAAAAGTTCAGAACATATAATGATATTGGCACGAAATGGGATAAGCCTGTGTACATTAAACAGGAAACCTAAGTTTTCACTTCAATGGCACCCTGAAACTAAGTATTTATGTAGCTGCAGCAGCAATCGAACTCTAGTTTTATCTGATTGGCAGAAGCAAATGGTTATTTTCTTATTGTAGAATAGGAGTCTGAGCTGCATCTAATCTCCCATTATCTGCAGAAGTTATCTAAGAAGTGTATATCCACCGTAGTCAAAAACAAGTCTAAATGTGTTCTGTGAGCATGGTATAATATGTTCCTCACGTTGAGAATTTTACAACCGCATCCACAGATTTCTCTTGAACACTCCCGAGGCAGTTGAATGAATTTGGACTAGTAACAAACCATCAACGAACACAGAAAGAACACGGAAACATGAGGAATCCGAGTCCCACGCAGTCCAAAGATTTCGTCCGAGGCCCGCTTCCCAGATGCATAATTGGGGGAAATCATCTCCAAAGAAGTACTGCTTGCTGAGGAACAAAGGGGGGAAGGGGGACGAAAACAAGAGAAAAAGGAAAAAACAACTGGAAGAAAAATTCTAGCTTTATTCAAGAAAAGAGCTCACTTGTGACTCCGCAATGACAGCAGGGTCCTTGCTTCCCCATGATTCTCTCTGCTCCTCACCACCTCACAGGTGAAGAAGAACGGACCAGAGGAAAATCCCAAGAAAACGTACACGGGAAAAACAAAGCACAAACAAGCAGTTTCGCCTGTACAGGTAAATTCTTGAGCAAAAGAAAAGGAAAAAAATCAAGAACTATTTCTCTGTATGAATCTCGTCAAACCCAGAGGGGATTCCTGGGGACAATTCCACAGCCCATGGAGTTCTCAAAAACCAAGTCCTGCTTGGTTGGTGTTCTTCTTCCCTTCTTCCTTTCCTTTCTATATGTTTTCCTCGTTCTGTATCCAGTCTTTTAGAGAGAGGGTAGAGAGAGAGAGAGAGGGGAAAGGGATGGAGAAATAATAGAGGAAGGAATGCAGCAGCAGCAGCACAGCAGCCAGAGGGGGATTTACAAAGGCCGGGTGAAAGGCATTTGGAGAGGAATCCAAAAGAATTATATAGTTTAAAAGCTGGATGTTTTTATTAACTAGAGAGATAAGCAATTAGCAATTGGGCAAAGTAGGAAAAGGAGATGAGGTAGAGAGCGAGAGGGAGGGCAAAGCTTCTTTCTCTCTTGTATCTTTCGGGCCTTGGGGTTGGTTTTTGTTGTGATTTCATTTCATCCAATTCCATTATTATCCATGTGGTGTGACTAAGTTGAAGTTGAGGATATTTCTTTGCACTAATTAGTCAATTTGCTTAACTTTAAAGCCCTCCACTCTAGGTACATTAAAAGAATCTTTTTGCCTTGTGCCATTTGCATCTCACCCCCTGTGTACGCAGTGCATCGTCCGGATACGCTACACAAGCTCAAACTGCTCAACCGGAGATCCCTGTATTCTGTGAAGTTGAAATTGAAAAGTCCATTTTGATAGGTTAAAATAGTTTTTATAGGGCACGATGCAATTTGGTGTATGCACTTCAGGCATGCTATTGCGAGATTATTAGGCACCCTTTGGCAGATTTTTGCTACGTTTTCCATCGACTTAACCAAAAACTCTACCATAAGTGCACATGTGGGAATGGCTTTTGAAGCTAAAACCAAGTAAAAATCAATGAAGTCCAGGCCATTTCACCTATAAGCCGAAGCCACACAAAAATGGGTTTTCCTAGTAGAGATGCCCAAACCCTACTAAAAAGTGATAATGTTTTTATCGTGCGAGAAACGCAGGAACGTACTACATTTAAAAAAAATTATAATTGTTGTGCATTTCATATCTCATGAAATAATTTAGGCATGTATTTAGAAATGAAGTACTACAAGTCAATTTTTTTGTGAGCTTCTAGCATCAATTCATGGATAAGAATTGAAAATATGTGTATGCATGAAGATTTTAGGCGAAGAGATCAGACATGGAGGTGACCAAAGAAAGGTGGAATTTTTTTTTGAAGTGACGGTGTTCAATGCATAAGATAAAATCCAAAGACACCAAAGGAGTGTGGATTGTTACTGTGGAAAGAGAAAAACTGAGAACTTACGATGCGACGTCTAGAAGACACACAGGTGAACTGAGGGCGAGTTATTTTCTGGCATCGATCTTGGCTGCTCCCCCTCGCCTCTGGTGACCTCTTCGGTCCCGGAGGGTGGGGAAACCTCGATTTCAACCGGTGTACATACCCTATGCTACTAGGTTTGTATTAGGTAGGTTAGGGTTCAATTTACCTGTGGTGGCGACGCTTTCACGGGTGTTGTTGTTGCCTCCGTTTCATCACCGTCAGTCGCGTGGAGGACTTCGGCACGGCTGGTTGCAGGGCGCCCTTCGGCATGCGGTGCTTCGGCTCGTTCACTAGCGGAAGTGTAAATCTTCCATTCCCTCTTTTTCGAAAGGGTGGGCACTTTCGGCATCCCCTTTGGTGGGTTCCTTGTTCATGTTGTTGATGGTATTGGCAGTGGTGAAATAATCTTCGAATCATCGGTCTCATGGTCGGCGGTGGCAGATCCCTCTTCCTCTCCTTTTCTTCACATGTCGGCGACCGATGCTTGTTTAGCGCCAACGATGCATTCTAGTGGGGTTTCGAGGCGCTAGCCTTGCGACAAATCCAAGGGTTGGCGCCCCTTGTGAAGCTAGGAGGTGGATCTTGGATTGATCTCGTCAGTTGTTTTCGGCGGATGAAATTTAGGCGACGACGACGAGAACATTCTTGTGTGTCTGGGTGTCGTGTATTGTAATTTCTAATTTTGCCAGGGTGTTTTCTGTAAGACTAGGATGTACCATGCTATGGTTCTTAATATAATTTTCCCTTTCGCAAAAAAGAAGACACACAAGTGAACTGGAAAATTGCAATAAGAATACCACAATAAACTGATGTTTATGCACCTCTTCGATTACAGTCTAAGATAATTGGTACAAGCTTAAAGGGGCAGCAACCACAGCACGATAGCAATAGCTCTTAGGTGGCATGAGTTAATTTTTTCTGCAAGGATGAGTTAGGTTTATGATATCTAGTGGTCTCTTAGACATAGTTCACTGGAGGAGGTGACAGAGGGAAACCCTATATCACTATCCGCGCTAGGAAATGTGAAAAAAATAGTCAAAATTTGATACCTCTTTGGAATAAGCATAAATTGTATTTGCATTTGTGTGTGTGTGTGTGTTTTGTTTACACGCTATTATTGATGTACAAAATCCCTCTTCCCTCTTGGCTATTCAAAGTATGGAGACGACTAAAGTAGAAAGTTAGGAGTATTAAACAGAGAAATCTCCTTGGATATGTGGACATAATTTCCCAACGGCTTAGCATATAAACTCAGATTTGGTGTGAAGACAGCCTAGTATTTAGAAGCAGAGTGCCAAAGCACTCCAGGGTCCCAATATGGAAGGCTGCGTGCACAGCACTGTCCCGAAAGCTGTTTTAACGTGTTTGCCAAAAATAACAACAGGGTGACTCTCGTACTACTATTCTCTCTCTCTTGGTGATCTTGCAAGTCAAGTGTTGAGTTTGGCATTCTAAAAAAAAGTGTTGAATTTGGCAACGGTAACAATAATGATATCTTGCTATTTTTTTCCTCAAACAAACATAGTAGTATTAGAATTCCTGGTGCCATCCAGCAATTTACACCCAAGACAAGCAACTCCGCGCTGTATCAAATCCAAGTAACAACCGTCATACAAATTCCAAATCTGACCACATGAATGGCCTCTCGTCAAACCACCTACTACCCGTTTCAACAGGCATTAAATTCCGCTGGATTCCAGAGATCGGCTCACACACGGATTTGAGTTTGGTTGACACTTGAATTTGAGATTTTTTTTCCTTTTTTATTTTTTATGGAGGGAGTATATTTTCCGCCTGCTTCTCTGAATGAAAAAAAATCAAGAAAAAAAATATTAGGGCGTGTCTGTCACCCACTCAACGATAGCCACACCTTCACCACCACGAAGTAGGAAGAGCAGAGCAGCGTCAACAAGAGGATGCGATGCGAGAGTAGTAGCAGCTCCATCGGCTGACGTATTTTGACACCCAAAACAGGCTGTTATATTCAAATCAGCGATGACACGGCCGAGACAAACGCTACGTCAGAAATTAGGCGATTTACGTGCCAAGGAAATTAGGCAGGGTCACCTCGTCCACCTCGTGCGAGCCATGTTTTACTCTGACCCCACCAAATGGCCGGTGTTTCTTCTGGGTTAACATAACATGGTGTCCACACTAGTTAGTTGGCACGAGCCAGCCCAACCTTAGCTTGCCACTGGTAAAAAAATGCGGGATATTTTCTCTGTATAAAAAAAATCAAGTCCATTTTTTCACGCAACAAAAAAAACGGATTTTTCCTGGAAATAAAAGATGTATCCCACTACCCTCCGTCCCAAAATACTTACTCAAATGGTCCAACCTAGCAGCTAATTATGAAAGAAACTAGTGCTTTGAAGAAACTAGCCATGTACCACTAGTACTTATTAAAGGTGGTCAAAGCTAATTACTAGGAATAAGTCGCTATTTTTTTAATAAAAAATGCATGGATACATGCAGACCACAGTCACATACGGTGCTAAATTAATTACACGGTAGGTGGAATGCTGATATGGGCCCAACCTATGCCAAAGAGCTAAAACCTTAAACTTCTGGTATAATTTTTAAATCTTAAATCGTCAAGTTTTTTGTTGCAATACAACAATGCATGATCTTATCTCAAATGGTCCAACCTTCAATAACAAATCATGTTTGTGTCCACTAGAGATTATGAAAAGCAAATTGCAGACCGTGAAAAACTTGGATTTTTAACAATTTGTACTATGAGAAGCTGGTAGGCATCCTAAAATTTAGGATGGTGGGATTTATGTTATCTATTGTGCAATGTCTACCTCGCCCTAAGTTTATATTTAGTTCTTATTCATTTAGAGCGTTGTTTTTTACTCTTAAATTAAAAAATTAAATAAATTGATACATCATCCAAAAATAGATAGAGTAGCATAAAAACAATACATGGTCGAATCAATTTAAATTTTGTCCCCGCAAATGATACATGATCGCTACTACTCACTCGTGACAAACAAAGCGCACTACTATCATGAAAGGCATTCATGTAAAGGAGTTCCATCTCCTACTTGGTTGCCACCGCCTCCTTGGGAAGAAGATGTTTTGGTAGGAATGTAATTTCTAGTGGATTGACTCTATTGCTCCCTTAGCATAATCCCATCTGAGTCCACTAGTATAATCCCATCTGAACAAACAGTCATCACATGACACTTCTATTTTTGGGATTTTATTCATTATAGACGTGATTCACTAAAAAGAAAGAAAAAAATGTACATTTGTTCTAGCCGAGCTCAAAGGATGGGCTCCACCGTCGCTTGGGCGGGTGGCGGTGGTGGCGCTTCGACAGGGCAGTAGATTACGCGACATGTCGGCGGGGAGGAAAGGCACAACACATGGGCAAGGTGAGGCAGCGGTGACGCTTGGGCAGGAGATTGCGGCTTGGGTGGGGTTAACACTTCGGCGGGAGGTGGTGGCTAGTGCGGGTGTAGCCTAGCAACTGGGGTGTGTGACGGGAAGGAGAAATATAGAATGTGCAGGGGAGGAAACTGGCCAAACCGCTACTCTAGGGTTGTGTAACCAGTGGCAGGTGTGGGTAAATACATCCAACTTGTATGTTCACGTTGGTTTGGTTGGAAGTTACAATCTGGTGTAAGCAAGTTCATACCGATTGATGGACTGTAGCAATTTAGAGGCTAGATCGTGAGATGTCGATTCACGATCTATATGTTTGTTTACACATGTGATTTACAATTGCATTTTTTGTGATCTCTAGTGAAAACAAATAGGCCCTCAATCCTGCACAAATTGTTCAACTCCTACACGTGTATAGGGTACTCTATTATAGAGTCCTTGAGTTATTAGACTATTGTACGAGTTTTTAACCAAAACAGTCTAACTTGAAAGAAGAGTTCATGCACTAGAAGCATGAGTGCAATTTTTTACGGAGGTAAATCCTGCTTTTATAAAATGCAAAAGGAGTTCATACAAAGTAAAGACACACACCAATCCATGCCTGGAACACCAGCTTACAAGAAATGTTTGAGGAAAAAAAGAGAGCCACCACTATTCTGACAACGAGGAAACTAAGCTACGGTTCAAAAACAGAAACCATTCAAAGCAAACCCTCTACTTCCATGACTTCAGTTCGCCTCCAAAAGGTTTCCATCCAACTCTTCATCGTCTTTATCCAGTCGTCCAAATATCTTACATCTCCTTTCTTCCACAATAAGCGCCACTTCTATAGGAATGAAAAAATGTAGAAAACTTCATTAGACCATCTAGGAAACTTCTTTTCTATCCCCATTTTATTGTGTGTATTCCACAAACTCCAACACACAATCGAAAAGATGAATAACTTTATATGGTAGTTTTGACACTGTAAAGGAATCCAATGATTGAAGACATCCTAAAGACTACATAGAAGCTTATTCCACCCATTTTAAATAGTCTTTGGGTAGCCTGCAGTCGACCATTGGGCCGAGGTCAGCCTGACCACTAGGCTAAGCGGTCTAACCACCATTTTTGTAGGGTCATAGGAAGAGGCCCAAAACAACTAGTTTTTCTTCTCCCTCTATAAATAGACGGGTGGCCCGGTGTTTGGACTCTCTTGGCACCTTGAGAAGCTTATACACTTGTAAAGAGCCTTATTTCCACTCCCACTCTCATACACTTCATGTAGGCATACTTGGAGAAGTGAGGAGCGATTCTAATGTGTATATTTGAGAGAGAGATCAAGTGGCACTAGGTATTGATTTTCAAGAGTTGTTGCTTGTTACTCTTGGAGCTTGTCAATTCCTAGATGGTTTGATCATTATGTCTCCGTGGAAGTGGAAGCCCACGTGAAGTTTGTGTGATGCTCCAGAAAGGCTTTGTTCGGAGCTCTTAAGCTCATTCCTGCCGGAGGAAGGCGAAGAGCATCTTTAGTAAAATCGAGGCTTGTTGGAGTGTCTAGTTGATTCGATCATCTCAAGTCTAGTACTCGTGTTGAAGCTTACCTTGAGCGGTAGTCCGAAGCTTGCAGGCTTTTGGAGCTAGCAAGAGGAGCAACAATCCTAGAATTCGCCTCAACGTGGACTAAGTGACCGACAAGTCACCGTATCACGAAAAAAATCATGTGCCATCCGATACCTTGCGGTTTGCATTTCTCAACACTAGCTTAGCTTACTTGTAATTATCTTGTACTAGTGTTGTTGCTCTTGTGCTAGTGTAGTTGCTTACTAGTGTAGCTTTAGTTGATGTTTAGCGTTTGCTATTAGTACGTGTAGGAGCTCCAGTGTGCGCTCTTGTGCTCTAGTAGCTTAGGTTGTTTGACCTTGCTAACTAGACTTATTTAGATGAGCTTCCCTAGCTCGGCACCCTAGTTGCTCACTATTTTACTCTTTTGTTAGGGTGCTAGCAAACTTATTAGAGGGGTGTAGTCAAGGCTAGACCATTAGTTCACTTCTGCATTTAAATTGGCTAGCCTTCACGATTAAGTTTTAGAAATAACTATTCATCTATCTCTAGTCGGCCACCTCAATCCTACATCTGTCAATCATTCCCATTCCACAAAATCATACTGCCCTAAAGGTCTTTTGAACCTAACATTCCACTCAATTCCCTGCCAACAGTCTTTAACCACACAACGTTTATCTCAACATATATTATAAAGGCTAGGGAACTCAAGTTTCAGAGGAATATCATATGCCCAAACCTCCTCCCAAAATAAAGTGTTTCTTCCAATATTCACCTTAGAAGCTAAACCCCACTTTACACTTTTTCTGATCTTAACCATCCCTTTCTGAATTGCGATCTCATATTCCCTTCAAAATGCACAAATGAATTATTTTGGAAGTATTTATTTCTTAATAGAGTATAACATAAATCATCCTTATTAGTTTTCAACATTCTGCAGACTCATTTCCCCAACAAAGCCTCATTCATCGTCATTCATCAAATAATTATAATATATAATTGTATAATTAATCAAATAATTATAAATTTTGCAAAATCAACAGTCCATAACTCAGTTTGGACGAGATCCGCGATGTTGTGACAAGGTAGACCACAAGAAACTAGCAAAAGTGCTTGAGTGCTAGCCTGACATAGAGTACAATATTAAAGATTACAACAATGTAAGATATGTTATGTGTACTCCTTTAAAAACTTATTATATTTTATTTAGCACTTATAGTCTGTGTGTATGTTTTTAGATTCTACTGCCATATTATCGAGATGGACTATGCACTTTATTCATAATGGACATGCAAAACAAAACTGTGCACATTATGGATCCACTCTCAGATGATGTATGTTACAAGGGTTATGATCAAAGCATGCCATATATAGCTACATTTCACACTATTACTAAAAGGCCCAGTCTTGCCATGAAACTGACCAATTCTAAGTGGAACGACAATATTTATTGCTGGAAGCGAGAATTCCCTACATGTGTTCCAAAAGTTCTAAAAAATAAAGATTAGTAATCACTTATAATATGTTTCATCTTTCTTATCACAAAATACTTATTTGATTTATGTATAACAAATAAACAAATGCTCTTCTCCAAGAAAACTGGGAGGCTTCCTTATATACCATTTCATGAAGTTGTGGGATGGCGTAAGATTGCCACCGATCAACACTGTAAGCATATATATTCTCTAACTATATTCCGTACACTAAAAAAGAAATTAATAACTTAACTTATTATCTGCCATGCACAGCTATCAACTTCACCGAGGATGAAATTCTTGGCGGACATTTTGAAGAGCCGTGCAAACGAATGTTTTGACAGCTTCCATGTAGATCTCCAAGTCATGATTAAGGACTGAAAGGTCCTAATATGGCTAGAGGGGGGTGAATAGCCTTTTAAAAATCTACAAATCAACTAGAGCAATTTGATTAGTATGACAAATAGCGTAATGCAAACTTGCTCTAGCTCTACAAGGGTTGCAAGCCACCTATCCAACAATTCTAGTTGCAATGAATACTTAGGCACACAAACTAGCTATGTAATTACTCATTAAGAGCTCTCAACCTTGCTACTCTAAAGAGCTCAATTAGATGAATGTAAATAATAAAGCAAGCTCTCAATTCTAATTACACTAAAGAGCTTGTATCAACTAGTTTGCAAGAATGTAAATGAGTGAGTAGAGTGATTATACCGACGTGTAGGGGATGAACCAATCATAAGATGAATATATAGCCAATCACCGGGAGAATGACAAAGAAGAGAGACAATCGATTTTCTCCCGAGGTTCACGTGCTTGCCAACACGCTATGTCCCCGTTGTGTCGACCAACACTTGGTGGTTCGGCGGCTAAGAGGTGTTTCACAAACCTCGTCCACACGATTGGACACCGCAAGAACCGACCCACAAGTGAGGTAACTCAATGACACGAGCAATTTACTAGAGTTACCTTTTGGCGCTCCTCCTGGGAAGGTACAACTCTCCTCACAATCACCGAAGGCGGCCACGAACAATCACCAACTCATGCCGATCCTTCACCGCTGCTCCAACCGTCTAGGTGGTGTCAACCACCAAGAGAAACAAGCGAAATCCGCAGCGCAACACGAATACCAAGTGCCACTAGATGCAATCACTCAAGCAATGCACTTGGATTCTCTCCCAATCTCACAATGATGATGGATCAATGATGGAGATGAGTGGAAGGGCTTTGGCTAAGCTCACAAGGTTGCTATGTCAATGAAAATGTGCAAGAGGGTACCCTTGAGCCGGCCATGGGGCTATAAATAGAGCCCCCATCAAATAGAGCCGTTGTACCCCTTCACTGGGCAAAACACGCTCGACCGGACGCTCGGTCATACCGACCGGACGACTGGGCCTCGGCGTCCGGTCGCCCGATGGACGCCACGCGTCACCGACTTCAAACGCTGTTCGCCGATTTCAAGCAGCTCTGAAGTTGACCGGACGCTCCAAAAATCTGACCGGAGCCTTTGAAGCCCTAGCGTCCGATCGTTTCGAGAAGCCCCGAGGCAAAGCCCGACCGGACGCGTCCGTCCACCTTGACCGGACGCAAACCGGCGTCCGGTGCTCAATCTAACCCATCAGGCCGTCTAAATACTCGGCCGGACGCATGACCTTTCAGCGTCCGGTCATTTGAGTGATTTCCAACGGTCCGGTCGATGAGACCGGCGCCAAAGATCATTCGACCAACTCCATTTCAACTCTAACTTCTTCACCCTTGCACAAATGTGCCAACCACCAAGAATTTTGCATCCGGCGCAATAGAAAATAGACATTTCATTTTCCCATCTCAACCCTGCAAACACCTTGTGCACATGTTTTAGCATATTTTCACAAATATTTTCAAGGGTGTTAGCACTCCACTAGATCCTAAATGCATATGTAATGAGTTAGAGCATCTAGTGGCACTTTGATAACTGCATTTCGATACGAGTTACACTCCTCTTAATAGTACGGCTATCTATCCTAAATGTGATCACACTCACTAAGTGTCTTGATCACTAAAATAAAATGGCTCCTACATTTTATACCTTTGCCTTGAGCCTTTTGTTTTTCTCTTTCTTCTTTTCCAAGTTCAAGCATTTGATCATCACCATGCTATCACCATTGTCATGATCTTCGTCATTGCTTCATCACTTGGAGTAGTGCTACCTATCTCATAATCATCTTGATAAACTAGGTTAGCACTTAGGGTTTCATCAATTAACCAAAACCAAACTAGAGCTTTCAAGGACTTAGACAGAATGTAAACTTAGATGGTTAACACGAGAAATAACTTTACTATGCCTTCTTATGCAAAAGTGTTTCCCAGATTGTATACATGCTCAAATACAATTGTGTAAAAGTTGAACTATGGAGAAAAAAATCATTGGTTGTTTTCATGTGCATCTACAAGATAAAGCTGTGACGTTAACACGAGCATTATACTAGTATACATAATTCCCAAACAACCATAATCTTTGGGAATACATAGGTTTTCCCATTTCGTTATGTGACATTTGTGTTTAGCTCAGCGTAGGGTAGGAGGAGACCCACTTCATCATGACTGTAATTCCCTCACAAAAAAGAGCATGATTGTAATTCAAGAAATTATATTAGTGAAACAAAGAAATTCCGGTCCGGCATTTTAGTGACTACCCCCACCCATTTTCTATTAGTGAGTTTAGCTCAGCGTGGGGTAGGAGGGGACGGCGGTGACAGACCATGTCAGGCCCCAAGGGGGGAATGAGATAGGGAAAGAATATGGGAGAATTCTTTATTTAGCACTAAAACAAATCACTCTTTCGTATTTGACACTGTAAATTTTGAACTTCCTTATCTAGCATCAACTTAAAAATTCCTTCCGTATATGGCACTTCCGTCCATTTCAGACATCCCTCCGTTAGTTGACTAGGAAGACCATGTCAGCCTTTTATTAGAAGTACCAAAATGCCCTCGGTCTCGTGCGTCCGTCCGTCTCCCCTTCTCCCCCGAGCTCCTCTCTCCCGTCGCTCCTCTGTTCTGAAAGAGAAACAAGAGACATGAAACCTCTCAAACCGAAACCCTAGAGAGAATGGAGGCCGGAGGAGATGAGGATGGGGAAAAGGAGGCGCTGGCCGCCGGTGCCCAGGAACTCACGGGGCGGGTCCCCCAGCTCGAGGCGCCCCACAGTCAGCCAAGCTCGCCCCATGGTCGCCTCGATCTGCGGCCATGGGGAGCTGGGGGACCCGCCCCGCGAGTTCTTGGGCACCGGCGGCCGGCGCTTCCTTTTCCCCATCCTCATCTCCTCCGACCTCCATTCTCTCTAGGGTTTCGGTTTGAGAGGTTTCGTGTCTCTTGTTTCTCTTTCAGAACAGAGGAGCGACGGGAGAGAGGAGCTCGGGGGAGAAGGGGAGACGGACGGACGCACGAGACCGAGGGCATTTTGGTACTTCTAATGAAAAGCTGACATGGTCTTTCTAGTTAACTAACGGAGGGATGCTTGAAATGAACGGAAGTGCCGATGCTTGAAATGAACGGAAGTGCCATATACGGAAGGAATTTTTAAGTTGATGCTAGATAAGGAAGTTCAAAATTTTCAGTGCCAAATATGGAAGAGTTATTTGTTTCAGTGCCAAATAAAGAATTCTCCCAAAGAATATTTGGTGTACATATTCTTGTGTTGACCTAAGCATGGAGGCTCTGGTTCCTTTCTTTCTTTCCTCGGAGATAGGTTTGGCTTTTGATGTGGTAGCTCTATTTGTTTTCTCTTCTGGAGGGGATAAGAAACGGAGGGAGGCATCAAATAGGAAGCTGGCTAGATAGTGGTGCCAACTCACCCCCATCACCCCATATCCCCCCAAAAAATGCATGCCAAATGCTAGGGAAAAAAATCTCCACCGGATGCTCGCTTTGCTTTCCTCTCCCTGTCACAGCACTTTGTGCGATCATCGATCGATTAGCCTGGCATAGTTAAGGTCTGTCTAATACCATTAATCCTTATTTTGTATTGTTTATTTTTACTTGGTCCTTTTTTCTTCTCGAGTAAAGTAAATCGAAGAACTACACCGGCGGTGGATTCATTTTCTGAAGAACTGGATTTCTTTGGGTTATTTCTACCGCACCTGCTGTATATACGTAACTCATTGGCAGTTACTATTACCGTGACGTTGAGATGTGCCTGAAATGGTGGTTGTTCTTACGTGTACAGCATTTCCGATGAATCAAGTGGTGGCAGCGCGTATTTTATTAGAGGAAGGTTGGGCAGAATGAAGTCCTCGAGATCGAACTGAATTCTAAAACATCTGTAAAGCAACGTCGTCATCCAGACCAAACACTGTCAACTGAGTTTGTGGGTGTGCCCTCTCCGTTCGATTCTTCAAATTTCCTTGCGTATAAGCAGCGAACTCCGTGGTTCCGGACTGACAGGGAAGTCGCAGCGGCTCCCTCCGTGTTTTTAGACAGCACTATCATGTGTGTACTTCAGGGACTTCGTGTACTCTCTCTCTCTGCCCCAGGAGTCGGTAGCACGAAATGCTGCTGAGATAATGTGCAACGATGTCCTTTTTAATTGCCAAAAGAAAAATAGCACTGGCCTCTTTTCTTTTCTTTTCTTTTTTTGAAACGGACAGAAAATAGTAGCAGACTAGCAGTGACTGGCAAATGCAGACCTGGGCAAATGGAGCATCTGCCCTGAGGTGCAGTGCCTGGTCAATTTTTGGGTACTGACTACAGTTACAGAATGGTAGGTTAGGAATGATTTCTGCAGGTGAAATGATTTTGCAGTCGGTAGCTTTGCTTTGCAGTGCCCACACTATGACCACACTCTGACCTGACGCTGCGTAGGCCAAAGGCAACAAGACAGCGTCTGTACGTATTTGTCAATCAAACCAGAAAAAAAAAACGAAGATGAAGTTGCCATTGGATATCAGCCAGCGGTTGGACACGCAAATCCGCCGTGCACGCGCGCGCGACGCGAGAGAGTTCAGGTGCTAAGCAAGGGGCGTTTGCTAAGTTTCGCGTAGAGACGGTGATTAGCCGGTCAGAGCGCAGTTGCTTAACACCGAAGCAGCAGCGACCTTGTAGCGTTCGCGCTCGGGGTCAAACGGGCTGTTGGCATCTACCTGCAGTTCAACTTTGCCGACTCTACTACACCTGCGTGTCTCGGACAAAATAGCAGACAACCGGTAGTAGGAGCCCTGTCAACCGGATAATAATCCCAGGGGAAAAACAAAAACATGTCCCGGAAGGTTCAACCATGGCTACGGGCAGCAACGGGGAAACAGAATGTTTTTGTTTTTTATATTAAAAAAAGAAAAGGAAAGGAAAAAGGAAGAGAAGAAATCTTGCTCGCTGGGAACCTGTGGCTCGCGTGTGGGCCCCGCCGTGACATGGTGCTGATTAGAATAGAATTATTAGATAGATATATATGATATCCGTCCACGTGTAGGTCATGTTCGGTTCTTTCGGAACGGAAGCCTGAAATTATTTCTAACCAGATTTCTTATGTAACTTGTATAATCATTGTTGAACTTGAACGATTCCTGGGCACAATCTGCAGTAACCAAACAAGGCTGTAGTGGGAGAATTAGCAGCCTGTTCGTTTCGGCTGAAACGATCGTGGATTATAAGTTAGAAGTACTGCTGGCTGTTTTGTGTGAGAGAAAAATACTATTTCAACTATAATCTACGATCGTATAAGCCGAAGATTAGGCGCACATCTGGATTTGCTGCTGGGGGGGCGTGATGGGTTCGTGTTGGGTTGGCTTGGCGGTTGGCTGGCTGGCTACTTGGCTCCCTCTCTCGTTCCCTTTCGCGGCGCGGAGTCTCCGTGCGTGCGTGCGCTCGTCGTGTCGCGTCGCGGCCATGTGACGCGCGCGCCCCGGCCCCCTCTCCTTTTGTGTTGTCTTGCTCTCGGGCGCGAGCGGCCATGCACACTCCCCAGTCGCGCACCAGCACCACATTGATGGCGTGCGTCCAGTTGCGCCGGCGTCGTTGCCTCCATGTCATGCGCTAGATCCAATTCCAACACAGATCACCGTGTAAGGCTGAGGAGCGAATCGCTCTGTGTGCGCATTAGTTGTGTTGTGTGTCACTGGAGCGTGTGTCGCGCGAGTGATGTCAAAACTCAGAACGACACCGGTGACCGGTCACCACAAAAAAGGCACAGGTTCGGTTCTCTTCTCCCTATCGTCGCCGGCGGGCACATACACAGCACTTGGACGCGCGCTCCGAATTATGTATAGGCCAGAAAATGATGCTATGCTAATGCTGCTAACGCCCACAAGTAGTAATCAAAGCGGCATCGAACTGGATCGAGCGGCTGATGAAGCCGGTAGTAGCCACCGACCAAAATGAATGATGGTGGACAGGCACCAAGACCGTATGGGGCCAGACGCGAGTGGCGGTAGTAGTTAGCCGGTAGGCCCGGCCGGGTCCCCATCCTTGACCCTGCCAGGAGGAGAGCTAAATGGGGTTCCCCTCGGTTCAAAAAAGTAGGACGAGAGCTAGTTACTGTTAATGCCGCTGCTTTGCTTTCGGCAGTCCCATGAGCTCTGCAGTAACCTCCCCCTGTCCTAACATCTAGTGTAGACGACGACCTCCATGGCTCCATTCCGACGAGGCGACGACACAGCTGCTGCCGTCCACGGATCGATCGTTCCGCTGGCGACTCGAGTGGCTAGCTAGGCAGCTAGCTATAGTCCAGCGGTTCAAAGACGCGATGGGCGATGTCACTGACAGCACAGGGCCATCTCTGTAAGCGGCCACCTGATCATGTTTCGTGTCGCCGTCGACTGCGAGCGAGCGTCCGGGTATACAGCACGAATGCGGCCAGCCTGCCACCGAGTACGAGTCGCAAAGCAGGGCCGCAGCAGATAGAAAACATGTCTTAAAGGAACGGTGCAAGCAAGTATGCATCCAGCACGAGTGTATTCCTCCAGCTGACAAATAAAGTCTGAAAGCTCTTGTTATAAATGAAACTCTGAAAGCGGTCTCAAAAGGGAAAATAAATTGAGCAAGTTGTTACACAACACCGCTATGATTCCCCCCATTCATTTCAGGAAATGCGTGTGTACTTTCTTCCGGCTCTAAAATGTTACACAAATTTCCACCTAAAAATGGCAGTCCCTTAAAAGCTGTGGTTTCGGAGTTGGGATCTGGGGGAGGACCCTCATCTAGATCTGCAGGTAGCTGACCCAGAGATATATCATGTATGTATCACACAGACTGACTGAACACATCTTCACTGTTGGCAGTTAGTGGTCCTGCGACAGGAATCCGGGTGTGTCTCAATGTCCTCAAGGACAACCGGGCCAATTCAGTGAAAGAACGTCAGGGTCTCTCATATTCCCATGTGCGAACACCTTGGGTTCTTTCACCTGCAGCAAACGTGGAAACAAAGAGGCAGTAAATTCTTAACAGAATAAGGAATATACTGGTGGCACAATAGTTATTGCAGGGTCCCAAATTTGCATGCTTTGTTTGATGAGCTAGTTACCATACCAGAGAAAGCGGGGGAATTTGGGGTTTAAGTTTTACTCTGGAGAATCCATCCACAGCAAACAAGCACTGGTAGCCACCAATGGAGCGGTGTTCACTGTTTCATATGTCCAGGATAAGAGATATATAGAGTACTAAAGCATCAGATGTCAAATCCATCAAATATTATCAAATGAACAAAAGTTGCTCCAAGCATTAAAAAAACTTGTTTGGTATCCAAAATGACTGCATGGTCCATTTAAACAAACTAATAAACTCACTTCAGTAGATAGGTGAAATTCCTTTTCTCAAATTCTTCAATGGGAATTTCTTCCTCCTTGGAGTATCTGCCAGAGAACAAAACATTATGCAAAATAAAATCATGAGAAAATTTAGATGTAAAGCGATGAAAGCTCAGAAATGGTGGTATAAAAATTTAAGATCAAAAGAATGCACGGCAATAAGCAACAAAGACAGACGCATCATCAAGTCACCCATTCAACATTGATGAATAGAAGACCAGTTTGAAAGTAAGCATTTCTGAAGGAAAACTATATGGCACCCAGGATGAAGCACACCCTGGACATCCAGGCCATTACCCTGTATCATTTTGATGGAGAGAAATTTGATGGGGTTATTCATCCGTTCAAAAGATTCTTTTTGGGGTACGAATGTGTAAACCTCCTTCACCAGCGAGCCCTTTCTTCTCCAGGATGCTAAGCTCTTTCTTCTCCATGTCTGGCGATCTCCATTAACTCGAGTCTGTTAGGGTTTCGGGTTGGGGTTTGGGGGATCTTGATGGCTTCCGGCTGTAGAGGGATGGCAGGGGAGGTAGCTGGCCCAGCCGTGGTGGCGGGTGGAACGATGAGGCGACAGGGGTGCCACCCACCATGGCGGTGGTGGACTGCGGTTGGACAGGGATGGAAGCAGGGGAGTCGTGCTCGCAGTGGTTAGCGTTGGCCGTGGTGGAGGGCAGCACCTTTGGCGACGCTGATGCTGCCAGATCCAGGAGGGGCAGTGGAGGCGGGGGAACAGGATTCATCAAGAGGAAGGAAGGCGGCTTGCATGCGGGGGTTGAGACGAAGGAGGCATGGGTGGGGATTGGGACAATCACAGCTCCGTTTCTCTTTGTCTACTTGTACCGTTTTGGACGTCTAGGATATCCAGAGGGTGCGTCATCCTGGTGGGCACAGAAACTGAGCTCCATTTCTGAATTCCATTGCTTCCAAATATGAAATTAGTATGCCACAACAAAAATTGGGAAGCGTATAAGGCAGACATGTCATGTAGGAGACTAAGTATAATTTGCCAAATATAGTGAAAGTGTAGTTTGC
The DNA here is from genome assembly GCA_904845875.1 of Miscanthus lutarioriparius. Taxonomy (NCBI): domain Eukaryota; kingdom Viridiplantae; phylum Streptophyta; class Magnoliopsida; order Poales; family Poaceae; genus Miscanthus; species Miscanthus lutarioriparius. The sequence goes on along the minus strand of CAJGYO010000012.1, from coordinate 22,743,144 downwards.
AAAGAAAGGGACGTGCCTGATTCAGTATTACAATAATTGCATCCTATAACGAAAGAGTACTTGTAAAACTAATATGAGCTAAGTTTAACCTGATAGTCCAAAATCAACAATCCAGAAAGAAAAAACTAATGGACTGGTGATATTAATAGATAATAATGAAAGAAGATTTCTCTTGATAGCAACCAACAGAAAAAATAAAATAGCATGCATATGAATTAATTTTGCCATTTAGGAACATACCTCCAAGGATATTCATTTTCACAGAAACGAGAAACCCCACTCATCGCAGTGAAGGCATCAATATGTACCATCTTTTCCTTCACTGAAGAATCTGCTAACAGAGGAATGCAAACATCAATCGCTACTGGTATCTGCCAACAAAGAAACACTTATTGTCCACAAACCTGATCATAGCAAAGGCCACTAAGAGTAGACAGGTGCTCAACTTGTCACTCTTTGCTTGTAATTTATTCAAACTTAGTTAATTTTTAATAAGAAGGGCGGGCCTGGGGAAAGCGGTAGAGTCTTACCGCCTGTGACCGGAAGGTCCCGGGTTCGAGTCGTGGTCTCCTCGCATTGCACAGGCGAGGGTAAGGCTTGCCACTAACACCCTTCCCCAGACCCCGCACAGAGCGGGAGCTCTCTGCACTGGGTACGCCCTTAGTTAATTTTTAATAAATAGACGCGCCTACGCCTAACTTGTAGTTTGACTATAGAACACAAGTGTTGCAGTTTCATGTATTCCACAGTAGTCATATAGCCCTCACCTGCTTCGTGTAGAGCCTTTAAAGCATAGCCACCAGGATAATTGTTGTAGGATGCCATAAAAGTCACAGTAGAGTATCCTAGACTACAGGAATCATATAAGTTATCGATGCTGAATATATTATGATATTCCAAAAATAGTTAAACGTTACAATCATCAAGGCAGAATATTCTACCTGACAAGAAAGGCACCAAGCATGAGAATATAAAGCAAATTCCACCCAGCTTTCTTTCGGTTGTTATATCTGGAAATGATGAAGAAAACCAAATATTGACTAGTTAAATCAAAAGGAAAGGAAATGGCACTTGAACAACATGGATTTTCATAAAGAAATGAGGCAAAAGGAAAAATGGTGCTAACAATCCCAGCTTGAATTTATCATTGTTCAATTGGTACGCAGTAGATAAGATAGTTGCTCACAGTCTGCTAGCTGCTAGTGAAGCAGACACATTAAACATGGGAATTGAGCCAATTATGAAACGAAGTTCCTGAAACATAAAAGATAACAGTCACTATGTGCAATTTTGGCCTAGGATTTCAGATTTAAGAATCAGACTACTATCCAGAGATGTAGAATAACCTTATGTGGAAGTTTTGAATAGAGCACAACAAATAAGAAGACCGGAAGCATGTAAGGTACTATCCTTCTATCAAGAAGAGCACCAACCTGAAATTGAATGGAAAGGCTTCGTCAGATACTTCTCCAGTAAATCAGTAATGCCTTAACAATACATCAAATCTCAACTAGCTATTGCATAGAAATTTAGAAATAAGGGCTTTTCCAAATCCAACCAAAGCTAAAGAAAACATGGTCCCTGTAAGAAAAATGGACCCTAGACCAATTTACTTTGGATTTTGGTGTTTGATGACCAACACAACCAAATTGGACTAATAAATTTGCAAGTAATTGTTTTGTAGTTCAATAGGGTGCAAGACGTGACTTGGACAAAGGCGACATGATGATCCTACGATCAACACCATAAGCAAGACCCTAGAAGCACAAGAGAAAACCCAAGATATCAAGCAAAGTCCAAGCCCGAAGATAAGAATCAAGCCGGACGCAAGATCGCGAAGAAACGAGCTTCACAGAGGTGACCGGACGTGGTCCTTATAGCGATCGGACGCCTTCCGATCAAGATGCTCGGCAACGGCAGGCGTCAGCAGTAGCGACCGGACGCTGAGGATTCAAGTGACCGGACGCGACGATGACACTGTTCACTATCGTGACAATAGCTCAGCACTGACCGGATGCAGGAGGGTGATCGACCGGACGCAGGAATTGCAGCGTCCGATCGAGTCCAGAGAGGTTCCAGAGCGGCGCCAGCGCGACCGGACGCGTCCGATCGACATTGACTGGACTCAGCGTCGAGTCCGATCAACGCGCTAGCTTCAACGGTTGGGACGACCGGACGCGTCAGGTCAAGACGACAGCAGCGTCCGGTCAGTAGCAGAAAGCTGGGTTTCGTCCCCAACGGCTACTTTCTCAGTGGGACTTATAAATAGACCCCCAACCGGCCATTTGAATATGGTGGAGCTGAGAAAACATACCAAGGGTGTTAATACACCATTATAATAATCTCCACTTGCATAGTGCTTGGTGATTTATTAGGTGATTAGCGTAAGTGCTTTGCGAAGTGGTTAGGTTGATTAGACCACCGCTTATGCGCTTGCTCTAGGTTTAGGCCTAGTGTTTAGTGAGGTTTGCACACCTCTTAGCACTCGGTGCTTGAGCGCACCATTGTTGTACATCGGAGGGGCTTGTAGTCTTACGAGATCACACCAACCGCGTTTGTGGTGTGGCCGCTACCGTGTACCGAAGGGAACAAGGCCCGCGGCGGTTCGGCCGGAAGCTTGATAGTGAAGACGGCGGGGAGCGGTCCGGGAGAGGCTTGCCAGAAGGCACCGGAGACCCACTTGCGCGTGGGGAAGGCCCGGGACTATCCACGGAGTTATTCGACCGGGAGCTTGGCCCTAGCGAGGGATTCCTTGCGAGAGGCTCCAACGAGGACTAAGGGAAAGCTTGCGCGCTTTTCGATACCTCAGTAAAAATACCGAAGTCGTCGACGCGAGTTTGTATATCTCTACCTTACTCTTTAGCTTCCGCATTTACATTGTTTGCGTAACTTCTTTTGCGGTAGAGATAGCAACACACTAGCAAAACAGTAGTTGCACATTTAAATAGTTTATCTTTTACATAGGTTTTGCTAAGAATAGAAAAATAGGTCATAGTTTAGAGTTAGAGTTTTAAGTTGCCTAATTCACACCCCCCCCCCTCTCTCTTTAGACGTCACGGTCCCCTTTCAATTGGTATCAGAGCCGGTTGGCTCAATTTGGACCTTTGGCTTCATCGACGTTGAGCCGACGCTATTTAGAGTGGTTGTGATGGATACTTCTAGGCCTCCGTACTTTGACGGCACTAACTTCCCTTACTATAAAGTTAGAATGGCTTGTCACCTTGAGGTAGTAGATTTGAGTGTTTGGAGAGTCACTCGTGACGAGATGAAACCCATTAAGAATCCCGATAAACCCACAAAGAGTGAAGAAAAAGAAATTCATTTTAATGCTAGAGCTAAAAATTGCTTGTTTGAATGTTTTAGCATGGATGTGTTTAACCAAATGTCCACTTTAAATACGGCACATGAAATTTGTTAAAACTCCAAGAGCTCCATGACGGCACAACTAGTGTCCGTGAGCAAAAACATTGTCTAGCTAAACAAAATTATGATTCATTTAAAATGAATGATGATGAGCTTGTTCGTGATATGTATTCTTCTTTGAATCTAATTATCAATGAGCTCCATTCAATATGATTAACAAAGCTAGATGATGCGGACATCGTGAGGAAGATCATCTCCGTACTACCACAAAAGAAATATACAAGCATCATCACCATCCTTCACAATATGGAGGACTTAAGCACCATGACCCCAGCCATAGTCATTGGCAAGATAGTGGCATTTGAAATATCACGCAAGATGGGTCAAGAAGAAGCCTCTTCATCAAGCAAAAGCAAAGCTCTCACATGTAGTGAGAAAAAGAAGATGAAGAGCAAGCAAGTTGAGACAAGTTCAAGCTCCTCAAGTGAAGATGAAGAAGAGGATGATGATGATGATGATGATGTGATGATGATTCGAGTGATGATGATCAATCTTCCTTCTCCACCTCCGACCTTGATGAAGAATCCATCAAACTTATCAACAAGGTGGAGAAGATGATCCAAAGGCTCAATGTCAAGTGTGTCCATCCAAATTCAAGATTTTATCTTCACCAATCAAAGAAATGAGCAAAGAAAAAAATGATGCTATGGATGCGGCGAGTTAGGGCACTTTGTGGAAGTTTGTCCAAACAAGCCCACACCCAAGACAAAGAATAAGGCGTGCAAAGACAAAGCCCTCACATCAATAAGGTCATGGGATGATTCTTTAAGTGAAGAAGAAGACCATCACAAGAGACGAGGGCACAAGCACTCATCATCAAGCACCTCACGTGTGTGCCTTATGGCACGAGGTAACAAAAAAACCTATCCCTAGTGATAGTGACAATAATAGTGATAGTGATGATGAGCTACCTTCTTATGATGAAATTGTGCAAGAAAATCTTAACTTTGCTAAAGTTTGTACTCGTCAACAAAAGAAGCTTGAAAAATTAAAAGATAAACTAGATAGCTCTCAACAAGCTTATGCTACTTTACTTGAACAATATGAAACTTTTGCCAATCTTAATATGGAACTATCTACTAAAATTGAGCAACTTGAGATTAGTGCAAACACAAATAATTGCACAATCAATGATGAACAACTTGTAAAGAAAAATAAAAAATTAAAGAAAAAGTTAGCTAGCTCATAAAATGCTTATAAAAGTTTGCTTGCTAAAATAAAAAAACTATGTGCAAACATTGTGATGAGCTAACTAATAAAGTTACTAATTTTGAAACCATTAATACTACCCCACCGAGGCATCTAAAAACGAAAAGTTCTATATTTGACATGCCTAAAAATGATATATCTACTTACAATGATTTATGTTTAGACTCACCCTTGTGCAACCAATTTGTGTTGAGAAAGTTGTTGTAAATACATGCACACCAGAGGTTGCAATGAAGAATGAGCAACTCAAGCAAGAAGTGGCTCGTCTCACCAAAGACTTACTCAAGTGAAAGGCAAGACGGAGCAAGCCCAACTTCATCAATATAACACCATCAAGGGAGTGAAGAAGCTTGATAAAGGACAAACCGTTATTTGCTACGTGTGCCACAAGGAAGGCCACAAGTCCTATGAGTGCAAGGTGAAGAATGGGGGAGGAGCTAAGAAGAAAGAGAAAAACAAAAAGAAAACAAGAAAGCTCTCCAACACCTACACCAACAAGGTGGACAAAAAGGCCTCCACACCGTATCTCTTGAACAAAAAGAAAAATGACAAGGTGGTGGCCATCGAGGTGAACAAGCAAGCCAATAATGGGGCTAAACGCGTTTGGGTGCCAAAGGAGATCATTTCCAATATGAAGAGCACCAAGAAAGTTTGGATCCCGAAAGAAAAGTGAGAAGTCAAACGGACTTCGGGAAATTTAGAGACTTGACAAAGTATGTGTGCATTTAATGGGGTGCTTCATTATGGACAAGGTAATTACCCAGTGGATTAGTAAATATTATGGACCAAAATTCTCCTTCTCATGATAAGTAACTAGATTTAATTTCTTGAAATTTCAATTAGCATCCAGTTCCTTTTCATGCCTAGGTTTGCATTTGTATGCTTAAATCCTTTGACATGCATACACTAGGTATATCTTATGGCAGGCTTGCTCGGTTTCATTCTTAACCTTTGGAGCAAACTTACATGGTTTAAATTGCTTAAGAGCACGGCACATAGCTTGTTTTACAATTGTTCATCTAATATGTGCCAAAGTCCAAATTGTAGATAATTTCTCCCGAATATCACCTTCGAAAATGATTCTCATATTCATGTGATGTCATCTTTCAAGTGGTATTTTTTATTCTAAAATCAATGTGCATGTCTCCTACAAGTATTCCATACTTGTGTGCACAAATTTAGGGGGAGGTTACTCTATAAGTTGGATGCTTTGAGACTAACATCTTTCAAGCTTATCATGTGTGTAGTAGTCTCATTGCAAGAAAAATGGAGTCCCCGAAGTTAAACATCATACTTCAAATATCTACGACCTATTGAAAGTGCTATGAAACAAATTGGTTTCCACATGTGGTATTTCTAAACCGATATCATCATATTGATTTCACTTTGGTATTTATATGCTTTCTCCATGCATTATATAGATTAAACTCCTTTAAGCATTAATTTGCCAATTATGCATAAACTACATTCTCCATCATATGTATGTATATATTTAGGGGGAGCTTAGTCTATGTAATGAGAGTCAAATTTTGTGACCTATTCCACTCCACATACAAATGATCACAAAGTTTGATCCTCCCTTATGCTACTAATGTCTTCCTTTTCGGTGTTTGATTTCAAAGGGGGAGAATTTGTAGGACCAAAAGCAAGTCCGATCATAATAATTTACAAGTGGTAATGATCCGAGAAAGAGAGGATAGTGGATTATGGAATTAGGGGAGGCTTAAATCCATAATACCACATGGGGACATTTGCAAGGGCAAGATAAGTTTCCAAAAATGTTTACGTGTGGTATCTTTTAGCATCATATAACCTTGTCCTTTGCATTGCATCCTAGCAAGTAAATAGTTTTAAAATTCAAAAAAAAAATTATTTGCTTATTTTGGTCGTGTTGTCATAAATCACCAAAAAAGGGAGAGATTGTAAGCAAAATTGACACTACGCACATTTACTTTGGATTTTGGTGTTTGATGACTAACACAACCAAATTGGACTAATAAATTTGCAAGTAACTGTTTTATAGTTCAATAGGGTGCAAGACGTGACTTGGACCAAGGTGACATGATGATCCCACGATCAACACCATAAGCAAGACTCTAGAAGCACAAGAGAAGACCCAAAATATCAAACAAAGTCCAAGCACGAAGGAAACCAAGTCGGACGCAAAATCGCGAAGAAACGAGCTTCACAGAAATGACCGGACCCGGTCCTTATAGCGACCGAACGCGTCCGATCAAGATGCTCGGCAACGGCAGGCGTCAGCAGCAGCGACCGGACGCTAAGGATTCAAGTGACCGGACGCGACAATGAACCTGTTCACTGTCGCGACAATAGCTCAGCACTGACCGGACGCTGGAGGGTGATCGACCGGATGCAGAAACTGCAGCGTCTGATCGAGTCCAGAGAGGTTCCAGAGCAGCGCCAGCGCGACCGGACACGTCCGATCGACAATGACCGGACTCAGCGTCGAGTCCGATCAACGCGCTAGCTTCAACGGTCGGGACAACCGGACGCGTCCAGTCAGGATGACAGCAGCGTCCGGTCAGTAGCAGGAAGCTGGGTTTCGTCCCCAACGGCTACTTTCTCAGTGGGACTTATAAATAGACCCCCCAACCGGCCATTTGAGTATAGTGGAGCTGAGAAAACATACCAAGCGTGTTAATACACCATTTTAATGATCTCCACTTGCATAGTGCTTAGTGATTTATTAGGTGATTAGCGTAGGTGCTTTGCGAAGTGCTCAGGTTGATTAGACCACCGCTTATACGCCTGCTATAGGTTTAGGCTTAGTGTTTAGTGAGGTTTGCACACCTCTTATCACTCGGTGCTTGCGCACCATTGTTGTACATCGGAGAGGCTTGTAGTCTTACGAGATCACACCAACCGCGTTTGTGGTGTGGCCGCCACCGTGTAGCGAAGGGAACAAGACCCGCGGTGGTTCGGCCGGAAGCTTGATAGTGAAGACGGCGGGGAGCGGTCCGGGAGAGGCTTGCCGGAAGGCACACCGGAGACCCAGTTGCGCGTGGGGAAGGCTCGGGGCTATCCACGGAGTTACCCGACCGGGAGCTTGACCCTAGCGAGGGATTCCTTGCGAGGGGCTCCAACGAGGACTAGGGGGAAGCTTGCGCGCTTCTCGATACCTCGGTAAAAATACCGGAGTCGTCGACGGGAGTTTGCATATCTCTACCTTACTCTTTAGCTTCCGCATTTACATTGTTTGCATAACTTCTTTTGCGATAGAGATAGCAACACACTAGCAAAACCGTAGTTGCACATTTAGATAGTTTATCTTTTGCTAAGAATAGAAAAATAGGTCATAGTTTAGAGTTAGAGTTTTAAGTTGTCTAATTCAATCCCCCCCCCCCCCACACCCTCTTAGGCGTCACGGTCCCCTTTCAGTCCCTATAAACACAGTTAAAGATAATAAGTTCTTGGTTAATCCTTATAGCATTAATCCCTTACAATTAATATCTCAAAGCGAAAATGGAAATGGAAAACATGGCTTTTATTATCATCATCCTTTAGGTTCTTAGTCATATGTCGGCATCACTTCCAAGCAAAAGAAGAGTACGTAGGGTCAAGAAAAATGACGTGCAAATATGTTGGAAACAATATGTTGTAGGTCATTCAAAATTCAAACAGATTATATGATAGTTCTAATCAGGCAAGATCTGTCTTACCATGCAAAGAGGGTATGCCACAATCATGGAACGTGGAAGCGCCGAGGTAAAGTACCAATGAATTGAGTGGGTCTTAAGCTTAAGTCAAGGAGAACAGAGGTATGTCATTCACATCAGCACCAGTGTATCATGTTTTGTTATTTTGTTAATGCATAAATTGAACGGAACATGCAGCACACGCAGAAAAGCAACATAAAGGAAGATGATAGCAAACTAATATCTGGGGGAGGAAAGAAATATAAATGTAGTTTCACAAAAGCATGAAGGATACACCCCATTCTGAGCTCCGATTCAGAACTGAATTAAACCAGAGAACTTGAAATTCTGGCCACAGGATTCGACGCCACATTATAGAGTCAACTAGCACGGTAAATCCTGTGAAAAGAAAACATAGTGCACCAAAAAAATTCTTACAGGTTTGTGTGACAATTCCATCACAGAATACACAAGGCAACACACAAAGAAACATACCGATGCATATAAGGGCAGTGCTTATGCAATATTTTACTGCTTCCAACAGAGAAACAGATCTGCTCTGTCATAACATAGTGAAATTCATATATTAGAGTGACTCAGCACCAACTGTACAGAATGCATGAAACCATCAAATAAAACATGGTGTACAGATGATTCTTAAACACCGTAGCGACCCTACAACTTCAACTTCAAGATCATTGCAAGGCGTGGTATGTGGCTATAAGATATTGCCCTAGCTCACTACATGAACACAAAATGTGATGTGCTGAACGTCTGAGAACTCATTGCAGAGAGCTCCCGCTCTGTGCGGGGTCGAGGGAAGGGTGTCAGTGGCAAGCCTTTTTTTCTCCAAAACACAGGAGAGTTGCGCCTCATTATATTAAGAAGAATGAAAGGGGCTAGAGCCCTACAACACACACCACACACAGCCCCACATAAACCTAGGAATTACATTCGCGCCTGATAAAGGGCAATGCCAGTGGCAAGCCTTACCCTCGCATGTGCAATGCGAGGAGACCGCGACTCGAACCCAGGACCTTCTGGTCACAGGCGGTAAGACTCTACCGCTTGCACCAGGCCCGCCCTTGCTGAACGTCTAAGAACTCAAAGCTGAATTTGGAGCATTATGAGCAAAGCTGCTTGGAACTTCATTCAAGAAATCTAAACAACACATTCATATAGAAACTGTAGAACTGTAGAAACAATATTGAAAATATAAAATATTTCTGAACAACAGTACCACTTCCTAGAAAGGAATACAATGTTGAAAATATAAGTAAAACTGTAGAAACAAGCAGAACTATGCAAGTAATGAAATAAAATAGGTTTGGACATTGCGTAGGTCAGAGACTCACGAGCAAAAGTGCAAGCCCTATTGGGCCAAGAAGCAGAATCATATCACATCTAAAAACAACTGCTGCAACAATCTGCAAGAAAACGAAAATTATACAGTACACAGTTCGGTATGATTTTAATTAAATAAAAGCTTTAATCCTTTGACTCAGATTCTTGGTGCTGAAACGAAGAATTATATCTTGGTGCTGGAACTAATGATTATATCTGAATTTGGTGAGAACCGAGCTTCCCTCGGTAGGTAAGGCATCAGAAAAAAGGCATAAGGCATACCAGAGCCTGTAATGTACATAGGTAGCTTCCCTTGAACCAGAAAGAGTATGCCAAGTTGACTGCACGACATAAATCATAGAAGAGTCACATTTTTTTCCCCGCAAACTCCTACATTTTTGTTGTTGACAAAAACTTGATCGAAACAGCTTTCAGCTTTGTTATACAGTGTGATCTGTGCTTACCTAAAGCTAAAGCAAAGATATTTGGAAGCGGACGGCTTGAGTAGAACAGCAAGTGAAACTGGATAGCAGTTAGTACCACAAAGAATGCTTCTGCTTGATGGCCAAACTTCTTTTTTACCTGGTTGTTTAGAAGACAGTCAACCGAAGCATGATATCCAATTATAAAAGTACCAGAAATCCAATATGAGCTCTTAAATAAAAAGTTATCACAGCGAGCACAACCACTAATCAATACAATGCATGCCAAAATTATATCTGCCCCAACTTCCAAGAGGAAAAAAGGCAGAAGAAAAGCTAGGATTTGAAAGAAGAGCAGCTTGTTGCTGTGTGATGCTCTAGAATCCAGACAAGTGAACCATACATCTACATTCTACAGTACGTACTGTAATGAACAACTATACCAGTCTTAATTAAATTTGGTTCATTGTACCAAAAGTCCGCATGATACTATATTTAAATTGGACAAGAAAGACTTCTTTAGTATATTTAATTCTCGATCATCTTTCTGCGAGCTGTTTCCATGCTGTTATTTATTTGTGTCATTCATTTTCGGTAAACCATTATGTTTTCAGAATACCAATACCAACAGAAAGCAGTAACCCACACACTGACAGTATTCAGTGTCAGATATAGTGAGAGATGAAAGAAAAGAAAACCTGAACTCTGAGAAGTCTCAAACTCATCAAAGTGACACAACTCAATGTTAATCGAACTACAAAAGGAAACAGAAAAACATCAGTCTTCCAAAACTGCATCAATGAGAAATTAAACATCAGATAGCATAAACATCCAAGGAAGATTATGTACAGAGCTTTAATGATCACCTGTAAGAAGACTATAGAACTTTGGAACATGAAGTAAACGCAATACAAAGACTGTCGGTGATGAGAGAATAGAGATAACAAATGCTCCTGAAAAAAGCAGATGGTACATCATGTTAATGTTATAATTTCACATCAAGACTACAAGGTCTGCAACAAAAAAAAAACACACACACACATAAGAAATCATGTTTTTGTCTTGGAGCTAAAAGTATAGATGGTAGGCTATAAGAATCATTAGTGCAAAAATTGATCATTGAGAAAATACTGTTTCATGCTGCACAAATTAAGGGTGGGTTTCATGCCATCATGAATTTTACCTATAAATGTTCGAGGAACAACTCCAGGAAATTCTAAATGATCATACTGCATAAAACCATGAAAAAAACATAGTAAAAATCAATCAATAAATACCAGGATATTATACTAGAGCAAATTTGGAGAGTTGCTAGCATTCTAGTAAGTTACCTTCTCGATGTGATAACTGTGACAAAGAATATCATGCATGGCCTACCAAAAAAATCAATTATGTGATTAGCTCAATCACCAGAAATGCATGACAGTAAAGGTTTACTCTCAAGACAGAGAAGGTAAAACTATTCTATTAGATGAAGGGTAACAATGTAAAACTATGTATAGGTATAGTTAAACTTCATTCTCGGCAATGGAGAGGTATTCATCATTATACAATGAACAACAGAGACAGCACAGATTTCACGGGATAATCCCAGAAAAATAAACATGTTGTTTTCACACAAAGAGCACTGAAGCACAATATCCCATAAAAGAACTACAGTACCGCTTTTTTTACTGCATAATTGAGGTATGAATTATGATATGAAACTTATTCTGTTTGGGATATGGAAATAAGATCTCTTCAAGTTATGAATAGGCAAATGCTGTAAGAATGCATCTGCATGACTGTTGCCATGGCAAAGAAACATGTACTCATCAACAGTAATAAATCCAACACTACCAGGTGCAGTGCAGTTGAGTCCCTGGAAACAAAAAAGTTATGCAACTTAAGTCTTCTAAGACAAAGGACTCCTGCCATTTCCATTTTTTTTAAAGTTATTACAGGACTTGTAATTGTGCAAAAGAAACACAAATTGGCATTCGATAATGTGAAACACTAGAAATTTGCACAACATATGTGGATATAATTGTAAAATGGTCATGAATAAGCATGCCTGATTGCATATCAGTTACCAACAAATATAAAACAACTTGTACCAACTAAACATATTCAAATGCATTTAAAAAGATGTTGGCATTTTGCGCCATGACACTCCCTTAAAGTCACTAAGTTCATACAATAATTGCTGCAAAAGAAGTCTCAGACGCAACCGCGTTGAGCAGTAAATTAATCCACACCATAGGATGAATAGCAGCGTCCCATAATTAGGTACAAGGTTAATAAGCCCCACAAGTCAGAGTGGGAGGAGATGAGCCCGCGAGGCACGCCAGGCGGGGGATGAGGCTATCGATGGCCGCCGGAGGATGAGAAGGCGAGCATGCGATTGCGACCAATCCAGAACTCTAACAATGGAGCAACAATACTGCAACAAAACTACAAGGAAGGACTAGAGGCTGGAACCTGCACGTTGAAGCTCTCCTCCACCTTGGTGTAGGGCGACATGACGGCGTAGAACGCGGCGATCGATCCGAGCATGAGGTCCCACCCCCACCGTGAGAGCCAGCCGCCGCCGCCGCCGGCGGCGGCGGCGGCAGCGGCGGGCTTGGGTCGGGGCATGGGCGGGAGCTGAGGGTCGACTGAGGAGCGGCGGGCGGAGGATCCGGCACTCCGGCAGAGACGGAGTGAGCAACCGGCGGCGTCGACCTCGCCGTTGTGTGCGCGGAGTTAGTGGCAGGCCTTGTCGGGCTCTTGTTGTTAGGCCTGGCCCAATGTAAGTCAACAGCCCAGTTAAGCTAGGCTTTAGCAAACGGCCCTCCTTGCGTGCTGGTTGTTGCGGGCCGCCTTGCTACTGCTACTGCTGTGCGCATACCCGTTCATGTTAGCGTATTTTCTGTGACAAAAAGTTCGTGTTCGCCATAAAGGTACCCCCATTCATGCTGTTGTATATTTTTTTCAAAGGTCATACTGTTGTATTTTCTGACAAAAAATCATGTTCACCATAAAGGTACCCATCATTCTCAACAACTTAATTCCATAACATTTTCTATTTCTATCACACCGATATTCGTGTCGAAACTCATATTTCTTCTTGTGGTAATAAACTTCAGACAAGGGGTCATCTTTTGTGCTATTTATGTACAAGCTGCTAGCTGCGTTCCCGACCGCGAATAAGTCTCAAAGTTCTACCTTCCCGATGCATTCAGTCAGATATACACGAACATGCATGTGAATAATGGAAGTTTGTCTGAGCTCATGTTGGTTTACTTGCATGCTCGCAGCAACTGCTGTTTCGCAATCATTAGCAGCTGCACGCATGATGACTAACGAGCTGGCTTCTCTGTACAATTAACCCCACGTGATTACCAATGTGTGTACTGCCTACAGGGCTACAGGCCACAGCAGCAAGCGAGCAAGGTGGCCTGGCCTCGCTTTCTGTGCCTTATTACATGCATGGCAGCCATGTCTAAAGGCTTTAAGCAGGCACGCGTACCCGTTCCAACAGTATCAGATGTGTTCTGACGCATCATGCATGTGTAACAAAAGTCTCCAGTAGATTAGGATGGACCTTGCAGCTACTGCTGATTCATTGATTGATTACTTTCTACAAACGTAAAGCTTTGCACGCCCGCGCGCATCGATCTCTAGAGCGACGTGAAAGCGCAGCTGCCACTGTGGTCGGCGTCGGCGTCGTCGCTGCAGGGGGAGTGCGTGTGGCGGCCCTCGTAGGTGGTGATCACCATGCGGCAGTCCTCCGACAGCCTCTCCACTCGCTTCTTCACGCGGCAGTTGCTGTGGGTGCACCGGTAGTAGCTCCTGGAAGTACGCACGCAAAGTGATAATTTAAAGGCTGACCAGCCAACTGAAACCATAAATTAAATTATGAAGTTTAAAGCTTTGAAACAATTCGTGCTTGTATATGAATCTAGCTGCACCAAGTTAGAGGAAGGCCTCCTTGGCCTCTGAAGATCGATCCAAGCACTAGTAAGCACACTGTCAAGCTGAATATATCCAGTTTTTTTTTTCTGTTCAAATCTGGTGATTCATGCTACTGGTGTGGAAATACAATGGTTTACTGAAAAAATCTCACTTCCCAAGAAGTTACAATTTCAAATTTAACCAAATATATAAAAAAAAATTACTAACATTTATGATACCAAATAAATATTTTTAGATTAATTATGAAATATACTTTCAAAGTAAACCTACTTCAAGACATAGTTGTTGATAAGATTTTCTATAAACTTGATCAAACTTAAGAAAGTTTGACTCATCCCAAACCTAGAATTGCATTTCTTTTTGGATGGAGGGAAAAAATGGTTGGTGACATATTTCACCATGCTGGGTATCTAATGGAAATAATGACAAGTTATCAATTTTTGGGACCCCAATATGTGGTTTCAAACTTTTAATCAGGGTTGTCAGGATCCTGATCGTGATCTTAGAATCGTATATCTTATACAGTCCTACCAGGCCGAAATGGTACCATTCCCGCCATGTATCCCAAATTTCATAGTATATTGATCCTATTCGAAAATTCCACACGATCTCATAAGATCATTAGATCTTACAATACATAATATTGATATAGATGACCTTAGAAGTGATTGGGTTTTGATAAATATTATTTAAGGCTAAGGTGGATTGAAATTTACGAAAATCCAATTAAATCTTACCTAGAATCCTGATTTTAATAACCTTTGTTTCAATTATGCATGAGAACTCACGAAAAAAAATTATTCTTCCAGAATGATAATTTTACAAGGTAGGTTGAATGCGTGGAGTTTTAATTGTACACTAGGCTACTATTTGTATTTTCTGTGAATTTTAATTGGCCGTATATATGCATGGGTGATTGTATTCTGGCACTTATCAAAAGCATTCTCATGAGATGAAAACATATAAACAGGGCATATAGATTCAGCCTCTATACCCTCTAGGCCTCTACTACCAAAAGGAAACACTTACAAGTGAACACATGTAGCCTGAACAAAATTCAAAGAGACTACGGGCCAACAATCATGGACAGGTCGGCCTGCGCGCCTTTCCAACGGCGCATTGAGTGTCTGAAGAAATTGTGCTGTGAATATGTGTGCACCATTTTGCATTTATCCCAGCACATGCATATGCACTCGTTCCTGTTCATACGTGTCCCTATTGCTACAGATCATGAATGATGATATGTTTTACTAGTGCATGCTGACATGCCGTAGATGGCGTGCATGATCAGAACTTAGACCAAGCAAGAGAAAATTAAAAGATGTCTTTTACAGATCCTTTAAACTGATATTTTTAGAGTTCCAGCAACTATGCATGAATTCATCTGTCCTTTCATTTTGTAGTATTCCATTGTGACTCTTCTCCTTTGGGAAAAAGGTTGCTTGGTGTGGCTTTCTGCACCAACATTTTGGTGAATGCATGGCATTTTTGGGTGAAACAAAAGAGAAACACTAAATAAAATAAACATAGCAGAGCTGCCTTTTGTACATCATCTATCGCTGATGCTGCCACAAAAACGTGCCTAATGTCATATTACTAAATAAACAACTTAGCCATAAAGTTACTTAATTATATAGCCGGCACCTAGGTGTATATATCTGAGCTAATTTAGTACCCAGCCTATTTGGTTCGTGATAATATGTTGCATATGTTATAAAACTCAACAAAACAGTTTTCCCTTGTAAACACAAATAAAAGTATTGCCAAGCACATCAATTTGGACGACACTCACTCTTCCGACAATATTCCATATGATATATTATTAGCAACCTTGATCTTTCACATGGATAAGCTAGTTGAACAATATCATAAATGCCCATGGAATCAATCTTTCCTATGATCGGTCAATGAAGCTAGGCATCAATCTTTGTTATTACTGCCCTTTTCTCAAAATGTGAATTTGCATGGTTCACATATAGACTTGTATATAAAATTGCTTGCTCTTATAGAATGTAAATTTTTTTGCAAAAGAATAAGCGATAAATTTTCGATATGGACATATGGCCAGTCTAAAAAGTTAAAGAATATATATGTGTGCTCGAACTTTAAAAATTTATGGATCTCAACCTAAGTTGTTGGTTTGATTTAAATCTTCACTGTTTAGCTGATTTCAGAAATTGACAAATTAAAATAACTCATTTTTTTGAAAGGAATTCAAACAACTCAATTCCCATAGTAGCAGTGGGGAAAATTCATGTTCGGAAAGAGGCATTAGGGTTAGGATCGCCATATATATACTATATATATACATACATATATTGCTGCGTATACCTTGGATGGAGGCTGTTCTTGACAACCTTCTGGCCGTACTTCCTCCACTTGTAGCCGTCGTCCAACACGTCCACGTCGCTCCTGGTCTGGAAGCAGAACCTCGGTTCCCTCATCTTCCTCCTCACCTTCATCCGTCCTCCTTTCTGCCCCGCCGCCGCCGGGCCCTTCCACCTGCTCAACTCATCAACAACAGATGTAGATATTCTCCCAATCAGTTCGTCAGCGCGAGAACGACCCCCCGCCCAGCACTACAAACCCTAACATTGGGTCAACCACACTACTCAACTATTGCTCCCAAGCGTGCAAGAATCAACAACAACAAGTGGGTTATGGTGAGGTCATACGTACCGATTGCAGGAACTTGGGCCGTTGCATGTGGTGGTGGTACTAGCGATCTCGGCGGCGGCTTTCGCCACTGAGGTGCGGCCCGCCTGCTAAAACCAAGATTACAAGGGTCGGTCAAGGAACAGCCCAGATCAGCAAGTCATTTAACCAGCTGGGCGCACGGGACAAGGGATCACGGGAGTCGCTTCATTTACCTCGCCGGCATCGAGCGCCGCGAAGCCGGTGGTGGTGGTCTTCTCGCAGGTGGCGGCGGCGGAGGCGGCGGAGGGGCAGAACGGGATGCCGGGAAGCAGCAGCGGGTACAGGAGGCCGCCGTGGTGGTGGTGGTCCGAAGAGAGCATCACGCCATGATTATTCGCAGACTGCTCCTGGACCAACGGCATCTGCAGAAGCTTGTGCTGGTTCGGCAGCGGGGCAATAAGAGGATGCGGAGGGGCGCATGGACTGAGCGCGTAGAGGCTAGCAGGAAGGAAGGTCTCCAACAGCTGGCTGCTCCCCTCCATGCACGCATATAACAAGATCGACCGTGCAGGTGTGTGGTGGTGGTGATCAATTGATCGATGGATCAGGATCAAAGAGGTATTGGGGGCATGAGTGAGCGAGTATGGGAGATGCCTAGGAAGATTTCTGTCTTTTTTAGGTTAATAAAGAAAGAAAGTGGTGGACAAGCTTGAGCTTGGTATATGGTAGCCAGGTCTGGACAGGGACAGCCCCTTTAAAGAGCCTTTTGCTCAGATGGTGGTGTGATGGCAGTACCTGTGTCCTGTAGCGGTGTTGTACGGAGTAAGCGTAAACTTGGCCAGACTTAGGCCGCGTTTAGTTGGCCACCGGATTCGGTGCCGGCTGAATTTGCGCACTGTAGCTATACTGTAGCATTTTGTTTTTATTTGATAATAATTGTCCAATCGTTGACTAATTAGGCTCAAAACGTTCGTCTCGCAAAGTACAACCAAACTATGCAATTAGTTTTTGATTTCGTCAACATTTAGTACTCCATGCATATACTGCAAGTTTGATGTGACGGGAAATCTTCTTTTTGCATAGTGCCAAATTCTGGAATTTGAGGCAACTAAACATGGCCTTAAGAAAATTTTTACTTCTTTTAAGTATAGATTGCATTCTTTTTTGGATGGAGGCAGTATGATATTAGCAAGGTGATCTAAACCTTAGTGGAGAATCAAAGTTAACGAGAAACAAAAACTCTACTCTTATTTCGATCATTCATATGTGACACTCCTTAGGACACCATACTAGTTCTAAGTTAGAGTTGCACTTTTTTAGAACAATGTTTGAATGCTAGAATCGCATTCTTCTCTGGATGGAAGGAGTAGAAGCATACTCCCTCCGCCCACAAAGAAAGACCTTATAGCATTCAAAAACTTCCCTAAAGAAAGACACACTACGGCACTATTTGACACTGTTTCACACTATATATATCAGTGTCCTCTAGTATTTTTATGGGGCATCCAAGTCATTTGCTGCTTAATCTTTAATAATTGGTGCTACACAAACTCGACTGACTTAGTTGGACCGAGGGCTGGAGTGGTGGATCAGGGCACAAGAATGCAGTAATTGTACCTTTTGTTCCCTGCAAATTGCTCAATAATTGTGGGGCATCCCACTCTCCCACACCAAGGAAGTTTGGACACACTCGATGCGTAAAGCCTGCGTTACATTTGTGTCCAACGTAGTCCGTGCTCTTTTTCACTAACTACTTTGGTACTCCCCAGTCCCAAAATACTTGTCTTTCTCGCTTTCTGAGAAATAACTTTGACTAATTATATATATAAAATATTAATATTTATGATACATAATTAATATCATTAGATAGATCTTTAAATCTATTTTTATAATAAATTTATTTGGAGATACAAATATTACACGTATTTTCTATAAATATAATCAAACTTGTGGCACATAAATAAAAAACGACGAGGTAGCTTGTTACACAAACACGATAAACGTGCTTGTGGATGCTCATTGGCAGAGTACTAAAACGCAATAAACGTATATACTCCTACGACGTGCATGCATTGCATGCAGTGGTACGTACATTATGGTACAGCTGACTGCTGACACAACGGTCCATGGCCATGCCAGTTACTATTCGTAAAAGGAATCATGCTAGATATATATACAGTAAGCTCAGGAGAGAAAAAAAAGAATCATGTCTACACAGAATTATGCATGCCCGATGCTGTACAAGAGAGGAAATGACTCAATGAGCCATGCATGCACGCAGCTAGCGTTCGTACCAATCATATGCCTGCAGTGGCGCGGCAAGTGTCTGCTGTGTGGTCATGCACATGTGGTCATGGTGCATGATACGCCGATTGAAAACTAGAGCGTCGTTCTCATCTCATGGGGCAAAGTGGTGGGCCTAACACGCCATTGCCAAGAGCTGAGCATCCAGCCAGCCAGCCATGCATGACCAACCAAACGCATAGATCGCAGGCTCGCAGCATGCCGTTGCAAGGCAAGTGAAGCACTAGCCACGCTGGTGGCCTGGTCGTCACAACTCACACTGTGCTGGTGTTTCCAGATTACGAGCCGCCGCTGAGCTGAGTGTGCTGAGGCAGCTGCAGCCTGCAGGGGGAGAGGGGAATTTTGTTATCATTGCAGCTGCTGTAAAAAAAGCCTCTTCTTCAGGGCCATCAGCCATATACCTTGCCCCCCTCTCCGCGCCAAACTATGGGCCACTTGCTGATAGCTTGTGCATGCATGCGTGCCCAGCGCCCGTCTGTCCAGCTAGTGCCCTTTGCCTTGCACAGATGCACTGCCTCATCTTGATCTGCTGCCTCCCAAGTCCCAAGTCCCAAATCCAACGCAAGTTTAATTTGTGCAGGATTGCACCGTGATCAGTGTAATTGAGCTGATGGAGATATCCAAGTGCAGTGATGTGTGATGATGCGCGCGGACAGTTCATGAAGTCAGATCGGAAGACATACGATCGAGCAGTGCAGCACTACAGTTCCATTGACACCTGTTAATCTGTTATTGCAAATTTGCAATGGTACCAACGTGTTCCTAGAAAGGAGCAGGGGAGTACATCGGAGAGGTGAAGTGAAACAGGCTGTGTACTGTGTACGAACTGGGAGTCGTCTACGGCGACAGAGACACATCAGACAGACTACGAGCTGGGTAAGCTGCAACTGCAAGGCAGCAAGAGTGCTAGTACTAGTGGCAAAGCAGTAGGGGACAGCCAAAGGCGCAGCTAGCAGGTAGCAGTGTCGTTGCGTGCAACGAGCAGTTTTCCAATTCTCAATTTCTCTTTATATTCGTGGCCGGACGGGATGCCAGTTTCATCCTGGGCTAGTCGTTGCGTTCAGAGTCATTGGTCATCTTGCTGGAGAAAGTAGACACACGTCGCCCCCGGCAAAATGGTCATCATTGCTCAGGTAGACACGGCGCCGGCGCCGGCGCCGTTTGCTCCGGAGGAGGGCACCAACAGAGGACTTGCCTGTTTGCTTTGCCTTCTCGTCCCCTTCGTAGATCAACGTAACTGGTCACAAGAAAAGGAAAGATGAACGCGTACAGAAAAAAAGTTGCTCCACAGAGTACAGACTAAAAGTTGTTTACGAGAAAGGCTGCGTTTGGTTTAGCGATAAAGTGGAATAGGATGGTGCTGTACTGTTTTAGTTTTTGTTGGAATGGGACGGTCCTGTTTCCTTGTTTGGATGAGAGGAGAAAATCATCGTTGTTTTGTGTTTGGTCCGATAAATGGATGTCTGTTTGATTTTCTGCTAGCAATTTAGGCCCGTGTGTCTTCCAGCTTTTCACTACTCTCCCCCATCGGTCCTCACCCACCGTGGGTTTCCGTCGATGGTGCTGCCCCACCTCGATTCGCCCTGCCACGCTGGTCCAGCCCGGAGCTCGCCCGCTGATTTGTTGTCGTCGCTGGAGCTCGCTCGCCCACGGCAGAGCCCTCCCGGTCGCCCGTGTCAAGGCTCTCCCGCCAGCTGCCCGTGTGGAGCTCTCATAGCTGCCCGCCGAAGCTCTCCCGTCCACTTGCGCACGACCTGCTCAAGGGCGTGGCTGCCCCGGCGGCGCGACGTACCCTCCCTCATGCCCCTTCTACGTGACCCCTTCTCGATGGCTCCCCTCCGAGCCGCCCTCTCTCTGCCGACCCTCCTCGGTGGGGAGCCAGCGGTCTCTCCAAAGCGGCTCCCGCACCTGGCCCCTGCCTCCTGAAAGACGAAAAGCGAAGGCGAAGAGACGGATGAGAGAATGGCGTCACAGAGGGACGAGGGTGTCCCCAAATACAGAGGGACTCCGTGTCATATGTCCTAGAACCAACCCCCCCCCCCCCCCCCCCACCCCACAAAAAAAAGATGAAATTGTCCCTCCCCATTTCGTCCCATTTGAACTAAACACTACTTAAATATTGTCTGTGACCATTCCTCTGCTTTTGCCCTCCTGATCTCCACCCGTGAGGAACTGGTTAATGGAACGCGGGACATGACGATAGCACTTTCCACCAAACCGACGATAACATCTTTTAGGGTGGGTCTAACGGTAGGGTGATGAGCCTCAAGCCCTCTTACCACTACCGCGACAATACAGCTCCTCCTTAAGTCCCGTCTATTTTTTTTTAATATGGAAGAGAAAATGAGCTCCAAGTTTGAAGATGGCTTGAGCTCCAGGCTACACTACAGCGATATGTTCTAGGGTCTGCAATTTGAGTTCTAACGAAAGCAAGCCACGCACGAACTAGGATGCCCGGCAAAAATGAAAACACAACCGGTCAAACGACATCTGATATTCTGATATGATGCACTAATCTACGAGCTTGTTCGCTTGAACTTATCAGCCGGCTTATCAGCTAAAATCTACATTATTTTTCTCTCACAACAAAACAGTTTTAGCCGGCTTTAATACCAGCCGAACAGACCCTATATCTATAGCTATACCTATATCTATATCTATATCTATCTCTTATAATCCTAAACTCCACTAGATATATTTGTCAACATGCAAGTTGTCCATCTCAACAATGCAGTATCACGTGAACTTCAAACCCATTAGCACATGCAATTGTAATGTTCACGTCAGCAAGACACGCAAGCATTTTGTTGTCCATGTGAACATTCCATATAATTCACTAATCCGTAATTACCGCAACAACACGCAGGGTATGCTTCTGGTATTTTATATTCCTAACCTCCACTGGCGTTCTATCTTGACATGCAAGTTATACAACAGTCCACTATTACAAGTAATTACACAACCCAATGACACACATGCAATTATGATATTCAGGTCGGCGAGAGATATTTTTGTCCGCATAGGTGGCATCGATTGCCACGCTATCCATTAATATTAACTTATAATAGTTTTTCTCTTCGTATAAGTAAATATATGTAGTTTAATCTAATTTAAAATCACGATCAATTCCTGCAGGGACACGTGAGCTGTGTTTCAGTTAATAAAGAGAGTATGGACAAATTGTAGAGCCATCGAAAGAAAACATTAAAGCACCAATACATTCTTGTGGGAAAGAGACGTGAACTGAGAATTCTCCCGAACAAAAATAGTAGCAACGTCAGCCTAACTGCCTATCAAGAGAAGGATGTTTCCTTCAATCTCTCTACTAATCGGCTGGCTATCAATCTCTGAGGTGAATCATGAGCCATTCGAATGCCTCCAAATTGGCTTTCCAGGTTCCACCACCGCTCGTTTATTCACGCTCGACCGGCCTAAGGTCAGACTATCATGACGCGGCCCATCTACTTCCATCTCTCTCCTATGATGGTGATTTGGCCCTTTGTGCTAATTATATTCTGCTCCGAGCGAGACACCGCGCGCGAGCAGGGCTCATCAGGGATGTTTTTCCGTCCGCGGCATCGCGCGCCGTCTCTGTTTTTTTCACTCGGCGTGCGTGACTATCTACGGCCACAAGATTATCGTGCGCCGTCTACCAGGAAATGCATGCCTCAAGATTGTGTCTTGTGCCAGCGTCGTCCCTACGATTGGCATTTGCGTTTTTGCCGCAAGAGACCAAGGTTGATACTGATGGGCATCTGATCGTCTCATCTGTGATCTCTCCGCCGCCGTCACAGCCTCTCCTTGTCCTTGGAATGGGGAAGCGACCACCAGCCCGTGTGCCGCCGTACGTGCATGCAGGCGGTAGCCTTTTGTACCAGCGGTGGCGGTGATGGCTTAGATGTGGGCGCCGCGGTCGCAGGCTTTCGGCGCCCCCACCACCGGTCGCGGCCGCGGCAGGAACAGCATCATTCCGCCGGGGGACACGAACCCAAGCGGGCACCCCGCACGCACGCACGCAACAGTGGTACACACGCCCACGGCACACGCGGCTTGCCCCGTCCTGACGCGCGTGCCCTCTCTTCCGGGTTCCGGCGGCCCGTCCACCCCCGGCAGTCGGCACCGCGGCTCCACGCGCCGGCAGCGACCGATGCATTGTCAAATCGAAGCCGGGCACGGGCCATGTGCACGGTGTTCCTTCCAGCACCCGCCGCCGCCCGGCCCGGTCCGGTCCGGTCGCGCGCGTGGCTGGATCGTCGTTGCCTTGCGCCGGGACGACGTCCTGCTCCTCGGTCCAGCCCGAATCGTTTGGCGTTTTGTCGCACGCCGCTGTCTCTCTTGTCCATCACCCGTCGGTCCTAGTAGTAGCCTGGTAGGCGGCCTACGTTTTATTCCATTTGTGACACGGTCGCAGGAAGGTCGCCGTAGCCCGTAGCCTCGTACTGTAGGTGACAGATCCCCTTCACCTGCATGCATGGCTGCGTGTGTATCCGTCCCCGGACCGGCGAGCCCCCAGGCCGGGACAAGAGGACGAGCCGAGGCCGAGCCCTGCCCGACTGCCTGCCCCTGCTGGCTGCTGCTCGACTGCGCACTTTGCGTTGGGAAAGAAAGAAAGAAAAAAGGAGGGAATCGGCCAGGATGACGGAAGAAAATCCAGCGCCCAAGATTTCTCATCATGATGCCTCTCGTGTCGCCAGTGCGCAGCTACGGTAGTAGGAGCACTGTGGTACGAGTAGGTGCTTCTCCTAGTCCTTGTGCTCGAACGGTTGCCTGTGTCGCGTTTGATTGGGAATTTGGCGTCCTGCTCCGATGCTTTGCACCGGCACCTTGCAGCTGGGGGCTGGTTTAGGTTGGGGTTAGGAATTAGTATTTAACACTGTAATATTTTTGTTTGTATTTGATAATTATTGTCTAATCATAATTTAACTAGGTTCAAAAGATTCGTCTTGTAATTTATAATCAAACTGTGTAATTAGTTATTTTTTTATCTACATTTAATACTCTATATATGTGTCCAAAGATTTGATGTGATAGAGAGAAAGTGAAAAAACTTGCAATCTAAAAAGGCCTTGCACTAGAACGGGTGTGCTGTGGTCTGACCA
Organism: Miscanthus lutarioriparius; assembly: GCA_904845875.1. Classification (NCBI taxonomy): domain Eukaryota; kingdom Viridiplantae; phylum Streptophyta; class Magnoliopsida; order Poales; family Poaceae; genus Miscanthus; species Miscanthus lutarioriparius. Next base: position 22,719,114 of record CAJGYO010000012.1, on the reverse strand, counting down.
ACAGCTCCCCTACGTGCAATACGGCGAGAGTGGTTGAGTGCATTATTAATTGGAGTTCTTAATCCCCGGTATATATATATTACTCCGACACCTATATTATGTAGGAGCACTACTCCTCCATCTAAAAAAGATGCAATTTTCTATTTCTACATAGTTAAATTATCTAAGATCTCATCAAATTTAAAGAAAATCACATCAATATCAACGTCGCCAAATATGTTAACTAAAAAAATATATTTCATGAACGAATCTGTTGTCCATAGTTAAATTATCTAAGATTTCATCAAATTTATTGAAAATAACATCAACCTCTATGTCACCAAATAGGTTTACTATAAAAATATTTTTTCATGACGAATCTGTTGACACTTATCTGATATCATAAACATTGATACTTTTTATATAAACTAGGTTAAACTAAAAGTAGTTTGACTCAATGCTATAATAGAATGATATTCTTTTCAAGACAGATAGAGTACTATCTTCTTTTGTTTCTTTTAGCATAAAATTATCATGACAACTATGGATTTTTTTTACTATAATACAGATGCAGATATTCACATACATGCAATGCAAGCATATCCTATCATATAACAACCTCTATGAAGTAAGTTGACAAAAGTAACCACAGATGCTTTACGTACTCTCTCCGTCCACAAAAGAATGCAATTCTCGTTTTTGAGAAGTCAAGCCGTTTGAACTTTGACTAAATTTATATAAAAAGTACTAGCATTTATGATATAAAATATGTGCCATTAGATTAGTTATAGAATATATTTTTATAATAAATTTATTTGGACACATAAATACTAATACTATTACTGTAAACTTAGTCAAACTTGGGCTAGATTGACCAGCATGGATCCCATAATTATATTCTTTTGTGTATAGAGGTAGTCCATTTTTCTCAAAATTAATAAAGGTTGAAACATTAGTCATTATTTAATTAAAAAAATTCTTAAACAACACGTCTCCAGCCCTAATGTTCCTTGCGTCCTTGGCCTACCTTAGGGCTCGTTCGGTTAGCAGTTAATCCTGCCCTGGATTCGTTTCTGGCTGAATTGATCGTCAAATTTATATAAGTTTTGAGCAGTTGGAATAATTCCGGTGCATTCCTGATCAACCGAACGGACCTTAGGAGCGGCGGATACTGTGCAAGGGAGAGCGTGACATCTGATCTAGTAGCACGCCCGTCATGATGTGATGCCAGGATCCCATCCGATCTTTGATGCCTGGACCGAGCCCCATCTTCTGCTGATGCGAGTATTTTATCCCTTCTCCCTTCGCCTAGCCTGTCGACTCCTGACTGGCGAGGACCGAGGAGGCCCGAAAGCAAGCGAAAATCAGGCAAGCGTACTCCTACACTGATCGCCGACGCGACGGCCTGGGTGCGACGACACTGACACGACTCTGGGCATGATAGCCCACTGAGATTCTGAATGAACAATTAAAATAATAAAGGGATGAAAACTCAAGCGTCGACCCGTCGAGCTTCTTGGATGCATGCTGCTGGAGAATGGGACGGGTGAGTTGAGAGCAAGAAAATTTCTTTCTAAATTCTCTAGGCACGTTGTCCTGGACATGGCGCGCAATGTAGAGGATCGGCGGAGAGCTAGGGGCGAATCAGAAGAAATAAATCATACGAGTATGTTTTTCTCCACACTCCACACGTCTTCTTTTCACGACCGTGTCTAAGCACACCTCCTGAATACACGAATCGATTTGAGGGTAAAGCTTAGCTAGGGGAAAATAGCTTTAGTAGTGTTTCACAGCTTCCCGCGTGGGCCTTGTTTGATGCATGTGTATTCATCTCAATCCACATATGTTAAAGTGGAATTGAATGAAATTTAGTTTAATTCCACTTCAATCCATTTCAACACATGTAAATTGAGACGAAGGCATAGAGTGATGCAGTCGGAGTGCTACCAAATGGTTCCAGTGCAGCTCCTTTTTTCCCCCTTTGGATTTGGAACAGGACTTCATTCTGCAGTGAAGTTTCAACTATTACACCTATCCCAAGCTAATCAGGATCGACCGGGTCAATAAGGCTACTAGGCCGAAATTAACAACGATGTCTGCGTCCGTTATGGGCTCCATACAAGATACCGAGCCCTGTTGCTAAAAAAAAAAGATACCGAGCCCAACTCAAATGACTACCCTGTTCGCTTGTTGGTTGCAGCCAGCTCAAACCAACCAGTCAACAGTGTTTTTCTCTCACAATAAACCAGCACCAGCCAGCCAAACCAGTCCAGAAACCAACCAGCGAATATGCCGTATAAGACCAGAATCAGTCTTAAGATCGGCCTTTTTTTTTTGGAAGCGGCAGCAGATCATCCACGCACATGGCCACAAAGCATATGCAGACAACTTTCCACGACCCTCCTGTTTACAACAAAGCTAGGATCTGCCGTTCGATGGCACCAAGATGTAGCCATAGGCACATCGTTCAAACGAAAAGGCACTCAGCGTTGAGGTCGTTGTCAAGTAGGTAAACACGACAATACAAAGCCCACAGTCCATGATCCTAGATCGCCCCACCATGGTATACGTGGTTCCAACGTCGCAACATCTTCGAGTGTATGGAGCTGCACTATCTTGTGGCGATGTTAGGTATGACCAAGTTCAATTGCTAGCAGGTGAGAAACCTGTATGATGGCATGTCCTCGATTCTCTGGATGTCTTCTAGCAACAGCTCCCTCTCGAGCTGGCGCCGTGTAGATTTAATAACCGTCTGCAGCGTGAGTTCCGCGATTTGGTCAAGCAAGGAAGGTGCTTGGTACAAAGAACGTGTCCGAAAGATTGCATATGAGAAAGGAAAGACGTACATTGAAATCCATGTAACTGGCGTGCATTTCAAGCCATTTCTGATCCATCAGTTTGAAGGTTATGCAGTAAAGAATGTCAAACGCTCGATCATTTTCTGAACAGGAAACAACTGTCAGATGTGAAGACATGATTGCCCTTACTCAGCTTTTTTTGAAAGCTAATAATATCTCTATTAGAGGCTCTCACGCAGGTGTTAATCATTATGCTATGAGTTTATTTAGAGCAGTTGTAAAAATTTCAACTGGCCTTATTTAGCTGCAGTTGTTTCTAAGAAAACATGCTCGTTAGACGCAACTGGTCAAGTCAACTAGGCTCATTGAAGACCTCCAAAGATAGAAGTATACAGCTATAACGAGAAGCACAAACTATTCAGCTAAGTCAGAGGCTGAAAGGCCTTTTTGGAAAAAGCCTAAATTATATCAGTTCTGTAAGATTTCAGTCCTACACAAATGTTGAACAACTTACCAAAGAGTAGATTTAGGAAAACTGCTCCAATCAACGACGTTGGCTTAGCTGCAGAGACATTAATTAACATCAGTCAAAGTAATTCTCATTGTTAATGGCGATTGCCAAACTAGTTTCACAGTTCAGATCAACTTAATAATAAATGCTGAAAAGTTCGAAGACGAACTTGCTTGAAGATCAAGCATCTGAATTAGCATGAATGTAATATTTACACCAGCTACAGCAAAGGGATATTCCCACAATGCTCTATCACCATTCTTCTTACAAAGGAGCTCCTGGAAGGATTTCTGCAGAGAAAAAGGCTCACTGAGCTGAATTAGGGGGGCCCAATTTGAAAAGATCCAGTTCAATGTAGTGGTAGTAATTGGATTTTCAATTGTTTTTTCTGATTATATAATGCACCATAGCTGGATAAATCTTAGACCTTTACAGGGTCTACAAGATGAATTATTGATCAGCCTACTTTCTCTATTTAATGAAATCCTCAATGGATCATTGCCTGTTCAATTGCCACAAGACTACAAGAGGTACGGAGGCAGAGTTTCAGTGAAAAATCCAAGGCGGGTAGTTCCTACAAAGAATCAGACTAATGACGTATACAATGCTTGAATTATCGACCAGCAGATCCTTTCAAGTTCAAGCTCAATGAATAGCAATTAACGCTATATCAGAGGCACAATCCAGCATTACAGAAATGTTGAGTTGGGTCAAGTAAATAAAAATAAAAGGCAGTTGGGTCAAGTAATTTGTACTCACTGGATAGTTCCTAGAGAAATACAGTAAATTCTCCAAAGATATAAAACCACCACCCCTGTAAGTCCAACAGAACATATGATTACACATTCCAAATATATATATCAAATGAATGGTTTGCTAAACTGCAAATGTTTTTTTTGAGAGAATGTTGGAATGAAGAAGGGATGAAAGACCTGAAATCTGTAGATGGATCTTTCCCTTGCCATCCCATCTCCTTCCACTGGTCTGATACTAATCCTAGAAGTTCAGTTCCAGGAAAAGAAGCACGCCAAAGGGCTTCCAGTGCTTTCTAATGGATATATGTGTCAGTAAATAACCCAAAATAGATAGAACTCACGAAAGGGAGATGGGAACACATGCTCTAGATTCCCATATGAAGCTGAAATTATTCAGATATTTTTAGTTCTTAGGGCCCAGTAGCACCAGATCATATTATTACTGACAACGGTAAGAATTCATAAGCAAAGCATATAACTGTTGTACAATTGTATCAATTGGCTAACTTGAGGAGTTCTGTCCTCCTTTAAAAAAATAACGTGTGTCTAATTAAAATGATGGATTGAAATATGCAAGTGCCCTCAATCACGTGGTAAATCTTAGTCCCCCCCTCCCTCCCTCTCTTCCCTGAACCCAATCATGTGCATGCAACTGTAATGTCAAGTATACCAACACATGTTATGGCATGCCAGAGTCATCTTGAATTTGAAAAATCCAAAGTTCATCACAGCACCAACGGTAACAAAGAACAAATGTCCAGTATGATGTTGCACGCTAACAAGGTGCTGATATCAGCTAAAGCTCGTACCTGATGCTCTAGATTTGAACCATCATACTGCACCTCTATCCGGTTCTGCAACCTATGCAAGCACTCTTCCTGGAACAGAGGAGAATAACCCATAGATGTTTATTTAGGAACTTTCATTACCCCATGAATTTTAATACATAATGGAGGCAATGGCACACAATGTTAATCACAAAAAGATACCCTGTGTCAAAGCCATCAATGCTACAATGACATGACATGACACTACTTCATGTTTCCATTATCGCAAAATAAGCACAAGGAATGAAAATTTCTCTATATGTTTGCATCCTCATTGCTCTTGATAAAATTTAATATCTCAGTTTCTTTTCTCAGAAATCAGTCCACAAGGAAGAAAGAAAATGTCTCTAACCCCTGCATCGACATATAAGCTACTACATTGTGAAACAAAACGAGAGCAAGAATTTTTCATCGTCCTATGAATTGGAGAACACACGAAGCAATCACAAAAGACCATCCCTGTCGAAGCCATTGCAGTTACATGACACAGTTTTCCTGCTGCTGGGTGAATCACAATACTAAACATGCATTGCGCTTAAGACAGTACGGTTTCCACAATCGCTCCTATCAGACTCAAACAGTCCCCCCTGTGTGTTCCCATAACAATATTGCCAGTTCATATTTAAACTTTCAGGGGAGGACTCATCATTCATATTTCAGAATGATCACATGCCACAGGGTGACGGAGAAAAACAGAGACGTTGCTAACGCCCTGTATCGAAGAGATATAAACAATAAAAGAACGGAATGAGAGCGAGCTTTTACCTGAATGGGACTCAAATCGAAGGAGAGGCGCGCGTCGCTCTCCCTCCTCTGCGCGCAGACGCACGAAAGCCCCTTCCCGAGCCACGCCGTGGACACGCCCACGACCTCAGCTGCGGGCGCACGAAAAAGGAAGGGGTAAAACCATAACCGTGAGCCTCTGCACGAAGGCAAACAGCGCGACCAAACGACGGCGCCACGCGCGTACCCGGCGAAGAGTGGTGGCGATGGTGGTGGATGGCGCCGCCGGAGAGGCGACGCACGGCGAGGAACGAGCCGGCGTTCTGTTCCATGCCGAACGAACGCGCTCGCGCGCTGCACCACGCCTCCTAAGGCCTCGGCCTCCGCTTCCCCCTCCCCCTGTCTCTGTCTCTCTCCTCCTCCGCGTCTAAGCGCCGCAATCCGCGCGGGAACACATGGCTGGTTGGGGCGGAGGGAGGCCGCGGCTCTTCCAATCCTGGCGTGCGCGAGATCCCACGGGCGGATCGATCACGAGGTGGTTCGTTTGGCTGGCAACTTGGCGCTTCTAGTTTGGCTTGGCGCCCGATGGTGGCGCGAATTATTGCGGTTGCGTTGCGTCGGTCCTAGGCTTCAGCCTGGGGCTTTGGCCAGTTTGAGACGCCAAAGAACGTTTGGCGTAGAAAGCAACGTTCCTTTCCTAGCCAGTGCCAGTCTCCCAGAGACTTTCAAGTTTCAAGCAAGGTGGAGCTGAAGCTGGGGTATCCAGATGAATGTCTTCAGGTTGCAATGGCGTGTTTGACCCCCAAAAGAAGAGCGAGATCTGAATTTCACTGAAGAATATGATGTTCAGAGATAAATCGGTTTATCAAGGACGAATAGAAGATGTCTAAGACAGATCAAGGTCATCAATCTTGTCACCTAATGGGCCAAGATCTACTCCCTCCGTCCCATTGAAATTGTCGTTTTTTATTTGTAAGCTTCTTGTTTGACCGTTCATCTTATTCAAAATTTTTGTATAAATATTATTTATTTTGTTATAACTTATTTTATTATTAGAGATACTTTAATAATAATTTATTTATTTTGTTATTTGCATAAAAAATTTAAATAAGACGAACAGGGAGTAGATCAGATGCAGACATGCATTGTGGGTTTCCCCAAAACTATCAGCATACTCCACAGCAAGTGGCCAAAATATATCATTACGAACGAGTCATTCTATAGCTGTAGAATAAAAAATATGATGCTGCACGCTGGAAACAAGATGCATTCCGGCAAATGAACTTTTTAAGCTTTTTTTTCTTTTCTTATTGATGATGAAACCAGAGCATCCACATTCTACAGAGGCAACAAATTTTTACAGCTTAGCTATGAAGTACATCAATCCTGTCAAACGGGCAGGTTTGATGTATCATATATTGATCCTACATTGCTATTTAGAAACAAAGATTAATCCAAGCAGATTCTTTTTTTTAAAAAAAAAAATCTTTGGGTTATTATGGAACTGATTGACACCACAGGCGCTTTAATTCGGTTTTCGACCGAACCTCCCTGAGCCTCCCATCGGTTCCATAGTCTCTCTCCATCACCAGGTTAATCCCTTCTTCTGAGTACCACCCAACTCCGATACAGAGTATGCCGTCTTCACTGATGTCAACATAAGCAGTGACGCCACCAGGTAACCAAAGCACGGTGACATCCTGCATGTCGAGCATCTCCTCCTCCCCAAAGAAAACTGAACTCTCTGGCAGGGTTCTCTTCTTCACCGTCTCCATGCACAAGTAGACAAAAGGAGAACCGCCTTCTAGTTCTTGCATTTCATCACTGAAAATTGGGGTTGCACTGACTTCGTATACTTTCCAGGAGCCTGTCAGTTCCGATGGTTTCGTCCGGCTTCTTTGAGAGAATGGTTTAAGGTCAACAAGTGTATCACTGCAGAGGAGATAAATGCAGTTCATTAGAAAACTCGTAGAGACAATATTATTCAAAACTAGGTGTTTTTTTTATACACCAGACCACAAAAAACAATTTCTGTTTTTCTTTTTAAAAACATGGCTGTTCATGTCTCTCCCAGAGAAATTCTGGAGTTATCAAGTCAAATGGCTCCTCAGCTCATATTTGGTCTTCCAGTTTCTTTTTTGTAGTTAGGGTCTGTGCACAGTTACTGGTGAACCAAGAATTAGGTTTGAAACCACAAATAATCAACCATTCAATATTGAAGTACAGGAAAACTGTACCTAGAAAAGATCCTGAATTTCTATTTTAGTTTCTGTGAACTGATGTGCTAGTTTGGAATCATACTGGAGGTCTGGAAAACCAAAGGAGTATAGTCCCCAAACCTACAAAATAAAATTTTGGTGCCACTTGTGGAGGGCCATATTTGATAGACACAAAGGTTTTGATGCAAAATACAAGGTCAGCATCTTTTGAAAGACAGTGTAGCTCATCGGTAATAAGAGTGAGACCAAACCTTATAGGAGAATGTAAACACACTATGAAGTGAATATAAAGTTTTTAAATAGCCATGATTGAATCTTTTTAAAACAGTGATCTCTATAATAGCATTCTTTATCCTTTCTGGATTGGTCCCACCAATCTAGATCTATTAGCAAAGCAGATGGAAAATTTTGTAATTAAGCAGGCTTACTCTTCAAAATGGATATTTGCTGGGCTGGCCCATTTTTCTTCATACACAGCAACCCTTACAATTTGTATGTTAGCTCCTCCTTCGTTAAACTCAATTGTATGCACAATCCGCAATCTATTGTGGCAACCTTTAACAAGACACTGTATACAAATGGGTGTTATAAGTTATCAATTGGTAAACCAGAGTGCCAGACCCACATGCAGCACTAAGGATCAAGAAGCAAGAATCACAGTCAAATATTGTTCAAACTTGAAAGTTGCAGCAACAACTGGTTCATTAATAACACATAATTCACATATATCCCTGTAAGCCAAGTTTGGAAGGATTTTTTCCTTATTATTACAAAGTAAATACACAACTGTTGAATTTGCTATTTTATTTACATGTGTGTAATTCAATTGCAAAAATTATTAACATTGCCTGGAAGTGGCCCATTTACTGCACATCAGAAAAAATACTTATGAGCAACAAAACCACACAAAAGGAATTTTTTTTTCTCTGTAAGACTGTAACAGGTAAAGAAACACAACATCGCAAGGAAGAAAATCTGCAAAAGATGGTTTCAAATTTCAATATGATACAAGTTGCCTCTACAACAACAGAGCCTTAAAGCCCCAAGCAAGTTAGGGTAGGCAATACTAGTCGATTTTGTTATACAAAACTATATAGTTTCTCATGGTAGTTTGCTTGGACAGCCAAAGGTCCATCCAGCAAAAGCACAACTGGCCAAGTTATGGCATCCACATGTAAAAGAGAGGAAGAAGAAACAATAACACACACCTACCTTGTAATTTTCTCAAAGAAAAGATGTTCAAATATGGATATGTGCATGTACAGAGACAGCCTATTCTACTTAGCACATAGAAACAAACATTCTTATCAATCAAGTAAGACCTTTTGCATGTTGTCTGCGAAAATTGAAAATGTAAAGTTAAGTGCAGTAAACATACTTGCTCAAACTTATATGTTGGTGAAAGGAAATATTTAGATTCATCGTATTCACCAATTGCTATATCAACTGGACCTCTAGAGTATGATCCGTCCTGAAAATGTAAGCACAATGGCCAAAGGAATAAGTACTGGATTATTCATAAAAAAGAAGACATAAGTGTGACAATAACCCACTTTACCAGAGAAGATTAATGGCCAGAGAATAAAGAAATTGAACAAGAATGGATATGAGAAGCATCAATTTCACTGAAACGCACTGAAGATTGATTTGCTTCTAAATGTAGCTTCTCAATGCACATAGATAATCCAGGCTTAATGTCTAAATAGTTCTAACAATTTTATGGCATTAACTTCACAACTAGCTTGTTTTTCTGACAGAGAAGCCCATCTAACTACTCAAGCTTTGCAAGAAGAAATAATACTAAATTACAATTTGAAAAATAAAGATCCTGGTAGGCTGGTGGCGAACAAAAGTGACAGATTCCTGATTTTGCAAAACATAGTAAAAGATATTGATGAAAGTAAGAAATATGCTATGGTTTTCAATTAGCAATAAATACAAAGAAAGTTTTGCATATACCATATCATTAGATTTCATAAACACCAAAATGGAGGCGAAAAGAAAAGAACCCTACCTCAAAAAATACAATTCCAGGCTCCATAGAAAAAGTTTCTTCATCAAGCACAGCACTCCTGTTAAGATCAAAAGACTCATATGAAGGTAAATTAGCAGTTCCCTTCCCACTGGAAGTGCTTTGACTCCCACCGTCATATGATGTGATCTGCTTCTCAGCTTCACCAAAAGGATTGATTGGGACCCAATTTGTCTTCCTTTGGATCTCAGAGCCATGACCACCATCAAAAGATCTCTCAATGTGAGAAAGAGTGTAGCAGTCATAAAGGTACTCTTCTTTGCTCCCAACTCCAACAGGCTCCATCTCTGCTGTGATTGGCGAGAAGACAGCTCCAACACCCTTCCAGTTACCACTTAAACTACTTGCAAATGTATCCCAAGAAGGCTTTATGACAGGTTCCTACGATTGAAAACTAAGTTCAGAAGGTTGCACCAAATTGGTATGGTAGGAATAATAAACGTTAATTTATTAAGCACACAATCTGGTGGGAGAATGCTGTTCTCCCCAGATTAATCCCAACCATTCATCACTATATGAACCCTACCAGCACTAGTGTTAATTAGAATGCCTTAACCAACGAAATACCCAACCATTAATTCTTGTATCTTTGCCGCAGCCACTGTATAGAGTCTAATAAACTAACTTTAAACTGTTAGTTGATGTGGATAACTAAAGCAACTGATTGGATTTCACAGGATGAATAGGACACGTATCCGCCAAAATGGTATTAGTACACTACTGCTGGAAACACACGTATCCACCTTAACTTTAATTCTGTAATCATGTAACATATCCTGGACAGGTCGATAGATGCAGCCTGAATACCTGAGCTTGGAGCACAGTCTCGACCTCCACAAGCATGGCTCCAGACACTAGAACCCTCGACTCCGCATCCTTCCCCTTCCTCTTCGGCGGCGGCAGGCGGCGACCGCTGGGTCGTCTCCTGCGGCGGTGCTTGGGGCCCCGGACCGCCTCCTTGGCGGCGCGGTCGTTATCGACGCTCCAGACGTTGTCCTTCCCCCGCGGCGACGCCTTGCCGCCGGCGGCGGAGCACGAGACGGAAGCCCTATGGGGCGCGACGCTGCAGTAGGAGGGGGCGCGGCGGCGGGGGGCGGAGAGGGCTAGTCCGCCACCGCTGCATGCGCCCAGGCACGACGGAGGCATGCTCTGCTTGCTCTGTCGTCCCGCCCGGTGTCGCTCGGCGAGTGTGGAGACTGAATCGGCGAGGTTGGGGATAGTGCCTTGAAGAACGCGACTGACGCATGGGCCGTGGGCCGTGGGCCGTGGGCCGCTATGCGCGCAAGCTCATCTACGAGGAAATGTTTTCTTTTTCACGGTATTCCTATTCTCAGACAGTCAGACTCGTGTTTAGCGAGCAAACACCTGAATTCACGGCCGTATCCAAATATTTTAAGACCCTGGTGCAAAATTTAAAATGAGCCCTTGCATTTAAGATGTGCAGTAGCCCAAATAATTTTTAAAAATCATTTCTCCCTTTATCCTAAAATGAAAGATGCACATATATTTGAGATTTGAAATTCATTGTCTTTAATTGATCATTAGTCTAATCATATGAAAAGTTTGTGCAAAAAAGATTAAAATTGGATTTATATTTAGGAATAATTTCTAATGGTCAAAAACTTTTGTCACAAATGATGGGAAAAATTAGTGGTCAATGAAAGACCTTAAAAACCGCACCAAGTCAAACTGTGGATTGTATTTTCGTGCATAAAATTTGCAGCCGCAGCAGCTACGGCCGTGCTGAAATCAGAAGCGGATGGGCCCAAAATACCATTGTTGCTGCCCTAAATAGAATTGCGATATGTCTCCAAGGTGCAAGTATAGCGCACTCCCTCCATCCATAAACGAATGCAACTATGTAATTTGCTAAAGTCAAACGGCCTAACTTTGATCAACTTTATACTCCCTCCATGTTCGTAAAAAAAATTGTTTTGAAATTGTCTTAAGTCAAATATTTTAAGCTTTGACTACAAATAAACTCTTTTGGGTTGAGATTGAAAAAATATAAAAGCGATGTAAGTAGATTCATCTCGAATTGTAGTTTTACTCCCTCTGCCTCTGAAAGAATGAATTCCTAGCGACTTAGGACAGATTAGCAACGAAGATAAAAAGACCATGTTGCCCATTATTAAACTATTGAACCTTAATAGCTCTCTAATTACCGAGGAGCCTAATTAAGTAGCGTCGTTTGGAGTATCTAATAGCAACGTAGGAGAGATAGGTTGTGTTAAATGCGATCCAGACTACGAGAGAGATTAATGTGGATCTATGGACCATTCACCTTCGAAAATCAATTCTTTTGGAGACAAATTTTTAGGCTAGAAATTGATCCTTTCAGAGACAGAGGGAATATAAAAGTATAGATTAACTATATTTTATAAGTATTTTATAACAAAAAGTAGCAGTGAAAGTTGTTTTTGAGACCATGTCGATGTCCAAAACGACTTTCTTTAGGGACATGGAGGGAGTGGTATATTTATGTATCTAAATATACAATTCAAAAAATATACCAAAATATAAAGGCATTATAGGGACACAAAGCAATTTTGCATTAAATGCTGATTAATTAGAAAATAAAACGAGGACATATACATCTTTTAAATTGTGTCTTAATCTATCCTAAAATCATTAGAATGCACCACAATAAGAATATATTTTATAATAAGTTAATGATATTTATATTTGTATCATATATGTTAGTAGTATTTTATATAACTTTGGTTAAAATTTAAGTTATTTCATTTCTTAAAATGTGAGAATTGCAATTTTTGTAATGGACGGGGGAGTATTTGTTTCTTGTTTCAGGAACACATGTATTGGAGCATTTCGCAAAAGTTAAAACACACACGCGCGCGCACACACACACTCCCATCGTCGTGAGACAGACAAGATTTGCCCGGGTTCAGCGGTGAGCACAGAGCTTTCGATGAGAGGTGTGGGATAACTCATGACAGCCTGTTCGCTTGCTCGTAAATGATCGTAAATTTCCAGCCGAAAACAGTGTTTTTCTCTCACATCAAACCAGCCAACAGTAAATAATGCACGATACGATACGGCCTCCCGAACAGGCTGTCAATTGATCAAGCATCAATCCAGCTCGACGAACCCCGATGATGACCGTTGGAGACTTCTGAGTCTGAGACCTAACGGGAACCAAGACTCGTCCTACTAGCCTGCCGCTCGATGACGAACCCACTTCTCTACAACTATTGCCGCCTTTGCGAGGGGGCCCCGAGCGCGTCCGGCACCGCCGCGCGCGCATCAATGCCCGCCCCGGTGAACGGTGATTATGGCGCACGGCGGTCGGTTGGCCCGGCCTTGTCGAACAGCTAGCTCTCGGTACCGATGCGATGGGTAGCTTCCGCGCGATCACTGCGCGTCCGCCGGTTCGACTGGTCCAGAAAAAGGGACACCGCTTTTATTGACTCCAATTATTATTATGAGGAGCTGCGTATTCATTATTCCGGCCGATTAGCGGTGACCGAGCAGGCCGGCCCCCATGCCACCGACAATGCGAGTCGCCAATCCCAGTAGTCCCAGCTATTTTTTGTGAATTGTTTGCTTCCATCGATGCGCGCCACATGTACACAAGTCGGTGGCTGTGCACAAGCGTGCTGTTGCGTTCGGACATCAGCGACGTGTCTCACGGACGATCAATTGGCGGCACTGCTCCTTTCACGAATGGCTGTGTATAAGGCATTTCTTCATTGGAAAGTAGCAGCAGCATTGTCGCCGGTGGCATGGAGGTCGCGAATCGATCGATCGTTGGAGGCGTAGGCATACATTATACAGTATGCCGTCACAGGCGGCTAACGATCACAACGGGGTAGTTAGGAGAGAAAATGATTAGTAAATTAAAGATGACTTTGCTTTCCTTTCAATGCATGCAAGAGATCAGCGCCCCTCGGCGTCTCCATGCATGTTTTACACACTGCAGGTCGTTACACGAATCAAAAGGGCAAATTCAAATCTAAATAAAGGCCCTATTCGGCTTACCTTATAATCCGCACTATTCAATATATTTTTTTCAATCGGAACAGTATTTTTCTACAACAACAATTCAGACATAAGGGAAAGAGAACCACGCACCACCTAGCACTAATGCGCGGCTAGCTGATCATTGTACCACAGAGATGAATCGAGGTGAGCCCGCCCTAGCGCGACCAAACGAGGAGCTGCCTTAAGAGCTAGGAGTTGCCGATCCAGGCTGTCCGTGGAGACTCCTGGGCCACGATCTGGTTTGCGAGCCCCTTTCAGGTACAAGCTAGCCGCCGTGCAACAACGGCTCAGTGGTTAGACAAGGTTAAATTAAATCTCTGTAGCCTGTACCCTGCTGTAGGGACTCTGGTATTACCAAATTTACCACCAGTGTCCAGTGGACCTAATTTAACTGACCAACTTTTCCCCCGACGCTCTGCAGTTACTGGAGCTCAAACTATGCAGGACAGCAGTGAGTAGTGTATATGTGTATCCTTTTACATCTCCGGAGGCAATGCGTGTGTCATCAGAAAGAAAAGAACAGGACGGTGTACGTACTGGGTCTAATTGCATTTGTGGTTGCTTAAGGCTCTGAGAAACGGGATCTGTGCTGATTGCTCTTCACTGAACAGTTCAGAAACCGAAGTGCACGCATCATTCATCAGACTTTCAGAAGCATAGTGATTCGTCCATTCACACAATTCTTCCAGCCTGTTCGCTTGGTCGTAAACGATCGTAAATTTCCAGCCAGAACAGTATTTTTCTCTCACACCAAACCAACCAACAGTAATAATCCACGATCGTATACGATCGTTTCAGCTCCGGCCGAACAGGCTGTTCACCTGCGGTTTCCCTCTTTCAACTTTCAAGGTATCAGCAAGCAATTAATATACATTGTTAGTCCTGTTTAACAAAGAAAGATATCAGAATCTGAAAATGCGACACCACCTATGTAGATCTCGACCGACCGGCGCATCTGTACTGAAAGGTGCGATTTGTCTACGAAATCTGTACGTATACGCATGCATGGCTGGATGATAATTGTCCCTCGTACCGAACCGATGCGCGCCGCGTGTACGTACGAAATCACTGTCCATCATCAGAAACTGCCCCCACACACTGAGCTGTAACCTGTAAAGATGCCTCAGGCCTTCTTTAAATCCGAGGTAAAACTTAGGTTGTCACGTGTATTAATAAAAAATAAATTATAGAATTCGTCGATAATTTACGAGATGAATTTATTAAGTTAAATTAATCTATCATTAACATATGTGTTACTGTAGCACAACATTGTCAAATCATGGACTAATTAGGCTTAAAAGATTCGTCTCGCAAATAAGTCGTAAACTGTACAATTAGTTATTTTTTAGTCTATATTTAATACTCTATGTATGTGTTTAAATATTTGATGAAATATTGACTAAATTTTATAGGAAGAAACTAAACACGGCCTCATTTTTTCTCTTTCCTTGGATCGGGCGGGCCTTCACTGTCAGCTCAGCGTTCTGTTTTACACGCACCATCAGGAGAGCACGCTATAGACATGTTTGACATAGCTCACAACAGTTTTATCAGCTATTGTGAGTTGTTTTTTTACTAAATATTTATTTTTAAAATAGCTTTATCTCCTTCTCTCACATAGATGAGTTGGGAGAAAATTGAAAAAAATAGTTTATCCTAGCTTCATCTCCCATATTATAGTCATTCTATTCATTGTTATATCATGTGAAGCTGTTTTGCCAAACACTTGTTACAAAACCACTTAGTTTTACTTAAAAAAAAGTTGGGGCTAGTTTGGATGCCAATTTTTTTTGCAAAACGCTACTGTAGCGTTTTCGTTGTTATTTGGCAATTTGTGTCCAATTATAGTCTAATTAGGTTTAAAAAATTCGTCTCGTGGATTTCGTCTAAACTGTGTAATTAGTTTTATTTTTATTTATATTTAATGCTTCATGTATGCGTCCAAAGATTTGATGTGACGGAAAATCTTGAAAAATTTGGTATTTTAGGATGCAACTAAACTAGGCCTTTCTCGTGAAACTATTTTGCAACGAAACAGTTTATACGGTGAAGCTGACCTGTGCCAGACGGGGCCTGTATATAGGGGCGCATCGTCACTGGAGCTCTCCCACTGCACTCCGCTGCTCAGGTCGGGAACACAGTGGCGGGGCAACCACCACAACAGGGAGGGAAGCTTCTGTGCCGAGCGAGAAGACAAGAGGCCGGGAGCCAGAAGGAGAACGAGTTCGGGAGGGAGCGGATGGCAATGGCTCTGCTCCCGCTACTGCTCTCGCTCCTCGTCGTCTCCTGCGCCGCGCAGTCGCCGGCCTCTTCGCCGTCCGCGTCCAAGGCTCCTCCGGTCAGCGCCTCGGCGCCGCAGGCCTTTGTCGCGCCACCGACAAAGGTGGTCTCGGCGCCGCAGGCCTCTGTAGCGCCACCGACAACGGCGGTCTCGGCGCCACAGGCCTCTGTCGCGCCACCGACAACGGCGGCCACGGCGCCGCAGGCCTCCGCACAGCCGCCAACAACAGTTGCCGCGGCACCGACACAAGCAGCCTCCGCGCCTCAGGTCTCAGCCGCGGCGCCGACGACAGCAGCCTTGGCGCCACAGGCCTCTGCTGCGCCGCCAACTACAGCAGCCTCCGCGCCGCAGGTCTCCGCCGCACCTCCTACTGCGGCGCCGCCGACCACAGCCGCCTCTCCACTGCTGGCTGCCACGTTGCCTCCGGTTGCCTCCCCGCCACTAGCTGCGACGCCACCTGTCTCTGCTACCCCTCCAGCCACGCTACCTCCGGCGACACAGCCTCCCGTCGCGTCACCTACCGTCGCCGTCGCCGCGCCAACCCCGACGACTCCGGCTCCAGTCGCCTCCCCGCCCCTGGCAATGCCACCAGCGGCGCTTCCTCCAGCCACGCTTCCTCCAGCAATGGCTCCGACGCCATTTCTCGCTGCCCCGGTCCTGCCTCCCACCGCGCCACCGGTCACGGCTCCCGCGCCGGCCCCCGTGTCTCCGGCTCCAAGCATCGCCCCGACCCCGTCGCCGACAGAAGCCCCCGCCCCGTCTCCCACCGAGGCCCCGACCCCGGCTCCCACGCTGGCGCCTACGCTCGCGCCGTTCAGCTCGGTGTCGGTGAGCCCGTCGCTGGCGCCGGGCCCCGCGCTGGCTCCGGAGGAGGAGTCGGCGGCGCCGAGCTCGCGCACCGGCGTCGACGCCGCCGCTCTGGTGTCGTCCTTGGTGGCCGCCGGGCTCGTCGCCTTGTTTTAAGTAGAGCTGCGCTTACCGCTGTACGTCCGTACCGTTCCTCGCACGTTCTTGTTCTCCTGTTGTTTGTTTATGGATGGATGCACGAATCATTCTTGCTGTACAACACATTGATAATTTATTTCTATTTATGTATGGATGACGGACTGCCTGCTGCTTTGTGCTTTCTTTTGCATTGCGGGGAAGAAACCCTTGCGCTGCATAAGCATTACTCTCATGCGTGACACGCATCAGTCTCTGTGCCTTGTCGCTAGTAAAACGCGTCTCATGCTGCGCATTGTACTAGGTAGATGCAGGCGAAGACGAATAAGAAGTTTCTGTGACCTGCTGTAACAGTACGCCACTGACGATGGTAGATCCGGTGCTCTCTTGCCGACAGTTTTTGGGAGTCGCGACAGGAACTTGTAGCGGTACCGACAGAAGTGACACGAAACGCGACGCACGTACAACGCAGCCGCGCATGCGCCATTGCAGAAACATGTGCAACTCGGTACCACGAGGGACACTGCTGCCGCGTCGTCCGCCGGGTGGGTGGCCAGGGCCCAGGGGCCTGGGCGGGCCGTGGCCGCGCGTTCCGCTGCTCCCAAAAGCTGACGAAACGGAGCAAGCCCAATGATACATCCTCAAATCATTCAGCCACCCACCGTCGTTCGCATTTGCCATTTGTTAAACTGACTGACACACCGTGCAGCGCATGCCGGGTAGTACTCCAGTCTCCACTACGCCACCGTGCAGCATGACAGCGTCGGCAAAGGCATGCGTCGGTTGACGAACTCGGGAGGGAGGAGCCAAGGGGGCAGAGTGGGGAACAGAGCAATCGAGGTAGCCTGTCAGTGCGCCATCTTCTTATTACTGACCGCGTGGTCGAGCTCGCTGCTGGCAGTCGCTCGAGACTTGCACTGTGAATCCTATGGCTCTCAGGCTCTGTCTGTCGCAAGCGCGTGGGGGCGCGGCGAAACATGCGCCCGGTCGGTCGCGTGTTGCTTGGCGCTGGCGCTGGCCTGGTTGTGAGAGGGCATCGTCGTATGTGTATGAACCTTGAGCAGCTGCCAGCTTGGACTGGGGGGCGACGGATCCACGTACAGCTTGTACTGTACGTACGTGTGATCGTTGGGAGCTGGTCCCCGAGTCACCTGCCGCCGATGACGAGGCGTACGGGGTACTACCCTCGTGTCTCGTCTGCCATGCTCGCCGGCCCCGGCCCCGGCCCCGGTCCTGTTGCCGCCGTGCACGGTTTGGCGTTTTACACGGCTGCCGATGCGGCCAACGGCCAGCAGCTTGCTCCAGTGCTCCTCCCAGGTGGTCATGGTTCATTTCATCCACACGTCCGCCGTTCGCCCGGGCGCTGACTGAAGTTCAAGGATGCAGGGAACAGTGGCGGTCATGCGTATATGGATTATTATGGCCACGGGTCACCGTTGCAGCCTTGTTACATTGATCCTTCTTAGCCGTGGACGCCGTGAGAAGTTACTCAAAAGTGAAAAAGCCATTTGCTGCCTGATAAAAGGCCGACATCGGGCTGAAGGAGTGAAGGTTGGAAGCGATACGCTAGCCATTGTCCTTGTCCGTGCTTAACAAATGACACCAGCCAACCGAGCAGTGCGTGCTGGACGTTTGTCCCGTGAGCTGCATAACGAAAGCCATCGTGGTACGGCGAACGGGCCGATCCGGCAGAAAAAAGACGCCCTTACCGTGTCTATATTGTTGCATATACTCTATGTCAGTTCGTTCGAATATGTGATAATTGTTGCATATAACAAGTCAAACACATATGGATGCACGCGTCGTGCACGATCAGAGTCGTCGTTTGCTTTTGGTTTCCGATCGAACGGTGGCAAAGGAAACAAAAACCTGAACCGCGACACATTTTCGCTCTCATACGAGACACAACCGCGGATGATGTTGCCAGCCAAGGTTAGTACCATGAACTGCAAACACTGCTGATATAGCAGAGCAGAGTTAACGAACTGTGACTAATACCAGCATGTTAAATGAAGTCTTTGCCTCTGTTGATCTTTATTTCCTTCATGTTGCTATCACATCAGAGCTTGTTTGTTCTTTTGCACATTTATTCCTCTTGTTAGTCGTGTAGTATAAACTAGAACCCGAAGGCTACCTATATTTACTAATCACATGAAAATTTTGCTGCCTCTAATGGTTCACTAGATATCTTTCCTCTGGTTGCATGCTTCTGTTTTGTCTTTCCATTAAGAATGGCTATTTTTTTTAGTTCCTACTACACATCCATCATTAATCCAGTGAAGTGGCTGTCTTAATTCCTGATATGCGTCCAGTTAGCTATGTTCACGCCCATCATATACTATGTGTTGGCTGTGAAAGAATTCTGAATCCTTTGCCATTGGCCACTCCTACATGTTAGATCTATCTAATTTAGGCATGATGAGCATTAGAAGTTCAGGACTTCGTTTGAGACATGTTTGTTTTCGAATTGGCTTTGTTCTATTGATTATGCGTGACAACTTCTATAGTTCTAAAAACAATCCATGCTCTGTTTCTTTGCAGCACACCAACCGAATCAACAAGTGAAGAGTAATACAGTTTGTGGTAATCTTTCGGCTTTGGGCGTTGGATTAGTTTAGTTGCATGTCTGCATAGTGCATAGCACTAGTACCTTTTACACTTCTGGAATCTCTACAAAGCAAGTAAGGCATTGTTTAGTTCTTCTCCCCTAAAGTTTACTTTCTATCTCATCGAATATTTAGACATATGCATGGAGTATTAAATATAGACTAAAAAAATAATTAATTGCACAGTTTGCGATTAATTTACGAGACGAATCTTTTAAGCATAATTAGTCAATGATTTGACAATGTGGTGCTACATTAACACATGTGCAAACGACGAATTAATTAGGCTTAATAAATTCGTCTCGCGGATTACTGACGAATTCTGTAATTTGTTTTTTATTAGTGAGCCTGTTCGCTGGTTGGTTTCTGGGCTGATAAGCCCGGCTGGTGCTGGTTTGTTGTGAAAGAAAAACACTGTTGGCTGACTGATAAGCCCTGGATGAAACCAACAAGCGAACAAGCTGAGTATCCAAACACCCCATGCGACACCCTCATGTGACACCCGATGTGACATCCCAAAACTTTACACCCTAGATTTAAACAAGGCCTAAGGAATTGGCATGTAACGCTCTCTCCTGTTCTGCACTACAAATGCTCTCGTCATGTCAGATTTTTCTCTAACGCTTCCCGTGAAAAAGTTGGGCCAGACAACTCGACCCAGCAGACACACTTCGGAACACCTAGGGTCTGGCGACCTTGGGTGGCGATTCCCGTTGTTGAGGGTTTCTGGCCTCGATCGAGTGGCATCGTGCGACCCTGGTGGGTGCTGTGCGTTCGGGCCGATCAAGGGGTTGACTAGCTCAACTTCCCGGCCTTGGCGCTGTGCACCCATTAGGGTTCTTGCGACGCTATGGCGGCGGAAAATTCGAAGGCAGGAGTGATGCGTGGCGATCTAGATGTGGATGATCTGTTGTCCCCATGAGTTGCTTGAGCTGGAACTGTCGCGGGCTTGGCAATGCCGCGACAGTCAAAGAGCTTCAGGAATTCACGAAGAGTGTCGCTCCTATGGTTTTGTGTGTTCTTGAAACTCAGGTGCACAAATCACGGGTAGAGGGCTTGAAAAGGACACTCGGCTATGATAATGCTTTAGCTGTCAGTAGTAATGGCTGTAGTTGTGGTTTGAGAATTTTTTGGAATAATAATATTAGTGTCTTTATTACTGTATTCACAGTATCACATCGATGCTATTGTTACATAGGGGGGGGGGCACTAACCCTTGGAGACTTACATGTGTTTACGGGGAGGCATAATTGAGTAAGCGACATAAGACTTGGGACATGCTCAAGTTCATCATATCATCATCTCCTTTGCCTTGGGTTTGTATTGGTGATTTCAATAAAGTTCTACATCGCTCGGAACATGTTGGGGTTCAAGAAAGAAGTGCAGCTCATATTGCGGCGTTCCGAGAGATGGTCGATGTGTGCGGCCTAACTGATATCGGTTTTAGTGGCCGATTGAAAGGTCCTAATGGCTAGAGGGGGGTGAATAGGCTATTGAAAATTTCTACAACAACACTTAGCAAATATGTTAGACAATTAAACGGCGAAGCGAGTGTTGCGTTAGCCTACTAAAAAAGCAAGCCACCTACCATAATTCTAGTGTCTATGATCTCTAAGCACACAATGGCTATGTCACTACACTAAGTTATTGTGCTCTCAAAGACTAACTAAAGAACCACACTAACCACTAGACCCGACACAAGCTTGCTCTCAAAACTAATTACACTAAAGAGCGAAGCAATATTAAAAATGTAAATGCAAGGTAGGGGATGTGATGATTATACCGCCGTATAGAGAAATTCAGCCAATCACAATGATGGAGCCAATTAACCACAATCAATTATAATGAATACCAAGAAATCCTCGGATAAGATGACACAAGATTTTTTACCAAGGTTCACTTGCTTGCCGGCAAACTAGTTCTCGTTGTGTCGATTCACTCACTTGGAGGTTCACGCGCTAATTGTCATCACACGCCAAACCCTCAATAGGATGCCACACAACCAACATAAGATGAGGATCACATAAGCCATGAGCAATCCATTAGAGTACATTTTGGCTTTTCACCGGGAAAAGATCAAGAACCCCTCATAATCACCATAATCAGAGTCAGAGACAATTATCAACCTCCGCTCGATGATCCTCACTGCTCCAAGCCATCTAGGTGGTGGCAACCACCAAGAGTAACAAGCAAATCGCGCAGCAAAACACGAACATCAAGTGCATCTAGATGCAATCACTCAAGCAATGCACTTGGATTCACTCCCAATCTCACAAAGATGATGAATTTATGATGGAGATGAGTGGGAGGGCTTTGTCTAAGCTCACAAGGTTGCTATGTCAATGCAAATGGCCAAGAGAGTGAGCTTGAGCCATCCAAACACCTTTTATAGAGGCTCCATCAAAATAGAGCCGTTAGGCTGACATAGCTGTCTAGCTCGCGTTGACCGGACACGCCGATCAGAATGACTGGACACACCCGGTCCAGCGTCCGGTCGTGGGATCTTCGCCACGTGTCCTACCTTCAAATACGTGCAGCCTGATTTCCAACGGCTAACTCGCTCCCGCGCTCGCGTTAATGATGGATCGAACACGCCGATCCAGTGACCGACGCTCCAGCCCCCGCGTCAGATCAGTTCAACCCCGTGCGTAGTCAACAGACGACCGGACGCGACGATCAACTCGGCTTCCCAGTGTCAGGTCATTTCTAGAGAGCTCCCTGAGCGGTAAAATGCCAACCGGACACGTCAGGTCCATACTAACCGGACTCAGGTCAGCGTTCGGTCCTGCCTTCGCCTTTGCATGCCATGTTTTGCGCCAAATGTCAGCGTACGTCACCCGTGACCGGATGCAGGCCCTGCGCGTCCGGTCACTTTTACTGTGCTGCGTCGGGTCTCTTGAACCGACTGAGCCCGAGCGCGCCAACACTTATATAAATGACCGGACTCATCACCTCAGCGTCCGGTCACCTTGGGTTCAGTGTCCGGTCACTAATTTTAAGTGAAAAACACCCCCTTTACTTCACCAAATTCTCCACCCTTGGTCAAATGTGCCAACCACCAAGTGTATCACCTTGTGCACGTGTGTTAGTGAAAGTGTAATCAAGCTCTAATTGTGGGTTTTGGTGATAATGACCACGCAATTAGAGAACTAATGAGATTTATCGAGATGACAAGCAGGAAATCTATATTCGAAGATGTTATACGAAATGGAGGAGCTCCCAATTACAAATGTTGATGAATTAAAACTCAAAGGAGGTTTAAATTATTTTATATTTTGAATTTGAGTATAGTGTACTATAAAGGGAGACACTATACTTAAGCTAACATGTGCTACCAAGCGCTCAACATCTCCACATACATCCTCAGTTACTCAGCCAAGACAGCCAGCACTTCACTCTTACCCTTGCTGTCTTGTCTGGTGCGGTAGTGCCGCACCTGGAGAGAGGCACTGTCGCTGAGCGGCACTGCCGCACTTGGGCCCTGGCACTGCCGTGACTTAAGTGAACGTTGGAAGGCAGGGGGGTGTTTATACTTTTCCCATCCCCTCCAACGTCTCTCTCTTCTTCCCCAACGGTTTAGTTCGACTAGAAACAGAAAAGTGCTCTTCTCTCTCTCCTCCATTGGTGACCTTGAGCTCCGAAGGCTTTTTCTTTGATTTCCCCATCAATCCTTGAGAGAAAAGGTCCCAAACTCGATTAGAGAGCAGATCATTTGATTCCCCCCAACTTAAAAGAGCACCTGGTTCATGTTTTGGTCGGCGGTTGTGTTTATCACTCTTGGAGTTTTGCTCCTAGCCGGCTAGAGTGTGGCCCGTGGAGCTTGCCAACTTATGTGGCTGCCTCAGGAGGTTTGTAACAATCTCTTCAAGCTAGTAAACTCACCCCTACAGATATTAAGCTAAATAATACTAAGCTCTCCTAAATGAATTAATGAGTCTACCATTATCATAGATAACTGTAAATTAACTACACCAACAGATAGATAGCATTTTTGTGAACCTAGCAAATTTTGTTTCATTATTTTTGGATACCTACAACATTTACTATCATTTTTCAAAGTTCAGCTTAAAACCAAATTGAATAAACCTTTACTAATTCACTCGAAATTGAAAAACCGAATTCCACCGCGCGGCCCGCGGGCGAGCGGCTCAACCCACTCCACTCGGCGTGCACGGGCTTACGCTCCACCGACGCGGCCCACGCGGGGGCGCGACGCAGCCAAGCGACGACGGCCCACGATGGGAAGGCCCGCACGCGCCGGTACATTTGCTAAAACGTCCTTTCCTAATGTCGAATCCAACCGAGGTCCACGACACTATTCCATCAGTCAGCTATCTTACAATTCCGCCCCTCCCCCTTTCCTTCTTTACCACGGCCATACCCTCAGGCCCCCCCGCGCGCATACCGGCGCGATAGCGCTGGCACCGGGTGGTTACGCCGGCCCGACCAGCCCCTCCCCACCCTATCTAAGGAGCCGATACCTGCCTAGGCGTGAACACGAAGCACTGGGCGAAAGAAAGCGTGAGCCAGGACGCCGTTGTAAGGCCGGTCCATGGTGGCGGAGCTCCTGCAACAAGGTGGTGGCGTTCTAGTGAGTTACAACAACGTCGGGACAGTAGGGGTAGCGCACAAGCTCAAGGTACTCACCATGGACTCAGACAAGGTGGTGGTTCGACCGGAGGCGGCCCGAGCCAAGCTGGCCGTGTGCGCACGGATGGTGCGGTGGTGCACCGCAGTAGCAAGGCTGCGTCAGGGGTGGCTACAGGATGGTAGCGACTTGGCAAGGGTGCGCCGGGTGATGAGTAGGTGGAGGCGAAGCTAGCGGTGCAATGGGACGAACACGAGCAGCTCTGGAGTGGGGACCTTGTCGTCGATGCATGCCATGATGGTCTTAATGACCCAGCAGTAGGAAAGCTCCAAATTGGAGCACGACACAGCAAGGATCACATCACGATGGGGTCAGGTGGCTGGCTGACTACACCGTGAAGCCGTGGACTGAAATAATTGGACCGAGGCGACTCCACCATGCCGAATTGAAGGCGCGGGTCCAGCGACCATGGCGACTGAGGAACAGGGGAAGGGCTGGCATGGCTTGGCTCATCGCTGCCGTGGCCTGACACAGCTATCAATTTGGTGCACAAATCACGCTCAGGATGGTTGGCCTCATGGCCATAAATCACAAGCCGACAACAACGGCTCGGCCCTGTACGTCGTAGTGACTGGCGTCGGTCTGGGAGAGGCAACAGCGCAGCGTCACATCGAGTGCAGACGCGATGGCAAAGGCAGGTGGGCAAGCCCATACGCGGCAAGGCAACGTGCGGGCAGGGCCATGCGCTGGCTATAGCAGGCCAAGTGCGGCCACTCGCGCTTGGTCCTACGCAGGCGAGCGCGTGGTGGTAGAGCGGCCAGGCGGACGCGACGGCGGTGGCAGAAAGAGCGCACGCGGGCGACTCAACACACGCGACGGCGGCTAGCAGCAGCACTGTGATGCGACACAATGGAGGCAGTGACATGGTGAAGCAGGCGGCAGCGTACTGACCAGGGCAGTGGGCCCACGATGACGGTCGTGGTGGCCGAGTGGCCAGGCCGCCGGGCGCAGCTTGCGCGTGCGTGTGTGCGTCGCGTGCCAGGGCACGACAACGGCGATGTGGGTGCACGTGCTCAGGCAAGCCAGCGCTGCGGTGCCGAGCCATCTCGAGGCCTGGTGACCGCGTCCAAACGCTGAAGCCGGCCGGGAACGTGCCTTGCATGCTTTTTAAAGCGTCCCAAAAATCCATCTCAATGATCCAGTTGCTAAACCACCTATTTTACACTCGAGATGGCATGTCAAGCTACTTAAACAAACCCTAAGACCCCACCACTACTTAACCTAATTCTTCTACAAAAATTGCCGAACTTAGCTTCGTCAAAGCGCTTTCCGACTTAGGAAATTCGACTAAGTCTCGATCGGTTTCGCATCAAGTTCGATTTCTAAGCTATTAAGCATGCTAGCTAGTGAATCTCATTCTCGACCGCAAGTATTTCACCGTCACCTACGAAGCTTATGCTACAACTTTATTAAAGTTTCGTATATGCGATCTATAGCATTTTTGTTCCATAAAAATTCGTTTAAAACCCTAAGTGATCTAACGCGACATGAAATATAACATTCGTTTCGCGTTTTCGATGAACGTTTCGAGTTACGTACATTACATTACACCCTATATTACACACACTTACACATAATTATGATGCTCATGCAGTGTTTTAGCAAAAGACTATACAGTGTAACACCGAGGGTGTTATAAACCTACCCCCCTAAAACAAAATCTCGACCCGAGATTTCATGTGTCTAGTGTGGGAAAAGAGGTAAGAATTACATTTCAACGTAAACAACTACATATCCGGACCAGAGAGAAGGTGGGGGGTAATGCTTCAATATATAGCTCTCCTGTTCCCTTGTGGCTTCATCCTCTGAGTGGTTTTGCCACTGCACCTTGTAGAACTTCACAACATTGTTCCTTGTCACTCTTTCCTTTTCGTCCAAGATTTTCACAGGATGCTCAATATAAGTCAAATCAGGCTGGAGGGGAAGCCCTTCAATTTCCATAGCTTCATCAGGGACCTATAAACATTTCTTCAATTGCGATACATGAAACACATTGTGTACTACAGATAAAATATCGGGAAGCTGGAGACAATAAGCAACTGGGCCACACTGCTCCAAAACCTTATAAGGACCCACATAACGAGGGACTAGCTTGCCATGGATACCAAACTGATGCACCCCTCTCATAGGAGACACCTTGAGGTACATATAATCTTGAACTACAAATTACAATGGCCTTCTTCGCTTGTCCGTATAAGCTTTCTATCGGCTCTGAGCTGCCTTCAAGTGACTCTGAATAATGCTTACTTGCTCTTGAGCCTCTTTGATGAAATCAGGCCCAAAATATGCACGGTCTCCCACTTCAACCTAGTTCAGTGGTGTCCTACATTTCTTCCCATATAGAGCTTCAAAGGGTGCCATACGAATGCTTTCCTGATAGCTATTGTTGTAAGAAAACTCAGCTAACTTCAGGCATTCATCCCACTTCTCAGGAAAAGAAATGGCACAAGCTCTTAACATGTCCTCTAGTACATGGTTCACCCTTTCAGTTTGGCCATCAGTTTGTGGATGATATGCTAAGCTTCTGAGGAGACGAGTAAAGACATTGCTGAAGTTGCTCCTAGAAACGAGAGACAAAAACTGACCCTCTATCAGAGATGATAGTAAGGGGAACTCCGTGCAAAGTCACAATCCGGTCAAAATATATCTGGGAATATTTCCTGGCGGAATATCTAGTGTCCATCGGGATAAAATGAGCAGACTTAGTGAGACGGTCCACAATAACCCAAATAGAATCATAGCCCTTGGATGTGCAGGGCAAACCCACCACAAAGTCTATGGAGATATCTTCCCATTTCCAAACAGGGATGGGCAAGGGCTGCAAATATTCTGGGGTACGCATATGATCTGCTTAAACTCTCCCACAAGTGTCGCACTCCGTGACATACTGGGTGATGTACTGCTTCATGTTGGACCACCAATACAAGTGGCGCAAATCATGGTACATCTTGTTACTGCCAGGGTGAATAGAAAACTTGGAATGATGGGCTTCATTCAAAATCTTCCTTCTTAGCTCCTCATTTGATGGAACCTCCAATCTATCCTTGTACCTCACTATACCTTGCTCATCAACACTAAACTAAGGGCCACGCCCCTCGGCAATTAGTTTCTGGATGTGGGGGATTTCTAAAGTATCTTGCCTTTGCTCCAGAATAATCTGCTCAATTAATTCTGAAACTAAGGCAACATGAGCCAGCACCTCTGCATGGT
The DNA here is from genome assembly GCA_904845875.1 of Miscanthus lutarioriparius. Lineage (NCBI taxonomy): Eukaryota > Viridiplantae > Streptophyta > Magnoliopsida > Poales > Poaceae > Miscanthus > Miscanthus lutarioriparius. The sequence goes on along the minus strand of CAJGYO010000012.1, from coordinate 22,691,581 downwards.
TGAGAGACAAAGGTGTTTCCTCAACCTGATATGACTTTTGGCTCAAGGCATCAACTACCACATTGGCCTTTCCGAGGTGATAATGTACCTCCAAGTTATAATCTTTGATCAATTCCAACCATCTCCTTTGCCTCATATTTAACTCAGACTGAGTAAAAATATATTTGAGGCTCTTATGATCTGTAAAAATATGTACTTTGTTGCCTAACAAATAATGTCTCTAAATTTTTAGAGCGTGGACCACAACAGCCAGCTCTAAATCATGGGTGGGGTAATTCACTTTGTGCTTTTTCAGTTGGCGCAAAGCATAAGCTATCACACGCCCATCCTGCATAAGCACACATCCCAATCCCATCTTCGAGGCATCACAATATACATTAAAAGGTCTATCAATATCTGGTTGGGCCAAGACAGGAGCAATGGTAAGAAATGTCTTCAAAGCTTGGAAGGCTTCTTCACAGGCTGGGCTCCAATCAAACTTGGCTTCTTCTTGGAGCAGCTTGGTCATCGACTGAGCTATCTTGGAGAAATCCGAGATGAAACACCGATAGTACCTAGCTAGACCAAGGGACTGACGAATCTGGTGCACTGACTTGGGAGACTTCTAGTTAGCACATCTTGCACCTTGCTGGGGTCTATAGAAATGCCGTCAGGTGTCAACACATGCCCCAAAAACTACACTCGATCTAACCAGAATTCACACTTGCTGAATTTAGCATACAACTTGTGTTCCCTCAATTGAGCCAGTACTATCCGAAGGTGTTGGGCATGCTCTTCCTTATTCTTGGACTATATCAGGATATCATCAATGAATACCACTACAAACTTGTCCAACTCCGTCATAAAGACTGAATTCATCAGGTACATGAAAAATGCAGGAGCATTGGTGAGACCAAAAGATATGACTAGGTATTCATATAGCCCATACCTAGTAGAAAAAGTTGTCTTTGATATATCTTGTGGTCTAATCTTGATCTGATGATAGCCTGAACGAAGGTCAATCTTGGAGAACACCTTGGCACCAGCTAGCTGGTCGAACAAAGTATCTATACGAGGTAAAGGATACTTGTTCTTAATGGTTACCGCATTGATAGGGCGGTAATCCACACACATCCGAAGAGTGCCATCCATCTTCATCACAAAATGGCTGAACCACCCCATGGTGAAGAGCTAGGACGGATGAAGCCCTTTTCCAACAACTCTTCCAACTGCTTCTTCATTTCAGCCAATTCCTTCGGGGCCATGTGGTACGGGCGTCGGGAGATAGGAGCAGTACCAGGCTCTAACTCAATGGAGAATTCCACATCTCTATTCGGTGGCAACCCAGGCAGATCTTTAGGAAAAATATCCAGGAACTCACATACTACCAGAATAGAGGCAAGATTAGGAGAAGCTTCAGCATGAGCAGCACCAGGTAAGACTAGATCTGAGGGTATAAGAAGAGACATCCTATCCTGAGAAGAAGCCGTAACTCGACAGCTCTCTGCTTTAGATCCAAGACTACCCATATACCCGTAACCAGTTCATTCCTAGAATTGCATCAATGCCTTGCCCAGATAGCACCATGAACTAGAGACAGTAAGTGTGAGTGGCTAATACCAAGCTCACTGTGTCCGTCTAAGTATTAATGCACATCTGCACATCTAGAGTACTGATTCTATAGGCAAAAGGTATAGCCATAAGATATATATTGTGCCGATGTGCAAATCCCATGCTCATGAATGAATGTGATGCACCAGAATCAAACAACACATAAGCTAGATGGAAATCAATGGTGAACATACCAGCCATCACCGGTTAATTTTGTAATATTTCCTCAGCCTCCGTGAAATTAACCTGTCCAGATCGGCCGACTGGCACTTTCTTCTTGATCACTATCCACTTCGATTAGCCTGGTGTTAGCTGAAGGCTGAGCAGACTAGGCCGGCTAGTTTTGTGGACACTCTCAGGCATAGTGGCCTTTCTTGCCACATTTGAAACAAGCACTAGGCTTGTTCCCCTGTCCCAGACGAGGTGGGACATGCTATCCCTGAGGCTGCTGATGTTGCACCTACTGAGTGGGTGCACGATACTGAGTGGAAGGAGCCAGAAAAGTCTACTGAGGCTGTCGAAACGAATGCTCGCCCGAGGATTGATAGGGCACCCGCTTGACAACCTGTACTTTCTGGACATGGGGGTGGCTAGAAGACCCAGTAGCCACGCGCTTGCGCTTCCATTCTGCCTATGAGTCACGCTGCAAGCCCTCCATGGCGATAGCCGCATTCATCATCGCCCCAAAGGTCTGATAGTTCTCAGTATATAACTCCTTCTGTAAGCTGCAAGAGAGGCCGCGATAGAAGCGGTCCCTCTTATTCTCATCTGTATCAACATGAGTCCCAGCATACTGTGACAAATGATTGAACTTGTTGACGTAGTCCATCACGGACATACTCCCTTGCCGAAGGTCTAGAAACTATGTCAACTTTCTGTTGAGAACACCAGCAGGAATATAATATTCTCTGAAGGCCACAGTGAACTCCTACTAGGTCACCTGATGATCCGCCTGCTGCATGGCATTGAATGTATCCCACCATGCACTCGTGGACCCCAATAACTATTGCGCTGCAAAGCGCACCTTTTGCTCATCAGTCATGGTGAGCAACATAAACTTTTGCTCCAGAATGCGAAGCTAATGCTCCGCATCCAGGGGCTCAGCCATCGGTGTGAACGTGGGTGGGTGCGTCTTTAAGAAATCCTAATAAGAGAAGGGTCCCTTAGGACCGCGGCCACCACCCCCGTTCCCACCATTGCCCCCGTGGCCTCCACGGGTGAAGCCACCGATAGCCTGTGCCAGCAACTCCATGGCACGGGCTGACTCATGGCGAGCAGCCAATATTTCTGCCATCATCTTCGTATGAGTCATCGGAGGCGGCGGCGGTGGTGGAGGAGCCAGAAGTGGAGCCTCATGGCTCTCCCCGTTGCCGTGCTCATTGCCCTGGCCACTTTCACCTTGGCCTTCGCCAAGACCATGGCCCGCCCCGGCACTGGTGCTCCCGTGACCGGACCTCAGGTTCATCTGTAAGAGATAGGAACCATCCATTTAGAGCAACCCTCCAGATCAGAAATAAGGGATTAGAGAAATGGCAAGACATTTATTAAAGCATTCTTTTAATTTATCCTATCAATTTACTAATCCAATTTATAAGTGTAGGGGGGATTTAGTTTTAGCAAGATTCTGTTATCATGATGCATGCATCGGCCTGTATGCTCACTCAAGCCAGAATATAGCGGTATTCGCAAAATCTCGGCACATCGCACACTCAATTTTCGTATGCTAAGCGATTTCTTACGCAGCGTAAGTCAGTGTACCTACAGAAAACTGATTAGATAAAACCAGTGCCGCTATCCTAGATAGACCATATTGCTAGGGCTTATACTTATTTAGATAATTTTACCACATCCAACTTTTCGCAAAACTTTTGTTGGTCAAATTTTAAGGTTTGGAAAAGAGTGATGAAACTCGTCAACTCATTATTGGCTCTGGTACCAACTATGGCAGAACCACCCGAAATAACACACTTACGGAGGCGCTCGTCTTCCACCAGACACTAAGCACCCTGAAAGCACGCCATAGTGGGGGGGGGGGTTTCATCGGGCGCACCCCAAGGGAGAGCCCAAAAAGTCCACATTTTTCCTCAAGGATCTAACAATGAGAACGAGTTACAATACTTAATCATTTTCATACATCTAGAGTTCTTAGAAATATATTATTACAGTACCAAATTCAGAGTGCGGAAGATTAAATAGTAGAATGATAATAAACATCTATCGATAATGAACAAGGAACCATCTATGCCCACCAGAAGAATCCTTCACACAATGGGTACTCCTTAAGTTGAACCTGCAACAAGGGTAAATAAACCCTGAGTACACAATGTACTCGCAAGACTTATCCGACTAGTGGGAATAATTTCCTGACTCCAAGGGATATGCAAAGCTTTATGGTTTGCTGGGTTTCTTTTTGCAGAAAGCAATTCTAGTAGTGAATCCTTATTTATGTTATTATTAGCGGTCCTGATTAATTTATTATCTAGCCATTCTATGTAAGCACCTGTTCTACTTTTAAGCAAGGGTTGAGCAATCAGTTTCATTTCATCACCTTTCATGTTTCAGTTCTTACTACGGTGCTAGACTGTAGACAAGCCATACCGGAACGCCGGCAATTCACGAATCAATGCCCCCAGCTGGGTCTCCCAAAAACACACGCCCTACTTATACCCTAGGCACAAGCAAGACCAACTCATCACTCTCCTATCATGGGGTCCTGGTCCCCGTCCAAACTTAGACTCCAAGCCCCCATTCCTGAGTCTTAGACTCAGCGCGGTGCTTAGACCTCCACCATCCCCACCTCCAATCAGTCAGTCTAGAAAGAGCTAGAACCCACGACAAGAGAGCAACAAGTCTTCCCTACGCCCATACCTAAGTGTGTGCTCGGGATAATAAGTCTGTGACTTGCCTAGAACCCAATGCAATGGCCGGTCCTTAACCGACATAGATAGGGAAAAAGTGTAACCAAGCTATGCCCTGTTAGCTGTAGGACACAACCTCTTACACCCACCAATACCCAAACCATATCCCTGCCAGGTCACCATTTTTCCTTTCCACCATTTTATCATGATTGATCATAATTATCACCTATTGTGAGTAACGGCAGGTTACTCATGCTACCGATACCCTGAGCATAGCAGCTACTCGACCTATACTAGTAGGACTCATAGGTAAGTATATCTATGCATGTGGTTTCTATAAAATACCTGTAACATAAATACAGATCATATATATATATATTCAATAATCATTCAAAAATAAGGGTTATGCACCGGGGCTTGCCTTGGGCAAGCGGTGTATCAACAAAGTCAACAACGAACGGCTCCGGGGCTCCCTCCTGTACGAGAACCTCCTCCTCATACTCCTCAATAATCTCCTTGTAGTCCTGTTCGTCCGTAGGCACGAACTCTATCAACTCGTGATCTACATACATGAAATGATGATGCAACACTTAGTAATATGGCAACAGCAACTCTTAAAATACGAATACACCTATCAAGCTACTAAGCTAGTTCTACCGGCTAAGGTGCTAAGTTACCTATTGTTATCACTGACAAGTATGAAACATGACATGTACTATCTTAGCACTAAAGGTATTTTTACTCTTAATACCGATTTACTTTATATATGATAAAGCAAGGAGTACTAGTTACTCTATTTATCAATCTACTCTAGGGCTACAAAAATTACAGTGAGTACATAATAATCTAATGAACCTACTGTAAAAATTTTATAGCTAAATCTATCACCAATTTGCCACAAAAATTCCTACAAATATTAAGCTAAATAATACTAAGCTCACCTAAATGAATTAATGAGTCTATCATTATCATAGATAACTATAAACTAACTACATCAACAGATATATATCATTTTTGTGAACCTAGCAAATTTTATTTTGCTATTTTTGGATGCCTACAACATTTACTATCATTTTTTAAACTTCAGCTTAAAACCAAATTGAATAAACCTTTACTAATTCACTAGAAATTGAAAAACCGAATTCCACCGCACGGCCCGTGGGCGAGCGGCTCAGCCCACTCCACTCGGTGCGCACGCTTGCGCTCCACCGGCACGGCCCACGTGGGGGCGTGGCCCAGCCTAGCGACAACGGCCCACGACGGGAAGGCCCGAGCGTGCCGGTACATTTGCTGAAACGCCCTTCCTCTAATGCTGAATCCAACCGAGGTCCACAGCACTATTCCATCAGTCAGCTATCTTACAATTCCACCCCTCCCCCTTTCCTTCTTTACCACGGCCATACCCTTGGGCCCCCCGCGCACGTACCGACGTGGCGGCACTGGCACCGGGTGATTACGCCGGCCAGACCAGCCCTTCCCCACCCTATCTAAGGAGCCGATACCAGCCTAGGTGTGAACGCAAAGCACTGGGCAAAGAAAGCATGAGCTGGGCCGCCGTAGTAAGGCCGGTCCACGGCGGCAGAACTCCTACAACAAGGAGGTGGTGTTCCGATGAGTTACAACAACACTGGGACAGTAGGGGTAGCGCACAAGGTCAAGGTACTCACCACGGACTCAGACAAGGTGGTGGTTCGACCGGAGGTAGCCTGAGCCAAGCTGGCCACGTGCGCACGGACGGTGCGGTGGTGCACCATGGTGGCAACGCTGCATCAGGGGTGGCTAGAGGGTGGTAGCGAATTGGCAAGGGTGTGCCGGCTGATGAGTAGGTGGAGGCAAAGCTGGCAGTGCAACGGGACAAACGCGAGCAGCTCTAGAGTGGGGACCTTATCGTCGACGCATGCCACGATGGTCTTAATGACCCGGCGGGAGGAAAGCTCCAAATTAGAGCACGGCACAGCAAGGATCACAGCGCGATGGGGTCGGGTGGCTGGCTGACTACACCGTGAAGCCGAGGACTGAAATAATTGGACCGAGGCGACTCCACCATGTCGAATTGAAGGCGCAGGTCCGGCGACCATGGCGACAGAGGAACAGGGGAAGGACCGGCATGGCTTGGCTCATCGCTGCCATGGCGTGACACGGCTATCAATTCGGTGCACAATCGCGCACGTGCTATAGGCCGCTGGGGAAACAGCCAAACGCGCTCAGGACGGTTGGCCGCACGGCCATAAATCGCAAGCCAACGACGGCGGCTCGGCCCTGTGCGCCACAGTGACCGGCACCGGTCTAGAAGAGGCAGCAGTGCAGCGTCACATCAAGTGCGGACACGATGGCAAAGGCAGGCGGGCAAGCCCACGCGTGGCAAGGTGACGTGCAGGCAGGGCCATGTGCCGACCGCAGCAGGCCAAGTGCGGCCACTCGTGCATGGTCCCATGCAGGCGAGCGTGAGGCGGTAGAGCGGCCAGGCGGACGCGACGGCGGTGGCAGAGTGAGCGCACGCGGGCGACTCAGCACACGCGACCGTAGCCAGTAGCAGCGCAGTGACGCGATGCAATGGAGGCAGTGACACGGCGAAGCGGGCAGCAGCGGACTAACTAGGGCAGCGGGCCTATGATGACGGCGGTGGTGGCCGAGCGGCCAGGACGCCGGGCGTGGCTTGTGTGTGCGTGTGTGCCAGGGCACGACAACGGCGGTGCGCGTGTGCACGCTCGGGCAAGCCAGCGCTGCGGCGCCGAGCCATCCCGAGGCCTGGTGACCGCGTCCAAACGCTGAAGCCGGCCAGGAACGTGCCTTGCATGCTTTTTAAAGCATCCCAAAAATCCATCTCAATGATCCAGTTGCTAAACCACCTATTTTACACTCGAGATGGCATGTCAAGCTACTCAAACAAACCCTAAGACCCTACCACTACTTAACCCGATTCTTCTACAAAAATTGCCGAACTTCGCTTCGTCAAAGCGCTTTCTGACTTAGAAAATTCGACTAAGTCTCGATCGGTTTCGCGTCAAGTTCGATTTCCAAGCTATTAATCATGCTAGCTAGTGAATCCCATTCTCGACCGCAAGTATTTCACCGTCACCTACGTAGCTTATGCTACAACTTTATTAAAGTTTCGTATATGCGTTCTATAGCATTTTTGTTCCATAAAAATCCGTTTAAAACCCTAAGTGATCTAACGCAACATGAAATATAACATTCGTTTCGTGTTTCCGATGAATGTTTCGAGTTACGTACATTGCTTTACACCCTATATTACACACATTTACACATAATTATGATGCTCATGCAGTGTTTTAGCGAAAGACTGTTAAGTGTAACACTGAGGGTGTTACACATTTCATATTGTGTTGAGGTGATTTCTAGGGTTTGTGGTCGATCTACTTATGTGTGGTGTTCCTACCACTTCTAGTAGTTGATCTATGTTACATATAGCTGCAGGAAGCTTAGAAATTTATCTGATTCAAGTTTCCATTCACAATTTTTGAATTATGCCACGAAGTTGTCTGCAGGTGCGGCAGTGCCGCTGTCTTGGTGTGGCAGTGCCGTGAGCAAAGCACGGCAGTACCGCAGGTTGAATTTGATGAAAGTTTGAATGTTTATTTTAACAGGCCTATTCACCCCCCCTCTAGGCTAACCAAAGATCCGACAGTTAGCATATTTTCACAAACTTTTTCAAACACCCTTCACAAGATCTAAATGCATATGCAATGAGTTAGAGCATCTGGTGGCACTTTGATAACCGCATTTCGATACGAGTTTCACCCCTCTTAATAGTACGACTATCTATCCTAAATGTGATCACACTCGCTAAGTGTCTCGATCACCAAACCAAAAAGCTCCTATCAAGATTTCACCATTGCCTTGAGCTTTTTGTTTTTCTCTTTCTTCTTTTTCAAGTCCAAGCACCTTGATCATCACCATGGTCACACCATCATCATGATCTTCACCGTTGCTCCACCCCTTGAAATAGTGCTACCTATCTCATGATCACTAGAGCAAATAGGTTAGTACTTAGGGTTTTATCAATTCACCAAAACCAAACTAGAGCTTTCATCGGTGCTGGACTTTTGAAAAGAAGGTCAGTGGTGGATCATATTGCCGAGTTCGACTAGATCGTGTGCTTGTGTCAGGTGACTGGTACCTACGGTTCCCTGGTGCCGCGGTACAACACCTTGTTGCAGCGGCGTCTGATCATGAACCCATTTTGTTGACATGGCGCAGGGCAGACAACATGCAGAAGAAGCATCACCATTTTAGATATTAGGTGATGTGCGAAGCGCATGAGGCTTTCACTTCATCCTAGGCCGAATCATGGCAGCAAGACCGTGCAACAGTAACAGTAAAGGAGTTATAGCTCAAGCTGAAGGGGGTGGTGAACCACTTGGGCAGCTGGGAGCGACAAACCTTTGGTCACGTGAGACGGGAGTTACAGTCCTTTTAGAAGGATCTAGAGAGGATGTAGGCGGACCCCATTCGTTTGGGGCCTTCTCAGGCTGAGTTGAAGACCATTGAAAGAATAAATGAATTGCATCATATGGAGGAAATTATGTGGCGTCAGCGTTTGAGAATTCAATGGCTGGCGGAAGGGGATCGGAATACAAAGTTTTTTCATCTCCGAGCGAGCCAAAGAAGGAGGAAGAATATGATAAAAAACCTCAGAAAGTCGAACGGTGAGTTTACATCCGATGAGAAGGAGATGGGCGAGATGACTATTGATTTTTTTCAAAAATCTCTATACTTCAGAAGATACAAGAAACATGCAAGCTGTTCTGGATTCGTTGCGTGTTAAAGTTTCAGTGGAGATGAATGAAGGTTTGATGGCACCATTTATAGAAAAGGAGGTAAAGGAAGCACTCTTCCTGATGTTTCCAACTAAGGCTCCGGGTCCAGATGGTTTTCCTGCTCATTTTTTCCAATGACATTGGGACCTCTGTGGCAAGGAAATCACATCGGTGGTCCTGAGGGTGCTTAGTGGTGAAGATGATCCGGCTACAATTAATGACACATTCATTGTGCTAATTCCAAAGGTTGTTAGTCCGGAGGAGCTTGGTCAATTTAGACTAATAAGTCTTTGCAATATCATCTTTAAGATTGTATCAAAGGTGGTGGCCAATAGACTCAAAGTGGTACTACCGGAGATTATATCTGAAGAACAGTCAGCGTTTGTGCTAGGCAGGCTTGTCACTAATAATATTATTACTGCTTATGAGTGTCTACACTTCATGAAGCAAAAGAAAGCTTGGGATCTCAGGTGTTGTGCTTTGAAGTTGGATGTGAAGAAAGCTTATGACCGGGTTGAGTGGAATTATCTCCAAGCAATTATGCTCAAGCTCGGATTTCACCAACTATGGTACAACTGATTATGCGGTTAGTTTCCTTAGTTTCTTTTTCTGTACTCTTAAATGGAGATTGTTTGAGTAGTTTCAAGCCGACAAGAGAAATTCGCCAAGGGGACCCCATCTCCCTCTATTTATTTTTGATAGCAGTAGAGGGCCTTTCGTGCCTCTTAAAATCACAATCACAGTCATCAGAGCTCAGTGGTATTAAAGTGGCGCCAATAGCACTGATAGTTAGCCACCTTCTCTTTGCGGATGATAGTCTGCTGTTTTTCAAAGCCAATAGGGAGAGTGCGGCAATGGTGAAGGATATCTTGCAGCTTTACTGTGATACTTGGGCCAGCAGATCAATGTGCAAAAATCATCAATTCACTTTGTTAAGAAGTGTCAACAGGATATTCGAGAGGAAATTAAGTTGGTGCTCAATGTTAGAAAGAATGTCTAAGTGAAAAGTATTTAGGAATGCCATCTGATGTGGGTTTCGCGACTAATGGTGCTTTTAAATTCTTGAAGGAGAGGATTTGGAATAAGATACAGGGATGGATGGAGCAATGCTTGTCATCCTGCGGCAAGGAAGTGCTCATTAAATCCGTGGCCCAAGCAATACCCACCTATTCAATGTCATGCTTTAAACTGCCCCGAGGCCTATGTAAACATATTAACGGCCTAGTGAGGAATTTTTGTGGGGAAGTAAGGAGGGAAACAAGAAGACATGTTGGGTTGCATGGGATGATATGATCATGCCAAAGTTCCTTGGTGGAATGGGTTTCCGAGATATAGAGTTGTTCAACCTTGCTTTGTTGTTGAAACAGGCCTGGCGGATCCTCCAAGAACCAGCATCTCTAAGTGCCAGAATTTTAAAGGTGGTATATTTTCCACACGGTGACTTTTTTGGGGGGAAATCTTGGCTTCGCCCCCTCCAAGATTTGGCGATCAGTGCTAGATGGCAGGGAAGTGCTTCAGCTCGGTCTGATTAGGAGAATAGGCACGGGTTCGAAAACTTCTATTTGGAGTATGGACTGGCTTCCGTCGGATAGCATGCGAAGGCCGGTACCCAGCGTAGCTCCACATCCGCCATAGCTTGTGAGTGAGCTGATTGATCATACCTCGGTAGCTTGGGATCAGGCAAAACTTCAAGAATTCTTCACGCAAGCTGATATAGATGTGATACTCAATATCTCTCTATGCAATCGGAGCCAACCAGACTTCTGAGCTTGGCACCATGACAAGAAGGGAGATTTTATCGTTCATTCTGCATATAGGATGCTTATAATGAGGCTTACTTTATCAGAAAATGCAGCAAGATCAAATAGAAAAAAGAAGAGGAAAATGAGTGGACATCTTTGTGGCAGGTCATGGTGCCCTCAAAGGTGCGGGTGTTTCTATGGAGGCTTGCCAGGCACTCCCTGCCATAGGCTGATGTTCTCCACCATCAAAATATGGCAGACCATGACCGTTGTGCTTTGTGCGGGGCTCTTGATTCCTGGAAACACTCCTTAGCTTGCTGGAGTGTAATATGGCGAGGTGTGTATGGCATTGGAGAGTGAGGAAATCGTTGAACACCTCAGTGAGATGCAGGAGAACTCAAGAGGTTGGTTGACGAACTTGATAGAAATAATGTCGCATGCTGATCTCATACGGGTGTTGGTGACTGTGGGTAATTTGGTATGCAAGAAGGAAGGCGATCCATGAAAATATTTTCCAGAGCCCGCTTTCAACATATAGCTTCATCAACAAATATATTGTCGAGCTTCAAGCGGCAAAGCCAACTCAGGCAGTAAAGGCACAAGTTCAGAGTCAAAGGCCACAGTGGTTGCCGCCACCAGCAGGTTGCATGAAGGTGAATGTAGATGTGGTAATTTCTAAAAATCTGAGAAATGCATCAGTGGCGGCGATAGCCCGTGATCCGGTCAGCATTTTTCTGGGAGCTTCGGGGGTGGTTCTTGATGGAATCACTGAACCGGAAATTGCTGAGGTGATGGCCTATAGAGAAGGACTTGCTTTGGCGGCTGATCTAATGTTAACTTCATTACGGTTGGCATCAGATTGTGTCAATGCTATCAGAAGCATGGAAGGAAGAAATATGAGTCCATATGGCCAAATTGTGCAGGAAATTCAGATCAGGGCTCATGATTTTCTTTTGGTTGATTTTGTCCATGAGAGAATAGGAATTCAAATGTTGATGCTCATACTCTAGCTAGGAGTTTGATTTCTTTTGATACGTATGTCTGGTTTTTAGAACCGCGTTTTGGCATTTGTAATTCTGTTGACCAAGTGCATCAACAAAGAGTGTGGTGATTTAAAAAAAAAAGAGACACACTTCGGACTTTACGGTAAGATGATTACGGAAAAAATTCTATGCGGCAGTGAGTCACAGCGTGTGACACCGTCTAATCTTGGTCCACTCTGTGCATCCAGATTCACACGCCGATACGAAAGCAATCAGAGCGGTGCCGCAGCTGCCTCCGTGCGACGGTGCCGCATAAATGTTTTTCCAAGATTACGGTAGATTCTTGGAGTTCTCATTAGATGGGTAAGGGGGTGTTCGAATATTGGGGGCTAAAGTTTTGCAGTGTCGTATCAGACGTCATACGGAGGTGTTACATTGAGTGTTCGGATACTAATAAAAAATAAAGTACAGAATCTATCTGTGATCCAGGAGACGAATTTATTAAGTCTAATTAATCCATCATTATCGCATGTGTGTATTGTAGCAATTTATTGTCAAATCATGAACTAATTAGGCTTAAAAATTTTGTCTCGTAAAATAGTCTCAATCTATGTATTTAGTTTCGTAATTAGTCTATATTTAACATTCCATACATGTGTCGTAGGGACTAAAGCGAACCAGACTTAAGTCCTAAAATGGTGAACATGAGTCAGGGCGCCAACGCCTTTCTCTGAAGCTGGCATTTCAATGCGTTAGCGCTAGTGGGACTTTAGTGCCTAGCAGTTGCACGGCATTTCGATTGAAAGTGAATTCCCTTCACTACTTCTCTGTTACATTCTCTGGGGAGTTAGCAGAAGTGTGTGGTCGTGCGGAGCCATGGACGACGATCAGCTTCCGCACGTGCTTTCGCCCGACCTGCAGCCTGGATCGGTGGCGGTTGTGCCCGACCTACAGCCTGGATCGGTGGGCAGCAGCGGAGTCGTGTGACTAAGGCAGACGCTCATGCCGAACGAGCACACCCACAAGTTAATCCGGCCGAGGAGAGAATCAAAGAGCCTTTTCGCCGAAGGAGATGCAGATATCCAATGGGAGGAGTCAGTGAGGTGCTACTAATTAATAATTCTGCTTTTGATCTTGTCGTCTCGGTAAAAATAAGCTAACAGTGATCCCCTTCTTGAAAGTACAGGCAACTGACTGCTGAGACCGGTGTTGTGTATTCTGGGCAGTGATGCACCGAAAATTTTCGAAGACTGAAACATAACTACAACGACGTAGTCCGACAGAACTGCCCAAAGAATAAGAGGTTTGCGTTCTTCGACGAGATTTAGAAATTCATGAACTCGCCTGCACGTCCCTTTGAAGTGTATGCTGGTGAAGCATCAAGCACAGACACCGCCTGGTGGAGGAGAGTCCACGACTGAAATTGGTTCCGGCTTTTGTTTCGGGGCCACTGGCGAAGAGGGTGGATTCAGCCTCGCCAAACACAACGGCGGAATCTGTTGGAGTTGTTCCAAATTCACTCCAGGATATAGGCCGGGCTTCTGACGGAGCGGAGCGGAGGCCCGTCGCCGGAGACTTGATTCTCTTGTAAGCCGCCATAGGCGTGTAACCCAAAACTCTTGAGATAGTGAGATTGTTGCTGGCTGGTGCCCGTGGTTTTTCCCTTTCACATCGGAGGGGTTTTCCACGTTAAATCGTATGTCTCCTCTGTGGCTTGATTCTTTACTTCATATTCCTATACGTCGTTCTAACAGAATCGACCTCAACGAGTTGGGTTCGGCGCCACCGGCGAAGAGGGCAACCTCAGCGACAGTGGCGAGGCTAGAGGAAATTGAAGGGGTGCACTTGTCTTATGGATTCATAGACTTATTACATGAAGGGCGCGTTGAAACTTTGGTCATTATAACTAAATTTTGAAATTTGGGTGGGGGTTGCATGTGCACCCCCTTATCATACTACAGCTTTGCCGCTGCTCAGCGGGCTGGGCACCGGCACCACCGGCGGAGAGGGCGGATTCGGTCTCGGCAACAACAGCGGTGGCCTCGACCTTAGCGGGCTGGGCACCGACGCCACCGGCGACTTAGGACAACGGATTCGTCCTCGGGGATTTCAACCACAACGGGTTCTGCCTCGGTGCCACAATCGGTTGCCTCAACCTCAGCGGCGGTGACTTCATAAGTGCTTACTACCACGCCCACCCACCGATGGTCCGATGCTGACCTTGTCTCCACCGCTGCCCTCAGCTTCGACTTCGTCGCCGGCGACTTCCTCAATCATACTAGCGTTGAGCACCGGATGCTCGCCCCGCTGCCCCAACCACTACTACTAACATCACCAGCGTTGAGCTCCCCGCCCCTACTGACCTCCGCGGCTTTGATTTCTTCAATCCCGACGATGTTGACAGCGTTGAGCTGTTGGAATCAGGGCCATTGCTCTCACTGGGCCCCATGCATCTACAATGTGTGTGTCCCCTCGCCCCATCCCCGATGTTCAAACCGCCGTCCCACACCACGATGATCGCCGCGCCGTGGCCATGCTGCTTGATGACTGAAGATATGACTTGGTTTACAAGATGGGTGTTACTCTAGATGTAGGGTAGTGATTTGTGTGGTAGTCATGAAAGTTAATTTTTGCCTTCAGGGACATATGCTCTTACCCAGTTCATTATTGGATGTGCACTGCAGGGGAGAGACCGCACCGTAGGAGAGACCAACGGTGAATTAGGCAGGGGCATATGCCCCTAAGGAAAAAAAAACCCCACCTCCTGCGGTAGTCATCTGTTTTACACAATGGCATGGCCCTGACTTGGTTTAATGTAGGGTTAACATAGGTGTTACTCCAAACTCCAGTATATCTATGGCTGAAGATTACAATACGTGTCAGCGACCTGTTAGTTATTAATGTCCTGTTCGTTTTGCTAAAAATACAGACTAAAAAGTACTATTCCCTAATTTATTATAAAAGACTATGACCGATAAACCAGCAGCCCATGACTCCACGCCACCAAATATTCGAAATCGAGGGTCTAGACTGTTGTGTTGTCAGGTATTTTGCCTAAACATGCAAGCCTTTAAGTGGGCGAAATCGAGAACCCGTGTCACTTGAGTCGCATGTCGCGCTTGCAAACCGCGCTTAGGCCAGTCTCAATGGAGAGGTCATGGGAGTGTCATGCACATTAATTAGGGTGACACATCAGCATCAGAGCAATTTTTGCATGAAACGAGGAGGAGAGAGACCAATTTCGTTTCATGGCCACGACACTCGCGAGCTCGGTTTCCAACCACTCGGTAATCGCACGACACCCGCACTGAGGGGGCAAGAGTTTCATCACCGATCCCGTGCTCCACGCGCGAAGATGCGATCCCTTCCCCCCGATTCTGACCCGGCAGCATGATTCCTCTCGCCTCCAGCGTGATTTCTTCTTCCTCCTTCCCCTGGCGTCAATCTCCTTCCCGTGCGCGCGCCTTGTTCTCCTTCCCCATCCCATACGCCGCTAGATCCAGCGCCATGGATCCTAGTCGTAGCTCGGGCGGCGAGCGAAGGAGGAGGAAAAAGGCGGAGGCAGCCGTCTTGGAATGAAGGCGGCGTTCTCTCCTACGCCGCCGGCTTCTCCGGCTTCTTCATTTTCTCCTCCGCCGCCACCTACTTTCCCCTCTATGCCGCCGGCCCCTCCATCTTCTTCCCCTGCGCCAGCCCCTGCTGCGTCGTCTTCATCCCCACCGCAAGGAGTAGGAGTGCCGCTTGAGAATAACATAAGGAGTAGCATTGGGTGCCATGCCCCCAAATTTTCCATATGAACAAGGAAACCAGCAAGCCCCAAATCTATGGTATGTGTTGATTTTGATGCCTGTAATTAGTTGATTTTGATGCCTGTAATTAGTTGATTTTGATGCCTAGAAGTAGTTGATTTTGATGCCTGCAAGTGTTTGAACTGATTGTGATTTGTTTGATCTCTACAATTTGTATGATATATCATTTGTGTGCTCTGTTAAATGTTACTGAGCCTTCATGCTACTATGTTATCTTTTGTTACTGCAACTCAGAGCATGTGTAGATCTGATTTATTTGGATTCAAATGTTCAGGACTTGGTTTAGAGTTAAACTGAATCTCTCAGACATCTTTGAAAGTGACTGAATTTTTATATTCAAGTAGGTACCTACAATAGCACACACATATGCATATGAAAGTGACTGAAATTTTCTGTACAGAACATACAGTCTGACGGTTTAATAACTATTTTGGGCATCAATTCCTTACTAGACAGGAACTACATGCTATATATAGCGTTATATAATAGTAAAGCATGTACTTTCTCTTTATGTGCAATACGTCTTACTGCTTTGAGGAGGACTTAACTTGTTTTTGAAAATGTCAGGTCGGTTTATCCACCAGTTGGTTTTACGAATTTCCTTCAACGACCACAGTATCCGCCGCACCCACACATGCAAGGAGAAAATTTTCATTTTGTTGGCCAGACCATGAGCTTCAACCCAATATCTCCACCAGCACCACCAAGTGCCCATGGAACAGTAACATCCCAAACTGTGAAACGAGGCACTTCAGCAAAGGAGACGGTGAATATTGACATTGAGGAAGGGGAGAATAGTGAGGCAAACAGGGCAGTAAAGAAAAGATATTGGACTCATGACGAGGAAACGAGACTGGTAATCACTGATCAGTTTTTTTATTTTTGTTTTAGTAGGCCAATGTTTTTTATTTTTCTGTCTGCAACCTGACTGTAGTGGACCAATGTTTTTAACTGATGGTTGTTGCCGAATAGAAATGGCTACACGATTATAGAGTGCATATGATCCCAACAAACTGCAGCAATTAAATGCTTTTCTTAGCCTTGGAAACATCAAAGTGAAACGCTGCATTGTTGGGGTTGTTTCATGGATGGTTTCATTTGAGTCTTGATGACGTTTTAATTTTGGAAACTGTGCAATGACACTAGCCATTGAGACTGGCCTTAGTATAAAAATCAAAACACCTCTTCCTCAATCCTCATACAAGTAGAGCTGCGGCTAGTACGAATAGCCACGTCACCAGCAGGGGGCCCACCGTAGCTCGGTGGGACCCGCCGAGCACGAGCCAGGGGATGCCCGCGTCGTCGGTGCTGGGCCCAAGGGCGGCCCCGGAGCCCGTCTGCAGCGGGGACTGTGTCGGGGCGCCCGCCGGAGCTCCTCCCGCCGGCTGGTTGACGAGCACGTGCAGCTTCATCCCGCCCAGGCAGTGCAGCTGATTGCCGCAGATGAAGTACCGGTCGCCGGGCGCCGTCAGCGGCACCGTGGTGTTGCCGTCGTTCTGGGACAGGAGCGCGTTCGCGGCGCTGCAGTTGTTGAACCCGGCCTCGTCGACTTCGTCCAGCGTGTGGTAGCTGGAGTACTGAAACACTGGATCAAGGGGAACGAACGTACTTGTAAGCAAATTATGTGTGATCTTGTGTTGCATAACAAGTCAAACACGTATGGATGCGTCTTGCAGCACGATCAGGGACGTCGTCTGCTTTTGGTTTCCGATCGAACGGTGGCAAAGGAAACTAACAAAACCTGAACCCGACACATTTTCGCTCTTGTACGAGACAGAGCAGGGGATGATGATGTTGCCAGCCAAGGTTCGTACCTAGAACATCGCCGACGTTGAAGGTTTTGCCGTCGGCCCACGACGGCAAGTCGGCGCTGGGATCCCACCCCGCGCTGTTGCCGACGTTGTACGAGACCGCCTCGGCTCTCCGTGCCACACCGGGGACGAGGAGCAGGGCGCACAGAGCCAGAGCAACGCTAGCTTGAGCCATAGTATGCTCTCTGTGCAGTGCAGGGATCCGAGATATCCATGCGCGCCAAAAAGGCTGGGAAATATACGAAAACGGCAGTTCTTGGTGAAGATTGGTTACCTAATCAGCTAATCTTTTCGAGCGCGTTCTGAAAGGAACTGACTGCTCTGCTCGGATGCTTCATGGTTGCTCTAACTGAGCGAAGCGGCACAAGTCAGCGGCTGGCAGGGTTCCAATTGGGAAGGTGAAGCGGTCTTCTACTCGTCGGTTTTTTTTTTCCCGATGGTTTTGATTTGAATAGGTGATGCCGGTGAGGAAACTGGGTGTGTGTTTGTTGAGGTTTGGTGGTGCATTCTTGCGTGCCGTTGGGTACTAGGTATTGGCAGTTAAGCAGCCTTGCTGCCCTCGCTCGATCAAACCTTTGTGCGGAGAGATGATGTCATTCTCATGTCATGTTATATTCTGTGTTCCTTGCTTGAGCAGAAAATCTCCTTCGTGCTTGTGCTCTTGATTGAGATCGACTGTATCCAATCGGGGTTGGATGCGCGCTTGGTAAAATCTTGGGTTTGAGCAGAAGCCGCATGTGTAAAGAACAAAATCTGCTGATTGTTTTCTACGCCACCTGCTCTAAATTATAAGATATTTTGATTTTTCTAGATAAATCAATTTAACTATGTATCTATTCGTTCCGTTAAATTTGACTTATGCTGATGCTTATGCTAGTTTATTGTGAGAGGGAAACATTATTCGTTCGCTGAAAAGTACTGTTGAAATAGTTCAAACGAACAAGACCTAGTGTTGTGTATTTACGATGGAGGTGGCATGCACTGTTGTTAAAAGGAAAATTGGGGAAGCCTTTTGAGTACATTTACAACATATGAGAAATTGTTTTAGGGGTGGAGTGCAAATGTGAATAGAGATACTAGGAGAACAAAGGAAGAATTGTTGACCTGTCTGGATAAGTTGAGGGAATTGGAGCAAGAATAGTGGGAGTGCGTTGATTACTGATTTCACTGGATTCCCCTACCGTTAAGAGAGAGTTGTGGCCAAGTCCTCGAAAAAAGAATCTGTTTTGGGTACAGAGGGCCATAGGTTCGAATCCTGTCACCTTAATGTGGTATTCACCTGTGCCGAAGTGCAAAGCCCCGTAGCCTAAGCTAAAGTATCAAATAATTTAGAAATTTAGAATGGAGTGTTTTTCTAGGTCGTTCTGTTGCCGGGCTTTGGAGTGCTCTGGAAAAGAGCAGCGTTTGCTCGTTAATATTACTTCACGTTCCTTTTTTGCCGTGCGCCGTGTCTTGGGTTGGGACGTCATACAAAATCTCTGCAACTGTACAACAGTACGACGGCCGTTCAAAGACGAAGTAGAAAAGGCTTTTTAATTGCCGGTCCCTGTCAAAAAGTTGCATCCCTAGAAGCTAGAGTGTTGTCAGCATTTTGCGGGCTCTGCCGGGGTCAGGTCGGGCAAAAAATGCCCGGTTATTCGGGTCCGAAAAGTCCCCTATGACCGTCTGAATGGGCATGTCGGCTCTAATTTTCTAGGTCAGGTCTAGGCCTAGACAGGCTGCCCGGTATTTTATAGTGTAAAATAGATAAGAAAAAAAAAGTATTTTAGGCTAGACTTAGGCTAAGAATTTTTTTTTGAGCAGCGGGATCTATGCCCAAGCATTATCCAGTAAGGTTCGTGGGTGGGATAAAACCCGTCAGACTTGGGCCGGGCTCATTTTGATCAGGTCTAGTCGTAAAGAATGAAGTTTTATTTCTCAGTATAAGGAACAACAGAACTATATCGCGAGTAGCCAAAAATCACAAAAAATACAGATTTGGACGTACAGTATTAACCTGCTACTGCTATGGTAGTGGCGTAGTAGGGCATACGGAATATAGCGGATCAAACATGTGCAGGTCGGAGCCCGGCTGGCCGGGGACGCAGCAGAGAACGCACGAAACCAAATAGGAAAATCATGAAACCGCACTGCCTTTTCCCTAGCGGGTCCTCAATTCAGCCCATCATCAGGGCCGCGAGGCCCACGGCCGCGAACAGCAGGCCCGTCGCGAGGCGGGCCCCGGTACCAGCCACGCTTGAGTCCGACTCGCCCGCGTCGGCCGTCGTCGTCGCGCCACCAGCCGCCGGCGTCGTGTTCGTCGCCCGCATGGCGGGGCCGGCGCTGCTGCTGCCGCTGTCGCTGCCGCCGGAGACGGTGATGGCGAGCTTCATCCCCGAGGCGCAGTGGCCGGGGGCGCCGCAGATGAAGTAGCGGGTGCCGGCCTTGGTGAGCGGGACGGTGGTGCTCTGGTCCCGGTGCGACCGCAGCGGGTTGCTCGCCGAGCACGCGCTGTGGTCCGCCTCGCTCACCTCCAGCACCGAGTGCGATGAGCTGTACTGGAACGCTGCAAAACCCGGGAAGACGCGGTCACTGCATTTTTTCGTTCATGAGATACCCGAGGACGAACGAACGTGCTACTGACATTAAGAGAACATGCTGCATTGACAGTATTGGCGATTACTGTATGAATGACGAGTTTTATTTGGCACGTACAGAGCGTGTCGCCGATGCCGAACGGCTTGCCCTTAGCCCAGGCAGTGTAGTCCACTCCGGACTTCCACCCGGACGAGTCGCCGACCGTGTAGTCCTTTGCGGACGCCGGCACGACGGCGACGGCGACGAGGAGGACAATGGCCAGAAGCAGGCCGCGCGGAGTGCCAGCCATGTTTTCCTAGCAAAATGTTGAAGCAGACGACACCAAGACTGTAGTAGAGTGAGGTGAGTCAGGAAAGGGATCTTGATCAATGGACAAGGCTGTTTAGGCGTTGAGAACGGTTCTTATATATATATAGGCCAATCGGTGATCATCAGGCGTTGTTTCATTTTTGTCGCTGTGGGATATACGGATATTTCGTTAGCTATTACGGTAGTAGTAGTAGTGGCGGGGGGTGGCCGAATTTCGTTAATTGCGTAGCGGCTTGTCGTTACTTTAATTTAGTCTTCGCACAAATGCGTACGACGAAGGTATTTAGTGGCTTCCTTTGCCCCAGGGAAAAGAGAAGAAAGAGCCTGGAGATGATTAATGTATACCTAATACAAAGGTGCACCACCGTATAAGTACTTATTAGTACTACTAGTAGTAAATAGACGATGATGGCTGAACAAAGCCAATGATTTGTCTACCGAATTATTTTCTTTGGTAGAGCATCGCCATTGAATGAGTTGCTTTGCTTATTACACAGGGAACATAGACAGCAACCTGGAACCTTTACCGTGGGTATTACAACGCTATTGTAGGGGAATCGAAAATTCACAAAAATACCCTTTTTTTAACGAATATATAATTATAGTGAAATAGAAGGGCTATTCGTCTAGCTCCGCGCGGTTAAGTTTGTATATGGTTTGAAGACAAGGAGCGATTCTAGTTTTCTAAAACGACAAAATTCGCAACAAGATTTCAACGAAGTCAAGGATCCACAGACTAAACTCCCCCATCTGAGTGGTCTCATATAGACAATGCATCCCTTTCCTTTTACAATGATAATACTTGACGATGCAACAAAAACAATAGCCATTCCAACAAACTGAAAAGCATAGTGCAACAAGCCCAAGACCATACAGAAATTGCAACAAATAAAAAAATATTGCTGCAGCAGGCCTACAAATTCCAGAAAATTGGCAGCGCAACGGTGCAAGCAGTATGCAATACACATGCAGCCAAAATGATCTCGCGCTAGACAAGTAGATATCCCTAGCTATTCCAATCAACAAGCAAGCAATTTCATCCACCGCAACGGATCAAATCCTAAGTACAGAGGAAGAGAGAAAAATGGATGCTATGAAATCAGATCGGACCCTCCAAACATGAAATTTTTTCAAGTAATCCTCCATGCTCCGACTCTATAAAGATGGCCAGGGCGCTAACTTACAGGCGGTGTAGTCTCTTCGGAGACACTCGATAATTATAGGTGGTGTAAGGAAGGAGATAACTGCTTAGTTTAATTGCTACTATTTCCTACTAACACCGCACCATTGCGTTTTGGATGCGTTGATAGTCAAAATTAGCTTGATTGAATTTTATTATGTGAGCATCGAATGATCCGGACCTAGACCACAGTCAATAGTTCCGCTAAGATTGTGAAAGGCCAAGGAATAAGGTTCATGGAAATTTTTTAAGAACATCGTTTTTTAATAAGTAAACAAAGTTCCAGCCTCTACCATTCGGAGACGGTATACAACTGAGGTGAGTCAATACAAATCAGAACCATTAGGCTCAAACTCTTACATCCAGAGTTGTTGATGTTTTCCTGTTTCAGATAATTTTTAGCTCAGACCCGTTTCCATATCCATTCCAAGATAACATAAATAAAACATCTTCAGTTTTGAAATAGACTACACTAAATATTTTAGGAAAGATCTACACCTATAAATACTTAGGACTTAGACCTTTAACTCAATTCAAGCCATGAGGCTAGACGCTAGGAATTACCAATATCCACGACAAGCTAATAATTAGTACTAGATAGGGCTCCCCCTTTCAAGGAGCCCCCATGAGCCTCACGGAGGCAAGCTCCAAGTCCTTGCGATGGGTGGAGTCAGAGGGTGACCTCTCCGACTTCTCGGACTCAGAGTCCTTGACTCGACAGGGCTTTTCAAGGTAGCTGGCAATTGTGTCGCCCCTGGGCCTAAGCATGGAGCAGCTATGAGTCATGTGGTCTGCTTCATCATCTTCCACCTGGAGAGTGGTGGGAGGCTAGGTGTCGGTGTTTCGGACCGGGGGTCCTCAACCAACCAGTGAATTTGTTCTGCGTGCTCCCGATCCGGATGGCGATGCAAAGAGACACAAGGTTTATACTGGTTCAGGCAATCGAGGCCCTACGTCTAGTCTGAGAGATCGATCTTGTATTCTTTGCACCGAGGTGCTCGTAGTAGGGGGTTACAAGCTAAAGGAGAGAAGGAGCTGGTCCTAGGTCTCGGCGGGGCGTCGTGCGGTCCGCTTGAGACGTTGCTCTCAGGCGGCCGGAGTGTGCGTGTGTGTGCTCCTAGTCCTCCCCTAAACAACCCAGGTCCTCTCCTTTTATAGCATGAAGGGAGGACTTGGGCGGTACATGAGCTGACTATACAGCGTCGCGTGAACAGAGGCGGCGTGTCCGAGCCCTGTAGCCTGTTCCTGTGGCGGCGTGGCCGTCGGAGTGGTCCATCCTTGGAGTACTGGGGCGGCGTGGTCATCCCATCAGGTCCTGTGCGTCGTGGGAGCCCC
The DNA here is from genome assembly GCA_904845875.1 of Miscanthus lutarioriparius. Lineage (NCBI taxonomy): Eukaryota > Viridiplantae > Streptophyta > Magnoliopsida > Poales > Poaceae > Miscanthus > Miscanthus lutarioriparius. The sequence goes on along the minus strand of CAJGYO010000012.1, from coordinate 22,668,606 downwards.
AGGAATGCCTCGGAGTGGGTGCGGCGGCGACCGTGCAAGCCACTGTGGACGGACTGTGCGCGATGCCGAGGCTGGCACTGCGGTGGGGGGGTCTCGGCAGGCACGAACCCCAAGATTGCCGAGGCCTCGGTGTACAGTGCCGAGGCCTTGAGCGGGCGGCCGATCATGGGTACAGCGTTTGGACACAGAGGTCGGTAATCCCCGTCGTACCCTTTCCCAGCCGGTATGGTGCTGGTCGTGGACACAGTGGTAGGACACAGTGGTCGGTAATCCCCGTCGTGCCCTTTCCCAGCCGGTATGGTGTTGATCGTGGACACAGTGGTAGGACACAGTGGCCTGTCCCGGCCGGTATGGCTCTGATGCGACCTCGGGTCACGTCGGCCATCCTGTGGCGTTGAGCCACCGTCCGGCTGAGATTGCGGGAGTGGTTGAAGCATTAATGAGACATGACGAGTTGTCGGGAGGGTCGGCCGAGGCGGGGGGCGACGGACCGTGGACGAGCCGGCCTCAAGCGACACGGAGAATGAGGCCTCGCGCGATACGGAGAATGAGGCCTTGCGTGATACGGAGAGTGAGGCCTCTGCCGAGGCCTTCCCTGGATAGCCTCGGGCGAGACGGAGACGGCGTCCCCTGCCGAGGCTCGGCGCCCCCTGCCGAGGCCTGCCCTGGGGAGCCTCGCGCGAGGCGGAGTTCGTTCCGAGACCTCCTGCTCGAGGCTCGAGGCGGGGTGGAGGAGGGCTCGGTCGTGGCAGGTAAGGGGCCCACGACTTACCTTCTAGCTTTGTTTTGATGTTTGCTTGGGGTACCCCGTTCTAAGGTACCCGACAGTAGCCCCCGAGCCTCGGGGTGAGTGCGTGCACTCTCCCTGAGGGTTCGTCGAGGCTGGGTTTATGCTTGCTCCGTAGGAATTGGTTTGTTTTCTGAGGTTCCGGTGGGTGCGCGCGAGCGCACCCGCCGGGTGTAGCCCCCGAGCCCCTGGAGGAGTGAAGTTACACCTCCAGGGGCTCTCTACTTTCACGTTTGAGTGATCAGTTCTTATTGCATTTACCGAGCCCATAAGCGCAAGTTCGGGTTGCGGGGGTCTCGACGAGGTTGCAAAAGAGGCCCTCTAGCCTCTGCATGGAGCGAGAGGTTTGTCAGGGGTCCCCCTGACGTTGGGTATGTCCCTCACGCTTCCTTTCGCTCGGAAGGAGGGGTGGAATGTGCCATGCTACCCTCGATGGGCGCGAGCGTGGACACTTTCGGTGAGCTGTTATCGGGTAGTCCGAGTGGAGGCCCGAGCCCCGTTCGCTAGGGGACGCCTAGCGGTCCAGAGACGCACTCCAAAAGTACCGGAGGATTTCTCTAGTGGGTGCCGAGGCCATTCGCTGGGCCTCGGTGGCTCGGTGCCTCCCTACGGTGGGATCCCATTCGGATACTTTCCTGTCGGTCTCAGACACGACTTAGGACGCCTGAGCGAGCGCTTCGTTTGGGCTGGGCCATTCGTGAGCTCGCCTCAAGTCATCCCTGACTCTGTTGCCCTGGGGCGGCTGTCGAAACCTCTTGGAGGCCCAGCCTTCGAACCCCTGGACCGTAACGGGCTCGGTGCCCTTTATCGTGTTTTTGTCTTGGTTTTCGGGTGCAAGAGGAGCCCCCGGGCCTCCGCCTGGAGCAAGAGGACGATCGGGGGTCTCCTGACTTTTTCATTCACCCCTCACATATCCTTTTCGTTCGGACGGAGGGTTAGATTGCCGAGCCCATTCTGGTCTCGGCAAGATCGCAGGAAGAGCCCCTAGCCTCTGCGCAGAGCGAGGAGGGCCGTCGGGAGTTCCCCTGACTTTTTATACGCCCCTCGCGTGTGAGGGTTTGTTTGCCGAGCCCATTCTGGTCTCGGCAAGGTCGCAGGAAGAGCCCCTAGCCTCTGCGCAGAGCGAGAGGGCCGTCGGGAGTTCCCCTGACTTTTTATACGCCCCTCGCGCGTGAGGGTTTGTTTGCCGAGGCCCCTTTGGGCGCGAGCCCGGGTCGTGGGGTCTCGGCATATTTGCAGGAGGAGCCCCCTAGCCTCTGCATAGGGCGAGAAGGCCGTCAGGGGTTCCCCTGTCTTTTTATGCGACCCTCGCGCTTCCTTTTCGCTCGGAAGGAGGGGTGGAATGTGCCTCGCTACCCTCGATGGGCACGAGCGGTGGCACTTCCGGTGAGCTGTTATCGGGTAGTCCGAGTGGAGGCCCGAACCCCGTTCGCTAGGGGACGGCTAGCGGTCCAGAGACACACTCCAAGAGTACCAGAGGATTTCTCTAGTGGGTGCCGAGGCCGTTCGTTGGGCCTCGGTGGCTCGGTGCCTCCCTACGGTGGGATCCCATTCGGATACTTTCCTGCCGGTCTCGGACACGACTTTGGGCATCCCAAGCGTTTCGCTTGCTTGGGTCTCGGCCCCGAATAGGCTCGCCCCATGATCGCCGACTCGACTGTTATCCTGGGCAAATTGTCGAAACCCTTTTGGGGTCCGACCTTGAACCCCGGATCGTAATAGGCTCAGAGCCGGTTCCTTCCTATGAAAGGAACAGGCCGCGGGAAATATTTTCCCTATTGGCTCGGCCGCGAGTGGCGCGCCTTTTGAGGCAGTTTTATTGGGAGTCGAAACGGTACCTGCTGCCGTAGTGGCCGAGCATGGCGTGGTGGATGGGACGTAACCGTCCTCGCATTTAATGCGGGAGACGTGGGCACGTGGGCCGGTGAAATCGGCTCGTGGTTAACCGCGCCGGATTGGGGGGAAATCTCCCCGATTTCATCGCCCGCTCGTTTCGCCTCCTCCCTGCATAAATACCCGGGGAGTTTTGCCCCTCCTCGTCTTACCTTGCCTGCATCAGCGCCGCCCCCGTCGAGCCGTCGCTAGAGCGCAAATGAGTGCCAAGAAGGAGCGAGAGGAAGAGCGAGCCTAGGGAGGAAGCGAGAAAAAAGGTGAGTGGCGTGGGAGAGAGAAAAGACTCACCGCCGCTTTTGATTCCCCAGCGCACCCATGGCCGGTGACATCGTTGTCGTCGAGGCGGACCCCTAGGATCCGTCGGACGTCACCGAGGAGATGCTCCAGTCGCTTGTCGACGGTGGGCTCCTCCACCCGGTGCCCGACTCCACCAGCCGGAATGGATTGCTCCGACGGCGAGCGGAGCCGAGAGCCTCGCGGCGGCGGCTATGTCGTAAGCCGTCTCCTTCCACGGCGTGGCCTCGGCGTCCCAGCCGGACCGGTTCATGCGGGCGCTTACGCACTACTACGGCGTGGAGCTCCACAATTTTAATCCCAACTCCGTTGCTCGGTGGCTATCTTTGTTGCCGTCTGCGAGGGGTATTTAGGGATCGCGCCCCATTGGGAGTTGTGGCTCCATCTATTTCAGGCGGGGCATACTACAAAGCCGTCGGGCACGTCGGGGAAGAGGAAGGCGACGAGGGCCGGAGGCTGCACTCTCAAGTGCGTCAGACTGCTGCGCACTCTACATCCCGCCCAACTCGCATCCTCCAACCGCCGGTGGTACACAAGTTGGTTTTATCTCCGTAACGACGACACGGAGGGCTTCCCCTACACCAAGGCGGATTGTGGGAGTTGCCCGGAGAAGTGGAAGTGGGGCGTCCCAAAGGTCGACCAGCCCAAGCTGGAGCCGCTCCTGGAGGGGCTGGCGAGGCTGCGGGGCCACGGCCTCACCGCGGCTGTGGTTGTGGCCGCGTTCCACCGCCGGAGGGTGCTGCCGCTGATGGCTCGGCGGCGGCGGCTGTTCGAGATGAGGTCGGGTGAGCCCATTGAGGGCACCCGGATGTCCTCTTCCGCCCTTTCCGAGGAGGAGATTCTTCGTCAGGTGGGGGAGACGGTAGAGGCAAAGGTGAGGGGCGGCAACTTGACCCCTATCGCGATGTGGCCGTCGCGGGGGTTCCTCTCTCTGGTAAGTCGTGCGCCGCTGTAGCCTCCGACGCTCCTCAGTCTCCTCCTACCCTTTGTTCCCTTATGTGTGTTTGTCATTCCTTTAGGGGATGAGGGACGTGCGCTCCTCTCCACCGCCCGTTCTCGAGGACGCGGAGCGGCGGGCGGTCAACCGTGCTCACGCCGATGCGCAGAAGAGGCGAAAGGACGCCAAGGCGGCGAAGCGCATGAAGCACATCCTCGCGCGCGAGGAGCTGGATAAGCGCCGCCGTCAACAACGGAAGGACGGTCTTCCGCTGGAGGAATCCCCGTTGACGTCGTTGTCGACGGAGGCCTTGGACGGGGACGAGAAGGTCGAGGGAAGGCGAGCTCCCCTGGACCACCTTCCTGATGTCGTGGAGGTGGCGCCCGGGGTGTCGGTAAGCATCCCAGCACCCCCGGGAAGGGGAGGAGAAGCGGACCCGGGGCCGGCGGTTGCCCGCTCCGGGGCCGAGGCCGACACGCGCGAGGCGCGGGCGTTAGGCAAACGCGCCGTTAGCCCGGTAGGCTCGGTGGTCGTGGTGGAGCGGGTGGCGGCGGAGGTGACGCCGCCGGCCCTGCCGAGGATCGAGGGGGCGCCGGGGTCCGCTGAAGACCGTCCGGCGTCGATGGATACGGAGGCGACGCCTCTGCCGCCGCCTCCGCCGCTGCGGGTGAGGCATGCCGTGGTGAAGCGGGGGCCGCCCCGATCAAGGCAAGTGTATTCTTAGCAGGGTCATGGTGTTTTTCGGTCGCTTTTTTAGTTTTGCGCTGACCCTATAGGTTAATTTTCCTTAGTCGGAAGCGGCCTGCGGACGACCTCCCCTTAGCGCCCCTTAAGGCGCTCAAGGCGAGGCCCAGCTCCTCTGCACACTGGGTGGCGGAGGCACGAGCCGCTATCCAACGCGGCGTGGCGTCGGCGAGGGTCAACCCAACGGGGCCGGCCGCCCAAGGAGGGGTTGCCGAGGCGGCCCCTACACAGACGATGGAGGGAGTGCTTCCGCCTCGTGGGGGCGAGGCTCACGAGTCGGATGGGGCCGGCATGCCCTTTGTTGCTGAGGCCCCCGGGGTCTCCGAGGCCGAGGCGAGGCGGCGGAGGCCACGGCGCCCGCGACCGCCGAGACCATGGTGTGGCCGTGGTCGGCGTTCCTCGTCTGCCGAGGCCACGATGGCGAGAGGCCGAGACCACCTGAGACCGCCGAGGCCGTAATTGCAGAGGCCGGAGCCCCGAGGTCACCAAGAGCTGTCGTGATAGCGGCGAGGCCGTCTGTCTGCGGAGGAGGTGGAGATGCAGCGGCGGCGGCCGCCTCGGTGGTGCCCTTGGTCGGGGGCCCGCCGTTGGTCTATCGATCCCTCCGACGATACTTCCGGCGCGGGAGGTGGTCGACGCCGAGGAGACCAATGTCATGGGAGCAGCCAGCGCCGCGCTCTTGACGAGGGAGGCTCGGCCCTCGTCTTGGTCCGGCCCGAGCCTGTGGGTGGGACCACCATGGTATTGTGGCGGAGCCGGGACGACCCTGAGGGGGAGCCTCTGCTCGCCCTTGAGGACGCGGCTGAGGGTGGGCGCTGGAACACCTTCGAGCAGTATCGCCAGCTGGCGGAGCGGTCGCTATGGACGGCGCTATCTGTGGTGGCCGACGAACTGCCCGGAGTCGCCCAGGTTCGTGCTTTTCTTTCTCGTGCGACGTTTACCTTCCTGACTTTGTTGCGACCAATGACCTTCGCTCTGCTTCCCCAGGAGCTCGAGACCCGGTCGCTTGGGAAGTCGGTGTTTCTCCGGTGGGAGAGGGGCGTCTGGGACCAGCTTCACCGGCAGAAGGGCCTTCTTGCCAATGCTAACGAGCTTCTGTCGGCGCGAAGCGCAGAGGTGGAGGACCTCCGCCTTCGCTGTGCTGACGCGAAAGGTCGAGGCGGCCGGGGTCCAGGCGCAGCTCGCCCCCTTGGCGGCGCGGGTCAGGGAGCTGGAGGAGGAGCTTACCCGTGCGGTCAGCGATCGAGATGCCTTCAGGTCCCGGGCCGAAGAGGCGACGGCCTCAGGCAAGGCCCTCGCCGGGCAGCTGGGGGCAGAGGAGAGTGCGCACCGGCTGACTAAAGGCGCTCTGAACGAGGCCCTTGCTGCGGTTGAGGCCTCGCAGATCGAGGCTGTGGTTTTGAAGGGGGTGGTCGAGGGTGAGTTCCATTCCCCTTATTTTGTTTCCTTTTCCTTATGTTTGCTCCCTGACTTCCTTGTCGGCCTTGAGCTGGGAAGGAAGCCTCCAGGCGGCCGAGGCCTCTAGGTTCGAGGCCCAGCGGTTGAGGAGAGAAGGCGAGGGCTGTCTGGGCCGAGACCCGTCGCTGGGAGCAGAAGGCCAAGGGTGAGCTCCGTGGGCTTCCGTCCCCAACTTATGTTGTCCTTTCTCTCGCTTGACTTCATTCCATTTTCCGTGGTGCAGAGTCGGAGGCGGAGATCCTTCGGGCCGCCGAGGCTTCCAGCGTGGTGCAGACGATGCTCGAGACCGAGATCGGGGAGCACGAGGCGCTCAAGCGTGCTTGCCCTTTCGCTTCTTGAGGCCTTGGAGGTCGGGGTTCAATCAGCAGCTCCCTTGGGAGCCGCTTTGATTCTTGTTGAGCGACCAGAGATGCTGTGGCGGCTCGAGGGGCTCTGCACACGGGTGTCAAGCGGGTGCTGGCCGTCATCTCTCTCTCACTACCTCGGCGTCGACCTCCGGCCATTAGTGATGGCTATGTTACACTGATGATGACGAGGAGGCCGATGTGGCGGTGTGGCGATGGAGGAGGCAGAAGGCCCTGCATGCAACCTTGGCGACTCTCTTGAAGAGGAGGTGGTTCCTCCCCTACCGTCGCCGACGCCACTGAAGGTCTGAGCCTTGATCTGGCCCAGGGGCTATGTAAAAATAGAATAGGGGTTATTTTTTGTATCGTGGACGCTTGTGGCCCGCCGAGGCCTTTACTTACTTTTGAAGTACTTGTGTTTCCTAGTTGTTTTTCTTATGTTTAGAGCCTCGCCTCTGTCGCTCTGATCGATTTCGTTTGCAAAAAAACACCCCCACGGGGCCTAAGCCGTCCCTTGAGCGAGAGGTAGTGAGGGAGTCTTTGAGTCTTGGGAGGCGTGGGCCGTCTTGCGACTCTACCAGCCTCTCGCTTAGGAAACAGACCTTGGTCCGAGGGGTTTTTACAACTAATTCGTCAGAGCCTGCTAGGGACTTGGCGTAGGATTTTTGCAAAAAACAACTAGAGAATGGCGCATGGGACCTAGGGGACGCCTAGGGAGGGTCCCTATCTAGCCCCGAGGGAGACTTGGTTACGAGGCGTAACCAGTTTCCCTTGCCGTGTTCTTCTGCGTTGCCGAGGCCCACGATGGGCTTGGGGGTTTCTCAAAAATTAGACCAACTAAAGAACGCTTTTTAATTGTATTTTTGACGACATATACAATGCTTGGAAATTTAGGGATAAAAGCGACGTAGCTGTTCTATGTTCCAAGCGTTGGTGAAGACTTCGCCCTTCTCGTTGGCCAGCTTGTAGGTCCCGGGCTTCAGCACTTGGGCGATGATGTACGGTCCTTCCCATGGCGGGGTCAGCTTGTGGCGACCCTTGTTGCTCTGTGCTAGCCTTAACACCAGGTCGCCTACCTTCAAATCCCGGCCTCGAACGCGTCGGGCCTGATAGCGCCGCAGGCTCTGCTGGTATTTGGCCGAGTGTAGTAGCGCGATGTCTCGGGCTTCCTCCAGTTGATCAAGGGCATCCTCTCGGGTGGTGCGGTTACTTTGTTCGTTATAGGCTTGCAGCCTCGGGGAACTATATTCCAAGTCGGTGGGGAGGATGGCCTCGGCCCCATAGACTAGGAAGAAAGGCGTGAATCCCGTGGCTCGGCTTGGAGTGTTCCTCAGGCTCCAGATGACCGACGGGAGCTCGGCGAGCCATTTTTTGCCAAACTTTTTCAATTGGTTGTGAATCCTTGGCTTGAGGCCTTGTAGGATAATGCCGTTGGCACGCTCTACTTGGCCGTTGGTCCTTGGGTGTCCTACGGCTGACCAGGCCACACGGATGTGGTGGTCGTCGCAAAACGTCAGGAACCTTTTGCCGGTGAACTGCGTCCCGTTATCGGTGATGATGGTGTTGGGGACCCCAAACCTGTGGATGATGTCAGTGAAGAATAGCAGCACTTTGCGCCGGATTTGATTCGATTGATCGGACGAGCCTCGATCCATTTGGAGAACTTGTCGATTGATACCAATAGATGGGTGAAGCCCCCGGGGGCCTTTTGCAGAGGCCCGACCATGTCGAGCCCCCACACGGCGAACGGCCATGTGATGGGGATGGTTTGCGGGGCGGGGCGGAGATGTGTCTGCCGGCGTAATCATGGCATCCTTCGCAGAGCGCATTAGTTTGGTAGCGTCGGCGATCGCCGTCGGCGAAGAGAACCCTTGGCGTAAAGCGTTCCCTCTGAGCGTCCGAGCGCGCAAGATGGTGCCCGCAGCGCCGCGTGTAAGTCCCAAAGCGGGGCTCGGCCCGCCGGAGCCTGATACACCATTAGAGGACACCGAGGGACTTCGCTGTACAACTCGCCGTTGTAGAGGCGCGAGGTCTTGCTCGCCCGCAAGCCAAGCCGCCGTGTGCCGGTTTTGTCGTCGAAGCTCCCCGATCGAGCCAATCGAGGCGGACTCGCCAATCCGCGTCCCGATCGGTTCGTGGAGGCTCGGCGTTGACTTCCATGACCGGGCTTGGTCAAGGGGTCTCGGCGCAGCATAGAGGCGTCGAGCTCCGCCCGCGGGTTCCTGGTGGGCCCTCCTTTGTTGCCGAGGTGTATCCAATGGAAGGTTTGTGGAGATCTCTCGCGAAGGCGTTCGGGGGACGGGGCCCGTCTTTGAGGCCATCTTTGCCACTCGTCGGCGGCCGTTGTACTTCCGTGCGGCGTGATTTAGCTCGAGAGCGTCGAACTTGTCTTCTAGGCGTCGTACCGACTTGCGAGAAGCCTCCATTTTGGGGTCGAGGCGATTCGACTCCTTCATCACTTGATCTATATGACGAGCCGCGAGTCGCCTCTGGACGCGTCGGCGTCGTGCCCCAAGTTCGATGGCGACTTGTAAGCCGTTGATGAGGGCCTCGTACTCGCCACATTGTTGAGGCGGCGAAGTGGAGCCGCACCATGTAGCGCATGTGTACTCCGAGGGGCGAAATGAAAAGCGGACCGCGCCCGCCCGGTCTTCATCGAGGATCCATCAAAGTACAAGGTCCAACATTCCGTGCGAATTTGAGTGGGTGGCGGTTGGGTATCATCCATTCACCACGAAATCGACCAAGACTTGAGACTTGATCACCTTCGAGGCGCAAAGGTCAAGGTTTCCCCATAAGCTCGATAGCCCATTTGGCTATCCGCCCGAACCTCCGGTTATGAACTATTTCGCCCTGTGGGGAAAGATGATACCACGATCCTTTGGGTGCGACCTGTCGAGGTGGTGCTGGTAGGTTCGAGACGCCCTGATGCCATCGGGAGGCGAACTCTCGGCTTCTTGAACCATGGCGGTCTCTAGGAGGTCTCGGAGTTCGCCGCGGACCCGCCGCCCCTCCATGTAGAAGGCTCGGGCATTGCGTGAACCAAAGCATCGCCCTTGGCAGCGGCGACGCTCAGCTAGCGCGATTGAAGATCGGGGTTGCTCGCTCCTTCGTCGTTATGGATGCGGTGATGCACGCCGAGGCCCTCCGTCGGGCTCCCGCCTTCGCGCCGCGACCTCGCTTTGTTCTGTTCGAGAGAGTCTCAAAGATCTTTGCGAAGGAGTTGATCTTGCTCGACCTTGGCCCGGAGCTCACGGAGCTGTTCTAGGAGTCTGGCGCCGAGGTCGCGCAAGAGCGACGTTCTCATCTCATTTGCGGCCGGCGGTGACGGTGCGTGGAGGAGGTGTAGCGACGCCGTGCGTTGCGGCGGAGCGGGGAACGGCTACCTGCCCCCTCGTCCTCTTCGCCCGCTCTCGGCATCCCGACCCCGACATAAAAACATTCGCGAGTGGGGTCGTAGGTGCCTTCGTCGTCGGAGTCGGAGTAGCCGAAGCAGTAGTCGCTCGCAGCTAAGAACTGGCGCAAAGCCCCAAGGTTGTGGAGTCCGGAAAAATCCACCCCGGGCCATGCCTCGTCCTCGTCCGAGAAGTCGGAGTGGGTGCTCAGGTCGAGAGCGAAGCGCTGGCGGCGTTCCAAGGGGTGCTCGTGAGCGACAGAGTAAGCGTAGGCGTACGAGACGGCGGCATTTCTCAACCCAAAAGGGTATGGGGACGGTGCCGTCTCCAGATTCTGCCCCGCCGGAATTGGCTCTTCAGGGAGTGGTGGAGCGGAGCTTGACGACTGGGCATCGCCACGTGCCACAAGCAAGTTTCCTTTGTCCAAGCTCAGGCTAGACAGGTCCCCAGCCAGGGACCCTGTGCCAACAGCTGGTCGTAGGATATCGGCGCGGGGTGGCGTGTTGCCCCGGATTCGTGTAGCGTCGGGGTGGCCTTGTTCGTGCCGTGCTTGGCGAGTGCGGCGAGAACGGCCGCCCGGACGCCGCCCGCGCCTGGGCTGCCGGGGCGTAACTTCATCGTTGGTTGGTGGGGCTCGAGGAGGGAGGAGCACCAAGTCGTACTCATGCCCTAGAGACATGAACTCTAGGCTCCCGAACCAAACCACGGTGCCGAGACGCAATGGTGGTCGTGACGTGGTCCGCCATCGGAACTCTTTGGGATAGCGAAACCGACACGCAACGCCCCTACCTGGCGCGCCAACTGTCGGTGTTTCGGACCGGGGGGTCCTCAACCAACCAGTGAATTTGTTCTGCGTGCTCCCGATCCGGATGGCGATGTAAAGAGACACAAGGTTTATACTGGTTCAGGAAATCGAGGCCCTACGTCCAGTCTGAGAGATCGATCTTGTATTCCTTGCACCGAGGTGCTCGTAGTAGGGGGTTACAAGCTAAAGGAGAGAAGGAGCTAGCCCTAGGTCTCGGCGGGGCGTCGTGCGGTCCGCTTGAGACGTTGCTCTCAGGCGGCCGGAGTGTGCGTGTGTGTGCTCCTAGTCCTCCCCTAAACAACCCAAGTCCTCTCCTTTTATAGCATGAAGGGAGGACTTGGGCGGTATATGAGCTGACTATACAGCGTCGCGTGAATAGAGGCGGCGTGTCCGGGCCCTGTAGCCTGTTCCTGTGGCGGCGTGGCCGTCGGAGTGGTCCATCCTTGGAGTACTGGGGCGGCGTGGTCATCCCATCAGGTCCTGTGCGTTGTGGGAGCCCCAGGAATGCCTCGGAGTGGGTGCGGCGGCGACCGTGCAAGCCACTGTGGACGGATTGTGCGCGATGCCGAGGCTTGGTCGATGCCGAGGCTGGCACTGCGGTGGGGGGGGGTCTCGGCAGGCACGAACCCCAAGATTGCCGAGGCCTCGGTGTACAGTGCCGAGGCCTTGAGCGGGCGGCCGATCATGGGTACAGCGTTTGGACACAGAGGTCGGTAATCCCCGTCGTACCCTTTCCCAGCCGGTATGGTGCTGGTCGTGGACACAGTGGTAGGACACAGTGGTCGGTAATCCCCGTCGTGCCCTTTCCCAGCCGGTATGGTGTTGATCGTGGACACAGTGGCCTGTCCCGGCCGGTATGGCTCTGATGCGACCTCGGGTCGCGTCGGCCATCCTGTGGCGTTGAGCCACCGTCCGGCTGAGATTGCGGGAGTGGTTGAAGCATTAATGAGACATGACGAGTTGTCGGGAGAGTCGGCCGAGGCGGGGGGCGACGGACCGTGGACAAGCCGGCCTCGAACGACACGGAGAATGAGGCCTCGCGCGATACGGAGAATGAGGCCTCGCGCGATACGGAGAGTGAGGCCTCTGCCGAGGCCTTCCCTGGATAGCCTCGGGCGAGACGGAGACGGCGTCCCCTGCCGAGGCTCGGCGCCCCCTGCCGAGGCCTGCCCTGGGGAGCCTCGCGCGAGGCGGAGTTCGTTCCGAGACCTCCTGCTCGAGGCTCGAGGCGGGGTGGAGGAGGGCTCGGTCGTGGCAGGTAAGGGACCCACGACTTACCTTCTAGCTTTGTTTTGATATTTGCTTGGGGTACCCCGTTCTAAGGTACCCGACACTAGGATTCTAGCCTAGATGTAACGTCGAGTCTAAGCGGATCAAATCCAGTCCACACGATGAGTGAACTATACATTACCACTAACCCATTTACGTTTTTGTCCTCGCTTCACGTAAAAGAGTTAACCCGGGATGGTGCCATGTACTCTAGAAATCTTATATATTGGTCTAATCCACCTTCAACAACTAAGGTAGGATTAAACTCACATAACTCCACATTAATATCAACACGGCTCACTATGGGTCAAATCTAAACTGGGGCGAGGTGCCACACCACTTGTCCCATTTTATTTCTAGAGGTAGGTACAATCTGGGTGGGGTGTGTGTAGGGGGAGGGGGGCTGTTTGCCCCGCGTCTTACAGGGAACAAAGTTGTTAGACCCAAATTGCTCCAAAGCTTCCACACCATTGACTGTGTCCATTACAAATTTTTTTCACGAGTTGCGTCTCGTAAAACGAGCGAAACAGTCCATCCTAGGGGAAAAAACGGTGCATCTTTAGGGCCATGGCGAAAACACTCGTCCATGTGCATTTGGCGAGACCAAGTTTAACCAACACTTCGCTAACAAACGGTTCACAAAGGGACCCTGAGACCACTCTGACTTTTAAGTCAAGAAACACTACAGCTTCACAGTGGTTCGAGCAGATTTGCTAGTACTAAAAAAAAGTAGACGTGGCCCAAGTCCCATCTTCACAGCCCTAAAAAAAATTTAAAAGTACAGCCACAGCACTTTTCACTGAAGAAGTGATGATGCATCTACATAGAACAGCAAGGTACTTCGAAATTACATTTAGCCCTTGTTTAGTTCGTGAAATTTAGATTTTAGGGCTACTGTAGCACATTCGTTTTTATTTGGTAAATAGTGTTCAAACATGGACTAATTAGACTCAAAACGTTTGTCTTGTAATTTCCCACCAAACTGTGCAATTAGTTTTTCTTTTCGTCTACATTTAATGCTCTATGCATAGGGCGCAAACATTCGATGTGACAGATACTGTAGCAACTTTTTGGAATTTGGGGTGTAACTAAACAAGGCGTTAGCCACGTCAGGTGGTACGGCTGTTCAGATACTAATAAAAAAATAAATTACAGAGTCCGTCGGTAAACCGCGAGGCGAATTTATTAAAACTAAGTAATCCATCGTTAGCACACGTGTTACTGTAGCATTTTATTGTCAAATCATACACTAATTAGGCTTAAAAGATTCGTCTCATAAAGTAGTTGCAATCTGTGTAATTAATTATATTTTTAGTCTATATTTAATACTCCATGCAATCATTTGATGTGATGGGTGTAAAGTTTTCGAGGAGGGACTAAAGAAGGGCTTAGTTCGGTACTGTCACGCTGATCAAGAGCTCCGCACCACCTGCAGGCATTACAACCACGAGCCCCTCGTCGGCGCTCGGTGAGATGGAGTAGGACACGTGCACGGGTTTGCTCCCCTCCAGCGCCAGGTCCTCGAGACCGGCCTCGCTCCACTGCGCGACCCGAGCCGCGAGTCCGTGTCCATGCCCAAGGCAGGCCTCGCGATCACCGCAGGTCTGGACGTGCAGCTCTTTCGAGCTGTCGCGGGCCATAACCGTGAATCGCGGGGGCTCCTTGGCGCCGCCGAGCCTCTTGCTGGCCATGCCGACGCAGGCCGCGGCGAGCGCGCGGTGGTCGGACGTCGTGTCGGGAGCCCCGAAGAGCACGGTCGTCGTGCTGTCGTCGGCAGCGGTGGCGGTCGCAATGCCCAGCGTGGAAGTGCCGGACTTGACGCGCTTGGCGGCGCCTGGGCTCTGGATGTAGTGCGTGTACTGGATCACCGGGTGGGCGACGTGCTTGCTCTGCGCTTGCATCTCCGTGTTCTTGCGAGCCCACGACTTGAGGAAGCCGATGAGGGACAGCGGGTCGGCGAGCAGCAAGCTGCAGCTGACGCCGATGGCGTAGCCGCCGTCCAGGAATCGTGTCAGCTGCGAAGGCATTAAAACACGAAAGTGTTGTGAGTTGGGTTATTAGATCTGGTTGTGGCTCGTGAGTAGTTACTTGTGACTGATGACTGTACCTGAATGAACAACGGGGCACAGATGTCGGGCTCGTGCACGTCCACGTCGGTCCACTGCGCCAGCGCGGCCTCCTTCCTCTCCCGGTCGACGCCCCTCGCCTCCAGGAACTCCGCCATGGTGGCCTCCACCGAGGCCTGGACCAGCCGCACGCCGGTGTCCCTGAGCTTCACCTCCCAGAGGCGCCCGTCGTCGTCGTCGTTGCCGTCGCCATGGCGGCGCAGACGCCCTGCCATCTCCGGGTGGTCGACCAGCGCCGCGCAGAGTGACTCCTTCACCCACGCCGCACGCTCCCTCGCCGCGGCCTCCACCTCGGCGCCCGCGCCGCGGTAGTAGAGCACGGCGCGGAAGCGGCGCTGCAGCTCCGCGGCGGTGAGCGGCGGCCCGGATACCGCGATGGGCAGTGACTTCCCCGCCCCGGCCATGCGCATCGGGACGGCGGTCTGGAGGGACTCGACGTGGACAAGCATGGGCGCCGATGCGGCCATTTCGGCGTGCTCCTTGCTGCCCTCTGGCCGGCAGAAAGAATAGGAAGTTCTTGGCCAGAATCCAGAACTACAAGGAGTATATGGTGCGTATTGGAGCCTTGGAGCAGGGCTCACTTTATATACGTGCCAATACAATTGCCAATGTTTTTTTTTTGTTGCGGACATTTCTTTCAAAATTTGTAAAATTTCTTGTATGGATACTTCAGTACCGAATATTGTAGAATGTTGGTGTGGTTAAGTGGCTTGTTCCAAAGTTAGGACGGTCCCAAATTCAGTGTAGACTTTGTTAGTTTGAGTTGGGCGCTTGGTATAACTATCACTTGGGAGTTGCCGAGTTGGTAGAAAATAGTTTGGGTTTTGGTGATGGTTTTACTAATGCCGAGGCGGTGCAGGTTCAGCCGTTGAGGTCACGCATATGGTATGCGCTTATTTCAAGAAGTTGGTTACTTGCTTTGCTGAAGTGCATTTTTTTTGTAACGATCAATCCATGCAAGTTGCCAAGTTGGTGCTGAAAAGTTAGTACTAGTGTACTACTAACTCTGACGAGAAGAGAGGAAGATCACCGTCTGTTCCGGCTGGTTCTCTGTGATGGCAGGAGAAGCAGGAATGCCAAATCACATGCTGAAACACCTTGACAGCTAAGTGGGTGTTTGCAATGACTTTCGGATGAGAATTTGTTTGCCTACTTTGAGCTTTTCACGACTAAGTGCTTGCTCTTGAGACGGACAACCTTCCATTCAAAAAGGGCAAAAGAAGGCAGCAAACAAGTCTACCAATCACAGAAGCAGCGAGCCTATGAAAGTATGAGCTATGAAGTAATGAATCACGAGTTAATAAATCTCAAGTAAATTGTAAAGATAGGCTAACAGCACACAAAATTTTGAAACAGTCTCAAAAGGTCTCTTTTTTCACTGGAAGCGTTAGAGAAAAATCTGACATCACAAGAGCATTTGTAGTGCAGAATTGGAGAGAGCAAACATTATTACAGGCCAATGCCTTCCTTGCTTTGCAGAGATTGCAGAATTGTAAAAGGTGTTCTAGTGCTATGCACTATGCAGATGTGCAACTAAACTAATCCAACGCCCAAAGCCAAAAGATTACCCACGAACTGTATTACTCTTCACTTGCTGATTCGGTTGGTGTGCTGCAAAGAAATAGAACATGGACTGTTGTCAGAATCAATGAAGTTGTCACGTATAATCAGTACAACAAAGCCAATTCGAAACTTGTCTCAGACATCTCCTGAACTTCTCATGCTCATCATGCCTAAATTAGATTCATCTAACAGATAGAATGGTCGATGGCAAAGGATACAGAATTCTTTCACAGCCAACAACTTACAGAAAAGCCAGAACGTTCTTAATGGAACGATAAACAGAAGCAAGTAACCAAAGGAAAGATATCTAGTGAACCATTAGAGGCAGCAAATTTTTCATGTGACCAGTAAATACTGCCAACAGAGGTAACCTTCAGGTTCAAGTTTATATGGGGACTAAATGTGCAAAAGAACAAACAAGCTCTGATGTAATTCCGGGTCAGTAAGAATATGTATGCAGAACGATCTGATATACTAGCAACATGAAGGAAATAAAGATCAATAGAGGCAAGACTTGATTTAACATGCTGGTAGTCACAGTTCGTCAACTCTGCTCCGCTATATATCATTGTCCACTACTTCAGTGTTTGCAGTTTGCAAAACCATGCAATGACACCTCCAGTCTAAGTTACACAATCAAGATGACCACATCAACAATTCTGTGATGCAGTGGAAGAAATAACTGTGCAAAAGAATTGGACAAATTGCGGACTGGTCTGAGCAATAAGTACATGCAGGGTGATCTGATATAGTGGTTGATGAATAGAAAGGAAATGACGACCAATAAACCAATTTGTTTCTAGAAAGAAAAGATACAAAAGGCCAACACTCCATGTCACAATGCTTCTAGTCACAACTCACAAGTCATCAGAACAATATCAAATTGTGTGTGTGCACTGGATTGTACTAGCAAGTGACTGGATAAAGGCAGGCAGAAATTATCTGATCAAGGGCGACCAGAGGGTGTGTGTGTTATGATTCATTATCCTCATTCCCCAATAGTGTACATCAGTTTTCACCATATAAAATTCAGTATAATATTAAGTTTGGCCCCCACCCCCACCCAAATGGATCTGGAAGGAAATGAAGCACAATGAACAGTAATGTATATGCTTCTAAAACTCTTCCATTTCACATGTTACTAACTAAGCTCAATTACCGCCAACTGCAACATTTATATTCACTGATTCGAAGTTTTACAGTAACTTAGCATGCGTAGACAAAACAACCATCTCGTGGTGCACAGAAACACATAGCAATCTATAGAATTTCCCTCCCCATTTTCTCCACAGCTCGTCCACAAACTGAAGATACCACACCAATGCGAAAGCAAACAGCTAGCATTACGACTACAAATGACGGATCAACAACACAGGGCTCTAGTGACAATCCACAAATGAATCCAACTATCGAGCAAACTGAGCCCCACGACAGTAATTAAACATACAGAGCATTGAGCAGGATCACAGACCTTACTGACCTCCTACACCTCGTCCTCCCAGTCATCATCGCTGTCGAAATCACCAAATGCAGCCTCCTCACTGCAACAAAAATTCAGATAAAACAGGTTGCAATGCAACATCACCAACAACGCTAGAACCCCTCGATCATCAGCACAAACCAGCACAAATCGAAATAAAGCGGTGCGCGCTCACCATTGCTGCATGTAGTCCGCGCTGCTGCTCCCGACGAGGCGGAGGGTGCGCTTGCCCTCGTTCTTCCTGTACCCGGACATCGCAAGCAAAGCACCACAGATCAAAACCATCAAAATCACCAAAATAATCCCCACAAAATTCACCGTCGCGCGTGCGTTTCAATTTCCAACCAACACGAGGAAACAAGGAGAGCAGAGCAACGAGAGAGGTACCTGTGGCGTGTGCGGCGGCCAACGAGGGGGCGTCGGTCGAAGGGGGACTTGAAGCGGGTGTAGCGGAGTTCATCGTCGTAGTAGTAATCGTAGTCCACCGCCTTGTCCATCTTCGAGAGATAGCGCTTGACGTTCTCCACGGCGTAGCCGCCTCCCCCTCTCGCCTCGGACCGGGGGATCCCGCGCGGGTGGAAACCCTGGGCGACCTCCAGGAAACGGGGGCTCCCGTACCCCCCTGTAGCAGCGATTGCAGGCAACAAAATCAAATCCGTGAGAGACAAATCAACCAAGCCAAATCCACGAGAAATCAAACGAAACATTCAAACCAAATCCCCGAGAAACGAGCAACAAACCAAATCCGCGAGTCCGCGAGAAACGAAACAACCAAATCAAAACGAAAGCACATTAGGATGATCGGAGACGATCGAGCAGCCGGCAGCGTACTTACATCTATAGTACAGCACCATGGGTGAGGGGAGGAGCGGACTCGGTGGGAAGCCGAAGGCTGAGACGATGGGTGGGTGGGTGCGGAATCGGTCGGCGAGGTGGAACGGGATGCAAGGCGGCGGAGGGAGAGGGGGTTTTGTAGCAGACGCGGTGCTCTGCTCTCTCTCTGTGTGTGTTTGCGGATGCAGGGGCTGAGGGCAGGAGGAGGTGACGTGGCCTGTACGGAGCAAGAAGACACGGGCTCGCTCTTGGGTGTTCTTTCTTCTCACACCAGACAGCGGAAGCCGCGGGAACTATCACTAAGATGGCTATTGGCTACAAAATTTAGACAAGATTCTATTTAGCATTTAGCATTGTATGCCACCCCGTAAAAATGTTTGACAAAATTCATTACCCATCATAAATTGTATCACTCCTTCCTAAATTATAAGTCGCTTTGACTTTTTTAATATATTAAATTTGCTACGTATCTAGACATATGCTATATCTAGATATATAACAAATTTGATGTACCAAAAGTTCGAATCGACTTATAATTTTTAGAACAGAGGGAGTAGCTCTAAAGTTTCTAACCACACTTTTTGTGATTTTTTCACACTTGCATATGGTTAGTTTTTGTAAATGCTGGTTAGGACTAAACAGCTTCTTAGTGGATAACTTGTGGGCTTAGGGTGTATGGTCCCATGGTTTTGGGCTCTCGATTTTTTAGGATAGAACGAGTAAGCAGTAGATAAAAGGTAGAAATATATACTACAAATATCTTTTATAGAGTCGTCCGAGTACCATTTCGGATACGTAACCTGACTTAATATACTAGTGTAAAACACAGAGTGTAAATCAATCAAAAATAAAAACAGGGGACAACAAGCCCGTCGTGCTAGAACCGAGACATCAGGACGCCGCTCATCATGGATCCTCAAGAGAGGATCTCGCTGGAGCCATGAAGATTCTTTAGTCGCTGCTCAAAGTTGATGCTCCTCGTCCAGCCTAGTCACTTTGGTCTTTTGTAATTGCAAGCCAACGTCGCTCCACACCGATCACCATAGATCTAGCTACGTTGGCCTCATCCTCTACTGAGCTAGTGTGTATCTCTCGAGACTTGGGAGAGAGAGGGGGGAGCAGAATAGGCGATGATGGCGATGATGATTCACGCATTAGAGATGTAGAAGAGATGTAGCAGTGATCTCACCGGCCCAATACCACTTTGCCCTCATTGGCGGTGGTGGATAAGGCACGGTATAGATCCGCTGCATTGGCTTCGTCGTGCGCCACCGCTTGATCTCCTAGGGAGATGGGAGAAGGACGATCTAGCTAGATCCGTTATCACCTTGGCCTCGTTGTGCACCGCCACCTTGGCCTTATTGTGGGGTGGGGGGGCAAAGAAGGAGCAAGGGGCATGTGAGGTGGACGATGGGCAGGAGTGTGCAAGGTGAAGGAACAAGCGGAGGAGTGCAGGGTGCCGAAGGAGGGTGCATGGGCATGCAAGAGATAATTGGGTGTAAGGGGGAGGGTTGGGAAGAGGGGGCAATTCAATTATGATGGAAGTGTGGAACCGGCTTGGCTTATTAGTGTTTCCAATGAACTAGAGCCTCTTTTTGTTGGCCCACTTCTATAAATTAATCCTATTTATAGGGCGGTTTTTATAACCTATCTACCTTCGTAAAATGGATCCAACGCCTCCCAAACTTGCTGGGATCTTTGAAGACAATAATTTTTTGCTCACCTTTATTATTTAGAGGGCATGTCTCTAGAAATTTATTTAATACATAGTAGTGATAAGTAGTGAGCACATGTTCTAGTAGTATTGAGGTTTGGGCCTCGGCTTTCACCATTTCAACCTTTGATGTCTCCTACGACCTTGAATTACCATCTTAGTTTTATTCTGGTTTTCATCCTCAAACTCTAAAACTAGACATCTTAACCCTCCCCCCTCCTCAACTCTTCAAAACCATTTAAATTACCTTTCTACCCTTTAAAGTGCTTTTCTAGAAAGTTTCATCCTTTTTAGTTAAAAAACCCAGTAAATATCATATAGGGTTTTGAAGCCATGAAAATTGTCTCTAAGCTTCTAAATAATTCCAATAAAAATCCTACAAACATCAAACATATTATGACACAAGGAAAACCCAACAAAAATATTTAGAACTATTGAAAGCATATCTTAAAAGCTTCCAAAAGTTGTGTTTAAGTCCATGAAAATGGTTAAAATATATCTAGAAAAATCTAGCAAATTCCCAAAACCTTTCAATCATTCTGTAAACATGCTTTTGAAAATGCATGGTGGCGCGGCGAGAGAGATGACGTGGCGATGACCGGGGCGTTAACCGGTGATGCGGCAGGGTCTGCCGCGTCACCGATCTTGGCGCGGCATTGACGCGCCTTGATCGGTGGCGCGGTAGAGCCAGGTAAATATCGCCCGCCCGCGCCTGTCGGCTGCCTCGCCTGGCCGCCTACCTGCTGCCGCCGGCCGCGGCCGCCCTCACTACAGCGCCCGCGACTGCCGCGAGGACGAGCGCCGCTGCCGCGAGGTACTTCCCTAGCGTATTTGTTGATTGAATCGACATTGTTAGTATAGTAAGTTAGTAAAATAAATAAAGTTAGTATAATTAGTAAAGTATAGTTAGTATAGTTATTAAAGTTAGTTAATTTAGGCAATATAGTAAGTTAGTATATATAGTAAAGTTAGTTAGTTTAGTTAGTACATTTAGTGAGTCTAGTTATACAGTGTATTTAGTATAATTAATTGTTACAGTTAGCTTTGTATAGATGTTAATATTAGATTAGTTAGTATAGTTATAGTTATAATAGGTATTAATATTACTATGGACATTACGTACGACGATTTTGACGACTTGATGAAGTTTCTTGAATTACTTTTGTAGATGGATTGTTGTGTTAGAGTTTTTTACGGATGAAGTATTGGGAGAGAAGATGGTATGTTTGAGGATATGGAAGAAGAATTGGAATTGTTTGATGAACCTCCTAGCTTCAACGACATTTGTGTCCGTTTGAATGCAAAGTTTGGCGGTGATTTCACACTGAAGGGGATGTTTGATACTGGAAAGACTAGGGCACACTATGTCCTCATGCCCTTGCGCGACCCTGCTCACTGGTCCCGCTACACTAGGGTGTGAGAGTGCTCCAAAGTTCCAATGTGCCCATGGCTGAGGTGGTGGTGGAGAATAGGTACAGGATGCAGGGTGTCCTGGACGGGCCGTCCATTGACGGTGTTGGAGGCAATGAGCAAGTATTAGGGGGCGAAGGGGAAGCAGCTTAGGGTAACATGGATTTGGACGGTCAGTTGATGCAGGAGCAATTCATTCAAGATAAGTAGGCTGTATAACCAATGATTTCGATGTAAACGAGTTCAAACTGGAAGAGGAGGAGCAGGAGGAGGACAGGATCGGTGATGTAGTTAGCAGTGATTCGGATGATTCAGATGGTGACCAGGGAGATAGACATGCTATGCCCACACCAGTTCATGCCATGCCAGTACCTATTCATGGTATGCCATTACCAGTACCAACTGAGGTTTTGCATGCTATCCATGCTCAGTGTAGACTAGTCACAGATTTGCCAGCAGATGATACCCCCTATGATTCATGGGGAAGAATTAGCGAAGCGCAGTAGTATGTTTCACCACTACCTTACACAGCGACTGAGATTGAGCAACTAAGGTCGATGAACGTACCTTTCAGGGGCGTTCCAAACTATAGGCATGACGGATATGGCAGTTTGTGACACCGGTCTCCAGATGTGTAGGAAATCATTGTATGACCATAAGAAAGAAACCCTTAGGAAGGGGATGATATTCAATACAATGTCAGAGATGAAGCTCTTCCTTCAGAACTATGATGTGTATCACCATAGGCCGTACATCGTCACTCATTCGGACCAGGAGTTGAGGTACCACGTGATATGCAAAAAACGGTTGTATGTGGAGGTTAAATGCATGAAAGAGACAGAGTGATGGCAAGTGGAGGATAAGTAAAGTTGTCGAACCCCACACTTGCCTAACAAATAAGGAGAAGGAAAATCATCAGCAACTCACTACATGTTACCTTGCCCGTTGTATATTGGGGCTCGTTGATGACAATAATAACATTTCGGTGCCTTCTTTACAACAGTCCATATCTGGATTCGTTAAGTACAATGTGAAGTACGGAAAGGCTTGGCATGCTAAGCAAATTGCCCTGGCGATTCGATGGGGTAGTTGGGAGGAAGCGTACAACAGGGTGCCCCGCATCTTATGTGCAATGCATTACTACAACCCTAGCTTGAAATGGTTTGTGGACACCGAAGGGATGTGTTTTCGGGACCCGTTGAGGCATGTCCTCTATCGCATGTTCTGGTCGTTCGCACAAACGGAACATGCATTCCAGTTTTGTCGGCCAGTCGTACTTGTTGATGGCACTTTCCTAACAGGAAAGTATAGGGGAATCTTGATGATGGCTGCTGTTGTTGATCCTGAGGACCAGATAGTACCCATAGCATTTGCTTTGGCAGAGGAAGAGAACAATGAATCGTGGTCATGGTTCATGCTGCTTCTACATGTACAAGTGCTTGGCTATATGTTTGATCTCGGACCGTCACTCATGGCATCTCGCACTATATGTTTGATCCCGGACCATCACCTAGGGCTTCTTAATGCTGTAGCTGAGCATATAGATGGGTTCCCGTCTCTAGTGCATAGATGGTGCATGAGACACTTTGCCGCTAATTTCTGGCGGCGTCAGAGGAAGTAGGAGGTATGTGACAAGGTAAAGGCTATATGTTGTGTACATACAGAGCACCAGTTTAAGAAGACAAAGAGAGAACTAGACAAGATGCTAAATGAAGAAGATGGAACAGAAGGCTCAGTGGACGTTAGCATATGACGAGGGGGGTTTCAAGTATGGCATCATGACCACTAACTCCTCGAAGTCCTTCAACCGTGTATTCACTGGAGTTCGATCATTGCCTGTGTCTGAAATTGTTGAGTTCTCCTTTTATAAGTGCAACGAATATTTTGTCAAGAGGTGGGAACTTGCGCAGAGGAATATAGCTGAGCAGGGACGTTTTGGAAAGGCCGGAGCAGAACATTTGAAGGAGGCAAAGGAATTGGCCAAGCAGTACACTGCCGAGCAGTATGGACCCTGCCGCCATATCTTTAGTGTACGGGGCAAGGGTGGCACAAGCTTGGGCAGCGAACGTTATGGTGGATGAAACTACCGAGTTGATCTTGAAACGGTAGAGTACAGTTGCAACGTCCCTCAGATCATGCATGCCCCTTGCTCTCATATGATCATGGCCTGTAGGGTTTGCGGGTACAACTATGAGGATCTGCCATATATGTCACCCTTGTATCTCCGTTCGAACACCGTTAGTATTTGGGAGATGAGCTTCGAGCCATACCTTGACCCAACACAGTGGCCACCTTATAATGGTTATGACTATGTGCCGCATCTGGATCTAATGAAGGTAGAGAAGGGTAGGAGGAAGAAGAAGCAACTCAAGGGGGACATGGATGCTATGAGAGGGTACGACGAACACATGTACAGAGGGAGAGACTTCAACAAGACCCATGGCAGGAATCTTTGCTCTATTTGCAAAGACCCTGGTCATAAGGCTAGCAGACATAGAAGACGAGGGCAGCATGTCCATACATAGAAGTTGCTTATTTTCCTAGTGAAGTTGTTTAATATGTCTGTTAATGTTACTTTGAATATATACATGTGCTTTCATATTGTATTCGTATTGCATAACAAGTAGTTCAAATTTTGCAATGCTACGTAATGTTAATTTAAATATTGTTAATTGAAATACTCTAACCCTTTGTTTATCAATTTATAACAGGATGGCCCCTCCTACGTAGCACCAGTTGTACCCTCTTCTTGAGGTGGAGTACGATGACCCGCACCGAGCACACTTCTTGACTAACACCGACACAGAGGTACCCTTGCCTCCTTTGAGGCCCCACATCGATGTTGGCTACACTCCCACTGTGTTGCCTACAAATCCAAAGAGACAGAGCGTCCGAGGGATCCTTACACTCCTGGGACTTAGTTGGTTATGTCGAACTTATATCGAACAAATATTATCGTCTGAAACTTGTAGACTCATGAACCAATGCAAATGTTATGTGGCAACTTGTCAACTTGCACACGGACTCCATTTATTTGCTTCATATTCGTTTCAATACGTCGCGGCGGCACTTGTAGTTGTTTACAGCACCGACAGTAGCTCCCGTTCAATTGCAATTGAGGCTGATCGGCTTCTGTCTGTGTCTAGGTCCTGCCACGCCGTGGGCCTTGGTGCGTTAGTGCCGCGCTGTGGGCTATGGCGTGGCAGAACCTGGGCTTAGGGTTGCGTGCCAAACGTGACTCATGAAAAAAGAACGTTGGAGTAAAGTGATAACATTGTTGTTATTTTACATTGATCTGATGCTAATAACATAAATTACATGCTACTATTTTAAAATGCATGGAAACATGCAAGATATATATGCCCGCCAATCGTATTCGAAATAATTTCACTCAATTTTATTCGTTTTAGAAATTCTCAACGCATTCTCTATTATTAAAAAAACTTGGATGCATCGGAGAGCGACAAACGGATGGGTCAGAGGGTGACAGACGGATGGGATCACTTAAGATCGACCATGGGTAATCCGAGTACATGATACATGGGTTTAATACATCAATGGTTCAAATGGAAAACAAGACAACACAATGAAAGTTCCAGTCCATAACTACATTGATCATTAATAAAGCATGGAACTAACAGACGGCGCAATAAAAACCCCTCAGTTAGAAACATACTGAGTAAGCAACTCGTCGTCCGAGTACCAATCCTCTACCACAACCCTGTTGCTGTGGCTAGGGTCACCTGCATTGCCCTGATCTGCCTTTCACCTGTAGTAAGCGGCCTCCGCTTCATCTGCGGCCTGAGATAAGAACATGTTCTCTTTCTCCTCGTTCATGTGGCTAGGCTCACCTGCGTTGCTCTGACCTACGTGTCGCCTATAGTAAGCGGCCTCTGCGGCCTGAGTGAAGAATGCGTCATCCTCCTCCTCCGCCTATAAGCCCATCTCTGCTAGAGCAATGAGCTCGCTCAGTCTGTCAGTGTCGTCCTCAGCCTCCTTCGCCTGTAAGCCCGCCTCTGCTAGAGCGATGAGCTCGCTTAGTCTGCCAGTGTCGTCCTTAGCCTCCTCCACCTGCAAGCCTGCCTCTGCTAGAGTGATGAGCTCGCTCAGTCTACTAGTGTCATCCTCAGCTGTAACACCCCGGTGTTATGTCTGCATTTAGGCACTGCAAATCACGCATGTCATACATCATAAAGCATAATAATCATACATGCCTAATCATGTAAATAACAAGTGAAACACTGCTTCGAAACATCTGAAACATGTTGTGAAACCTGAATGTTGCATACCTTTGTTAGAATTGTTTTGCCTTGATTTTGCTTGCTAGGTTAGTAGAACTTGTTTGGTTATGATTGTAAATCATCTAGAATTGTTTATCACAATTTTTGGAGCAAGGTTTGTATTTGAATTTTTGCCAAATTTTGCTTTAAAAATAATTCTCCAAAAATTAGGGTTTGAGTCAAAATTGACTTTAATTTTATAATTCAAAATCTATAATAAATTGGACGTTGGTCTTAAAATCAAAGTTGTAGAGGATAAAATTTTGAGCAACTTTTATTTTTGGTCCAAAGTTTGAAACTGCTTTGATTTAGTCCAAAAATTCGTTTGAATGAAAAAGGAATTCAAATTAATTTGAAAAAGCTTGTTTTTACCTTCGTGGGCCTTGCGCCTCACTTCCGCCCAGCAAGCAAGCCGGCTGGCCTAACTCGGCCTCCCCCTGCTGTGTCGTTGCTCGTTCTCAGCGCTTAGGCGATGGCCATGGCATGGCGATCAGACGCCGTGCGCCGTCGCCCGCCCGGGTGGCGCTCCTGGGTCCCACCGCGCTTCGCCTCGCTTAAGCTTAAGCCGCCGCCCGCTTCTCCCACTCGCCTCATTCCGCTCGCTCCTCCTATCAGAAGTAAAAGAAGAAGCACACGGCGCAGCTCGGCGCCGCGCTCGCGCCGCGTTCCACCCCAACCCACCGCACCATTCCCGCCTTCTCGCGCCATTAACGCCATGCCATCTCAAGGGCCACGCTGTTGACCCCTTCGCCTCATGAATCGACCGGAGGTGAGGCTCGCTTGAGTTTTCCTTTCACGCCGACACTCGCCGGAGCTCGGCGCCGCAGCGCCTCCGTGGCCAGCCTGCCCGCCTTCCTCTCTTCCTATTTTCGTGCGCACCGTGACTGCTTTCGCCTTCAATGGCGAAGCTCGGTCATGAGCGAAGTCGCCCCGGCCACCTTTGCGCCGGAACAGGCCCGCACCGCCACCCTGCAGCGCCACCGCGCGCCATGACCGTCGGTCACCTCGCTCTGGGGGTCCTCTGGCCGCGCAAGTAGCACCAGCAGGTGCGCCTCCCCTTGTGGAGTCCATAGGTAGCAAACCACACTGCCGGGCGACCTCACCGACGGTGAAAATCCGGCCGGGCAAGGCCATCCCCTGCCTCCGGTCGGTGACCGATTGGGTAGGGGTGACCAGCTGGGTCCCCTTTGTCTGTCTCTCATGCTGGGTTATGGGTGGATAACCGGGTGTATCTAGCAGTTTTGAGCATGAAGTTTAAAAGGATTTCAAAAATTATTTTTCAGAATTCTATTTAAATGCTTTAGAAAATGGTTGTGTACTCCTTTTAGCTCCAAATTGGTTGGAACAAATTTTCCTAGGTTCCTTATTATCAGATCTACTAGGGAAAATTATTGCATGTCATTTTTGAAATACTTTTCTGTAGAATTTTATTTAATCATGAATATTGCTGATAACTTGAAAAATCTGTAGAAAATTCTATAGGCTTCAGAAAAATATGATTCCAAGTTTGTTAATCTTCTTATGTCATGTACTTCCTAGGAAAAATATGTTTCATGCATGTGCTGTGGGAAAATTTTGAGGTGTAGTTCAAGTACCTTTAATGGCTGATTTTTGTTATTTTTGCTAGAGCACAAATTTTGTATAAAACATGCATGTGACAATTTTTGTACAGTGATTATATACTATAAAGAACATAGGAAAAATACTCAATCTGTTGTTTGACACTTCTCATAGTACAAAGTAATTTCATGCTCATTTTTATGCTATAGCTTGTCATTTTTATGTAGGATAGTTTACTTATCCAAATGCCATGAAATTTTTATGGTAGTCCATTTAGGGTAGTATTATGCTACTGTATTTTTCTCAGAATTTTAGGAGCATCAGAAATATATGTTGCTATTCAAACCTATTATTAATTAGGGTTTAAGCAAGTGTTGCTTTAAGTGTGATTAAGAAATTAGTAAAGCTTTGGTGTATCTTTGAAGCATTTAATAAAATATGTTGACTTAACATATTGGTAGTAGAAGAGAATGCAGTAGATGACATGTGCTTGTAGCATAGTTTCTTGGATGATGTTGACTACCTTGCTTTTCAACATATCCATTGCATTCATCTCCTTCGATGCACCGATTGCATAGGCACTTACACGCATTGCATCATACAGGATCGCAAACCGAGAACCCAGTCGTCATTCCCGAGGAGCCCGGGAGCAGTTCGAGTGCAAAGAAGAGGAAGTGCCGAAGCCGACGAGGAGGACGTTGAAGAACTTCCGAGTGCCCGATCACCGTCCAAGAGCTCCTTCGAGAGAGAGGCAAGCCCCCGAGCATCTTTCTCCCGGTTTGCACCGATTTCATTAAATGCTTTACTTTAAATTGATGCATTACGTTCGGGAGTTGTTTGCAACCGTTCTTTGCATTATACCTTGTTTACCTTTGTTATACTATATCCTTGTTACCCCGGTATCCATGATGAAGTCAATGCTTAGCCGGCTTAGACCGGTAGAAGTCGGGTGATTTCTGTCACCGCGAGCTATAGGTGGTTACCCTAGATCTGCTTGGATGGCTATGAAGTCATGGTATAACTAAGTGTTAAATGAAGTTGAGACCAAGGCGGAGACTTGCGAGTTTTGGATATGTAGTGTTTCCGCTCGTGTCGATTAAGGACCGACCGTTGTTGGGCCTCGAGTCATGTTGAACGCGATGCCTTACATTTAGTTGGCCGGATAAAGTACCTTCCGACCGCTTGAAGTTGGGAGATTTTTCGGGCCGAGTAGATTGCCCGCAGCGCCTTTGTGTGAAAGCGGGTGTGGTAGGACACGGGCGAGATGATAAGACCAAAGTGCGATCGGTCGGCCCCCGGTACATGTGGTTCTGGCAAACTCGAGATACCGGAAAGTTGACTCGGTGATCAATATCTCACTTTAGCGGGTGAGTGAGATTTGTGTAAGGAATAAATCACCGGTGGTTAGAATCGATTCGAATCGCCATTGCTCCGGATAGTGAGCACTTGACTTGAGTGACTTCATCGTAGTAAATGTTTATGGAACACTTGGACAGCTTATAGTGAATATGACAAGATGGAAGTTGTTTAATGATCGGTGGTTATCATTAATTGCTTAATCACATGTTTACTCTAGTATAGATGCAAATCTAGTCGATAGGTTAATAATAATTAAGTTGACAATAATGCCTTTCGAAAAGTTCTTGAAATGCTAAAAATGCTTCTTTCTGCAAATGAGTCAGCTACCCTACTATAAAGCCCTTCATAATCCTTGGTGTCAATTATTTTCGGTTATGTCGGGTAAGTCTGGCTGAGTACCTTCTCGTACTCAGGGTTTTATTCCCACTTGTTGCAGATGGGCAGATGTATTACGGCTATTGTATCAACTGCCTCTATCCTGCGATGGGTGATGCTTAGGACCATGGGCATGGTCATTCCTTACGTCTCATCTAATGCTTTTGTTGGAGATGATCATTCGCTGGCACTATATTTAAACTCCGCGTGAGTGTGTGTGTGGTTTGAACAAATGACTTCCGCTACTTTTATTCGAACTGGTTTGTAATAACTATGTTTAAACTCTGATGTATCTGAGATTGCGAACTTTTATGTAATATGTGATGGTGACCGCTAAACTTATTACGATCTTGGCTGGAATGGAAGTTGGTTTGAAATCCTTCGCGATTTCACGGACTACCGGGTTATACGGGCTTAAGTTTGCTAAATCGTCTGCTCTGGCGGATGATTTTCTTACTTAATTTCGTATAATTGGTCGGTTCTGTTACATCAGCCTCCTCCGCCTACAAGCCCGCCTTTGCTAGAGCGATGAGCTCGCTCAGTCTAGCAGTGTCATCCTTATCCTCGTCCCTCTCATCAGACAACACAATCGGTGATTGAACGGTTCGACCAGCTCGTGTTTTGTGCTCATCTAATTTCTTTTCCTCATACCTTGCACGAGCTACCTCTCCATCATGGTCCTCGCTGCATCCAATCCCTTCATGTATAAAATGCAATCAGTTAGCAACGCGATTATATTACATTTAAAATCAGGCAACGAAAAAAGGCTTTCAAGCACTCACTGGTACATAATGCAACAATATGTTCGTTCAAGACCTGCATCTGTACTCTTGTCTCCTCCCTTGCCTCCTTGCTTGCCCTCTCCTCCTCTAACACCCTCCGTCTCTCCAATCCTCATTTGTCAAGCCCAATATCAATCGGGTTATGAATACCGCGTTGTCTAGCAAACTCACGTATCTTATCTTTGTGATGTTTAACGAATATGTTGACGTAGTCAGGTCTATATCTCCTCTTTCGTTCAATTACTTGCCACCCCTTTAGTTCATCCAAGAACTTAGCTTGACCATCATAACATTCCCACCTGCATTTCCTAGCACTCTGTTCAAACGAAAAATTATATCATATATGTCTTAGCAAAAGAAACAAAATACGATTTCATGTTTACCACAAACATAACCAACCTCATCATAGTCAACCATATGGCCGTAATAATGGCCTATTCTAAGCTCCGAATGGACTAGGCCATAGTTGGATTTAACACCACATTCGCACATGACAGGAGGTGCTTTGTAAATTACCCTTTCTTTCTTCTTATCCTTAACCTTTGGCAGTTCTTCCGGACATTGGTTCTTAGGACCATACAACCACTCCTTGAAACAACACTTCGCCATTGAAAACACCTAAATAAGGTGATATTAGTACATGAACACATATAGCTCAATATTTCAACACATACACTTTGCACTTACTTCATGCTTGTTTGAACACACAAACTCCAACGTATTCTCAGGGTTTATCACAGCTCGATCTCCTCAATCGCACTGCGGCTAAGTGCTTCTCCTTAGCCGTCATTGGAGGAGGTTAGGGGGAGGTGGAACCCACCGCTCGAAGTGCTCTCGTGGATGTCGCCCTCTCCTCCAATCGTCGAAAATGAGGTACCTGGGGTCAAGCTTGTCTGCACCATCGATCCACTGAAAGAAAAAACACATCTCACAAGCCTACACAACAAAATTCCAATAAAATATTAGTAACCTAGTAATACAAATGAAAAAAAACATACGGAAACAATTACTTACATAAAAACGACTGTATGTGTAGAAGCAACGAGCCGCTGTGTCCGGATGTCTCGATTGAAACACGTTGGCCGGACAACCACAGTCACAGTTAAGGACAGGGAGGTCAGGAGGGACGATGACATCTTTGCTAGAATCGTCGAGGTACAGATCTCTAGGACGACCCCGTTTTCGCCACAACTGCTCCCGAAATAAGTCTTCCATCTAATAAAACGGTTCAAATTAAACATCAATCAAAACAACACAAATTAATGTAAAATATAATCATTTGCATTGTAACTCAAATAATATAACCAACACTTATAGCAACAAAAATATACATGATAAACATACTTCTAACTAAATAATTAGCTTTAACATTGACAAAATCAAACTAATATCTTCCTCCAAACCATAGCCCATAGTTCCCAAACATAATTTTCCTCCTAACCTTAATTCTCATTCATAATATTTCAATCCACCATTAAAACAAAAATAAAAAGTGCGTCATTACCTTAAACGAGGCCGAGGAGGGAGAGAGGTGGCCAGGGAATGGAAGGCAAGGGAGGGAGGGAGGCGACAACGGAGGGCCAGGCGCCGACAACACTTGGGAGTGGTGGGAGGGCGCGACGCGTAAGTCACCAACCGCGTTAAGGCAGACAGAGGGAGGGCGGCTCGCGGGTGATATTTACCTAGGACTGTCGTGCCAAGATCGGTGGCGCGACAGACCCTGCCACATCACCGGTCAGTGCCGCGTCATCCCTCTCGCCGCGCCACCATGCATGGCGCGGCGCAGGCGTTTCGCCGTGCTAGGGAAATAGGCGCGGGCAAAAGTGTTAGTTTTGGAAAAAAAAATAAAACAGTGTTAAATTTAAAATTAGTTTAGAAAAAAGTGTTAAAAATAAAAAAATCCCAAAACTAGACATCTTAACCACCCCCCTCCTCAACTCTTCAAAACCATTTAAATTACCTTTCTACCCTTTAAAGTGCTTTTCTAGAAAGTTTCATCCTTTTTAGTTAAAAAACCCAGTAAATATCATATAGGGTTTTGAAACCATGAAAATTGTCTCTAAGCTTCTAAATAATTCCAATAAAAATCCTACAAACATCAAACATATTATGACACAAGGAAAACCCAACTAAAATATTTAGAACTATTGAAAGCATATCTTAAAAGCTTCCAAAAGTTATGTTTAAGTCCATGAAAATGGTTAAAATATATATAGAAAAATCTAGCAAATTCCCAAAACCTTTCAATCATTCTGTAAACATGCTTTTGAAAATGTTGCACAATAAAAACACGAAATATAACCAGCATAAATATATATTCAACAACAGTATTTTGCATTCTTGTTGGTACATCTTATATTGTTGTTAATAAAGTTTCTAAACACATTTAAACATCATTAGAATATTTTGGGATTTTCAGATTTTTATGGACATTTTTTCCATTTTTATAGAGCTATAAATATAATCTTTGGAAGCTTCTATAGATATTTTCATGAGCTCTAAATATTTATCTTAGTTTTTATCCTAATTATATCTCTATATTTTTCTCGGAATTTTAAGAAGACAAAAAACTTTTTTATGGTTTAAACATTTTCAGGAATTTACCATATTTTTTTTAACTAAAAAAGAGGAAGCCACCTCGAAAAACACTTCTAACATAGGGATGAGTGACTGCGAACAATTCTACCAATCACAGAAGCAACGAGCCTATGAAAGCATGAACTATGAAGTAATGAATCGTGAGATAATAAATCGCAAGTAAAGTGTAAAGATAGGCTAACGGCACACGAAGTTTAGAAACAATCTCCAAAAGGTCTTTTTTCACCGGAAGCGTTAGAGAACAATCTGACATCACGAGGACATTTGTAGTGCTAAATTGGAAAGAGCAAAAATTATTACAGGCCAATCTAACACTCACTATTTTTGGGGGGGGCATCCCCATACACAAGGCAGCATTGCCCTTGCTTAGCCGGATCAACCTGTGGGTGTGCTCGCTCGGCATGTGCCTCCACCTCGGCTGCACGATTCCACTGCTGCCCACCGATCCAGGCCGGATCAACTTTTGGGTGTGGTCATTGGGCATGTACTTCCGCCTCGGTCGCACGACTCCGCTGCTACCCACCAATCCAGGCTGTAGGTCGAGTGGAAGCACCACCGATCCAGGCTGCAGGTCGGGTGGAAGCTGATCGCCATACGTTAGCCCTGTTCGTTTGGCTGAAAAGCTAGACTGAAAAATATCGTTGGCTGATTTGTTGTGAGAGAAAAATACTATTCCTTCGTTGAAAAAGTACGACTCATAAGACAAACGAACACGGTCGTTGCCTCCGCACGACCGCACACTTTTGCTAACTCTCCAAAGAATGCAACAGAGAACTAGTGAAGGGACAAAGCAACGTAGAAGAGGATTCTCTTAGTCTAAAGAGTTCACTTTTCAATCGAAATGTCATGCAACTACTAGGCACTAAAGTCCCACTAGCGCATAAGGCGTTGGCGTCCTGACTCGCATACACCATTTTAGGACTTGCGTAAACCTTTCTGCTGGGCCTGAGTTGTCTGGACCAATACGTGGTTTCGTGCTGGATGAGATTGCGGCATGACAATCTTCGATTCAAAAATGGCAAAAGAAAGCAGTGAACAAGTCTACCAATCACAGAGGCACTGACCCTATGAAAGTATGGACTATGAAGTAATGAATCACGAGATAATAAATCTCATGTAAAGTGTAAAGATAGGCTAACAACACGCATACCCCGTTTGGAACTTAGCCCTATCACATCAGATCTTTATAC
Organism: Miscanthus lutarioriparius; assembly: GCA_904845875.1. Taxonomy (NCBI): domain Eukaryota; kingdom Viridiplantae; phylum Streptophyta; class Magnoliopsida; order Poales; family Poaceae; genus Miscanthus; species Miscanthus lutarioriparius. The sequence goes on along the minus strand of CAJGYO010000012.1, from coordinate 22,635,409 downwards.
TAATTAGGATAATTAAACATAGGTTAATTACAAAACTAAATGCCCAGATATAGGCTAATTCGGGAGATAAATATATTAAGCCTAATCAGTTCAAAATTTGATAATATGGTGCTACATTAAATACTTACTAATGATGGATTAATTAGTCTTAATAGATTCGTCTCGTGAACTAGCTCAGGGCTTCTGCAATTAGTTTTATAATCAGCTCATGTTTAGTCCTCTTAATTAGCCTCCAAATATCCCATGTGACAAGAGCTAAACTTTAGCCAAAGGATAAAACACACCTTAGAGCAACTCCATTGTTTTTGCGAACCGAACCGTAGTCCTCGCTGGAGGTTCGATTTTCGAGCTAACTTGGCTCGGTGCAATTAATAATTATTTCTCTAAATAGCTCATCTGACATTAATTTAAATGATCTAATTTATGAGCTAAGGGTTATACAATCCGCTTTGCCAGATAGACAAATGATAGCTTTGAAGATTTTTGAGTTTGTTACGTAAGGTGATTGTTATCCTAGTACTTTCATTATTGCTTATCGCATCTTGTTTACTATGCCAGTGACTATGGCATCAACTGAAAAAAACTCCTCAAATTTAAAATCGTTGAAGAACTATTTGAGATCTACAATATCACAAGAGAGGTTAAATGAATTGACAATATTATGCATTAAGAAGCGATTGTTGGATGAGATTGATATTGACACCATCATCGATGACTTCGCATCAAGGAATGTTAGAGATTTGAGGTAATTTAATATGTATATACAAATTATTTCATATAAATATTATTTTTGCATTTAGTTAATTGCTTATTAGTAACATTTCATATATGTGTGTATATACTAGCAATGAGTAGTACAGTAATATTATCATGTTTATATAAAAAGGCCTTAACTTTTAGCTAGGTCCAAATAAACTCAAAGACCGGCCCTGGTCGCAAGGCGCTGCCTGCTCTCTCTCCTTAGGGGCGACGCTGCTGCGGGCTTATCTTGTAAGAAGGATGCGTGAACAATTTTGCAATCCAGAAAGTAAGAACGGGAATAGGGCCATCGTCCCCTTCCCATCGTCTGTGTATTCCTCTGTGCGTATCTCACATCGTCGGCGACAAGTCGGCGGCCACGGGGCGTATCAAGAAGAAGACCTGGGAATACAGAGTAGCCCAGCCGGTCCCGCCAAAAGACCCAGCGCTCGCGCCAAAAAAGACGAAGGCGCCGCTGCTGATTACTCGCTTAACAGGCCGTGGCCATGGGCCGTCGCAGGGTGGAGTGCTTGGCATACTATGATCCGTTGGATGCCAGCCAACGGCACTGATGTGTCGACTGCCGAGTAACGTCGAAGAGGCCGACGTCAGGTGATCTGATTCCGTCGCCGAGACGGTGTTTTCTGGCACGGGTGCAGGGGGTTTTAGCAGAGTCTTTGTGTGGAATTCTTTCTTCTTAGAGAAGACAAGATTGCCAAATGCGCCGGAAGCCCGGAACGGTTTTGGGCTTTGTGGGCTCAAATAGCCTCTGGGTAAAGGAAGGAAATGGGTGAAAGCAGATACAGGGTGTTTAGATCCAAGTCTAAAAATTAGCCCATATAAAATCTAAAGGACCCGTAGTCGCAACTGGCGCGAAATGCAGGTGGTGGGATCAGGAGGGCGCTCACATGAGAGACGCTCATGTAGTGGTTTGGGCCATTCTCAAAAAAAAAATGTAGTAGTTTGAGCTTATAGGAGCCTACTTTCGACGAACCGACGTATATCTCATGGGCCTAAATCGTCATGGCCCACTTTAGTTCTGTGCGGGGTGGGTTGGCGGCCTGGATGGCCCAAATTGGGTCATGTTCAAAGCAACGCACGCGGCTGCCTCTAGCCTCTCCGCCTCTGTATAGGACGCATCCGCCACTTCCACATTTCCTCAAACACTTCGCGCGCAGCCGCCGCCGCCGCTCTCCGTTCCCCCACCAGGCAGCAGGCCACCACCCCAAATCCCTCTCTTCCTTCAGAGATGCAGAAGGTTCGTCTCAAATGGGTGAAGAACCGGGGCCTGGACCACCTGATCGAGCGCACCACCTCCATCCGCGCGTCCTGCCTGCTGCTCGACCACCTCTCGCGCCTCCCCGGCTCCTCCCCTGTGCCGGCGCGCTCCCTCGCGCGCCTCCAAAAGCCGCTTGGCCTCACGGTACCTGTGCTCCGCTTCCTTCGCCGCCATCCCACGCTCTTCTCCGAGCAACCCCACCCTCGGTTCCCCACGCTACCCTCCTTCTCCCTCACGCCCGCGTCACACACCCTCCTGGCCCGCGTCGCCGATGCCTCGGCGCACGACGCGCACCTCCGCCTCGCGCGCCTCCTCCTCCTCACCCGTTCCAGGTCGCTCCCGCTCGCCTCCGTGCTCCCGCTCCGCTTCGACCTCGGCCTGCCGTTCAACTTCGCCGCCGCGTTCCCAGCCTCCCACCCCGGTGTCTTCGCCGTCGCCAACAACCGCATCTCCCTACGGTCCGCCTCCGGCCTCCCCGAGGATATCGCCGTCTCCTCCCTTCAACGCCGCCACGCCGCGGCCATCGACTCCGCGACCTACCGCGCGCTGTCCCGGCCGCCGTCCTCGTCGAGCGCCCCGCTCGCGTTCCCGATGCGATTCCCGCGGGGGTACGGCGGGATGAAGAAGGTCAAGGCCTGGATGGATGAGTTCCACCGCCTTCCCTACATATCGCCGTACGACGACGCGTCAGGGATCGACCCTGAGAGCGACATTTACGAGAAGAGGAACATCGGCTTGCTACATGAGCTGCTTGGGCTAACGGTGCACAAGATGGTGCGGAGGAACGCCATCCGGCTTCTTCGGGAGGAGCTGGGCCTGCCACACAGGTTCACTAGGCTGTTCACGCGGTACCCTGGGGTGTTCTACCTGTCGTTGAAGTGCAAGACAACGACTGTGGTGCTTCGTGAAGGGTACGAGAGAGGGAAGCTCGTGGAGCAGCATCCCCTGGCTGCTGTGAGGGACAAGGTGCATTATGTGATGCGCACTGGAGTGCTGTACCGCGGAAAAGGTTTGTCCAAACTTGTTCTGGATGAGGATGGCACTGAGGAAGAGGGTGCACTGAATGGAGAGGAATTTGAAGGGGAGGGAATGGACGAGGATGCTGATGTCGAGTGCTTTGGAATGGAGATTGTGGATGATAATGATGGGCCTGCTGATGATGTGGATGATGAAGGTGATAGTGATGGTTGACATGGACTGACGATTCTCGCCTTCTTGGTTTATGTTTTGCAATTGTGGCTTCAGTCATGAGTTACAGTGACTGGGTTTGATTTCAACTTATTAGTGGCTCCAAATGAGAAGTTCAGCAAGTTATTATAGATTACTGTGAGTATCATGCTCTGTTAATACTTTGATATATGCTACATTCATCTGCTTAAGAAGCAGCAAGCTAAATTTAATATGTAATTCTTGGTTGGAGAGTTAGAGCATATGTTTATGGTTCTGTATATAGCAAGGGGGCCCAATACTTCTATATATCAATTTTCATGAAATTTGAGGTACACACAACATCTAATGGGAAATATCTCAGCCTTTTTTATTAGCTAATAAAGTGCAGTCTCTTATAATAAGGTAAATTTCATTGCCAATTGTCATGCTACCATTCTAGAGATTGCATTTGTTTCATAAGTTTATGCTTTATGGGATATTTCTGATATTCTATAGGATAAAACCTTTAATTATATAGATGACTCTTAGTTGCCATCTAGTGCTTGAGTTACCTTCACCTTTAATCATTTATTGAGGTCTTCAGCCAGAAATAGCTGAAGCCAAAATATAAGGAAGTGTAATTCTGACCAGATCATTGAAAGAATCTCATATCACTGTACCCCTGGCTTATGTGCTGGAGTTTTTGGGAGATGCTTAACCTTCATTACAAAGACACCATGTATCTAGGTAAATACTCCCTCCATCCCAAATTATAAATCATTTCAAGAATCTAGGAGAGCTAAAGCATCTCAAGTTTGACCAAAATTAAAGAAAGAATTACAAAAATTTATGACATCAAATAGATATACTATGAAAATATAATTAATAAAGAACCTAATGATACTTTGTTGGTATCATAAATATTATTATCTTATCATATAGATTTGTTGGTATCATAAATATTATTATCTTATCATATAAATTTTGTCACATAGGACACTAGATGCTTGCCGTCACTTCATCCACCCTGCTTTGATTCTATGGCTAACATCTTCATTAATATCTCCGTCTCTCTGTAGTATTTAGGATCAATGCTACAGAGAGACGGGGATATTGATGAAGATGTTAGCCATAGAATCAAAGCAGGGTGGATGAAGTGGCGGCAAGCATCTGGTGTCCTATGTGACAAAAGGGTACTACGGAAGCTAAAAGGCAAGTTTTATAGGACGACGATTAGACCTGCTATGTTGTATGGTGCAGAATGTTGGCCTACGAAAAGACGACATGTTCAACAGATAGGTGTCGCGGAAATGCGTATGTTGCGTTGGATTTGCGGTCATATAAGAAGGGATCGAGTTCGGAACGATGATATACGTGATAGATTAGGGGTAGCACCAATTGAAGAAAAGCTTGTCCAACACCGGTTGAGATGGTTTGGACATGTCCAACGGAGACCTCCAGAGGCACCGGTGCGTAGTGGAATTCTAAGCCAAGATAGTAACGTGAAGAGAGGCAGAGGAAGACCGAAGTTGAATTGGGTAGAGGCAATAAAAGGAGACTTGAAAGGATGGAATATACCCAAAGACTTAACCTTAGATAGGAGTGCTTGGAAGACAGCTATTCACGTGCCTGAACCTTGATTGCTTCTGCTGGGTTTCAACTCTAGCCTACCTCAACTTGTTTGGGACTTAAAAGCTTTGTTGTTGTTGTTGTTGTTGTTGTTGTTGAGATGCTTTGACTCTCCAAGATTCTTGAAATGACTTATAATTTGGGATGGAGGGAGTAGAAGTTTTCATGTTATTTTTCTAGCTTTGCCCCTGTTTATTTAAACATGCCACCACAGCTTGTTCACTTCAGTGTTTAAATCACACTATAGTGTTGTCAGCACAACTAACATTGCCCAAAAATCAAGTCAAGCACACATTTTGATGTTAGATGTTCTCTCCAAGGTGACAAATTGGTTGGTGAAAAGTTATGCAATGCCCGGGGGCTGTCTTACCCCCTGCAGGTTGAGTTTTTTTTATGCTACTATGGCCTTTTTGACATATTCAATTGGACCCAACCTACCTAATCCAGTTGGATGTAAATTAAGCTTTGCATGTATTTTACCGATCTGTAGCAATAAGTTGGGGCAAGATTGGAGATAAACTGCTCTTTTAACTTCTAGAATGTAGCCCTTCTGTAATTTCACTCCTTCCATTTAATATATAGGGCCGGTAATGCTGGGTCGTTTGGGAAAAAGATATTTGGATCATTAGAGGTAATTGAAAAGGCCTCACTGTCCTAATGTCTATATAGGCTCTGAGCCTCTCACCAATGATGGTCATGGGTGTGGTAATTTGCAAAATTGCTGACCATTGGTCCTCACATCATTCCAGCTAACTATCATGATGTCTCAGGAACCCTTGCAATCCTCATAGCAATTTTTGGAAGACAGTGGAATCAAATTTGTGATGTGCGCATATTGAATTTCGTGTTCTCTGATTTCATTTGTGCCCTTTCTGATTTTAAATTGCGCCAGCCAGGTTCTTTTATAGTAACATTAAGTATGAAATACCAACAGTTTTACTTTACGTTCGACCTAATGTTGGATGTCAGCCTCTTTTGAAAAATCCTGGAAAGTGTCTCACTGTTCAGACTTCCAAGTCACTTGTATGTGCAGGTAGTACATTGAAGCTTGAAAGATAGAGAACCATGTGAATATGCTCTTGTGCCGCAAATCAATGCAGTTGATTTTGTTCTGCCTGCAATATGTGTAATAAACCAGGAAAAATAGCTTATCATCACCTTTTTCTTCATTAAACCAAAATCTGTTGGTACTTTGTTTTAATGCATGTGTATACTTGTATATGCCTTTCTTGAGTTCATATATTTTGAAAAAAAAAGCACAGGCAGGGGCAGAGAGAGGGGGCAAGACCTCCCTATGCTAGGTTTACCCCTCTTACATGATATCGTTCTGTTGAATCTAGTGCAGCTGTCCATGATTCATGGTATTATTTATCTTAGCAATCCATTTGTAATATACAATTTACTAATTTGAACCACGGTGCATAGGTGGTGATTGGTGAAGTTCACCTGATTATTAGCTGGCGCACCAGGATTTTAAACAGCAGCTACTTTTCACAAAGATCCTTCTCTATGAAGTTTCATTGTTTGTGCTACTGCTCGTCTCCTAAGATGACAGGTTATGCGGTTTGCATACAGTCTTATTCCTTCTTTTGCTCATATTTACTTAAATGCAGACCAACTATGTTGCGGGATTCATTTCCTAAGGGATTACGGATTACTATCATGGTAGAAGTAGCAGTACACACCATCTTTGAGATATTGGTTTTGCATTTAGCTAGTGAAATTAAATTCATGATAGGTTCCACCATTATCCCAAGAAGAAAGCAATGGCTAGTGGCCTCTCCATTTATTTCATTTTCTTTTTAGAGTTATTGGTCCCTGAGATCCGCATGTAATGTGTTCTAGATTTATTTTTCTGCTTGCATTACTTAATCACTGACTCTTGGTTTTGTATTCTCCAACATGCCAAATGCCATGTTTTTTGTGCTCCTTATAAAACTGAAATCCCACTTTATGAAAAATAGGCATTTTCTGCAGAAAACTCCAGCCAGCCTAGTATATCAGATAAACAAGTCATTCACTAACAAAGGAAACCAAAATTGCCTTGTGTGTGTGTTTATGTGTGAAGCTGCACGGCAGATCTAGAGGCTGCAACTCCTTCCTACCGGGCAAGAGCACTAGAGCAGCCATGATGAACTGTGATGCAAATATAAGGCACATTCAGGCTAAAGTTTCTCTTGACATGTCATGGTAGCGGCGAAGGCCGCAGGGGAAACCCCTATAGCCTCACGTTCCCACAGCCTTTCTATCAGGCTAAAGTAGCTGGGCATCATAGGAGAGATGAGATGGGATGCATGCCCCAGACGACTAGAATTGGACCCTACGCTTTCCTGGATTCCAATGCCCAGATGGATGGAGGGCAGGGAAGAGGAAACAACCGGAAAAGGAGGAAACTAGTTGTTGCTTGAGTAGGGGTAATCCCAATGCCTCATACTAGCTTAACTAGTGGGGACAGCTGATATTAGAATGCAAAGCTAATCATTACATCATGCCTCCTCCCTGATGATGATCCTTGCCTTTTGCACCCAGCCTTTTTCTACTGTTTCACAGCATGCATCATATTGCCTAGGGCAGAGAACATATTGGGAAAACCTAGAAGTAAATTGTGCCGAAATGAAATATTCAGCAGTATATATCAAGAAACTCTGAACTGTTGTACCTAAACTAGTGAGGTGACTAGTAAAGCTAAACCATAGTCCAGAATATGTTTATATGATCAGTTATGGATCCAGAATGATTGTTCCTCTTCTTTTTATCCATGCATAAAAATGGTTGGGGGTGCCCTCTCAGGCCCCACGCAAGATCTATCCTGCATATGATACTGTTTAGCAAAAAATTCAACCATAGTTTATATTTCCGAAGCTGTACCTGAACGTAGCAATTTTTAAGCCTGCTGGCATGAACTTCGAAGGATAGAGCAATCTTCAATTTGATGCATTACATTGGCAAAAAAATTCCCAGCTCTGCTTTCCTGCTTAGTCACATCTCACATGAAAACCAGGTCATGAAACTGAAGGTGCAGCAGGTGTGCAGGGGGTGCGTGGAAACTGCCACTGGAAATCTGATTGCAGAATTGGGCAGTGTGGAAGCATGACTGCATGAGAATTCTATGAGTATGATATAGTACCTGCTAATTGCATGCGCACACAGTGGGTTGTTACCCAGGATTCCAGGTCAGTGTTTTGTTTCTGGTCGTCTTGGATGTTTCTCCCTTCTTTTTCCTGCCTGTTCCTGTTTTTGACTTGTCTCCGTCGGCAATTCGTCAGATCTAGTTCAAATCAGATCACTGGTCACCTCAGTTTAGACCTGTAAATGCAGTCCAAATTATTTATGATTCTGTACTGTAGGTAGCTGCAGACTCGGCATCTCATGTCGTTGTGGATGAGCTAGTGGGCTTATTTCTTGCCATCACCTGGATGGATTATTTGGCTTATCACAGGGGTCTGGAAGCAGTTTTCGTTGGTCCACTGACAAAAAATAGATTTTTGCAAATTGGAGCGGGCTGTTTTCTCTGCAAACAACTTGTTTACGGCTTTTTTGGTGGATGAAGGTCGGATCTAATCGCTTTGGACATGCATATCAATTGAACAAAAATACAAGTCATCCTTTACGGCGTGATGAAAGCATCCATGCCAATACCGTACCTATTATCCTGGAAAACAGGAAGCTGCCTGCAGCCAGACTGTGTCAGAGAGTGAATATAATCTTAGAACTAGAAGCAACAAGTGGATTCAGTTGACGAGTTATCATGCCACTTTTCATGTGCTTTACCCGATAATCGTTTCATAATCTTGGAATAACTTTTGACTTTCGTAGTTGTTGTTAATTCTATCAACATTGCTCCATCCACTGTCTGTCCACCATCATCTCAGTCGTTACCTGATTCTCTCGAAAATACTTTTGTGAAGGGTCAAGTAGCCAAGTAATACATCGACACATGCACACACACAGAGGGGTGGGTGATGGATCAAAAGAAAAGCCTGCGGGGGAAACCTGTTGCGGTCAACAGACAAAACCAGTCTCAAAAGCAGGACGGGTACGGTGCCAAATCATCATACGATGGTCCTGCAGGGAGGGGGAGGGGGAGGGGGAGGGGGCCATTAGGGAGGGGCACGGGAGGAGAAAGGATGGCAAAAGGAGTGTAGGACAGGACGGCCTACGCTGGGTGAGTTGACGACTTGTCTTCTTGTCCTTCCTCCTCGCAACGCAACCACTCCCGCACTGCGCTGCGCATCACGGGCGACCGATCACGCACCTTATCGTATCCAAAGCCACCTATGTGCCGTAGATCCTTTGATTATACTCTGCTAATTGCGATCGCTAAAAAGATGCCAAGCATCATGCGCACTTGGTACCGCCGGCACATCCCAAACAGACGCCACTGGTTTTCACTTTTCAGGATGTGACATGTGCTATACGGGTTTTCATTCTGGAGTTGTAGATACATCCATATATTTGAAGGCACCCTATAATTCTACACTAGAAGATCGTAAAAAAAATGCATTTTCGAACCTAAGATAAGATAATTTATCTGGGGATTGAATTATCGCTTCATTTTGCACTGCAGTCTGCTAATAGCCTAATAAAGATTCAGAGACCTTTTCCTCGCTAAAGTTGCACGATAACCATAACCATGATTAAAGTGCGGGCTGGCGATTAGGTGTTATAAACGGCATCCATCACTCAATGGGTCTGCACGATCATTTCTGTGGCTTATAAATCGACTGATGCTATTTTATTATAAGAAAAAAATACTATATCACGATGGATAAGCACGGCTGTTACGAGCGAACAGGATACTGGTCTGGTCAGGGGCACGCTCGTTTCTTTGGGGTGATTGGGAGTCGGGACATTGGGTCGCAGCGCGCCAACGCCCCCAAGAACAAGAAGTGATGTTGACAGGTGGGTCCCTTGTAGCCCGAAAGGGTTGCAGCGTGGTCCACGACCCCAGGCCCAAACGTCTTCCGATGGTCCTCCGACCCATTTCAATGCAGCAATTAATTCACTTTCGGTGAGAATTGTAGCTTTAATCAAAACCACCAGTTCCTTATTCCTCCCATTATAAGAAAAATAAATTTCTTCTTTATTTGGTATATTTTTTTGTGAAGATGGTATTATTTTCTTTTATACCAGTATTATTTGGTACCTTTTCTGTTTCAAATTATAGTTTACTTTATATCTATACTAAATAAAACTTGTTTAAATTCAACATTTTTAAAAAAACTATTAATAGGTTTAAGTTTTAAAAAATACACTATATTTCATAAGTAATTTAATGAAACTAATATGATGTTTTAGATGTTGGTGTATTTTTTCTAAAAACTTGAAAAGTTAAATAAGATTGACTTAGGACAAAGATAATTTGTAAAGGAGGGATTACTCTACTCCAAGATGTAAGGTGTTTTACTCTACTCCAAGACTTAGGACAAATTTATAGGAAAAATTAGAACATTTTCAACAACAAATAAATATATTATTAGAATGTATTCAATGGTGGATCCAATGGAATTAATATGTTCTTGTAGATGTTGCTATGTTTTTTATAAATTTAAATAGAATTAAATAGTTTGACTTAGGATGAGACAAATAACATGCCTACATCCAATTCTAAATTAATATTTTGATTTAACTCTGATGCAAATAAAGCATGTTTCATCTACAATATAGTAGTGACACGCACACACTTTAGTATCAGTTTATATGATCAACAGATTAAGATACCACAAGAAACCCATTAGCTTCTGAGGATGGCACAGGTGACGTAGATTGTCCTGTTTAGTGCTCAAACGAATTCAACACTCACCTATGTTTTTTTAAGATGAATGTCGAAGCATACAACAACTTTTTTACAAAAAAAGTATCACTTCGTGAGATCAATAATATATATTTTTTTAGATATTGCTAAGTCTCCAATATAACATTTAGCCAGCAATTTTGATGAAAATATATTGTCATAGATACAAGAGTTATATATTATAGATATTTTTTTATGACAAAGCTGGGGTAATACAGATTTTTTGTGTTGGTCAAGGAAGAAATGCCGTTCAGACACTAATCTTCAACGCTAAAAAAATTTGAGTAATAAAATCCTAAATAGCACATAATATTAGGGCCTGTTTGGTTAGCCCTCCTAGAGTTTAATCAGCTAAATCTAGTCTCATTTAATCATTTTCATCCAAACACTATGACTAAATGAGACTAAATGGGTTTAGCCAACTAGTCACCAAATTGTTACTAAAAGAGACTAAACCTCACCTTTTAGTCACTTTGGAGCTAAATACCCTGATTAAAAAGAGATTAAAAGACCTCTTTTAGTCTCTTTTAGTCACCCAAACTAAACACCGAGTGACTAAAGTTTAGTCCCTGATTTAGGTGACTAAAATTTGGGAGAGGGACACCAAACAGTCATTAGAGGAAACAGTCATTTTTCACTGATCACCAAGGGATGCTGAACGGTTTTGTGCAGTAACAAGAACAAATGGAAGGACCACAGTCCACAGGGAACAAAGCTGCGTGATTAGTAAAAGTAAACTGGAGATTAGCGGCGGGAAACGGCCGTTAGACTGACTCCAACGGCGTGACCCAAATCGGATACCTATTTGACCGTTTAGGTAACACACAGTAAAATATCCGATGCCCCCCATTCTTGACATCTCCAACGATGAGCCCCAAATCCCCACGCTCCCTCACTCTCTTCCCACCCCCGGTGGCGGCGGCAAAGAACACCTCGCCAATGACGGCGGTGGGCCACACACGCGCCTCGTAGCATGGCTTCGAGAGCAGCGGCGCTGACATGGACGCTGCACTGCCTTCTCTTCCTCCCTCTCCTGGGCGGATCCGGCCCCCCTCCCTCCCCTTCTTCTTCCCCGACCCTCCCTCTCCCGGATCCGGCCGACGGAGCTCGCGTCCGCGTTCGATCCCGTGCGGAGGAGGGAGATGGCGGAGGTGGGGAGGATGGCGTGGCCGAGGTGGAGGGGGCATGGCAGGTGGGGCTCACACGTCGAGCAAGCTTTGCCATGTGGCCATGGAGGAGGAGGTGGCTGCTTGTGTGGGTGGCTCGCTGCCATGGGGGAAGCTTCGCCCGGCCTTCCGTGGAAGCTCACCATGGGGGGAAGCACGGGTAGGCGCGCCCCAGACGTGAAAGCAGCCTTGCTCCCAGACGAGGGTCCTCGAGCCCGCCTCGTCCCGCCGGCCACGCTCCGCCGCGGACCCGCCTCGCCGAGTCGAGCCGGCCGCGCCCTGCCCCGACGGCTCCTATGGGCCCACCACTGCAGGTTTGGGTCGGCTCTCGTCGAGGACGCAGAATTGCCTTCCAACTCGCCGAGGACGCAGAATGCGTAGCTGCTTTCGGTCTTCTGTTAGAGGAGTGTTTTGGGACCCAAAACACTGCGTGACACATTTTTGCGTTTAGGTCACGCCATTGGGGACCGTCTTAGGCCCCGTTTAGATCCATTTTTTTTATTTTGGCTACTGTAGCACTTTCGTTTGTATTTGATAATTAGTGCCTAATTATGGACTAATTAGGTTCAAAAGTTTTGTCTCGCGATTTCTCACCTAACTGTGTAATTAGTTTTTTTCGTCTACATTTAGTACTCCATGCATATATCGGAAGATTCGATGTGGCATGGAGTAGCAAGCTATAGCAGCCCACGTGCTGCACCTTTACTGCATTCTCTATCTGTTCATTAATTTCTAAAGGTAGAAATTGAAGGGGGGAAAAAGGCAAGGGAAGCAACGCCCCCACCTCCGACTCCGAGCAGAGCTCCACAACAGTTATCACGCCTTTCGCTTTTTCTTTTGTCCTCCCTCCACTCCCTCCACTCCACTTCCTCTCCTCACGAGAGGAGAGAGAGAGAGAGTGCGTGAGTTTACTCGGGGACTGGTACGAGCGGAGCAGTGGTAACGCCAGTGGTGAGCGGTGGGGGAGGCGAGTGGAGGATTGGGAGTCAAGAACACGAAGAACGCCCCGGGATCTCCACTTCCCCCCATTCGAGGTGACTATCTCTTTCGTTTCTGTTAAGCTTCTCGAGTTCGGGGGTGGTTGTGGTTCTTGCTTTCTTGGGGATGCGTTGGTTTCCGCTCGTCTTTGTTGGCTATTTTTTGGAGGTTTGTGTGTGGGAAAGATCTGAATGCGGGTTGGGTTGGGTGCATTTCCGGGTAGCGAACGGGGGATTTCAGGTGTGGTTCTTGGGATTTTGCGGCGGTGAGGGAGTCGTGGGATTTAAGTAACGCAGGCATAATTTGGTGGGTTCTTGTTTTCGCAAGAGAGCAATGTCTAATCCGATGGATTAAAGTATTGAACGGCACTTTTGTGTTTGCACAGTGTGGAGTTCGTCCTACTCTCGGGAGTTGCTTGGCTTGGTGGCGCCCAGAATTAGCGTCGAAGCAGGTTCGATTCTGGGAACTCTTTGGATTGAAGGGAAATTTTGGTTTTCTTCGTCTCCCTACTCCTCGTCCTTTTACAAACAATGAAATCCTTGTGGTTCTTGTAGGGTGGAGTGTTGTCTGCGCAGAAATCTGCTCACCGGGTGCCAGGAAACAGGCGGTTGGAGAGAATTGCTTGGGGATTCGTCAAGAAACGATCCAGCAGGTGGTTGTGCAGTTGTTATGCTGTGACTGAATGGAGGCTGTAGACAAGATTGCTGAGCCCAAAGACCCTTTCGTGCTCACTGCTCAGAAGGTTCAGAGCTTGGAGCCACCGACACCGATAAAGGCGTCATGGAAAGGGAAGGACTCCCAGCAGCAAGAAGAGAAGGATCTGCCAACTGATGGCGAAGAGAGCTTTCAGAGCCTGGATTCCTCTGATGAAGGCGGGCGGAGCTCCTTCTCTGGGGCTAGTCACCCTCCAGAGCCTATTGATATGGATATCATGAAGACGGTCTATGTCGCAATCGACGAGGAGAAGGCGGAGCCACCAGTTTGTTTAGTGGGAGGAGTCTCGGTGAAGGGGCCTTTCATAGATGACCTCTCGATCCGTGTTTCAGGCACAAAGGCAAATCTGGTGGTAGGTGCAGGCGGTGCTGAAGGCATGGCTGAAGAGAGGAAGGTATCTGCTTCTGCAGTGGCATCAGTCGCCATAGCACGCTCGTCCCAGGCTACCTCTTTGCCTCAGGACTCGGAGGAGAAGGAATGCGTCTGGGACGCTTCACTCCCTCCTAGTGGCAATGTTAGCCCTCACAGTAGCATTGACAGCATGGGTGTCGTCACTGCCATGAGCACCCTCCACAGCTGCGCGAGCACATATAAAAGCGAAGCCATAGCTGGTGAAGCAATGCTCAATGTGGAGAGAAACTGTGAGAGTGTAAAGGGTGTTCGAGGCGACTTACTAGAAAGTGCTAAAACTAGCATGAGTCGAGCAAGTGATAGCAGTGGTGTTAGTGATGACAGCAGCTGGAGCCACATCACTGGAGGTGCCAGCAAGCCTCACAAGGGGAATGATCCTAGATGCAAGGCAATTCATGCTGTACGAACTCGTGATAGCGTTCTTGGAATGAGCCATTTTAGACTACTAAAGCGTCTTGGTTGTGGTGACATTGGCAGTGTTTACCTCTCAGAATTAAGTGGAACTCGGTGCTACTTTGCAATGAAGGTAATGGACAAGGCATCCTTGGCAAGTAGGAAGAAGTTAAATAGGGCTCAAACTGAAAGGGTGATTCTACAGCTTCTCGACCACCCATTCCTCCCAACGTTGTATACACATTTTGAAACTGATAGGTTCTCTTGTTTGGTGATGGAATTCTGTCCGGGTGGTGATCTGCATACTTTGCGACAGAGACAACCCGGAAAGCATTTCTCTGAGTACGCTGCAAGGTAATCTATATGAACACTACTATTATTCAGAGAAATGTAATTTGTTTGGAGTAGAGTAGATGATTTCTTAAGTCGTATTCCATATCACTGAATGCCTATTATCATATTATATTCACATTCATCTGCGGAAAGAAAATTCTGTTCACATTTGGGGATCTTGTTAATTTAATTTACTACTAGTTTAATTGACAAGGTGATCTAATGTTACTATCCTAGTTTATTGGGCTTTTTATGGAGAATCTAAGCATCCTAGTTTTATTGGCCTTTTTGTGAAGAATCTAACTTTGTTCAGATATGCTCTCTACAAATTCCCGAATAGAGTCTAATAGCTTTTATGAGTGATGTGTAGGAACAAAGTGCACGTGGTTAGGTTAGGTTAGGTATCCTAAAATGTTTCCTGCATTAGTGGAGTAAAATTTATACAGCAGGGCGCCAGGGCCCATGTGAAGAGTAGCATCAAGTAAGAGAGGTATTAGGCCATGTTAGATTCTAGCTTTGTTTCATAATTCAACAGTAGTTAGGCATACTGAGTAGCCTATACAGTAATTGCAAGCAGTAACATGGAGTGCCCTGATTCTGTGCAGGTTTTATGCTGCAGAAGTACTTCTAGCTCTGGAGTATCTACACATGTTGGGAGTCGTCTACAGAGATCTGAAACCAGAAAATGTTCTTGTGCGCGATGATGGGCACATAATGCTTTCAGATTTTGACCTCTCGCTGAGATGTGCGGTCTCACCTACACTCATCAGAACATCAGCTTTTGATTCTGATCCCAGAAGAGCAGGTGGTTCTTTCTGTGTACAGCCTGCTTGCATGGAACCTACTTCAGCTTGTATTCAGCCTGCGTGCTTCCTCCCCAAATTCTTCGGTCAGAAGAGCAAGAAGACTAGAAAGGCAAGGTCTGAGCTGGGACAGAACGCTGGCACCCTGCCTGAGCTTGTTGCTGAGCCAACATCAGCTCGATCGATGTCATTCGTGGGGACTCATGAATACTTGGCCCCTGAAATCATCAAAGGTGAAGGGCATGGAAGCGCCGTCGACTGGTGGACCTTCGGCATCTTCCTGCATGAGCTGCTGTATGGCAAAACCCCATTCAAGGGGTCAGGGAACCGCGCCACTCTGTTCAACGTGGTCGGTCAGCAACTAAAATTTCCAGAGTCGCCGTCCACGAGCTACTCAAGCAGAGATCTCATCAGGGGGCTCCTGGTCAAGGAACCGCAGAGCCGCCTCGGCGTGAAGCGGGGAGCGACGGAGATAAAGCAGCACCCCTTCTTCGAGGGCGTGAACTGGGCTCTCATCCGGTGCAGCACTCCTCCCGAGGTCCCAAGGCCTGTTGAGGCCGAGCTGCCTGTGAAGTACGGGGTGGCTGAGGCGATCGGGAGCAACAGCAAGAGGATAGTCGGAGCAGACGTGAAGTCCGGCGGGAAATACCTGGACTTCGAGTTCTTTTAGAGTATAGTCTCCAGTGGCAGCCTATTGTTTGCTTACTGTCCGTGCCGTTTGATGTGTGATTCGATGTGGTGCTTCGTGTCTCACCGTCGATGCAAAATTCTCAGATCTGAATCGACCAAAAATTTAGATAGATGTGTGTTGCCACTTGCCTGCTTTGGTACATTTCGAGTTTCTGTAGGGAACTAGGTATAGGGTATGCATTGCAGCAGACCTGAAAGCAGTGAGTGTGGCAAAATAATTCTCATGATCAAACAGATGAGAAGGCACTTTCCTCCTTGTTGCAATGCACCCGTTGCCTTGGGCCCTTGATGAGTCCGGGTCTCCGGGACCGGGACACCGGGTGCCCCAGGACCGGCGCTGTGCGCCTCTCTTGAGCTCACTGTGGTAGAACTGGCTAATTTAATGTCTTTAAAAGTATTTGTATTCTATTAGACATTAAGTATTCAAGAGAGGACACTAAATTACGTAGTTTTGTCAAGCACACCATAAGGAAAAACTTGAAAATCCATATTTTTCCATTAGAATTGTAAATGAGAGAATATAGCTTACAATATTACAGTAACTGAATATTATCTCAATTAATTATAAGAGTGGAATATAACAATATTATTAGAGTTACAAAGTAAGCAAAGATTAATTTGATGACATGACGTGGTATTAACGTAGTGGACATTTATATATAAGAGATGCTAGTAGATTTTATATCTTTTTTTATAAAAACCTTTAGTGAGAGTTATAAATAAATACTATGGTCGTAGCGTGAAAGTAATCCTCTTTGAGCCCATCAGAGGTTTCACACACAAGAGTCAGCTCTAAGTATCATCCGATCACATGCAACAAGAGAAATAAAACACTGAGTATTCGATTGTATTCAGCAAGACTTACCCGATAGGAGGAAAATAAAAGACTCCAAGAATATGCAAGGCTATCTGACTTGTAGGCTATTAAATCTGCAGGAAGCATTACTAAACGTGCGTCCTTATATTTAATTTTATTAGCAGTCATCATTAGTTTATTAACTAACCATTCTATGTAAGCACCTATGCTACTTTCAAGCAGGTGGTAAGCAATCAGAACCATTTTATCACCTTTCAAGTTTCAGTTCTTACTACGGTGTAAGATCATAGCCAAGTCGGTACCGTCTCATAGAAACGGCGATCCGTGAATCAATGTATCTCAGTTAGGTACCCCGACCGTCGAGGGGTCTAGGTCCCCATCCAAACTTGGACTCCAAGCCCCCACACTTGAGACCCCGTCTTAGTATAGTGCTTAGACATTCACCTTTCTCCGCCTCCAATCAGCCGGTCCGGAAAGAACCGGAACCCACGACAAGAGCGTAACGAGCCTTTTCGCTCCCATAAACAAGTATGTGCTCAGGATAATAAGTCTATGACCTGACTACCATCCACAACATCGGACGGTCCTTAATCGACACAGGCGGAACAAGTGCAATCCAAGCCTCGCTCGAATGCCTAACCAAATCCAGATCCAAGTACCATTCCATCCGGTCTTCAATTATTTTTATATATATTCCATGTGATAGTAATATAATAACAACAATAATATCTTTCCTATATCTCGCGAGTGACATGTAATCACTCAACTTCTACCGGGTTCTATAGCAGAGCAATCTACACGATCCTGACATACTAGTATGATTCATAGGATCAGGATATATATATGCAAGTGGTTTCATTCAACTTCTTAAAACTTAATGCACAAGCATAAAATAAAATGTAAAATAATAGGGGTTATGCACCGAGACTTGCCTAGGCAAGATATAACCAAAGATTAGCATTTCATCATGGTGACACGATCATCAATCCACCATCATTTCCGCTACTCCGATCATCTCCACGATCCATCGTTGTTTCTATTATGATATACGTGGATGCAACGTAGAGACGTAAATAATCAACGACAACATAAACTCTTAGAAACGATTACGTCTCGTAAGCTAACGAGATAGCTCTAATAACTAACGCGCTAGGCTACGTATCCATGTTGTGGAGCAAGGATTCGTCTTCGAAAAATATTCTAGTTTAAAAATCCCAAGGTGTTTAAGCATTTTATTAATTAAATATATATTTTTGAACTAGAACTCATTTAGCTACCTTAGCAAACTAATTATTATGGAACTACAAAAATTGTAGTGAGCACCTAATAATGTTAGAAATTTACTGTGAAAGTTTTAGAACCAACACTATCACTAATTTATCACAATAATTCCTACAAGCTTATATCTTATAATATTAAGCATCTTAAATTAATTAGATAACTCCTGAAAATATTATAAAACTACATGTTGACATAAAAATATGGCGATGTGATCAACACACAGAAAGCCAGAAGATCTGAGTGGAACGAGACCATAAATCTGCTTGGTTTCAACACAGAACCAGCCAATTCTAAAAACCCAACGACGTGCGAGTTAATTTGACCTGTAATTGACAAGGAGAGAAAATCTTATCAGTAATTTAAGGTGAAACATGTCGGTGTTGCATCAAATAGTTCCAAATGTACGGCTAGATAGCTAATTCAATAGGGCTATCGACTAAATAGTCGACATCCGACGTATCCATAAAGTAAAGATCTTTAAATCAGAAATTATCGACTAATATTAAACGATAATGATACGAATCAAAATAACCGATGCTCATCGAATATCAGAAAACATCATCGGTTAAATGGAACATGATCGATATAAAGCGTCGAGCCAATAAGTTTGATGAAAAGAGTATAACATGCGAATAAATCGACTGTCTGATATAAATAAATCTACAAACAGTTTTTAGTCTATTCTATTATCATCAATAGTGATGTTCGATCAGATCGATGCAGCTTCGATAATGATAATAAACTAAAGCCAAAGAATCTATAAAGCCAAAGAATCTATAAAACCATTCATATGTTGACAGATTCATGAAAACATGTTATATGCGTGAGAGTATAGGCAAATCGGCTAAAATAGCCGATGCAGCCATAGAAAACAAACATAGTATATATCTTGATCATGAACAAGACCACTAATCGATAATTTCTAATCTAAAGTCTTACCAGTGATGTTCGACCGAACAATGCAGTTTGGATGCATACTATGTTTGACTGAAATAGAGATAAAACAGCCGATCTAGCGAAATTAAGCCACCAATTACAATATTTGAAGCGTGACCGGATCAAAGGACGACCAATTAAGATGATATGACGCCGATCTATCTCTATCTCAGTTGGGTGATTTTATTATAATTAATAAAACATTAATTATAGCAAGATCGATAACCGATGAATCAACCAAAAACAACAAGGAAAATCTTACTAATCATAGCAGATTCGATAACTGGTGATATTATATTAAACAACAAGTTATTTAACACAAGATTGATAACTTTGATCTATATTATGATTCGTAAGAGATCAATCAGCTGATGCAGCCTTACAAACTATGATACAGATCGATAACTAACTTATATTATGGCTCATAAAAGATAAATCAGCTGATGCAGCTTTACAAGCACAATACAAGTCGTGACGGTACTCACAAGCAAGCTAGAGGTCGATCAGTCGATAAAGCCCTGTTTGCTGAAGAACTCGTCAAGATCTACCGTACTCCTATTCCTAATGTGATGGCGAAAACCGAAAAGATTGTATTGATTGAATGTTTATTTTTTACAATAATCAGGGTCTAATATTTATACTCGGAATTTAAATATGAATCCTACTCAAATACGACTCATTGCAATTCTTGAAATAAAAGAAAACTTCCTAACTTAATAATAACCTAGACCCCAATTTTTCCTATTTATAGAGTCCGACACATCTTCATGGCGCCACTTAAGTATAGCCCATTAACGTTGTCTGCTGACGTCATCCATAAAATAGCTGATTCTGACATCACATCTAAATCAGCTGATACCGATTCATACCTAATCAATTCCTTGATGACACAATCCTGAAAGCTTCGAGTTCCTGCGTTCTTCTTCCTAAATTTGATGTAAACACTATGTGAACAAAATATACTAACAGATATATAATGATTTTAGGAACCTAACAAAATTAGTTTTTATAATTTTTGGCCAACTACACAAATTTATATTGAATTTATAAGTTTACTTAGAAACTAAATTAGAAAATGCTTTTAGAAAAAAAGGGCCGGTGGCAACTAATTCGGCCCAGCAGCCCGGCATGGCCCAACGCGGGACGTGGGCGCACGTAGCAAGCCGGCCCAGCAAGCGGCCCAAGGCGGGATCCCTCGCGCGCTAGCGGTTTTGTAGAAAAGACCTTGATCTATCAATTTATTATGTGGCACTATGCGCACCATTCCTACCGTCGGTACTCTTGCAACCAAATCCTCGGATATTTTTGCCTTTACAACGGGGAGGTCCCTGGAAACCCCGCGCGCGCTGGCGCGGCGGCCGACGGCATAAGGCGGTTACACCGGGCAACCTAGGCATGCTACGACGGAAGTAAGGGGCCGACCTCCATCTACAGCTAAATGCGCAAGGATGGGTGGTGGTTAGGGACTCGGAGACACAATGTCGCGGGCTGCAACAGTGAGCGGCTATCCGCGGTGGCGACACGAGTGTTCTGGCGGCCTAAGATTCTATCGAGGTGGTAGAGAAAGCGGATAAGCACCAATAGCTCACCGGAATTTGTGCTGCAGTGACGGTTGAGGCAAGGAAAAGTTGAGGTGGTCTAGCCACGTGTGCCTGGGCACAGCGGCGATGCCCCGAGCCGAACACCGACGCATCACCGTGAGCCCCGGATAGAGGGAGTCAAGGCGAGTTTAGGGTTACGAGCAATTGAACTGTTACCACTCCTACGGACCTTACCCCCAACCCTCTGGTCATGGTGGCGCACATGACCGACGACGAGGAGAAACCGAAATTGATCATTGACCATTGACAGACTAAGGCTAGGCTTGATGAGAATGCGACACATAGCTAACTTGCTAAGCTACCCATCGGTGCGAGGAATTAGACTAGGAGAGCTTGAGTTGGTGATTATGAAGGGGAGAGGAGAGCGGCGCACTGCCACTGCCATGTCTGTAGGGTCAAGATGGCGGACTAGAGGAGGGTGAATAGTCCTTTCTAAATTTAATTGCACCGGCTAACCGAAACAAATACGGAATTAAAACAATCATTCTAGCCAAGACTACACCCCTCTATAGAAGTTCACAAGCACCTTATAAAGATCCTAATTAGACAATAAAGGTGCCGGGCTAGTTAGAGCTCACCTATCCAATTCTAGGAGCAAGGTCACTCAAACCTATGTCACTAGTATTTTGCACACCGGGGAGCTCCTACACAATTCTAATAAGCAAAAGAACAAAGCTCCTAAGCTCACTAGCAATGCTCAATAACAAGACAACCAATGCCAAATTAGAGAGCACAAATACTTAGCTACACAAACTAAGCAATATGACTAATAAGGTCATACAAACCAAATTAGCCACGCAAGGGAGCTACTTCTATGCTACACAAGCAAGAAGGTAACTAGTGAGCTACACAAGCTAACTAATTACAAGAGCAACTATACAAGCACAATGTATATGAAAGTAATTACAAGCTTGTGTAAGGGGATTGTAAACCAACGGGAAGAACAATGTTGACACGGTGATTTTCTCCCGAGGTTCACGTGCTTGCCAACACGCTACATCCCCGTTGTGTCGACCGCTCACTTGGTGGTTCGGCGGCTAATTGGCATCACCCGCCAAGCCCGCACGTCGGGCACCATAAGAATCTACCCCAAAAGTGAGGGTAGCTCAATGACACGCTCAGTTAGAGTTGCTCTTCGTGGCTCCCGTGGGGCGAGCACAATGCCCCTCACAAAGCTCTTCTCCAGAGCACCGCACAAGCTTCTTGCAGGCTTCGACGGAGACCACCACCAAGCCGTCTAGGAGGTGGCAACCTCCAAGAGTAACAAGCACCATCGGCTTGCAACTCAATCACCTAGTGCCACTCGATGCAACCTCACGATGTAATCGCACTAGAATCGGTCACTCACTCGATCGGATAAACACTATCAAGCTCAAGTAAGTTAGAGGGCTCCCAAGCACTACCACATAAGCCACCAAGGCTCTAGTGTGCTCAGCTCTACTAAGCTCTCGGCCAAAGGCCGACCAACACTTCTATTTATAGCCCCACAAGCTAAAATAGCTGTTACCCCTTCACTGGGCAAACTCGGGACGACCGAACGCGCAGGTCGTGTGCACCGGACGCATTCGGTGTGGCGACCGGACGCATCCGGTCGCTGCGTCTGGTCACTGCTTGACCGCCACATGTCCTATTCAACCGAAATAGCTGTTGCCGCCCATAAGCGATCGGACGCGTCCGGTGTGGCCGATTGGACGCAGGAGGGGCAGCGTCTGGTCGAGTCCAGAGAGCTCCTAGAGCTACTCAGCTACGACCGGATGCGTCTGGTGTCACCGACCGAACGTAGGAGGGGCAGCGTCCGGTCAAGTCTAGAGAGCTCCCAGAGCCGCTCAACTGCGACCGGACACGTCCGGTGTGGCCGATCGGACGTAGGAGGGGCAGCGTCCGGTCGAGTCCAGAGAGCTCCTAGAGTCGCTCAACTATGTCCGGATGCTTCCGGTGTGGCCGACCAGATGCACCCTGCGTCCGGTCCTCTCTGGACCAAAACCCGCGTCCCATGTCACCATGACCTGACGCTAAACAGTGATTGCTCAGCGTCCGGTCACTGCTACGAGTCAGAGTTCGATCACTTCGACAACTTTGCCCGCGCCTAGCTAGAATACCGGACACGTTCGATATAGATATCGGACGCGATCTGGTCACGTCGAGAAGATACACGACGCGTCCGGTCCTCATGTCGGACGTGTCCGGTCACCCCGTGACCAGCGCATTCAACTCCTTTTCTTCACCAACTTCTTCTCCTTTGCAAATGTGCCAACACCACCAAGTGTACACCACCATGTGTATGTGTGTTAGCTTTTCACAAACATTTTTCAAAGGATTAGCCACTCAACTTGCCATGCCACTCGATCCTAGTGACGATGCAAAGTTAGATCACTTGAGTGGCACTAGATGACCAATATACAAATAAGTTTGTCCCTCTTGATAGTACGGCCATCTATCCTAAACCCGGTCATAAACTTCTATACACACCAATGACCGATAAAATGAAATACCCTAGGTTATACCTTTGCCTTGCGCATTCCATTCCTTCTCTTCTAATGTCGACACAACACATGCACCAACATGATCAACAATGATATGATCCACTTCATATCATCACGTAACCGTATTGGTTCATTGATCTTGACTTCACTTACTTTTCACCGTTGCCTTTGTCCATCGACGCTAAGTCTTGCTCAAGCTTCACCGCCACGTGGTCCATCGCTCCAAAGCCTCCGACTTGCCCTTCACTCTTGCAACCGGTCCATCAAGCCAAGTCTTGTCTTGATCTTCTCCACCTTGATCACATGACTTAATGTCATGTCTCATGTGCAATGAGCTCCTTCATCATCACATGTGTGAGCTTTGCAACATCTCTGAGCCATTTCCACCTTCATGGCATATGTTGCTCACACACATATACATGTGGACTAATCATCTGTGTATCTCACATAAACACAATTAGTCCACCTTGGTTGTCACTCAATTACCAAAACCACACAAGGACCTTTCAACGTCGCAGGGAGCGGCCCCGGCTGAGGTGACCCGACAAGGCATGGCAGCACGAGGACACAACCGCACGAGCGAGGGCAAAGGTCATGTTGTTAAATGCTCGGGTGGAGCCTTTAGGAGGTGCCTGTGCGGCCACGTACACGCGGCAACGTGACCTCACGACACGACAAGTCACGCCACGGCGCCGAGAGCAGAGCTGGGGTAGGTGGGTTGGGTGGTGGAGGGCGAGCACTGCAGTAACCAAAATGACAAGAGGGCAAGGCGTAGCCCTACATGTGCGCTCGGACAACGCCTCGGTCGGTAGCATCCCGTGCACGGCGGAGAGTGGCTACGGCCACACCTGGCCTAGCGGGCGGCCAAGCGACGCCATTGTGGCTGGCCAATGGGACGGCGATCATGGCCATTGTGGTACTCTAGCCAACGTAGCGTGCACAACACATGGTAGCATGGTAGCGGCCGCGCAAAGCAAGTTGCCCGTTGCGCAGCGCGACACCCGACCTTGGTGATCAAGGCCCCGGCCGAACCCCATGCTTGCATGATTTTTGGAGCACGCCAAACTTTAAATCCAGCTCAATGGATGTCCAACCAAAGTTACCAACCTAGGGCTGATACTATCACCTAGCTAGCAAAGCAAACCGCGCTCCCAGAGAGCGACCAGAGAGGGAACTGGAAGGATGCCAACATGAGCTCATCGCGCTAAGCGCTGGTTCATGAACAGAGCGCCCACGACATAATCTAGCGTGTTCCAACGAAATTTGGGTAATTTTTATGAGAGCAACGTGACACCTAACACAACAATCACCTATACCATGCCCAAGTACTCACTTTGATGCAATCAACAATACCAAAATATGTAGCTAGTGTTTAAACATTCTTGTTAGGAATTAAATGCCAAAATAGCATTGTCTTACTACTTTTCCCATACTTAGAAAAGTTAAGGTTAAGTTCGAACTAATAACCATTAACACTTTTGCCACAATTTTTAAAATATCTAAACCTTACTAACTTCAACCAATAAGTATTTCACACAATTGTCCATACTTCATACTAACCTATAGGAGCAAAACATTTAAACACTTTTTAATTATTTTGCTCAATATAATTCGTCACAAATGGTACTTTAAACATAAATTCAAGTGTTCGTCGACTTAACGAAAAAGGCTTATCTTAATTTCATATTTGATCTTTGAGCTCCCAAGAACACTAATTAACAAAATTTGTTTTCAAAAATTAAAGTTGCATTTTCAACTACACCACTTGCTCATCATCTTTACTTACATACTACACACAAGTTATATTTTATTTTTATTAATAGCAATTGTTTTTCGTACCAAACAATTAAAACTACTTATTTTATTCTTCTTGTTAGGATTTTCATTAGCACAATTACGTACTGAGTAAATTAACTTAGATATTTATTTGATTTCTCTCAACCATAAAAGGGAGTCGCACAGGGTTTGTTTAGTATTTCATGTGCGTTTTAAATTTAAAAACCCGAAAATTTGTTTGGCTAATTCCTCTCGGACCTAAACCTCGGTGCTAAGCAAGCTCATAATACCAGGGGTGTTACACTCGCCGCCGCCATACGCTTGCTCTTGCCCGTGTTCCATGGAGCTGGGTTCGTCTGGGGCGCACACGTGCAGGACTAGAGTACCAGACGACGTTTGGTGCTCTGGGAAGGAGCGGTGTGGCATGACCGGCCGAGCTGTGCTAATGGCGTCGTGAGCAGGTGCTACCTCGCCCACCGATGGCATTGATGAGCCAATCACGTGAGGGTTTGTCGAGCGGCCGATGTCATTGTTGTCCACCACGGGCGGAATGCCGTTGTGCAAACTAAAAACCGCAGCGGCAGAAAGCAACAAAAGAGCAGGCGCAGCCGCGCAGAGCAATAGGGTGGTGTCGGGGACCAATACTAGGGTACCCGAAGATGAGTAGCTAACAACCATCAACGTTGATTCATCCGAGCGGTCAAGAGCGCGCCTACAGCTCTTGCCGACCCCAGGTACGCAAGCTCCGTCTCGCCCGACCTCCGAGGGTAGGGCTCCGCCTCGTCCGACCCCTGAGGGTTGACTCCACCTCGCCCGACATCGAGGCTGTGGGCTCCACCTCGCGACCCGACGAGGTTGACGCCGAGGCTATAGGCTCCACCTCGCCCGACCCTCGAGGGTTGGCTCGCGCTCGCCCAACCCCTGAGGGTTGGCTCCGCCTCTCCCGACCTCTGGGGACGAGCTCGCCTCGTTCGACCCCTGAGGACTGGCTCCGCCTCACCCAACACCAAGGCCGCGGGCATCGCCTCGCTCGACCTCTAAGGGCTAGCTCCGCTTTGCCCGACCCCTGGGTTTGGGCTCCGCCTCGCCTGAGCCTTGGGTTCACGCTCCGCCTCGCCTGACCCCTAGGTTTGGGCTCCGCCTCGCCCGAGCCTTGGGTTCGCGCTCCGCCTTGCCCGGCCTCTGGGGAGGAACTCCGCCTCACCCGACCCCGAGGCCGGAGGCTCCGTCTCGCCTGACGGAGACCCATACCGCCGCCAACCACCCTAGGTCCCGACGTATGGGTCTGGGTCAAAGCTCTAACGCTAGGGAGGTGACCGGCACGCCCTGATATAACCCGTGGCCGTGACGGGCCATACCTGGGGATTCACATCAGGAATATCGTTGGGCATACATGTGCTGTTTTGCATAACCCTCGTACGAGGACTGACGGGCGCGTCAGCCCACCACGACGTCCGCTAGGATGGAGCGAAGCGCCACGACCGGGAGACAACGCCTGCACATGGCGCTAGTGGCGGACAGGGCCACGACGTGGAGCTGTCTCTGTTGACGTCTACAAGGCCGACGAGACCCACGTGAAGGAAAAGAATGACCCGACGATCCTAGAGAACTTCTTCTCCTTCTCATTCTCCTCTTTTCCCTCTGCTGTAACCCCCGCTTTCCCTTGGCCTATAAAAGGAAAAGCAGGGCGTCCCATTAAGGGAACGGAATCGAACACATCGGAACTAGACTCGAACCTGATCAACTCATCGAACCCCGAACATACAGCTGAGCAGCGACCGAGCCCTCAGTGCCCGTTCGCTCCTCTCACCAGAGACTTATGACCAGTCCCTCTCTCGACTGTTTGTAACCCCTACTATAAACTTTCAGTGCCAGTAACACGAGCAGCAGCAATGAACTGGACGTAGGGACATTCTGCCTGAACCAGTATAAACCTCGTGTCCTCTTAGCACACCATCCGGGCCAGACGCGTAATATTACAAATTTACTCGTTGGTGGCAACTCGAAACACCGACAGATGGATTTCTACGAAATTTCTGTGTGGTTCTGCAAAATTCCTACGCTCCAAACGGCCTTGGAAAACGAAAACAGACGCCATGCCGTGGAAGAATCATCGGGTGCTACCGGTGCATGCTCGGCAGTCTAGTATTGGAGACTTATCACGTGTCGCGCACTCGCGCCTGATGAGGAAGAACGCCTCTATAGGTCCATATAAATCTGATTGGACGCTATCATTTGAACTTCATAGCGTGGCGAAATTCGCAATATTAACCAAAATTTCAAGTTTTTTTAAATATAGTACTATATAACCAAAAGTCTGAGTTGTCATGTGCACACATTTCGGAGGACTAAAGTGCATTTCAAAATTGGAACGAACTAGCAACCGAAGCGTACAGAGGGCCAAAGCCAAACACGCCAACAAAAACGCCCGATTCACCGCACCGCAGAAACATAGGACGCAGCCTCGCAAAATCGCCGCCGCCATCACCTTCTCCTCCACCGGATGCCGATAGCTCCGCCTTCCTTTCCTCCGGTGCTCCAGTCGCCATGGTGAAGCGGTGGCTTCCCCTCGAGGCTTTTCCCTACGTGCCATTATAAAAGATGCTCTATTTATACATGTCACTAAAATGTTCACACGGATCCTGGTGCCATGACGCTAAACTTTCTTGTCCTCCACGCCATTCCGTTCGCCTTCTATTAGGTTTCCACCGTACGGGCCCGACCAGTGATAATGTTCAGAATACCCTTCTCTATACGAGTGTCTACATATAATAAATATATGTGTTTTCTCTCTCTTCCTTATCCCTTCCTCCATGCCTTTCTCCTTCGTTGTGAGCAAGCGGGCAGCGTGGGTGAGCTCGCGTGGCGCGAACGAGCGGCGCCGGCGAGCGAGCATGCGAACACACGCGGCGGCGCGGGCGAGCGCGTGGCTGCTGGTGGGGCGAGCTCGAGTGGCGTGAATGAGCGGCGGCCGACGAGCGAGCACGCGGGCGCAGGCGGCGGCGCGAACGAGCGTGCGGCTACCGACGGCGTGGGTGAACGCGTGGCTGCCGGCGGGGCGAGCTCACGTGGTGCGAACGAGCGATGGGAGCTCCGACGGGTGTCCACATGCATGCTAGGCCATGGGAGCTCCGCCGAGCAAGTTCGTCTGGCGACCACGACCATCGATTGGTGGCCATGAGCACCGATGAGCAAGTCTGTCAGGCGGCCGCGAGCTCCTCCGATGCGAGTTTGTCAGGCACCTAAGCTCCGTCGGGCAGCTGGGAGCTCCGTCGAGCGGCTGCGCGCGGGGAGGCGAGCGTCGAGCAACCGCGGCCGAAGGTCCACGACGTTGAGCGGCTGCGCGCGGGGAGGCGTCGAGGCCGCTACCGAAGCTCCGCCAGGCGGCTGCGAGCTCCGCAGGCAGCGGCGCCGCGGGACGGCCGCGCGTGACCCGGTCAAATTCGTCGAGGTGGGGCGGACACGGCGAGTCGGGACAGGGCAGCCGCGAGCCCCTGTACCTTTCCGACAAACGCCGGCTCGGTGATGACGACGATGGCGCCTGAGGCCGCCTCCTGCTTGGTCGATGTGGTTGATGCGGCGAGGTCCGCCGCACCAAGGATTTTGGCGCAGTAGGCACTTAACATCATCACGGAGCAGCGGATTTGTTGAGAAGAGGATGGAAACCAGCGACGAGCTCCCAACGTGGTGTCCGTTGTTTCTTGCTGTATTGATGCGCGTGAAGACGTGCGTGGGGAGGGATTGGGAGAGGGGGGGGCTTTTGTACATTTTCTCTGGGCGGGCCCACATATCAGGGCTAATAAACGGTGGAAATCTAACAGAAGGCGGATGAAATGACATAGAGGACAAGAAAATTTAGCGTCATGGGACCATAATCTATATAAACTTTCCAGCAAACATATAGGAATGGAGCATCTTTATTACTAATGACACACGTGCAAAAGGCTCCTTCCCCTCGAGGCCAATCCCGACGTCATGAACCAGGTACACCCACCCCCTCATCTGATCTGAGTTCTGATACTTCAGGGCTCGTTCCGACTCGGCCCCTTGGTCTTCCTCGCTCACGGCGCCCTTTATTTCCTGCGCGATCGGTGTAGTTCATGTGGGGGCTGGGGGTCCCAGAGGACGTGGGGTTCTGCGACGTGTACGGCCTCGATGACGAGTTGCTCGCCATGGTGCCCTCGCAGTCATACTTCTCTACCCTCAGGTGATTCTCGATTCATGGCTGGCGCCCTACATTCATAGGTTTTGTTGCTTGAAGCGCTTTGTGGGATGAGCACATATTTTACCGCGTTTTGTTGAGCAGGACCGGAGCAAGGAAGCCCAAGCTTCAGCTACCTCGTCGGTGGAAACCAAGGTGAGACTGAAGTCGGGTTGCTTGCTAGTATTGTTCCAAAGCAATCTGTTCCATTGAATAGATATACATGGTTACTTCTCATTGTAAATGCAGCGAAACTGATCCAGTGATTTTTCAAACTTATAGATTGGAAACTGCTTGTGTAATTTTGCTAATTTTGTTTGTTGGTGAACATTACTGCATTAGATCTAGCAAACCCTTGGTTATTTTTCAAAGTCACATTATGAATAAGTCACTTACATTATTCTTCAAATATAAGCATGTTCAGGTTTAATTTTATAAAGCCTACTGTCTCTTTCTTTAAGTAAACATGCTAATTTATCTTCAAGTGATAGTTGATTCCTAACAATTGGTAACTTGAAGTATCAATAGATCTGATGTTACTATACATATAGTGCACCGTCTCACTAGTGATGCATTATTAGCACATAAATCAAAGGTTTCAGTTATGTTGATAATTTGTATCTTTTCAAGATGTAAAGTTCAATTCAAATTTATATAGCATTGAATTAAATCAAAGGTTGTTACTGTACTTCTTTAACTGTCAAGAGTATCCTTCTTTACTCATTAGTCCTGAAACTACATTATGCAGGAGCCCAGCAAGAACGTATATTTCACAAAACAAACTGTTGGGAATGCCTGTGGCACAGTTGGTATTATTCATGCCCTGGGGAATGCTACTTCCAGAATCAAACTAGGTACTCTCTTTTTTCTCCCAGTACTTTTGAGCTCTTATTTAACTTTTCATCTATGGCATTTTGATAAAAATCAAAACATATGTTAAAATTAATTACCCTAACCAATCCTACACTACTCTATTTTTCAGTCTGCCTGTGAAAGACATTGCAACTTTCAGACCATTTTGTCACCAACAGTAATTTTCATTATCTAAAAAAGGGCGTACCCAGTGCAGAGAGCTCCCGCTTTGTGTGGGGTCTGGGGAAGGGTGTTAGTGGCAAGCCTTACTCTCGCCTGTGCAATGCGAGGAGACCGCGACTCGAACCCAGGACCTTCCGGTAACAGGCGGTAAGACTCTACCGCTTGCACCAGGCCCGCCCTTCAATTTTCATTATCTAAAAACCAATAAAATAATCTGCATGATCCTCTGAGAATTTCATATGATTCCTTAAAAAAAAAATTAGTCTAGCTATCTTTCACTTGTGAGATCTTATTAACTTTTTTTCTTTGCAGCTGAGGGGTCATATTTCGATAGATTTTATAAACGAACTGCTGACATGAATCCTACCCAGGTTAGTGATCGATGTGTTGCAGTTTAAATGCTTTCATATTGTTGGCTTCCATCATATGCTGAACTAACATATTAAGTGGGTGATATTTTCAGCGTGCTACATTTCTTGAGGAGGACGAGGAAATGGAGAATGCTCATTCCATTGCCGCTACTGCTGGTGACACAGAGGTTATTATTACATGTGCCTAGTACATTAATATTTGCTCGAGATTTATGGGTGTTATTCTTTTGATGAAGTGTGTACAGGCTATTCTTATAATTTTTGTTGTCAGTGCTTCTCAAAATCAAAGTGGTTTCCGTTTACCATTATCTGAGAACTGACTGCTAACACTTGTTTACTGATCTAGAAAAGAACAGTTTACTGACCAGCTAGAGTTACAGGTTACCTGAATATCTGAGATCTGTGTTGTATTTTGTTGATCTGTGTCATTGTAAGTGAGAACTGGACATGTCAATTCACAATCAGTTGTAACAGTTGTTATTAAAGAACTGAATCAAGTCAATTAGCCAAAACTATGGTCTGAGCTTATCTTATCTTTGACTATCATCTGAAGCTGATGGATCCCATTTTACTATGCAGGCCAAGGATGGAGTAATTGAACATTACATTTGTTTCTCTTGCGTCGATGGTATGTAACATACGATCATCTACTAAGACACCATAGTTGGATTTTGCTGCAAATCCTCGACAATTAGTCTATCAGCAGCTTCTCATAACTCTTTACATTTTTTTTCCAGGAGAACTTTATGAGCTTGATGGGGGGACATCACAGCCAATACCCCATGGGCCTTCCACTCCTGATACCTTGTTGCACGTAAATCGATCGACCCATGTTATTTTTTTTTGGAACAACCATGTTATTTCTTTTCATACGCTACTCAGCATTCGTTGAGTTCTAGGATTATGATATGGAAAGACTATGCCTGCAAATTTATACCTCATAAGCATGAGAATTTTTTGATGTGGGGACTGAGCACTTGCTTCCTTGGTGGGAGGGTGCCTCCCACCCTCCCACCTTGTAAACGCCAGAGAGCTGACATTTAGTTGTAAAAGAATTTTTTTTAGCTCGTTGCATTAGCTTAAAGGGGATTTTGGTCGTGACACTGAGAGTTCCTTGTTTTTAGTATAAGCAAATGTGGATAATGCTTATGGTTTTGAATATCTTTGTGTGCAGGATGCTGCAAAAGTTATAAAAGCAAGACTTGCCTTGTATTCCCAGTCAATCAACTTCAATGTCATGGTTTTTTCAGGCAAAGTGATATAGCACTTTCAGTCATGGCTCTTTCAGTCATAGCAATTGAGATCCCCATTTGCTTTGCAGCAGTCTCGGAGTCCAATATTGCAGTTTGTAGTATTGTTCTCTTGCCTTCGTTTTAGTATTTGAACACGTTAAAAATGGGTACAGAAAGTTTCTGTCGGTAGTCTCACTTCTTTGTGTCTGGAGAAGAGCTAAGTTCGAATGCCAAGGTATGATATATGGACCATGGTTCTGGCTAGAAGAGTGACCGTGTGGCCGTGTCTAGCTAATTCGGCATTCGGCACTCGGCACTTCGCAGTTATGGCAGATGTGTTGTGTCGCAATCTGATGTCGCATGCACGACTCGCTAGTAACGCAGCACTGCCACTGTGCTAAATCGTCGAGGCATTACGGCTGCGGTTTGCGGGAACGAAATTCATATGGACGTGAAGCTAACAAGTTCGAAACACAAGTTTGGGTCACGAAGCTGTTCGGAATCATCTGAGCCTAGCCGAGACTGTTCACTTGTTCAGTGTTCCCAGAGCAACAGCGAGGTACTCTCTGGCTAAAAAACGTCGGACGAGTCCAGATCCCGAGGAGGGCGTTCGTTTGTCACCCCCGCCCCACACCCAGTAGTAGTTTGAGAATTGAGATGCATCCAAATTCCCAATTCACGCCTCACCGGCACGGTATGAGCTCGTCAGGGACTTGTCAGTAGTCACTCAGGGTCGCCGCTCCTGCCCCCAAGAATACATTTCAATTCAATTCCCGGAAAATTAGCTTTCCTCTCTGCACGATTTGTCGTTTCGGTTGGAGAATAAGAAATCTTATACATGAGCAAACGCTCTCACGATATTCATGTTTTACACAAGCAAACGCTCCCACGATATTCATGTATGGACACGAGCACTTGTTAGGTGAGCCCATGTACAGAACAACTAGCTAGAACTAGCGCGGCGACCGGGACTCTACGGCAGCATACGTATAGCAGCAGCAGCAGCAGCCGCCCTAGGGCCATGTCGCGTCAGCGCCTCAGCGGTGGTCGTGCGCCGCCGCCGCCATCATCCTGGCAGAACCAGAATTTTTGACTAGAGGTGCGGCTAAACATGAT
This sequence comes from Miscanthus lutarioriparius, assembly GCA_904845875.1. NCBI lineage: Eukaryota > Viridiplantae > Streptophyta > Magnoliopsida > Poales > Poaceae > Miscanthus > Miscanthus lutarioriparius. Next base: position 22,602,483 of record CAJGYO010000012.1, on the reverse strand, counting down.
CGAGATCGATCCCCTCATCTTACTATATATAATACATATACACGTAAAAATTGAACCTGTTTGCAGGTCTGTCTACAAGCCCGCTTGCATATGAGCTGGGTCCACGTCGATCACAATGACTATGATCATGGTAGCCCAAGTAGTCAAGTCCCCAAGCAATGAGTATACGTCAGTTTACTGCAATTTTGTTGCGCTAGTCAGGATAATTCAGTAGTTAAAGCTCGGTTATACAAAAAGGATCCCCATTTTTTACAGAGTGAAGTCACCTAGCGTCGAAACATGACTATTAAATAACACGCTACAGTTTGAACTTTCCAGGGTCTCACAACTAGGCACCAGCAAACTGCCAGTGTCCAAAATAGTTCATGGTACTATCTATTGCCGTCGCATGTGAGCAAAAAGACATCATATATCATGCCCCGGTGTGCTTTTCAACTAGCCAAAAGGGCAGCGTATATTGCTACTTCGGAGGAAATGTCCTTTCTGATACTTTCTTCCAGGTCATAAATTCAAATTTTGATGATGATAGGGAGCTGGAGCTCGGTTCAGCTGCGACCTCAATCTAAGAAATTAGCTGCAAAAGAAATCATGTTTAGTAAAGGATCTCATTATTGTTAGTTTTGTATTCAGAAACAAGATAAAATAATCCAAACTTTTTCAAAGACATTTTCTGCACCGGTTCTTCAGTCAACAATACCTGTATATCCACCAAAGGTTTGTTTGAAGATAATAGTATGCCTCCCTAAGAAATCATCATGGAGTCATCAAGGACGACCAGAAAATAAATTCTTTTCTTAGAACTTTCACAAGTTCTATCCATGTGTGTTCTGATTGCCAATCCTTAATTGCATATATGCTAAATTCAGCAATGTGCAACTGAATTTAAGATAATAAGCTAAACGATTTTGACTTTACGTGATAGATTAAGAGTAGCACCAATTGAAGAAAAGCTTGTCCAACACCGATTGAGATGGTTTGGACATGTCCAACAGAGACCTCCAGAGATACCGGTGCGTAGTGGAATCCTAAGCCAAGATAGTAACATGAAGAGAGACAGAGGAAGACCGAAGTTGACTTAGGTAGAGGCAATAAAAGGAGACTTGAAAGGATAAAATATACCCAAAAACTTAGCCTTAGATAGGAGTGCTTGGAAGACTGCTATTCACGTGCCTGAACCTTATTGCTTCTGCAGGGTTTCAACTCTAGCCTACTCCCAACTTGTTTGGGACTTAAAGACTTTGTTGTTGTTGTGATTATTATTTATTCCAGAAAATTCCTAAATCAGCTAGTAGTCCTGTGAGAACTAATTCAATTTATTTTGCATCAATTCTCTGTCTCCTAAACATCCAAGAAAGGCAATAAACCTTGCATCATTATCCAAATATGTACTCCAATTATGGTTATCATCTACCATTGTAATGTTAAGAGAGAAGGTATCCATGTAAAAGTGATACAATGACTAGGTGTTTAACAACATCAAAGTATCGCAATTGCAGAGGCATTTGGAACAAACTGATCGTGTAGACACTGAAGAAGATCTTCACAATGTACCTGTGCATGCACTAAGCCACTAAGTGCAGTTAAAATGTTCATTGACGATGAATGGTCATTTTCTTCAGCAATGTCATACAGGCAATGTTCTCAACAACTGAATAGCACTACTCCATTGTGGGCCTTCCATAAGAACAATCCGCTTCAACAGGGGCACTGCTCCAGCAGCAATTATTGCTGGGTGATTCTCTGGATCCATGCTCAGATTATACAAGATAGCTAAGACAGCTTCCAGTGCATCTCCATCCCCCTCTTCAAGCATTTTGACCAGTGGAAATATGCCTCCAGCATCAGCCAATGCTCTTGTATATTCCAGCACACCACCAGATATTATCTTGTTCAGCTCTATTACAGCACTTTTCTTATTTTCAAATTTAAGTGAGTTCATCATTTGCTCAACTAGCCTTGGAATAGTCTGATAGATAGTTATCTCCATATCTATATTACTGACACCATGATCTCCTGATAAGCCAGCTCTGGATTCTAGCTTAAGGAGGCATGCTGCAAGACAATCCTTTGACTGAAGGGGGAAACTTGACTTGAGCATTCTTCTTAGCAGAGAAGTGATTTTTTCACTGTTTATGCTGCGGAAGAAAAGATCAAAGTTCAATAACTTTGTGAGTAACCTCACAGCTGCAGACACAGCCTCACTGAGTTCTTTGATGACTGCACTAGGAGTTTCATCAAAGTTTTCAGAGTCACTTCTGGTCCCTATTATATAGAGAAACATAAAGAAATTTTAGAGATGAAGATTATATCAATATAGCAGCATTTCAAGGTTTCTGAGATGGAAAACTAGCAGAAAATGACAGCAAATTGTGATATCTCAGAATGCTACTAAATCATAATATTTTGTCGAAGAAAATTCCACAAAAACTGATTCATTAGCACCATTCTTGGCTAACACTATATATGCCAATCATATTTGCATCATAATTTGTAATGTCATGTTATATTGTTACCTATAATACAACCTTAATGAACAGCATACAAGCACCAAAAGGCACCATCATTCCAGAAAAATTTATGCAGGGATGACAGCGATATAGGTCTGACTGATTGATAGAATTGACTGAAAGATCATACTAAATTATGGCAGTGAAACATAGAACTATGGAACCAGAAAATATATTTCCATTAGGGTAGACATGATATAGCTACCAAAATTCAGAACTTGATTAATGTTAAAAGTTGATGTGCATGGATAAAAAATGGACCAAATGTAATATGGTTGATATGAAAACAAAGTTTATGTTCATTCTTCCATTTTTTGGTACAAACCAATAGGCCTCAACAAATCTTGATGTTTTCTGCTCGATCAATTACTTTTTTGGCGATTAATACATTATTAATAGGCTATTTTTACACTTCAAACAAATGCATTAATCTAATACTCTAACATACGATATGTATAATAATTCATGTCAAGTCAGGGCACTACCATAAAGCTTTTTGGTGCATAAAAACTCTTATCAAAGATTACTACCATAACTATTTCATGATATATATATAAATGATACAAGGAAAAGAAGTAATGTAACCATTTGTAAATCTAACACAAAACTGAATTAAAAATTTACCATGAATAACCCCTATTTCAAGAATAGCTTCGATTACTGAACCAGTGCAAGCAGCAGTCATTGCAGTGGCATGTTGCTCCGAAGCTGCTACATGGTCTAGTACACAACAGACTCTTGCTTGCAACCTTGGCGATGCTTCCTTCAGAACTTTCGTTAAGCGCGAGATAGCATCAAAATCGAAGATCAACTCGCTACAAACATTAAAAGAATCACATCACTACAATATTCCAACAGACACTACACCACATGAATGATAAAAGTGTCAGGCTTGCGTGCCCAAAAGAGAAGCAAGAAGCCAAAGATGATAGTGCAGAACAATGGACCACATAAGTTGTGTCTAAGGATCTGTGTGCCCCAAAGAGTGGTTTTGCCAAAACTGTAGTATGTAGAACCACAGCGTAGTAGATATGTTCGCCAGCAATCATACTCTCATTGATAAGAGTAGAAGAGAAACTGGGGTTACCGTGTTAGAGAGAAAGACATGGTTGTGGCGGCATATTCAAACACTAGGAAGGAACAGAGGTGACAGATCAATGTGGCTAAGAAAAGAAATTAAGATAGGATTTTTGGGGAAGAGTAATAAATGGCCACAACACTAATAAGGTATTGGTAAATAAAAGAGCAAACCCATTTACAACTCCGGCATGAAAAATAACAGTGCAAGATAACTGGTCAAAACACAAGCAAAATCAAGAGGGACGTCAACATGCTATCCACATGTGCTAGCAGCTTGTTAAGGAGACACCACAAATTTTAACTTTCAGGATGCGATCAAATTGGTCAATGTGCAAGTGCCATGCACTCTCAAGTGATGGTAAGCATGCAAGCCTACCATGCTCATGGCAGTGGTAACAAGGCAGGGACTAGGGCGAATCTAGATCCAGAGTAATCGCTGCTGAATGGTTGATGTCATGGTGCCCATGGATGAGAAGGGAAGAGAAAGACTAGAGGTCAATGGTAATGTGGCAAAGCATGTTGATTTGGCATGTTTCTTGCCACCATGGCTATGTTTAAAGGCAGTCAACGGCCAGTAGTGCATAAAAAAGCCCATGAAAACACCATCAGAGGGCTCTTTGATATGGTGACAGTTAAGACTGTAAATTTGACGGTTAGTAAAAGGCGAAAGAATAGTTCGCTTTGTGACTTGAAAATAATGCTTGGGTGAGTGATATTCAGGGAGGCCTGTCCATGATCCGAATCTCAGAGTACTTGCACCTTTGGGATGGTCTTAGGGAGGTTGCGCTCTCCCAGGATGATGATCAACATATTTGGAGATTCGATGCCTCTGGAACATACTCCGCCAAGTCTACCTACCGAGCTTTCTTCTATGGTTCAGTGACATTTGGGCCTTGGCGACGTTTATGGAAGTCATGGGCCCCTGGAAAATGTAAATTTTTTATTTGGCTCGCCATCAGAAACCGATGTTGGACAGTGGATCGGCTTGCTCGCCGAGGATTGTCACATCCAGAGAGATGACCTTTATGCGACCAAGAGGAGACTATTCAACATCTGCTCACTAATTGTGTGTTCTCACGGCAAGTATGGTTCAGCATCCTTTCGCCTATGGAGATGGATAGAGCAGTACCACAACAGAACGAACATAGCTTTGCTGATTGGTGGGCCAAGTGCATTCGTAGAGTCAAGGAGTACAAAAAAGGGGTTAATTCGCTAACTATTCTGACATCTTGGCTGATATGGAAGCATCGCAATTCTTGTGTCTTTGATGGAGCTACTCCATCCGTTAATGAGGTCTTGAGACAGTTTAGAGATGAGTACAAACTGTGGTGCTTGGCTGGAGCTAAGAAGCTCCTAGCACTTCGGTTAGATGGGGGTGGGACCTCTAGTTAGGTGCCTGGTTGTCGGTCGTCAGATGTCTCATAGGTGATAATGTTGTGTCCCAACCTTCTCATGTATGGTACCGGCATGAGTTGGTAATGCACTCGGGCCTTTATTTCCTCTCTATAATACAATGATACGCAGATCTCCTGCGTATTCGAGAAAAATAATTTTGACGGTTAATAGTTAAGGGTGAATCTAGGTTTCAGCAATAGTTGATATGGGTAAAATGGATTATTCCTTCTGGGAAATACTGACTCTAAAGAGGATTAGGTGATCCACTGATAAGTGTGAGATTAAAACTCAACTCAACAAAATTTGTACAACATAAACTGCACTGAAATATGCAACTAAAAAAAAAGCAGTTTAATGAGTCATTGAACTGGTTTTCTGTAACTCCCATGGTTCAATTATTCAATCTACTGATGTACTTATTCTGGAGTAATTAAATTATGACAAACAACATAACTGGTTGGTTCCTATAAGCAGCTTGTTATGAAACAAATTCATGTTTTTCCCACTACTGAAAATGACTTATTCACCACTGGAAAGTGCTTCCTTCATCCCTAAAACTATTGTCCCTACATAATTGCTATTTTAGAAAGAAAAATATTCATATATTAAGTGTCTCTATAATCATATATATCTATATCTATACCATATATTAATTGTGAATGATTTCAAGGGCTAAAGACAATAGTTTTATCAAAAAATTAACCAGTTTGACATCTGTCTCGACACTTGAGCTTAATTGTTAGAAGTATTACAGACAAAACAGAAAAGGGTGATACAGTAAGTCAGTAACTGAAGACCCAATTGGTAATATGCATGCATAAAACTTAACATTATTAATAGACCAATCGTGCAAGGTCTCACGCATTTATATAAAACAATACAAAGTGAATAAACAGCCAGACATTTAATGTGGTAATCTTATAGTTATAACAATTTGTCATATGTGTGCATAAAGCTAAAACAACACTTTGTTATGAATTAAGGGAATGAGAACTCAAGATTTACCATGAAATTAGAGAGTAAGTAAAGAAAGTCACATGTGTAGCCACAAGGCCCAAACTAACCTGGCCATCTCTTGGTTAACAGATGTCTGGGGAATTGCATTGTTTCCACTATCCTTATCACCTTCAGTATCCGGCTGACAAATTGAGAGCATTAGAGTGCAGTGTTTCAATATAAAAAAAATTAAAACCAGTGATGTGCAAAATATGCCAGACTCACTGTAGGAACCATGCAAATCGCCATGTCAAACATTCGAGAAAGTATATAAATTATCTGCACAGGAACTGTTAAGTTAGAACCCTAGCCATGACAATGTTACTCTTATGTGTAAAAAAGGTCATGTTGAAGGCCAATACCTTCTCTAGTAGTTCTACTGGGGTATCTTGATCCTTGACTATATTTACAAGCAATCCTAATCCACCTTCTGTTTTGATATTCCGACAGACTGTGGCACTACAAAGGATTGTGAAGAAAGAAATTGTCAAACAAGGAACATATGATAGTAAAAAATGAATCCAGCAACAAACAGAAGAACATACTAAATATGGTCGAGTAGCGCCCCAATATATATTATATGCTATTAAAGCACTTCGCGGCTTATCAAGTAGAGAACACTTCAACAGTATCCACATATTAAACAGTTCATGCACAATCACTTGTTAGTCTAGAGCGAACATTACAGACAACTAGACTTCATTATCTGTATCTTCTGGTAGCCTAAACAAGGAGTAGCGCAAGTGCATTTGAATAAAGCTGATATGTTGGACTATTCATAAAAAAAATGGACCGAGTAGGCATCTCCCCCCCCCCCCAAAAAAAAGAAAAAAAGTTCTGAATATGTTCCAAAACATGCAATGCTTTTCTTCTCAAATATGCAGGTGAGCTGCATACCATTTTATTAAAGTAGAAGAAAGACTACAGAACCGGTCTCTTACGCAATCACTTTAGTCATAGTAACATATGCGCCCACACAGGAAAATAAACTACCCAACCAAGGAAACAAACAGGGTACAAAAAAAACAATGTTCTATTAGCCAAACAAATAGATACACATAGACATAAATGTAGGTCCATTTTGCATGTTTTAAAAGGCGATACATCAATACATTGTGAAACCTTTGTATAAAAAGGCTGAGGGTTTAGCCTAGTGCTTACCCAATGTATCTAGTTTACCTACTTAAGCTATTTACCATTCACTGTCTTAGATAGTTACTGTTTACTGTCTAGCTATTTTCAGATGCCTTAGCATCCAAGGTAGCATCTGCTTTATGCAGTTAGCATATGCTGTAGTAGGTGAAGCACCTTCTTGTATCCCAAGTTTGCTACTTCTATATAATGCAATCAAGCGGCCTAAGTGCCAAGCTGCCCTCTGGCAGGAAATATTCCACTTGTCTAGTTACTTACTTGCAACAATTGGTATCTAGAGCCTGGATTAGGAGAGAGCAGAGGGCATATCCACCTCCAGCGAGCGCGCTCTGCGTGCAGCCGCCAACGCCGGCAACAACGCCAGCAGAGGGATGGTGGTCAATCCCGGCGCTGATCGCGCTCAGCGTCTGGCCGTGGCAGAGGCCGCAGCCGCGCAGGCGATCGAGGCAGCCAGGCAGGCAGCGGCCAACACGGCCGCGCGCTGCGTGCGGAGTTGGAGCGGCAGCCCAGGGAGCCGTCGCGGAGCCCGGTGCGCCGCAGGATCCCCTCACCATCGCCAGAGCGCCGTCGCGGACGCGGAGGCCAGCGTGGGTCACCTGCAGCCGTCCAAATGGTGTACAAGGACTCCGGCATGGGGACACCATGGTCGATGCTGACCAAGACCAACTACCACGAGTGGAGCCTGCTCATGAAAGTGAAGATGCAGGTGCGCCAGCTCTGGGACGCCAACGAGTACGTCGACCTCCCGTACCACGATGACCGGCGCGCGCTCGAGGCCATCATCGCCAGAGTACCGCCGGAGATGGGCGCGCCGCTCGCGGACAAGGAGTCGGACAAGGAAGCGTGGAACTCCATCGCCGCGGCGCACATCGGCGTCGATAGTGTTCGCCGTGCCACGCTGCAGCGACTGCGCAAGGAGTGAGAGAACCTCGCCTTCCGTCCCGGTGAGCAGGTTGAGGATTTCGCGCTTCGCCTCTCTGCGCTGAAGCAGCAGATGGCCCGCCACGGCGACAAGGACCTCACGGAGGAGTGGGCGGTGGAGAAGCTTCTTCGAGCGGCGCCGAAGAAGTACGCCCAGCTGAAGATCGTGATTGAGACCCTCCTCGACTTCCAGGACCTCACCATCGAGGAGGTCACCGGAAGGCTGAAGACGATGGACGATCTCGAGGAAGAAACTCCGACCGAGCCAATCTCTATTGGCGGAAAGCTGATGTACACCGAGGAGCAATGGCTCGTTCGGTAGAAGGAGAAGAAGAAGGGAGGAGACGGCTTCGGCTCATCCAGCTCGTCCAAGGAGCACCGCCGACGTGCCCGCGGCGGCAGGAAGAAGAAGCCCAAGGGCGAGTGTGGCAACCGTGGCGGCGGCGGGCAAGGAGAGAAAGCTGGTGGCGCCGGCGGCGAACACAAGGCGAACCGCGACGACACCTGCCTCAATTGTCACCGCGCCGGCCATTGGGCGAAGGATTGTCCTCAGCCTCGACGCGAGCGTGGTGGCGCAGCGCATCTCGCGGAGGCGGATGACGATGAGGCGGCTTTGTTCCTCGCCCACGGTTTCCTAGAGCTGGAAACAGAGGAGGACATCCTCTGCTCCAAGGCCGACGCCACCCTTGACATCGACGAGCCCAGAGCTCGTGCATTCCTCAACATCGGCTCTGGCGAGGACAAGCTGGATGGCTGGTACCTCGATAGCGGCGCCACCCACAACTTGACCGGCCGTCACGAGCTCTTCTCCAACCTCGACACTTCTGTCCGTGGCTCGGTACGGTTTGGCGACGCGTCAAGGGTGGAGATCCAAGGTGTCGGCTCGATCGTGTTCCAAGCCAAGACCGCCGAGCACTGAGTTCTCCACGGTGTCTACTTCATCCCGGCGCTGCGCAACTCCATCATGAGCCTCGGCTAGCTCGATGAAGGCAGGTCCAAGGTGGAGATCGACAAGGGCGTGCTTCGCATCTGGGATCGCCGCGGGCGCCTCCTCGTCAAGGTGAACCGCGGGCCCAGTCGCCTCTACGTCCTCCATCTTGAGGCCGCGCAGCCACTCTATCTCGCCACGAGGAAGGACAACGACGCCTGGCGCTGGCACGAACGGTTCGGCCACCTCCACTTCGAGGCGCTGCACCAACTCGGCAAGCATGCCATGGTGCGGGGCATGCCGGTGATCAAGCACGTCGAGCAATTCTACGACACCTGCGTCACGACGAAGCAGCGTCGGCGCCCCTTTCCTCATCAGGCCATGTACCGCGCGCAGGAGCAGCTGGAGCTCATCCACAGCGACCTTTGCGGGCCCGTGACGCCGGCGACTCTAGGAGTGCGGCGGTACTTCCTCTTGCTGGTGGACGACACGTCCTGCTTCATGTGGGCCGTCCTGCTGCCGTCCAAGGATGCTGCCGCGGATGCCATCAAGCATGTCCAGGCCGCGACAGAGAAGGAGAGCGGCCGCAAGCTCCGGGTGCTACGCACCGACAACGGCGGCGAGTTCATCGTCGTAGAGTTCGCCGACTACTGCACAGGAGAGGGCATCCAGCGCCACTTCTCGACACCTCACTCGCCACAACAGAACGGCATGGTAGAACGCCAGAATCAGACCGTGGTCACCACGGCCCGGTCCCTACTGAAGCAGAGGAGGATGCCGACCAAGTATTGGGGGGAGGCGGTGATGACGGCCGTCCACCTGCTCAATCGCTCGCCGACGCAGAGCTTGCAGGGCAAGGCCCCCTACGAGGTTTGGTACGTGCGGAAGCCGGCGGTGAGCCATCTGAAGACGTTCGGCCGCGTCGTCTACACCAAGGACCTGGGTCAGCTCCGCAAGCTTGATGACCGCGGCAAGCCTGGCGTCTTCATCGGGTACGCAGAGGGAGCCAAGGCGTACCGCATCCTAGACCCAGTGACGCGGCGCGTGAAGATCAGCCGCGACGTCATCTTCGACGAGGGGCGCGGTTGGGACTGGTCCACTCCGGACGCTGGCAGCTCGGCCTCGGCAGCGAGCGACTTCACCGTCGAGTACTAGGAGACTGGAGGAGCCGGGGGAGCACAAGGTGCTTCTCTAGTGGCGGCCGGAGCTACATCGCCAGCGCCATCACTCTCTGCACCGCGCTCGCCGCCACCAAGTCCGGGGGAGCCCGGAGGGACATCGGCAGCAGCGGTCGCTCCTCCAGCACCCCAGCCGGCCTCGCCAACGCCACCACCAGCGTCCCCTGCTGCCCCTACCACTTCACCGTCTTCACCGGCGGCAGCAGCTGTGGCCGGTGATCAAATGGAGTTCGCCACTCCCCTAGAGGATGATGAAGACACACTCGACGCCTACTATGACGACGAGCCGCTGCGGTACCGCATGATGACTAACATCATCGGCGACCATCCTCCACCTCCGTCGCCTCAACGTCTCTTCGCCGAGCTGCACTTGACGCACACCGGCGAGCCCGCCAACTTTGCCGAAGCCAAGGACGATCCGGCATGGCGGGCGGCAATGGAGCAAGAGCTCAAGGCGGTGGAGTAGAACCGGACTTGGGAGCTAGTGCCGCTCCTCGTTGGTCACCGTCCCATCACCCTGAAATGGGTGTTCAAGCTCAAGAAAGATGAGCTGGGCGTGGTGATCAAGCACAAGGCAAGACTCGTGGCGCGCGGCTTCATCCAGCAAGGAGTGGACTACGACGATGCGTTCACTCCGGTGGCGCGCATGGAATCCGATAGGGTCCTCCTCGCGCTGGCGGCTCAAGAAGGCTAGCGCGTCCACGACATGGATGTCAAATCCACTTTCCTCAACGGCGACCTCAAGGAGGTGGTGTACGTGCAGCAGCCACCCAGCTTCGCCGTCGCCGGAGAGGAAAGGAAGGTCTACCGCCTCCGCAAGGCCTTCTACGGTCTGCGGCAGGCTCTGCGCGCCTGGAACGCCAAGCTGGATACCACGCTCAAGGATATGGGCTTCCAGCAAAGCGCTCACGAGGTGGTGATGTACCGGCGGGGCAGTGGGCGCTCTGTCCTACTCGTCGGCGTCTACGTCGACGACCTCATCATCACCGGCGCGGAGGAATGAGAAGTGGAGGCATTCAAGGCATAAATGAAGATCTTCGACATGTGACCTCGGCCTACTTAGCTTCTACCTCGGTGTCAAGGTGCACCAAAATGCCGGTGAGCATCACCTCCGCCAGACACATTACGCCAAGCGCATCCTCGGAGTTTCGGCGAAATGGTCGGTCGCAACCCCCGCCACACTCCAATGGAGGAGCGGTGAGGCTTTAGAGACACAAAGACGGGCGAGCAGGTCGACCCCACGCATTCTCGGCGCCTCATCGGCGATCTGCGCTACACGGCACACTCTCGCGATCCGATCTAGCGTTTCGCCGTCGGGTTCGTCAACCGGTTCATGGAGCGGCCCTACGGTGGAGCATCGACAAAAGTCATTCAGCGCATCCTCCGCTATGTCACCGTGCCGCTCGACTTGATCTCGCACTTCATCAAGGTGCCCGGCACCGCACACTTCGTCGGATACTACGACAGCGACCTCGCCGGCAACATCGACACAAGCAAGAGCACGAGTGGAACACTCTTCTTCCTCGGCAATTGCTTGGTCACCGGCAATCGATCATCAGCGAAGGTGGTGGCATTATCCACCGTGAAGCCGAGTACATTGCCACCTCTCATCGCCGCAACACAAGCTCTGTGGCTCTCAAGGCTGCTAGCAAAGCTCCTCGGATGGGCATGTCGAGGTGGTGGAGTGAAGGTGGATGACAAGTCAGCCCTCTCTCTAGCCAAGAATCCAATCTTCCATGAGTGGAGCAAGCACATCGAGATTAAGTATCACTTCATCCGTAGCTGCTGGAAGATGGAAGCGTTAAGGTTGAACATATCCCAACATTTGATCAACTTGCGGGCATCCTCACCAAGTCTTTGGGCAAGGCCAAGTTCGAAGAGATAAGGGGAGGATTGTCCCAAGCGAGATCACCTCCAAGGTGAGCGCAAGGCTAAGGGGGCGAAATGAGGGTTTAGCCTAGTGCTTACCCAATGTATCTAGTTTACCTACTTAAACTATTTACCATTCACTGTCTTAGATAGTTACTGTTTACTGTAGCTATTTTCAGATGCCTTAGCATCCAAGGTAGCATCTGCTTTATGCAGTTAGCATATGCTGTAGTAGGTGAAGCACCTTCTTGTATCCCAAGTTTGCTACTTCTATATAATGCAATCAAGTGGCCTAAGTGTCAAGCTGCCCTCTGGCAGGAAATATTCCACTTGACTAGTTACTTACTTGCAACAAAGGCAACACTTAAACGGAGCAGCAGCACCTCACCTAGCACCTAGGCATTTTGTCTAGGCGTTTTTCTACCTAGAGTATTTTTATGCCTGATTTATATATGAAAGTGGGAGAATTAGAGATGGAAAAAGATGAATTTTGGTCATAGAGCTCATGGGTTTATTAATATGCCAAATTCCTCTATTTAACATGACATTACTCTAGGCATCAAGAAAAATTATAATCTCCTAGAAACGCCTAACTGTGTTATAAGTGACAGCACCCAAACAGAGTTAATTACCAGCAAAGTGATATTAAGATTTGTTCTAAACAACATTAAGTGGTATAATCGCCTTGATTAAAGACTTCGAATAAGGAAAGATAAAGTACCGACACTTAATTTTTCCAACGCATAAGCACCAGCTTCTCTAACATGTACATCTTTGTGCTTGAGCAACTGAAGTAGAGGTTTAACGCCCCAGCATCCTTGAATGAGGTGCATATATGTTCATTTATTGATGCGTCACCCAATGCTCTAGCAGCCTTTTTGATTGCAGAGATATCTTCCAGTCCAAGGATTAAAACTAACCGTGCAACACCATCTACCCATGGCAAAATGGTATACATGTCGTTCTTTTCAGATCCAGATTCCTCTTTTCCTTGATCATCCAACTCAATAGCTCCAACACGTGCAAGGAATTGCTGATTAGAACGTCCTATCATAGCATTAATTTTAGCTTCATCTGGTTTTGTATCATTCTCATTGACACTCAGGCCAAGGAGCAGTTCAGTGGCACCGTATTTTGAGGGGCGAGAACTCCGCTGAATCTCAGAGCCATCAGGAAAAGAGGGCCATGAATGAGGGAGAGGTTTAAAAGCTTTATATGCAGCTGAGCCAACCAAAGGAACCCGGACTAGACCCTCCTCTATTATAAGGCTGTAGTAACAATCATCACCAGCCAGCTGTATTAGTGAACTTTTAGCTTCCTTTCTAATAATCTTATAGTCATCTTCTTTGGTTTGCAAAAGATGAACCTAAAAAACAACCCCAAATTATTATTTGGAACAAATTTCAGGAAATATATAATAAGAAGTGGCAAAAGCAATTTGCACTCCAACAAAATATTAGCGTGACATAAGATTTAGGCATATCTCAAAATATAGACCTATATATTTAGACTTTGCTAAAGTTTCTTAGTAACAGATCACCAAAGGTTTAAAAACATCTCATAGTACTACAACTGCAATGGCTTTTAGGACCTCATTTGAGGAAAAAAAGTTGAATAATGCATGTACCAAGTGTATATCCTAAGCATGGCTAATACAACATTTCATGTTTTCAACATTGAAGCAATGCATATAAGTGTGCGATTATTTGCACTGGGATCTTGTTATGTTGAAATTACCAATTTTGGGATGACGCCTGCTTCAACCAAAGCTCCATGATTTGAGGGACTCAAAGCTAAGTTTGATATGATACCACCAGCGGCCTCTTTGACTTTTATGTCTTCTTCATCTAGGTAGCTAACAATCTTCATTAGGACATCGCTCCTCAGAATCTTGTACCTCCAATTTTCATCAATAGAAAAGTTCCAAATGGTACACAAACACTGCTCTAGAATCTGCAAGAGGAAACCATTATGATGCATTAGGTAATTCAACATTGTTTTTATATGTATCCTGGCTATCAACCATTATCACGCATGCCAAACATGGTAACAGCCAGTTATATCACTTTACATCCAACATGGAATGGAGAAAAATATCTTGGAGTGGTAGTGATTAAATTTGCAGGTACCTCAGGGGTTATTGTAGATTTACAGAGAAGACTAATGATTTCTTCCATTGCTCCACTCTCACCAGCCATCTTCCTATATATGTGAACTGATGTAATGTTACGCAGAAGACCTGCAGCTGCTTCACAGGCAGGAGTGGACTCTGATTTCAGGAGGCTAATGATGAGAACAATGCAGCCAAGGAATTGCATTATCTCATCGATGCTCTTCCTTCCACCAAGGGAGTATTGATAGAGTGTGCAAACAGCATGCTCCCTATCACGTGAGTCATTGTCCAAGCCAAGCAATCGAACGAAGAGACCAAGGTATGCAGACCCAGAATTTGTGGCGCCAGCAGAGTAGTCAACATCCTAACAAAATCAACCGATGTATTGAGACGACAGCAACTCTGAAAGAAATTGCACTTCAAGAAAGTCCATTCCGAATTTCAAAAGTTCAGAACAATTGAGGTGAGCTATAAAAAAAAACGTGGCACATTATCTTTTAAAAGCGAAACGCCCACATGTAAACTAATTTCAGAATTTTGTTAGTTGCATTTCAAAAGTATCCTGAAAATTGCTGGAATACCGCAACTTCTTGCTGAAATGGAGCAATTAATGCATTATATGGACATTAAGGTTCAGAATACACAAACATTACAGAGGTTTTTTAAAATATATATATATTTATCTATTTTTGCAAATTCCTGCGGACTGAATTTGAGCAAACACCACGATGGCGTGTCAGGAGGGCTGCCAGGAGCTTACCTGTCCTGAAGGACCCTCCCCGGAGGCGAACGCGCCGGCAAGGAGAAGGCGGCGGGCGTGGGTGGCGCCACACGAGGGCCTGGCCGGAGTAGCAGGTAGAAGGCGGTGGTGGCGGAGGTGAAAGCAACGGCCAAGGTGGTGGTAGCGCGGCAGATGGTAGAGGCCGGGGGATGCGGCGGCGACCGCCGGCAGCATGGAGACAGAGAAAGCTCGGCAAAGAGTGAGTTCCACGGGCGTGTCGTGGGTGGCGATAGGATTCCGAGGGCGTGTTCTAGAAGAACAACGAACATTTCAGGAGGCTTCTAGTCTACCCCTGTCCCAAAATTATCCGTCAGCTTTTGATTTCGTGCTACAAGTTTAACTTAATTTATAAAAAATATATACAATATTTATATATCTAAATAAATTTATTAAAAAACTAAATTTAAAAATCTTTTTAATGATATTAATTATGTACTATAAATATTAATATTAATATTTTTTAATATATTTTGTTAAAGTTGTTTGTAGGGGACGAAAACGAAAAATATTTTGAGGGAGTCCGTGGATGTGCCCTGCAAGTCCTATCTAGCGGCCCAACCGCCCAAGTACGGCTCATGCACGTACGACCATTTCTCACAATTCTATCGGAAATTCTGTGTAAAAATAAAATAATTTATGCTAATCTAAAATATGAAAAAGGAACCACACAATTGGTTTATTATGGGAAATGTAAAGTGGTCTTGAGACCACACCCCAAGCTTAGGTGCGGTGGTGCAGGAGACGTCACCAACTAATGTATCAAGCAATAGCCTAACATGAAGGGGTTGTTCTCAGCCGTCCCACATTGTTGTAAATATATATATTGAACGGTTTATGCTCTGTAAATATTGAATACTTTTTCTGTTCTAAATTATAAGACGTTTTAGCTTCTAGATACATTCCTTTTATTATGTATCTAAATATACTGTATATCTAAGTGCATAGCAAAAGCTACGTATTTAGAAAAATCAAAATGTCTTATAATTTAAAATAGAGAGATACTTTTTAAATCTAGATGTCTGTGAAACCTGAATAGAGGGAATATTATGAAAGTGCTTCTCATGACGAAAGAGTAGGAGCGGTCATTGAATGAAGGGTTTGAATGGGCCGGCACCGCGTGAGCCCACAAAGAGACAGCGGAGCATACAAATGTACACGGGTCATGACTCCGGACAAAAGTCAGTGTAGGGTGACGATGGTGGATACAGATATTGACCGGTTAGGCACATGGGTCATGACTTCGGACGAAAGTGAGTGTAGGGTGACAGTGGTGGATACAGATGTTGGCCTGTTAGGCATATCGGAAGGAAGAAATTTATCGATTTTAATATCACTTATAGATTAATTGTTATTTCTCGTCATTATTTTCCCTGACAAAAGAAGCTAAAACGTTCCAAAAAGTTGCCACCTCCAGATTATGTTAAAAGATGATTGCTTCTCCCAATTCAGAAACTGCAGTAAAATTGGTCTGATGCGTGTGTCAATGGATGAAAACAAAAGGCCGAGCGCAGGGAACCTAGTAATGGATAAACTCAATGGAAGCTAAGGATGTTGTTATAAATAGTTGTTCTAACTATTGCAGTGCACGTTTCACCTATACCTTACACTGAAGCTTTTTCTTCTATTGTTTATCTCTAAGCTTGTCCCTTATAAATTGTAAATACTCCACAGCGGGTTAAGCCCATTTGGATTTTGGATGACCCTTTACCTCTTTCCTCAGATGAGTCTACTCTGCATTTGGCCCCTTGCACAACTACAGCTGCAGGGGAGCTAACAGCCCTTCCTAATGGTAGCGCAGTGGAGTAGGTTATAGCTAAATTGACTAATTTGTAAATTCTGGAATACATAATATTGACGAAGGAACCATAAAAGCTATCTGACTTGGGACTGTCGAAGAAACGCTCAGAGTTTGAATCTCGTAGTGGAAGGACCTCAGTACTAACGCTAAACAATCTAATCAAGCGAATAAACTCGTAATTAGAAGACTTAAGTAGGCGTTATCCTATCAGTACATTTAGGTATAACTAGGCATAAACTAGGCATAAAATGTACATGTTGATGTCACATCACTGAGTAAACTTTACAAATCCAAGTTTATAGTAGCAGTCTGCCTGAACGAAAGTAACAGGGTATGTATTGTATCCAAGTGGATCATGAACCATCAGAGACCATCCGAAAAGCCATGACCATTTTTCGCACAATAAAGAAAGGGAAACAAAAAGGCCCATGGTAACAACCCAATAACCTAGACATTTTAGCATCATTAAAATGAAATTACAATTCTAAGGCCTATTGAAAAAGTTATTGTATAGTTCGAACAAACTATGACACCATTTTAGCTCGCCAGAACATAACAAGCACCAACTTACAGGATGATTGTACTTGATAACATAACTCGTTTTTACGTGTCAGTAATATCTTTGCCATCTGCCGACAGGCGACAAGGATGTAACTGTATATTAATCATCGATTAGGCCATGCTCAAGGAGTATCTTTCCATACTGCTTACAGGAAGTTCCTCTGAACAGAACCAGATGCGAAACGGGAAGTTAATCCTTGTGACATGTTCTCTGGGTCTAAGGCTACCTTTTGGCGCCCAGCAGTCAGATCCTTCTCCCGGTCCCATGGCTTCCATGGGTGGTTTCCCTCCCATTCTTCTTTCTCGTGCTGCTTTTGTTTCTTTTTCTCCTTTTTACTCTCTCGGTGCTTCTGCACAAGAGACACTGATCTTTTGGAGGTATTGTACTTATCTACAATTGAAGCATCCGGGTTTTTGCTCTTTACATCATCGCCTATTGCAATCGCCTTTGTCTTATTGTAGGCTTCTAGATAGCTGCAAGAGAGTGTAATCCATTAGCCCATGTACATTGGTATTGGTATTATTTAAAGATGCAATAGGACAACGCGTACTACAAATGGAAATGTCAATAATATGGCACATCTATTTTATACTTTAATAGCAAAGCAAACTGATGCCTCCATTACAATGTTGTTTGCCTGCTGACTCAAACAACGATGGCAAGATTCCATGAGTTTAATTAGTTGGCAATGAAAACAGTTTCCAATCAGCTGGTTTATATGACAATGAAAACAGTTTCCAATCAGCTGGTTTATATTAAGTTTGTGACATCTAATCCATGCACTTATGCTTTCATTGTCATAAGAGCAAAAGGCATTATGTAATTACTACTGCCATTATATTTCTACCGTTCGACCATTGAAATATTATAGCATGGTATACATAAGTGACAATACATGGAAACACTAATTTCAATCCTGCTTAACTCACAACGATCAACTAAAGCTTGATTTACAAAAGGATGATTTAATTTTCATGATTTGTTATTAAAAATAATTCCGAGCTTTAGAATAATTAATAGTATGCATAATGACGCAATAATGAGCAAGCCTATAATATTTAAGTGAAATAACTACATATGCAAACCAATGTTCTACAAAACTTGTAACACTCATGCCTTTAACTAGTTTTAACCTGGAAGGAACTTCTCGCTCCTGGTGTTAGCCTACTGCTGGAAATTCTTCAAAGTTCAAAATTCCAACTAGGTTTTATCTAGTTTCAAGGAGGAACCAGTCATTAAAATAGTAGCAGCCTTCAGGTTGTTCAGGGACTGCAACCACATCATACAGAAATGCCACTATTTTTGCCTCGGTGCCCAGTTGCTGCATGCTTGTGTGATATGTTGCATTTTTCCTCATTGCTAAAAGTAAAGTTGATTTAGACAACTTCTAGATGGAAGTGGAATTTGAATATTGCTTAGTGTGATGGCTCTACATGTAGGTTGCAATGCATTATTGCCAACTCTGCTGCTATGTGGGCTTTTTGTCCTGTACTGATGCCAATTAATTCTCTTTACCAGCATTGCCACTGCACTAGCAGGCATGAAAAATATTGAACAAACTATCATAAAAAGAACTAAACTGCTTCATAAGTGTTAGACAGATAGGGAGGGACTTAGTTCGGTTGGCCCTTTGGGCCTTGCGCCCGTGCGTGATCTGTAAGGTTGATTGATGATCTGTTGTAGGCAAGGATGCCCGTGGTTGGCCCAGATTCTATTAACCAAAAAAACCCTAGGACAATACTTGCCTATATATGACTGTACTATTGCCTCCTCATAATCAATCTACTATTCCTGCGCAATTCCCTTGCTTTCTGGATTTGGTGAGCGGTGTGGTTTTGCAACTGAGTGTCCCTCATCAGCACCATTGGAAGCTTACAAAATCTGGATCCTACTCTAGCAAGTTGACCTACACTGCCTTTGTCTTGGGAACTATCAACGCCAAGCGCAGGCTGCCCCACCAGCCTGCTTGCCCCTTTTGTGATCAGGCTGAGACAATCCAGCACATCCTAATCTCTTGTGTGTTTACCCAGCAGGTTTGGACTTTGGTGTTTCAGAAACTTTCCATGGCGACTTTGGCACCTCCAGCTGATGTAACTCATTTCTTCAGATGGTGGGAGAACACCATCAGAAACTCCCCAAGGAGATGCGCAAGGGGCTTAATTCCCTTATTATTTTGGTGGCCTGGGAAGTACGAAAATTTAGGAATGTTTGTGTGTTTGAGGGAGCTTCCGCTAATATTCAGAGTCTTCTGCACAAGGTCGCTGATGAATGTAGCTCTTGGTGCCTTTTCTGGTTGGCAGTATGATCCCATTGGTTGTGTTCTTTAGTCAGTAGCACGTGGTTTGTAGACAACCGGGTTTGTGTGGCGTGTGTTTTGGGGGGGGGCTGTTTTCACCTTGCTCTTGTACTCTTTTTTCTCTAATAGTGAAATGACACAGAGCTCTCCTGCATAATTCGAGGAAAAAAAAATCAGTAAGCATACCTTTGTTGTGCTTTTTGTGCTCTATCAAGAGGGGTATCAGTCCAGACACTTGTGTCTCCACGTCCTTCTTTACCATTCATACTAAATGATTTAGTTGAATGCATCGGCACTCCTGCCTGTGACAAGAAAAAAATTACATACATATAAGATATCACAATAAAGTAAGCATACTTTGGTGGATTGTAGATAAAAAAAAATTTACACAAGTAAATATTTCTATCATTTACTTTTCTCTCAGGTGGCAATGTGGTCATCCATTCATCTCTCTTAGGTTCCTGTGACTCTTTTGGACCTGCTAAAAGTTCATCATCACCTGCAAGTGATACACCTGCAAGCAAAAAGAGGATGACATCATATTTATCCTTGACATTCAATATCTTCACAATTACCAGCTATGACAAACTTTGAACAAAAATATAATAATCAATGAAATCACGTACATCAAATCTGGGCGCACAAGCAGACAAAAAAATGAAAAAGAGGTTACAACATCTTATGGTGGTTAAAGTGTATTAGTGCACAGGGCTAAAGTACACATAACTATTATAGTCAACACAATCACAGCATGCGCATGGAGCATAGTATGTGAAATTTGCCTTATCTTATAATTCAAGCTTTATGGACAAGCCAGAGGTCCATTCAACAGTGTTTGATTTGGAAGCTAGTATGTAATTAGAGACAAAAAAATCATTTTTGTTATTATGATAGTTAATTTGATAATGTTGTGTTGTTCGCCTAAGTGATATTCTGGATAGTAATTCATAGCAGGCAGTTAGATCTTCGTCACATAAAGTACAACTGTAGATTGAAATTTGTACCCCAAAAAGAATTTTGCTACACGATACAGTACATAGCATCAAATTATATCTAAATTTATTTTGGAATATTGCTCTTGATATTGCAATAATTTACCTTGTAACCGTCTCCATTCCGCAGCCTCACGCATTGCTTTAAGCTCAATCTAAAAAGTAGAGAAATGGGATAAACAGAATAAATACTTATCTGTTTCATTCTGATCAATCAGTAAGCAATAGATATTCTACAGAAGTTTACCTCAAATTGTTCCATCTCCTCTTTCTTTTTTATCTTCTCGTCTATTGCACCTCTCTGCAAATCAAGAAAATGACAGAAATAAAAATGTAAGCTACTTGAGGGAGGGAGGGGGAGGACGTTGGATTTTACTAATCAACGAAAAGAGAGACAAACTAAGCTGGAAACTTCATCAAAATTTTTCTATCTTCAATATAGTATCTTCTTTAATGGCCACAATATAAATGTATTATTTTCTCCAAATAAGACAAATGTAATAGTGGTTCTGTACTTGGCAAAATTCTGTAAGTGAACTTTGATAGAAAGATGAACCTAGTTTCAGTGCGTGGAAAACTCATGTACCTTATCAGGGTCTTGTAAGTCTTTGAAGGCATTATTTAATTTCACGAATGCCTCTTGTGCTGAAGGATGAGGACATTTGTCTGGGTGCACTAAAAGAGACAACTTCCAATACCTACAAGTATAAGATAGGAGGATTAGTCACTTAAGCAGAAAACAGAAAAGAAAAACATAACTAATGTAGCATGATGTGATAGGTTTATGACAGATAACAAAATGGAGCCACTTTCTTCACGGGCACTTGTAGGTTGCAAGACCTGTAAAAGCCTAAAAGGTACTGCTACGAATTTTCACTATTTGTGTCAACAATAGCCCAACTCCCAACAACCTACAGAACAAATACTACATGAACCATTCTATTATCTTTACAGTAAGGTTTGAGGTGACAATTTTATTATTAAAATAAATTAGCTGTGAAAATGAAGAGCATACAAATCACCACCTTTTCTTCATGTTATCAGTTGACATCTTCCAATTTACCCCCAGAACATCATAAGGTGAATTTGTGTCAGCTGCCAATATTCGAGTAACCTACCAAAAACATCCAAAAGAAAGGTCAACAAATTGCTGGAACATATTAAAACAAAACCAGATATTTAATTGAAAAAGAAAATAAGAATTCAGAAAATAATCATGTTGTCCATTAAATGTTTATTGAAAGTGACAGAAACAAACTACAAGAAAGAACTTTTCTAATCAATCAAAGGAGTGCACACAAAATCTTTTGGATCCTAATCCCAAAGTATCCCAACAGGACCTGAAAGTTGTTTATAATGTCGATTGCAGTTATACAAGCAAAGTGAGTGACACACATTACTCCGCAATTTGTGCCAAGGATCAAATATTAAAATATATGTGTTATCATCCAGAATAACAAATTGACCCCATAGGCAGCAGAGACTAGCTGATTGCAAGGTAAATAAGAAAAGCACATAGCAAGGATCAATGAGGACACATTATACTGTTGCTACACAAAATCAATCAGGATTATTGATGACAGCCAAGGTCGACAGCTTACATACACAACTGCTGTGAAAATTGCAAACAGTAAAGATAACTCGAGAAAGTGAACAGCACAAGCATGGATGAACTTTAAAATAACATAGGTACTTGGTACTGCATTGCTCCAAAATTATTAATGGTGGAATATCATTACTGACACTGTACCTCTTCAAATCGCTCAGCTTCATTTGCAGATGCAGCTTCAGCAACTACAGCTGGCGGTGGGGGGCCTATGAGCAAATCATCATCGGCTTCCAGTTCAGCATCCCTGGTTAGAACATTAAATGAATGAAATTTTGCCTAACCATTGTTTGACACATGAATCTAGGCTAAACATATCAGACTAAAAACAAGAATAAATCATTACCGGCACCTAAGAGCCTCTGTCATTTCAGCTGCTGCAGCCAGTAATTCACGAGATGGCATTGCAGGACCGATTATCCTGCACAGAGCAAAACATTAAATTGGGTAACAAGTTGGGCAGTAATCAGACAAAAAAAGAATCATGTTGTGTCGGGTAACAAATTTGAGAAGGAAATGAGGCATTCCATAAACACATGGCCACACTAGACAGCATAACGCCAAACTTACTAATCAAGAACATTAGAACCTAGAATAGTTATGTCAAGAGAAAACACAGCAGCAATATACTTTAACTACATACATGTGCAGAACTCATCGAAGAACTCACAGCAACTCACTACACACGAGAACTCAATCTCAATCAAGCAACCTACAAGCGCAACTTGAATCAATCATGGGGGCATAAAGACCTCAAATCGATCACTATGCAGGTTTGATATGGCTATGGCTGTCACGGTTATCGTGCCATGCTTGGAAGCATGAAGCGCATGGGGCATGAAGACTGCTCTTCGTGGGCAGGCTCGGTCCTGATGTAGCCTACAGTAGCTTAATGGCGCGACCACACGAGACGAGGGAGGTCAAGGCTTGGTGGCGCTTGGCCCTAGCATGGGACGAGACGGAGATCAAAGCCTGGCAGTGCTTGGCCCTGGTGTGGAACACAGAGAAACAGAGAAAGGGGGGAGGTGGAGAGCTGCCACAAGGAGAGGTGGAACGTGGGACAAGTTCATGGGATGGCTGGGGATAGGGCTCTAGGGCAATGACTAGAGACAGCCAACGGATGGGGATGGGGTCTGTCCTGGTGGTTTTCGCGCGATTTTCCCCCCTCCCGCCCGATTTTTGAGTTTTAGGAAGCTAACTATGGGGGGAAAGGCAAAAATAGAGCTCCTATTTGCTATCCACAAACTCGCTAGATGGGGACGGACAGGAGGGCCATGATGCACGGTGGCAAGGTTCATCATAGCCCCTCATGGGAGGGGCAAGTGGAGACGAATCCTCATAACCCAGTTGACACCCACCTGTCTCACTAGGTTTCGTTCAGTGGGATATGATCATGTCCTTGCCATGAGTTATTAAGATATTAATGCTCCTGAATACCAGCATCAAGAATATATGCTAATAGTGGGAATGTGGGATACTCTGGCATTATAGTGAAGCAGACATTAACATTCAGTAATTGAAAAGCTCATGTACTGTTGTTAGCCTAAAGTAACTGAATGAAGGACACATCTGATGCAACTATCTAACCAAACAAGTATATGGCCAAGAATACTTCTATCATATTTACAGGTATGCAATGAAATTTATTGGGAATACTGCAGCAGAACAAATTGTGACACCCAAGTGTTACCTTCTTTTAGGAGGTTCCTCTTCCACATCAATAACTTTCGGCTCTTCGGAAATAGTATCATCTTTATCTTTATTTTGCACATCAAAGTTAGCCTGTGGTAGTTCTTCTATATTTGGTGATACTGACTTTCCACTTTTGTTGTCTGAAAGTTTGGAACTTGTTAATAGTAATGATCCAACAATATCAAGTGTAGGAACATTTTTTGGAGGCAGCAAGTAAGCCCCACTAGCACTTTCTTTCAGTCTCAGAGATCGGAAAAGTTTCTTCAAGCGCTTCACCAATGGCTTGTCGGAAATTCCAGAAATATCAATGCCTTCACCACTGTCTATCATTTGGAGAAGCTGAAAGTTGAAAGTTCACATGTCATGAGCTATCTTAAGGACACAGAACATGAAAGTCACACTAAAATGCATGTGGTACAGATATACACATTAAATATATTCAGAAAAAATAAAATTACAGCACAAACAGACTGCAGATTTTACATTCTATTTTCAGTGGCATATTAAGAATTGAAGAGTTAATGTACCCAATACTTTTGGAGAAATGAAGCCACCATAGTCCATAGAAAACAGTAAGTATGAAGATAATAGCTAGAATAATGTTTCATACTGTTAGATGTCTTATAAATATTTGTATTTCCCCATTGTATAAGGGGTTTTGTGCATATTTGCTAATAACTGTACCTGTATATATTTGGGCCTAGAGCTGTAATAATGAATACAAGTGCTATTCAGAACACATACAGCCACTTCTATACATATCCAATATATGAATATATCATGCTATAAAGTAACAATGTGACATCAATATTATATTATGCCAATTGGAAGCCTAAAAAGGCAGTATAAATATAAAATTTTATTAAACTTTCAAAGATGTAACTCAATGTATAAAACAAAAATATGCACCAAGAAAGAAGCTCAAATTTTCGTCATGCAAATTGATCACAAAGATAAAGGGTAACTCTGCAAGTCACAGTTGCTGATTTTCAGCATGACAACTGCTGGTTGAAATGGCAGAGTTGAAATAACTCCATAATGAAAGTTAGTAAGAAATATACATCCACATTAATTTCAGGAGGCACAAGTTGAATTAACTCAGCCTACATACATGATTCAAAAGTAGCAGTTGCAACTGCCAATATATTCATTATCATTATATCTTTCATATTGAACATTATGCCATGCGTTTTGGTTCTTGATTATAAGTACATCAACCAAGCATAAAAAATACAAAACAAAAATTATAGTTTATCTTAGGATGATTTCCCTGAATTGAACTAGGAGGCTAGGAGCTGAAAAAATTAGCTTCTCCTGATTCACTTCTCGCAAAGAATCACTTTTGATCTATAGTTTTTCTCAGAGAATCCAAGAGAATCACTTCTCTCAGAAAATCATTTCTCACAGAGAATCAGAAGCAGGAGGAGCTCTACTTTGCATGACATATCAACAAGCTTCTATGGCACTTTGTATGGAACGAGGAATCATTTCAGACTCGCTGCATTTCCGTAGAGTGAAACAACCTATTATCCTTCATCTTATAGCTACTGCAGGCTTCCACATATAAAATACCAGAGACAGAACATAATAAAAAATCATCGCCTTCACATGAAGTATATGTAGGTTATCTATGGATGCAGAGTTATTCAGAACTACTTTTCATTGCCTTCACATCGCCCTGTTCGCTTAAGCTTATTCAGCGCTACTTTTCAGCCATGGAGCAGCGTTTTCCTCTCCCAACGTTTCAGCGTAAGCATCAGCTAAGCCAAATTTCAGCATAAGCGTATGAAGTAACTGTGTTTTACAGATTTTCTAGCACTGTAATTGTGGAAGTCCAGACATGGCCCGTTGTTCAACTTCCCGAAACTACAACTGTAGGCTAAAAAAGAAAGAAAGATAAGAAACCCTACCTGGCGAAGCTCTTCGGCTACGGCCGGCAATTCCCTGAGGATATCTCGGACGATCTCCCGTGCCTCCTCCGCCCTATCCTCCTCCGACGATTGGGTGTCGGAGGACCCGCCACCATCCCCACCGTGCCGTTTTCTCTCCTGGTCCCGTCTTCTCCGATGCCGCCGGCGGCGGTCCTCGTCGCGGGAGCTCCGCGACCGGCCGCTGTCCTTGCGGCTGTGGCGGTGTCGGTGCGACGAGGATGATCTACTCCGCTTACTGCTGCGGCTCCGTCGCTCGGGGCTGCTGCTCGGGGAGGACGCGGAGGAAGGGGAGTCGGAATCCGAGGAGGGGGAGGGGGAGGCGTCGCGGGATCTCTTGCGGCTCCGGCGCCTAGTCTCCTTCCCGTCTCTTCCCATCTCCTGCTTCCTCAACTTGGGATCCTGGGGGAGGGGAGGTGAACGACAGCACGAGTTTGAGCTTGAATTTTCTCTGAGTTTGAGGGCAAAATGGTGGGAGCGCGTGCACCGCGGCGGTGGCTATACGCGGAGAAAAAAATTGAAAAAAATGACACTCGATGACTCCTCGACTACTACGACACTCGCGTGATGACAAGTGCCATCTGTGTCTGTAAAATGTAGGTCCAATATCAAATCTACGCGACCCATGTTTCGATTCCCATTTTTGTAAATCGCCCCTTTGCTGGGCCTCCGTGAAGCTTACCAAGGCCTCTGGCCTCGTCTCCACTGGCCGCTCCATTTGTTCGGTTCTTCCCCCTCCCGCGCCGTCACGCAACGCCACCTCCCGTCCCAATGGACACCACACCTTCCACCTCGGCCTCCGTCTCGCCGGCGTCCGCATCCGGCGCCGCCTCCGACCCGGACTCCGCGCTTGTCTCGGCCGTGGCGGGCGCGCTTGTTTCCGCCTCCCGCCTGCCCTCGCCGCCGCCCATGGACACCCTCCTGGCCCCGTACCTCCCGCGCCTCGGCGCCTCGCACCACCCGCAAGTGATCGCCCTTGCCGCCGCCGACCCAGCGCTCGCCTCTCCGCGCACTCTCCTCGCCTACTTCCGCCTCGTCTCCCCTCTGTCCTGCCTCCCCTCCTTACTCCCGCTCCTCCCCATGCTCCCCTACCGCAACCTCCTCCCGCTCTTCCTCGACTTCGTCCCGCTTGATCCGCTGCGCCACCTCCACCGCCACCTTCTCGCCAGCCTCCCCACGAGTGCGCTTGCCGACGCCGCGCTCTCTGCCTACGCCCGCCTCCGCCTCCCCCACCTCGCCGCACAACTCCTCCACTCCCTCCGCCGCCGCGGGCGCGTCCGCCCCTCCCTCCAGGCAGCCAACGCCGTGCTCTCCGCACTTGCGCGCAGTCCGTCCACCTCGCCGCAGGTCTCTCTCGACGCCTTCCGCTCCCTCATTGCGTTGCAGCTCCACCCCAATCACTACACCTTCAACCTCCTGGTCCACACCCACTGCTCCAAGGGCACCCTCGCCGACGCTCTCTCCACGCTCTCCACCATGCAGGGTTTCGGCCTTTCCCCAGACGTCGTCACCTACAGCACCCTCCTCAACGCTCATTGTCGCAACGGCATGCTCGGCGAGGCGCGGGCACTGCTGGCCAGGATGAAGAAGGAGGGTATCGCGCCCACCAGGGCCACGTATAATACCCTCGTCTCAGCGTACGCGAGACTTGGGTGGATCAAGAAGGCGACCAATGTCGTGGAGGCCATGACGGCATTCGGTTTGGAGCCTGACCTATGGACGTACGATGTGCTCGCTGCAGGGTTGTGCCAGGCAGGGAAGGTGGATGAGGCATTTAAGCTGAAGGATAAGATGGAGCGGCTCGGCATAGTATCGCCTGACGTAGTTACCTACAATACGCTTGTTGATGCATGCTTCAAGTGTCAGCGCTCTTGTGATGCACTGAATCTGCTTGAGGAAATGCGTGACAAAGGGGTGAAGGCAAGTTTGGTCACACATAACATTGTTGTGAAGGGGCTCTGCAGCGAGGGGCAATTGGAAGAAGCATTAGGGCGTCTGAAAATGATGGCAGCGGAGGGGCTGGCACCAGATGTGATTACATACAATACATTAATTGATGCGTACTGCAAAGCCGGCAATGTTGCAAAAGCATTCGTGTTGATGGATGAGATGGTGCGAAGGGGACTCAAAATGGACACTTTCACCCTAAACACTTTGCTGTACAACCTATGCAAAGAGAAGCGTTATGAAGAGGCTGAGGAGCTATTGCATTCACTGCCACAGAGGGTTTTGTACCTAACGAAGTCAGTTATGGTACAGTGATGGCAGCCTACTTTAAGGAGTCTAATCCAGAGCCTGCTCTGCGTCTGTGGGATGAAATGGTCAAGAGGAAGTTAACGCCAGGTATTTCTAGTTACAACACATTGATCAAAGGGCTTTCTACAATGGGGAAGTTGACAGAGGCAATTGATAAATTGAATGAGCTGATGGAGAATGGGTTGGTACCAGACGACACCACATACAATATCATCCTCCATGCCTACTGTAAGGAAGGGACTTGGAGAAAGCTTTCCAGTTCCACAACAAGATGGTGGAGAATTCCTTTAAGCCAGATGTTGTTACCTGCAACACTTTAATGAATGGGCTTTGTCTGTATGGCAAGCTTGAGAAAGCGATGAAGCTTTTCGAGTCATGGGTAGAGAAAGGGAAGAAGGTTGATGTTATCACATATAACACCTTAATTCAAGCTTTGTGCAAACATGGCGATGTCGATACAGCTTTGTGTTTCTTTGCTGACATGGAGGTCAGAGGATTGCAGCCTGATGCATTTACATACAATGTTGTGTTGTCTGCACTATCTGAGGCAGGGCGATCAGAGGAAGCACATAATATGTTGCATAAATTGGAGGAGAGCGGAAAATTATCTGAAAGATTTTCTTATCCTTCCATGAAATCTTCTGTGGAGGAAGTGGAGACAGGGAAGGACCCAGAGGTTAAATCTGGTGGTGATCAGGAGAGCTATAATAAATCTGTAAATGAACTCTGCATTGGTGGGCAACTGAAAGAAGCCAAGGCTGTTTTGGATGAGATGATGCAAAGGGGCATGTCTGTTGACAGTTCAACCTATATCACTTTGATGGAAGGCCTTATCAAAAGGCAAAAGAGGCAAACACATGCAGCTGGATAGGATATGATTGGTTTTTGCAGCTGTGGTATGTGACATTGTCCATGGTTTTGCCATAACTTCATCAGTTGGTCATAAACTGACTAGGTATATTATCTGGCCCTCGGAATATTTTAAATGCAAGAATAACAGTAGCAACAATTTTAATTTGGAATATTGGATTTGTACTAGTAAGATTCGAGTCCCCTGGAACACAAAATAGATATGGCTGAGCATGAGCTGTGTTACTGGATTCTTGATACAGTTCTTCATTTCGGTTGCTCCATTTGTAGTGGCGACCAGGGAGCGGGTAGTTAGGCCATGATAAGCTGTTAAGTTTGCTGGCTGGTTTTCTTTAGTAGTTCCCTGATTTGAGTGTAGACGGCGCTAATTGAGGAATCAAATCTGGGTCAGTTAAATGTTGGTAACAAATCCATTTCTTTTCTGGGGAAATTCCAAGTTTCAATTCATTCTGCTGCAATTTCGTCTTTCTTGATTTGGCACGCTAATCAGCCTCTTTTCTAGAAATTCCAACCGCTGTTTCTTCCCTGTCCAAATTTTGCAGTTTTTGAGCTCAACTCCATTTTTGCTGCAGGCGCGTAGCAATTGGAGTACATAAGCGGCACCGTGGGTATGAGGAGCAGGCACCCAAAGGCGTTGGGTTTCCACTGCTACCCGGCAAGACACCGGTCCCTAACTCTGGTACTGTTGAGCTTAGCAGCATTGGTCATCGTTGTGAATTTCCATCTTCTCATCATTCATAAGGAGGAGGATGAGAATATGAGTACACACGAGATCCGCCGATCGATTATGAGGGAGCTGGAAGTGGTGGAGGAGAAGTTCCGGCTAGCTCCTCCCCGGAGCCGGAGGAATCCCCGGGCTGTGCGCCGCAAGGGAGACAAGAAGCCGCCTACAATAGTGGATGAGTTCTTGGATGTGCAGTGCATGATATGTTCTTCCCAGAACTGAATACGGCTGTACATCCAATCAATGGTGGAAATGGCAGCATGTACTTCTACTACCCAGGCAGAATTTGGTTGGACACTGATGGAAAACCATTTCAAGCTCATGGAGGAGGTGTCCTGTATGATAAGAGGACCAAGGCCTGTTTCTGGTATGGGGAGAATAAGGATGGCATTACAAAGCTCACAGCAAGGAAGCAGACAGGGTGAGTTGTACTTTCCGATGCTATCAACATTCAACACCCATTCGTGGTCTGGGACTTATGATATGTTGCTGTAGAAGCACTCAACTCAATTGTTTCATCTAATGTGAATGACCTATGTCAAACTCAAAAGGTACTAGCTAGTTAACATAGACGAATGTGATGGTGTCAGGTTTATATTTTGGGGCATGAATACTATATATACACAATATCAGGTTGAATACTCTGTAAGAGAGCTTAACACTTTATTTTTAGACTTCTGGCAGATAGGGCATGTAGAAATCAAATTGATTTAGCATGCACTGCACATGACCAGAGAAGGATCAAGTAGACACAATAATGTGCTAGAAGTTTGGAGAAGAATGATGGGAAAGGATCAACTTACCCCATTTCAGAACTTCCGTGTAGGAATTTCAATTTGTTGCATCATTATCCCAAACTAATGTCTTGCTCCAAGATTTAGTAATCATATCATTGGAGAGATTATTTGTTTCTTTCTCTTTGGATAAACTAACTCAGAGATAGCTAGAAACTAGTATGTGGAACCCTAAGAAAACTAATATGTACAACACCTAAAAAACTAATATGTAGAACACCTAAAAAATAGTATGTAGAAGAAAGTTTAATTTCTCTAAATATGACCGAATATATAAGTGCATTTGTAACTGTGTGTGCTAATGCATACATCTAATTTTCGTGACCTTTTAGATTCTGTTGGTGAGGCTAAATCGCTAGGAGGCATGTTGGAAGTTATGGTGTATTGGTATGGTAAGAAAATTGACTGGGCTGTTTTAAGGCGGGTTACTTGGTATGTAGAGATGAAAAGCTAGTAACAATAAAGGGTCTTTTTGGTGGAAGGATATTTTGAAGCTCTATGATCTCTTTAGAGGAATTGCTAATTGCAAAATTGGGAATGGATCTACTGTTCTTTTCTGGTCAGACTTATGGAATGACAATGTTATGCAGAATAACTTCCCTAGACTTTTCACCTTTGCCAAAAACAAGAAGATTTCTGTGTTGCAGTTCCTTTGAACAGCAACCTTGAGTCTAATTTCACCTCCCATTGTCTGAACAAGCTTACCAAGAATACCAAACAATGCAAGACTATATTCAAACTATACAGGTTCAACAGGACACAAAAGATTCCTAGCACTATATTTGGGGCAGCAGCAGCTATACTTCTTCTAAATTCTACAACTTCCCCTACAGAAATGTTCAGCCTCCTGCCCCTTTCCTATGGATTTGGGATTCAAAGTGCTGTAACAAACTTAAAGTCTTCTCCTGGCTCATGATTATGGATAGGCTAAACACAAGGAATCTTCTCAAAAGGAAAAAACACAAGTTGGAGGGCAACAACTACAACTGTGTTCTCTGTAATCACAATGTTGAGGAAACTGCTGGCATCACTTGAATATGCACTGGAACTTCCAAAGTGATTTCTTCCAAATGATGATGCAGTCAAAACAGCAATACCAGAATCCCTTCTTCATGGAGATCTTCATCATTGCTGCCTGGCACATATGGAAGCAGCGAAACAACTTTATTTTTGACAGAGGACAGCCTTCTTTCTCCTCCTGGAAATGCTCCTTCTTAGACAAGGCTAGACTGCAAGCTCTTAGGATGTCTGAGGACAAACGCTCTTCTTTCCTCCTTTGTTTAGATCTCTTTTCTTAGTTTTCTGGTTGCCAAGTGGCTCTCTCAGCCTCTTGGGTGGTTTTTGTTGTGCTTTTTTCCCTGTACAGTTCTTACCCTTTTTTATTTATAAAATCTCACAGTGGGGGTTTTCCCTGCTGTATTTTACGCTAAAAAAACAATTTTTGACTGTTTATTATTCATATGAAATTGGTTTGAGCTCCAACATTTTCTTTGCGTACAAACTAGCATTTTTTATGCTCTAGTGGTGTTAGAATCAAAGTGTGCCAAATTGGAACAATGAGATATATCAGTAGATGTGGGTTTAAGGCCTAAGGGTGGTAGATCTGGGAAGTGCATTGTGCCAGTTATCTCAATTCTTTCATACCCAGTAGACATTCACACCAGTGGCGGTGTATTGGAAGGTGCATTGTGATGTGTGATTGCAGTTCTTTGATTGATTAAATCGAAAGTGACAGATAGTGTAACTGCATTATGGTGGTGCCAACAACCAGAAAGTGATTTCTTTCTATTTTTATAAAAATGGACTCTTGTGGACAGCAAAGAACTCTTCAGTGGTTATGAATTGGAGGCATTTCTAGTTAATGATTCTCTGGCTAGACTTCAACCTGATTATTCTGATATAAAGAATACCAGCATTGGGCACACTGTGGAACCAGCATAGTTTACTAAATTTTCCAAAAACACACATAATTAGTACATATGTGCTGCTGACAAACTGAACTGACGTTTCAGCAGCAGAACTTAGTAGGTGCCACTATTGCTTCGGTACTTAAAAGTGATGTTTGTTTTGTCCACCTTCCTATTTGGTGGATTATTTAGTGTCTTTGTCATATCTAACTACTAACTTTGACAAATCATTTTCCAGGTTGACATCATTGGACTAAGTTGCTATTCTTTGAAGGACCTGTGGACACGGAAAAATAAAGGGCTTGTCCTCTGTGGTGAGGAGAAGAATGTAAGACATGGTCTTCACAGATCCAATGTCCTGGAGAGGCCCAAGGTGATATACAAATACAATGATCGGACTGGCAAATATGTGATGTGGATGCACATAGATGATGCTAACTACACCAAAGCTTCAGTTGGTGTGGCCGTCAGTGATTCTCCGACAGGCCCATTCACTTATCTCTACAGCAAGCGTCCACATGACTGCGAAAGTATAGACATGACCATCTTCAAGGATGATGATATGGAAAGGCCTACCTGATATACTCTTCTGAGGACAACAGCGAGCTCCACATTGGCCCGCTAACTGATGACTACCTTGATGTCACTGATGTGATGCAAAGGTTTCTCATCGCACAGCATCAAGAAGCTCCTGCGCTCTTCAAGCATGAAGGCACCTTTATGGTAACCTCTGGCTGCACAAGCTGGGCTCCAAACACTGTGCTGTCTCACATGGCAACATCAGTGATGGACCTTGGGAGACACTGGGGAACCCTTGTGTGAGAGGGAATGAGGTCTTCAGATCAACAGCATCCTTCTCCCAGAGCACATTTGTCTTGACAGTTCCAGGGCTGCTGGGCTCATTCATCTTCATGGCTGATCTGTGGAACCCATCCGATCTTAGAGATTCGGGGTACGTCTGGCTGCCTCTGACGATAGGGGGAGTCCATGATGAAGCTGCATACTATAGCTTCATGTTCCCTCTCTGGTCCCGGGTGTCCATTTACTGGCACAAACGGTGGCGTCTCCCTGAGGGGTGGAGGGATTCTTGAAAGTCTGGAGTTTTTTTAAAAGAATTGAAGTTCTTATATGCTGTTACATTGATAGATACCAAAGTATTGACATTTGACACATTGGTGTACGTTGTAGTGTCTAGTTTCTTTTGTTGCTTGACAAGTTGTTCATTTAGGCATGCTGTGCTTTTCCAAGAACCTCATTAATTATTTCACTCGAAATATATATATACTAGTTTAGAGTTTATGTTTTTTTTTCTTGTCCGATACTCTAATTGGTACTGCTTTGTTCAGGTCCTGGCCCACGTTTATTCTATATGGTGCTTTAGCTTAAGATAGAATGATAGTTTGTGTTAGGTTTCTGGCCTTCTAGCCTTGCTAGAATTCTAGCGTGGGTAGCCTTAGCCTGCTCCCACCAAGCTAACCAAGAACACTGGTAGCCTGTTCGGTTGGCTGGTTCGTATCGATGTTGGTTCATAAAGAAGTATCACTGACTGATTTGTGTGAGAGAAAAATACTGTTCCGGCTGAAAATTTATGTTCGTTTACGACAAGCCAAAGCCAACTGGATACCGGGTGGCCCCGCCGCCGTTGCGCCACGAGATGACCACCACCGCGCGATTGGCCCCTGTCGTGACACGACCACCGCCGTGTCGCGCGAGCTACTGCTGGGCGACCCTGCCACCGCGAGCGAGGAGTGGCGGCGAGCGAGCGCGAAGGTCGACGAGCGGAGCATGAGCGTGGAGGAGCGGCGGGAGTTGGTGGGCGGTGTGATTGCCGGTGGGAGGAGCACCGGAGGGAGGGAAGATGGGAGGGAGGTGACTCGAACGCTACCGGCGCCCCTGGCCAAGCCTGCCTCTAGCCCATGTAACAAGTCCATCGTCTTGGCTCTAGAGAATAGGGCAGGAGCCAGCCACCCAACCAAACACACATAACTTAGTAATAAATTTTGAGATCATTATTTACAAATGTTGTTGTGATAGAGCTAGTGTAGGTATTTTGTCACCCAACGAGTGAATTTATACATATGTCGCGTTGTTTTAGGAAAACGATGGTAGCATTCAAAGACACGATGAGTTATCGTTCGAGTGCGTGTTCCTCGGTTGAATGCTCTGAAGTTCTTACAATGGGGTATGCAAGAAGAGTGAAAGAGGTAGGAGAGTGGAGAGGGACTGCCTGAATGAAGTCTCGAGAGTCCGTCCCCTTGGAAGGGTGCCCTGGCTGCCCTTATATAGAGTTTGGGGCCAGACCACGTACAAAGATGATAGGTTCTCCCGACCGAGCAGTTGTGAGCCTGAGGAATGGGAAACTAGGCTTGCAAGGAAGGTCGTCTTGTCTTGGTGTCAACGTACGTCTGAGCGTGGTTGTGACCATGGTCTTGTGTCCACGTCGCGGCATGGGATGCGCGTGGTGCTACAGTACTGGTCATGACGGCACTGTTGGTACGGTTGTGGCCGTCTATGCAACGTGGTCTCGCTGTGGCCTTCGTCATCGTCTCCTAATCTCCCGAGGGCGTCGTACAGGAGTAGGTAGCTACTCCCGGATCGTCGGTTGTCTTGCTGGTCGTGGCGCTACGCTGATGACCACGATCCCGAGCTCTGTGGTCGTGGCCCTCGTCGACTTGGTTGGCCTTGAAAGTCAAGGCTGTTGCCGTGAGCCCCATCCCGTAGTGGGTGGAGCCGTACGCCCGTCCCGTCGGGCCGTATTTGGATGGTGGTTCACCGTACTTGTTGTCACCGCTTGGTGGTCCTGTCTCGTCTACGACATGGCGCAGAGATGACGCTTGCTCCGAGACTGTTGCGCCTCGGTCCTGGCAGACTGAGCAAGCGTGCATGTATCTGTTAAAGCAGGCGTACTTGGGTGAAGCCCGACCCCTCCTAGGGGTCAGGACGGAGGAGAGATCGTGCCATGCTGCGCGGCATGTGGTGAAAGGGAGAGGTTGTGGCCGACCGCCTGTCTTAGTGTTTGGCCCAAATCTACGCGACTTACATAGACCACGGTTGCTGGGCTTGTGCTAGTTTGGTTATCGTGGGCAGCCCGAGCGGATAACTAATCAGTGTCTTAAGATATCGGGGTATCATAACCCCCGACAGCTAGCTAGCACTATCACCTAACAAGGATGGATCACTCCTTTTAATTGATTTATTAGTCTCTCTGCTGTGGTAATTTTATTAAGGTATATTGGAGCAGGTTATGTTAGCACTTATCTTGAGATTAGCTTCAGTTTTCAATTAGTGTCGGCACCAACTGATGTACTCTGAACATGACCAAATCTGATGAGTTTACTTGTCCTTTGTGTTCAGTCCATAATTCCATATGTTCATCTTATTCGTCTTTTTGCCTTCTTTCTTAGTTGTTTTTCTTTGCAATGTTCAGTCCATATGTTCATCTTATTCGTCTTGTTTACCTCCTTTTCTTATCATTTCCCTTTCAATTTATATTAGAGTATGAATTTGGTGCCCTGGTGGGCTAGTATCTGTGTGGCCTGATAGTACAATTGTAGGAGTAGGAAACTAGGAGTTGTACATCTGATTAAAGTCAATTATCTTAAATCTAACCAAATTTATGAAAAATAAATATACTATAACAATATATTTTCATTATTAATGTAAAGATATTTATTTGGTGTAATAGATATTACTGTAGTATCTTATATCATATCATCAGTTTGGACGGAGTGTAGTGTTCTTTTTTTTTTTGAGAGGCGGAGTGTAGTATTCTACCAGTGTAGCAGGAGTAGTAGAGCCTACAGGGAGACAGGATCACAGGAAACAGGAAGGAAAGAATCCAATGCCCGGGCCGAACCAATTTGCAGTGTAGTTTTTCAGCTAGGTGCCTCTTTAGTTTTCAAAATTTTGCAAAATTTTTCAAGATTTTTCGTCACATCGAATCTTTGACGCATGTATGAAGCATTAAATATAAATAAAAAATAAAATTAATTACACAGTTTAGACAAAATTCACGAGACGAATCTTTTAAGCGTAATTAAACTATGATTGAACACTAATTATCAAATAACAACAAAAATATTACAGTATCATTTTCTAAAAA
The DNA here is from genome assembly GCA_904845875.1 of Miscanthus lutarioriparius. Lineage (NCBI taxonomy): Eukaryota > Viridiplantae > Streptophyta > Magnoliopsida > Poales > Poaceae > Miscanthus > Miscanthus lutarioriparius. The sequence continues at coordinate 22,566,036 of CAJGYO010000012.1, read as the reverse complement.
ATTTCGCCAACTAAACGAGGCCTAGCGGGCATGGGCGCATGGATGGCTGCAGCGATGCAGTGTACCAGTACACGAGTACTACGTACCACAGTACACTTATGTAATATTGTAAAAAACTACTACCTCCGGTTTTCTAAATCAAGTCGTTTTGAGGTTGTCTTAAGTCAAACATTTTAAACTTTGACTATAAATAACTTCTTTTGGGTTGAGTTTGAAAATATGAAAATGATGTAAGTAGATTCATCTCGAAATATAGTTTCATAAAAATATATATTGACTATATTTTATAAATATTTTATAGCAAAAAGTAGCGGTCAAAGTCGTTTCTTAAAGACCGCGTCAATGTCTAAAACGACTTGCTTTAGAGAACCGGAGGGAGTATTTCGTAAGAAATCTTGCTAACAGTACACTTATGTAATATTGTACTACCTTTGTCCTGAAAAGAATGCAACTACGGGTTACGTGCCACAAAAGGTGGTTCACGTTTAACCAAGTTTTTAGTAAATAATATTCACAATTATGTCTTTAAAATAATTTATTATGAAAATACATTTCGTAATTAATCCAATGATATTTATTTGGTATTATAAACATAGATATTTTTATCTATATAATTAATCAAACTTAAGGTACTAAAATATGATAGTGTGTTATAATTACATTCTTCAGGGACATAGCGTTTTGCGGATTTACAGGCGGCAAGCCAAATGCTGTGCATTCCTGTCTATGCGATTTCCAGGTGCATGCGCGGGCACAGGCGTCATGCAGCATGCGGGCATCGAGCAGCGTCAGATGCTGGCTTCCTGCGAGCCAGTTTGAAGGAACGGTGCAGTGCCCAGTGCTGTGCTGCCGTGCATGCGTTGGTCGTGACGGGCGCTAGAGCGCGTGGTAGGGTGCAGGGTGCCGTGCCGGAGCGCCTCGCGCCGACCGTGCAAGACACTAGAAGTTGAGTTGAGCATTGCAATTCTAGACCGGGCGTGGAGAAAGGCAGGGGTGAGCGGACGCGGCTTGGCTCGAGCGGAGCGGGATGCACGAGCCACAGCGCAGCGCGGCGTTCAACCAGCACGTCAGGCATCCCCGGCCGCCTGGGTGGCGAACGCGGTCAGGGCTGTTGGGGCACGGTCACCGCCGGCGCGCGAGACAGATTCAGATTCAAATTTAATTTGAGCACGTGGCGAGGCGAAGCTATCCGTGGCCGGAGCATAGGCCTGCACGGCCTCGCGATGCCACAGCACGGTGAGACGACACTACAGGGAGGTGAAGCGAGGCCAGCTACTAAACAAGTTCCTCTCGTTTAGACACGTATACGGAGTATTAAATATAGATTAAAAAAATAAGTTTGACTAATTTGCAAGATTAATCTTTTAAGTCTAATTAGTTCATAATTTAACAATATTGTGCTACAGTAACATATACGCTAATAACAGATTAATTAGACTTAATAAATTTATCTCATGGATTATTAACAAATTCTATAATTTATTTTTTTATTAGCATCAGAACGTACCAAACAACACCGTACATAACACCCAGTATAAAACTTTACACGCTCGATTTAAACAAAGCCTACGTCTAGGTCTGGCCGCGCACCTGCCCATTGCAGTGGTCACGCAGACCGAACGTTGCAGTGCCCAGTGTAGTGCTTTGGGAGACCCAGCAGAGGCTCGGGTGCGGGTGCAGGGGTTCGTAGTACGTACTCCGTACTACTACTAGCGGCATCTCTTTACAGTGCTAGCAGTAGCAGCCGAGAACTAGCGGCCTGATCGCTCGGGTCTAGAATAGTATTTTTTTTATATTAAATTAGCTATTAATAATAATCTAACCTAATTGAACGGGCTGTAGAACAGTCTGTGTGCGCTCTTTAGCACCAGCGGCAGCGCAATCTAAGCTGACCCTTTCTTCCTTGCCTCTGACCCCGCGTGTCATCCTGGCGTTCCGCGCCCCGGCAGCCCCTCCACCCGGCTTGCCCGCGCTCGGGAGCGCTAGGTGCAGGTGTAAAGGCTCGGTTCGGCAGTACTTATAGTTGTTGTGGCTGATTTATATGACTGATTTATTGTGAGAGAAAAATATTATTTTATTATTGAAAAAGTAGAACTAATTCTGACTCGTAAGCTCAAGCGAGCAGAGCCAAAGTTGAGATGGCAATAGTGTAGATTATGATGCAAATGAGATTGAAGGGCTGGAGGATTGAAGACTTGTTTAAATTTAGGATATAAAGTTTTGGGTATTATATCGGGTGTTATATGGGGTGTTTAGATACTAATAAAAAAACAAATTACAGAATTCATCAGTAATCCACGAGACGAATTTATTAAGCCTAATTAATCCGCCATTAGCACATGTGTTATTGTTGCACCACATTGTCAAATCATGAACTAATTAGGCTTAAAAGATTCATCTCGCAAATTAGTCGTAAACTGTGTACTTAGTTATTTTTTAGTCTATATTTAATACTCTATGTATGTGTCCAAAATGAGATAGGAAAAAAACTTTAAGAGGAAAAACTAAACAAGACCTTAGCTGGTGTTGTAGTACAGTACTAGATAGAGATGAAATGAAGGCATCGGCAAGGTGTGACACGTGAATGTGTTGGTGTGATTTTCGAAGCCACTGCTGTTGCTACTGATGTTACGGCCTGTTCGCGCGAACTATTTTTTAACGAGTCAGTCTATTTTAGCTTATTCTCTCTTACAGAATACTATTAAAACAGTAGTTTAGAAAGTAGCAAATCAAGGCGAGGCAATAGAGGATTGGAAGCGATTACTTCAGCGGTACTTTCAATCAAACTCTTACTTCAGCGGTACTTTCAATCAAACTCTTTGAATCCTTCTGTTCTGCAGCATTACATCAGCAGTACTTTTCAGTAAACGAACAATATTTTTCTCTCACAATAAAATAGTATAAGCATCAATATAAGCTAAATTTCAACGAAACGAATAGGGCCAGTCTAACAACATCACACAGCTGCACAGTTCAGTAAAAAATGAAATATATGCCTGTATAATTATGGTATGTTCGCTTAAACTTATCAGTCAACTTATTAGCTAAAATCTACAGTATTTTTCTCTCACAACAAAATAGCTTTAGCCGACTTTAATATTAGTCGAACAGAGTGAATCAAAATGATGTGTTTACGTTATTGTATGGAGTTCATTCTCATCTGTTGAACTATTTATGACATACCATAACTGTTAGTTGCACACCATGGTACCTGTGTTCCATATATAGATAATTAGATAGCATGATGGCTAAGGCACATAATTTTGTAAAAGCATCTCTAAGAGCTTTTTTAAAATCTACTCTCTAAATCATTATTTAGAGAGTCATTTGAGTAAAAGTCGTGTTCTATATCTTTAGACTCTTCAACAGTTTTTCTATATTTCGTATGCAAGAGAGTCATCCTCACTTTCCATCTTTGGCTGACGAGAAATCCAAAATAGAATATATCTATACTTGATATCCAATTAAGGATCTATTTGGATCCTTTGGACTAATAACTAGTTGACTAAAGTTTAGTTCATGAGAATAAATATATGTGGATATGGGTGGACTAACAACTAATCTAAGCCATAACTAACTGTTAGTTCACTGATCCATTGAACCCAGCTAAGAGAGGCTATTTTTTTCTTGTACCCCATTGGAAAAAGACCCCGCCTACCCCTCAACCATCCGCTCCGGTCGGTTCCCCTCCCTCTCCCTTCCGCATCGCGCTTATGCTCAAGTCGCCGCCGCCGCGTTTCCGTCGTTCGTTATGCGCCCGCGCCGCCCAAGCGCCGACGGCTTCCTCCGCCGCCCAGCCGAGCCTGCCTCCGCGGAGGTAGCCCGTCCCTTTCCTCTGAGATGCGAGCCCCCAAGCGCCGGCGCTTGTGAAGATTCGGCCCACCGCCGCCCTATCCGAAAGAAGCGCCGAGACGCGCGGTTCTGGAACGGTGACGAACTGGGCCCAGGCGAGCGAGCATGTGCCGACGCTCGGAGAAGCTCCCAAGCAGTAACTGGCAGCATTCACCGCATACAGGTTGAGTTAAGTCGTGGAAGAAACTTTTCCCCGCTGATCCGGCTCTAAATCTGACCGTGCGCTTAAGCTTATTAGCTTTTTGATTGGTAAGTGAGTACTTGGTTTCAGTTATTGGGTTCCTTTGGATACCAAAAATGAGAAAAAAATGTATATTTGGAAGGGAGGAACTATGTCCATTGCGGGTAGATCTACCCTGATCAGCTCAAGTTTGAACAATGCACCCATATACCATATGTCCACTTATTTGTTACCTAAGACAATTCTCAAAAGATTAGATAAAATTTAAAAAACCTTTTTTTTGGCAAGGGGGTGAGACAAAAAAAAAACTATCACCTTATTAAATGGACAAAGAATTGCAAAAGCAAGAAAAAGGACGGTCTCGGCATAAAAGATATTAGAAAAATAAATGTTAGCCTCCTTTGCAAATGGTGGTGGAAGCTTGATAAGGATGATGGGCTGTGGCAAAATTGTCAAATTTAAATATGTTAAAATGGTTTGATTATGGATGTGTCTCACAAACAATCTGATTCAGCCATTTGGGCTGACTTGTTAAAGATAAAAAAACATTTTGCAGGGAAGGAAATTGTTGGTGAGGAATGGAAAGAACACATTCTTTTGGAAAGACTCTTGGCTTTATGACAAACCATTATGTATAATGTTTTCTGATCTTTTTAAATTCTGTGAACAACAGAACATTTTGGTGGATCAGGTTAAGAACAACCCTGAAGATATTTCTTTTACTCGATGGTTAATGGATGACCTGCTTTTGGATTGGCAAAGGATTCTAGATGATATGGGAAAATTAAACTTCTCTCCTGAGGATGATCTAGTCTCTTGGAAATATGGGTCTCTTGGTCGGGTTAGTGTGAAATAAGTATATAATGCTTTGACTGTTAATGATTCTGGCCCTTATCACAAGAAAATCTGGAAAGGGAAAGTTCCAGCAAAAATTAAAATTTTTCTCTGGCTGTTAATGAACAATGCAATTCTAACTAAGGATAATTTGCTGAGAAGGAAATGGATTGGTAGCCCTTTGTGTTACTTTTGTAATCAAGAGGAATCTGTGTCTCATCTTTTCTTTCAATGTAGCATAGCCAACGCTGTTTGGGCGATTGTTGCCAAATGCATTGGTGCCAACAATGTTCCAAAAACTTTTGGGCAATGCTGGCTTTGGTGTGAAAAGTGGCTTCCATTTGGTAAACAATTTCATACTGTTGGAATTGCAGCTATATGCTGGGCTATTTGGAAAACAAGGAATAAAGTTTGTTTTGATGGGAAAATGCTTAAGAATCCTGCATCAATCATATGTTATGCATGTGCGCTCATGGATTACTGGGCAGGTTTGTTTCTGGAGAGGGACAAGGAAGCGCTGGAGGCTGGGGTGAACACCATGCTACAGATTGCCGCCAAGCTGATCGGTAAGAAGACGCACAATGATGGAAGACTCCTCCTGGAAGACAAACCCGATGATAATGCACAGGAATGAAGTAAGGAAGAGTAGGGGCCATCCAGTTTCAGTTCCTGGGACCTTTCTTTTGGCTGTCTATGTAATATCAGCCGGCTGTGTGTTGAGCCTGACCTGTTGGTCTGATTATCGCTGTATTGTCTTTTGGCATGTGTTGCTCTACGAGCTGGGAACGTTAAGTATAGTTGGAGGTCGTAAGTCCGCTAAGTCTGGCATGTCTTTTTTCTTTTTGTCTGAAACAGTCTACAAAACTCTGTATTTCCGTTGAATCTAATAGAAATGGGGGATGCCTCTGGTTTGAAAAAAAAAGTGAGTACTTGGTTTTCTGTAATTAGTTTTCTGTTCTTGGTTTTACTACCTACTTGGCCATCAGAAACATATGATAGAACAGCAAACAATGATTTTATTTCTTTCTGGTGCCGATGGATCCATAATTCCATATGTGGACTTTCATTTTTTTTCAGCGTTATTTTAATTGAATTTTTTTTAACAATTCCGGCAAGCAAACACACAAATCGCAAAAAAGAAAAAAAAATCCGGCAAACAAGCACACAGCGGAAACTACAGGTGGCCGTGCACGGGAAGTTCACCTGCCAAAACAACGTCAGGGGTATATATGACTCTGTGTTGAGACTGTAGTACTTACTAGCCCAGGGATCAAGCAGGACTGAACTAATCACTAGTCAGCTAATTACTAGTCAACTAATCACTAGTCCTAGCTAATCACTAGTCCTAGTTCATCCAAACAGGCCTTAAAGAGGTTGTTGGATGCTATTTTTTACCAAAATCTCTATTCTTGTAAATTAAAAAATAATAAAGAGTCTCTTGAGCATCTTCAAAGAGCCTTTCTAAAATCTACTCTCTAAATCATCATTTGGAGAGTCATTTGAGTAAAAGTCATTTTCTATATCTTTATACTATCCAACAGTTTTTCTATTTTTTGGCGCATTCTAGAGAGTCATTCTCACTCTCCATCTTTGGAAAACGAGAAATTTAGAATAAAAGATATCTATATTTGATATCCAATTGAAGAGGTTATTGGAACGTGTTTTTTCATCAAAATATTTATTCTTATAAATTAGAGAAATAATAAAGAGTCTCTTGATATGCTCCAAGGCCCAATAAAATGGAAATTATAAAGTGGAGTTTTGTAATACATTAATTCAAGCACAAAGTGACCTGGAATGCAAAATTATATTAAAAAATATAGGTATACACCAATCTGCAGCACAACATCATCTGCTACTACATAGAAATCCAATATACAATCAGTTCTGTCTGTTGTAAATATTTTTTTACTACGCCACTTATCCTGTCTTCCATTGAAGTTGACGGGCAATCGCATGCAACAACTGAGATAGAGAGGGCCACACCTTTTTCGTTTATATTATTACTATGTACATATCAAGTCAGGGTTCCAGAAGGCGGCACTAAGTGCATGCTTCAGCGCGCTTCAACGCTAAGTGGATGGGTAACGCTTTGCTTTGGGGCATAAGCGCTCTCAAAGTGGCACAACCGCCTTGGTGGTGCAGGGGAGGCGGGAAGGGTGCGGGAGATGTGCATGCTGGGTCGCCGGCCGATGTGCGGACAACTAGAGGCGAGGGCGCGAGGCGGAAGGGGGAGCCGCTGACGCCGCCGCCAAGCCTAGGACTGCCCCACCGTCGCTGAGAGCCCGAGCCTGAGCATCATCGCCATCGCCTACATGCCGAGCGCGAGTGGGGGAGGGAGCAGAAGATGGAGCGACGACGCTGCGAGGAAGAGGAAGAAATGGCGACGGCTATCAACCTGTGTGCCTTCGCTGGAGCAGTGAAAAGGTTAGGCCAAAGAAACGTGTGGGTGCGGCAGAACGTCTGTTTGTATTGAATTAATGGGCTTCTAGACGGGCCACTAAATAAAAGCCCATACCATCCTTTTTTCCTTTTTATTTTTCATTTCTTTTTTCTTTCAACATCTTTTGACAAATCAGCACATAACTCAAATGCATGTTGGACCCTTTGAGTTATGTCGGAGGGTGTATTATATGTTCTTTTTTGAGAAAGACACTCAAAAGAGTGTCTCATATCTGATATGCATAAGGAAAACACTAGCTCGTACAAAATGACAACTTGACACAAAATGACCTCTAAAAGTGAGAGTACACTGAAGATCAAACTAGTCATCTTCTTCCTTTGATCATCCATTGCCTGTCGAAGATTGAAAAATGCACTGAACAGCAAAAGAAAGGGTCACCTGCAAAATCCACTCACCGCTTACAACGAGATCTAAAACCCACTGAAAGAACATCAGTTGGAGGAACCCTCCAAGAAACATAGGCTTACAATCCTTCACCATCAGAACAAAGTATTGGAGATGTCAGACCTTGCAATAGAACCAAAAGAAGAGGTCGAAATCATCATGAAGAGAGCCAACTGATTGCTTTCCCTGATAAACACATTGACTGCCACCAAGATCTAAAGAGAGCCAACAGATCTGACAGACCAAACTCTCAGTGGCCCTTCATCGACGCCGAATCAAACGTCGATGAGGTAGGGAGAGGCCGGAGAGATCTTATTCTAGTACATCATCATTGCCACCGCCTCGTCGATGATGCCAAAAACCAAACTATAAGTGCATCTAGCCCTTTAGTGGGTTTTGGTGAATTGAATGACAACATCATTAAAGGTCTAACAAGTTTGCTAAGTGTTGTACTGAAAATTGAGTTTATTGCATACACTTGTGGATTGTGGAATGAGAAGTGTGTAAAGGTTCAACAAGAAGGCAAACTTGATGATGTTCCACATAATGTTCAAATCAAAGCCAAAATTGTGTATTGTTGTGTTGGAAGATCATGGAAACAATATAATTCAAGAAGAAGACAACAATGAAATTGAAATTGATGAAATGGCTTCTATGTTGTGAGATATCATAGTATCATGAGAAAACAAGCATATTTGGCAAATGGTAAATGAGACATGAGTTGATGATTTTGGAGTGGTCTCAATAATGGCTTGCTTTGCATGAACAAGAAGAGCTTGATAGTGGATTAGCTTTGATCAAAGGATTAAAGAATGAGTCAAGAGTGCATAAGTGAGAAAATATCAAACAAAGGTTAAATGATAAAGGACACAACTCATATTAGATATAAGTCGGTCTCTGTGATGGTTTGCTTGTATGGATAAAGATTTAGAAAATCACTTTGCATTGATTTGATCAAGCTAGAAGTATGAAGATAGATATTGAAGTGAGGATTAAGAATGTCAAGCCAAAATAAAGAGGATATAAGGAATCGTCAATTGGCTTAACCATATTGATGTTGATTCATATATGTCTCTATGTGGATCAAACTGAAGCTTGATTGATCTCAACATTCATATCTAGAAGATATTCAAGCAAGAATCATAATATTGAAAAAATGGGTTTTTCAATGGATGCTTAATATGACGTGACTTGAGTATGGCTCGGTAAGGTGAAGATAGCAAGGAAAGGGCTTCGAGGGACTAAGCAAAGGTGAAGGGCAAGCGATGGCTTGAGGACCGAGGTACCATGGCTAAGGTGAAGAAGAGAGTACTTGCATTAAGTCGAGGAACTAATCGAGCTATGATGAGTCATATTATGTTGAGGATCAAATCATTAGTAAAGGTGACTTGAAGCCATGAGGTGAACTCATATATACGGAAATGGTTCAAGTCACATGCTCAAGGTATGTTTGTTTGAAGAAATGAGACAAAGATGATTGCAGCCCCTTATGAAGTGATATTGAGAAGAAATGGCATATGAAGACATTGAAGACTCAAGTGGTTGAAATAATTATATTCTCTTGATCTTGAGTATATAGGTATGCCGTACTATAAAGGGGGATACAATGCACAAGCTTTAATTTGCAACCAAATACTCATTTACCCACCAAATATCCTTAAAGCCTCAGCCAAGATAGCAAGCTTTGCAATCCTATCTTTTGTGCTGCCTGGCAGGTGAGGCACTACCGCACTAAGGCACTGTTGATGGTAGTTAACAACCATTATAAACCATCAATATAGCATGCATAAGGGCATAAATATAATCACCAACAAAGGTTTAGGGGTTTAAACTAACAAATTCCATGAATTTTGGTTAATCTGTATTTTCTGCACGGTTTATTCAGAAAACCGTCAAGGTGGACCTACATATCAGATTTAATTGCGGTTATCCATAGCGAAACGTGTAACACCCCGGCTCAGGGCTTAACAGGATTAATAGGATACTCATACCAATAAGTTGCAACTTCTTTTCCGGAAGCCCATCTACAAATAACTCTGAGGTTAAGCGTGCTTGGCCTGGAGCGATGGGTGACCGGCCAGGAAGTTCTTCCCGGTGCGCATGATGAGTGAGGACAAAGTGCGCAGAAAAGACTGTGTTGGTTTGTGAGGGCGTCTATATCCTAGAGAAGCCGCTGATAAAGCGGGCCCGGCCTCGAGAGGCGGGGACGTTCTGAATCGGTATCGTGAGCCGACTCTCGCGGTTTCACGCAGGCGCGTGTGTGTCGCGATTCTTGTGAGCATGGTGCGCATGGCTGGTGTGGATCCGGCGTGGTCACACAACATGGCACATGCGCTGGCTCTGGACACACGGACGTGGCCAAGAGAGGACGCTCCTGGCTTGGGATTGATCGATGAGGACGTCGATCTCTTAAGGGGGTGAGGATGTAACACCCCGGCTCAGGGCTTAACAGGATTAATAGGATACTCATACCAATAAGTTGCAACTTCTTTTCCGGAAGCCCATCTACAAATAACTCTGAGGTTAAGCGTGCTTGGCCTGGAGCGATGGGTGACCGACCAGGAAGTTCTTCCCGGGTGCGCATGAGTGAGGACAAAGTGCGCAGAAAAGACCTGTGTTGGTTTGTGAGGGCAGTCTATATCCTAGAGAAGCTGTCAGATGTAAGCGGGCCCGGCCTCAGAGAGGCGGGACGTTACAAAACGGACACCAGAAGGTTCCAGAAGACTCGAGAGGACTCCACACCAAAGCAGAGGGTGAGAAGGCTGCCAAGTGGGGCCACCCGGCCCCACCTGTAGGCCGCTCGACCCCTGGGCCCACCTGTTAGCCTCCGCGTCGCAATGTCGGTTCTCTACCCCCTCCTAGGTTGTATCTAAGCCGTCCTTTTAAGTCGGTTTGATCTAAGGGCTTACGTTAGACGCTCCGGCCTATGTATATTAGCCCCTACCCTCCCCTGAAGGCATAAGTCATTTGAGAAGACAAAAACCCTAATCATCCTCAGAGCTCCACCATATTTTAGGGCATAGCTAGTTAGGCTAGGTCTAGAGGGAGGCAAGCAGGCTTCGCTTGAATTCTAGTTCTTGTCAAGAGCGTGGTTCGGTATAATCTTTGTACCCCCTCTCTTTTGTTTCTCCATTACTTTTATATGTTAGTTACAATTGTTATGACAATATTAGTCTTCATCTTATTCATGTTCTTTGTTATAATGTTTATCGTCTACTTTAGTTATATGCTTAGTATAGCTAGTTTATCATTATATCCATGCATAAGTTTGTATAGCACTCGTTCCGGTGCGCACGGGGTGAGTGGTCGACGTTGTGTAAGCATGGTGCTTATACATTGTTTACCTGCGGATACACCCTATATTTTGGGTCATGTGATAGATCACGGATGTGACACTCCTGTTGAGTCATTTTATGGGGGATACGACCCCGGATACCCACGGCAGACCACATGGGCTGCACCCCCAGGGGCGGCCCAACCCACAAGACGAAGCTTTGCGGGGCACGACGCTGCTCGGCGCGTTCCGCCAGACACCGAGAAGATATCCTAAAGAGACTATGAGATCTGTTAGGATACGTATGATCCCATGATTCCTGTAATCTGCTATTACTTTCCGGTTATCTCCTAGATCTAACCGACTTGTAACCCTGCCCCTCGGACTATATAAGGCGGGCAGGGACCCCCTCCAAACACATGCAATATCATACAATAGCCAATACAATCCAACAGACCATAGGAGTAGGGTATTACGTCACGCCGACGGCCCGAACCTGTCTAACTCTTGTGTCTCTGTTCCCTTTTTGTTCTCGATTACACGCATCTCTGCTGATCAATCTACCTTCATGAGATACCCCTCGGAGGACTACCGATGATATTCTGTCGACAGTTGGCGCCCCAGGTAGGGGTGTGAGTGCTATTTCCATGTCGAACAAGATGGTACATTTTGCAGGCTCTTCGTCCCTCCCATAGCCCTGCCAGATCTTCATGGTTGGATCGATCTCGTGGATCATCAACGCCGACGAAGTTGGAGAGCTCATCGAGCCGGTGTAGATCAATACTGCACCGATCACCCCAACACTTGCGACTGCAGATCTAATCTCGGAACCACCTCCGAGGTCGTTTTCACCGACAATTCACTGCGCGCTCCCCCACTACCTAGAGAGTCAAATCAACAACGACGATCTGATCGCATCCATCGATCAGGTTGGATAGAAGCTCGCCGATTGCCTCTCCACTCTGGTCCAGCACCGACAACCCTTCGATTCAGATCTATCGGAGATGGATCGGGAAACTCCAGGGGTTACGGCCCTACCCTTCGGGCCACCAGCGTCATCGTCGCCTATCAAGATGCCCTAAGGGGCAAATTCACCGACCAAGTTGGAGATATCCATCCTCTCACCGACCAGATCACCGACCAGCTCCCACCAGCTGTCAACAAGCTACACATCGGTTGATGCCCCGGAGCATCCCTCTAAACCATCCTAGAGGAGAATCCAGACTCTGAGTCCTAGGGCTCTATGGAGACTATCGCTGAAACCACCGCCGAACAACCTCTTTTCCCTCCCTTCCGTGGAGGCGCAATCTTCAATGTCAGTGTCGACAGCCCCCCGCGGGAAGGGGAAACCGAGGAGGACCGCGCCGCCCGCATCAATAGGAACGTCAACCGTGCGCAGTGCCGAGCAAACGAAGCTACCCTTGTGCTAGCCGAGGCTGCTCACAATGATCAGCTCGACTCGCAAGGAAGGCCACGCCAACTCCAATGCAACCTCGACGATGAATTTGTCCATGTTGACGGCCATGACGTCTACAAGACCCCAAGCGCCAACTTGGCCATGGCCACCAACGAGCTCGCTCGGCTCCCGTAGACACCGAAGGTCGCCAAGGTCGCCACCATGCTTAAAGCGGCGCACTGCTTGGTCAACGAGATGCACCAGATTCAGAGACCTTCCTACTCGACGAGCTTGATTCCTCGATCAGCCGCGCCAAGATCTAATTGTCGCACCAGCCAAAGTCATTTCGCCGACCAGCACCGCGATGATGGAAAACCTATCTAGGGGGAGCCAGGGGCAATCGTGTCGACCACCCTCGCCAACAGGACCAAGAAGTCGACCAGGACATCCGAGCACACCTCAACAATCTCCGAGATGCGCGACGACATATCAACGAGCGCGGTTTTTCTTGCCATGAAGAAGAAGTACGCCGCCGTCAAGAGTATGAGCAAGAGTTCAGTAATCCGGACTTAGCCCTCTAGCCACTCAACGCCGGCAACGCCGCAGATCATGATGGCGGCGATCTCGAAGGGCCCCGAGCATTCACAAGGGCACTCCGGACACTCCAGTGGCCCCGTGGTTTCAAAATCACTAGGGTCAATCCCTACGAAGGACGGATGAACCCCACATAGTGGCTACAAGCTTATGCCACTGCTGTGCGCACCGCCGGGTGGGATACCAGTGTCATGGCGAACTATCTTTCCATCATGCTCACGCCAACTATGATGAACTGGTTCACAAGCCTCGCCCTACACTCCATCGGATCCTGGAAGAGCTGAAGAAGGTCTTCACCGACAACTACATGGCCACGTGTACTCGCCCGGGCACCAAGTACGATTTGAACCGCATTTACTAGAAGCCATGCGAGCTCCTCCATAGCTACATCAGACGCTTTTCTAAGATGAGGAATTCTATTCCCAACATCACGGAAGCAGAGGTCATCACTGCCTTCATCGCAAGCCGCCTAAGGGGATTGGCGAGATGATAACAACCGACGATCAGTACGCTGACGCCGAAGAGGCCGAAGTGTGCTTCAACAAGGATGCGGGCACTCATCGCCCAACTCGCCGCAGCGATGAGCGACCCGATGATCGGCGCCACAGCGACCGCCGCTACGATGACCGCAGTCACCATCGGGACAGTGGCCGTGATCGGCCAGAAGGATCCAAATCTGGTCAATATCGCCGCCGCCGACCAGACCACATCGTCACCGCCATCAACGAACCTCGCACCAAGCATAACTATGATGAGCAGTACAAGAAGATCCTCGAAGGCCCATGCCCTCTCCACAAAAACAACAAGCATAAGATGAAGGACTGCTTCGGCTTGGCTAAGGAGTTCTAGGCTAAAAAGCCGGACGACGACAACAACGATGGAGCCGATGGCCGCTGATCACCTAGGGGCAACAACAACACCTTCTAGGATCATGACAAAGTGGTTGCCACCATCTTCGGGGGCCTTGCCACCATCGAGAGCAGAAGAGATTGGAAGCTCACCGCCCGACGGGTGCTCGCCGTCAATGCGGAAGACGTCGTCGCCAACCCCATCTATCACCCCTGGTCTGAGGTCCCCATCACCTTCAAAGAGGGTCGACCGGTGGATGACATCCCCTTACATGTATGCTTCCCCTCATCCTTGATGCAATCGTCCAGAAAGTGCTTTTTAGAAAAGTGCTCATCGACGGTGGGAGCGCTCTCAACCTCCTCTTCGCTGGAGCCCTAAAGGAGCTGGGGCTTGGGATAGGAGATCTCACACCCTCTGACTCCTCCTTCTGGGGTGTGGTACCTGGCAGGGCATCCAAACCGCTTGGAGAGATCACCCTACCAGTACATTTCGGCGTGGCTAGCAACTACCGTGTCGAGCACATCAACTTCTACGTCGTTGACTTCAACTCCGCCTACCATGCCATACTTGGTTGGCCAGCTCTGGCCAAGTTCATGGCCATACCGCACTACGCCTATCTAGTGCTAAAGATGCCTTCGCCTGTAGGAGTCCTGGCCCTACGGGCCAACCTCTCCATCGCCTACACCTGCAAGACAGAAAGTCTCGCCCTCGCCGAAGCCACCGACCTCTCCATCCAGATGGCTAGCATGGTCATCGATGCCAAGATGGTGCCCACCGACGACCTAGAGATCCTAGTGCTGGAGCCTCCGCGTGCCTCTGCCAAGTCCAAGGAAACAAAGGAGATCGGCCTCGGCCTCGATGACCCCTCCAAGACCATCAAGATTGGGGCTCACCTCGACCCCAAATAGGAAAGCGCACTCGTCTCCTTCCTATGTGCCAATGCTGATGTGTTTGCTTGGAAACCTATAGACATGCCAGGGGTACCACGGGAGAAGATCGAGCACTCCTTGAATGTCTCGCAACCGCCAAACCGATCAAGCAGAAACTCCGACGATTCGTGCCAGACAAGAAGAAGGCTATTAGGGTAGAAATAAAATGGCTCCTAGCTGCCAGATTTATAAAAGAAGTGTATCATCCTGAGTGGTTAGCAAACCCTGTTCTTGTTCAAAAAAAGAATAAACAATGGAGAATGTGCGTCGATTACACTGATCTCAACAAACACTGCTCTAAAGACCCCTTCGGTCTGCCTCGGATAGACGAGGTTGTAGACTCCACCACCAGCTGTGAACTGTTCTCCTTCCTTGATTGTTACTCTGGCTATCACCAGATATCCCTCAAGGAAGACGACCAGATTAAGACGTCGTTCATCACGCCTTTCGGTGCATATTGCTATACCACCATGTCCTTTAGACTCAAGAACGCTGGGGTGACCTACCAAAGGGCCATCCAGATGTGCCTCGATCAACAGATAGGCCGCAATGTCGAAGCTTACATTGACGATGTGGTCGTCAAGTCCAAGACCGCCGATAATCTCATCGCCGACCTCGAAGAAACGTTCGCTAACCTAAAAAGGTACAGATGGAAGTTGAACCCTTCAAAGTGCATCTTTGGAGTTCCATCCGGCATACTCCTAGGCTACATCATCCACGCCCGTGTCATCGAGCCCAACCCCGATAAGGTCTCCGCCATCACCAACATGAAACGGCCAACGTGCGTAAAGGATATATAGAAGCTTATAAGTTGCATGGCTGCTCTCAGCCGCTTTATATCGGGCCTCGGTGAAAAGGGACTACTGTTCTTCAAACTCCTCAAGGCCTTCGAGCGCTTCTCCTGGTCAAAGGAGGCAGATACAACTTTCAAGCAGCTCAAGTTGTTTCTAACGAAGCCTCCGATCATGATGGTGCCTCGACTAGACGAAACCCTACTGATCTATATCGCCGCCACTTCTCGCATCATTAGCACAACTATCATGGTCGAACGCGAGGAAGCCAGACATGCCTATAAGGTACAACGCCTGGTCTACTTCATCAGCGAGGTCCTTAATGAGTCCAAAACTCGTTATCCTCAAGTTCAGAAACTGCTATACGCAATTCTGGTCACGTCGCGCAAGCTCCGCCATTACTTCAAGTATTACAAGATCACCGTGGTCACCGAGTTCCCTCTAGGGGACATCCTCCACAACAAAGAGGCCAATGGCTACATCATCAAGTGGGCTGTCGAGCTCGGCACTTACTCCATCGAATTTAGAAGCGGGCCTACCATCAAGTCACAGGCGCTCGCTGACTTCATCGCTGAGTGAACCGAGATCCAAGAGCCTATCCCCGCTACTTGCCCTGAGCACTGGGTGATGTACTTCGATGGCGCCCTCAACATCAATGGTGTTGGTGCTGGCATTTTATTCATTACGCCGACCAAGGACAAGCTCTGATATGTTCTCCGAATACATTTTCTAGCCTCCAACAACGCTGATGAATATGAAGAATGTCTCTATGGACTTCGTATAGCCATCGAGCTCAGCGTCAAATGCCTTATGGTATACGGAGACTCCGCGCTAGTCATCAACCAGCTCAACAAAGACTGGTCCTGCTCCAGTGAGAAGATGGACGCATATTGCGCTGAAATCAGGAAACTCGAAGGGAAGTTCTACTGTATCGAGTACCACCACGTGGTACGAGATCAAGATCAGCTCACCGACCACTTATCTAAGATAGTCTCTTCTCGCGTCATGATTCTACCTAGGGTTTTCGTTTAAGATCTTTTTACGCCGTCTATTAAGGAAGAGAAGGAAGTTCAGAAAATTCCCCTTATCGAGCAACTAGTACTTACAGTACCTTCGCCGGCCGCTGATTGGAGGGAATAGTTCATCAAGTACCTCACCAGCGCCGACGTACCCGCCAACAAGACTGAAACCGAATGACTAATCCATCGAAGCAAGCATTACATGCTGGTGGATAGAACTTGATGAGGAAAAGTGCCAAGGAAGGAATACTGCAGAAATGCATCACCCAAGAAGAGGGAGTGAAACTACTTCTCGAAATTCACTCTGGTTCTTGTGGCAACCACGCGGCCTTGAGAAACCTGGTCGGCAAAGCTTTCCAAGCTGGTTTTTACTGGCCCACAGCCATCACCGATGCAGAAGACCTCATCCAACGTTATGAAGGATGCCAATTTTTCGCGAAGCAAATACATGTGCCGGCACAAGAACTGCACACCATCCCAGCTTCCTGGCCTTTTACATGCTGGGGACTAGACATGATCGGGCCTTTCAAGCCAGCGCCAGGTGGTTTCCGGTACGTGTACGTCGCCATCGACAAGTTCTCCAAGTGGATCGAATACAAACCGCTTGTTTCGGCTACTGCTAAGAAGGCAGTCGAGCTCTTCGAAGATATCACCGATAGATTCGGTCTCCCGAATAGCATTATCACCGACCTCGGAACTACATTCACTGGTCATCATTTTTGGGACTTCTACGAAGGCTGATGCATCTTCGTCAAATACGCCTCCGTTGCCCATCCTAGAGCCAATGACCAGGTCGAACGGGCGAACGGCATGATCCTTGATGCCCTAAGAAAGAGGCTATATCAGAAAGAGAAAAAGCATCCGAGCAGATGGCTCAAAGAGCTCCCAGCCATGGTCTGGGGAATGGGCACTCAAGCTAGTTGCAACACCGGTGTGTCTCCATATTTCTTGTTATACGGCTCAGAAGCCATACTTCCAGCGGACATTGCCTTCCGAGCACCTAGGGTGGAACATTTTAATGAAGAGCAAGCCGTAGCTGTTCGGATAGAGGACGTCGATAGGGCCGAAGAAGAATGCCTGATCACTTGCATCCGCATAGCCAAATACCTAGAAGGCTTGCGAAGATACTACAACCGCAACATCAAAGGTCGTTCATTTGTTGTCGGTGACCTCGTTCTTCGTAGAAAACAGAAAATCAAAGGGATGCACAAGCTCTCCTCCCCCTGGGAAGGGCCTTACGTGGTTAAAGAGGTTACCTAACCAAGGTCTTACCGGCTATGTGACTTGGACGGAATCGATATTCCCAATTCATGGCACATCGAGCACCTTATACGTTTATATCCCTGAAACGCTCCAGATATGTACTCTCCACTCCATATTGAATGAAATTTTTCTCACCATAATTTGTCTCCATTATATCTCCATTACGGTTTAATCTCCTTTTGCGGTCGCCAGCTCTAAGCTACTACTTAACAACCTCCAATACGTGGTCTCCATAAATGCTTCGCCACGTTTCTCCATATCTCCAAGATATTTCGCCAACCGCCGAGCAGCACATGTTCTGCTCTGTGCTCTATGGAGAAGACCCAGTCTCTGATCTCTCCCTACACGTGCTATGGGCTCCGCGCTCTACGTTATGGGTGGTCGACTGCGGTTCCTTGGTCACGCCTGTTCCTCCTACACGTGCATGGGCTCCGTGCTCGACATTATGGAATACGAGCTAGCCAAGGCCAAGAGCCCAGTATAGAACTAAATGCTCGAACACTACTTATACTATGTATAATCGTGTTAGGGTTAACACTACAATGATTTTTGAACGAAATACTGGCAAACTGCATAAATATATACATGTCACTTTATAACATTTATACACATACATAAATGTTTATATGCGCCCTCACGCATTTTAACTATCTTCTTCACCGTTACAGATTATTCTCTGGGTGGGTCATTGGGCTTGGCCATCGCCGTCCATCTCGTCGAACAGGTCGATGTCGCCGGTCAATTTCTTCGCCGCGTCCTCCACCTCATCTTCTAGCTGTTGATGCTCCGTCAGGCCCGTCCCTCTGGCAAATTCGGCCCCTATTGCTTGAAGGTCAATGACAGGGTAGTGGGATCGGACCACTGCTAGGGCGTGTGTAACGGCAGTGATGGTGGCGTCGTGGTTGAAGCTTTTGAAGTTCTCCCACGCCACCTTAGACTTGTCGATAATGGTGTCCAGGCGCGGTGGCCTGTCGTCGGGCTGAGGAGCCACCTCCATGTCGATACAATCGAGCACTGGCTTGACTCCAGCAACTATGGCATTGAGCTTGCTCCTCTGGGTTCTAGCCTCCTGCTCCAGCACATCAAACTGCGCCTTGGTCCTCTGACGGTAGTCTACAGGCATCACAAGGATCCGTCAAACAAAAGAAATCACTCCAGCAACAACTCCGACCACGAACTACTCACCTTTCAACTCCTCGGCCAGCTTCTCCGCTCGCCCTAACACCTTCTCCTTCTCCTCTTGGAGTTGCCTAATAGTTTGGCACAGCTGGCGGAGCTCCGCATCTTGCTCTACAAGCATAACGATCGTCATCAATAATTTGACTGTTCAACAATGCAAAGCAAATTCGTCGATACGCCATACCTTTTCTCTGCTCAGAGACATTTCTGAGCTGCTCGGATTTGTGTTCCAGCTGCTCGAAAAGACTCATCAGCTACTCAGAGCTATGTTTTAGCCACTCGGAGCTGCCCCACAACTGATCGAACACCGTCGCCAGCTGCTCAGATAGGACGCCCTTCTGGTATTCCAGATCCTGCGTGTTGGATTCAGCAAGATCACGCTCGCGCTGGGCCTTCTAGACATTTTCTCCATAAGCTTCACTGCCTCCTTCAGTTTTTTGTTCTCCTTGGTGAGGGGCTCCATCCTCTTGATCAGCTGTCACCGTTGTTTGATGGTTCGTGCTATGCCCTGCAAAAGCAACAAGATTATGAAGAACTCCAGTCTTTGATGACACAGACAGACATTGCCGACGCAATGCTAACCTTGATCTGCTTCATCACCGTGGAAAGGGTGGACTGTAGCCTTCTGACTTCACTGGTGGTGTCCTCTTCTTCCACCACCATAACTTCATCGCCCCGCTTGCGGAGGATCTGGATGGCTTGAGGGCGAGCTTCCTCACGCTCAATCTCTTCCACTTCATCCTCCTCCGCAGCTGGGGGCACCACCAGGGGGCTTGGTGGCCGCACAGCGTGTCCGACCATGCCCTTCAGCGCCTTAGGGGGTGTCGTCTGCTCCTCCGGCACCACCGGCCTCTCTGCTCTAGACTCTGGCGTGGCATCGGCAACTCTAGCTTCAGCCTTCAAAAGACCCGGTGGCTCCCGCCGTTGCCCCGGGCACTGCTGCCGGCTCGTCCGCCGTCGACGCCAATCGTTCTCCATCGCCAAGTTCATCAGCAGCGGCGGTTGTCTCCTCCGCAGGCCACCGAGCACCCGGGGACTTCGGGATGGAGTCTGCCAACATTGCTTCCATGTTGGGACCAGCCCCCAGCTGCTAGCCGGTCTGGACGAATGGATTCAAATCCTCTGTACGCCTCGCTCTACATCAGATTAGCTCATCAATCGCCAAAAGAGATAAAGATACGATAGCAAAATAAGTCCAAGGCAAGGATACTTATGTGTCGGCCTCCGGGTACACTTTTCTGAACCGGTGATGCCTACCTAAGCCCCCAGGCGCGGCCCTAGGGTCGACCTACGCACCCTAGGGTGGAGGTCTCGTAGTCTCCGCCGTCGGCCTCTCTTCCACTTGTGGCTCGGGGACTGCGTCATCAATACGACTTGGTTCCTCACCGCATGGAGACTTTCTTCTATTGACTATTTCTGACCCTGGCACCACGTGACCATGTCACCTACTGCCAGGCTCGGGGACTAAGTGGGCACACTTTACCTTGCGGTGAATGTGTTTTCCTCATTTTGGGGCTACACCCGGGGACTTGCTGCCTGCTCGGCTGGTCTTATGCTTTTCTTCTACTTTGGACCCGAGCACCACGTGACTACGTCACCTACTATCAGGCTCGGGGATTAAGTGGGCACACTTCACCTCGTGGTGAGTGTGTTTGCTTTAATCTGGAAGACTCTGCGCCTCTTGAAGTTGGAAAAGACTATCTCCCTTTCTCATGGTCAGACTCTAAGTGGGCACACTTGGTCCACAATGAGGAAATTTTCGATTTTGAACTTGAGCTCCTTACATCCTTATGGCAAGCCATACTTGGGATACGCTGCTTGGCAACGGTTCACGCTGCTCGATGACGGTTCACACTGCTCGCCAACGGTTCACACTGCTCGGTGACGGTTCACACTGCTCGGCGATAGTTCACACTGCTCGGCGACGGTTCACAACTGCTTGGCAACTCATCACGGTGGTCGGACCATGAGTTTGACTGCTCGACATTGTTTGCACCTGCTCGGACAAGCTCAAGACGATATTGCACTATGGATATAAGGCACTCGGGGACTAGCTGTGGGGGGTATGACCCTGGATACCCATGGCAGACCACATGGGCTGCGCCCCCAGGGGCGGCCTAGCCCACAAGATAAAGCTTTGCGGGGCACGGCGCTGCTTGGCGCGTCCTGCAAGACACTGGGAAGATATCCTGAAGATACTACGAGATCTGTTAGGATACGTATGATCCCATGATTCCTGTAATCTGCTATTACTTTTCGGTTATCTTCTAGATCTGACCGACTTGTAACCCTGCCCCTCGGACTATATAAGGCAGGCAAGGACCCCCTCCAAACACACGCAATATCATACGATAGCCAATACAATCTAACAGACCACAGGAGTATGGTATTACGTCACGCCGATGGCCCGAACCTGTCTAACTCTTGTGTCTCTGTTGCCTACTTGTTCTCGATTACATGCATCTCTGCCAATCAATCTATCTTCGTGGGATACCCCTCGGAGGACGACCAATGATATTATGTTGACACATTTGTAATCCACTCCCCGAATATAGGCGCATGTAGGGTCCGGTTACGAAGGAAGGGCAAGCTCTGTTCTTAATCTTCCTTAGTAATACCCCTTATGTGTAAATATGAGGATGATCTTAGCAATGACTACTAGGTATAATTGTACTAATCAATGTATGCTTTGACTTGTAATTAAAAATAACTTAGGAATTATTTCTCTAATATTCTACCTGACCATGCTAATGCCATAGAAAGGAGTACCGTGAGTGATTTTTCATTATTATTGATCAATACTTATCATATATATATATATATCTCTTATCCTATGACTTACCCCTGTTATGAGTAGAACAATGGTTATGGTTTATTTCTCCTTCAATAGTATAAGTTATCAATACATATCCATGCTAGACCTCCCCTATGGTAAAAATATAAATAACGATACTTGGAATACTCTTGGGTAAAGTGCTACAATGGTATATTATTTGTGCGCTTGTAGATCCTTTTCATTCATATATTGTTATATTCTTTTTAGTCACATAAAATGATAAAGAACAACTTAGTATTATTCTAGTGGTAATGCTGAGTAGCACCAATAAGCATCTCTGGCATCATCGCTAGGGATGACAACCTAGTAAAGTAATATTAGGAGATATTGGTTTATAATAGGTGGCTACTTAAAATAAGTGACACGTTAATAAATACCAACAATCATTTTTGGTGTCGTTACCAGAGAAGGTAGCTAGGCAAATGAAGTATTGATAAACTTATACTTATTGATGTGATTGAAGATAACCATTGACCTCTGCTCAAATAGGCTTACCCTTGTTTTGTCTACTTGTGTAGCTTATGTTGGGTAATGTATGACTAGTTTTGACCTTTCGATAAACTACGTTGAAGATCCAGAATTTTTAATCAAGAGAACTAGAGCTCAACTCAAGAAAGTTCCAGTTTTAAAGTCGGAAGACAACCATATAAGACGAAGCTTAACACCTGAATTTGAAGCCATGGCTAACAGGACTCTCCGTGAATTCTCTTCTCCAATTATGGCTAACATCCATACTGGACCGACAGTCAATGTTGGAGATAATGGATTCTAGCTCAAGCCAGCTCTCATCAACATGGTGCAAGCAAACCAGTTTTGTGGGAAGGCACATGAAGATGCAAGTGCACATCTCCAACACTTTCTAGAGATGTGTAGCACTTTCACCATCAAAGGAGTAACCCAAGATGCCATATTACTTCGCCTCTTCCCATTCTCACTCTTGGGGAAGGCCAAGCAATGGTTCTACGCCAACAATGATAGAAATACTACATGGGATAACTGCTCCATTGCTTTTTCTAGCAAAGTTCTTTCCCACAGGCAAGACCAATGCTCTGCGTGGGAGAAGTTCAAGCTTTCAGCAATAACATGATGAATCTATCCCTGAGGCATGGGAACGCTTTCAAGATTACATTGTGGAATGTCCTCATCATGGGATGGAGAATTGGCTACTCATGCAGACTTTCTACCATGGGTTGACCAACAATACCCATGAGACTATGGATGCTGCTGCTGGAGGTGTATTCCTATCACTCACCATACCAGCTGCAACAACTCTTGTGGAGAAGATGGTCTCCAATCATGGTTGGAATGAAGAACGTGTTCAAACCCGCAAGAGGGGTGGAGGTATGCATCAACTCAAGGAGTCAGACATGTTATCTGCTAAGATGGACCTGCTGATGAAGAAGCTTGAAGATCGAGCCAATGAGAAGCAAGAAGTCATGCATATTCATGATTCTTGCATGACATGTGAAGTATGTGGAAACACTGGGCATTAAGGGAACAACTGCCCTGAGACCCATGAGGATGTGAACTTTGTCAATAACAACAACTACTTTCGTCCTTAGCAGAATTAAGGATGGAACCAGCAATAAAGACTAAATTACCAAGGTAACTATCAAGATAATAATTTTAACAATTTCAATCAACCACCCTTGAGAGAATTAATTGTTGGCCAATCTAAACTTATGGAGGGATTATCTAGAAAGGTAGCTACCAATGATAAAATTCAAGAGAACATAAATAATAGAATGGATAGCTTTGCTTCTACCATTAAGAACCAACATAGCTTTAATAAAATGATAGAATCACAAATAGCTCAGTTGGCTGTTGTTGTTCCTCTGCCGACAAAGGTAAGATTCCGGGGCAACCGGAAGATCTAGAAACTGGAAATCTTGTTGATATTCACAATGCAGCATACTATTATATGCAACCATCAACGGGAACGTGGATAGACTATACCTTGCTGGAAAAGAAGAGCGATCCAGGAAGACCTGTCATCCCCATCGTCATTAGACCTCACATTTTCCAAGAAGCTGTTTGTGATTTTAGAGCAAGTGTCAACATCATGCCTAAGGTAATTTATGATCAAATTAATGGAGATACTTTGTTGTACACAAATATGCATTTGCAGCTTGTAGATTAGTCACTCTGCTACCCCAAGGGAGTTCTTGAAGATGCCATTGTTCGAGTGGGATGATCTTATGTTCCTGTAGACTTTGTAGTTCTAGAAACAGGTGGAGATATAAGGGCACCCATTATTTTGGGCCGATCTTTCTTAAGCACCACTAAA
Organism: Miscanthus lutarioriparius; assembly: GCA_904845875.1. Taxonomy (NCBI): domain Eukaryota; kingdom Viridiplantae; phylum Streptophyta; class Magnoliopsida; order Poales; family Poaceae; genus Miscanthus; species Miscanthus lutarioriparius. The sequence continues at coordinate 22,541,904 of CAJGYO010000012.1, read as the reverse complement.
TGTATCATCTACGCGGACAGTGCCAAGATTTGCTTCATAATCAAGGATAGAAAGGAGAAGTTTTCTTTCAGGAACCGCATCTGGCAATCTCCTAGACATCCATAAACGCTGAACCTTCCCGAAGAGACAACAATGACCAAGAAGAAGAATAACAGGAGGAGGAGGAACAAGGCCAGGCAGCCTCAAGAAGAATTAGTCAACTTGATCAACACACTTCGATCAGAGTACGACCACCTTCTTGCTTCACCATTACTTGCTAAGAAGGATGACCTAGGCGTACCAACGATCGAGTGTACCTTTGGACAAAGAATCTTCCACAAGACCTTTTGTGACATTGGGTCGGCTGTCAACATAATGTCCAAGGTAACGTATGAATACTTATTTGGTGATGAACCTTTATTCCCTACATATATGCAATTGCAGATGGTGGACCAATCAATTAGATTTTTGGAGGGAATAGCAAAAGATGTCATGGTAAGGGCACATGATCACTATGCCCTTGCCAACTTTATGGTTCTAGACATGGGAGAAGAAGAAGAAGACGATGCACCCATCATTCTTGGAAGACCGTTCCTCAACACTACCAACATGATCATCTACGACGGATCTAGATAAATCTACTTCCAATTCTCTAGAGAAAAGGTACGCTGTTATTTTAATAGTTATACCACTTATGAGCAGCCGAAGAAGTCCCGCTCTAGGAGGAGACATCAATCATTCTGACACCAAAACAATCAATCCCCAAAGAAAAGTTGGGAGGAATGTGAGGAACCTGAAGAAGCTATAAAAGATGAACCCGCTCCACCAAAGTCAAATCCACAGACCAAGCAGGTATGGAAAGAAAAGGTAACATCACCACCAAATTCACAAGAGGTGCAACCATCAGGGTCTCCATCCCTGGGACCGGCTGATGCACCCAAGGAATGAACAAGATAGGAAAAGAGTATTGTCCGGAGGACTTAAAAATCCAAATCCTAACTGTGAGGTAACATCGGTAGTTATCTATATTTACCTTTTAGTTTTGCATGAACTATTTTTCACATTTAGCATGTTTACTCTTCTGCATTAGTACTGCATCAGTAGAAAGAAAATAAAAATTACATCATTGCATCATTAAAGCCTAAAGCCCTATGTGAATAAATCTATGGTGTGTAAAGGCTCATAAGAATATTCACCGTGGTGGCATAAAAATGAAAATACCATACATACATATTTTCTGCATTATATAAATAAGAAAATCCAAAAATATTAAATAGACATCCTGCTAGACTTTATCAATTAGGAAATATGTCTAAACCTCTAAGGACAACAAATCTCTGAATGACTGACCGGTAACCCCTTATCCTAATCTGTGCCACGAGTTTTGGTGCTCTTGTTGGAGTATTTTGTAAGATGATCAAGAGTAAAGTCATCCATCCAAAGTACATTTTCCCAAACTGTCGCTACACCCGCTAAACGAGGAACACAACTTCTGGATGGATGAGAATGACTTCTGCTGGTAGATTTACTCTAAGAAAGACCACAACAACATCCAGCTTGGGGGAGAAGCATCCCCCCATGGATCGAGATAAGTATTTCTTTTCCTTTGATTTTACTGTTAAGTTTGCTTCATGTTAGCTAAAGAAATAAAAAGATGCATAATAAATAAAAGCAAATAAAAATTTATCTAAGCTAGTTATAAATATATTAAAGGTGTGATCTTAAATTATGAAAAACAAAATAAAAAAGTGTGTGTCTAGTTTTCTATTTTTTAAGAGCTGAATAAATAAATGGGCTCTAAGGTAATCTCTTAAATAGAAATGATGAATAGTTGCTCTGTCGTAATTCCTTTCAAGTACCTTCTTTTCTGTCTTGAATTCTCTCGAGTTTTGGATGCGACTGTTTTGATATAAGAATTTACTCTGAACTTGAAACTCGTGGGTAGCATATGCTTAATCTAAGTCTATGTAATTGACTGATATGATATGAGAATGTCTGAGCTGTTGTTTATCTTATTCCAAGTGACATTAAAGTTCTAAATATTTATCTTTTGAAAAAAATATATGAAAATCCTACATGATGAGCTCATATATGACAAAACTTTAATTCGTACCTGAGCCATATATGATATTTAGATTACGAAAACTTCCACTCATATATATGTTGCATGTTTTGCATTAAGTTTAGTTAAGCTTTGTTGACCCTTATGAGAGGTTTGTCATTCTCTTAAAATTAAGATCACGTACACACCACCCAAATATGAACTACTCTTACACTGGGGGTAGGTGCAATAACATGCCATTCCATCTAGATCCACCAAAAAATGTTTTACTCCTACACTGGGAGTAAACACCAAAAATATCCTTGATAGGAATTTCCACCAAATGAATGCTCCAAGTTCTTGTTGCTATCTATCGGTGCAGAAAGTGACCAACTAATAAATATTTGTAGTTTTGCCGTACATTGTGATCGGAGGTGGCATAGCACTCAATGACATATGGTTTATACTGGTTTAGGCAACATGCCCTACTTCCAGTTTGAGTCAGTTGGTGACTTTATTCCTGAGCCTAGGTGCTCGAAGTTTGTAGTGGGGTTACAAACGAGAAGGAGAAAGATGGGGTGTACAAGAGGTCCAGTCGGCTCCGGTCGAAAGGGCCGAGAGCGATAGGAGCTCCGCTACGAGCTATGTGTTCAAGCGTGTGCTTGAGGTCCGAACCTGGCGGTTCTGTGGTTTGTGAGCTAGTGAACTTGGTCGATATAATGGATCTAGAATAAAGTGTATGAACTTGGATCAACTTAGTTTCTTGGGAGAGAGCACATCCCCTTTTATAGATGAAGGGGAGGGCCTTACAAGAGAGAGGGAGAGAGTACATATACTTCTAAACCCTATTGCCCACGCCGGTAGGTACCGGATGATGGTAGGCGCCCACAACACTGTTAGATGTCAGATGCGTGTGGGAGGTTACGTCGTCTTTGTTCGGGTATGGCAGATGTCGGTACCTACATATACTGTTGATGCCTAGAGGCATGTGAGGAGTTTCACCATGTTCGCTTGGTACGGTAAATTCCAGCGCCCGCAACACTGACGATGCCTAGAGGCATGTGGGGGGTCTTACCGTATGGGAGGTAATGGCGCCCACAATACTGTAGAAAAAATGTCGGCGCCTACAACACCGTTCATGTTAGGGCGGTTGCGGAGTACTATTCCTACAGGTGTACAGGGTACGGTCACTGGTATCGTGGTTTGACTTGAGCACCTTTCCTTGCTTTCTCCGTTCGTTCCCTGGTCCTTTCCGGGCGGGCGTCCCTGGTCGGTTGGTCCTAGTTGGCTCTGGTTGCGCCAGTCGGAGAAGAGCGGTGAGCATGGCTTTTGTATTCCCCGGTCAGAGACGTGGGGTCGGAGTCGAAAGTAGCTTTTGGGCCAGGCCTTCCGGTCGGAGAGGCTCTCCGGAGGCGGCTGGAGTCAGAGCGAGCGCTCCGGTCGGAGAGGTGGGCCGGAGACAAAAAATGGGTGCCGCTCTTCCTCGGCCAGACCTTCCAGTCGGTGATTGGGTCTCCCTTCTAGCCCATCGTTTCGATACTTGGGCCGGCCTATGAGTTGCGCGTTGTCTGCTTGGGCCGAGCCTTTGTTGGGAAGCCGGTCCGTGAGGGACCCTGGGTTTATGAACCCGACACTATCTCTCAAAGTTTTGTTGCAGAAAAGAGGCATTGGGTTATGCAAAAGTTATTCATAGTAAAAAAAAGAAAGAATGATGAAAAAATAGACATGTGTCTGATATATTTAAAACAATGGGTACTCAGATGCCCGCCCAAAAAGAAGAAAAGATGAATAAGATAGCCCATGTTTTCTTGCAAAGTTGTTTCTAAGTTTCAAAAGAGATATATGTTTTCAAGGAGCATAGTGGAATTAGGTTAGTCACCAAATATATCCACCATATATCCACACATATGCACATCTTGATTTGATTGTATGACTCAACTCTCTTTGGATCCAAGGTTTGACTTTACAATATATGTATTGCAAGTATGCTCTTTTATGCTTTTTCCACTCCTATGAGCTCCATATAAGCCTTAGTTGTAGGAAGAGAAAGGCACAACACACTATTGACTTGGTGAGCATCCACAAATACCACATATATTGAGAGACTTGAGAGTGTCATACGATGGAAGCTCTGAAATTTATTTTGAAAATCTATAAAAACTTCAGAATATTGGTTGAGCAAAGAACTTGAGACATAGTGCTTGACTTGATCGTTTTGTCTTTGAATTGCTCAAGATCTAAGAGAAGACTGAGGAGCCCCATGGTTGAAGGTAATATGGGTGAGTTTGAAAGTCAGATCGGTTTATTCTAATCTGAAGGAGAATTCTTATTTGAACGCATGTGTACTTTTGTGGAGTTGCTACGATGTTTTCAAAAATCTCAAAACTCCTGATCCATTTTCTAAGTTTAGCTTTGCTAAGGGACTAGCAAAGGTTAAGCTTGGAGCAATTTATTGACGGTAGTTAACAACCATTATAAATCATCAATATAACATGCATAAGGGCATAAATATAATCACCAACAAATGGTTTAGGGTTTAAACTAACAAATTCCTTGAGTTTTGGTAAATCTGTATTTTCTACAGGGTTTATCCAGAAAACTATCAAGGTGGACCTCCATGTCAGATTTAATTGCGCTTATCCATAGCGAAATGGACACCAAAAGGTTACAGAAGACTCGAGAGGACTCCACACCAAAGCGAAGGGTGAGAGGCTGCCAAGTGGGGCCGCCTGGCCCTACCTGTAGGCCGCCCGACCCCTAGGCCCACCTGTCAGCCTCCGCATCACAATGTCTATTCTCCACCGCCTCCTAGGTTGCATCTACGCTGTCCTTTAAGTCGATTTGATCAAAGGGCTCACGTTGGACGCTCCGACCTATATATATCAACCCCTGCCCCCCTGAAGGCATAAGTTATTTAAGAAGACAGAAACCCTAATCATCCTCAGAGCTCCACCATATTCTAGGGCATAGCTAGTTAGGCTAGGTCTATAGGGTCAGAGTCGAAAGTAGCTTTTTGGCCAGGCCTTCCGATCGGAGAGGCTGTCCAGAGGCGGCTGGAGTCGGAGCGAGTGCTTCGGTCGGAGAGGTGGGCCAGAGAGGAAAAATGGGTGCCACTCTTCCTCGGCCAGACCTTCCGGTCGGTGATTGGGTCGCTCTTCTGACCCGTCGTTCCGATACTTGGGCTGGCCTATGAGTTGCGCATTATCTGCTTGGGCCGAGCCTTTGTTGGGAAGCCGGTCCGCGAGGGACCCCGGGTTTATGAACCCGACAGGAGCCCCCGAGCCCCGGGCGATTCGGGTAGAATCGTCTGGGGGATTTTTGCCTCGACGGCGGGTGCACACGAGCGCATCCGTGGGTGTAGCCCCCGAGCTCCCGGGCGATTCGGATAGAACCTTCTGGGGGGTTTTCCGTGTTGCGGTACGGGGAGAGTTTTGTTTTGTCGGTGGTGCGTCTTGGCGCACCATGGTGTAGCCCCTGAGCCCCGGCGTTTGGGCGAGTAATCGTGCAGGGGGTGTTAGCGGGTGTGTGTGCGTGTTTTTTAGTTGAGACAGAATTTTGTTTAACCAAGGCGTCGTTGTGCAGCCGAGGCGGTTAGTTGTTTTTAGGGATCGGGTGAGACGGAGCTCGCGAATCCTAGTGTCGATGCGCGCCGTGGGATCGGGCGAGGTAGTTAGTTTTTTTAGGGATGAGACAGAGCTCATGGATCCTAGCGTCGGTACGCGTCGTGGGATCGGGCGAGTCAGAGTCATGGATCCTGGCCTTGGTGTGGCCCTCGGAACTGAGGCAGTTAGTTTAGTTTGTTTGGGATCGGGCGAGCCGGAGCTCGTAGATCCTGATGGGGCGAGTTCGGGGTCGCAAACCCGAGTGTTTTTTGGAGTGCAGTCGAAGCGTAGCCGGATGGGGCGAGTTCAGGGTCGTAGACCCGGGTGTTTTTTGGAGTACAGTCGAAGCGTAGCCGGATGGGGCAAGTTTGGGGTCATAGACCCAGGCGTTTTCTGTCTTGAGCCCCTGAGCCCCGGTGGGCTTTAGTAGGGGTCGGTTTGAGTTGTGTGTGTTACCTCATCCTCGGTTCCTCACAACCGGAGGGGCTGAGTTTTGTCGCTTGTTCTGATCGCTCGGGCTCGTGGGACGTGCTCGGTGAGTTCACTAACGGGTATGATCAAGTGGAATCCGGGTCTATCGTTCGTGACGGGGTCGACATAGCCCTCTTGTGACATTCCACTGCTCCTTTACCTGCAACTCGATAGATGCCTGGGTCATTCTAGAGACCGACCTGGGTGGCCTAATGGCCTCCCCTCGATGGAGATTCTATGGGCATGGCAGAGGCTTATGATCGAACGAGAAGGTCGAGATGACCCTGTCTGCCAGACTGGGCGAGGGCCGCACGGGGCTCATCTATGTTTTTCTCCCCTGGCTCGGTCGTTGCTCATGTCGAATGAGGCAACTGCCGCTTCGTGACGCAACACGGAGCGTTGTGATGCATTTCGCTGCACGTGCGATGCTTAATTCCTGAGCCCCCGGGCGGTTCAGGGCCCGAATCGTTCGAGGGGCACGGACGTATGGAATGAATGCATGTATGGATGTATGAAATGATTTAAATAAAGAAATAGCGGGGGTCGGTAGTGTTACCTTGATGACTCGAGTGACGGGGTTTGAAGAGCTCTAGTCGGAAATGTCCGACCGAGACCCGTGCTCATCGTTCGTGACGGAGTCGGCATGGCCTAGATGGGGCGTCCCTTTGCTCCTTACCTGTCTCTCGGTATTTTTCCTGAGCCGTTCGATCGACTTAAGAAGCCCGACGGTCTCTCCTGGTGGAGATCTCATTTTGGGTTTTTTCTAAGTCCCGCCTAGGGATGCGGAGAACCACCTGTGTGCGGTGGCGCTTTGGTTCTTGTGCCCGGCGTGCGGTAGTGGCTGGCGTGCGGTAGTGGTGGGCCATACCCAGGCCATGTCCCATCTGATCAGGAGCCGTTCCATTGGGCAGGGCACGTCTCATCAGTCTAGGTTCATCTCATCTGCATTAAATGGGAAAGAGAGAGGGTTTTTCGCTCCACCGTTTCATCTTTCCCGATCGGCGTGCCCTCCCCTAACTGTTGTACCCTTTTCCTTAAGTAGGAGAAGGGAGAAAGTTTTCACGCTGTTCTTTCGCCTTTTCCCCATCTACCGCCTCCTTTCCTTTTCCTTCTTGCCATGAGCGTTCTTGAGAGCCGCGGTGGTTTCTAGGAAAGAAAAGGGAGAGAGCGAGGGAGAAGAGAAAAACTCACCAATCCCTTTTGCAATCCCAGAGCGAAATGTTGGACTGGAGGTCATCCACTGTGAGGGAGTCGATGTTGAAGGCCTTCATCGCGAAGGGGTTCCTGCCGCCTTCATCTGCGAGGCTTTCCTCGGGATGGAGCCGCACGCAGACTTCTTCTAGAGGCTGTTCTCTGGGAGAGCCTTGACGGTGGGGAATTCGACCAAGATCGCGCTGGTGGGGGGTTTCGCCCTGTAGAGGAAACCAAGCGAGGGAGGCTCATATCCCACGTACATCCCCTCTGACTCCAACCGGGGGTGGCATGGGGAATGGTTTTACATCAGGAATCCAGCGGAGGCACCGTTCCTGGCGTTCACCGGCGGGAGGCCGGAGAAGCAGGACAGTTGGTCGTGGGGTTGTGCCCGTAAGGAGAAGAAGAAGGTGGAGATCATCGAGGAGGAGCTCCAGAAGCTTGTGTGGCACAGCCTCAACGGGGTGCGGGTGTTCCACACCCTCTACCGCCGACGGGTTGCGCCGTTGGCAGAGAGGACGCGGCCGATGTGGATGTACAGCGGCCCATCGAACCCGAACCATGCATCGCCGGAGGAGCTACCGGATGGCGAGGTCTAGAGTCACCTTGGCCTGCTGCTGCAGCTGAAGCCCAAAGAGAGGGTCGATGGGAAGCCCACACCTTTCAACTCTGTGATCGTGTTTAGACTGGTATGCTCCCTTCTATTTTAGTCCATGCTTCTTCCTCTGCTTTCCTATTTTTTGATTTCGAGCCACCCGTTCCGTAGGGGCTTGGAGTTTACAAGTCCCGACCGCACCTTCCCAAGGGACCGGAGGGCACGGCCCGGCAGGCCGCTCAGAAGGTGGCGGCAGATGCCAGGAAGAAGAAGAGAACCAGGGAGGTTCGGCTGAAGCAAGAGAAGGAGCAGAAGATCACTCGGCACGTGAAGGCCGGGGAGCATAGGAGCGACGTTGAGTAATAGCTCATGTCAGAGGATCCCATAGATCTGGATACATGGTTTTCTCTTAGGCGGAGGAAAGTCGGGAGGTCGTTGTGACCTCGGTGGAGCATCGCGACCCTACGGCGATGTCTGCTAGTGATGAGCAGGAGGTGGAGAGGTGCGCGGTGGTTCCCGTGCCGAGGAAGCGCGTGTCGAGCGTGGACACCGTTGGTGAATGGGAGGCAAAGCGAACGCGGTCACCGCGCCCCTCGGTGGCATCGTCGATCCCGTCACCGCCTGTCACGGACGTGGCTGAGCAAGCCGGGCGGTCCGAGGAGCAGACTAGCACCCGTGCGTCACCGGAACCGACACCAGTGCGTGACTCACAACCGAAGGATGGCCTGCCCGCTGCTCCAGTCGGGGAGTCCCGAGCCAAGGGTCGCGGTGACTCGTAGGCTGGGCAGGAGCCAGTTGGGACGACTCCACCCTCGGCTAAAGTGAGGGGGCGTGGGTCATAGCCTAGGAGCGGTCCTTGCCCTACAGGCCCATCGACGTCGGGTCTTGCCTTCAGTGTCATGCCGCTCACCTCTCGGTATGTTTTTTCTTTGTTTCTTTTCAATCTTTTGCTGTTGAGTCTTTTTGGAGTGTGACTTACCTACACTCTTTGTCAGTGGCCGGGTGATGACGGGGTTGAGCATCACCCCAACTCCCATGCGGGAGACTTGGAGGCCCACCCTGCAGCGTGTCGCGGTGAGCGACAGGTGGGAACAGGGTGGCGGCGGTGAGTCCTTCCCTTCCGGGGGTGGTGCCCCCTGGGTCGGTTGCTGGTACGGTGGCAGTGGTGGTGTCAGTGTTGGCGACGATCCCAGTGCTGATGGCGGAGGTCGCGTTGGAGGTAACTCTCGTGGCCCCTCCTCCACCAGCTGCGGTGGAAGAGGAGAGGGAGACCGAGCTTCCTGCTTCACCGGTTGGGGAGCTGCATGGCTCACCCTTATGGTTGGAGCTGAAGGCGCTGGAGGGAGACGTGGCCAGGACAAAGTCGGAACACCTGGCGGTGGCCTGCGCAACTGAGGTGGTGGATATCCCATCTGATGACGAGGCGGATGTCGTGGCAGAGCTACCGGCGTCGTCGTGGGAGCTAGCGGTGGTTCGGTCGGAGGCGGGGCCCTCTAGCGGGCTACCGGAGGGTGACCTGGAGTGGTCCTGCCCCGAGGACCCGGCAAAGGCACGGTTCATCCTTCGAGATTCCTAGGAGCGTCAGCTCTGGGACATCCTTGGGGAGCAAGGAGTTGCCGCGGTGTCCGAATTCGCCAACCTATCCGTGAAGCTCTGGGATGCGCAGGAGCGGGTTAAGTCCACCCAATAGTTAGTTGAGGTCGACTTGCAGCTCGCCATGGAGGTGAGTTTCCCGTATTTTTCTTTGACCTCTGAATCTTTTGTTGGTTGCCTTAGCATGCTCGTTTTTTGTAGGGTCTGAAGGAGATGTCATGTCGCAAGTCCCGCTTTCTTTGGAAGGAGCATGCCCAGGTGGCTGAGCTTAAGCGTCAGCTAGAGTCTGCTCGCCACGAGTCCTAGGACTAGGCGGCCGAGGCGACCGTGGCGTGGGCGTAGGGGCAGCGTGCAGCAGAGCAGGTGACCACTGCCGAGCGAGGGCTTGAGGCGGCGAAGGCCCGCCAGGCGGAGACTGAGGCGGGGTTGCGGACATCCCTAGCAGACACTGAGGCGGCGCTCCAAGAATCCTTGGTGGCCCTTGAGTCGAAGCGGAGTGCCTTGGTGTCAGAGCGGAATGCCTTGGAGTTGGTGCGGAAGGCCCGGTCGGAGGCAGATCGGGAAGTGCTCGCGCTTTGGGGCTGAGTGATGGGGATGGAGGAGGCGAGCGCCTGGCTGTGTGAGCAGGTGGACTGGCAGGCGGAGGAATTCTCCACCCTTGAGAACTTCCACATGGGTATGTACCTTTTTTGTTTTTTGTCATGTTGGTTTCTTCCTTCAGCCTGTTTCTGAGCTTGTCGCCCTTCTTTCAGAGCTGGGCGGAAAGGTGAAGTCGCTGGAGAAGGACCTAGAGACGGTCAAGGTGACTTTCAGCCGGAATGCAGAGGAGCTAGCCAAGTCCCATGAAGAGTGACGTGCTCTCGAGGGGGAACTTGACCAGATCTGCAATGTTGCCTAGCTTGTCGTCTCGGAGGTCTTCGGGTCGGCGCCAAGCACTAGCGCGCCCGCCGTCCAGCTGGCGAAGGTCCTAGATGCGGTCCAGGACCTTATCACGAGCGGATTGTTCTATGGAGCATCGAGGGTGTTGACTTTGGTGGTGATGCACCATCCAAACCTAGACTTCGCCACTATCTGCAGTGGGTACGCTGATGCCTTGAGCACGGAGGATATCCAAACGATCGGGGAGAACTTGCTGCCGCACGCAAGGTCGGTGGCAGAGCTAGTCTCTGCTCAGTGGGTGATGGATGTCCGCCGTGAAGACATGGCTAGAAGCATGCGTCGGGAGGACGTTGCCCAGCCTACGGATGGCACGGAGCCTGGGTCAGAGGTGGACAACACCTCGGCTTCGACCGAGCCGAATGTCATCCCGCCTAGGAGTGAGCCGCCCGCGCCTTCGTAGGTCGCACCGACAGCAGATGCCGCCGAGCCGGCCCAATAGCTTGTAAAGTATAAGTAGTTTAGTAAACGTAAAAAGTTTAAGTTCGTGGGGAAGCCCCCGTGTAAATGTTCCCGTGTACTTAATGACTACAGTCGGTTTCATTTTCTATGATGGAGTCACTCCGTTCGGGGAAGCTTGTTCCTTTTGTTCCTTAGTTTTCCCTTAGCATAATTTTGTTTTTTATTCTTTCATTCTCATACCTGCCCGTTTCTCCTATAGGCTGCAACCTTGGGAGCCCGGGGCGTGGCCCACGAGGCTCAGTTGCTCGAAACCGTAGGTAAAGGCGGGGTGCGATCGGTCGAAATGTTTTAAAGCAAAGCTACGTAAGGCAAATTAAAGGAACGAACTACCCTTTTGATCGGGTAGGAAGGAATTTCACCATATGATAGTAAACGAAACAAAGAGGTAGTAGTGCATCCTCGTGGAGCCCCCCGAGCGACCCAGGCCGAAAAGTGTTCGGGTTGGGGTGCTCTTATCGGAGCAAACGCTAAGTAAATAATGGTAAGACTGGATTTTAGGGGAAGAAAAACGACATAGCTGTTCCAAGCGTTCGGTGAGAATGTCGTCGTTGTTGTCCTTTAGTCGGCAGGCATCCGGTCAGATCACTTCAGCCTTTAGTCGTCCGGATTCTTGCCCGCAACGCCCCATTTCTCGATTGCTGCTTCTTCACCTTTTTCTTCCTTTGGCCTGCCAGCCTACTGCAGAAGGCGCTTGAGGAGCTGGCTGTCCTTGTAGAGGTGTTTGACGGGGTAGTCGTGGTTGGTGCACAGGCTCTCCATGAGCTTATGGAAGTCACCCGAAGGGTCCTGCTGGGGCTACGTGCTCTCGTGATCAGTCTTGGCGCCCAACGCGGAGTTGGCCGATAGGCGGAGATCCTTTCTGTTCTTTTTCCCCTCTGCGTGGAGGGGCCCTCATCCTGATCCTAGCGCTCGGCCTTGCCTTTGCCCCAGCCTCCGTTGGAGCACGGCGAGAGCGGCGCTTGCTGGAGGCGTTGGACAAAGGTCCGTGGTCCCGGGCCATCAGCGCTGGGACTCCAGTCGCTGCCGCGTGTGTCTCGGTTTGGTCCGAGCTGCGCGTATATAGGCGGTCAGTGCGGAGCGGTCGTCAAGTCAAGATGAGGTGCCAATGCGGCCTCCTGTGTCGTGCTCGGCATTTGTAGATGTGATCGGGTGGAGCGATCCATCTGCTGCGTCCCCATTGCCCCGGTGGGGAGCGAGGCCACGAGTCAGCCTCGCGATACGGAGCTCTCCGCTTGTTGAATGGCGGCGGTTTCCACTAGTGCCTGGAGGTTCTGGTGGATCGCTAGTTCATGAGGGTCGTTCGGCTCGGACAGGCCGCGCAGAAGCATTGCCGCGGCGGTGATGTTCTGATTGGCCTGAGCGAACTATGGGGGATCGTTCCCCTATCCATGGTGTTGTGCTAGACACCACGGGCGTGACCCCCGGTGCCGCTCGCCGGTCTACGTGCACGGGGCGTAGCGTGGTGCGCCGAGCGCACTGGCGCAGTCTGCGGCTGGTGCTGCCACTGTTGTCGTGGTTCCTCGCCGTGCTCCCGTGCAAGCTCGGGGGTCTCCGCATGAGGATCCGGAGGGGTGTGAGTCTGCGAGGACTACGTTACCACCAGTGACTGTCCCGGAGCGTCTGTCATAGCGCACTCCCAGGACAGGCGGTGGCTAGGCGCCACGTCACCGATGCTGGAGCCGTCATTCTCGACATCATCATTCATGAGGTCGAATAAACAGGTGGGAGCATAGCTCACCATCCCCACGAATTCAGACGTGAGAGGGGGCGGCGCCTTTATCCTTTGGAGCCCCCGGGCGTACGCGTCCGTAGGAGACGCGAGGCCATAGGGGAACCGTTCGTACGGCCGTCGCGACGGAGACAACGGATCCCTCCAGATAATTGGCGGAAGATAGAGAATAGTAAGTAAATAATAGCATGTACATTACTCACAGCGGGGTTTGAGCAGAGAGTTTGCTTAGAATGAAGCGCGGATGCTGCATCATTGAAGTTGTCGTGCGTCCTAGAGCCAGCGGAGGGCGCCCCTCCGACGGGCACCGGAACGAGTGCCTCCTCGCGGAGCTATAGTACGCCGAGCCGATCGGCGACAAAGTCCCGGCTTCCGAGGAGGAAGGCCTAGGATGGCTCGAAGATGGGTGGAACCCACATCCCAATAGGTGGGAGTGCGGGAAACTCTAGTGAGCCAAAGTGAATCATATCACCTGAGCCTGCCATGGCGAAGGTGGCGGAAAAGTGGGCCATCCGATGACCAAAAAGTGTTGAACATACAGCGTCTTCCCCACGGACGGCGCCAACTGTCGGTGCAGAAAATGACCAACTAGTAAATATTTGTAGTTTTGCCATACGTTGTGATCGGAGGTGGCCTAGCACTCAATGACACAGGGTTTATACTGGTTCAGGCAACGTGCCCTACATCCAGTTTGAGTCGGCCGGTGACTTTATTCCTAAGCCCAGGTCCTTGAAGTTTGCAGTGGGGTTACAAACAAGAAGGAGAAAGATGGGGTGTACAAGAGGTCCGGTCGGCTCCGGTCAGAAGGGCCGAGAGCGACAGGAGCTCTGCTACGAGCTGTGTTCAAGCGTGTGCTTGAGGTCCAAACCTGGTGGTTATGTGGTTTGTGAGCTAGTGAACTTGGTCGATATAATGGATCTAGAATAAAGTGTATGAACTTGGATCAACTTAGTTTCTTGGGAGAGAGCACATCCCTTTTATAGATGAAGGGGAGGGCCTTACAAGTGAGAGGGAGAGAGTACATATGCTTCTAAACCCTGTTGCCCACACCGGCAGGTATAGGATGATGGTAGGCGGCCACAACACTGTTAGATGTTAGATGCGTGTGGGAGGTTATGTCGTCTTTGTTTGGGTATGGCAGATGTCGGTACCTGCATATACTGTTGATGCCCAGAGGCATGTGAGGAGTTTCACCATGTTCACTCGGTACGGTAAATTCCGGTGCCCGTAACACTGTCGATGCCCAGAGGCATGTGGGGGGTCTTACCGTATGGGAGTTAATGGCGCCCACAATACTGTAGGTAAAATGTCGGCGCCTACAGCACCGTTCGTGTCTGGGCGGTTGCGGAGTACTATTCCTACAGGTGTACAGGGTACGGTCACTGGTATCGTGGTTTGACTTGAGCGCCTTTCCTTGCTTTCTCTGTTCGTTCCCTGGTCCTTTTCGGGCGGGCGTCCCGGTCGGTTGGTCCAGTCGGCTCTGGTTGCGCCAGTCGGAGAAGAGCGGTGAGCAGGGCTTCTGTGTTCCCCGGTCAGAGACGTGGGGTCGGAGTCGGGAGTAGCTTTTGGGCCAGGCCTTCCGGTCGGAGAGGCTCTCCGGAGGCGGCTGGAGTCGGAGCGAGCGCTCCGGTCAGAGAGGTGGGCCGGAGAGGAAAAATGGGTGCCGCTCTTCCTCGGCCAGACCTTCCGGTCGGTGATTGGGTCGCCCTTCTGGCCTGTCATTCCGATACTTGGGCCGGCCTATGAGTTGCGCGTTGTCTGCTTGGGCCGAGCCTTTGTTGGGAAGCCGGTCCGCGAGGGACCCTAGGTTTATGACCCCACACTATCTCTCAAGGTTTTGTTGCAGAAAAGAGGCATTGGGTTATGCAAAAGTTATTCATAGTGAAAAAAAGAAAGAAAGATGAAAAAAATAGACATGTGTCCGATATATTTAAAACAATGGGTACTAAGATGCCCGCCAAAAAGAAGAAAAGATGAATAAGATAGCCCATGTTTTCTTGCAAAGTTGTTTCTAAGTTTCAAAAGAGAGATATGTTTTTTAAGGAGCATAGTAGAATTAGGTTAGTCACCAAATATATCCACCATATATCCACACATATGCACATCTTGATTTGATTGTATGACTCAACTCTCTTTGGATCCAAGGTTTGACTTTACAATATATGTATTGCAAGTATGCTCTTTTATGCTTTTCCACTCCTATGAGCTCCACATAAGCCTTAGTTGTAGGAAGAGAAAGGCATAACACACTATTGACTTGGTGAGGATCCACAAATACCACATATATTGAGAGACTTGAGAGTGTCATACGATGGAAGCTCTGAAATTTATTTTGAAAATCTATAAAAACTTCAGAATATTGGTTGAGCAAAGAACTTGAGACATAGTGCTTGACTTGATCGTTGTCTTTTAATTGCTCAAGATCTAAGAGAAGGCTGAAAAGCCCCATGGTTGAAGGTAATATGGGTGAGTTTGAAAGTCAGATCGGTTTATTCTAATTTGAAGGAGAATTCTTATTTGAACGCATGTGTACTTTTGTGGAGTTGCTATGATGTTTTCAAAAATCTCAAAACTCCTGATCCATTTTCTAAGTTTAGCTTTGCTAAGTGACTAGCAAAGGTTAAGCTTAGAGCAATTTATCGATGGTAGTTAACAACCATTATAAGCCATCAATATAACATGCAAAAGGGCATAAATATAATCGTCAACAAAAGGTTTAGGGGTTTAAACTAACAAATTCCTTGAGTTTTGGTAAATCTGTATTTTCTACAGGGTTTATCTAGAAAACTATCAAGGTGGACCTGCATGTCAGATTTAATTGCGCTTATCCACAGCAAAACGGACACCAGAAGGTTACAGAAGACTCGAGAGGACTCCACATCAAAGCGAAGGGCGAGAGGCTGCCAACTGGGGCCGCCTGGCCCTACCTGTAGGCCGTCCAGCCCCTAGGCCCACCTGTCAGCCTTCGCATCACAATGTCTATTCTCCACCGCCTCCTAGGTTGCATCTACGCCGTCCTTTAAGTCAGTTTGATCGAAGGGCTCACGTTGGACGCTCCGGCCTATATATATATCAGCCCCTGCCCCCCTGAAGGCATAAGTTATTTAAGAAGACAGAAACCCTAATCATCCTCAGAGCTCCACCATATTCTAGGGCATAGCTAGTTAGGCTAGGTCTATAGGGGGGCAACTGGGCTTCGCTTGGATTCCCGATCTTGTCAAGAGCGTGGTTCGGTATAATATTTGTATCCCCTATCTTTTGTTTCTCCATTACTTTTATATGCTAGTTATAATTGTTATGACAATATTAGTCTTCATCTTATTCATATTCTTTGTTATAATGTTCATCATCTACTTTGGTTATATGCTTAGTATAGCTAGTTTATCATTATATCCATGCATAAGTTTATCATTATAGCTAGTTACAATTGTGTAAGCTTGGTGCTTAAACATTGTTTATCTGCGGATACACCCTATATTTATGGTCATATGATAGATCACGGATGTGACACTCCCGTTGAGTCATTTGTAATCCACTCCCTGAAAATAGGCGCACGTAGGGTCCGGTTACGAAGAAAGGGCAAGCTCTGTTCTTAATCTTACTTAGTAATACCCCTTATGTGTAGATATGAGGATGATCTTAGCAATGACTACTAGGTATAATTGCACTAATCAATGTATGTTTTGACTTGTAATTAAGAATAACTTAGGAATTATTCCTCTAATATTTTACCTGACCATGCTAATGCCATAGAAATGAGTATTGTGAGTGATTTTTCATTATTATTGATCAATACTTATCATATATATATATATTATCATATGACTTACCCCTATTATGAGTAGAACATTGGTTATGATTTATTCCTCCTTCAATAGTATAAGTTATCAATACATATCTGTAACACCCCGGGTGTTTTAAATACTAAAACTGTCATGTCATCATATGCATTGCAAAGCATTTGGTCATATTGCAAACTTTGATATGCATTCACTAAAACAAGTTTACATTCATGTACAAGTGTTGAATTGTAGTGTTTGAATCAAGTTTGAAATACCTGTATTGATTTGAAATTCCGAAAACCCTAATTTCAGTATTTAAATTCTACCCTGAAAACTCATTTAAAAATCTAAGCATATTTTGGGGTTGAGCTTAAAAGCAAAAGTGTAGATCTTGTCAAGTTGTACAAAGTTGGTTTTTGGAGTTTTCAAAGTTGTTTAGTAAAATTTGAAGTAATTTGAAAAGGCATAATTCTTTAAAAGTGTTCCCTTTTGAATTTAAATTTGAATTTCAAAATGTAGAATGAATTTGGATATGGTTTCAAAAGCAAAGTTGTAGAACTTTTGATTTTGAACAACTTTTGTTTTTGGAGATTTTTGAGTTGTTATGAAAATTTGAGAGTAATTTGTGAATTTTGGGCGAATGGCATTTCGTAAATTGTGTGAATAAGTGTTCACCGCTCTTCTTGCTACATTGCTTGGCGTTTTCTTCTTGGCGTTCCAGTATGGTCGTGGCGTTTTTTGGCGTCGTATGTTGGGCTGCTGTGAAGGCCACATGCCGCAGCTTCTTTGAGTTTCTGGCCATCCTTTATAGCTCGAGTCGTCGCCGCGTTCTTCATTTTCCGTTGCTCGCTTTTCTTCCGTCACCTTGCTCATCTCCCATGAGCCCGCGTTGTCATTGTCGTGGTTCGCCATCGCTGATAAGCTAGCTCCAGCTCCGCCTACTCCTTGCGCGTCTAGCTATCCCTCAATTTAGTCTCGATTTCACCGGAGACGCAATAACGTATTTCTTCTTCGCTTGGCCGGCAACAACTTCGGTGATTCCGTTTCACCGTGGTCAGGGCTCTCCGGTGAGCCGTTGCTTCTGATTAGCGTAGCTCCGGCTTCGTCTCGATGCTGTGATGCTTAATCCGTTGTTGCTTGCTCATTTTGATCACCACAGTCGCCGGCACACCATCACCGACGATCCTTGCTCCATGCCGAATTCTTTGTGTCGCCGACCCACGCCTCACGCCGCTTCTCCACCTTGCTCTCTGCTCCGTCGTGTTTGTGGTGAGCTACTGGTGCTTCCTGTACCGTTTATTTGATCGTTGCTGGCCTCCCGCCACCGGGCGAAGCGCTGCCGTGCCACCGCCGTCCGCCATGGTCGGCGTAGTGCTCGGTTCGGTCCGTAATTGGTCGCGTTAGTGCCATAGATCGACACGCCAGACGTAGTGATCATGTTAGTACCCTTGTTGTCTCCTCGTGATCTCACCGTCGGCGAGTTTGCGCCGGTCAGCGCCTGTCGTTGTCATAGTCAAAGGACGGAGGTTAGGGATGACATGTGGGGTCGGGTTGTCGATGACTTCGGCGTTCAAATGGATTTTTCTATTTTCCGGAATGAATGAATAGTGTCTGTTTTTGTTATTTTGTGTAGATTTATTTAGAGCTCCAAAAATTATGAAAATTTTTGTGTGACTTCTCTATGATGTATGTTATATAACAAAAATTTGAAATCTTGATTTTCAGTATTTTTGGGGTATGATAAAATTGCTCAATTAATTAATAAATGACTTTCCATGATTTTTCTAGGCTTATTTATGTATCCAAAATTATGAAAATTGTTTTGTCACTTAGTTATCATGTAATGAACATTTACAAAAATTTTGAGCTCAATTGGAATAAGTTGATTTATTTCATAATTTTAATTAAATAATTAATTCATAAAAGTGAATTGTAACCTTTAATGATTTAGGTTTTGATTGAACTTTTGATTGAGTGATGTCCTTGGGTCATTAGTGGATAATGATCTTTGGCAATTGATGTATGTATTACGAAATAGATTTAGTTAGTTTGACTTGTAAATCGCATCTGCCAAGGAAAGTTGTATTCAAGTTGTTTAATTTTGTATCCATCATCGAGCATCATGTTTTGTATTCCGCATCATGTTAAACATGGCATTGTTACTACGTGTAGTGAACGAAGGTGAACCCGTGGTAGTTAATCAAGTAGTTGAGGAGGTTGAGCCATCTGTGGAGGTTGGTGTTGATATCTGGTGGACCGACTCTGGAATCGGACTTTTCCGTCAACGAAGGCAAGCCCGGATACATTTAAACCTACCTTGTGTTTTACAAATTGATTTCGCTTTTGCTTTTCAATACTGCATTAAGTGATTAGAAGTCAAGTGGAAACCTAATTGATGCATTACCAACCTTGTTTTCCTTATCTACCTTGTTAACCATTTTAATTCGTATATGGCTAGTTATGCTTAGTCATGCTTAGATAATAAAAGTCGGGTGATTACCTGTCACCTGCGAGTTTTATATGGAACTTTGGTTACTTATGTTATCATGAAATATGAGCATGTGAAGTAATAAATCTAGACCAGGCGGACTCGGTGTGTGTGAGCCACAAGACATGGAGGTCTTGTGAGCGGGTTCTTTCCGCCCGTGTCGATTAAGGTCCGTACCGTTGTTGAACCGCTCGAGGTGAGACTTTGTAGTACTAACCGCATACTCCGGTAAGCCTTAACTTGGCTATTCTATTACGAGAATGGCTACTCGCAAGACCGGGAGTGGAGAGATGGCGGAATAGCGTGTACCCACGTGGCAACATTTGGAGTGTGAGTCTTTGTATTCTCGGGTGGCGCGGACCCGTTCTTGTTTAGAGGATCCGAGGGTAGGTTGATATATGTAGGTCGGGGACCTGCATATGTCGTGTGGTCTGGAATTCCCAGCTGGGTTTATAATCGGTTCGAATCGTCGTTGCTCCTCGGTTATGGAGACTCACTTCTCTGTTCATCATCGTAGTATTAATAACTGGAACTTGAGTATGGTTTGAGAAAGTGTTGGATATGAAGTTTCATGATCTCAATACGGATCGTGTCAGCTTTGTATATGATCTTATGAAGTTTTAAATGTTGAGATAAAGAATTTTGTTAAAAGAGCTTTTACGCAAAAGAACTTTGATTATTGCTAAAGCCATACCTTGAATCCTCGAGCCCGCATTCCTGAGTTTCTCGCTTTTTATTTGGTTAAGTCTTGTTGAGTACTTTTCGTACTCGTGGTTCGCTGACCCTTGTTGCGGTGAGGCTCATGAGCAGATCTGTTTTGGATCGTCTTTGCATTTGTTGTTCGAGGCGATGACGATAAGTAATGTGTGGCCCTTAAGGTAAGCAAATGTATTTGTGTGTTTTGTAATATATTATAATGCCACTCCACTACCTTGGTTTGTATTATTAATCGAACTTAGTTTGTAAGGTTTGAAATAAATGTTTTGTAAACTAAGTTATTGTAAGACTTCCATTGATTTACTCTGGTGTAGATATTTGAATAAATGTTGTAATACCGCAATGACTCTGTAATGTGATCCCGCCGGAAATCGTGGATGATTGGGGTTCCCGAGGACACCCGACAGTCTTCTTAGGTTATCGGTAACATATGCATAGATGTCAAAGGTCGTTGGACGATGTGACAGTGCATGTGGGCCCAATAATTTAGGAGGTTACGCCACGAGAATGGTATCGAGCGATCGTTACAAGTCTTTGTTGTGTTGTTTTACAAAAACTTCAAAATGATTTGGGACAAATAAGTATAACTTGATAATTTGGTCCAAATTGCTTTCGACTTATCTTATTTCATTCTCACCTTTCCCGATTTGAGAAAAAAGGCTTTGTGTGGTGGAGTAGTAATTCTATTATGCCCTATATAATAACAACTGTTGTTTGTGTGCTTTATAAGTTTGATGTTTTTGGTTCTGTAAGAACGATTCATGCATCATGATTAATTCACTTGTTACTTCCTTCATCTCGAGCCCGGGTGAGTAGTGTGTAGGGGTTGAGTTGTGTAGTCCATCCCAACTGCTCTTGAGACTGTTGTCGATTGTTTTAATTGGATTAACCTGTCATGCAAGATGGCTCGTACCAAGAAGACGCCCGTAAGTCCACCGGACCTAAGGGAGTTCCTCGCCATCAACTTGCCCCTAGGAATGACGGTGCTAGCAAAGAGCAGATCTAGGTCTGATCCTCGAGGCAGATACTGAGAGGATTTCGTGAGAGTTAGCCCAAGCTACTAGAGATAGGGCTATGGATGTCATCCAGTGGGCGATTACATGAGGAGCGATTAAGACGTCTCACCACCCTCTGTGAGGCTGCGAAAATCTGTTAATTCATATGGTGGATGGGAGAAATGAAGCTAGAGCTAGAACTCATGAGCTAGAATTTTATGTAGAGGATTTAGAGGAGCATAATACCACTCTACATGAGGAAGTTCATAGGCTAAGCAATCTCCTGAATCCTAATCATGAACCCCAAGCTGATGCAATGGACCCAGGTGTGATCCTTGCCGATGATAGTGAATCAGAAGAGTTGTTGAAGAACCAAGTCAAGTTTGTATGGTCATCGGATTGTGAAGAGGCTTTTCAGAATTTGAAAAGATTGTTGACCACTGCACCAGTATTAGCCCAACCTGATATCGAAAAGCCATTTGATGTTTATTGTGATGCTTCAGGAGTTGGTATTGGATGTGTATTGATGCAAGAAGGCCGAGTCATTGCCTATGCGTCCAGGCAACTTAAGCAACATGAAGAACACTATCCGACTCATGATTTGGAGTTAGCAGCTGTGGTACATGCTCTGAAGATTTGGCGGCATTACCTGCTTGGTAATACGTGTCATGTTTACACAGACCACAAGAGCTTAAAATATATCTTCACTCAGTCAGAATTGAACATGCGACAAAGAAGATGGTTAGAACTGATTAAGGATTATGACTTGGAAGTGCATTATCACCCTGGAAAGGCAAATGTAGTTGCAGATGCTTTAAGTCGCAAAAGTTATTGCAATTGTCTGGCAGTAAGAACAATGGGTTTGACTTTATGTCAAGAAATGGAGAAGTTGAATGTAGATGTAATTCAACAGGGCAATTTGACCAACATTATTGTTGAAGCCACTATTCGTGATCAGATTATTGCTGCTCAGAAAGAAAACAAGGGTATAGCCCATATCAAGGATAGAGTCAGGAATGGAAAAGCGGAATGCTTCAGCATAGATGATGAAGATGTGTTATGGTTCAAGAATCGTCTAGTAGTACCAAAAGTTCCTGAGTTGAGACAGTCAATTCTTGAAGAAGCACATGCTACTAGGTTATCTATCCATCCGGGGAGTAATAAGATGTACCATGACTTAAAACAAAGATTTTGGTGGACCAAAATGAAGATAGAAATTGCAAGATATATAGCAAAGTGTGATACTTGTCAGAAAGTGAAAGCTATACATTTGAGGCCTCATTGGAGAATTACAACCATTACCTATTCCAAAGCTTGGAAGTGGGAGGATATAAGTATGGACTTTATTGTTGGTCTACCCAAGACAAAGACAAAGGATTTGACTCAATATGGGTTATTGTAGATCGACTAACCAAGTCAACACATTTTCTTCCGGTCCGAATACATATTCTCTCGTTGTCAATATGCCGGATATATTTAGCAAGAATTATGAGCCTACATGGAGTACCAAAGACCATAGTGTCGGATAGGGGTACACAGTTTGTCTCTAGCTTTTGGAAACAATTGCATTCTTCTTCGTTGGGAACCAAGCTTCATTTTAGTACTGACCTATCATCCATGCATCGATGGACAAACCGAAAGAGTCAATCAAGTACTTTTGAAGATATGTTAAGGTGTTGTGTCCTTAACTATTCCAAGAAGTGGGATGAGTGTTTGCCTTTGGCTGAGTTTTCATACAATAATAGTTATCAAGAAAGCATTAGAATGGCTCCATTTGAAGCACTATATGGTCGTAGATGCAGGACATCGTTGAGTTGGTCTGAGCCCGGAGAAAGAAGATTCTTTGGAGTTGACCTGGTAAAAGAAACAGAAGACAAGGTTAGACAGATACAAGGTAATTTGAAGGTAGCTCAGTCCAGACAAAAGAGTTATGCAGATAAACGGCGTAGACCATTGATGTTTAACAAAGGAGATTTTGTATATCTAAAAGTATCACCAATGAAGGGAGTTAACCGTTTTGGTGTTAAAGGCAAATTGGCACCTCGATATATTGGACCATTTCAAATCTTAGAGAGGTATGGAAAGGTAGCATATCGCTTGAAATTACGTAACATCTATCGTTGATTGCATGATGTATTCCATGTTTCTCAATTAAAGAAGTGTCTCCAAGTGCCTGAGCAGAATGTTGAAGTTGAAGGGGTGGAACTCGAACCGGATCTAACCTATTCAGAATATCCTATTAGAGTGTTGGAACAGAAAGATCGTGTTACTCGAAGGAGAACAATAAAGTTCTACAAGATACAATGGAATCAACATTCAGAAGAAGAAGCTACATGGGAATCTGAAGATTACTTGTTAGAAAAGTTTCCAGAGTTTCTTGCATCGATTTAGTATGATGGTAGTTTGCTATGAGATTGTGAATCATGATTGTAAAGGGACCTCAGTTGTTTTATGATGAAGTTTTGGATATTTTTGGGTTGGCACATTTCCTTTTCCATTACTTAACCTATGGCTTTGAATCTCGGGACGAGATTTCTTTTAGGGGGAAGGATTGTAACACCCCGGGTGTTTTAAATACTAAAACTGTCATGTCATCATATGCATTGCAAAGCATTTGGTCATATTGCAAACTTTGATATGCATTCACTAAAACAAGTTTACATTCATGTACAAGTGTTGAATTGTAGTGTTTGAATCAAGTTTGAAATACCTGTATTGATTTGAAATTCCGAAAACCCTAATTTCAGTATTTAAATTCTACCCTGAAAACTCATTTAAAAATCTAAGCATATTTTGGGGTTGAGCTTAAAAGCAAAAGTGTAGATCTTGTCAAGTTGTACAAAGTTGGTTTTTGGAGTTTTCAAAGTTGTTTAGTAAAATTTGAAGTAATTTGAAAAGGCATAATTCTTTAAAAGTGTTCCCTTTTGAATTTAAATTTGAATTTCAAAATGTAGAATGAATTTGGATATGGTTTCAAAAGCAAAGTTGTAGAACTTTTGATTTTGAACAACTTTTGTTTTTGGAGATTTTTGAGTTGTTATGAAAATTTGAGAGTAATTTGTGAATTTTGGGCGAATGGCATTTCGTAAATTGTGTGAAGCAGTGTTCACCGCTCTTGCTACATTGCTTGGCGTTTCTTTCTTTGGCGTTCCAGCGTGGTCGTGGCGCCGTTTTGGCGTCATATTTGGTGTGATGAAGGCCACTGCGCAGCTTCTTTGAGTTTCTGGCCATCCTTTATAGCTCTCGAGTCGTCGCCGTTCTTCATTTTCCGTTGCTTCGTTTTCTTCCCGTCACCTTGCTCATCTCCCGTGAGCCCGTGTTGTCATTTGTCGTTCGCCATCGCCATCGATAAGCTAGCTCCAGCTCCGCCTACTCCTTGCGCGTCTAGCTATCCCCTCAATTTAGTCTGATTTCACGGGAGACGCTGGCATAACGTACTTCTTCTTCGCGTCGGCAACAACAACCGGTGATTCCGTTTCACCGTGGTCGTGGCTCTCCGGTGAGCCGTTGCTTCGATTAGCGTAGCTCGGCTTCGTCTCGATGCGTTGTGATGCTTAATCCGTTGTTGCTTGCTCATTTTGATCACCACGATCGCCGCACACCATCACCGACGATCCTTGCTCCGCCGCCGCTGTTCTTTGTGTCGCCGACCCACGCCCACGCCGCTTCTCCGCCTTTGCTTCTCTCGCTCCGTCGTGTTTGTGGTGAGCTCTGGTGCTTCTGTACCGTTTATTTGATCGTTGCGGTCTCCTCGCCACCGGCCAGAAGCTGCCGTGCCACCGCGCCCGCCATGGTCGGCGTAGTGTGCTCGGTTCGGTCCGTAATTGGTCGCGTTAGTGCCATAGATCGACGTTGCCAGACGTAGTGATCATGTTAGTACCCTTTGTTGTCTCCTCGTGATCTCACCGTCGGCGAGTTTTGCGCCGGTCAGCGCCGTCGTTGTCGTAGTCAAAGGACGGAGGTTAGGGATGACATGTGGGGTCGGGTTGTCGATGACTCGGCGTTCAAATGGATTTTTCTATTTTCCGGAATGAATGAATAGTGTCTGTTTTTGTTATTTTTGTGTAGATTTATTTAGAGCTCCAAAAATTATGAAAATTTTTTGTGTGACTTCTCTATGATGTATGTTATATAACAAAAATTTGAAATCTTGATTTTCAGTATTTTTGGGGTATGATAAAATTGCTCAATTAATTAATAAATGACTTTCCATGATTTTTCTAGGCTTATTTATGTATCCAAAATTATGAAAATTGTTTTGTCACTTAGTTATCATGTAATGAACATTTACAAAAATTTTGAGCTCAATTGGAATAAGTTGATTTATTTCATAATTTTAATTAAATAATTAATTCATAAAAGTGAATTGTAACCTTTAATGATTTAGGTTTTGATTGAACTTTTGATTGAGTGATGTCCTTGGGTCATTAGTGGATAATGATCTTTGGCAATTGATGTATGTATTACGAAATAGATTTAGTTAGTTTGACTTGTAACTGTACCGCGAAGGAAAGTTGTATTCAAGTTGTTTAATTTTGTATCCATCATCGAGCATCATGTTTTGTATTCCGCATCATGTTAAACATGGCATTGTTACTACGTGTAGTGAACGAAGGTGAACCCGTGGTAGTTAATCAAGTAGTTGAGGAGGTTGAGCCATCTGTGGAGGTTGGTGTTGATATCTGTGGACCGACTCCTGAATCGGACTTTTCCGTCAACGAAGGCAAGCCCCGGATACATTTAAACCTACCTTGTGTTTTACAAATTGATTTCGCTTTTGCTTTTCAATACTGCATTAAGTGATTAGAAGTCAAGTGGAAACCTAATTGATGCATTACCAACCTTGTTTTCCTTATCTACCTTGTTAACCATTTTAATTAGAGTATATGGCTAGTTATGCTTAGTCATGCTTAGATAATAAAAGTCGGGTGATTACCTGTCACCTGCGAGTTTTATATGGAACTTTGGTTACTTATGTTATCATGAAATATGAGCATGTGAAGTAATAAATCTAGACCGGGCGGACTCGGTGTGTGTGAGCCACAAGACATGGAGGTCTTGTGAGCGGGTTCTTTCCGCCTGTGTCGATTAAGGTCCGTACCGTTGTTGAACCGCTCGAGGTGAGACTTTGTAGTACTAACCGCATACTCCGGTAAGCCTTAACTTGGCTATTCTATTACGAGAATGGCTACTCGCGCACTGGGAGTGGAGAGATGGCGGGAATAGCGTGTACCCACGTGGCAATGGGAAATTTGGAGTGTGGAGTATTGTATTTTCGGTGGTATGGACCCGTTCTTGTTTAGAGGATCCGAGGGTAGGTTGATATATGTAGGTCGGGGACCTGCATATGTCGTGTGGTCTGGAATTCCCAGCTGGGTTTATAATCGGTTCGAATCGTCGTTGCTCCTCGGTTATGGAGACTCACTTCTCTGTTCATCATCGTAGTATTAATAACTGGAACTTGAGTATGGTTTGAGAAAGTGTTGGATATGAAGTTTCATGATCTCAATGCGGATCGTGTCAGCTTTGTATATGATCTTATGAAGTTTTAAATGTTGAGATAAAGAATTTTGTTAAAAGAGCTTTTACGCAAAAGAACTTTGATTATTGCTAAAGCCATACCTTGAATCCTCGAGCACTGCATTCCCGAGTTTCTCGCTTTTTATTTCGGTTAAGTCTTGTTGAGTACTTTTCGTACTCGTGGTTCGTTGACCCTTGTTGCGGTGAGGCTCATGAGCAGATCTGTTTTGGATCGTCTTTGCATGACTGCTGTTGTTGATCATGATGACGATAAGTAATGTGTGGCCCTTTAAGGTAAGGCAAAGTATTTGTGTGTTTTGTAATATATTATAATGCCACTCCACTACCTTGGTTTGTATTATTAATCGAACTTAGTTTGTAAGGTTTGAAATAAATGTTTTGTAAACTAAGTTATTGTAAGACTTCCGCTGATTTACTCTGGTGTAGATATTTGAATAAATGTTGTAATACTGCAATGACTCTGTAATGTGATCCTGCTCGGAAATCGTGGATGATTGGGGTTCCCCGAGGACACCCGACAGTCTTCTTAGGTTATCGGTAACATATGCATAGATGTCAAAGGTCGTTGGACAGTGACAGGTGCATGTGGGCCCAATAATTTAGGAGGTTCTGCCACAATATCCATGCTAGACCTTCCCTACGGTAAAAATATAAATAATAATACCTGTAATACTCTCGGGTAAAGTGCTACAATGGTATATTATCTGTACGCTTGTAGATCATTTTCATTCATATATTTATATATTCTTTTTAGTCACATAAAATGATAAAGAACTACTTAGTATTATTCTAGTAGTAATACTTAGTAGCACCAACAAGCATCTCTGGCATCATCACTAGGGATGACATCCTAGTAAAGTAATGTTAGGAGATATAGGTTTATAATAGGTGGCTACTTAAAACAAGTGACACGTTAATAAATACCAACAGGCACTGCCGCAGTTCAGCTATGGCACTATCGCGACTTAACTGACCGTTGGGAGCAGGGGGTATTTATACTTTCTCTTCTCCCTCTCAACGGTAACCTGATTTTTAGATCGACCATTCTCTTTCCAAGTGCGACCAGAGCAGCTCTCTCTCTCCCACACTCACCATTGGAGCTCCTCAAGGTTCTCATTTACTTCCCTTGCAAATCCATGAGAGTTTGAGCCTCTAAACTACATTAGAGAGTAGCCCCAACTGTTCTTCATCTCCTAGAGCACTTGGTTTGCGTTCAAGCCAGTGGATTGTGTTTGTTACTCTTGGAGTTTGCTCCTAGCCAGTTAGAGCGTTGCCCGTGGAGCTTGCCAACTTGTGTGGTAGCCCCGGGAGGTTTGTAATCATCCCAATCATCTAGTGAAATCACCACTCATCTCAAGAGTTCATTCTCTTGACTAGAGAACGAGGATAAGGTTAAAACAGACCAAAGCCTTTGTGGCTACCTCAACAACATGGACATAGGCAAGCCCTAATGGCGAGCTGAACCACAGGATAAATCGGTGTCTCACTTGTGTTCTTGTGATTTGCATTGCTATTCTTGTATTTGTGGTGATTCTAGGGTTTGGTCCCGATCTACTTGCTCGTGCACTTTCACCAACATCCAGGTGGTGGAATAGGCTCTACACTACCCTAGGAACATCAGTAATTTGCTCGATCTACTTTTCTTTGGGCAGTTTTCGAATTATAGTTCGAGCTTGTCTGCAGGCGCAACAGTGCTGCATTTTTAGTGCGGCAGTGCTGCACCATGGGAGCAGCAGTGCCGCACTTAGAATTTAACTTCTGCTACGAGTTTGTTTGAAATAGGCCTATTCACCCCATCCTCTAGGCGACATCAAGCTCCTTTCACAAACCCTAGAAGAACAAGGATCAACAAAAAACTAAAAACTACGGAGGGGTCGGGTCTCCACTCCTCTGGCCATAGAGGCGTCCCTGCTGGGATGGGCGGCGGCTTCAGAGGTGTATTGTATGTTAGGGACCTATTAGTGTTTTTAGGTCTAATTACATAGCCAAGAGACTTGTGAGATAATGATTACGGTCCATTTATAACCCCTAGATGTTCTTTTTCAAATACAAGCCCCACTAGAGGAATTTGTGAAAATCTCCCCAATCACCTACCCTACAAAAAGGGGTCTTGCCCATCATTCATTCTCTCAATTGCTCTCCAATCTCATTTCTTAAGACCAACATTTAAATTTTTGCGGCATTACAAAACACTTAGAAACACTTAGGAACGCTTGCAGTGATTAACGTTTTTTGTAACCTTGCATCTAAATAATGTATATGACCTCTCCGGTTAGCATTATCATGCGCCCGTAACAAAACATGGATATAGATTTTTAGAAACTTGTATATTAGGTTTAAGACCAAGGGAAAAAAAGAATACTAACATCAGCAAAGTGAAAATAATTCAGAATAGTTTGACCAGGAACATAAAAAAGAGTTGGATATTCGAGAATATGAAAATGGGTAAATACGGACATCAACTAGAACAGATGTGGAAGCAGGAGGGACCTAGCCCCTGATTCATTTGCACTCTCCCAATTGCTCTCCACTCTCATCTCTCATTTGTTCGATCCAAGACCAAAATTCTGAATTTCTGCTGCATTAGAAAATGCTTAAGTACGATTAGGAATGATTAAGCACGCTCGGTGGGTCACCACTTGCGTAGCGCTTAATGATTTTTGTAACCTTGTATCCAATTAGTAGATTATGTTTATCTCTAAAAAACCTGGAGCAATACTATTGTACGTATCCAGCTAGCTAAGTGTGTTCTCTTTATTTGTTGTTGCTAAGGTCAATATTTGATCATGTTAGAACATAAGTCATAGCCTGTGCGCGTACGTGTTAGGGTTTATATTGTATTAGGATGGATGGTAAAACCTTTACGGCCTTGCCATGTAACACGTAGCTTTTTACCATGTAAGTGATAATTATGACAATGATTTACCCTACTGAATGTACTATTTGTAATGCCAAGTGCTTATACTGGAAGTTTTTTTTGGCATGCAACATTGAGGTCGAGTTTGTAGCTGTTGCACTGATTCCCTTATCAGATGAGGATCAAGATGTAATGGGCTAAGCTCAAGTAGATGTGTCTGCTTTCCCTACTTTACTTCTAGCTTAATGTGGATAGTTTTAAGAGTAACATTTGTATCTGTGTTTGGTTGTATTGTTAGTAGTAGCTATCTTCTTCTTCATTGGTTGTTTGTGCTTGTTTTTCTCAAAGTATATCTTTTATGAGTTTATTGGTTCGCTACTTGAAGAAACCGATGGAATTCTAATGGGAATGATAAAGTTTTTTCTGTTATCTTCTAGGAACCGATGGGTTGAGGCCAAATCATATACGACTACTACTAAAAGTTTAATGGGTGCTGATTTTTTAAATGGCAACGATATTTTTGAATTCCTTGATTTTTTTCTGAATTTTCTGAAATGATTTAGTCGGTTGGGATTCTAATCCTTCTCCCAAATGGATGTGGGGAATCTGTCCCATTTCATGTTGAAAACCATGTGCATTTGTTCCCCACCAATCCACCTTCCAAAAGGAGGGGTGAGACCAAGTTTTATTCTTCAATTCAAATCACAGTGTTGAAAACTCAAAAATAAAACCTAAAATAAGGATAAAATCTAAGTTATAATCCTTGAAAATTGAGAAATAAAACGTCGCACGCACCAGAGTGGCCTAATGCCCAAGAGGTCATTCATTCCCCGCACTGAGTAGCCTAGGAGCCAGGATGCATCCAAATTTCCAATTAGGTAGTCGTCTTAGTTGTCTGGTCCAAATTCTACAAAGCCTGCGCTACTGGTTGTCTCATTCTCCGTTCACAGCTCACTCGTCAAGGACTTATCGCTCAGGACAGGGTTGTTGCTCCTACCAAGTCCCAAGATAAAATTTCAATTCCCAAAAAAAAGAGCTTTCCTCTCTACCGATTTATCGTTTGGGCTAGACAAGAAGAAATCTTAGGCCTTATTTGGATACCTCATAGATTGTGAAATCTGACTTTCTAAAAGTTAGATTGTTGCAAGCTAGATTATAGAAGCTAAGTTAGAGGTTGTTTGAATTCATAGATTGCATGAGTTGAGATAGACAACTTTTCAAAGTAAATTACCATAATGTCCTCACTCTTTTATTTTTTATGCTCCTGCTATGGAAGAAAGAGGGACAACATGGTCTTTTGATGTCTAGAAGCCGCAAGAAGCTGGGTTCCCTCAGCTTACCAGATTATGGAATCTGGGGGTCTGTAGATTCTAGAAGCTGGCTAGAAGCTATGATTGTTTGGATCCTATCCTAGATTCTAGAATCCAGCTTCTACAGTCCAAGTGAATCCAAACAGGCCCTTAGATGAGTAAGGATATGTTTGTCTGTTTAATTCCTCAGCTAAATTTTAGTTTCTAGACAAAAATACTCTCCCTCCTCCCTTTCTTCTCTCACCTGGTTAGAGAGAATAGAGGATAGAGATTATTTTTTAAGATACCCTCTCTCCTACCTTTTTCTCTCTCTCACCTGGTTAGAGCGAAAATAGAGGATAGAGATGACTTCTTTTATATGTATCACTTTTAACCCTTGTTAGCTAGCTTTGAAGGACTAGTTCAACCCTGCTTGTCTTTTAATAGTGAGCTAAAACTTAGCTATCTAGTTGTTAGCCCTTGTTTGTTTAATTCCTTAGCTAAAATTAGCTTCTAGACAAAAATACCCTCCCTCCTACCTTTCCTCTCTCACCTGGTCAGAGAGAGGATAGAGATGATTTTTGAAATACCCTCTCTCCTTCCTTTCTCTCTCTCTCTCTCTCTCTCACCTTGTTAGAGAGAAAATAGAGGATAGAGATGACCTTTTTATCGGTATCACTTGTAGCCCTTGGTAGCTAGGTTTGAAGGACTAGTTCAACCCTGCTTGTTAGTTGGATTTGAAGGACTAGTGATCTAAACACTAGTTGAGGCTTTGGCTAAACTTAGCCCACCTATTGGCCCTACGCACTTTTAGCCCTTGTTAGTTGGGTTTGAAGGACGCGTCCAGCCCTTGTTAGCTAGGTTGAAGGACTAGTGAACTAACAACTAGTTGAGAATTAACTAAACTTTAGGAATAGTAAACTAACAGCTAGTTAAAGCTTTGGCTAAACTTAGAGCCTAAACTTTAGCCCTCTGCACTTTTAGCCCTTGTTAGCCGAGTTTGGAGGACTAGTTTACTTAGTTGAAGGATTAGTTTAGTCGGCTGGGTTTGAAGGACTAGTTTAATGAACTAACAACTATATATAAAGCTTAAACTTGAGCCCTTGTTAGCCGAGTTTGGAGGACTAGTTTACTTAGTTGAAGGACTAGTTTAGTCCGCTGGGTTTGAAGGACTAGTTTATTTAGCTGAAGGACTAGTTTTTGAACCGGGTTCGAAGGACTAGTTTAGTGAACTAACAAGATGAGGCTTTGGCTAAAGGCTAATGTTAAGACTTAATCAGCTGGGTTTGAAGGATTAACTTAGTGAACTAACAAGTTGAGCCTTTGGCTAAAGGATAATATTAAGACTTTGGTGCCATTAGCGCTGAATCAGTTGTTAGCCCATGGTAGCCCTAAACGATCTCACGATGTTCATGTATGGGCACAGGCCAGGCCCACGAGCACTTGTCAGGTGAGGCCATGACCTCATGTAGGAATGTATGGCCACAAGCCCACAAGAGCACTTTGTCAGGTGAGCCGATGCCCTCTTTTCATACCGATCCCGATCGATGGTATCACGAGCCAGGTTATTGTTATTGCTCAAAAAAAATGAGCCAGGTTATTGTTGCAAAGAGCCAAAGAAATCTCCAAATCGCATGGTAGTCCGGGAAACCGTAGCATCTCGCTTGAACACTGCATTTTATTCTCATCATCATAAACATGACGTCCAAACTAGACATCGAGCATGCAGTACATCCGTCACTCCGATCAAGAAAGACGCATACATCATACTACACTGCATGTACCAACAAGACGCACACATGCACATACAAATAAAGCACAACACATAGCGACTAGCTAGAGCTAGCACGGCGACCAAGACTCTACGGCAGCGTACGGTACGTAGCAGCAGCAGCCGTAGAGCCATGCCGCGCCGGCGGTGGTCGCGCGCCGCCGCCGTACGCCACCCCGCGGGCGGTATCCAGGAGCAGGACACGCGGTCCGCTCTCGCGTGCATCTCATGACCCATGCGCCTGGTCGACGCGGTGCTGCGCTGCGTCCTTGATGTCACGGGCCTTGGATGCCAGCCTCGCCTTGGCGTGGTCCAGCTGGTCGGCGCCCGGCGGGTGCTTGCCCGTCAGGTAATTGTACATCCAGGAGAACACGGACAGCGCGGCGACGCCGAGGCCGCCGGAGGTGACGAACCCGGCCGCCATGAGCGCCAGCGCGATGGCGGCCGGCACCAGCACCGGACTGAAGATCACCAGCACGGGGGTGGCGACCGTGAGCGCGATCACGGTGCCGGCCAGGATCAGCCCGGACAGCACCAGCATCGACCCGCCGAAGGTCGCGGCCGCCGCGGCCTTGAGTGCCGTCATCATGGCGCCCTGCTTCTGCTGCTGCTGCAGCTGATGCCCCTCGCCGTGCATGCCGCCCCCGCGGTGCTGGTCGCCGTAGCCCCCGCCACCTCCCGTCCCGCCCCGGTGGTGATCAGCCATGGCAAGCTAGCTTAGCAGAGCGAGCTAGGTACCACGTGCGCAAACTGCCCAGAGCGCCTACTAGCGCTGCCACTGATGCTATGACTACGAGTGAGGTGGACGAGGGCCAGGGAGAGCGGGGGTTTATAGACAGGATGCGCGGAGGCGGGACCTGGCGCGGCCGCGTGGGACGCATGCGGGACTCGTGTCCGGAGCCGCGCGACACCTGTGTGGGGGTTGCCAAGGACAAAGGCTTGCGCGGTCGCGCCGCTTCTGCGCGGCGATATGTACGAGGTTGTGGACGCCCTGCTGTTGGATCGGCCGCTGGTTGCGGAAGGTAACGGGGAGAGTGCAGGTTTCCTTCCTCAATTTTCAACAAACTCCGTTTTTCCCGACTGAACTCTAAAATCTATATCGGTGCAAAAAATGACCAACACGTAAATATTTATAGTTTTGTTGTACGTTGTGATCGGATGTGGCATAACACTTAATGATATAGGGTTTATACTGGTTCAGGCAACATGCCCTACGTCCAGTTTGAGTCGGTCGGTGACTTTATTCCTGAGCCCAGGTGCTCGAAATTTGTTGTGGGTCACAAACGGAAGGTAGTAAGATGGGGGTGCAAGAGGTCCGGTCGGACTCTGGTCTGAAGAGCCAAAAGTGATAGGAGCTCCGCTATGTGCTAAGTGTTTAAGCGTGCGCTCTATGTAGTTTTAGAGTGTCTAAAGCTAGCAGAGGGTGAATCGATGTAAGTGAACTGATCGTTCCTGTTGGGAGAGAGCGCATCCCCTTTTATAGATGAAGTGGACGGCCTTACAAGAGAGAGAGTTCGTATACTACTAAGTCTTGTTGCCCATGCCGTCGGATACAAGATGATGGTAGACGGCCACAACACTGTTGTTGTCAGACGCATGTGGATGGTTTTACCGTGTTCACCGTGTATGGTAAATGACGGTGACCACAACACTGTTGATGCCCAGAGGTATGTGGGGAGTCCTACCGTGTTCACCTGGTATGGGAATTGATGGCGCCCATAACATTGTAGGGTAAAACTTCGGCGCCCACAACACTGCTTGGGTTCTATCATGTCTAGAAGGTTGCAGGGCACCTTTCTGACATGCCTTGTCGGTACTGTCCTGCAGGTGTACAGGATACAGTCCTCGGTATTGCAGTTTTGACTCGAGTGTCCTGCTTT
Source organism: Miscanthus lutarioriparius (assembly GCA_904845875.1). Classification (NCBI taxonomy): domain Eukaryota; kingdom Viridiplantae; phylum Streptophyta; class Magnoliopsida; order Poales; family Poaceae; genus Miscanthus; species Miscanthus lutarioriparius. Next base: position 22,507,985 of record CAJGYO010000012.1, on the reverse strand, counting down.
ACCTGCTCCACCCGTTACCTAGTCCTCACCAAGCGGGCGTCCCCGGTCGGTTGGTCCCAGTCGGCTCCGACTGCGCCAGTCAGAGAAGAGCTGTAAGCAGAAGTTCGGTGCATCCTCGGTCGCGGACGTAGATCAGAGTCGGAAGCGGCGTTTGTTGGTCAGGCCTTCCGGTCGGAGAGACGGCCCAGAGTCGGAAGCGAGGCCTTCTAGTCGGAGAGGCGGGCCAGAGTCGGAAGCGGGCGCCGTTCCTCCTTTGGCCAGGCCTTTCGGTCGGAGATTGGATCGTCCTTCTGGCCTATCGCTAGGTTTTTGGGCCGGCCCAGGAGTTGCGCATCGTTCGCAACGTCGTCTGCTGGGCCGAGCCTTTACTGGAAAGCCAGTCCATGTGGGACTCCGGGTTTATGAACCCGACAGGAGCCCCCGAGCCCCGGGCGATTCGGATAGAATCGCCTGAGGGTTTTGTCTTGACGGCGGGTGCGCGCGAGCGCACCTGCGGGTGTAGCCCCTGGGTGATTCGGGTAGAATCATCCGGGGGGGTTCGTGTTGCCAGCGGGGGAGTTTTTGTTTCGACAGCGGGTGCGCGTGAGCGCACCCGCGGGTGTAGCCCCCGAGCCCCCGGGCGATTCGGGCAGAATGGCCTGGGGGGTTTGTTAGAGGGCGTGTGCGTCGGGCACAGCCGACGTAGTTTAGGGATCGGGCGAGACAGAGTCGTGGATCCTGGCATCGGGCGCAACCGTGGCAGTTTAGGGATCGGGCGAGACGGAGTCGCGAATCCTGGCGTCGGGCGCAGCCGAGGCAGTTTTAGGGATCGGGCGAGACGGAGTTGCGGATCCTGGTGTCGGGTGCAGCCGAGGTAGTTTAGGTGTTGGGCGAGACGGACTCGTGGATCCTGGCGTCGGGCGCAGCCAAGGCAGTTTAGGGATCGGGTGAGACGGAGTCACAGATCCTGGCGTTGGGCGGAGCCGAGGCAGTTTAAGGGATCGGGCGAGACGGAGTCGTGGATCCTGGCGTTGGGTGGAGCCAAGGCAGTTTTAGGGATCGGGCGAGACGGAGTCGTGGATCCTGGCGTCAGACGCAGCCAAGGCAGTTTTAGGGATCGGGCGAGATGGAGTCGTGGATCCTGGTGTCAGGCGCAGCCGAGGCAGTTTAGGGATCAGGCGAGACAGAGTCGCGGATCCTAGCGTCGGGCGCAGCCGAGGCAGTTTAGGGATCAAGCGAGATGGAGTCACGGATCCTGGTGTCGGGTGCAGGTGAGGTAGTTTAGGGATCGGGCGAGACGGAGTCATGGATCCTAGCGTCGGGCATAGCCAAGGTAGTTTAGGGATTGGGCGAGACGGAGTGACAGATCCCTGCGTCGGGCGCAGCCAAGGCAGTTTAGGGATCGGGCGAGTCGGAGTCGCTGATCTGGGCATCGGGCGCAGCCGAGGCAGTTTAAGGATCGAGCGAGATGGTGTCGTGGATCCTAGCGTCAGGCGTAGCTGAGGCAGTTTAGGGATCGGGCGAGATGGAGTCGCGGATCCTGGCGTCGGTCGTAACCGAGGCAGTTTAGGGATCGGGCAAGACGGAGTCGTGGATCTTGGCGTCGGGCGTAGCCGAGGCAGTTTTTTGGGATCAGGCGAGATGGAGTCGCGGATCTAGGCACACCTGAGGCGTTGGTTGTCTTGAGCCCCTGAGCCACGTTGGGCTCAGTAGGGGTCGGTTTGAGTTTTCGTTTGTTACCCCGTCCGCGGTTTCTCGCAACCGAAGGGGCTGAGCTAACATTGCTTGCCTCGATGGCTCGAGTGACGCGCTCGGTGAGCTTGCTAACGGGCACGTTCGAGTGAAATATGGGTCCGTCGTTCGTGATGGGATGGTAGGCGGCCACAACACTGTTGTTGTTAGACGCATGTGGGTGGTTTTATCGTGTTCACCGTGTATGGTAAATGACGGCGCCCACAACATGGTTGATGCCCAGAGGTATGTGGGGAGTCCTACCGTGTTCACCTGGTATGGGAATTGATGGCGCCCATAACATTGTAGGGTAAAACTTCGGCGCCCACAACACTGCTTGGGTTCTATCATGTCTAGAAGGTTGCAGGGCACCTTTCTGACATGCCTTGTCGGTACTGTCCTGCAGGTGTACAGGATACAGTCCTCGGTATTGCAGTTTTGACTCGAGTGTCCTGCTTTACCTGCTCCACCCGTTACCTAGTCCTCACCAAGCGGGCGTCCCCGGTCGGTTGGTCCCAGTCGGCTCCGACTGCGCCAGTCAGAGAAGAGCTGTAAGCAGAAGTTCGGTGCATCCTCGGTCGCGGACGTAGATCAGAGTCGGAAGCGGCGTTTGTTGGTCAGGCCTTCCGGTCGGAGAGACGGCCCAGAGTCGGAAGCGAGGCCTTCTAGTCGGAGAGGCGGGCCAGAGTCGGAAGCGGGCGCCGTTCCTCCTTTGGCCCGGGCTTCCGGTCGGAGATTGGATCGTCCTTCTGGCCTATCGCTAGGTTTTTGGGCTGGCCCAGGAGTTGCGCATCGTTCGCAACGTCGTCTGCTGGGCCGAGCCTTTGCTTGAAAGCCGGTCCATGTGGGACTCCGGGTTTATGAACCCGACAGGAGCCCCCGAGCCCCGGGCGATTCGGATAGAATCGCCTGGGGGTTTTGTCTTGACGGCGGGTGCGCGCGAGCGCACCCACGGGTGTAGCCCCCGGGTGATTCGGGTAAAATCATTTGGGGGGGTTTGTGTTGCCAGCGGGGGAGTTTTTGTTTCGACAGCGGGTGCGCGTGAGCGCACCTGCGGGTGTAGCCACCAAGCCCCTGGGCGATTCGGGCAGAATGGCCTGGGGGGTTTTGTCAGAGGGCATGTGCGTCGGGCGTAGCCGACGTAGTTTAGGGATCGGGCAAGACAGAGTCACGAATCCTGGCATCAGGCGCAGCCGAGGCAGTTTTGGGATCGGGCGAGACAGAGTCAAGGATCCTGGCGTCGGGCGCAGCCGAGGCAGTTTTAGGGATCGGGCGAGACGGAGTTGCGGATCCTAGCGTCGGGTGCAGCCGAGGCAGTTTAGGGGTCGGGCGAGACGGAGTCGCGGATCCTGGCGTCGGGCGCAGCCGAGGCAGTTTTAGGGATCAGGCATGACGGAGTCGTGGATCCTGGCGTCGGGCGCAGCCGAGGCTGTTTTAGGGATCGGGCATGATGGAGTCGTGGATCCTGGCATCAGGCACAGCCAAGGCAGTTTAGGGATCGGGCGAGACAGAGTCGCGGATCCTGGCGTCGGGCGCAGCCGATGCAGTTTAGGGATCAAGCGAGATGGAGTCGCGGATCCTAGCGTCGGGTGCAGCCGAGGCAATTTAGGGATCGGGCGAGACAGAGTCGTGGATCCTGGCGTCGGGCATAGCCGAGGTAGTTTAGGGATTGGGCGAGACGGAGTGACAGATCCTGGCGTCGGGCGCAGCCAAGGCAGTTTAGGGATCGGGCGAGTCGGAGTCGCTGATCTGGGCGTCAGGCGCAGCCGAGGCAGTTTAAGGATTGGGCGAGACGGTGTCATGGATCCTAGCGTCGGGCGTAGCTGAGGCAGTTTAGGGATCGGGCGAGGTGGAGTCACGGATCCTGGCGTCGGTCGTAGCCAAGGCAGTTTAGGGATCGGGCAAGACGGAGTCGTGGATCCTGGCGTCGGGCGTAGCCGAGGAAGTTTTTTGGGATCGGGCGAGACGGAGTCACGGATCCAAGCACACCCGAGGCATTGGTCGTCTTGAGCCCCTGAGCCACGTTGGGCTCGGTAGGGGTCGGTTTCAGTTTTTGTTTGTTACCCCGTCTGTGGTTTCTCGCAACCAGAGGGGCTGAGCTAACATTGCTTGCCTCGATGGCTCGAGTGACGCGCTCAGTGAGCTCGCTAACGGGCACGTTCGAGTGAAATCAAGGTCCGTCGTTCGTGACAGGGTCGGCATAGCCCTCATGTGGCATTCCACTGCTCCTTAACAAGCAACCCGGTAGATGCCTGGGTCGTTCCGAAGACCAACCCGAGTGGCCCACTGGCACTCCCTCGATGGAGATTATCTGGGCATGGCTCGAGGTTAGGATCAAACGAGAAGGTTGAGATGACCCTATCTGCTTTGGAGCGGACTGGGCGAGGGCCGCTCAGGGCTCATCTGCATTTTCTCCCCTGGCTCTGTTTGACGCGAGGCGGCCTCGAGCCCTTCGTGGGCTGGCCTTCGAACCCCGATCGTCGTTGCTCATGTTGAATGAGGCAACTGCCGCTTCATGAGGCAACATGGAGCGTCGTGATGCATTTAACTGCATATGCGATGCTTCGGATGTAAGGGATGAATGAATGATTTGTATGAATGCCAGTAGATGATCATATAAAGAAATAGTAGGGGTTGGTAATGTTACCTTGATGACTCGAGTGATGGGGTTTGAGGAGCTCCAATAGGAAATGTCCGACCGGGATCCGCGCTCGTTGTTCATGATGGAGTTGGCATGGCCCACATGGGACGTCCCTCTGCTCCTTACCTTCTCTTGGCATTCGCCTGAGCCATCTAATCGACTCAAGAAGCCTGTCAGTCTCTCCTGGGTGGAGATCCCGTAGTTGGGCCTTTCCAAGTCTCGCCTGGGAAGGCAGAGAGCCGCCTGCGCGCAATTGCGCCTTGTTTCTTGCGCTCGGTGTGCGGTAGTGGTGGGCCATACCTAGGCCATGTCCCGTCTGACCAGGTGTTGTGCGTCCCATCAGTCAGGGCGCATCCCTTCGTATCCCATCTGCATTGAATGGGGGAAGGGAGAGGGTTTCTCGCCCCAACCTTTCGCCTTTCCTCAACTATTGCGCCTCCTCCTTAAATAGGGGAAGGGAGAGGGCTTTTGTCCCATTCCTTTGCCTTTTCTCCATCTGCCGCCTCTCCTCCTTCCTTCTCACCAAGAGTGTCTGTGTGCCGTCGTAGTTCATTAGTGAGAGAGAGAGAGAGTAGGTGAGGGGGAGAACTCATAGATCCGTTCATGAATCCGGAGTGCAATGTTGACCTAGAGGCCATTCGAGGCAGTGCTGGTCACCTTCGCCGAGAAGGGGTGGCTTCCGCCGAAGGAAGTGGTGCGCTGGATCCTACGCGGACTCCTTGATGAGTGGGGCCTGGGGCTACAGCACCTCAATCCGACTGGGGTGCCAAACATCGCCGGTTTCATCACCGTCTGCGAGGCCTTCTTCGGGATGGAGCCATATGCAGACTCTTTCTGGCGGATCTTCACCGGGCGAGCCTTGTCGGAGAGGAAGTCGCCTAGGACCACGCCGATGGAGGGTTTCGTGCCTACAGCTGCTCAGGTCGGCTAGTTCATAGAGTTTGATGAGACATCCTCCAGCCACGACAGCCATACTTCGGTGGGCAGCGTCCCTGCCCAAGAGCTACCTCGACTACATGAGAAGGTCCAGAGCTCCACGCTCTTCTGCTGAGCATCTATGGGTGCGATGCCCTTGAGGTATCTGTTGCGCTCGCCGAAGTCGAGGGAGTGGAACTGGGCGGGGCCCTTACGGTGGTGGTTATTTCTGGCGGCATGTGTCGTGGCCTCACCTTTGGCACCAGCTGATGCCGCTGAGCGGCCACAGTAGCATTTGGAGTAGAAGTAGTCAGTAAATGTAATTGTTAAGTTTGTGGGGGAGCCCCCATGTGAACAGTTTTTGTATCAATGAATACATCAGTTCTTCTTTGTGATAAAATCACTATCCATTCCTTGTTTTTTATCCTAGCATAGCTTTATTTTTATTCCTTCTTTTTCACACCTGCATGTTCATTCCGTAGGCTGCAACTTTAAGAACCCAGGCGTGGCCCGTGAGGCTCAGCTACTCGTAACCATAGGTAGAGGCGGGGTGCGCTCGGTCGGGAGTAAAAACAAAGTCACGTAGGAATGGGATGCCCTTTCGTTCGGGCAACGCCCTTTCGTTTGGGTGAAAAGTTTTTACCATGTGATGGTAAAAATGAGAGGTGGTATTGTACCCTCATGGAGCCCCCGAGCGACCTGGGCCAAAAATGTTCAGGCTGGGGCGCTTTACAGGAGCAAGTGTTGAATAAAAGCGGTAAGACTAAATTTAGGGGGGGGAAACGACGTAGCTGTTCAATGTTCTAAGTGTTGGTGAGAACGTTGCCGTTGTCGTCCTTCTATCGGTAGGTGCCCAGTCGTATCACCTCGGTCACCATATAGGGACCTTCCCATGGTGGAGAGAGTTTATGTTTCTCCTTCATTGATTGGGTCCTCCGGAGTACGAGATCACCGACTTCGACGATCCTCCCCCTGATATTCCTTTTATGGTACCTGCGAAGAGTTTGCTGGTAGTGAGCGGAGCGGATGACGGTCGTCTCGTGGGCCTCCTCGAGAAGGTCAACAGCGTCTTGCTGAGCCTCCACAGCTCGTTCGCGATCGAAAGCCTTCACTCTTGGGGCACCATGGTCGAGGTCGGAGGGCAGCACTGCTTTGGTTTCATAGACCAGGAAGAAAGGTGTGAACCCTGTGGATTAGTTCGGGGTCGTTCTCAAGCTCCAGAGGATCGCTGGAACCTCTACAACCCATCGCCCGACGTACTTGTTGAGTCGGTCGAAGATGCGTGGTTTAAGTCCTTGGAGGACCATGCCATTGGCACGCTCGACCTAACCGTTAGTACGTGGATGTCCGACCGAGGCCCAGTCGATCCTAATGCCGTATCCATCACTGAAGTCTAGGAACTTCTTCCCAGTGAAGTTAGTTCCGTGGTCAGTGATGATACAGTTAGGAACGTCGAATCGATAGATGATGTCAAGGAAGAATTTGACCGCCTCTTCCGAGCGGATGTTGGTGATGAGCTTGGCCTCTATCCACTTGGTGAACTTGTCGACTGCTACGAGCAGGTGAGTGAAGCCACCCAGGCCCTTTTTGAGGGGTCCCACCATGTCGAGGCACCAGACCACAAACGACTAGGTGATGGGGATGGTTTGAAGCTCCTACACCGGCAAATGAGTTTGCCGAGCGTAGAATTGGCATCCCTCACACCTGCGGATGACCTCCTCCGCATCTCGTAGTGCGATGTGCCCGTAAAAACCTTAGCGAAAGGCTTTTCCAACCAGCGTCCTCAGGGCCGCGTGATATCCGCAGATCCTGGCATGGACCTCGAGGAGGAGTTGTTTCCCCGGGTTGGTAGGGATGCACTTCATGAGCACCCCCGATAGACTTCATTTGTAGAGTTCATCACCGAGCGCGATGAAGGTCTTGGCACGTCGAGCGATCCATCGAGCTTCAGTCCTTTCGGGTGGGAGAACAACCTCAAGGAGGTAGGCGAGTAGCGGCACTCGCCAATCGGTTTGATTGAGTGCCAACACGGCGACGTCGGCGGGCGACGTCGTTATGGAGGCACTGGGGTCGGAGCCCCCGAGCGCTGGCTTGGCGTCAGGGTCGGAGGCCCCGAGAGCCGGCTTGGCGTCGGGGTGTGTCTGGATTGGACCTTCTAGGATGCGGGCGGATGGCTCATGGAGATCGTTGATGAAGATACCGCTTGGAGACGGATCCCGCCTGGTGGCCAATTTTGCAAGAAAATCGGCGGCATCGTTGTCCTTTCGGGGGACGTGATGTAGCTCTATCCCCTGAAATTTGTCCTCGAGCTTGCGAACCTCCTGGCACTATGCTGCCATGAGGGGGATTTTGTAGGAGGGCTCCTTCATGACTTGATCAACGACCAACTCTGAGTTGCCACGGATGTAGAGTCACGTAGCGCCAAGCTCGATGGAGATGCACGGCCTGTTGATGAGGGCCTCGTATTCCGTGGCATTGTTTGAGGCTGAGAAATGGAGGCGGATGGCGTAGCAGAGCCTACTCCTGTCCGGGGAGATCAGAACCACTCCAGCCCCTGAGCCGGGCGCCATTACGGACTTGTCTAAGTACATTGTCTAGTACTCGTGGGTGATGTCCGGGGTCGGTAGCTGGACCTCCGTCCATTCGGCGACAAAATCCATGAGAGCCTGAGATTTAATAGCGGTACGAGGGATATACCTGATGCCGTGGCCCATGAGTTCGAGTGCCCACTTGGAGATCCGCCCCGCAGCGTCGCGGTTGAGGACAATGTCTCTGAGCGGGTATGAAGTGATGATCATGACTTCGTGGTCGGTGAAGTAGTGCAGGAACTTCTGGGTCACCATCAGCACAGCGTATAGGAGTTTCTGCACCTAGGGGTACCGGACCTTGGGGTCGGTGAGTACCTCCCCAACGAAGTATACGGGTCGCTGGACCTTAAGGTGGTGTTCTGGCTCCTCCCTTTCGACGACTAGGGCAGCGCTCACCGCATGGTTGCTCGCTGTGACATAGAGGAGGAGGGGTTCTCCCCGTTCGGGAGCGATAAGGATGGGGGCCGACGTCAGTGACGCTTTGAGGCTCTCCAGAGCATGCTGAGCTTCCTCAGTCTAGATGAAGGCGTTCGTCTTTTTGAGGAGCTTGTAGAGTGGCATCCCCCATTCGCCAAGCCGGGAGATGAATCGGCTTAGGGCAGCCAGACAGCCGATGAGCCTTTGTACGCCCTTGACGTTGCGTATAGGGCCCATGTTGGATATGGCCGTGATCTTTTCGTGGTTGGCCTTGATGCCGTGCTTGGACATAATGTATCCAAGCAGCTTCCCCTTTAGAACCCCAAAAACACATTTTTCGGGATTCAGTTTGATGTTTAACCTTTGGAGGTTCACGAACGTTGTGGCCAAGTTTGAGATCAGGTCGCAAGCTTGAGCCGTTTTGACCACTATGTCATCAACATAGACGGCAATGGTTGGTTTTGGTCGGTCGACTTGATCAGTTTGGTTGAGCGGGTCGATTTGATCGGCGAAGCATCGCTGCATGCACCGCTGATAAGTGGTGCCAGCATTCTTTAGGCCGAAAGGTATGGTTACGCAGCAGTACGAACCATGCAGGGTGATAAACGAGGTTGTGAGCTAATCGGACTCTTTCATCACGATATGGTGATAGCCTGAGTAGGCATCTAGAAGGGACAGGATCTCGCATCCCGAGGTGGAGTCGACTATCTAGTCTATGCGTGGCAAAGGAAAGTGATCCTTCGGACACGCTTTGTTGAGGCTAGTATAATCAACGCACATTCTCCATTTTCTGGTCTTCTTTTTAATAAGAACAGGATTAGCAAGCCAGTCGAAGTGGTATACCTCCTTGATGAATCCGGCTGCCAGGTGTTTGGCGAACTCTTCGCCTATGGCCCTGCGCCTCTCATCGTTGAAGCGACGCAGGCGTGGCTTGGCGGGCTTCGAGCCCAGGATGAGGCGCAGTGCGTGCTCAGCGATGTCCCGCGATATGCTCGGCATATCGGATGGCTTCCATGCGAAGACATCGTGATTGGCACGTAGGAAGTCGATGAGCTCGTATTCCTATTTGGCCAGGAGCTGGGTCTCGATCCGCACCGTCTTGGTTGGGTTAGTGGGGTCGATCCCCACCGCCTTGGTTTCCTCGAGCGGGCGGAAGGCCGTCGAGGAGGTTGGTTTGTTGTAGTCTGGGACTGCTGGGGTCGATGACTCCTCGAGCCATGGGAGCTCAGACGAGTTGATGACGGCGGTGGGGAGCTCAAAATACTCACGGGCGCACGTGAAGGCGTGCAAGAAGGCGCTGCCCACAGTGATGACGTCGTGCGGTCCTGGCATCTTCAGCTTGAGGTAGGTGTTGTTAGGGATCGCCATGAATTTGGCATAGCATGGCCACCCTAAGATAGCGTGGTAGGACCCTAGGAAGTCCACCACTTCGAAGCTGAGGACCTCCGAGCGGAAGCTGGCTCGGTTGCCAAACATGACGGGCATGTCGATCTGCCCGAGCGGGTACGCCTACGCTCCTCGAATCATGCCGTGGAAGGGAGAGCCCGCTGGGCGGAGTTCCGACTGGGGGATGTGCATGGCATCAAGGGTGTCGATGTAGAGGATGTTGAGGCCGCTACCTCCATCCATCAGCACCTTGGTGAGGCGCTTCCTGCGGACGATGGGGTCAACGACGAGCGGGTTGCGTCCTGGTCTGGCGACGTGGGAGGGATGGTCCCTCTGATCGAAGATGATCGGAGATTCCGACCAGCTAAGGAAGGAGGGGACAGCCGTCTCAGTGGCGCATGCCTCTCTGTAGCGTACCTTGTGCTGGCCCTTAGAGCAGATGGCATCGGATCCCCCAAAGATCATGTTGCATTCCTCGGGGTTAGGGAAGCTGTCCTCGTCCTTGCCCGCCACGCCTCCCTTCTTCGCTGCCACCTCTTTGTTGTTTCCTTCTTTCGGCCCACCGGCCCGTCGTAGGAAACGTTTTAGGAGCTCACAGTCCTTGTAGAGGTGTTTGATGGGGTAGGTGTGGTTGGTGCACAGGCTATCCATGAGCTTGTTGAAGTAGTCAGGCAGGCCCTGCTAGGGTTGCTTGCCCGCGCGATTAGCTACGGCGACCAACGCGGTGTTGGTCAGTCGGCGCCGATCCTTTTTGTTCTTCTTGCCCCTCTGCGTGGAGGGGCCCTCGTCCTGGTCCTCGCGCTTGGCCTTGCCTTTGTCCCGGCCTCCGTTGAAGACCACTCCGATGGCCTCCACGCCGGAGGCGTGGTTCGTGGCGACGTCGAGCAAGTCACGGGTGGTACGGGGCTTCAGGCAGCTAAGCTTGTGGATTAGGGATTTGCAGGTTGTCCCAGAGAGGAATGCGTTGATGACGTCCACATCGATGACATCAGGGAGGGAGTTGCATCGTTGGGAGAACCTATGGATGTAATCCCGCAGGGACTCGCTGGGCTCCTGCTGGCAGCTCTTGAGGTCCTAGGAGTTACCAGGGTGGACGTACGTCCCCTAGAAGTTTCTAACAAAGATCCTCTTGAGGCCTGCCTAGTCACGGATGCTGTCATGCGGAAGGAATTCAAGTCATTCCCGAACATGTTCTCCCACGCAGATGGGGAGATATTGAACATGTTCTCCCATGCAGGCGAGCCAGAAATCTTCGAGCCATATACCGGGGTTCGTCTCCTTGGTGTACTTGGCGATGTTGGTGGGCGGTCGGAAGCCCAGTGGGAACGACGCTCTCTGGATGCGTCGGCCAAAGGCCCGTGGTCCCAGGCCACCCGGGCTGGGACTCCGGTCGTCTGGCCGGTGACCATGCCTAGGGCGCGTTTCACCGCTCCCCTCGATGGTCCGACCAGGGCCTGTGTCGCCTACCCTCACCGTCGCCCGACGGACGTCATCATCATGCTGGGCCAGATGCCAGTTGCTGATGACGCTGCGAGTGTCTTTGTTTAGACCGAGCCTTTCGCGTACCGACGGTCGGTGTGGAGCATGCGCCAAGTTAGACCGCAGCGCAGCTGCAGCCTCCTGTGCCGTGATTGGCGGCTGTAGCGGTGAGCGGTTGGAGCGATCCATCTGGTGCGTCCCCACTCCCCTGGTGGGGAGAGAGGCCGCGAGTCAGAGTCACGACGCGGAGCTTTCCGCCTGTTGAACGGCGGCGGCTTCCACCAGCGCCCAGAGGTTTTGGTGGACCGCCCGCTCCTAGGGGTCGACGGGCTCAGGAACACAGCGTAGAAGCATTGCTGCAGCGGCAATGTTCTGGCTAGCCCGAGCGAACTGTGGGAGATCGTTCCCCTCGTCCATGATGTCACGCTAGACCTGGCGGGCGCGACCCCGGGCGTTGCTCGCCGGGTTGAACATGCTGCACTGAGTGCGCCGGTGCATGTGGCGGCTGGTTCTACCGCTGTTGTCGTAGCTCCTTGCTGTGCTCTTGTGTGAGCGTGAGGGCTCCCGCACGTGGGTCTGAAGGGGTGTGAGTCTGCAAGGACTCCGCTACCACCGACGGCTGTCCCAGAGCGTCTGCCATAGCGCACTCCCAGGACGGACGATGGCTAGGTGCCACGTCGTCGATGCTAGAGCCCTCGCTCTCAACCTCATCATTCAGGAGTTCGTGGAAAGTGGTGGGAGCATAGCTCGCCATTCTCACGAATTTGAATGTGAGAGGGGGCGGCGCCCGCGTCCTTCGGAGCCCCCGAGCGTACACGTCTACGGGAGACACGAGGCCGTAGGGGAACCGGTCGTACGGTGGTTGCGGTACGGACAACGCGGTCCCTCTGGATAATCGGTGGAAGATAATAAATAGCGAGTAAATAACAGCATGTATATTACCCATAGTGGGGTTTGAGCAGAGAGTTTGCTCAGAATGAAGCGCAGGCGCCTCGTCATTGAAGTCGTCGGGTGTCCTAGAGCCGATGGAGGGCACCCCTCCGACGGGCGCCAGGACGAGTGTCTCCTCACGAAGGTGTAGTATGTTGAGTCGGTTAGCGACGAAGTCCAGGCTTCCGAAGAGGAAGGCCTAGGACGGCTCGAAGACTGGAGGAACCCACATCCCAACGCATGGGAGTGCGGAAAACTCTAGCGAACCAAAGCGAGTCGTATCGCTTGAGCCCTCCATGGCGAGGATGGCCGGAAAGTGGGCCATCTGATGACCAAAAAGTGTGAACGTACAGCGTCTTTCCCATGGTCGCCACCAACTGTCGGTGCAGAAAGTGACCAACACGTAAATATTTATAGTTTTGCCGTACGTTGTGATCGGATGTGGCCTAGCACTCAATGATACAGGGTTTATACTGGTTCAGGCAACGTGCCCTACGTCTAGTTTGAGTCAGTCGGTGACTTTATTCCTGAGCCCATGTGCTCGAAGTTTGCTGTGGGGTTCCAAACGAAAGGGAGTAAGATGGGGGTGCAAGAGGTCCGATCGGACTCTGGTCTGAAGGGCCAAAAGTGACAAGAGCTCCGCTATGTGCTAAGTGTTTGAGCGTGCGCTCTGTGTAGCTTTAGAGTGTCTAAAGCTAGCAGAGGGTGAATCGATGTAAGTGAATTGATCGCCCCTGTTGGGAGAGAGCGCATCCCCTTTTATAGATGAAGGGGACGGCCTTACAAGAGAGAGAGAGAGTTTGTATACTACTAAGTCTTGTTGCCCATGCTATCGGGTACAAGATGATGGTAGGCGCTCACAACACTGTTGTTGTCAGACACATGTGGGTGGTTTTACCGTGTTCACCGTGTATGGTAAATGACGGCGCCCACAACACTGTTAATGTAACAGAACCGCCCAATTTATGCAAGATCAAGTACGGCTGTCCCCGCTAACACGTTGACACACACATACTTTCACTTATATAAACCCGGTAGTCCGCCGAGTATCCCGAAAGACCTCGGTAAATCAACATCACAACCAAGATCGCGTGATTAAGCAAATACACATCACATACACAGGGTTGCAGCGGAAATAATATTACATAAGGTTTCACAATAAAAGTACAAGTTTGGGTTTCAAAACCGCTTAGTGAAAACAACACAGCTTTCAAATGATTAAATTAATATAAGTTCCAAATATATTGCTAGCATAAGTGACATCATCCGACAAAAGCATATAGATGAGAAGTAACTATAGAATCACCGAGCCCACCGGCGGTTAGCCACCATTCAACGGCCGAGAACTCCACGCAACATGGTGGGATAAACCCCGAGTACTCGAATGTACTCGGCCGGACTTTACCCGTCGAAAACCAAAACAAATGACACCAAGGATCATGCATAGCTTAATTTAGTGGATCTGGTGGACAACCTTTTGCATAAAATCTTGAGTAAACATTAGCATTATTCACTGTATTTAGCAAAGTGACTTTTAGCCATTACCTACCATCTATATTAGCTTTTTGTACTAATCAATCACTTGATTAAGTTGCAAACAATAATAACCATATCAGGTATTTCATGGCTCATTGTCATTATCATCATCATCATCATCATCATTTAACCATATCTTTAAATTTAGTGAATCTACGTTGCATTTGCTCGGTCAAGTTCTCACTATCCAGGAGAGACGGCGATTGAATCGATTCCTATCCAGTGGAGGGTATTCTAACACAAACCCCGCTTCCCCCGTCGGTCGCAAACAAGTCACCTTTGGTACAACTCGGGAGAAAAGTAAAAAAGAAAAGACGCGGGTCGGGCCGCCTGCATTCTCAGAGAACCACTGCCGGGAAGTGCAGGATCTTAAACCCTGACTCCCCTTGGACTTATGCCAATGGCTCTCCGCACATCCTTACTACCTCCAGAATGCATCCAACCCCCACGGTTCCCGGCCTGAGTTGAGCTACTCGGCTTCGCGGTCGGAACGACTTATCCGGCCAGCTAAGTGTTAGGCTGCGTTCAACATGACATGAGGACGTCAACAGATCGGTCCTTAAACGACACTGACGGGATAGATTCACACCCAAGACCTCCATGCCTTGTTGCTGCACTACCATCATCCCGTCCGGTCTACTTTCATTATTAACACATGGTTCTTTTTCATGATAGCCATTTTAGCCAACCGTGACCAGAGCTCATCCTACATCTCGCAGGTGACAGGAAATCACCCGACTTCTACCGGTCTATGCATAGCTAAGCATCATTCGATCCTACACTTAATTAGGATTCACGAGGATTTTATCCGGACAAGGTAAGGATATAATGCAACAATTGGTTCCAACCAATTCCTATACTTAATGCATCATCAACAATAAAAGATACTCAAGATATTTGTAAAAACATGGGAGACTTAGAATGCTCCGGGGGCTTGCGGGATCCGACACAAGTCGGTGTTAGGTAGCGACGATCGCTAAGTGAGCATCTCCCGTTCTAGCACTTGTCCGATCCTTCCACCTTCGGGATAGGTCCACCATACACCGTCTTGGGTTCGGCTCCAACATCTCATCCTTCACGTGGTTCATCTAGCGCACCTAGATGAGATGCAAGATGCATGTGTATGAATGTGATGAATGGTAACACAAGATGCATCACATAAGCATTCAAGACAAACACAAGATTATGCAAGACATAGACACCAATAGCTATTTAACTAACATCACACAACCTATCATGCTAAGATGGCAAAGAAGACAACAACACCAAGCATGACACAAGTTTTCCAAGATCTCAGGTGCTCTAACTCAATCATCATTCAAGGCATAAGTCACACTTAACAATATACAAGCAAACACTATAATTGGAATCTGCCAATTTCTGGACATGCAAACAGCAGCTACAAGATTTAGCTATAACTGAGTTACACAAATTCAAATGACTTGAAAGAAGACATTTTAGAAAGCTTATGAAATTATCTACATTTCATATTTAATCATCTCAGCATGATTCTCAAGTTAAGTAGGTCGAAATTATACATTTACAGAAACTGATCCACGATTGACAGAGAGCAGCCATTTCTAAAACCTAACTTTAAACAGGCATAACTCACAAACTACTTGGCCAAATGATACCAAATTTTAACAGCAGCTAGATACATGAATTATCTACAACTTTTGTATAAACAAGTTTCACAACAAAGCACATTATCATCAAGAACTTTGCTAAGTTCTCAGATCTGTCCATAAACCACATCGGCAAGAAAATAATTATTAACTTATGTTGCAAACACATAATTGGGCTAAACCAACTTTACCAACATTTCACACATGACTAAATAACCCCAGAAAACCTAGTGTCCATGACCAAATAAATTCTTTTAATACATTTCTTAATTTATTTTAGATAACAAGGTGACTTAATGAACATATACCAAAAGTATACAATAAATTCTACAAAAATTACAGTGGCTCACATATCCTATCAATAGGCTACTGAACAAATTTCACTCCATTTGAATATGTATAGCAACCTCTATGAAAAAGACAAGTTGCTAAAGCAAGAAATCATGTGAGAGCAAGATAAACCAATAACTCACTCATGCAGCAACCAATGACCATGAAATTTTTATCACACATCTAACATAACATGAGTAGCATGCCACAAAAATTTCACTTCATTTGGAGCCCTAGATCTACAGTTATGAAAAAGACAAATACCACTAGCATTACAAACCTAGCTGCATAAATATATTTTTACAGCTAAAACTTTAAAGTAAAACATGTAATATTATAGATCTAGTGCATAGAGAATTTCACAAGGATTCCAAAAAGTCTACATTTACTATTTTACGAATTTCCTATGAATTACTATGCATTTCCAAAGTTCTTGCAAAATAATTACAAACCAGTCCTTATGGCACTATTCACTTGAGTCAATGACATTGCAGTTAGGCCCTTGATTTTCGTCGAATTGTCGTATGACGCCCCTGGTCGGGATTTACAGAGGAGGCGGAGGAGGATCGCCGGGAACGCGCGATGTCGGCCGGCTAGGGTCTGACGGCGGCGAGGAAGCGGCCGACGAGGACCGCGGCGTCGAGGCACACCGAAGCCGGTCGTAGCTCCACCAGAGGTGGCCCATGGCCTCCCGGCCACGTGCACAGGCGGCCGCAGCGGCGACTGCACGACGGCGGCGGAGCTCTGGGGCTTGCCGGCTGGCTGCGAAGGAGGTCCGTGGCCGCTCTACGATGGAGGCTCTACCGTACATGGCTGTGCGGTAATTGGCTGCGAGGACGAAGAAAGGAGCGGCGGTGGCAGCGAGCTCTGCCGGCCGTCCGTGGCGGACGCGGCCGCGCGCAAGCAGCAGAGAGCAAGGGAGAAATGAGAGAGCAGGAGGAGGAGGGAGGGCGCTCGGGTGACCAAGACGAGCTGAGCGGGGCGCCGTGGCAATCATGCGAGCCAGCGCGAGGCCACGCGGCGTTGAAAGCCTGTGAGCGTCGGACATGGCTGCTGCTTCGGCTGATTAGGAAATACCATCGCAAAATACAACTGAAACACTAACTTTCCCATCCTTTAACTCCCGATGAGGTGGTCCTGTGATCACGGAGCAAGAGTAAAATGTGTAGATCTTTGTGAGGTTAACAATATTGCTTTAATCATCCAGAGCTAACTCGGCCTAGATTTGGAGATATGGATCTTCAAAGGAGGGTACCTCAAAACCGAATTCTGCAGTTCAGTTACGAGGTGACTGAAACTGCATTCTTTTCCCCCTTATACACCCGAATACGTCCAGTTTCAACAAAAACCTTAGTAATACAAGTTGTTTATCTACATGAGTACTACAACTTTTATTAAAGGAGTTTGGCCAGATTCGAAATGGTTTGCAAACTAAAATTCGCCAAATATGGGTACATTGAAACTGAAATCAGCTCCAACACTTAGCCAAATTTGCGAAGTCCAAAACAGCAGCGGATTGCAACTTTGAGCCTCTGTTTGACTTATTTCCATGCTGAACTAGGGTATGCTCCAAAAACAAAGTTTGTTCTACACATCATGAACTACAACTTTTATTTAGGGCTCCATACCAAAACTGGTATAGAACCTACAGTTCTACTTTGACGAATGTAGCATCACGATAAATCTTAAATTATCCTTTGTGATCCATTGGAGCATTTTCTGGACATTTGCTCAACATGAACCTTTCATGACTTTTTGTTGTAGAGTTCAATTAGAGTCATTTGAGCAAAGTAGCAAGGTTTGGTTGATGACTTATGATCCCATTCACTTAATAAAGCAATCCATGAAAGAATGTAACTCATCATTTCATGCGACTTCTTGATTCCAAACTTCACGAAACTTTTCCACGGATCAATATAGATGGATGTTGATGCGAGACACATGAAACAAGTACATCCAACATTACTCAAGCATACCTTTTAGAAAGGGCAGCATGTAAGCAATGGTGCATGGTCCAAGTTTAAGTGGTGGCTCATTTTCATATGTTTGACCTAACATCTCCATCCCCACTTAACCTGCCATGGTTGAGTTTAAACCCATTACTTAACTGGTGATAAACACACTGGGTGTTACTGACCTTCCCCTTAAAGGAATCGCGTCCCGAGATTCGGTCTGCGAAAAAGACTTTTAAGGGAAGAGAAACTTGTCATCCAGTTTCCAACATCAGTGATAGCATTAGGCTACTTAACTTCTAAGTATCAGAGAGGCTAATTTGGTCACGACACTTTCTGATACTTGCTCTTCGTCGTAAGCTGTTGTCTGAAGAATTTCCTTCGTTGGCGTCCATAAAGCATTATTACATTGGAAGGAATCCAAGATAGCATCATCCTACGATTGCCGTCCTTGATGTACGAAGAGTGATACAAGCATAAACTAAATACTTGTAACATCTACTTTCCTAGTGAATATAGCACAGACCATATGGACTTTGCACTAGACCGCAGTCTGTTGACGGATATTCCTTGCAACAGTGCTATATTTGTTCACAAGGTTTGAAAAGCAGTTCTCTACTAAAGTGGCTTGAGCACAACTTTCCGTAAAGGATTTGATCATAGACGGGATAAACATCCTTTGAGGGTATGAGAATCTGGCTAACCAATATCAAGCCGGCTATAGCGGTGCAATCACTCAGATGTCAACTGATCGAAAGCTACATAATGTTCCATGTGTGCAGTGCTCTTTCTCTGATAACAACACTGTATTATCTGAGTCTGTTGAGTGAAGATGAATGTGATAGCTGACTTTGTCTACCCAGCAATTTCGATGCTCATTAGCTAAGGGAACCTTAGAATCGAAGTGGCCATAGGAATTTGGGTTAAATTTGATGCAACCTCTTGGGTAAAAACACATCGAAGGTGCCAAATGACAAGGTAGCATGGGAAAACATTGCTAAGGACGATGGATAGAGAGGCCTAGAGTACAATAAAAGTTGCAAGTATTTCTTCAAACTAGGGAAATAGTTCACGACCATGCATTATGAGTATGATTCTCCTTCATGGTGCATTTGCTCAGTACGTTGAGTTGACTTGCACTATATCAAAACTATCTTTGTTGAACTACTATTGACATTGGAGCTTCATTTCTAATGTCAGTCAATATCTCCAATCACAACTTGAAATTTGTTGTTTGACACCTTTCAAATTGCTCCCGATTTGCAAGGGTACAAATTGACTCGTAGAACACCTCGATTGCTCGAACAAGAACAAGGTACAAAGGGGTCCAAGGAGTCTTCTTTAGGGCATCTAAAAGATTATCTAGCAATAATTATTGACCACGTTACATACCTCGGCATCAATTGCAAACACAACTTTCAAATGCGAAGGATGATCGTAGTCACAAAGAAATTACAGATTCTGTACTCTTCGGTTTTCTGTTCATATTTCACAAACTAGTACTCCATTGTGGATGAATTTTGGTAGAAACATAGATCCATGAGTCTTCTAACTACTCACCAAAATTCAGCTCAACCGGACACCGTTTGACCATCCAAACCATTCATCTACCAAAACTGCTCTGTTCTGAAATGGCTGCAAACCGAGCCGACAAGATATCTCTCAAATCCCATATTTTACTCAACCAATACTCAAACCAACTTAAGACATTGAAGGGTCTTAAGCGAGGAATGAGATCACCAAATTTGGGGTCAATCCAACTTCGTTTGAGTCACTAATCGCCGGCTTGACGATAACCGGTTTAGTACCATAAAATCTGGACATATTTCGTGTTCTCCCTTTTCTTTGCTTTCACACGTTGAGGTGTGTGTTTTGCACTCTCTAACCTTTCTCATAGCAGCAGTAGCCTTTCCCTAGCTAAGGATGGAGGCTAGAGTTTTCCTCACATGCTTCTCTGGTAATACTTCAACCATCGTTCTAGACACCAACTAGACTATGCACAAGCATTGGACTTGTGGGCTGTTTTCACAGGGCACAAAGCATTAGTCCATCTGTAGGGCCTTCCTTCATAGACAAGGAACCATTTCTGAATATTCTCGGCACTTGGTCCAATAGAACCCGGACACATGTGTTAGTGGCACCTTGGGGCACAAAGATCTTGACTAAAACAAGGGACGTGCTTTCGCTAGCTCCTACCTAGCCGATCTGACGTCTTGTACTATTTACGTGATTGTCCAAGATGGAATTGACTTGATAGCACATTTGGAGAAGAAGTAGCACTTGCATTATGGGCCGGGTTTGTTGTTTCCTTGATCAACATTATGCGTGAGATCTGGCCTTCATAGTTACCAAATAGTCGTTACCTAACTGAAGACTAACTTTCCTACTGGTAACAGATTAGTTGTTTCTCAACACTAAAAGTTCTAAATCTGCACTCTTGACAATAAGAATTTTGGTCGAAGCATAAACCGATGGTCACCATTGAAGTCAGGAGAAAAGGGGTCACACTAGAAATGGTTGATCTCGATCATGCGATCCACATGCACATAATGATCAAGACTTGGATAGCCAGGTCATAATCATAATGTGACGTTCGATTCTTATCTAACTAACAACTTATCCAACATTAAGTGTGGTATGCCTTTTGGATCCAACAATGATGACATAAGTTGTTCACTAGGTGACGGACGTCAATACTGGGACAACCAAGTGGAGTCACTTGTCTACCACCTCTTGCAGTCTGTTAATGTTTATGCCGGTGATATGTTCTTCAAAGGTTATCTTCCAGACGACATCAGGAGGAAGCTCTACTACATATGGTCCTAATAGATTGATCTTTTGATAAGATATGGGGAGATAACCAAGAAAGGATCACAAGAAAATATCACATCGACTGTCGTTTCATAATGGATCATGACTAGCAACCCTGATACCTGCGCGTGCCGAGCAGCACAATAGACTGTTAATCGTAACACCATTACTGAACTGACAACCAAAGTGAAATTTCCCGTGGCACCAATTAAATTGTAAGAACACGCATTGTGCAAAAGAGGGATAGCAACAAGGATAGTCACAAGGTTAGGAATCAACAAGGAGGCGATCTAAAGATCAAAACACAGCGCAAGAGAACACAACTTATTTGCCAAAGACAACTGAGCAGGGGACTTCTTGCCTAATTTCCATATACACCTCGTGTCCACCAAAGTGAGTACCAGATAAAGATTAAACTAAGATTTTGTCTTGTCGAGCAGCATCATGCGATCAAGACTGATAAACATCCAGAGACTTGAAAGGGTTGGAGGCAAAATAAATGAGATTCAAGGGACATAGCCAATGCACTGACTAGGGATTGAGTTGATAAAGCAATGACATGATCTGCGAGGAAAAGGTTCCAAAGCCAGGGTAGATAGCGATTAGCGTTGCACCAGATCAGCTGTAGGAGAAGGAGCAATAAGGTCCGATAAGGATTTTTGAGCAGGGTCCTCCCACATAGGAGCGGAACAACCACGACACATGCAAGCATTCAAGGGAACTAAGCTTGGGCCTAAGGTCAAGCAAAGGCATAGATAAAGTCTTCGTAGCGCAACGTTCAAGGCTAGCAACCACATGTACAGGCTCAGGTTCCTAAGAGAGAATCTAATTGGAGGCGACAACCGTGCGATTACGTAACTTGAGCGTTGTTCTAAGATAAACCTATTTGACACTCATATGCTTACCGAGGACCAAACGAGGTGACAACTATGGCACTAATTAGATAACAAGCATACATACAAGATGAGCTAATCACACACTAACTTCAAGCATAGCTATTCAAGCAGCATGGGACAAGGCATTTTGTCTAGCTTCACACAGGGAAGATAGCAACATCACATTGATCACAAGTTACTTAGTATTAGAACAAGGTGAGGGAAACATATTTATGCACAAGCACAATCGTGATGCATGCTCGTCCTATTCGTCCTCACAAAATTGCCAGCCTAAGGTGGCAATCACGTTCTATGTCGGTGGCATAACACATACTCTCTCGATATATAGCTAGTCGTCAGCTACATTCATTCTACGCATTCGTGGTTAGCATACCTGCAGGCAAATTCATTGCAGCCCATCCCCACAAGAGATAAATAAGCACACAATGAAAGCAGTAAACTAAGATACTCTCCATATATACATCCCCAGATGTATATACTTCGATATCCATAGCTACCCGATAAATATACCCGCAATTAAGTACCTTCATATATACATGGGTGTAACATGTAAATATTCCAGTAACCACAGCTAACTCTCCCCTAGACCGACAGTTGGACGGTCATGCTCTCACAACTCACACTTACCTGAGCGTAGAGACAATTGATCCATACATTACCATTCAAGCGAATGGCATTCATACAATAACACGCCGTATGGACGACGAAAGTAAAAACCCCCATGTTAGTACTTAGATAGCCACCTAATAGTCCTTAACTGGGCATAAAGGAGGATGTCGCTAGCATAGTTTTGCAAATTAGTTTTGACAAATTTGCCTGTAGCTAAACTTTTAGTTAAAATAGGCTTTTTAAAACCAAAACTTTGTTTTTAAAACAATGTACATGACAGTATTATGCTTAATCTTGCTCTCGATGCCGGTTTGTAATGAACCGCCCAATTTATGCAAGATCAAATACGGTTTGTCCCCGCTAACACGTTGACACACACATACTTTCACTTATATAAACCCGGTAGTCCGCCGAGTATCCCGAAAGACCTCGGTAAATCAACATCACAACCAAGATCGCGTGATTAAGCAAATACACATCACATACATGGGGTTGCAGTGAAATAATATTACATAAGGTTTCACAATAAAAGTACAAGTTTGGGTTTCAAAACCGCTTAGTGAAAACAACACGACTTTCAAATGATTAAATTAATATAAGTTCCAAATATATTGCTAGCATAAGTGACATCATCCGACAAAAGCATATAGATGAGAAGTAACTATAGAATCACCGAGCCCACTCATGTTAGCCACCATTCAACAGGCCGAGAACTCCACCGCAACATGGTGGGATAAACCTGAGTACTCGAATGTACTCAGCCAGACTTACCGTCGAAAACCAAAACAAATGACACCAAGGATCATGCATAGCTTAATTTAGTGGATCAAAGGGTGGACAACCTTTTGCATAAAATCTTGAGTAAACATTAGCATTATTCACTGTACTAGCAGTGACTTTTAGCCATTACCTACCATCTATATTAGCACCTGTACTAATCAATCACTTGATTAAGTTGCAAACAATAATAACCATATCAGGTATTTCATGGCTCATTGTCATTATCATCATCATCATCATCATCATTTAACCATATCTTTAAATTTAGTGAATCTACGTTGCCGCTGCTCAGTCAAGTTCTCACTATCCGGGAGAGACGGCGATTCGAATCGATTCCTATCCAGCTGGAGGGTATTCCTAACACAAACCCTGCTTCCCCCGTCAGGGTCGCAAACAAGTCACCTTTGGTACAACTCAGGAGAAAAGTAAAAGAAAAGACGCGGGTCCGGGCCGCCCTGCATTCTCAGAGAACCACTCTGCCAGGAAGTGCAGGATCTTAAACCCTGACTCCCCTTGGACTTATGCCAATGGCTCTCCGCACATCCTTACTACCTCCAGAATGCATCCAACCCCCACGGTTCCCGGCCTGAGTTGAGCTACTCGGCTTCGCGGTCGGAACGACTTATCCGGCCAGCTAAGTGTTAGGCTGCGTTCAACATGACATGAGGACGTACAGCGTATCGGTCCTTAAACGACACAGACGGGGATAGATTCACACCCAAGACCTCCATGCCTTGTTGCTGCACTACCATCATCCCGTCCGGTCTACTTTCATTATTAACACATGGTTCTTTTTCATGATAGCCATTTTAGCCAACCGTGACCAGAGCTCATCCTACATCTCGCAGGTGACAGGAAATCACCCGACTTCTACCGGTCTATGCATAGCTAAGCATCATTCGATCCTACACTTAATTAGGATTCACAGGATTTTATCTGGACAAGGTAAGGATATAATGCAACAATTGGTTCCAACCAATTCCTATACTTAATGCATCATCAACAATAAAAGATACTCAAGATATTTGTAAAAACATGGGAGACTTAGAATGCTCCCGGGGCTTGCCTGGGATCCGACACAAGTCAGTGTTAGGTGAGCGACGAGTCGCTAAGTGAGCATCTCCGTTCTAGCACTTGTCCGATCCTTCCACCGGGATAGGTCCACATATACACCGTCTTGGGTTCGGCTCCAACATCTCATCCTTCACGTGGTTCATCTAGCGCACCTAGATGAGATGCAAGATGCATGTGTATGAATGTGATGAATGGTAACACAAGATGCATCACATAAGCATTCAAGACAAACACAAGATTATGCAAGACATAGACACCAATAGCTATTTAACTAACATCACACAACCTATCATGCTAAGATGGCAAAGAAGACAACAACACCAAGCATGACACAAGTTTTCCAAGATCTCAGGTGCTCTAACTCAATCATCATTCAAGGCATAAGTCACACTTAACAATATACAAGCAAACACTATAATTGGAATCTGCCAATTTCTGGACATGCAAACAGCAGCTACAAGATTTAGCTATAACTGGAGTTACACAAATTCAAATGACTTGAAAGAAGACATTTTAGAAAGCTTATGAAATTATCTACATTTCATATTTAATCATCTCAGCATGATTCTCAAGTTAAGTAGGTCGAAATTATACATTTACAGAAACTGATCCACGATTGACAGAGAGCAGCCATTTCTAAAACCTAACTTTAAACAGGCATAACTCACAAACTACTTGGCCAAATGATACCAAATTTTAACAGCAGCTAGATACATGAATTATCTACAACTTTTGTATAAACAAGTTTCACAACAAAGCACATTATCATCAAGAACTTTGCTAAGTTCTCAGATCTGTCCATAAACCACATCGGCAAGAAAATAATTATTAACTTATGTTGCAAACACATAATTGGGCTAAACCAACTTTACCAACATTTCACACATGACTAAATAACCCCAGAAAACCTAGTGTCCATGACCAAATAAATTCTTTTAATACATTTCTTAATTTATTTTAGATAACAAGGTGACTTAATGAACATATACCAAAAGTATACAATAAATTCTACAAAAATTACAGTGGCTCACATATCCTATCAATAGGCTACTGAACAAATTTCACTCCATTTGAATATGTATAGCAACCTCTATGAAAAAGACAAGTTGCTAAAGCAAGAAATCATGTGAGAGCAAGATAAACCAATAACTCACTCATGCAGCAACCAATGACCATGAAATTTTTATCACACATCTAACATAACATGAGTAGCATGCCACAAAAATTTCACTTCATTTGGAGCCCTAGATCTACAGTTATTAAAAAGACAAATACCACTAGCATTACAAACCTAGCTGCATAAATATATTTTTACAGCTAAAACTTTAAAGTAAAACATGTAATATTATAGATCTAGTGCATAGAGAATTTCACAAGGATTCCAAAAAGTCTACATTTACTATTTTACGAATTTCCTATGAATTACTATGCATTTCCAAAGTTCTTGCAAAATAATTACAAACCAGTCCTTATGGCACTATTCACTTGAGTCAATGACATTGCAGTTAGGCCCTTGATTTTCGTCGAATTGTCGTATGACGCCCCTGGTCGGGATTTACAGAGGAGGCGGAGGAGGATCGCCGGGAACGCGCGATGTCGGCCGGCTAGGGTCTGACGGCGGCGAGGAAGCGGCCGACGAGGACCGCGGCGTCGAGGCACACCGAAGCCGGTCGTAGCTCCACCAGAGGTGGCCCATGGCCTCCGGCCACGTGCACAGGCGGCCGCAGCGGCGACTGCACGACGGCGGCGGAGCTCTGGGGCTTGCCGGCTGGCTGCGAAGGAGGTCCGTGGCCGCTCTACGATGGAGGCTCTACCGTACATGGCTGTGCGGTAATTGGCTGCGAGGACGAAGAAGGGAGCGGCGGTGGCAGCGAGCTCTGCCGGCCGTCCGTGGCGGACGCGGCCGCGCGCAAGCAGCAGAGAGCAAGGGAGAAATGAGAGAGCAGGAGGGAGGAGGGGAGGGCGCTCGGGTGACCAAGACGAGCTGAGCGGGGCGCCGTGGCAATCATGCGAGCCAGCGCGAGGCCACGCGGCGTTGAAAGCCTGTGAGCGTCGGACATGGCTGCTGCTTCGGCTGATTAGGAAATACCATCGCAAAAATACAACTGAAACACTAACTTTCCCATCCTTTAACTCCCGATGAGGTGGTCCTGTGATCACGGAGCAAGAGTAAAATGTGTAGATCTTTGTGAGGTTAACAATATTGCTTTAATCATCCAGAGCTAACTCGGCCTAGATTTGGAGATATGGATCTTCAAAGGAGGGTACCTCAAAACCGAATTCTGCAGTTCAGTTACGAGGTGACTGAAACTGCATTCTTTTCCCCCTTATACACCCGAATACGTCCAGTTTCAACAAAAACCTTAGTAATACAAGTTGTTTATCTACATGAGTACTACAACTTTTATTAAAGGAGTTTGGCCAGATTCGAAATGGTTTGCAAACTAAAATTCGCCAAATATGGGTACATTGAAACTGAAATCAGCTCCAACACTTAGCCAAATTTGCGAAGTCCCAAAAACAGCAGCGGATTGCAACTTTGAGCCTCTGTTTGACTTATTTCCATGCTGAACTAGGGTATGCTCCAAAAACAAAGTTTGTTCTACACATCATGAACTACAACTTTTATTTAGGGCTCCATACCAAAACTGGTATAGAACCTACAGTTCTACTTTGACGAATGTAGCATCACGATAAATCTTAAATTATCCTTTGTGATCCATTGGAGCATTTTCTGGACATTTGCTCAACATGAACCTTTCATGACTTTTGTTGTAGAGTTCAATTAGAGTCATTTGAGCAAAGTAGCAAGGTTTGGTTGATGACTTATGATCCCATTCACTTAATAAAGCAATCCAAGAAAGAATGTAACTCATCATTTCATGCGACTTCTTGATTCCAAACTTCACGAAACTTTTCCACGGATCAATATAGATGGATGTTGATGCGAGACACATGAAACAAGTACATCCAACATTACTCAAGCATACCTTTTAGAAAGGGCAGCATGTAAGCAATGGTGCATGGTCCAAGTTTAAGTGGTGGCTCATTTTCATATGTTTGACCTAACATCTCCATCCCCACTTAACCTGCCATGGTTGAGTTTAAACCCATTACTTAACTGGTGATAAACACCTGGGGTGTTACAGTTAATGCCCAGAGATATGTGGGGAGTCCTACCGTGTTCACCTAGTATGAGAATTGATGGCGCCCATAACACTGTAGGGTAAAACTTCGGCGCCCAAAACACTGCTTGGGTTCTGTCATGTCTGGAAGGTTGCAGGGCAACCTTCTGACATGCCTTGTTGGTACTGTCCTGTAGGTGTACAGGGTACGGTTCTCAGTATTACAGTTTTGACTCGAGTGTCCTGCTTTACCTGCTCCGCCCGTTACCTGGTCCTCACCGAGCGGGCGTCCGCGGTCGGTTGGTCCTAGTCGGCTCCGACTGTGCCAGTCGGAGAAGAGCTATAAGCAGAGGTTCGGTGCATCCCTAGTCGTAGACACGAGTTGGAGTCGGAAGCGGCGTTGTTTGGCTAGGCCTTCCGGTCGGAGAGGCGGGCCGAAGTCGGAAGCGAGGCTTTTCGGTCGGAGAGACGGGCCAGAGTCAGAAGCGAACGCCGTTCCTCCTTTGGTCAGGCCTTCCGGTCGGAGATTGGATCGTCCTTCTGGCCTGTCGCTAGGTTTTTAGGCCGGCCCAGAAGTTGCGCGTCGTTCACAACGTCGTCTGCTAGGTCGAGCCTTTGCTGGGAAGCCGGTCCATGAGGGACCCCGGATTTATGAACCGGACAACCTGGCAAACACACATCCTCAACTTTTAAAACCATTCATTTTACCTCTTGACCCTATCATAAACAGGTTTAAAGGCGGTTTTGTCTTTTTCTTTTTTATTTATTACGATTGAATCTGCGAAAAATCATAGTAAATCACAGAAAATCATAAAATAGAAAATCCAATTTTATTGGACTCCACATGAGTAGATCTACACAATGTGGTATGCTTTAGTACAAATTTGTTGTGGATTTAGATCTATGCTTTTCTGTAATTAATTGGAATAATTCATAGCTGTAGTTTCTATAGTCCAATTATGATGAAATTTTTATGGTAGACTAATTATTGTATGATTGAACTGTAATAAAAATTTCATACTCATTAGATCATGTATAGCTTATTTATAGATTTATTTATATTTAACAATCATAAACCTAAATAAAATCATAGATCTAAAGCTACGACAAAAATTACAGCTGAGTTATTCCATTTGTGTTCGGTGTCTCTGAAGCCAATTCCTTGTCTCACTGTTAGCAGGCCTGTAACAGTCTGGGCCCATGCAATAATTTGTGTGCGCGCCGGCCCATCCACCTCACACCAAAGGGTTTAATGTGCTCCGTTTTCTTCTTATTATAAAGAAAAGGCGATTCTGGTCTCTTGATGCAATTGAAGTGTTTGGCATGGACTAATCGCCTGATTCCGACGCTGGCGTGCAAAGTCAGGAGGCCTTGAAACTGAAAAGCTCTGACTAGGATACCAGGGGCTTGTTTAGTTTTCAAAAAGTTTTCTAAAAAGTGCTGCATTAGCCATCATATCGAATCTTGTGATACGTACATGGAGCATTAAATATAGACGAAAAAAAACTAATTGCACAGTTTGGTTGGAAATTGCAAGACGAACGTTTTGAGCCTAATTAGTCTATAATTGAACACTAATTGACAAATAAAAACGAAAATACTATAGTAGCCAAATTCCCAAAATTCACGAACTAAACACAGCCTAGGCGAAAAGGAGACAGGAATCAACGTTTTGGAGCCGTTCAAACCGTTGCTAGCGTGGCCACAATAGGTCCGTCACCCGGTTATGCCTTCCTTTTCGAGATGAACCACTGAAGCCAAAGCTACTACTAGCACCAAGCTTTTGCCGGGCTCCTAATTTCGACTTTGTCCCTCCCGTTCTTACTGGACCAGGTGGAGCGGTGCAGCTTTGGCTTGCTTTTACACGTAGATCAGTTTCTTGCACAGCTCAAAATCGATCTGCCTGATTTTGGGTGCAAATTTGCTTCACTCCAAGTGTGTGTTCGATGGTAAGTAAATAAAATTCTTATTGCGTAGGACAATGGTTTCCACGTCAAGCCTATGTGGCTGGTGCCCCGCCACACCTTTGGCAGCTTGCCCTGTGCAGCTGCATTTGCTTGCTGCTATACCATACTTTGATGGGAACAGTTCCGCTCCAATTAAACCAATCACGCCTTTTTTGCAAGGAAAAATTCGAAGCACAGCCCTTTCCACTCCAAAATGCCAAACTAAGCGTGCCTTTCTCTCTCTCTTCTCCTTTCCGCACCTCTTTTTCATGCTAATAAAAATTCCTGCACAGCATATTATTAGTTCATGACCCACTCACTATTCATGAAACAGTGGCCTGCTTTTGCCCCGTGACCTGTACTCAATCAGGTGCCATACTGGTCGACCGGCAAGTAGGCGGATCATATACACCTTTTGCCCTTTTTGCTGTCCCTTTCCACCCAGAATACCCAACAAGTTGGAAAAAGGAAGAAAAAACATCTCATATACTACTCCCTCGTACCGTGGCCCAAGTCCAGCTGTTGCGCAACACGACGACGCTGTGGTGGATACTGCCTGGGAGCAGTGAGGGCAATCCTCCTGTAGTCCTATGTGACGAGCGACGGACGCATGCTTATCCCTCCTTAGTCCTTGCATTACACAAGTCGCGGATAAGCACGTACGGGGCCTTAGATTTTTATCGTTGTTAGGAGTAATGACGAGGGCTCCCGCTTCTTTCATCGCTTGTTGGCTTGCTGCGTCTTTATCCCTTCGTCGTCTCCAGCACCACCGCAAAGCACGATGGCGACGCTGACGCCTTCGCGCCACTTGCTCCACCGAGCTATCGGCACTCGGACAGATTTGTTTTCTATTTCAAATTAGTAACACGCATATGGTTAAGCCCTTTCGTTTTGTTTTATCTAACACACTCCAAATCCAGTGTACATCTTCAAGCTGGAGCTGGGCTAACCACCTCTCGATATCGTTGCCGTGGGCAACCCACCTTCCTACTACAGGGCTGTGCGGCTCTGCAATTTTGGTTTCAGGGGGTGATTTACGGTTTCGGCATGGGATTTCGTTTTCCATCTTGTCCTTCAGCAGTCCATTTCCATCTTGTTCTCAAGCAGTTCGGATCAGGGAAGAAATAATATTTTTCTCTCACGACAAGTCCGTATAAACAGTAACATTAACTAAGGCCTTGTTTAGTTCCGCGAAATTTAGAAACTTGGCTACTGTAGCACCTTTCATTTTTATTTGGCAATTATTGTTTAATTATAGACTAATTAGGCTCAAAACGTTCGTCTTGTGATTTCCCACCAAACTATACAATTAGTTTTTTTTTCGTCTACATTTAATACTCCAGGCACGTATCATAAGATTCGATGTAATTGTTATTGTAACACTTTTTAGAAAACTTTTTAGAACTGAACGGAACCTAAATTTCAGCGAAACAAACAGGGCCGACGTGTCGTGAGTTCAGGTCGCTGTTTTGTTGACTTGCGTGCCTGTTTAGCCGCTTGGATATTTATCAGATGATGGCGTACTCATTGGTGGTGCCAACGAACAAAGCGGATTGTTCTTGATCTCATCGTCTCCCTCCGTTTTTTTTTGTTTGTATAGTTTTCCAAACTTCGCCCTGTTTACGTATAAGTCATACTTTTTCAACCAACGAATATTATTTTTCTCTTATAACAGATCAGCTAACGATATTTTTAGTCATGGTTTATCGATCTAAGCGAACAAGACACTTATCAGCAGCACAAGCCCTCAGCACACCACCCTGACAAGTGACAACGACGCATATACCGAAAATTCGTTTCGCAGACAAGACACTTGATTACACACAGACAGCTTCTTCCACTAGCGCGAGTTGCACGGAGCAACATCGGCATCCGGAGCTCGTCCGGACCCCAACCAATTGCGCCCAAGCTAATCGCATTCCATCCGGTGGAGCTGTCACCGGGATGCGCGCGCGCGCCGTCGCATTCGCGCTGCCCCGTCGTGCACCGCGCAAGTGCAGCGCAGGGCCTTGTTGTCCTGTTCCTCCGCCTTCGCTGGCGCATCATCCCTCGTTGCACGCCTCATTGCCTCGCCGCGGTGCCCGGTGGCTGGCTGGCTCTGACTGATCGGCGGGGGCTAGATGACGAGCTACTCCACGCGCGGCGCCATCGCCGCCTGCTCGACCGGCGCGGCAGGGAACCATGGCTGGGCCGGCCGGTTAAGCTGGGAAGGCGGGGGCACCAGCGCCATGGCCATGTTGGCGGCCGCGGCCTCGCCTCGCTTCCGCCTCTTGGGCGAACCGCCGGTCGAAGACGAGGAGGTGGAGGAGGAACAGGACGAGAAGGAGTCCGAGGAGGTGGCGGGCTCCGGCGACGGCCGCTTGTCCCCGGCGGTGGCCGTGGCGGCGATCTCGGAGCCGATGCGGAGCGGGAAGTTGAGGAGAGCGCGCGAGCCGCGCATGCGGTAGGCGGCGCGGTCGTAGGCGAGCGCGGCGTCCTCGGCGGTGTCGTAGGTGCCCAGCCAGACGCGCGCGCCGTTCTTGGCGGGGTCCCTGATCTCCGCCGCGAACTTGCCCCACGGGCGCTGCCTGACGCCTCTGTAGTGCTTGCCCCTGGCCACGGCCGCCACGGCCTCCTCCCGCCTGAGCGTGGCGGCCGCCTCGCCGCCCTCGCTGCTGGGCGTCAGCGGCTCCGCCAGGTCCAGGAGGAGGCCGCCGAAGCAGGAGGAGCCGTCGTAGGAGTAGGAGTAGGCCGAGTCGTCGGGGGACCCCACCGGCTCGGGCTTCACGCGCGCGAAGGAGCCGTCGGGCAGCCAGCCGTAGGCGAAGGCGTCCTGCAGCGCCCCGAACACCACCATGTCATCGGCGTCGTCGGTGCGGAACGGGAGCGAGCCGCTCCACCGGTCCGCCACCAGGCTCCCGAAGGTCTCGTCGGCCGGCCGCGCCTCCGCCGCCGCCGCCGGCTCCTCCAGGAGGTGCTGCCGGATGGTGTCCAGCACCAACGCCTCCGACGCCGGGTTCAGCAGCATCCTGGAATCGAGTTCTGTCTCTCTGTTTGGTTTATGAGCTGATGACGAAACTGAAGGAGGGAGTGAGCTGTGTGTGTGTCGAATGGGAATGGAAGAAGTGATCGAGTTGAACGGCGAGGGCTGGGCCGGGGGCCGGTTTATATAGGCGGAGGCGGGTTCACACCGGCGTCGCGGTTCGTTGAACTTTCCTAACCTGGAGCCACGTGACGGAATGGGGGTTTTCCGGGTAATAAAAATTAAAATAAGCAGCGGTCGAGGCCCAGTTAGGCGACGCTAATGCTAGCGCCAGTGATTGCAATCTATCTAGTCGAGTAGTTTACGGGGAGGGCCGCTGGCTTTCCGCTCCCGGCCGTTGGTTAGATTAGAAGAAGGATCGGACTAGCAGTCCGGTGGCGTCAGCGATGAGGTGGATCGCTCGCGGCCGGGCTCATCTCGTGTCGTCCCGTCGTGGCGTTGGGGGCACCGGGCACGCAGGTCGTGCGTGCGTGCCGCGGCGCCGTTGGCCCGTGCCACCGCTCGGTGCTTTCTAGATAGTCCAGCGCCTGCCCTGGTCTGCCCGGGCGCATATCCGCCTCGGGGTATCGAGCTTATTCACACGGCGATCTCGTGATGATCAAGAAGGGACACTTCTTTTTCCCCATGTCTTTTGGTGATTTTTATTATTATACGAAAAGCTCTTCGAATCGGGTCTCTTAAGCAGCTGACTTTTGTAGATAATGGGCCTGTTCGCTGGTCGATGTTAGTGCTGGTTTGGATTGGTTGGTACTAGTTTTTTTAAGAAAAACACTATTAGCTAACTAGTTTAGGCTGACTGAAACCAACAAACGAACAGACTGAGTCTCGTGACACCTAAGTCCTGAGCCCCGGACCTGCATTTCTCTCGTGTTTTTGTACCAGACGAGAGGCGTTTTGTTCCATGGAAATTCCTCCGCCATAAGCAGAGCGCGGAATCGACACCGGAGCCGTGACAAGACCTATGGATGGATCTGTATTCAATGCGGTGGCCGTGGCCCTGAAGCTTTGCCGTCGCAGGAACAGGAAGAAATGGCGTGGAAGTCATGTGGTGCATTGCTTCTAGACCGTCTTCTGGTTACACTAGAACACGAGAGGATAGAGACGGCCACAGCTTTTGTGGGGGGCCAGCCCGGACTTTGCTTCTTGACGTGCTTTGCCAGCCAGCTAGCTTTCTTTGTACAGAGTCGCGCCAATGGGGAGTCTCGCTTTGCTCGCACAAACATGCTGCTGTCCGAGAATTTTTTTTCGATTGCCTCTCGTTCGGTACAGCGGTAGCATGTGTTCGTATACACATGTCTACTCAACGCATACGCACACTACTTACACTATCCGTATGTAAATAAATCTATAGCTACACTCAGATCTAAAGACCGTGTCTTTTTTTAATCATCGAAATCCACTAACTTCGTAGGCAATGGATACGTCATGATTCCATTATGACACCACGCGAGAGAGGCGAGATGCTGTCCAGCACACACCTGATTATTTATGGAGGAAAACCTCGGTGAGGCACGTGAGCTGATCCCAGGGATCGAACCCACAAGCGGTTGCTCCACCAACGGGAGACTCAACCAACCGGGCTGGCGCTCGGTCCTCGCTGTCCGAGAATTGTTTACCAGCGGAGCACGTGATTTTCTCCGGATCACGACTCCGGAGGACACATCAGCTGTGTGTGTGGAAGTCCTCAAAAAGATGGTGTGCAGTGGTCTTGTTCTAGCCTCTGATTGCGACGCGCCTACTATTTAACATAGTGGAGTGCAGAGGGAATGCGCGGATTGGTAACAACGTTTCGGGTGTATGCAGTACCACAAATCGTATGTCACATATATAATCCCTATCATATCAGTTTATTACGATTTTTTTAGATTAATCAGTTTATTATGAAATGGCACATGCACGAACGCTCGTTTCTTATTACGAAATGGTACAATAGGAGTAAATTCACAAAGTCAAAAAAAATAAGGACAACATCACAATTTCAATACAAAACAATGATACAAACGTGAGAGCCCCTTAATCTTATAGGGCGAGGTCCATTTAGAAAATTTTGGAGGTGCTTGTTGGATAGTGATCAGGCCCATAGAAAAATTTGCCCATTGGACAGTAGTGATTCTTTGGAGCTGCTTATAAGGTCTGAATCGGAATAAAACCGCCGGCAGCTCAGACTTCTTATCAAGGCTGATCACGACGGTTATGCTAACCAATTTCAGGGTTTCATTCATTATTAATGTCATCGCTAGCTCTCGACACTGAATCGAATCTAATCTGCTACAGGCTGCTGCTGGTTTGTGGTTTCCAGTTCCAAGCACCATCCGTCACTGCCCACCACAAGGCCACGGGTTTCGTTTGGTTTGGTTAAACAAAGGAGCTTTATGGGTGGGGTGGGGGCATACTCCAGGAACATAGAGTTAGACCAGTCAAAGGTCAAGACGGACTTTGACCGTGGACTAGTCCGGAGCCGCAGGACCCACGCCCACCCCCACCCCACGTCTGCCGGTCTGGGCTCCGGTCTCCAGAAGAGGAGGATGCCCATTCCCAGCCCACCATGGGATAGGATAGGAGGGTCACGGGCGCAGCGAAGACTTGCCTTGTCGTGCGTGCGGGAGACGTCAATGGTCGGCCTCAACGGCAGCGGCAGCTTCTCGGCTCCTTCCTTCCTTCCGATTGCTTCTGCTGTCTCTGGCTCTCTGCCCGCGATCGTATAGCAGTAGTAGCAGCCTGCTCGTACAGGCACAATGCTTCGTGCACCGTCAGTCCGTCACTCTCGTCCGATCTGGAACGGACGCCCCGTATTGACTTCAGCAGGCATGCAGGCTCGACATAATATTACGCATGTACACGCCGATGTGTATAGTAGCGCGGTATAGTCATGGGACTAGGGAGAAATCAAAGGACCCTCTTGACCCAATCTGTTTAAGCTTGAGGCGACTACTCTGTTCGCTTATGCTGAAATTTAGTTTATACTGATGCTTATTCTAATTTGTTGTGAGAAAAAATATTTTTCGTTGGTTAAGAAGTAGTCCAAGCGAACATGACCGACAACAACAGCACTGTTTAGGTAGGCTTTGGACAGTCGTCGGGACTTCCAAAGACTTAAGCGTGCTGCAGACTAAGGTCTTGTTTAAATTCGGGGTATAAAGTTTTGGGGTGTCACATCGGGTGTCATATAGGAGTGTCGTATGTGGTGTCCGGATACTAATAAAAAAACAAATTACAGAATCCGTCAGTAATCCGCGAGACGAATTTATTAAGTCTAATTAATACGGTATTAACACATGTGTGTACTGTAGCACCATGTTGTCAAATCATGAACTAATTAGGCTTAAAAGATTCGTCTCGCAAATTAGTCGCAAACTATATAATTAGTTATTTTTAGTATATATTTAATACTCTATGTATGTATCAAACATTCAATAGGATAGAGAGATAATCTTATGGAAAAGAACTAAACAATGCCTAACTTCACTCCCGCCTCTACCTGTAGCTTCTCACTGCCTGCAGCTGCACTCCAAATGTTCTATTCGTTTGACTGATAAGCACTTAAAGTACTGTTGATTAATATGTTATAAGAGAAGAATACTATTTATTAACTGAAAAAAGTACCGTTTATATGCCAAGTCAACGGGACGAAAGCATCGGCTACTACCAGTAGTTTTACCTTTTCGCTGGCCCGAGGCTGATGCTGAGACACGACCTTCTCGTCTTCTCCGCAGCAAGGCCATGACGATTGAAGAAAGAGTGCCGGGCACATGCCGTGCCACTGCTATGTCTCGGAAAAGCTTCGATGACTGAAGCTGCTCGGTGCTTTCCGCTCTGCCTGCGCCCATATATCTACGAGTAGGATAGACGTCATGACGTGGAAAATCGAAGTTAACTCGATTGGTTAAGCTGTATGCATGTTTGAGGTACAGCTCAGCTTTACCGTAGTGTACTAATAATGTTTACCTCGATACTCTAGATTAATATTCAAAGTGCCTATCAGATGATGCATGCTGATCTTTGTAGCGATTATTTGCTATTTGACTTTATCGTCCTATTCCAAAAAACATTGCTCAACGGAACTGAGATCTCCTTTCTGCAAAGCCCTTTTCACACACCCATCAAAACCGTTTCCTTGCCCCCGTTGTCCGGAGTCGCCGATGGAGTAAAATAGTGATGGCTCTCCCTCTCCGTCTCCGCGCGCAGGAGGATCGATCGGCGAAAGGTTCCCTTCTTCATTCCCTGTGAGCCGGTCAAATTTAAAATTTTGCAGCTTGATGTAGACGGTAGACCGGCCGGCCGGTGCACTGCACAACCTGACGTCCAAGTCCAGCGACCAATGCAAAGCCCAGCGGGCGCGCGACTCGCACGATTCGTCGATTAAATTTTCTTATTCTTATCAGCGTGACAGCGAGGGTCTGGACTCTGGAAGCCGTGGAGTTCTGGGAGTCTCCGCTCGCGTTTGCGTGCGAAACCAAACAAACGCCTCAAAGCG
Source organism: Miscanthus lutarioriparius (assembly GCA_904845875.1). Lineage (NCBI taxonomy): Eukaryota > Viridiplantae > Streptophyta > Magnoliopsida > Poales > Poaceae > Miscanthus > Miscanthus lutarioriparius. The sequence continues at coordinate 22,471,739 of CAJGYO010000012.1, read as the reverse complement.
GAAATATACCTAGGCGCGGTTCGTTTTCCTAAAAAGACAAGTTGAAAAAGTATTATTATCTAATTTGGTACGAGAGAAAAATATTATTTTTTCGTTGAAAAAGTACGGCTTGCGAGACGAGCGAACATTGCCATAGTACAATAATTTATGTGCGGGAAACTGAAGCCATGGACGTCTCCATCGACGCCGTGATCATATATTATTGTGTTAATGTGTTCATGTCTAGTAGTTTATATGTGCTCCGATCCTTCTACGCTGTTTCCGCTGTAGAGTCTCCGATAATCTGGTGGATCAAATTTTCCACGCTTGATGGAACTGGATCGAGTGGAAAAAAATAAAGGCTCTGTTGCGTGGGTGAGGATGAGACTGGAACGACTAATGGCACGGTGACACAGGCCGTCATCGCACGATCGTGTCACGTGCAGCCGCGAGTACACTGTACACGTACGAGAGGGCGAAACGTGCCAAGCCAATGACTTTTCCGTGCCTTTCCGCGTTAGCGAGGTGCTAGCTTAGCTCCATATCCATGTCCATCCATCATCATGTTTCTTATTTTAGATTTTAGATTAGATCCACGAGAGCACGACGACAAAACGCTTTCAAGCCTGCTTTTGCACCAAACCATCGTCCCACAGATCAGGGCACGGGGACGGGGACGGGTTTGGCCACGTACTGGCCAGTGGACAGTGGTGGCAGCATACACTGAATCTGGAGCCTTTTCATGACACATGCTCAGTTGCTGCTGAGACTTTTCAGACTCCCTTTTTTTAACTCAGGCTCCGGAATTCGTGTTTTCTGTTGTATTACGACTTTTAATTTCTATACAGGTACGACAAGCGTCGTGCGACGTCTGTGCTCCGTGGATTATTGATGTAGTACTAGTCTCGTGAGTTTCAGGCTTTGTTCGTGGGGATAAGAATGAGATTTCCGTGATAAATCCACATCTGTATCAGGCATCAGTGTCTAGTAGTAGTAGTAGGGGCATCATTTGCGGAATCGTCGACGTGGACGTGTGGCGCCAAGTTGGCTGCCCCGTATGGCCGTATTGGGTTCATTGCATCCAGGCCGCAAAACGAAAACCCCCACCAGAACGGAAAGTACTTTCATGCCGAACGAAATCCGCATGGAGGCATGGATAAAATATGAGCCTCTCGTGCAGCAGCATATACTGCACATGTGCAAGAGAGACTATGGAACCAGGAACCGGCCGGCAAAGTGACAGCCACTCGCCCAGGCAGTTCGCTTGATCACCTCTCGCATCCAAAGCAGTCTGGTTCGTTTTGGTTTGCCATCGCGTACGCCCCAGTTCCTCAGGCAAAGCCGTTCGGATAATACCACATTTAGAAAAAAGAAGTCTCCACGCATTTAATTGGATGGAGTTAAAAAATCATTTTAAAAATGTCACTCTGATCGATCAGTATATGTAGGATGGAAATAACATGTAATCCTAATGGACTATTTTAGTATTTTTATATGCGATGCTGTTGCATCGTACTCTCTCCGTCCCACAAAACATGCAAATCTCATTTTTCAAGTCAAGTTTAGTAAAAATGTGAAATTACGCATATGCCCCTCCTACATCCTTTTTCTCATGTGCTACAACTCAAGAGCAATCTAAAATGTTCCTTCAAAGTATAACACGGGATGTGTTGGTTTTTCAAATGTGCAATGTTTTTTTATTGGTGTGGTCCATTTGAAAAGGTAACTTGAACTATAGAATTACATGAATTTTGAGACATGATTTAAACTGCAGGATTACATGTTTTGTGGGACCGAGGGAGTAGGAGAAAGCAAGTCCAACAATTACAAGACAAATTGCTAAACAAAGTTACAAGAAAGGAACGAAAAAAAAAACAAGCAGCTTTCGCCGCCGCGATGCTAATAATGGTACCTGAGACTCTAGGATATTCCTGCTCTATAGATTGCACACATGGCTGTTATGCGAGCTACTAATAACAAAGTGCGCTGTGATGGGCCACTTGGCCAATATATACATTGCTCCAGCTGCCCAGTGGCCCAGTGCATCTTCATGCTACGCACGACAGAGAAAAAGACATCCATGGCACTTTCAGAAACCAAACGAGGCTTTACATTTCAACCCCGTCTGGCGTCTAGATGCCATGAACCCCTTATTGATCAGTGATCAGCGTCCAGATCACGCCTACGCGGCCTACCACGTCAGGGTGGGAGCACCGAAAGTTCTGTCGCCTTGTGATTATCTGGCCTGCAGCTGCCAGTGCTCACTTTTTTATAGTATCCACCAAGTAGTGGTTGCAAGGTGTTCCTTCCCTTCTGGGCTCTGTCTCAACTCTCAATGGCTCGTGCGATGTCGAAGCGTCCCCGGTTGCGTCGAAACCTTTTTTTTTCCCGATATATTAATAGTAATTAATAATCCTGCAGGCAGTAGTTTGCTCTGTTTGGTTTGCTTTGGTTTTGCCCCCTGAAAAGTGTCTTCGAGTTTCAGTAGTGCGTCATGTTCATGGACATCAATTTTCTAGCTGGTACTGGCAGCTAGTACTAGCAGAGAGTTGGTTGAGCGGCCACTGAAGATAGATGGGCAATATGCAATGGCCTGTGCGGGCGAACCTCTCGGCACTGCAATACGCTGCGCCGCCGTTTTCTAAACAGAAACCGCTCGCGCTTAGTAGCACACGTGTCGCCTTAGAATTCATGGAAACATTTGGTTATGCTGCTAGCTTTACCTGCAACTTTGGCAGCATTGCAACAAGCACTGCAGTAACTTGGTACATTTTGAGGTGCACATGAAGGCCGAGAAAGGCCCAGAAATACCATAGATCGCGTACCCTACCAGAAGAGTCCACTGACAGCCCACTGTCCATCCGGAAGCATTTGGCCCATCAACAAACTGTTTTGACTATGCTGGCCCACAGTTCTCTTTGGCCTCTCTACGTTCCCAGTTGTCTATATATTTTTTCTGTCCTCCCCCCCCCCCCCTTTTTTTTTACTTCGTAACAAACGGAGCACGCTGCTGCTGTCGCTCGGCTCAAGGAGGAGCACGCAGTCGACGTCGCCCGCGTGAAGGACACCGCCGACAAGGAGGTGCACGATTTCATAACTGATAAGCATTTCAAATGAACAAAGGGAGATCTCGCTGCTGCCGGAGCGCCCAAAGCTCAAGGGAGATCCTGATAAAACTGCAGACCCGACCAGTGGCATCATGAACCAGTAAGTTGTTTGTGATCTTGCAGTTTATGAACTTTTTTGTGTGTTTCTGTTTTGTAGAGAAAGGGTTCTCCGTTAAAGCTCCTGCTATTACTAATCTACCCTTCTCTCCATTAATTTATTTTACTAATTTTCTTTCTTAAATTAATTGTTTGTCAAAATAAAAATATACAAAGTACCCATTGTCCGGGGTCTCCAGTATCAGGGTTCAGCTGACGCCTCCCAAGGCGGACGGTCGATATATATTATGTAATTTTCACCTAAGACTGCATCTTTAGTGATGACGACCTTTTCTGTTGATGCAATGCATAATATATAATATATAGGTAGTACATCTATGCGTACAACTCTGCATTTTGGTCGGCCACCGTGGAGTTGCAGCCAAGCAGCGGCCGCTACACCCTCACCCGAATGGTCGTGGCTTGCTCCAGGACCACCCCGCTGCTCTGCAAGATGACCCCATCATTGTCTCCTTCGCTGAGAACCAAAATTTGTAGTTAGAGTATACTTTATTTGCCAAAAAATTACATAAAATTATCTTATATTGTCTTCGTTCCATATAGCCAACCAACCAGTACATACATGTCGCGCGTGCTAAACTTGTACTAGTGTACTACTGGTAGTAACCAGTTGGTGCTTTATTAACTTGCAATTTGACTTGCATTGGCTACTGCAGGGCACTCCTGTCGGAAGGAAGTGGACAAAAAGAGTCCAAAAGGAATGGAAGATCTTGGAGAATAACTTGTCAGGTACGCGTAAAATAGATTCTACTAATACAGGACGGACCGAGATTAATGACCATATCCATATATACCAATTTACCTTACCACGTGTGGATCGAACTATGAATTGAAGTGCGGGCAAATAAACACATATTATAATAGTATATAGAAATGCACGTATATGTATATATGTAAATGCAACTAATTTGCACGTGCTGACGTGCATACGCAGACACCATCTACGTGTGTGCGTTCGAGGACCGGATGGACCTGCTCCGGGTGGTGATGGTGGGCGGCAGCGGCACCCCGTACGATGACGGGCTATTCTTCTTCGACGTGCATTTGGGTAAAGTCCACTTTAGGACCTCCAACTATCACAGAAGTATGGATTTCAACCTCCAACTTTAAAACCGGATAACATTGGCCCTCCAACTCTCGAAAAAGTTCACTTTAGGACCCTGGCGGTTTCACAGCGCGGTTTTGCATAGCATCAGAAGCGATCTTGACGTCGGCGATGACGTCAAGATTTCTTTTTTTAATTTGCAAAATTGATATCTTTTTATTTGAGACTTCAAATATAGCAAATAATATATCAATTTTGATCGTCTCGACGAGCTCTTTGCAATGGTGTACTCCGTTTTGTTGTTTGAGATAATTTTATTTCATGAAAAAATAAATATTTCTACAAAACAAGTTAGAATAATGAGAACTCGTGGAATTTGTTAGATAAATAATATTTTTTTATTATTATGTAACACGAAATGTTGTCTTTTTAGGTTCATTTGACCATAGAATATATAAGTTTGACCATTTTGAAATGCAATAATTCAAAACTTGTTTTGTAGAAATATTTCGCTTCGTGTCGCTTGCGATCCGCAAATATTTCGCAATAATTCAAAATATTTCGCAATAATTCAACAAAGGGCGTGTGTCGTCTCGGTTACGGCTGCACGACACGAGCTTACGCCCGTGTCTTGCCACCTCGCGTCTTAGGCGGAAGCGAGGGCGACGAGGCGCACTTAGCACGCCGACGCCACGGAGATCCTCGTCCGGACGACCTTCCATGAGAACGCGCGCTCAACTTACCGATGCCGCACAAGATTCTAGACCACGAGTAAGCCACTCACTATTGCTGCTACCTGCTCCCTCAATTCAATCTAGCTATCCACTGCCACTTCATGCGGTCATACTCATGCCATGCCAGCCAGGAAACAGATACGTACAGGTCGGCCGAATGGTCGTCCAGTTCCTGTGTGCTGCAATAGTAGCCATAGGAAAGGAAAAAGGACAGGTGTACATGAATCGTATACTGTATCGGATTTGGGTACAAGATAAATATAATACTACTACTACCACTAGCTACTTAATTTCACCACAAAAACAGAAAAAAAACTACACTAGGAGCAGTAAACATATCGTTTGATCGTGTCATATGTTGACAGTTAGTTAACCGCAGCTAGGGAAGGTTAATTCAAAAATATCTAAGCGATCGTGGCAGGTCTGATTGACCGTCCAACTCCCTGTTTTATATACTGACTACGTTGGTGTTGTACATATATAAATATACAAAGTATATAAAATACTTGCATACGTCAGCTTAATTGCATAACTTGTTTTGTAGAAATATTTATTTTTTCATGAAATAAAATTATCTCAAACAACAAAACGGAGTACACCATTGCAAAGAGCTCGTCGAGACGATCAAAATTGATATATTATTTGCCATATTTGGAGCTCCGAATAAAAAGATATCAATTTTGCAAATTAAAAAGGAGTGCTGATGTCATCGCTGACGTCAGCACTGCTACAGTGCCATGCAAAACCGCCTGGGAAACCGACCAGGGTCCTAAAGTGAACTTTTTCGAGAGTTGGAGGGCCAATGTTATCCGGTTTTGAAGTTGAAGGTTGAAATCCATACTTCTACGATAGTTGGAGGTCCTAAAGTGGACTTTACCCTTTTCCTAAAAAGACAAGTTGAAAAAGTATTATTATCTAATTTGGTACGAGAGAAAAATATTATTTTTTCGTTGAAAAAGTACGGCTTGCGAGACGAGCGAACATTGCCATAGTACAATAATTTATGTGCGGGAAACTGAAGCCATGGACGTCTCCATCGACGCCGTGATCATATATTATTGTGTTAATGTGTTCATGTCTAGTAGTTTATATGTGCTCCGATCCTTCTACGCTGTTTCCGCTGTAGAGTCTCCGATAATCTGGTGGATCAAATTTTCCACGCTTGATGGAACTGGATCGAGTGGAAAAAAATAAAGGCTCTGTTGCGTGGGTGAGGATGAGACTGGAACGACTAATGGCACGGTGACACAGGCCGTCATCGCACGATCGTGTCACGTGCAGCCGCGAGTACACTGTACACGTACGAGAGGGCGAAACGTGCCAAGCCAATGACTTTTCCGTGCCTTTCCGCGTTAGCGAGGTGCTAGCTTAGCTCCATATCCATGTCCATCCATCATCATGTTTCTTATTTTAGATTTTAGATTAGATCCACGAGAGCACGACGACAAAACGCTTTCAAGCCTGCTTTTGCACCAAACCATCGTCCCACAGATCAGGGCACGGGGACGGGGACGGGTTTGGCCACGTACTGGCCAGTGGACAGTGGTGGCAGCATACACTGAATCTGGAGCCTTTTCATGACACATGCTCAGTTGCTGCTGAGACTTTTCAGACTCCCTTTTTTTAACTCAGGCTCCGGAATTCGTGTTTTCTGTTGTATTACGACTTTTAATTTCTATACAGGTACGACAAGCGTCGTGCGACGTCTGTGCTCCGTGGATTATTGATGTAGTACTAGTCTCGTGAGTTTCAGGCTTTGTTCGTGGGGATAAGAATGAGATTTCCGTGATAAATCCACATCTGTATCAGGCATCAGTGTCTAGTAGTAGTAGTAGGGGCATCATTTGCGGAATCGTCGACGTGGACGTGTGGCGCCAAGTTGGCTGCCCCGTATGGCCGTATTGGGTTCATTGCATCCAGGCCGCAAAACGAAAACCCCCACCAGAACGGAAAGTACTTTCATGCCGAACGAAATCCGCATGGAGGCATGGATAAAATATGAGCCTCTCGTGCAGCAGCATATACTGCACATGTGCAAGAGAGACTATGGAACCAGGAACCGGCCGGCAAAGTGACAGCCACTCGCCCAGGCAGTTCGCTTGATCACCTCTCGCATCCAAAGCAGTCTGGTTCGTTTTGGTTTGCCATCGCGTACGCCCCAGTTCCTCAGGCAAAGCCGTTCGGATAATACCACATTTAGAAAAAAGAAGTCTCCACGCATTTAATTGGATGGAGTTAAAAAATCATTTTAAAAATGTCACTCTGATCGATCAGTATATGTAGGATGGAAATAACATGTAATCCTAATGGACTATTTTAGTATTTTTATATGCGATGCTGTTGCATCGTACTCTCTCCGTCCCACAAAACATGCAAATCTCATTTTTCAAGTCAAGTTTAGTAAAAATGTGAAATTACGCATATGCCCCTCCTACATCCTTTTTCTCATGTGCTACAACTCAAGAGCAATCTAAAATGTTCCTTCAAAGTATAACACGGGATGTGTTGGTTTTTCAAATGTGCAATGTTTTTTTATTGGTGTGGTCCATTTGAAAAGGTAACTTGAACTATAGAATTACATGAATTTTGAGACATGATTTAAACTGCAGGATTACATGTTTTGTGGGACCGAGGGAGTAGGAGAAAGCAAGTCCAACAATTACAAGACAAATTGCTAAACAAAGTTACAAGAAAGGAACGAAAAAAAAAACAAGCAGCTTTCGCCGCCGCGATGCTAATAATGGTACCTGAGACTCTAGGATATTCCTGCTCTATAGATTGCACACATGGCTGTTATGCGAGATACTAATAACAAAGTGCGCTGTGATGGGCCACTTGGCCAATATATACATTGCTCCAGCTGCCCAGTGGCCCAGTGCATCTTCATGCTACACACGACAGAGAAAAAGACATCCATGGCACTTTCAGAAACCAAACGAGGCTTTACATTTCAACCCCGTCTGGCGTCTAGATGCCATGAACCCCTTATTGATCAGTGATCAGCGTCCAGATCACGCCTACGCGGCCTACCACGTCAGGGTGGGAGCACCGAAAGTTCTGTCGCCTTGTGATTATCTGGCCTGCAGCTGCCAGTGCTCACTTTTTTATAGTATCCACCAAGTAGTGGTTGCAACTTGCAAGGTGTTCCTTCCCTTCTGGGCTCTGTCTCAACTCTCAATGGCTCGTGCGATGTCGAAGCGTCCCCGGTTGCGTCGAAACCTTTTTTTTCCCGATATACTAATAGTAATTAATAATCCTGCAGGCAGTAGTTTGCTCTGTTTGGTTTGCTTTGGTTTTGCCCCCTGAAAAGTGTCTTCGAGTTTCAGTAGTGCGTCATGTTCATGGACATCAATTTTCTAGCTGGTACTGGCAGCTAGTACTAGCAGAGAGTTGGTTGAGCGGCCACTGAAGATAGATGGGCAATATGCAATGGCCTGTGCGGGCGAACCTCTCGGCACTGCAATACGCTGCGCCGCCGTTTTCTATGTTAGGAAGCAATCCGTTCATCAAGGAGAAGAACCAATAGGATTACAGAGATCCCATCCAACCAGATTAGTGACATGGATCAACCTTAGCCTTAGATCTAAATCCAACCATCAGTGTAATCTCTCCCTGTAATCACTGTAGTTTCGTACGGACTACTCCATCTTTCGGAACCGACATCACCGGGATCGCTACCCGTTGGGAAGCCGCGTATCCGCGTCCCCGAACGGGCGTCTGACAACTCCCGTGGCGTCGCTTCAACCTGTATAAATTGTGAGATCGATCAATGGAAAAGTATGGTTCGATTCATTCTTTCTCTCGATCACTACTGCTTTTAAACACGTTATCAGCACGCTCTGAGAATCGAGAGAAGTTTTCGTCGAGAAAGGTGAGATGGATCCCGAAACCTCACCGTCGATCATGACCGCCATTCTCTTCGGAGTTCCCCTCACCCGCCGCGCTCCTCTGCTCCTCGACGCCGCACGCCTGGCGGAGAGCCGCGCCCAGCACCGTCGCGTCTTCGGCCGTCGCCGTCGCCGCGGCCGCCGCAGCCGCCGTCGCACTCGCCGTAGCCGCGGCAACCGCGCCCAGCGCCTCATCGCCAACAACGGCGCCCAGGCTTCAGGAGCGGCGCCGGCACCACCAGCGCCGGTCGCGACTCCACCGCCACCACCGCCGGCCGCGCCTGCAACTCCTCTTCGTCTGCCGTCGCCGACCCCAGGGTCATTCACCCTGGTGGCCGGACCAAGGGACGGCCCAGCGCCGTACGCGTTCCAGCAGGCCGGCCAGTCCAGCGCCGTCACGGCTCCAGCAACCGTCCCGGCGGCAACCCCGGCGGGCCTGGCTCCAGCAACTCCTCCGTCGGTGTGGGCGCGTCGCGTCCACCGCCGCCTGACCACCGAACCCGAGGAGTACAGCCCCGGCCTCCGCCCCGGCTCCTGGACTGCGACCTTCCAGAGGCTCTCCAATGGAGTCCTCCCCAACCGCTCCAATGGCGAGGCTGGCCCCTCCGGCGAGGGGGGCTACTCGCCCAACTAAGCGACGAAGCAGGACTGGAAGGAGGCGGAGGCAGCAATGGCAGACGACGGAACGACCGAGCAGCGAGTCGGAGTGGCTGGATGAGTTCTCAACCTTATCCCCGCTAATAATTTATTTGCGTCGTCCTGCCCTCACGTGTCGTACAGAAAATGTCGACATTGTGTGCTCATCCTAATAAAGCTGCCTCTTGCTTGTGGCCGCCTCCGCATGTGACTTGTTTAGTAGTATATTCTAATTTGTGATCTGTGACTATGTTTAGTACTAGTGACTACAGTTAGTACTATCAGCAGCCATTCACTTCAAATCCTTCGGGGGTTTTATCATGTAATTAGCGCTGCACATTGTGTCAGGACTCGGTTAAATGTTCAAAGTATTTGTTCGTGTGACAAATCCAATAGCATTTGTTCCTGTTACTATTTTATTGCAATTATTTATATTTGTATTTTTTGCAATACGACACAATTTTTAAGTCTACTTTAACTATGCAAAAGTTGAATACTTAAATAAATGTCACAATCACTTCACGTGTACCTTAAAGAAATAATATTGGATATTTTAAATTTATTTGCCTTTGCAAATAAATAATTTATTTTATATGGTCTATATATTATGTCATCACATAATCATTACCTATAAAATGTTTCCAATATTTAAATTTCACATTAAATAAATCATTCTTGATTCAAATTTAATGTGCCATTTTACTGATTCACATTTAAGTTTTAAATTTTTACTTAAATATATTTTACATATATCTTACAACACATCAATTGCCTTACATTAAAACATTTATACAAATGTAGGCAAAATGTCCGAAGTTGTTGGCAAATTAAAAGACAAAGAATTTGACCAACTCGCACTTGATGGACATAATTTTCCAACATGGTCAATGGATCTCAAAGTTAGCCTCTCTTTACGGGGATTTTATCATGCCATTCTTCCACCAAAAGAGGGTACTTCGGCACCTGATGACAAAACTAAATATAGTGCCTTATACATCATAAGGGCTCATATACATCCAGACCTCAAGTCTGAATATTTGATGGAAGAAGATCCACGCACTTTGTGGAATGCTCTCAAACAACGCTATGAACAGCAAAAGGCAATTGTCTTACCTGAAGCTTTGCATGAATGGAACCATCTCCGTCTACAGGATTTTAAGACTGTTGGAGAATACAATCATGCAATTCACAAACTTTGTGCAAAACTCAAATTTTGTGAGAAAGAGCCTTCTGATGCGGACAAAATAGAGAAGACTTTGTCTACTATGATGCCTGCAGATAGAATCCTTCACCAACAATACCGTGAGCGAAATTTCCAAGTTTATTCGAGTTAATTAATACTCTACTTCAGCCGAGCGGCATAATGAGATCCTTCTTTGGAACTCAAATAAACGCCCATTGGGTGCTGCCCCATTACCTGAAGTACACACAACCACTCAGAACACAAACAAACAGGATGGTGCCAACAGGAAACCATTCAGGAAATTCAAAAACAAAGGTAAAGGTAAAGGACAAGGTAACAATAACAAGCGCAAAAGAGAGCAAAAACCGCATGATTTTAACAAGGGTAAGGACATTCCTAAAAAGAATTTTGACAAATCAACTTTGTCAAAATGTGGTTATTACTGACCACATCACTAAGAAATGTCGTACCCCCCGTCACTTGGTTGACTTGTACTTAAAGTCCGTTGGTCGTGATCGCCCAAATCAAGGACGCAAGTACGAAGCTCATTTCAACTTCCAGAATGATGTTACGATGCAAGATGTTGCTCCGTACAACTTCACTAATGACATTAACATGGCAGAAGCTAGTTGCTCCAAAAGTGTCCCCAATACACTGAGCAACCACAAGACTCCACCACTGCGGAAGGCGACTTAATGGACACGGACAAGATGCTTGTAGAGTTTGCCTCTCTTGACATGTTTGGAGATCTCAATTAGACTCCCATGGTCCCTAATTAGTACTATGTACTCATTATGTCCCGACAAAGTGTTGTAAATTATTGCTAAATATAGCAAGTCTTGTAAATATTTGTGGCTTGTATGCTATATCCTATATATAGCACATATATGTACCAAGCACAATCGAAAATCAATAAAGTATGTATAATTATATATATATGTCATTCTCAGATTTCTAATTCTCTTTCATATATCAAGATTTCTACGGGACAAATCCAATGGAGGAGGAAATGTGCCTTGTAGATAGTGGTACTACAAATTCTATACTAAGGAACACCAAATATTTCCTAACTCTAACTAAGAGACAAGGAAATGTCATAACAATCATTTGGGCGCTGATCACGACGATAGTAGGCTCTGGTTGCGCTTACTATTACGCTCCCCATGGGTACTCAAATAACAATTGAGGATGCATTATTGTATCCCGATTCAACACGTACCTTACTTAGCTATAGAGATATCCAGTAAAAGCGGATTTCACGTGGAAACACATGAAGAACATAAAGAGGAATTTCTCCTCTTAATTAAAGATACCGAACATGGCAAACAACTTCTTGAGAAAATTCCTCTTTACCATCTGGAATATATTATACATACATCGGACCGTACCACATGTTGCCTATAAAATAATTTTTCGAATGTTAATGCATTCCAAACTTGGCATGATCGCCTTGGTCACCACGGCATAGGGATGATGCGAAAAATTATAAACAATTCCCATGGTCACAACTTAGCTAATTCTAAGTTCCCAGAATCTTCTGATTTTACATGCACCGCATGTGCAACTGGGAAATTGATTTTAAGACCATCTTATCTTAAGATCAAAGCTGAACCACTTAAATTTCTTGAAAGAATTCAAGGAGATATTTGTGGTCCTATTACTCCATCATCTGGGTCATTCAAATATTTCATGGTTCTAATAGATGCATCTACACGATGGAATCACGTGTGCTTATTATCCACACGCAACCATGCTTTTGCCAAAATAATAGCTCAAGTTATTAGACTTAGAGCAAATCATCCTGAACATCAGATAAAATCTATTAGAATGGACAATCTTTGCTGAATTTTCCTCAAAAGCTTTCAATGACTATTGCATGGCTCTAGGAATTCAAATTCAGCACTCAGTTCCATATGTCCATACTCAAAACGGTTTAGCAGAAGCTCTTATCAAAAGAGTTAAGCTAATAGCAAGACCACTATTGCAGAATTGTAATCACCGACTTCATGTTGGGGTCATGCGATCTTACACTTCTTTGACTTACTACAATTGCGACCAACTGCATATCATACTGCTTCCCCACTACAATTAGTACGTGGAAATCCACCGAGTATTTCCCATCTGCGGAAATACGGTTGCGCTGTATATGTACCGATTTCACCACCAAAGCGTACATCTATGGGTCCACACAGGAAATTAGGGATCTATGTCGGGTATCAATCTTCGTCGATCATTAAATACCTGGAGCCCCTTACAGAGGACCTATTCACGGCCCGTCACCGATCAGATCTTCAATGAGGATCATTTCCCGGCATTAGGGGGAGATTACAAGTACCAAAATCAATGCCCGGAAATAAATTGGGATGCACAAGACATCTCCACTCATGATCCACGTACACAAGAATCTGAACTTCAAGTTCAGAAAATCATAAATTTGCAAAACATAGCAAATAATCGCGCGAGACGCATTTATCGATTATAAAGGTGTCACTAAATCCTATCATCCTGCTAGGAATGTGCCTGAAAGAATAGAAGTACCAAATAAAACTATTCAACTCCCACCTTCGAAACCGGTTCTAGGTAAGAGGGGGAGAAGTAAGGCTATCAATCAGGATGTGGCTCCTAAACGCCAAAGGAAATAGGATAACAAAAATTCTAAATCAGTAAATGTGACACAACAACAAGTTGTGAGACACCAAGTGAATAAACAAAATTCACATCCCACATCAACAGTGCACTCAATACCTGATGTTGGGACATCGGAACACCCTGACGCTATCGTATTGGGAAATAACGAACCGTCACGAGGGGTACAAGAAATTTCCATAAACTACATTGATTACGGAGAATCATATGACCGAAAAGACTACAATTGTCGACATATACTTTGCCAAAACAATTGCGAAATTATCCAAACCGATCCAGATCCCAAGACCATGGGCAGTGCAAAAAGCGCTCGGATTTGGAACAAATGGAAAGAAGCAATTCAAGCAGAGTTAGCCTCGCTCACAAAAAGAAAGGTATTCTCATCAGCAATACCTACACCTTCACAAATCTTCCTGTGGGATTTAAATGGGTTTTCGTCCAGAAAAGCGGAATGAAAATAATGAGGTGGCGAGATACAAAGCGAGACTTGTAGCACAAGGGTTCACGCAGACACGGCATTGATTTCAATGAAACATACTCTCCGATTATGAGTGGAATAACTTTCCGATATTTAATAGCATTGGCAGTTCAAAATCATCTATCTATGCGGTTGATGGATGTAGTGACAGAGATATTTATATGGGTCACTTGATTGGACATTTACATGAAGGTTCCCGATGGAATTCCTATTACGAATCCTAAAGCAAGTCGCGCCACATATTGTGTGAAACTTAATAAGTCACTATATGGCTTAAAAGCAGTCGGGGACGGATGTGGTACAACCGATCGAGTGAATTCCTATTACAAAATGGATACACCAATAACGATGATTGCCCATGTGTCTTCATAAAGAAATCCCAAACAGGGTTCTGTATTATATCCGTATATGTGGATGATTTAAATATCATTGGCAACCCACATGATATCAATGAAGCACGCATAATCTCTTAAAGACGAATTTGAGATGAAGGATTTAGGTCAAACTAAATTTTGCTTGGGTTTACAAATCGAGCACCTTCACTCAGGAATATTAGTGCATCAATCTGCCTATATCCAGAAAACACTAGAGAAATTTAATATGCATAAATCATATCCATCCAAAACTCCCATGGTTATTCGGACTCTAGACATGGAGAAAGATCCATTTAGACCAAAGAACGAAGATGAAGAGATACTGGGGCCCGAGGTCCCATATCTCAGTGTCATTGGAGCACTAATGTATCTTGCAAATCAAACTAGACACGACATTGCATTTGCGAGAAATTCTTGGCTAGATATAGTGCTACTCCAACTAAACGTCATTGGACGGGAGCCAAACAAATCTTGCGATATCTCAATGGCACCAAAGATCTTGGATTATTTTTCCAAAGAAACCAAGATCCAACTGTAATTGGATACACTGATGCTGGCTATTTATCTGATCCCTATAATGACCTATCCCAGACAGGCTTTGTATTCCTATATGGAGGAACAACTATATCATGGAAGTCATCTAAACAGACTTTAGTAACAACTTCCACAAATCATTGTGAAATTGTTGCACTATATGAAGCATCACGGGAGTGTGTATGGCTCCGCAGAATGATTAATCACATACAACAATCCAGTGGGATTGGTCCCATTGAATCACCCACAATTATCTATGAAGATAATGCTGCTTGTATTACACAAATGGAAACAGGTTATATCAAAAGCAATATAACTAAACATATTTCTCCCAAATTATTTTATCCTCATGAATTACAAAAGAATGGAGAAATAAAAATCTTGCAAACAAAGTCTTGTGATAATCTTGCAGATTTATTCACTAAGTCATTACCAGGTCCCATGTTCCAAAATTTTGTTCATAGTATTGGTATGCGACGACTTAAAGACTTGCAAGTTTCAGGGGGAGATAATCTCTGAAAATAATCATTTGTGTTAAATATTATATTGCACTCTTTTCCTATTATGAGTTTTTACAAAAACTTTCTCATAAAAGGTTTTTAATGAGGCAATATCTAATATATAATATGTCATATTTCCTATTTTCCTCACAAGAGGTTTTTAAGGGGAATATCAAAGGCATTTTCTTCCTCATATTTTCCACGTGGTTTTGGAGGAGGACATGGCCCATAGACCATTATATTGCTCTAAACTAAATTATGGATTTTTCCTATAAAGTTTTTTCCGTATAAGTTTACAATGGACAATAATCTAAAAAATATGTCATATCATTTCTCCTGATTTTTCCCCACTGGGTTTTTGAGGAGTTTAATGACATATCAACAATATAGCACCTCATATTTTTCCTACAAGATTTTTAGAGGCCCTGAAGATATTATTTGATCTCAAGACTGGATGCGATCAGGGGGAGTGTTACGAAGCAATCCGTTCATCAAGGAGAAGAATCAATAGGATTACAGAGATCCCATCCAACCAGATTAGTGACATGGATCAACCTTAGCCTTAGATCTAAATCCAACCATCAGTGTAATCTCTCCCTGTAATCACTGTAGTTTCGTACGGACTACTCCATCTTTCGGAACCGACATCACCGGGATCGCTACCCGTTGGGAAGCCGCGTATCCGCGTCCCCGAACGGGCGTCTGACAACTCCCGTGGCGTCGCTTCAACCTGTATAAATTGTGAGATCGATCAATGGAAAAGTATGGTTCGATTCATTCTTTCTCTCGATCACTACTGCTTTTAAACATTCTAAACAGAAACCGCTCGCGCTTAGTAGCACACGTGTCGCCTTAGAATTCATGGAAACATTTGGTTATGCTGCTAGCTTTACCTACAACTTTGGCAGCATTGCAACAAGCACTGCAGTAACTTGGTACATTTTGAGGTGCACATGAAGGCCGAGAAAGGCCCAGAAATACCATAGATCGCGTACCCTACCAGAAGAGTCCACTGACAGCCCACTGTCCATCCGGAAGCATTTGGCCCATCAACAAACTGTTTTGACTATGCTGGCCCACAGTTCTCTTTTGGCCTCTCTACGTTCCCAGTTGTCTATATATTTTTTTCTGTCCCTCCCCCCTCATAACAAACGGAGCACGCTGCTGCTGTCGCTCGGCTCAAGGAGGAGCACGCAGTCGACGTCGCCCGCGTGAAGGACACCGCGGACAAGGAGGTGCACGATGCCAAGAAGAACATCGTGCTCCGCCTCTTCCCGAAACTGGACGCCTCACTGCTGATGGAATGACCAACGTCCTGATGGTTTCTGTGATTGATAAGCTGGCTGATGATGATTTATCGTGAGCGAAAAACACTATTTCATAGCTGATAAGTAGTTCAAACGAACAAAAGTGAGATCTCACTCCTGCCGGAGCGCCCAAAGCTCAAGGGAGATCCTGATAAAACTGCAGACCGACCAGTGGCATCATGAATCAGTAAGTTGTTTGTGATCTTGCAGTTTATGAACTTTTTGTGTGTTTCTGTTTTGTAGAGAAAGGGTTCTCCGTTAAAGCTCCTGCTATTACTAATCTACCCTTCTCTCCATTAATTTATTTTTACTAATTTTCTTTCTTAAATTAATTGTTTGTCAAAATAAAAAATACAAAGTACCCATTGTCCGGGGTCTCCAGTCACCCTGGGCATTCGGTCAGACCGAACCGATCGGTTCGGTTCCTCGGTCATTCGGTCAGTTCGGTCATCAGAAACCTGGGACCGATCGGTCTTTGCAAAAAACGAAGACCGAGGAAGTTCGGTCTCGGTCAGTTCGGTTCGGTCTCGGTCACGACCGAACTAACCGGACCTGAGTAGCAGCCACAAACAATAGCAGAATCTATAGCAATTTTCAACAGCATGCTTGCTATTTGAAGGCAAAAAAATAACAACACAATATATAAAACAAACCACACATTATTATGACAAGTTCTAGCACACAACTTTCTCAGTTCTCACAAATCACAATCACACATAATGACATTACGAACGAAGTCTACAGAACTACGGTCAGTTCGGTTAACCGACACATATGACCGAACTTCTATCGATTACTTTGGTTAGTTGGGAGCCAGGATCGAACTCATGACCGAACTTTTCGGTCTCGGTCTTTTCGGTCTCGGTCTCGGTCTTTTCGGTTCGGTCTTCAGTTAATTATGCCCAGAGTTAGTCTCCAGTACCAGGGTTCAGCTGACGCCTCTGTGGATGGGGAAAAAAAAGTACAAATATAGACGCGCCTGTGGCCACGGCCTATTGGGCTGCTCAATCAGACCTGAACAAGCCAGTATACACGTCTATACCAAGGACGGGCCTATAAGGACGGCGTCTTGCGGACCGGGACGTACAGAGGTAGAAGACCGAACCAGGCTCGAAAAGACATGCGAGCCAGACGACAGATAGATATCGGCCGTCCAGGAGCCGATAACTCCACAGGGTGGGCCGGTGCGTACGACAAAGTGGGTCATGGTTTCGTATCGAGCGCAGACGCATGAGCTGAAATCGAGATTTGGTATCACAAAATCGACAATAATGTTTTAGTCTTTTTGGATTAGATATACAAGAGACGAGAGATATGCTTCCAATGTACATGCCAGAAAGCTCATGCATGGCTGCCATTCCCATATGCAAATTAAACTAAAGTATAGTCAGCACATGGCCATGTAATACGACATCTCCAATATGCGGCGTATATGCACCTGGAGTATATACGGCTCATGGACTTGGCCCACCTGCCAGGCTGCTGCCATTCAAGGTTTTGAGATGAACTTGAAGTGCCCACCTCAATGGCCAGATCACATGTGCTAATCAAGAAGCAAGAAACCTTTCCATATACACGTACGTATATGTACATGATCATGCATGACTGAATATGTGTGGATGGGAAAACAAAATAAGTACATATATAGACGCGCCTGTGGCCACGGCCTATTGGGCTGCTCAATCAGGCCTGAACAAGCCGGTATACGCGTCTATACCAAGGACGGGCCTATAAGGACGGCGTCTCGCGGACGGGGACGTACGGAGGTAGAAGACCGAACCAGGCTCGAAAAGACATGCGGACGGGAGAGCCAGACGGGCGATTAAAGAGGAGCGCGCACACGAAAATAGGGGTTTGACGAAGGCTCTCCATATCTTTTAGGTGGTACTAGATTACATACATACTCTTGACGGACAACGCAACATTATTTATGGAATTACATGCTTGAGAAAAATGCTTATCCATGCGCATTGGTTGATGGAACTACAAAGACTAGCAGATACGTACTCTCTGGCTCCGTTCCAAACTATAAGACGTTTTGACAGCTCTAGATAAGTTGCATTTGCTATGCACATAAATATACGCTATGTCTAGATACATCGTAAAAGTAATGTATCTAGAAAAGCCAAAACGTCTTATAATTTGGAACGGATTTAGTAAAGGGGCTAAAAACATAACTCTGATTTGTGCACTACAAAAATAAGAGTATACTTTATTTGCCAAAAAATTACATAAAATTATCTTATATTGTCTCCGTTCCATATAGCCAACCAACCAGTACATGTACATACATGTCGCGTGTGATAAACTTGTACTGGGTACTCCAGTTGGTGCTTTATTAACTTGCAATTTGACATTCATTGGCTACCGCAGGGCACTCCTGTCGGAAGGAAGTGGACAAAAAGAGTCCAAAAGGAATGGAAGATTTTGGAGAATAACTTGCCAGGTACGCGTAAAATAGATTCTACTAATACCGGACGGACCGGGATTAATGACCATGCCCATATGTACCAATTCGTCTTACCACGTGTGGATCGAACTATGAATTGAAGTGCGGGCAAATAGACACATATTATAATAGTATATAGAAATGCATGTATATGTATATATGTAAATGCAACTAATTTGCACGTGCTGACGTGCATACGCAGACACCATCTACGTGTGTGCGTTCGAGGACCGGATGGACCTGCTCCGGGTGGTGACGGTGGGCGCCAGCGGGCTATTCTCCTTCGACGCGCACTTGAGGACAGCGGCCTATCGTCTCCCGACAGATATATGTCGGCCGTCCAGGAGCCGACAACTCCACGGGGTGGGCCGGTCCGTACGGCAAAGTGGGTCATGGCGGCCCATGAGACCCTGTCGGCTGTCCGATGGCCGATAGGCCGTCAAATATCCACCCGGCGCGCCTACCTCCTCTCGCTCGCGCTCGCACGCTGCGCCGTCGGCCGCCGCTGCTCGCCCACCCCGCCGGCGGCGTCCAGGTCCGCTCTCTATAAATCAATCAATTGCTATAGTTGACTTTCTTAAGTAAAACTTTTCTACGTTTGACCAAATTTATAGATTTTATGAAATCAAATAAACGCCCTAGTGTATCTAATGGTACTAATTTCGTGTCACAAATCTTTGCACACTTTTCTATAAATTTTTTTGGTCAAACTTAACAAAGTTTGACTTAAGATAATTATAGAAATCGATTTACATAGCTAATGATACGAGTGATGTATACGTACCAATTAATTACATTTCAGGTTTCACCTCGTGAGATAGCCGTTGTCAAACCACAAAGGATCACGGAGATGCTACGGGAACTCGGCGATTGGATGGATGACAATGGAGACACGGACGGGCAGAAGGAACAAGTTGAGGGCACGTCGACGGCGGCTCAAGAACCCACAACAGCAGCCATCACTGACAACAATGGTGCCGAAGGCGACCAGGGCTCCAATGATGGCGAGGGTGACACTGAACACAGCCCTGGAGTGACCACGAGGACGGCGATGGACCGAGTTCGCTCGACCGCCCGGGCTCTAGTCCGGCTGGCTGGTGACGCCTTTGCCCTAGGAATGTGGAACCGCCGGGAGGCTGTGGCGAATGAGGTAGAGCCGCCTGCTGCAGCCCACCGGATCACCACTTCATTGACAGCGTGGAGCAGGTACGTAGTTTTCTTTGTCTTTATTATATTACTAGATATATGCCCGTGCGTTGCACGAGGGTCATGAATTTTTGCCCACACTTACTATGATTGTTATAATCATTTGAAAATAACAAAGAGCTAATAAATATTTTTGCATCGAGAACCTTAAACTATTTTAAAATTCATTCGAACCTTTTTTTCTGTCTCTTCAGTTATTTATCAACACGGTTACATGTATATGTGCTTTGTTAGCTGTGAAGGCCCATGAAGCAAAGGAAAGCAAAAAGAAATTCACAACACAAATTTAGACTACATTATTTATATATTTAATGAGGGGTTGTTGCCTGCATGTGGGGGCGGTGATCCAAGGACTTCGTATTAGACACGAATACGTAGAAATTGTTTTAGATCGAAACTGGGTAAGACACGGACACGTGAGCTCCAAGTGAAGGATGGTTTCGTATCGAGCGCAGACGCATGAGCTGAAATCGAGATTTGGTATCACAAAATCGACAATAATGTTTTAGTCTTTTTGGATTAGATATACAAGAGACAAGAGATATGCTTCCAATGTACATGCCAGAAAGCTCATGCATGACATGGACACGTCGTTGAGGAAGCCACTAAGGCTTATGAAACGACCTGATTTCTGCGAAGGAAAATCCACAGAGTCGAAGTGTAATAAGACCGTTGTAGATTATATTACCCAAATTCCAGTCGAATATCACATCCATACAACGTAATATCAGAGTACAAATAGTGCGGAATTACATAAATTATTACATCGCCGCATTGGCGGAATCAAAGTAGCATTCATTCAGAACAGCTTGAAGATAAGATCACCAAACTCGAGCGTAGGAACGAACCCCTCAACCGTCAAACTCCTCAGAGCTATACTCCTCAGCAGAACATGTGTGCCAAAGTTTATCAGTACGATTTGTACTGGTCACTCCCACCCTATGAGCATTGCTTTGTGGAAATTGGATGCAAGTTGGATATAATCAAAAGGAACCTATAAGGCTGGGGTTTCCTATGTATTTAGCATATCAAGTATATAATAATGGTTGATCAAGTTTTAACACCATTCCCACACCTATTCCACCCCATTTCTGTCCAGAGCCAGGTTTCGATCCAGGGATCGAAATACCACCATCTCCACACCATCACCACCATACCATCGCTCAGTCGACATGCCAACTCCCTCTTGGCACTGTCTCATGGCCTGTAGCCCTTGGCTACGACCAAACACTCACTCACAGGGGGAAGAAGAGAAGGACTCATCTCACTATCTAGTTTAAGCGAAACCCAGAAAAGGTCCATAGCCGACAAGTCGGCATATGTATCGATCGATCAACCATACACTCTGCAGAGGTTTTACATAACCACAAGATCTGCCTTCCTCGCTGACCGTCATCAACTGGGCTGATTCCGGCCGCTTGCTAGCCTAGGATAATGCCACCCTACCATTCAGCCCTGGTACACCCCAAGTCTAGTCTAGGGTGGCTAAAACTGTGAGTCACGAGCCGGGTCCACAAGGTCTCCATGAAGTCTCGGAAGGGTGTGGGGGAATCCTCCATGCCCCGTACCTCCTCGCACTGTCCGCTATCAACCTAGCAGTAGTGGCAATATCCTACCAAGTAGTCCGGCCGTCCCGCACCATATAGGGCGAGTGGTACGTAAGGCTTCCCGGTGAATCTGAGTACTAGTAAGTCCTTAGGGATGACCATGCCAGAATGTCTTCATTAGGGTTTCCATTTACCGTGCCACCACAACACCTCCACCCTGGACTCCTCCCATCACAGGTTCACACCCAGGGCCACCTCATATACCATTTACCCACCATAGGTATCGATTTCCAGGGGTGCCCAGGTAGCACCCCGTGGCAAGACTTGCCCTAGGCTCGTCGTATATTCCAACTTGGTCGACACAACCCTCACCCTCCACGCACCCAAGTCACACACGCAGCACTCTCCCCATAGTCCAGATAACACAAGTTTCCACCACGCATCAATGTAGTACAAGCATAGTAGAAGTAATAAGCAATGAAATATAGCAGCAAGCGTGTGTCTAGCCTAATAGCAAGGTAAGCAGGGGTAAGGTTGCGTCAAGGTATAGGCCATCAAGTAAGCATACTACCATGCAAGTCCTATCATAGTGTGAATATAACAATAAAGTAAAGCAATAGCAGTTCTATATTAGCGATGCGTAATAGGTGCTACGAGGTTGGGTGGGATGTGGCACCTTCAGTGAAGTCGTCCCCGCACTCCTCACGGTACTCACGATCCTCGTCCGTCTGATTCTCCTCCGAGTCTGCATACGATTGAATTATAGTCACGTTAGCGACGTCTATAGAATAGCACAAAGAAGCAATAAAAATTCAAAAGAGCCAAATGCACTCAAACATGGGTTCATTTCGTAGAGCTCGATTTTAGATGAATTTTGGTCCTGATTTCATATTTTTTTGAGGTCGTATGAATTAGTTATGAATTCCGAAGATTAAATCCATTTCTAAAAATAATAAAGGCTGATTAATTCAGGGCTGACACGTGTCACACTGTGACGGGTTCACGTGGCATGCTGACGTCAGCATGGCGTCATCAGAGCTAAACCGCGGCTGACAGGCGGGTCCCGCTGACGTCAGCATGATGTCATCTTCTCGGTTGGTCACGGACAGGTGGGTCCGGGGTCAAACGGTCAGTGACAGGTGGGGCTAGGTCAAAGTCAACATCAAGTCAACGGTCAACGTACCACAGTGGTTGACATGTGGGCCAGGGCTGCTGACGTCAGCAGCTGACGTCATCGTGACGTCATCATGACGTCGCCTCCTGACATGTGGGTCTAGAGTCTCTGTGTCGCCGACATGTGGGCCCCGGTCAACGGTCAACATTGACCGATCAACGGTCAACCAGGCCGGGTCCAAACTAGGCTGGTTGGGCCTGGATACGGGCTTGGATTCAGGCCAGGCTTGGCCCGCCACGTGGCACTATGGCGTAGCCATGTCGCAGCCTAGGGCCTCCACTGGGCTTCGGTCCACAGATCAGCCCAGACAGCGTGGCTCATGTTAGACTTGTGTTCACGGTCCATGGACCGTAGGCTAGGTCTTTGGTGGACCGAGTCCATCCCTTTTTCCTTTGGCATGGTCTACGTGCACCGGGTGCATGTGAGTGTGGCCGACGAGGGGAAATTTCCCCATCTTCTTCCCTGGCGTGCTCCCGCCGGTGGTGAGCTCCCCGGCGAGCCTCACCCACGGCGCTGGTGTTCAATTTAGGTGGGTAAAAGCATTGCCCCGCTATGGCAAACATGATGGTGAGGTCAAAGCGACGAGTAGGGTTCCCCATGGGGCTAGCCACGGTGGCGGAGGTTCGGCTGTGGCGTGTCGACGGCGGCAGGGCGATGTGGTGGCTGGGAGCATGCTTGGTGGGGCGCGTGAGCTTCCCGTGGCTCTAGTGAACAGGGCGGGCGAGACAAGGAGGCGCCAGGCATCTAGGTTGAGGCAAGTCGGGGCTAACTCAAACTCCTCTATCCTAGGCTTTGTCTTGCTGCGAATCTCCTTGGGTAGCTGATCCCACATACCCTTCATCTCCCTGAGGCGCTTCTTGTCAGACTTCTGCCAAGCCTGCCAAGTCCTCTCACACTTGTCCTATAGGTACTCGTTCTGCCTGTGTGCCTCGATCAGGTGACCCTGGTTGCGAATGACCTTCTTCCTGAACTCCTCTAGCTCCTGAGTCACGTACCTGTCCTGCTCTAGTAGGTGGATAGCCGAGACGCGAAGGCATCTGTCCTCCTCAGCAAAGATGACTCTGCCAACTGTGAAACTCTGCTAACTAGGGGTAAGGCTGAGGTCAAGGGCCTGGGGAAGTAGACGGAACTCTGTTGTCTTTAGGTGCTCGTAGTGGTCCCTCATCACTCTGCGAAGTGCCTTGTGTGAGACAGCTCACAGTCCCCCCTCAACTATGTCCTCTATAGTCAACTCGGTGAAAGCTAGGACAGAAGGTAAGGTAGTGCTAGCTGGGAACTCAACTGAGGTGACAACCGGTCCTTCAATTCCTCCTTCCTGAGCTGACTTCCCGGTGCAGGTGACCTTGAAAAGCTCGTCAGGGACTCCTAACGTGACGAGAACTCGGCAGAGGGTCTGTGCAAAATCCCTGAGCTCACGCCTCATATACCATTTACCCACCACAGGTATCCATTTCTAGGGGTGCCCAGGTAGCACCCCGCGGCAAGACTTGCCCTAGGCTCGTTGTATATTCCAACTTGGTCGACACAACCCTCACCCTCCACGCACCCAAGTCACACACGCAGCACTCTCCCCATAGTCCAGATAACACCAGTTTCCACCACGCATCAATGTAGTACAAGCATAGTAGAAGTAATAAGCAATGAAATATAGCAGCAAGCGTGTGTCTAGCCTAATAGCAGGGTAAGCAGGGGTAAGGTTGCGTCAAGGTATAGGCCATCAAGTAAGCATACTACCGTGCAAGTCCTATCATAGTGTGAATATAACAATAAATTAAAGCAATAGCAGTTCTATATTAGCCATACGTAATAGGTGCTACGAGGTTGGGTGGGATGTGGCACCTTCAGTGAAGTCGTCCCCGCACTCCTCATGGTACTCACGATCCTCGTCCGTCTGGTTCTCCTCCGAGTCTGCATACGATCGAATTATAGTCGCGTTAGCGACGTCTATAGAATAGCACAAAGAAGCAATGAAAATTCAAAAGAGCCAAATGCACTCAAACATGGGTTCATTGCGTAGAGCTCGATTTTAGATGAATTTTGGTCCTGGTTTCATATTTTTCTGAGGTCGTATGAATTAGTTATGAATTCCAAAGATTAAATCCATTTCTGAAAATAATAAAGGCTGATTAATTCAGGGATGACACGTGTCACACTGTGACGGGTTCATGTGGCAGCTAGACGTCAGCATGGCGTCATCAGAGCTAAACCGTGGCTGACAGGCGGGTCCCGCTGACATCATCTTCTTGGTTGGTCACGGACAGGTGGGTCCGGGGTCAAACGGTCACTGACAGGTGGGGCTAGGTCAAAGTCAACATCAAGTCAACGGTCAACATACCACAGTGGTTGACATGTGGGCCAGGGCAGCTGACGTCAGCAGCTGACGTCATCGTGACGTCATCATGATGTCGCCTCCTAACATGTGGGTCCAGAGTCTCTGTGTCACCGACATGTGGGCCCTGGTCAACGGTCAACCAGGCCGGGTCCAAACTGGGCCGGTTGGGCCTAGATACGAGCTTGGATTCGGGCCGGGCTTGGCCCGCCACGTGGCATGCTGTGGCACAGCCATGTCGCAGCCTAGGGCCTCCACTAGGCTTCGGCCCACACAGCGTGGCTCATGGTAGACTTGTGTTCACGGTCCATGGACCGTAGGCTGGGTCTTCGGTGGACCGAGTCCATCCCTTTTTCCGTTGGCATGGTCTACGTGCACCGGGTGCATGTGAGTGTGGCCGACGAGGGGAAATTTCCCCATCTTCTTCCCCGGCGTGCTCCCGCCGGTGGTGAGCTCCCCAGCGAGCCTCACCCGTGGCGCTGGTGTTCAATTTAGGTGGGTAAAAGCATCGCCCCGCTATGGCAAACATGATGGTGAGGTCGAAGCGACGAGTAGGGTTCCCTATGGGGCTGGCCACGGCGGCGGAGGTTCAGTTGTGGCGTGTCGACGGTGGCAGGGCGTTGTGGTGGCTGGGAGCATGCTTGGCGGGGCGCGTGAGCTTCCTGTGGCTCTAGTGAATAGTGTGGGTGAGACAAGGAGGCGCCAGGCACTCCCAGCGATCCTGGCCATGGTGGAGTTGAAGCGGTTGCGGCGGCGCTCCGGCTGCGGCGCGGTGTGGTCAACGGGGGTCCTCCGGTGGCCTTCGTCTACCTCGATGGCGAGCGTGGCATGTTCCGCGGCGAGGAGGAGCCAGCCAAGGTGGTGGCGTCACCTCTACTCCGGTGATGCGGCCGCGGTGGTTTTGCCACGACCGTGTTCATGGCTACGGTGTGCGTGCCCGTGCGTGCTCGTGTGCGTGCTGCAACACGTTCTCGTGCCAATTCGGCTCGACATTGCACGCGGTGCAGGGCGTGTGCGTGCGTGTAGGGCATCGCGTGTGTGGCTTGCGTTGGCGTGCTCGAGCTGGGACGGCTCGACGTCGCCGCGGCGTGCTTGGCGCGTGTGTGTGCATCGGCGTCCATGGGGCTAGGAGGAGGTCTCAGTAGTGAGAGGCTCACCGTGCGGTGCTTGGCGGCGTTAGGTGGTGGTGCGGTGGCGAGGTGCTGCCTAGTGGTGGAAGCCGCATCGTCGGAGTAGGCACTCGGGGCGGCGCTCCGAGCTCGGGTGGTCGGCGACTCCGAGCTCCCTGCTCGCCTCCCTCCTCTGGGTCCTCCTCTCGGCCCTCCTCTCTCGGAGTGGTGCGGGCAATTGGGCCACCGAACGGCGGCGGTGGGCTGAGGAACCCTAGGGCGCTCTGGGCGTCGTTTTATAGCCCCAAGCTCCAAAGCTCACCAATGGCAGACGGGATCGGATGGCGATCGCGGCTCGGCGTGATCGAGTGGCCGAGGGTGCTCCTGCTATCGTTATTGCCTGCAAGTGGGCTCCGCTTGGCAGCGAGGGTGCGTAGAGGATGCGTCGCGACCAAGGAAACGCAGGACGGGGCCACGGCGGTGATGGGCAGGGCACGCGCGAGGGGGGGAGGGGGTAGGGTCACGTCGTGGGCGTGGCTTCTGTCTAACTTGGTCGGTCTGGCTGGCGTCCTTGAGCGCGTCCGATCGGTTGGTGGCGCGATCGTGCGGCCGAGGCGGGTTGCGTGGAGCTCCCGCTCCCATCTCTACCCTGTGGTCGGGGAAAGCAGGGGGACCGAGGTGGGTGATGACACCTGGGTCCTGCTTGGCAGCGGCTACGGTCGGGTGAAGGGCGTGTTGGCATGGGCGTCCTGCTGGGCTGCCTTCATGGGCCGGCTTGGCGGGCCGCAGCGCGTGCGCGGGGTGAAAGGCGTGCGCGAGTTGGGCTGAACAGGCTGGGCTGCGAGGCCTCCTTCCTTTTCCTTTTCTTTTTCTGTTTGTTTCTCTTCTCTTTCTTTTGCTTTGATTCAAATTTAGTTAGAGTTTAAACTTGAGCTTCGAGTCATGTAGTGGGTCCCACAAGGTGTTTCAAATGGTGGTCAAAATACATCCCATATATTAGGGATTATTGGCTATTTTTGTTATACAAAAATAGTTGAAGTTTTTTATATAGGGGTGTTTTATTCTTCCAACAAATAATTCATTATTTAGGGTTTATCATAAATATTAAGTAAGTTAGTTAAACATCACATAAGGCAAAAGAATCCAAATCACAAGTGGAATTAAGGATGCATGCATGATTTATTTATTTAGGAATTTAATTACACATGTGGCATAAAACCAAACTATGCTTATGATTTTAACCTAGTTGGGTCACATCTAATCCAAAACTAGGGTTTGGCTTCTACATGTGTCACTCAACATCACATAGGGTTTAAACAAAAATTTTGTAGTTGTGATTTTTGGTATGTGGATTTTTGGGTTGTTACAGCTTAGGCTTTGCAACCCTTATCCTCGTTCTCAAGTCAAGAGAGTGCACTCTTGAGATGAGGGGTTTCCACTAGATCAATGGGGGTAATACAAACTTTCCCATGGCTCACCACAAGCACGGGAGCTCGCCGGGCGACACCTAGCCATCTAGGAGGCTTCACCTCCAAGAGTAACAAATGCGCAATGAATGCTTGACGCAGCCCAACAAGTGCTCAAGGATTGGCTTGCTCTTAAATGCTCTCTAACACTTAATCAATCACTAATCACTCACTCTCACAAAGAGAGGGGTTAGAGAGAGCTCACAAATGGCTTGGGAAGGGTTGGGGTGATCTGAGCATTAGCACATTATCAGGAGCGCGTGGGATGGGTATTTATACCCACCCCAAACAAACTAGCCATTGCAGTTCAAAAACTAGCCATTGGGGAGGAAAGGGAAAGGTGTATGTACCCCTAGCCCTCAACGGTCACCGCACCCAAGGCCTCGCCTGACCTCCGAAGGCTAGGTTCCGCCTCGCCTGACAACTGTACCCCGCTCCCTCATGATGCTAGGCATAGGGTAGGACAAGATGTTCGGGTCAACCGTAGCATCAAGGACCATGCCCTGTGCCCCTACAGGAGCATACCGCTAGGGCATGACGGGACAGGCGCTTAGACCCTTCTAGGCGTAGCAGAGCCTGAATAGTGTTACAGGCGTGTGCTCTTCGCCATATAGTGTTGTAGGCGCCGCCTTCAGTCCCCAGGCGAGGAGTCCGACACAGACATACGACAGCCACTACGTTCCAAGGGGGGACTCCCATCCCCTTCAATGGCAAACGAGGAGTCACCGCGCCTTCCGCTCCCCACAGGGACGCAGATCGACACCCCCGCTCGACACACCGCCCGCAAAGGCGGGATGGGACGCACCCACTTGCTAAAAAGGGATAGGGCATGGCCTACGAAGATCAGCGAACATGCCACTTTTGACACTGTCTGCCATGTTATACAGGGTAGGCGCAGGGAAAAAGGAAGACCCGAATCCTTCGAAGGACCTTCTATACCCTTGGTATTTTCCTCTTTCTCCCATCTGTAACCCCTGCTCCCCCCTTGGTCTATAAAAGGGAGGGCAGGGCTCCACACTAGAGGGACCAACTTTCAACGGATAACTCACATACAGACGAACTCATAGAGAGTTCAGTTCGACTCATATACATAGCCAAGCCGCCACTAGGCTCTTGGCCTCCTTTCAACCCTTCCATCAGAGACCTAGGACCAGTCCCTCTCTCGACCGTTTGTACCCCCTACTATGAACCGCTTTTAGTGCTAATAACACGAGCAGCAACAGACTGGACGTAGGGACATTCAGCCCGAACCAGTATAAACCTTGTGTCCTTTAGCGCACCATCCGGGCCTAACGCGCATAATTATAAATTTACTAGCCGGTGCTTGTTCGAAACACCGACAGTTGGCGCGCCAGGTAGGGGCCTTTGCGCGTTCCAAACCAGGCCTCGGATGGCTAACCACAACATCAGCTGGGTCCTAGGTGCACACGTGCGCTTTGGGAGCCTAGATTTCATCATCACGGTGGGAGGAGAGTTGGTACGGGCACAGACCGCCATCCAATCTCTCCCCTCCATCGTCCTCGACCAAAAGAAGTTTGGGCGCCAGCTCGGCATCTCCCTTGGACCCCAGCAGTCTAGGGAGAACCAGCGTCGCCTCGCCCTTTCCAATGTCGATGATGCGGCATGACTTTCCGGAGAGGGGCACCTCTCTCCGGAGCGCCACGTGTGGAGTGCCCCGACGACGTTTTCGTTCGGTCTCCGCAACGCTGCGACGACCGCTTGCCACCTCGTGGCACTACGCATGGTTCAACCTCCCATGGACAGCGAGTTCATGGGGGTAATTGAACACGACACAGAGTCCATCCACAAACTCCTCACCGAGGAGCCAGAGTCATCCTCTAGCTCTGACTCCAGCAGGGGGAGTCATCACCCTTCCCGGGAATGCTTCATGGTGGAAACCTTCAAGGGGCACATTGAAAGCGTCTCCGAGGGGGAGGCTACCCTGACACACAACCCCGACGCCAGGATCGAGGGGGAGGCGGTAGCCCCACCTCATGTAAGGAGGGAGCAGCTGAGAGCATGAAAGCTCGACGGCCCGCACATCGCGCCAAGTCCTTCGTTCTTTTAGAGGGCGAACTCTACAAACGAAGACACACTGGGATCCTGCAACTCTATATCCCTGGCGAATAGGGAAGACTTCTGCTAAGCGACATCCATGGTGGGGTCTACGGTCACCATGCCGCACCGAGGACTTTGGTTGGAAACGCATTCCGACAGGGCTTTTACTGGCCCACTGCAGTAGCCGATGCCGAGCAAATCGTATGCACCTGCGAAGGGTGTCAATACTACGCTCGACAAACTCACCTCTTGGCCCAGGCACTCCAGATGATCCCCATCACATGGCCCTTCATGGTCTGGGGGCTTGATCTGGTTGGGCCATTCAAAAAGGCGTCCGGGGGCTTCACCCACCTACTTGTCACCATAGAGAAGTTTACGAAATGGATCGAAGCTCGACCGATCTCCACGATCAAATCCGAGCAGGCCATGCTGTTCTTCCTCGACATCATCCATCGTTTTGGAGTACCAAACTCCATCATCACAGACACCGGCACGCAGTTCACCAGCAGGAAATTCATTCGATTCTGCGATGAACAACACATCCGGATCGACTGGGCGACCGTCGCGCACCCCCAGACGAACGGGCAGGTCGAACACGCAAATGGCATGCTCCTATAGGGCCTCAAGCCCAGGATCTTCAACTGGTTGAACAAGTTTGGCGCACGCTGGGTCGCCGAGCTCCCCGCAGTACTCTGGAGCCTGAGAACAACTCCCGGCCGGCGACTGGCTACACACCTTTCTTCATGGTCTACGGTGCCGAGGCCGTCCTTCCGATGGACCTCGACTATGGAGCACCAAGGATCTGGGCATACGATGAACAGGGAGATGAAGCATCCCACCAAGACACCATGGACCAACTAGACGAAGCCCGCGATGTCACCCTCCTCCGTTCGGCCAAGTACCAGTAGGTGCTACGGCGGTACCATAGCCGACGGGTACGGGACCGAGCCTTCAATATCGGGGACCTTGTTCTCCGCCTTGTACAGAGCAACAAGGACTGCCACAAGCTCTCCCCCCCTGGGAAGGGCCGTACATCGTCGCGGAAGTACTCCGTCCAGGTGCCTACAAGTTGAAAACCTTCGACGACAAGGTCTTCACCAACGCCTAGAACATCGAACAGCTACGTCGTTTTACCCTTAAATAAACTCATACTCTTCCTTATCAGTTTTTGCCTTTACAAAACCCCGATCCTTAGTGACACCCGACCCCTGCAAATTGCAAGGGGTCAGACCTCACTCGGGGGCTGATATGAATGATACAAATATGTTTATGCTTGCAAAAAACTTCCTGTGTTATATTTGCAAACATTCTCTAAGTTTTTTGTTCTTCTCATAAACAAATCTTAAGGACTAAGATTTCGGGAACGAATTCTGAGTACAACTGGTAGGACTGTGGGAGACCCAAGCCCCAATGGCTATGACCTCTTTGCTCACCAGCGCGATCAGAATTAATTCGCCCACACTCCTAGTTTCTTTAGACTTGAACCATGGCAAGGGTCGGAGGGCACCAAAAACCTCTTCTACAATAAGAGGAAGCTAAAGAGCTGTTTGCCACAACAAAGGATGAAAATTTGTTCATTCTTCGCACAAATTCGCCACTTACAAAGTGATTTCATCACAAAAAGGACTAATGTACTCGTAAATTAAGAAGACTGTTTACTCGGGGGCTCCCCCACGAAACTTACTCAATTATAGTCTCTGCCTAGTTTTATTACAAGTACTACTGCGGTCGCCGCACCAAGCTCTCCATCGGCAAACGTCCTGGCACGTACATGGGCCAGTTCGTCTACTATGGCCGCCACGCCAAGCTCTCCATCGGCAATGTCCTGGCATGTACACGGGCCAGTTCATCTATTGTGGCTGCTGCACCACGCTCTCCATCGGCGATGTCCCGCTGTTCCATAGGATCCTCGAAGGCGCCGTCATCTGCAACGTCGAGCACCACGCCGGCGACTGTGGTGCCCCTCTACCGAGGCATCCGAGGACTACACCATCGTCATCAGCCACAACCCCGACAACGGTGTCTGGACGGGGGACGCCTGTCGCCGAAGGAAGGCCACCACGAATGACGGTGAGGCCAACGACGCTTGGCACCTTCCGGTGCCCCTCCTCCTTCGACGGTGGCGACCCCTTCTCGGCAAAGGCGACCTACACCATCTCATCTATGTTGGATGATCTCTAGCTCGACATCACACTCCGGATTCACGAACGGATCAGTGAGTTCCTTTCTCTCTGGCATTACCTTCCTCACTCAGGAACCACCGTGACGCACGAACACATTCGGTGGAAAGTAAGAAGAAGAAGAGGTAGCGGCTCAGCTGCAGGCTAAAGAGGTGGGACGAGAGCTCCCCTCCCCTCCCTATTTAAAGAGGAGGCACTGCAGCTAAGGAAAGGCGAAAGGTTGGGACAAAAAACTCTCTCCCTTCCCCCACTTAATGCAGATATGAAATCGACGCTGACGGAAAGCCAAGGGGACGCGCCTAGACTGACGGGACGCACTCCAGTCGAACAAGACGTTGCCTAGGCATGGCCCACCACTACCGCACGCCGGACGCGGCAATCAAAGCGTGCACATGCAGGCGACCCTCCATTTCCCAGGCAGGACCACGGAACGATCCCACGACGGGACCTCTGAAAAGGGAGCCCAACGGGCCTCCTGGGCCGACCGTACGGCTCGAGAAAGACGACGAACGAACGGCCACCGAGAGATAAGCACCTCTGGTTTCTCACTTTACGCGTTAAATTCATTACCGAGCTCATGACCCCAGCAGCAGCAGGGACACATACATCGCTCGGGGGCTGCCGAGGGTGTCTACCAGGCTAGACATCCTCTTCACCCGACCCCTCCGTACATTTGAAGCCGAGGTCACGGTATGCAGGCATAGAACTTTCAGTAAAACTGGACGAGCTGGCAGACCCTACGCCCCGGTAGCTACGGTGTTTCTGTTCTCCAAAATAATTGAACTCACAGTCCCCCGCGTTTCCAACTTTGGCATCCGCCTTCTCATGAAGGGTTCGGAGGGGTTCGCCTATAGAATCTCCCCCAAAGGAGAAGCTGTCAGGTCACCTAAATCAATCAAATGACTCGAATCACCATCGGGTGACAAAAACAAAGAATAGCGATTCTTATGCAGGTTACTCCAACCTCGTCGCAAACATCAGGATCCAAACCCCGCGCAGCTTCCCATCACTCATGCCACCAAGGTAATCCTGCTTTTCATTTCTAAATTACACATTCAAACATTGCATATGCAAATCACTGCATCCCAACGCTTTGTGTCGCGTCACGAAACGGTAGTCGCCTCATTCGATATGAGCCGCAACAGGCCGAGGTTCAAAGGCCAGCCCGTAAAGGGCTCGAGGCCGCCTCGTGTCAAATAGAGCCAGGGAGAAATAACTGAGACGAGCCCCAGTGGCCCTGCCCAACCCCGCTCAGAAGCGGACTGGGACATCTCAAACCTTTTCTCGTTCGATTCTAACCCTGAGCCAAACCCATAGAATCTCCACCGAGGAGAGGCCAGCGGGCCACCGGAGCCTATCGAACGGCTCGGGCATCTGCCAGGAGGCAGGTTAAGAAGTTGTGGAGTGCCACCTGAGGGCTCTGCCGACCCCGTCAGCAAATGATGGACCCGAATTCCACACGAACGTACCCGTTAGCGAGCTCATTGAGCGCGATACTCGAGCCGTCGAGGCAAGTATCATCTACTCAGCCCCTCCGATTGCGAAAATCGAGGATGGGGTACTGCGCAAAATACAGCCAACCCCTATCAGACCCTAACAGGGCTCGGGGGCTTAAGCCGCTCGATCCAAAGACAGAGAATCGAAGGCTGACCCGCCAAAGGTCCGAGGCCGCCTCGTGTCAAACAAGAACCAGGGGGAAAACGGAGATGAGCCTCAGAGGCCTTTGCCTAACCCGCATTAAGGCGGGTAGGGTCATCTCAACCTTCTAAAGCTCAATCCACCCTCTTGCCGAGCCCATAGAGTCCCCATAAGGGGAAATATGTTGGAAGGCTAGACAAGGAGTGGCGAACTTATTAGGCACGTCATTCAAGCCACCGAGGCAGGTGACACCGCCCCAACCCCTCCAAATTACGAAGAATTGCGGACGAGACGAAACGTCATGAAACAGGCCGGCCCTCGACTAAATCCTCACCATGCGCGGGGGCTCGGGGAAGGCCAAGCCAGTAGTAAAGACCAAACGCATGGTCACGCAGCGATTGCCAAAGATCCTAAGTAAGGGGTACGAGCGAATACAATCGTAAGTTCGCTTCCCTCGCTCCGGTCTCCAGTAACATCCAAGCCCAGCAAACCCCAAGGGGTCGGATCTCACTCGGGGGCTGATAAAGGTATGGCTACCTCCTTTCTTTTTCAAAAGTCATTGCATCTGACCTCTTCCTCGCATCAAGACTGGCGGCAAGGTTCGTGGGAACAAATTGGTAAGACCACAAAAAGCCCATGCCCAGACAGCTACGGCATTTTTGCTCACCAGCACGATCAAGGTTTTCCCTAAAAAACCTCGGGCCCTGCGGTCATAATAAACAGAAGGATCGATCACCTAAATCTCTTTTGTCACTAAAAGGGAAGTAGGTAAAAACAAACAAAACGAAATTACGAAACAAAATCACGAAGTTGTTCCAGAACACGAATAAACCGACACTTGTTCACCTATTAGAGATAAATGTTTATCAAACTATTTCCACTAACTACTTCCACGAAGGGAGAACCTCTTCTTTCAGCTTGTCCGCTAGGTTCCGTGGAAGGGGAGTCACTGCCTTCTCCATCTCATCCAGCTCAGCGTCTTCATAGACAGGCGCAAAGCCTTGGCTCATCACCCCCAGGTTGATCTCCTGAGCATAATGGGAATGGGCGACAGTGAAGGCTTGGGTGATCCTGAGGCAAAAGGCACTCTCCTCAAGCTGGCCCACCCGCGCCATGATACTAGCAGCATGAGTCACGAGGCAACTAGCCCCCTCCTCTTGCGCCACCTGCAGATCGCCACAGACTGCCGGGACGGTGGAAAGACAGGCGATCATACTCATCA